>JALAZF010000301.1:3752500-5022500 GCA_022829125.1 Lathyrus tuberosus | reverse complement strand
AAGCAAAGGGAGAAAGGTCCTAAGTTCTAAGTCCAAGGTTCCAAGAATCGCATTGGATGTCCAAGGTCTAAATTCAAAACTCCATGTCCATTGCAAAGGATAGTAACCATAGTCCAAGATTAGAATCACAAGTTTTTTAGAGGTTTTGGCCTTTATTAATGTTTTAGGTCCAAGTGGACAAAGTGAAAAAGGCATAACCATAAACATGTGTCCAACGGACAAAGGAAAAATTGCGGAAGCATAAACATATGTCCAACGGACAAAGGAAAAATTGCGGAAGCATAAACATATGTCCAACGGACAAAGGAAAAATTACGGAAACATAAACATGAAATGAGATGATAAAATGAAGCATAAAAGTAAAAGAGATAAGGAGCGAGAAGGAATTGTAAAGGATTAGTACAATAGTAATGTTAGTAAGTTAGTGATTAGTAGTTAGAGTTAGTGATCAATTATAATTGAATAATTGCACTTAGGTCAAGATTAATGAAAACTCATTAGAGGATTGATAAGACCAAAGCCTCCTAACAACAAGTTTCATAAGTTTTGAACCAAAAGACAAATAATCAACTATTCTTGATAGTTTTCCGAGGCGGGACAAATTTTGGTCTATGTTAAGCGCACGCCGAGTAATTTGTTCGAGCAATTACCCTACGAATGAGGCCGGCCATGAGATGTATGTGTTAATGCACGCGAGATGAACGATATACGGATCGTCATCCTAAAGCGATGCCACACGAAAAGAAAAGGTGGTAATGATCTCGTCTCGATCGAAATTCAACAAAGAAATTTCAAGATCACTTCGACTTTCATCGATCAAAAAGAAAATAGATGAAGAAAAGTGGATCTAAAAATTATGATCCACACAACCAATCAAAAAAAAGAAAATGAAAGAAAATTAAAAAAAGAAAAAAACAAAATGAGATGGAGGTGAGATTGGAATAGTGGTGGAAAAAGAATGACAACGGGCCTAAAGCCCAATGTTATTAATATTAAGACATTTTTTTAAGTGAAAAATAAAATAAAATAAAAAACAATAAAAGGAAAGGAATCAGGAAAGAGAAGACATCTCTTCTTCTTCTCCACACGTTCACGGTTTCACCAACATCCATGCCGGCACTTTTCCGCCGCGCCGGAGCTCCATGCCGGTAGCGGCGGAGCTTGAAAGTTACGCGGAAACGATTGAAACGTTGAGCTCTACATGATTATGTGTTCAATTTCACCCGGAATTCAACCACGAATTTGAATTTAAACCGAAGCTTTACGTCGAAAAAGTTCAAATCACCTTCAAATTTCCGGTAAGAAATGACTTAAATCTTTCTCTTCTTCTCTTCTCACGAGCTTCTGAAATTGTTGTTGTTATTTGCAGTTGAAAGAATCGCGTGAAATTTGCGAGATGTGTTGTTGAATTTGTAGTGATGTGTTGATGATGGAATTGATGTTGATGAGAGATTATTGTTGAATTGTTTGTGAATAATTTGCAGGTGAGTTGAAAGTTTATTGATGAAGATTGAAGGTGGATTGAAGCTTTAGGGAATGATTTTTGCAGGGGTTTTGTGGCTCTCAAAACTTGAGAAATTGTGAATGAGAGGCCCTTATTTGTAGCAGAAGAGGTGAGAATTGGAAGCTGAATTTGTTGCCGTTTTGTGCATTTGTTTTCTGCGTTTTGATTTTGGTGATGCGTGATACTTGCTGAATTTTTTTTTTCATCGTACGATGTCGTTTTCATTCTTATTTGCAGCGTTTTGGTATTGTGTTGCTAGCTGCAGTTTTTTGAAGCTTGCGGCATATTTGGTTCAGCTTGGAGTAGTGTATGGCTTGGACGTGTAACTTGCTTAGCAACTGAAATTCAAACAGCTTGGCTTGTGAGAAAGTGCTGAATTGGTTCGCGCGGCTTGGAAGGCTTCATGTAGTAGCAGCTTGCGTAGTTGGAAGAATGACACAACATGGAGTTTGTATTGTGGGGTCACAAGAAGCAGCTTACAAAGCAGCTTGGGAATGGCTGGCGGTAATTGTTAGCATTGCTTTGGTTCAAGACTTGAATATGTATCATGTAAATGGGCCATCGTTTTTTTTTTATTAGAATTGATTGTATGGGTTTTAGAAAATTGGGCATGTAAATAGAAATGTGGCTTTGAATAAAAATGGATAATCAAAAATTAGAAATTGGACATGAGTGGGTGATGAACATGTTCATGAATAAGAAGAGTGAATTTAGGGAGAGAAAAAACAAATGGATAAAAAAAATATGGATAGAAAAGTGAATATTGAATATTAAATGGACATGATTTATTTGTAATTTTAAAAATTGTTTTTTTTGTTTTTTTGTTTTTTTACTATGGATTTGGATTGGAATGGATATTGGTTTAAGAAAGAAAATGGATTCCTTGAAAATTTGGACTTTAAATTGGACTTTTGGAAAAAAAATGGATTATGAGAAATGGATTTGGATTAAAAAAAAAGGTTATTGAAAATGATTTGGATAATTGAATATTGACAAAAATGGAAAATGGATTAAAAATTGGTTAGAGAAAAAAAGGAAATTTTATGGAAGTGGATAATTGGAAATGAAATTTGGATATGGATATTTGAATTGGAAATGGATTAAGGAATGGTTTATGGATATTGAAAAATAGTTTGGACATTGGAAATGGTTATGTGAATTGAAAATTGAAGTGAGTATTAGAAAGGCGACAACAGTGATTAAAAGTGGATAAAAAATGGATAGCTAAACTTTATTTTCAGCCCAAACCAATCTTGACTTTTTCCACAAGTCTCCGATAAAGTGCACACAACTACCACTGAATAAGCCACAACCGAAACAACAGTCATATGAATATGACATTTCTGACCCCAAAACTCACATGAACCACTGCTTG
This sequence comes from Lathyrus tuberosus, assembly GCA_022829125.1. Taxonomy (NCBI): domain Eukaryota; kingdom Viridiplantae; phylum Streptophyta; class Magnoliopsida; order Fabales; family Fabaceae; genus Lathyrus; species Lathyrus tuberosus. The sequence continues at coordinate 5,019,621 of JALAZF010000301.1, read as the reverse complement.
ATAAACTGAAGAATCTTAGCACAAGACATCTTGCTTTTGAACAAACACCTGTGACTTGGAATCACTTCATTGTCTTTGACAAACCTGCACAACACACAAAGAGAGAAACAAACAAACAGCATCATATTTTTTTGTATTTTGGTTAGAGGTTAGCAAACAGAAACAAGTAAGCAACAGAGAATCACCTAGGTGCTCAGGAGGAACACAACCTGTGATCTTGTTTGTGGTTATGATATGTAAATGAGATGTGCGAAATCTTAGGGGTAAAAATTGGGGTCTTACAGCTACCCCTATTTAAGTTTCTTCAATCAGGAGATATGAAGGTTGAAAACTTCGTCTCGACAAGATTGAAGATACTTAAATACAGAAATCTGAATTTTTAGCCATAAGATGTCACAAGATGATATGAATGCAAAGGATGAGACAGACTACGGGGAAACTTGAAACAAAGGGTATAAGGTAAGATGAGATAGATGACGTGAAGAGACACGCCGGGGAACACAAGCTATTTCTGGAGATCTGTTAAAGTGACGAGAAACATCCATCAATAGTTGGAAAGAGAGGGACAAGACCCGAAAGACAAGTAGTGACATCCAAGAATAGCATTGGATAGAAACTACAAACGAGACAAAAGGGATGTCGAAAGATGTCCAAGAATGGCATTGGACAGCAACAAGAAAGTTTCTGGTAAAAACAGCAGCGTCATCCAAGAATAGCATTGGATGGAGGTGAAAAACACTCTGTTGGGTAAGATATCCAAGAATGGCATTGGATAAAGGCACTGCAACATTCAAGAATGGCATTGAATGAGGCAACAACAAGCATCAGGGATATCCAAGAATAGCATTGGACTCAGCTGAGGAAAAGATATCCAAGAATGGCATTGGACTTAGCTGGGGAAAAGGTGTCCAAGAATGGCATTGGACTCGGTCGAGGAAATCATATCCAAGAATGGCAATGGACAGAAGAAATCACAACATCCAAGAATGGCATTGAATGTAGTGAGAAAAGTTCTGGAAAATATATCAGAATTATCCAAGAATGGCATTGGATAAAAGGTTCACAATATCCAAGAATGGTATTGAATAAAGTGAGCAAGGACCTTCAGGAATGGCACTGAAAGGTAAAGATAAACTCATTCAGGAATGGCATTGAATGAACAGATATAACTTTCAGGAATGGCACTGAAAGGTAAAGGTAAATCACTTCATTCAAGAATGGCATTGAATGACAGTGAAAAAGACATCCAGGAATAGCACTGAATGCAAAGGAGAAAACTCATTCAGGAATGGCACTGAATGAACAGGTAAAACTTTCAAGAATGACACTGAAAGTAAAGGTAAAAACTCATCCAGGAATGACACTGAATGAACAGGTAAAACTTTCAGGAATGGCACTGAAAGTAAAGGTAAAAACTCATCCAGGAATGGCACTGAATGAACTGGTAAAACTTTCAGGAATGGCACTGAAAGATAAAGGTGAATCACTACATTCAAGAATGGCATTAAATGACAGTGAAAAAGACATCCAGGAATAGCACTGAATGCAAAGGGGAGAACTCATCCAGGAATGGCACTGAATGAACAGGTAAAACTTTCAGTAATGGCACTGAAAGTAAAGGTAAAAAATCATCTAGGAATGACACTGAATGAACAGGTAAAACTTTCAGGAATGGCATTGAAAGATAAAGGTGAATCACTACATTCAAGAATGGCATTGAATGACAGTGAAAAAGACATCCAGGAATAGCACTGAATGCAAAGGAGAAAACTCATTCAGAAATGACACTGAATGAACAGGTACAACTTTCAGGAATGGCACTGAAAGGTAAAGGTAAATCACTTCATTCAAGAATGGCATTGAATGACAGTGAAAAAGACATCCAGGAATAGCACTGAATGCAAAGGAGAAAACTCATCCAGGAATGGCACTGAATAAACAGGTAAAACTTTCAGGAATGGCACTGAAAGTAAAGGTAAATCACTTCATTCAAGAATGGCATTGAATGACAGTGAAAAAGACATCCAGGAATAGCACTGAATGCAAAGGAGAAAACTCATTCAGGAATGGCACTGAATGAACAGGTAAAAATTTCAGGAATGGAACTAAAAGTAAAGGTAAAATCTCATCCATGAATGGCACTGAATGAACAGGTAAAACTTTCAGGAATGGAACTGAAAGTAAAGGTAAAATCTCATCCAGGAATGACACTGAATGAACAGGTAAAACTTTCAGGAATGGCACTGAAAGATATCCAAGCAGATCTGTTGGGGATTATAGAGGAGAGAAAAGACTTCCAGGAATAACACTAGGAGAAACAAGAGGAACAAGGTATCCAGGAATGGCACTGGAGATCAAAAGAGACAGACATCCAGGAATGGCACTGGAGTGAAAGAATACAAAGATCCATGAAAGCAGGACGTCCAGGAATAACACTGGGTGAAAAGACAGGTAAACGACAACATTCAGGAATGGCACTGAATGAAAAGGCAGGTAAAAGTTTTGGTAGGTGCCAAGTAAGTTGGACTTTGATCTCAAGGTGAGATGTTGAAAGCAACAGGACCTCGGAAAAATGCATATGAGCACGAAGCACACTTCGAGCTATGAAAATGTTTCTATGCAATGATATGTAAATGATTTATGTATGCAATGCAGATGATAGAGACAACAGAGATAAACTCTTTTGTGAGGGTAGAATGGAACTTTGATTCCTCAACACAGGGAACACTGCCCACTCTGCTTGGATAGAAGATGTTGAACACATCTCTGTCACACTTGAATTATATCAAGCTGATGGTCTTTTTGAGGAAAGACTTCTTGAGGGTTCTTGAAGAAGATTGCCCCAGACTGATTGATTGATGATGATAAACTGATCATAGCTTCAGTCTGTCTGCTGCAGGGGAAAAAATGAACTGATCATGGCTTCAATTCTTGAAATGATTGCTGAGGATAAATTGATCATGGCTTCAGTTGTTGGGGATGAATGAACTGATCATGACTTCAGTTCTTGAGATGATTGTTGAGAAGGCTAAACTCAGTATGAATCTTGAAAGAGATCTTCTGGTTAACCAAATATGAGAATACCTTGCACTGAGCAACAAATCTGATTCACAATAGGACTTGGAAGTAATGTGCCCCCTGATAAGATCACTGACCAAATTTCTCAACTGTTTGAAAATTCCTTGATGAGGAAATTTTGCCTGTAAATAAGATTATTCAAACAGACATGGTAATTTTAATGCAAAGCTCATGCAATTTTGAAATCAAAAATCATTTTTGGAATGATGTTATTGATGTAAAGCAAAATGAAACACTCGTCAAAACACGGCGGTTAAGACATGCAAAGATGAAAGATAAAGCAAAGGTAAGACATCAAAGCAAATGATTGGCAACAAACATAGGAGTCAGTTTACGCAACCTTGCTGTAGTATGCTTTCAAAAGAAACCTGGCTTCAATTAGGTCTTTTGAATGTTGTAACGTGGTCTGGTTCACGGTTTTTGAAACAAAGGATATAGGCTCAAAGTTTATTTGTACCCAACCCATTCTTCATGATGATCTCCAGTCCTATGCTCAGTTAATTCAAACTGTGCATTCAAGTTCCAAGTGATTTTGGAATTGCAACACAGTTATGATGATGGTTCAAGGACCAAGGTATTTTGAGATGACAGTCACTCTTTCTTACAACATTTTGTTGTTTTTGATGAGGACCTCAGTCAACTCGTTTTGTCTTTGAGGATTTTGGCAACCTCTTGATTTTTCTTTTGTTATCCCTAACTTTTCCTGAACTGTGTCATTTGACTTTACAGTCAGCGGGATGCCCCAATTTTTGCCTAAGTCTCCTTCATAGATTTTGACTTAGCGGGCTCTTTTTTCCATCTCTTTTTTTTTGAAATATAGTGACTGCCTGGCTTAATGATTTTGGTGAACCATCATTGGCTTTTGATTTGAAAGACATCTTTGACACTTCTTTGATGTGTGTGAAGGAAAGCTTGTGATTGCAACCTTTGTTGGAAAGTGTTTTACATGCACAGTCGAATTAACTGAGAACTACCCATCCCCAGGTTAAGATTGCGGGTTTTTTCGTACAGAAAGAAACTCCAACTTCCAGGCTCGAAGGGGTTAACAAGGGATTAACTTCCTTATTTCTCCGGTGTTTGGGAGTTAAAACAATGCCTGTACATCCTCAGCCAAGTTTTAATTGAAAGCATACCGTTTAGCAATTTCGGGTATTTCGCTTTCATCATCCTCCCTCCAATCTTTGCATAAACAAAAGCTTAATGAAGAAAGTGAACATGAGATATTTTTTGTGTGAAAATGAAAGCATAAAGATGCACACATTGAATATAAATGAATTGAATCAAAAGTTGCAATGCTCATTTCATTGAAATTACCATGAAAGTACAAATTCGAAAGCAAACAGTCAATGCAATCAAAGAAAAATGCAAACAGAAAGAAACAAGGTCTAGTGACTAATCAGCAACAAGGATGAGCTGTCCTGTTTGAAACACTGGCTTTAGGAGATGATCCGTCTGAACTGACTCAAACTTCACTTGGCATGCTCTGGCAAAGGGTTGTTGATAACACTAGGATTATTATCAACAAAGCCCAGAATTTTTAAGTTCACCAACTCTTGCACTCTAGCTTTTAGTGCGAAACAGCCTTCCAAGTTATGCCCTGCCCCACCTTGATGGAACTCGCAGTGAAGATCAGCCCTATAGCCGGCTGGAAGGGGATTTGGAGGAGGAGGTAGAGTCCTTGTTGTAATCAAACCTTTCTTTACAAGGCACGGATACAACTCAGTGTAGGACATCGGGATAGGATCAAAGTTAACTCTATTGTGAGTCTGATTCTGTCTGACAGCCTGGCGAGGAGCTTGAGCTGGTTGGGCATTAACAACTGGAGCAACTGTAGCTACATATTGTTGTCTCTGATGAGGTTTCCTCTCAACTGAAACAGCATGGGTATCACCATCCTTTTTCTTTTGAAAATTCCCAGCATACTTTTTAGCACCACTGAAGGCTTCAGCATTAGCAATCCTCCCTTTCTTGATACCTTCTTCTAGTCTTTCTCCAATAGTGACTAGGTCAGCAAAACCAGATGATACACTGCCTATCATCTTTTCCCAATAGAGTGGCTGAAAAGTGTCCATGAACAGACCAATCAACTCCTTTTCAGCTAATGGTGGCTCCACTTGAGCAGCTAGCTCTCTCCATCGCTGAGCGTACTCTTTGAAGGATTCTTTTTCTTTTTGAACCATATTCTGCAATTGACGGCGGTCAGGTGCCATGTCCAAATTGTACTTATACTGCTTTAAGAAAGCATTAGACAAATCCATCCAACTTTGGATACGGTTCTTATTAAGTCCCATATACCATTTCATTGAAGCCCCGCTCAAACTGTCCTGGAAACAATGAATGAGCAGTTTGTCATCTTTTGCATGAGCGGCCATCTTGCGGCAGTACATCACCAAGTGGGTTCTGGGACAAGTGTGCCCCTGGTATTTCTCAAAATTTGGAGTTTTAAATTTTGGAGGAATAACCAAGTCAGAAACCAGACACATGTCCATTGCAGCAGCATTAAAGACATCACTTCCTTCCACAGCCCTTATCCTTTTGTCTAGAGTTTGCCATTGCTCTCTGACTTCTTCAATGTATCCAGGTTCTCCCTGACTTTCAGATTGTGGACCAGCAGCATGGTACACGAAAGGATTCTCAGGAATAGCTTAAGCAACAGAATGCACAACAGGCTGAGGTTCAGTGAATAATGGAGCTGAAGATACTGGCGAGACGAACACAGGAGTAGTTGCAAAGGGTGGCGAGTAATTCGGAGGTAACCCAAATTCTGGCCAAGTAGAAGCTAGTTGCTGAATCAGTGGAGGGTCAACGGCAGCAGATGAAGTTTCAACAATCACAGTCCTCTGAGGTGGTTCACCTCTAGCAATCAGAACTTGCAGCATTTCTGTGAGCTTGGTCATGCCGGCCTTCAACTCATCAATTTCCATTCTGACTTCGGCATTATGTTGTTCTTGACTTTCCATTCTCAATCTGACAGCAGCTCTAGTTTCGTAGTTGTGTTGAGGAAACAGTTTGACAGTGAACAGATAACTGGAGAAGAAGACAGTTGAAATGAGTTCTGAGACAACTGGGAAGAAATGCATATGTATGCTCATGGATGCAAGAGTGCATGGATGCAGCAACCACAAACAAGATCACTCAAAGCACACAGGTTCAAAGGTCTGAGTCACGAGCATGGAGTCGAGGTCAAGAACCAATCCATAAAAGGTATATGCTAAGGTTTGTCTTCATTGTACCTGCAGAAAACAGCGGTTCTAACAGAGTGCCCAGGGTCCACAATTCACTATCAGACACACCAGCGCACCGATTTGCTCGGAGGTTGGTAGTTATCCTCAAGAGAATCTAACCTGAGTGTGGCATCGCGTGACAGCTAAGTCAGATTTGCATCTTCATAGCTTCCGCGCCACGATCCTAAAATGGCTAGGATGGGTTAAGGGTTACTACGGTTCTCAGTGTTATAGGCTTCCATGGAAAAAGTAATGCCTTCTCGATTGCTCGATCGACATCAGTAATTCCAAAGAAGCAACCACCGAGTGGATGGATTCTCAAGTTCTTCTTTTTCAGGATTCGACTTCCTCAAAGTTCCTTTGACTATACCATCCTCCTATCTTAAAGTACACTCTGGTCCGGGTATAGGACCTATCTCACCCACAGAGGAACTCCAAAACAGAACAATCCAGTAACAAGCAAATTAGACAAAAGGTTGTAAATAAGTCAAAGTAGGTTAAACCCCTCAAGGAACCAGAGATTCCCCAGCAGAGTCGCCACTTTCCTGTAGCGGCAAAATCGTGAGTGTAAGCTATTGATTAACTTAACTCGAAAAGCAAGAGTCGCCACCGCACTTTTATTTTATCCAAAAAGGAAAGGAAAAAGAGCGAACAAAACCTACACAAGCTCTACAACAAGAACAAGTGAAGAGAGTCCGGGTTCGGGGGGTTGGTTACGCAATGGGAAGGTGTTAGCACCCAAAACGTCTATAGTACTCTATAGGAGCCCTTTGAAATATCTACCGCTTTTGGTCTGAAAAAGGTTTGCTTGAAAAGAGATTGAGGAGATGAGAAGAGAAATTGTTTTTAAGATTTTTGTGTTTGGAGAGACTTGTCGTCTCATGCCTACGTACCCACGATGTGCAATGTAGGATCAAAACCCCGTAGTTCGTGGTACAAAAAGTGAAAAATTGTTTGTTTTGGTTGTTTTTAAATGTAAAGACAAGTCGTCATTTCTAAGCGAATAATTCCGCTTAAAGAAATGAATCATGTCTAAACTTATGAAAAAGTTAAAGTAAAAAGTGCACGAGGGCACAAAAAGAGAGTGATGAGTTTGATGTTTTTTAAGTATTTTGAAAAAAGGTGTCAATATGCTTATGTAGTTTAGCATTTGATTAAGAAATGAAAGGAAAAGAGTAAAATCACTTGACAAAGTCAAGGTTTGTTTATGAAAGCGGTGAAAGTTTGAAATCAAGAATGTTTTTGAAAAAGAGAGAGAGTTTTGAAAATTGAAGAATGGGGTAGAGAAGAAGAGACTATCCTAAAGCATAAAGTAAAAGCTAAGAAAGAGAATAGCCTAACCACACAAGTATGCTTCCAAGTCTTCGAACCATAATTCCAAAGCAAAGGGAGAAAGGTCCTAAGTTCTAAGTCCAAGGTTCCAAGAATCGCATTGGATGTCCAAGGTCTAAATTCAAAACTCCATGTCCATTGCAAAGGATAGTAACCATAGTCCAAGATTAGAATCACAAGTTTTTTAGAGGTTTTGGCCTTTATTAATGTTTTAGGTCCAAGTGGCAAAGTGAAAAAGGCATAAGCATAAACATGTGTCCAACGGACAAAGGAAAAATTGCGGAAGCATAAACATATGTCCAACGGACAAAGGAAAAATTGCGGAAGCATAAACATATGTCCAACGGACAAAGGAAAAATTGCGGAAACATAAACATGAAATGAGATGATAAAATGAAGCATAAAAGTAAAAGAGATAAGGAGCGAGAAGGAATTGTAAAGGATTAGTACAATAGTAATGTTAGTAAGTTAGTGATTAGTAGTTAGAGTTAGTGATCAATTATAATTGAATAATTGCACTTAGGTCAAGATTAATGAAAACTCATTAGAGGCTTGATAAGACCAAAGCCTCCTAACAACAAGTTTCATAAGTTTTGAACCAAAAGACAAATAATCAACTATTCTTGATAGTTTTCCGAGGCGGGACAAATTTTGGTCTATGTTAAGCGCACGCCGAGTAATTTGTTCGAGCAATTACCCTACGAATGAGGTCGGCCATGAGATGTATGTGTTAATGCACGCGAGATGAACGATATACGGATCGTCATCCTAAAGCGATGCCACACGAAAAGAAAAGGTGGTAATGATCTCGTCTCGATCGAAATTCAACAAAGAAATTTCAAGATTACTTCGACTTTCATCGATCAAAAAGAAAATAGATGAAGAAAAGTGGATCTAAAAATTATGATCCACACAACCAATCAAAAAAAAGAAAATGAAAGAAAATTAAAAAAAGAAAAAAACAAAATGAGATGGAGGTGAGATTGGAATAGTGGTGGAAAAAGAATGACAACGGGCCTAAAGCCCAATGTTATTAATATTAAGACATTTTTTTAAGTGAAAAATAAAATAAAATAAAAAACAATAAAAGGAAAGGAATCAGGAAAGAGAAGACATCTCTTCTTCTTCTCCACACGTTCACGGTTTCACCAACATCCATGCCGACACTTTTCCGCCGCGCCGGAGCTCCATGCCGGTAGCGGCGGAGCTTGAAAGTTACGCGGAAACGATCGAAACGTTGAGCTCTACATGATTATGTGTTCAATTTCACCCGGAATTCAACCACGAATTTGAATTTAAACCGAAGCTTTACGTCGAAAAAGTTCAAATCACCTTCAAATTTCCGGTAAGAAATGACTTAAATCTTTCTCTTCTTCTCTTCTCACGAGCTTCTGAAATTGTTGTTGTTATTTGCAGTTGAAAGAATCGCGTGAAATTTGCGAGATGTGTTGTTGAATTTGTAGTGATGTGTTGATGATGGAATTGATGTTGATGAGAGATTATTGTTGAATTGTTTGTGAATAATTTGCAGGTGAGTTGAAAGTTTATTGATGAAGATTGAAGGTGGATTGAAGCCTTAGGGAATGATTTTTGCAGGGGTTTTGTGGCTCTCAAAGCTTGAGAAATTGTGAATGAGAGGCCCTTATTTATAGCAGAAGAGGTGAGAATTGGAAGCTGAATTTGTTGCCGTTTTGTGCATTTGTTTTCTGCGTTTTGATTTTGGTGATGCGTGATACTTGCTGAATTTTTTTTTCATCGTACGATGCCGTTTTCATTCTTATTTGCAGCGTTTTGGTATTGTGTTGCTAGCTGCAGTTTTTTGAAGCTTGCGGCATATTTGGTTCAGCTTGGAGTAGTGTATGGCTTGGACGTGTAACTTGCTTAGCAACTGAAATTCAAACAGCTTGGCTTGTGAGAAAGTGCTGAATTGGTTCGCGCGGCTTGGAAGGCTTCATGTAGTAGCAGCTTGCGTAGTTGGAAGAATGACACAACATGGAGTTTGTATTGTGGGGTCACAAGAAGCAGCTTACAAAGCAGCTTGGGAATGGCTGGCGGTAATTGTTAGCATTGCTTTGGTTCAAGACTTGAATATGTATCATGTAAATGGGCCATCGTTTTTTTTTTATTAGAATTGATTGTATGGGTTTTAGAAAATTGGGCATGTAAATAGAAATGTGGCTTTGAATAAAAATGGATAATCAAAAATTAGAAATTGGACATGAGTGGGTGATGAACATGTTCATGAATAAGAAGAGTGAATTTAGGGAGAGAAAAAACAAATGGATAAAAAAAATATGGATAGAAAAGTGAATATTGAATATTAAATGCACATGATTTATTTGTAATTTTAAAAATTGTTTTTTTTGTTTTTTTGTTTTTTTACTATGGATTTGGATTGGAATGGATATTGGTTTAAGAAAGAAAATGGATTCCTTGAAAATTTGGACTTTATATTGGACTTTTGGAAAAAAAATGGATTATGAGAAATGGATTTGGATTAAAAAAAAAGGTTATTGAAAATGATTTGGATAATTGAATATTGACAAAAATGGAAAATGGATTAAAAATTGGTTAGAGAAAAAAAGGAAATTTTATGGAAGTGGATAATTGGAAATGAAATTTGGATATGGATATTTGAATTGGAAATGGATTAAGGAATGGTTTATGGATATTGAAAAATAGTTTGGACATTGGAAATGGTTATGTGAATTGAAAATTGAAATGAGTATTAGAAAGGCGACAACAGTGATTAAAAGTGGATAAAAAATGGATAGCTAAACTTTATTTTCAGCCCAAACCAATCTTGACTTTTTCCACAAGTCTCCGATAAAGTGCACACAACTACCACTGAATAAGCCACAACCGAAACAACAGTCATATGAATATGACATTTCTGACCCCAAAACTCACATGAACCATTGCTTGATAAACTGAAGAATCTTAGCACAAGACATCTTGCTTTTGAACAAACACCTGTGACTTGGAATCACTTCATTGTCTTTGACAAACCTGCACAACACACAAAGAGAGAAACAAGCAAACAGCAGCATATTTTTTTTGTATTTTGGTTAGAGGTTAGCAAACAGAAACAAGTAAGCAACAGAGAATCACCTAGGTGCTCAGGAGGAACACAACCTGTGATCTTGTTTGTGGTTATGATATGTAAATGAGATGTGCGAAATCTTAGGGGTAAAAATTGGGGTCTTACACCTTCCATGCTTCAAAAAGCATTGGCCTTGTTTTTTGGCGCTTGCCACAAGTTTAGATGGCACTAGGCATGGAAGTGTGGCGCCTGCCAAGCTCTAAATGGCACTTGCCATACTTTATATGGCGACTGCCATATTGTAGAATTAAACTTTGTTTTCTAGTTTCACTTCTTATAGTAATTTCATTTTCTTTCTAAAAACTTCAAAACAAAAATATGCATGACAATCCTTGGACTTCTTTCTTGTGAAATCGATTTTTTCTTAAAGACTTTTAAGGATTTTCTTTGGAGTGCTTTGCAGCATGTGAGATGTTTGTTTGAAAATTGTTCCTTGACCTTTGTTGCTAAGTTTCATCACATGACATGTCTTTGTTTTCAAAATGTTATCTCTACCATACTCATGTGGTCACTTATTCATGTTTACCATGTTCATACTTGAAATTTTATTTTTGGTTAAAGATTACCATCTCTGAGTCCTTGAACTCTCATGCTTATCATTTAATTTCAATCCCATTTCAACCCTGGTTTTTAAAAGAAGTTACTTCCTCTTCCTTCTAAAGGAAAGTCTCTCTATTGACATCAAAAGTCATAGATAACTCATTACCATCTTGGCCTCCTAATAGACATCTCCCTCCTTGACCTCATAGTCATAGGACATCAGCTCTGACCTCATAGTCATAGCCACCTTCAACCTTTGACCTCATCGTCATAGGTAACTTTTGACCTCATAGTCATTGTGACACCTTTTCCCTTGGCCTCATAGCCATTCACCCATCACACAACTTAGACTTAGAGAGTTTCTTAAACTCTACATGAGCTCATACTCATTCCCCTTTGGAACTTTGGCCACAGTCAATGGTTCCTCACCCTTAGTTAGGTGAACTACGATTGCTCTGATTCTTTAGTCAGATACGTAGGCACAAGATGCGATGTCTTGGCGAGAAAACTTAGTGTACATACCCTAGGTCTTTACCTTTACCCTTAGCAGATCCTTAGCAAGCAAACATAACATAACACAAACATAAACAAGAGGCTCCTGTAGAGTACTACAGATACTTAGGATGCTAATACCTTCCCTTAGTATAACCAACCCCCGATCCCCGATCTCTTAGCTGTGTCTTCACATGGCGCAAAAGGTTTTTTTTTATCTTTACCTTTCCTTTGGATAAATCTAAGCTCGGTGGTGAATTTTAAGACTTGCGATTCAAGTTAATTAATAGCTTAATATCCAATTCTCACCGCAACAGAAATGGAGACTTCACTAGGGAAGTCTAATTGAGGGTTAAGCCCACCTTGTTTTGCTTGTATATTTGTACATATCTGTATATACCTGTCTATGCTTGGATCTTCTATTTGGCAGGGTGTTACTATTGAGTGGTGAGATGAGTCCTAACCCAGACTTGAGTGCACTTATTATAGGACGATGGTATATTCAAGGAGGCTTTGAGGGAGTCGATTCCCGAAAAAGTTGACTTGAGACACCATCACTCAGTTGAGGCCCTTTTAAGAGTCAAGTCATGTTGAACGAATCTATTCGTGAAAACGTGGTACTCTCTACCTAGGTGCCCGTGATATTGAGAACCGTAGTTATCTTTAACCCCACTTGGCCATTTTAGGATGTAGTGCGAGGAGGACTACGAGGGAGTCTATTCCTGAATTGGTTGCTACGCGATACTACACTCAGACGAGATTCTCTTGAGAATATTATTGACTACCGAGTCATTCAGGAAATCGATAATATCCGAAAGATGGGTTCTCGACTCTGGGAACTTCTTAGAACCCTATTCTACAGCTGATAAACCAATAGTACATACCAATGGGGAAGGGTAAACCATGGCTCCATGCTCATGACCTAAACCTAAGCCTTTTGCTTGTGTGCTTATACATTTGTGAATATGTGTGCATCTATGTGCTTGCTTTTGCATTCATACATCATAAGCATCCATTTCATGTGAGTTTCATGGAACTCAGACCTCCTTTTTGTGAATATCATAGGGATATCATGCACGGTGCAAGGAGGAATACCATAAAATACACTTTTAAGAGTCCTAAATTGGATGACCTAAGGAGATTGGGAGATTTGCTGATAGACCCCGAAGGATTCAAAGACAGATATGGGAAGTTGTGGATCTTGTTGAGGAAGAATGTTGATGAAGGACTCCTCTCTACTTTACTTCAATTCTATGACCCAAAGTACCATTGTTTTACCTTCCCTGATTATCAACTCTTGCCTGCCCTTGAAGAGTATTCTTAGATAGTTGGTTTACCTATTAAGGATGAGTCTCCTTTTCCTATCTTTGAGAGGAACCCTAAAGAAGAAGAAATAGCTAAGAAAACCCATTTGGAGTTAATTGACATCCAAAATAACTTGACCTCCAAGGGAGGAATTTTTGGGTTGACTGCTAAGTTCTTAATTGGAAAAGCTCAGTACTATTCTAAGCACTCAAATAGGGATGCCTTTGAAACCATTTTTGCATTGCTCACTTATGGACTCTTTCTGTTCCCAAATATCGACAACTTTGTGGACATGAATGCGATCAAGATCTTCTTGAAGAAAAATCATGTACCAACTTTGCTCGCTGATGCTTACCATTTAGCCCATTTAAAGAGTGCCCACAATGGAGGACAACTCACATGTTGCACTCTCATGTTGTACAAATAGTTTGTTTCACATCTGCCGAAAGCAAGCGCATTTTGGGATCCCAAGAAAGGATGGTGGTCTAAGAAGATTATGGCTCTTTCTCATTCTGACATTGATTGGTATAACCGTGTGTATAATGGGATATTGATCATAAATAGTTGTGGAAACTTTGGCAACGTACCTCTTCTTGGTACCAAAGGAGGAATCAGTTACAACCCTATGTTGGCTCATCGACAGTTGGGGTACCCTCTAAAAGATAAGCCGCTTGGTATTCATTTAGAAAACATATTTTTCGAAGGATATGACAAGTATGAAGAGCAGAGAAGATTGATCTTGAGTTCTTTGGGTAGCAGACACAAGAAGGGAAGGAGTGTTATGGGAAAACCTAACTGTGTGTCCTTGGAACCTTATCTCCAATGGGTCCGAAAAAGAGCCATTGAGTTGAAGATGCCTTATTCTAGACAAGAACCAATTGCTTTGAAGGAAGGGCCCATTCTGTTTTTCATGCCAAAGGAAGAAGAGCTGAAGATTTCATTGAATAAAGCCCAGCAGACAGGAGAAGCTTGGAAGCACAAATATCAAGTGGTTGTTGAGGAGAACCTAGAACTCCAAAAGCATCTACAAGTCAAAAATGAAGAGATGCTTTCATACAAGAAAAGGAAGACCCAAGAAGGACCAAGTACTTCTGATACTCAACCTGCTTCGTGGAAGTTGATCATTGACAAGCTCGTCATGGAAAAGACTCAGCTCGAGGAGGAAAATAGGAAACTAAAGATGAGGCTCTTAGGGGAATCTCCTTAGGTCTTTTTTAGCTTTTATTTAGCATTATGTTTAAGACTTTTGAAAATGTATTGACTTTTTGTAATCCACTTTGCTATTAATGAGAATGAGACTTTTTGATATCCCTTGGTATTTCACAAATGTCTAAGTTCCATGAAACTTTTTGCATTTGCATCTTGCATCTCATGCGCATATCTTTGCATTTGCATTTCTCGGTATTGAGTCTCTCTTCTTCTTCTATGTCTGAAGGATACCTAGCACACCTATTCAAGACAATGGCAAAAATGAATGAAATTCTGATGAACCAAGAAGATCTGAAAGAAGAGGTCAGAATCCTCAAATGCCAGATGAATTGGGTTTTGGAAACTTTGCAAGCTTTGATGAAAAAAGAAGAGCACACTCACCCTGCTATTCCTAGAGAAGTTTTCAGTTCATCATCTTTTGTGGTTCCTCTAACTCAAGGACCTCCTCAGTATCAAGGGCGAGATCGCCGTCAACCGCGTCAACACGCTCGACAAAGGCCTAGGAAGCCAAAGAGGCACTTTTCTCCGCTACCTATGCCATACAGTCAGATTTTTCCAGATTTAATCAAAGGTGGATTAATAGTGCCAAAGGAGATAGATCTGGTGCCTTTTCCATACCCACCAGGCTTTGACGCCAACGCTCGATGTGACTACCATGCTGGGGCACAAGGGCATTCAACTGAAGACTGTAAGATGCTCAGAAACAAGGTTCATACCCTGCTTGACTCTAGTATGTTCTCATTCATGCCTCAAGGCATTCAAATCAACAATCCTTTGCCATCCCCTATGGTTCTTCCATACCAAGAATCTGCATTTGGAGGAACTTCGTACCAGCCAGCATTTGATCTTGGTCTTGCACCAGAATATCATTGTCATCAGGTGTCTACCAAAAGGGCGTTCCAGCCTCCAACGGTTGTTTCTCCTCGAGGTTCCCAAAACAAAAAAAATAAGTACCCTGCTGAAAGAGGCCAAGTTAACTACCAGCCTATTCCGGTGCCATTGAGAAAACTCTTCCCACTGTTGATGCAGAACAAGTTGGTAACTCCTCGACTTCTCAACCCTGTGCCAGGACCTTGGCACAATCCAAACCTAACTTGTGAATTCGCCAAGGGAGCCGAAGGACATGACTTGGATGGTTGTCGAGCCTTAGAAGCTACTGTGCAAAGGTTGATCTATGACAAGGAGCTTATCCTTGAAGAAGATCGTCCGGAGATTGAATGTAAATTCCACACTAGGAAAATGAGGCATACCATTGAAGAATGCAAAGAGTTCGAGGCGAGACTGCTAAGCTTGCTAAAAACACTACAACCTCAGGAAGGTACGTCAGATGTCAATGTCTCAACTGTTGAAGCAAAAGGCAAAAGACTTACGAGACCTCTCAAGGTTCTGTATCACAAGGAACAAGTGATTAGTGGCGAAGGTGTTCCTCTACTTGGGCCCGAAAATAGAAATATTTTGAAATTAATTCGCCAAGGCTGGTTGTATTTTGTTCATTTCAGTATTGTATTTCCTTGGCACTTTGAATTTATTTTTGCTTATAAGCTTTGTTGTACTTTCAAATTGGCAAGATTAATGAAATGTTTGTGCACCTTTTGATTAAGTCCATTCATTTCACTCATTTACTGTTATATTCATAAAAGAAAAAAAAAAATATATCTTTGTTTTAGTTTACTCCACTTATCAAATTGTTGTTAAGCAAAGATTGTGGAGGATGATGAAAACATTATATCCATAATTGCTATAGTATGCTTTCGATTAAACCTCGTCGATGATGTAAAGCATTGTTTCAATTCCCAAACACTGGAGAAATAAGGAAGATAATCCCTCGTTAACCCCTCGAGCCTAGAAGTGGAAGTTTTCTTTCCTTACAAAAAACCCTTACATCTCAACCTTGGGGTAGGGTAGTTCTCAGTTTAACTTGGTTATGCATTATAATGCAAGCACTTCATGCAAGACACCAGTCACTCTCTCAAATCAAATGACAATAAAAAAGAAGAGGTCTCAAAACCTCAATCAAGACAAGAAGAGGTCTCAAAACCTCAACCAAGAAAAGAAGAGGCCTCAAAACCTCAAGCAAAGGCCAGAAGAGGTCTCAAAACCTCAAGCAAAGACAATAAGAGCTCTTAAAACCTCGACAAACACAAGAAGAGGTATCAAAACCTCTGCAATAAAGGATAACCGAGTGTTGTAATAGAGTAATGACTACCAAGGTGTCTGAATCATCATCAACTATCATCAGTTCATTTCCTAGCCTATAGGAACCTGAATGTATAGCCTGAGTTAACTGAGCGTAGGATTGGAGTCCTTCATGAAGATTGGGTGGGTACAAATAAAATCCAACCCACGAATTTCAGTGGGATATGGAAGTGGCAGGCAAAGAAGACTACGTGTTTGGAACAGCATGAATCCAACCAACTGGTTGGGGTAGCGAGTTCGGTGACGATGACTGAGTATTTGGCACTTAGAAATATTTTAGCTTACATTGCTGAAAATAAGTTGAAAGCGGCTCTAGAGGATGAATTAAAATACATGGGTGTTGAAGCCAAAAATGAAGAAAGGCACTTTGAAGGTCCTGGGAAGGACTTCGATCCGGAGCCACCAGACAAAGATCAAGTTGAAGTGCAAATTCAAAGGCTAGATTCCATCTATGATGATGAGCCTTTGGGTTTTGAGAAGGATCTGCTAGTAAACAATATCAAGATGCTGGCGCAAGACCCTTTGGAAGAAATCGACCTGGGAGAAGGGACAACAAAAAGGCCAACCTACATCAGTGCCAACATTTATTAAACTGCTGAAGGAGTTCAAAGACTCCTTCACGTGGGATTACAATGAAAGGCCTGGTTTAAGCAGAGATCTGGTCGAACTGAAGCTGTCAATAAAGCTTGGGAGGAAGCCCATCAAGCAGACTCCAAGGCGTTTTGCACTTGAAGTTCTCTCAAAGATCAAAGAGGAGGTCGAAAGACTTCTAAGATGCTCATCTGTACGTCTAGGTATGTCGAATGGATTGCGAATATTGTTCCAATTATTAAGAAAAATGGAACTTTGAGGGTTTGCATAGATTTCAGAGACTTAAATACTGCAGCCCCAAAAGATGAGTACCCAATACCTGTGGCGGAAATATTAGTCGATTCTGTTGCAGGCCATGAGTATCTAAGTATGCTTGATGGGTATTCTGGATACAATCAGGTTTTCATTGCTGAGGAAGACGTGTCGAAGACAACATTTCAATGCACAGGAACCTTAGGCACTTTCGAATGGGTAGTAATGCCCTTTGGCCTAAAAAATGGTGGGGCAACTTAACAAAGAGCAATGAATTCTATTTTTCATGAATTTATTGAAACATTTATGCAGATTTATATTGATGACATTGTGGTTAAGTCAGTTTCAGGAAAAAGTCATATAGACTATCTTCGATAATCTTTTAAAAGAATGAGGAAGCACGGTATCAAGATGAATCCTTTTAAATGTACTTTCTGTGTGCAGGCGGGGGACTTTTTAGGCTTTGTGGTCCATTAAAAAGGAATAACGATCAATCAGAACAAGATCAAGGCCATCATGAAGGAAAAAGCACCTTCGACAAAGAAGGAGTTGCAGTTATTGTTAGGGAAGATCAACTTTCTAAGGAGATTCATCTCCAACATAAGTGGCAAGACTCAAGCCTTCTCACATCTACTTTGACTCAAGCTAGAAGGTTTTGAGTGGGGGTAAGCACATCAAGAAGCTTTCAACAAGATTAAAGAATACCTTGCTCACCCTCAAATTCTGGCGCCTCCTTGTAAGGATATGAGTATGAGATTCAACATATATGCGTCTGACAAGACTTTAGGGAGCATGTTAGCTCAAGAGGATGAAAATGGTGTCGAAAGAGCCATTTATCACCTTAGTAGAGTCCTGAATGATGCAGAAACTAGATATAGTATAGTCGAAAAATTGTGTCTTTGTCTATACTTCTCTTGTACAAAATTAAAGCTTTATATAAAGCCAGTTGATGTTTATGTTTCATCTCATTTCGACGTTATTAAATATATGCTTGCTAAACCCATTTTACACAGTCGAATTGGCAAATGGGCATTGACGTTAACTGAATATTCTTTAACTTATATACCTTTAAAGGCTGTTAAAGGACAAGTGGTAGCAGACTTTATACTATACCACTCTATAGTCGAAAACTCCCTAAACTATGTGGAGCTTGAATCTTGGATGTTTACTTCGACGGTTCTAGTCATAAGGATGGAACGGGAGTAAGAGTGTTAATTATTTCTCCTAACAAAATTCCAACAAAATTCAAGTACAAGGTCGAAGGCCTTTGTTCAAATAACGAAGATGGGTATGAAGCTTTAATTGTTGAACTTGTAATCTTGTTGGAATTGGGGGTAACTCGAGTCGAAATAATGGGTGATTTAGAGTTGGTCATAAAGCAAATTACAAAAGAGTATAAATGTGTTAAGGAAAATATTATCATGTGAGAGCACCTGATGATTTGACGAAATTTTGGTTAAACATAAGAAGATTGAAGATGAAGAATCTGCTCAGAATAAAGATGTAGAAGAAGATGTCCTAACAGCAAGACACGACATCCTGGAGTGATTAGCAGGATTTAAATTAGTAACAAATCTGTCCGAGATTTGTTGAAGATTTAAAGACTGGATCAAGGATCAAAAGATGGAAAGCCCAACAACAAAAGACTATATAAGGAGACTTAGACCTAGGGTTAAAGTATTGTACTTTTGTATCACTTGTAACTTTGTAACCTAATTCTCTTGTGTTGAATAAGGGTTTAGGGTTTGAGAGTCGTTGGCTCTCTTAGGAGTTGTAAGTCTCCACTCTGTAATATGGGGTGCAGAGTGGACGACATAGGTACAGGGACACAACCAGAAGCCAGTAGGTAATGGTTGTTGTATTGTTCTTGGACGAAGCTTTGAAGCAAGTCCAAGATAACTTGGAGGTCAAGAAACCGCGACAGATCTGTATTGGCAGAAGACAGAGATATCACAGATTGTGATTAGGATGTGAGTGGGATGTGAGTTTAGCCTTGGTAAAGATGTTCATTGGGTAGATGTTAGGGATAAAGTTGTAAACTGGGGAGTTTATCTTTGTAACAGTTCTATAGATAGTGAAGTCTTCATTCTGGATTGGTATCCCCCAGATGCAGGTGAGTTGCACCGAACTGGGTTAACACATACTGTCTTATTTAACATTCTGTAATTTACAGTTGTGTTATTGTTCTTGAATGACATGTTGGATCAGATGTCGTGACATCTGTGAGTATTCAGGTCTGATATTCAAGGTATCAGTCTGCTGTTGCGCCTCTGAGTTTAAATGATTATGTAGCACAATGTCATGACATGTGTTAGGACATCTGCTGTCTGCATAGGCCAGAATTTCAATTGGTATCAGAGCAGGCATCCTGTCTGATTCTGGATGAGATTTTTAGGCGATACTTTCTGACATTTAAACAAGGAGGAGTTTGAAGATCAGATGAATGAACTCAGACATACTCAAGGGTATTAATGGATGAGATGGATGTTCTAGATTGAAGGGAGCAACCCGGAGGTTGTTTATGTTGCTAAGGAGATTCTACAACAACTACAGGAGAAGTGGCTAGTTCTCTTGTTAGTGTGTCTTATAAGATGTTGTGACATCTTATTAGGGCAAGAAGGATCTATTCCTTGGTGGTTCTGATGTATGTCTTTTTTATGGAAGAGCTCTAGAATTATGGGATTCTGGAGTTGTTACTTAAGACAATTGGTGGAAGGTCTCAATCTTCGGCCTCTATATTTGAAGATATCTGCATTCTTTTATTCCAAAGTCGGGAGCAATGGAGGGAAAGAAGTTGTGGTTGGATATCTGGTATGATGACTTGGTACTTGGAAGCTTGGTTTCTTGGTACAGTTGAGTCAGTTGAAGAGGAGAGAAGTTGAGTTAAGTTTATCAGGTTCTTGCTCTAGGAGTTTGATAAATTTTTGGTCGGCTAGGTTGTCAAAGATACTTGAGAATTATCTCTAGTCCACTCATAAAGGCATCTATATCATATCTGGAGTCTTCTAGTTACTCTTCTGACTAGAAGGTGTTTCTTTAAAACACAATCTGAAGAAAGTGGAGGTGATTTATTTTCACCCTCCAAAAATAGCAAGGAAGGATTCATCTCTCTTGACCCTAAGAGTGGATCTAATCTGATTGAAGAATTTTTGAGGTAAATAAGATTTATTCAGAGAAAATCTTAGTTGCTTGAGTCAAGGGTGGCAGCCTTGGTATCTCAACATTGTCCTTGAAGAAGATACTTGCAAAAAGATTGAATACTTTATAAGTGTTCATGACATGATCTGGTGGAGCTCAGCTACAACAGTGAAGAAGGGTTATTGGACAAGGATTTAAGATTAATTTCTATTTGTGGAATCCATAAGTATTTAATTGGTTATCCTTGAAAGTCAAGATTGCTGATGTTCAACAAGATTGGTAGTTCTTGTTATTGGCTAGAATTTTGATAAAACAATGTTGTTGTTGAAGATGTCACATGTCTGATATCTTAACATGAGTTATTGACATTAAGTTTGTTAGGGTTGCAGTTTTGTGTGCTGATGTTAAACTTGATGTCTTAACTTCAGTTGACAGAATATCAAAACATCAGTCTATTGTGTTAGGGCTGCGTGTATCAGTTTATTTTGAGAGATCTGGTGGAGAGATTGCAGGCGAACATCTTGGTAAAGATATTTTCAGTTGCAATCAGATATGGAGCAGATCTTGTTGCTGTTTTTAGGGCTGAAAGATATGAAAAGATTTGAAGATAAAATCTGGTTTTAAATTCAAATCAAATCAGATATTTTGAGGAGTCTAAGCCCAAGTCCGAGTTTTTATTTAAAGCAGCCGCAACCCTACTTGGGAGGGACGAAGACTAGAGAGTGTATACTGAGTATCAGTTGTTAGAGTTTTCGTGTGTGTTTTGTAAGCCATTCATGCTTGAATTGGTATAGTTTGTTTGAGTTGTAATTGTCCTCTCTAAAGCTTTTAAGCAAGAGAGTATTGTTCTTGATCAAAGCTTTTAAGCAAGATCAAGTTGTGAACTTTATAATCTTTGAGTTGTATCACTGAGGTGATTAAGGGGGAGTGAGTGGTATCTCATATCTAAGAGGTTCTTAGGTAGAAGTGTCATTGGGTAGTGATTAAGTTAGGACATTGTCAACTGGGATTGTTGATTCTGTAATTTAATACTACTAATAGTGAATTTCCTCCCTGGCTTGGTAGCCCCCAGACGTAGGTAGTTAGACCGAACTGGGTGAACAATTCATTGTGTTGATTGACTGTGTTATTGCCTTGTTCATTTAGCAGATTGTGTTATTGTGACATTACACTTAACATCACATATCTGATACCAGAATTTCAATTGGTATCAGAGCAGGCATCCTGCTCTGCATCTGGGTGAGATCAAGGGCTGTTACTTTCTGGTACTATGGACAAGGAGAGTGGTGGATTTGTGAATAGACCCCCTATTCTAGATGGCTCAAATTATGATTATTGGAAACCTCGCATGGTTACCTTCTTGAAGTCCTTGGATAACAAGGCTTGGAAGGCTGTTTTAAAAGAATGGAAACATCCTGTTATTGTTGAAAAAGATGGAACATCAAAGTTGAAACCTGAGGAAGAGTGGACCAAGGAAGAAGATGAACTTGCGCTTGGAAATTCTAAGGCTTTGAATGTTATTTTTAATGGTATTGACAAGAACATCTTTAGACTGGTCAACACTTGTGAAGTGGCTAAGGAAGCTTGGGATGTCTTGAAAACTACTCATGAAGGAACCTCCAAAGTCAAGATGTCAAGACTTCAACTGCTGACAACAAAGTTTGAAAATCTGAAGATGAAGGATGATGAGACCATTCATGATTTTCACATGAATATTCTTGAGCTGTCAAATGCTTCTAGTGCCCTTGGAGAGAAAATGACTGAAGAGAAGCTGGTAAGGAAGATTCTTAGATCCCTTCCCAAGAGATATAAAATGAAGGTGACTGCTATAGAAGAAGCTCAAGACATCAGCAAGATGAGGGTGGATGAGTTGATTGGTTCTCTTCAAACTTTTGAATTAGGGATGGATGAGGAACCTGAAAAGAAGACCAAAAGCATAGCTTTGGTATCTAGTTCTGAAGATGCTGAGAAAGAGAATAGTCCTGAGTCTCAGGAGGAGCTGTCCCATGCCATTGTTCTTCTAGGAAGACATATTAATAAGGTGTTAAAAAGAATGGACAGGAACTATAGACCAAATGTTAAGAACATCTCGTCTGACATCAACAAGAGAACTACAACTGAGGAGAAGCCTAATCTTGACAAAGGAGTCCAATGCTATGAGTGTGAAGGTTATGGTCATGTCAAAAAAGAATGTCCTACATATCTCAAGAAGCAGAAAAAGGGGTTATCTGTTTCCTGGTCTGATAGTGAGAGTAATGAAGAGTCTGCCAAGCATGTTAGGGCATTGACTGGAATATGTGCTTCTGATGGAGAGTCTAGTGAGGATGATCTGACGTTTGAAGAGCTAGCAACCTCCTATAAAGAGTTGTGTCTGAAAAGTGAAGAGGTTTGTCAAGAAAGGGAGAAGCAGAAGAAAATTATAATCCAGCTTAAGGCTGATAAAGCTGAACTTGAGAATGAAGTTCTGTTGTTAAAATCCCAGCTTGATCAAATGTCCAAATCCATCAGAATGTTGAATAGTGGAACTGACACTCTGGATGAAATTCTTCAGGCTGGAAAAGGAGCAAGTGATAAGACTGGCCTAGGATTTAATGGTGAAAAGAAATCTTTTTCAGATGCTAGTTCTTCTGGTACCAAACAGAACTTGTCCCATCAGATGTCTCAACATCAAGGGAAAGCTCATGTGTCAGGACCCAAGCAATATGTACCCCATCAAAAGACTCAACACCATGGGAAAAGTTATGCATCTAGTCCTAAACATAACATGTCCCAACCTATGTCTCAACATCATGGGAAAATGTATGGGCCTAATAGTACCATGCCTCACTATTATGGCAGAAGAAAGCCCCATCATCATGGGAAAAGACAGCCTAATCATCATTACAGAAGACAACCTCATAGGAGACAGTCTCAATACTATGGGAGAAGGTAGCCTCAATATTATGGCAGAAGGAAGCCTCAGCAGTATAACAGAAAACATCCACAAGAGAGAAGGCATATTAATCACTTCAGAGAAGAGTTTCAAAGCTGGAGATGTCACTATTGTGGAAGATTTGGTCACTTGAAATCTTTCTGTTTCAAGCTCTATGGATATCCTCAACCTAATCCCCAACCTAGACAGAATCAGGATAGTACTACTGTTGTTAAGCAATGGGTTCCCAAGGATGGTGCCACTTATATGTTAGCTCAGATGTCCTTAACTAGTTCTGCCAAAGAGGACTGGTATTTTGATAGTGGTTGCTCTAGGTACATGACAAGTATGAAGAGCTTGTTGTTGAATGTTGAACATTATTCCAGCTGTGTAACTTTT
Source organism: Lathyrus tuberosus (assembly GCA_022829125.1). Classification (NCBI taxonomy): domain Eukaryota; kingdom Viridiplantae; phylum Streptophyta; class Magnoliopsida; order Fabales; family Fabaceae; genus Lathyrus; species Lathyrus tuberosus. Next base: position 4,995,851 of record JALAZF010000301.1, on the reverse strand, counting down.
GGAGATGGTGTCAAAGGAGAAATCAAGGGTGTGGGAAGACTGAACTGTGCAGGTGCTCCTAGACTAGATGATGTGTTATTGGTCAAAGGATTGAAGGTCAACTTGATCAGTATTAGTCAACTATGTGAGCAAGGACTTAAAGTTCACTTTACTAAAGCTGAATGTATTGTCGCTAATGAGAAAGGTGAAGTTGTCATGAAGGGTGCTAAGTCCAAAGACAACTGCTATCTATGGGATAAAAAGGGAGAACATCTAGAGGTGAAACAAAGTCTGATTGATCGCGATGTCAAGCATGGTGTCATGACATCCTACTGTGACATTCCAAGGATCACCAAACACTCTAGTGTTAATCTTAGGGAAAGCAAGATCATTGAGGTTGACCATACAGGAAGGAGGTGTAATGACAGTTTCTCTAAGGATATATGTGCTGAACATTGTGATGTCGTAAGAGGAAAACTGGGTATGTGTTAAAGTCAACAGATGTTAATGACTTATGCTGAACATTTATTAAAATTCAAAAATTTGAAATGTTATACATTTTGGTGGGGGAATTACATTTATTGGCTTTTAAGTGCTCAACAAAAGCAGCCCTCCTACCCTATGCAATCATTTCCTCTCTTTGCCTCCACACGCTACATCAATCCTCATTCACGTAGTCTGTTCATCTTCTCTCCAAAGAATAGAAGTCTCAACACATTTTTGTTCGTCATTTGCTACAGAGGAACAATGTCTCAACAAATTTCGTCTCCCTCCAAGAAGTCTGCATCCAAGAGTCCCTCACATACAAAACCTAGGGTTTTGATGAAAGGGGTTTCTGAGGATGAAGTTATGGATGTAGCCCCTCTCTCAGTGATTCTAGTTTCTAAGAAAAGACCTGACAAGCTACAAACAAAAAGGCCTTCTCATGATACATCAGGTAAATCTTCTGATCATTCTGCTGGTAAAAAATTTGATGATAGGAAAAGTAGGGAGTTTGTTACTAGTATTCTGTTTGGAGATAAATCTGCTCCTAGGACCTCCACTCCTCAAGCTATTGGAAATCAGAATGAGGAAGAGACTGTAGATGTTGAGAAAATTATAGGTCAGATTGTCACTAAGATTTTTGAGAAAGGGATTCCTGTGGCTGGAATATCAAGACCTTTGGCTCAAATGGCTACTGTGCAATCTGAAGGTAAAAAGGATGACATGCAACCAGCTGAAACCAGTCTTCACAGGTTGGCTGTTTCTGTCATTAAAGATGCTAAAACTGAAGCTGAAGCTGATGTTGATCCTAATGTTGGAGCTAGGGTTGATGTTGAACCTGATGTTAGAACATCACCTGCTAGGGAAGTTTCTTCTAGCCCCAAAGGAAAGAAGCCTGTTGAGGTTGTGAATGTTGAGGATTTATCAGACAATGAGGTTATTGGCAATACAATTCGAGGTATTGAGAAAAGATTGAAGTCTAGAAAAGGGAAGACGGTTGATTCATCTCCTAAGGTGAGAACTGAAAGCAAAAAGAAGAAGACTCCTGTTGTTGGCCCTGCAAAGTCTTTGAGCAAGGTTTCTAGCTCATCCAAAAAGAGGAAGATAAGGGAAGACATTGACTCTGAGTTTGATGTTGATGAGGATATTCAAGACATCACTCCAGTGAGAAGGTCCATTTTGAAGAGGATTACTGACAAGGTTCCTGATGTACTTGTGGACAACATCTCTTTTCACTATGCTGGAAGTGCTCACATGTGGAAGTTTGTGTGTCAAAGAAGATTGGCTCTGGAAAGAGAGCTTGGCAAAGATGCTCTAGAGATTAAGGAAGTTATGGAGCTGATTAAGTTTGTTGGGTTGATGAAAACTGTTTCTGGGTTCTCCAAATGTTATGATGGGCTAGTTAAGGAGTTTGTTGTAAACATTCCCGTGGACATTACTGACAGAAGGAGTGTGGACTTTAGAAAAGTTTATGTGAGAGGTAAGTGTATTGATTTTTCTCCCGAGGTTATCAACACCTACCTAGGAAGAAATGGGCAAGATTATAGAGAGCTGGAAGTTACTGACAATGAGGTGTGCAAGGAGATCACTGAAACTCAAGTGAAGGTTTGACCTTTAAAAGGAAAGCTGTCTGCTAGTCTTCTTAGTGTCAAATATACTGTCCTGCACAGGATAGGTGCTGCAAATTAGGTCCCCACTAATCACAAAACCACTATCTCTATTGGCTTGGGGAAGATGATTTATGTTGTTGGGACAAAGAAAAACTTTGATTATGGGTCCTACATTTTTTATCAGACTGTGAAGCATGCTTCAACAAATGCTATTAAAATGCCTATAGCATTTCCTTCTCTCATTTGTGGAGTGATCCTGAAGCAACATCCTGGAATATTGACTACTTCAGATACTGCTTGCAAGAGGGAGTCTGCATTATCCTTGCATCCCAAGTCGTTTGTAGGGAATAATGTCCCAGTTATTGTCTCAACATCAGGTTCTGGTGTCAAGAAGGCATGTACCAAAGCTGATATGATAGAAGAATTGAAGTCTGCCTGCAAGGATCTAGATGTGGTGATCAGCACCAGCACTTCCAGGAAGATGAAACTTGAGCAGATGATCAAGTCTTTGGAACAGGATGGAGATGATGAGGATGTCAACACAAATGTCAATGCTGAAGGTTGAGGTTCTGAGAAAGGTGATTCAACAATTGAGAATGAGGATGATGAAGATGCTTCTACTGATGATTCTGATGAAGATTGATTAAGCTAGCTGTGTTGTTTCATTTTTTTTGTTTTATCTTTTTCTGCACCTTGAGTGCCTATTTTCTATCTTGGATAATGGTACTGTTATGTTTATCTGGTTTTTGTTCTATGGTTTGTCTTGTCATGTGATGCCTTCTTTTAACTGACAAGGAGAGCTAGCCTAGGACAGTAGTGAGAGGGACTAACTGTTTGATGGTTGGCCAATTGTGGCTAAAAAGGGGGAGAATTACCTAGCTGTTTGCAGTGGTTCTTGTTTTGAGGGGGAGTCTGTTGTATTGTGCAGCTTTGGTAGTTGTTGCTACTGGGTGTGTGGTGAGAAAGTTAGTTTGTTTTATCCGCTGCAAGTATCTCTGATGTTGGCTGAGATTGTTTTAGCCAAAATTAGCCAAAGGGGGAGAATGTTAGTTCTTGTTATTGTCTAGAATTTTGGTAAAACAATGTTGTTGTTGAAGATGTCATATGTCTGATGTCTTAACATGAGTTACTGACATTAAGTTTGTTAGGGTTGCAGTTTTGTGTGCTGATGTTAAACTTGATGTCTTGACTTCAGTTGACAGAATATCAGAACATCAGTCCGTTGTGTTAGGGCTGCGTGTATCAGTTTATTTTGAGAGATCTGGTGGAGAGATTGCAGGCGAACATCTTGGTAAAGATATTTTCAGTTGCAATCAGATATGGAGCATATCTTGTTGTTGTTTTTAGGGCTGAAAGATATGAAAAGATTTGAAGATAAAATCTGGTTTTAAATTCAAATCAAATCAGATATTTTGAGGAGTCCAAGCCCAAGTCTGAGTTTCTATTTAAAGCAGCCGCAACCCTACTTGGGAGGGACGAAGACTAGAGAGTGTATACTGAGTATCAGTTGTTAGAGTTTTCGTGTGTGTTTTGTAAGCCATTCATGCTTGAATTGGTATAGTTTGTTTGAGTTGTAATTGTCCTCTCTAAAGCTTTTAAGCAAGAGAGTATTGTTCTTGATCAAAGCTTTTAAGCAAGATCAAGTTGTGAACTTTTTAATCTTTGAGTTGTATCACTGAGGTGATTAAGGGGGAGTGAGTGGTATCTCATATCTAAGAGGTTCTTAGGTAGAAGTGTCATTGGGTAGTGATTAAGTTAGGAGATTGTCAACTGGGATTGTTGAGTCTGTAATTTAATACTACTAATAGTGAATTTCCTCCCTGGCTTGGTAGCCCCCAGACGTAGGTAGTTAGACCGAACTAAGTGAATAATTCATTGTGTTGATTGACTGTGTTATTGCCTTGTTCATTTAGCAGATTGTGTTGTTGTGACATTACACTTAATATCACATATCTGATACCAGAATTTCAAAGATGTTGGAACATATCATCATCAGAGTTTGTGCAAAATCATGGGAGGGGTACTGCATACGCTTTAGCATCTGTTTTAGTCTTAGGTGGTGACCTAAGAAGTGGCTTCAGTCGGGTGTGACAGAAGCATGTGTTCTCTGGAGAGTTTCTTGGAAAGAAACTAGTATGGACTTTGATGTTGTTGAAGATGAAGATGAAGACATCATAATCTTGATGGTTATAGCTTGGATCAGTTTATTTCTGATCTAGGTGCTTTGGAGCATGGATTTTTCTCTGTTTGTGAAGGTCGAGGATAAGTGTCAGTTATCTCTGGCTTTCTACTGACGAATCTACTGAGGAAAGTGGAATTCTTTGGTATAGCTATGGGGTAGTCTTGGACTACTTATTTTCTGAAGATTCAGACGTTGCGGGTTTGAAGTCTTTGGAGTTTCAAAGCAGGATGGAGGTTGTGTACTCAAACTTGGTTGTTGAATCAAGTCTATGAGAGCATGGAACTCTTGTTCTACGAAGGGAGGATGTTCTTCTAAGTGGCAGAAAGAGGAGCTGAATTCAACATTTGGATGTCATACCAAAATGATCTGACATCTAGCTTAACATCAGAGGTCTCAACTGGTGATGTGGCACATCAGCTTAAGATAAGCTGATCTACAGGAGAATGGAAGTTATGGATTCTTCAAAAAGGTCTATCTCATGCAGTTTGTGGGAGCCCTGGATGGGAAAATGTTACATCATTAAGAGGCTTGGTGAATCCAAGATGTCTTGCTATGGGGCAAGTAGTTCATGTGACTTGAAGATCTGATTTCATTAGTGGATCAGTGTATCTTGTGGGAGTTCTGAAGAAGAGTGAGGTCAATCAAAAGGTGGCATTTGGTTGGTTTCACAATGTGCATTCAAGCAGGATGCTTGAAATTGATTGCTCTTGTACAGAAGAGTAGTTAGTTGAAATTGTAAGGAGGCTCTGGTTCTCTGGGAGCTTGTGGCAGAAGTTATGGGTTGAGGATGAAAGCATACCTTCTTTGGTGGATGAGAGTTTATTTCTCTCTGGGTTTCTGAAGTTCTCTTTGTTCAAGCTGGTGGCGCAGTTTTGTGTGAAGATCTTCAGTGTGGATTACTATATTGATAGTAAGTCCAGTGGTGGAGCATATCAAGAACCATGGTGTGTGGTGTCTATGATGTGTGGAAGATGTTCTAACTGATGTTAGAACATCTTTGGGGTTAGTTATCCTTGGTGGAGGATTCTTAAGTTCTGGTTTAGGAACTTGTTGGCTACATCATGTCTGAGGAGTATCTATCTAGTTATACGGGAGAATGATGAAGTAGAAGAACTGCCTTGGGAGGATGGTGTGGAGAAGACTAGAGTGGATCATGGGTTGATTGCATGAAGGTCTGGTTTCTGATGCGTTCAAAAGTGGATATTCACCAGAAAATCAGAAGTATTCCAGGTTATCATATGGGAGAATGATAAGGAATGACTATCTTGGTTTGTGGGGTATCTATCTCTATTACTAGCTGGGTAAGGTCAGTAGAAAATCTTTCGAAGGGGATGTTGCCTTGGTTGCAAGTCATGCTAGTAGTGGATCAGTTTAGAAGTTGTGAAGTTCTGGAGCATGCATACGATAGCTAACATCGTTATAACAAACTAAGGGGCCCTGTGCGTCTCTTTGAGGAATGTGAAGCATTCTGATTCAATTGGTTTGTGCCTCAAGCAGCTGGAGGTCTATACATGAGAATTTAAGAGGAGTTCGTGTGGTGTATAGATGGTTGCAGGATGGGGGGATCAATGGGACTTTGATCTCAAGCCAAGAGTTTGTTATGGTTGGTATACATTTCCTCATGGGTAGCATGATGGTGATCATGTGTGAGTGATTATTGTTTCTTGTCAGAGGAAGCAGTAAAAGAGTTGATGAGTGTGTTCTGCTGGTAAGTTGAACTGAGGGTGTGCTCTTGAAGACCTGAAGATGCGTCTTATGTTTTCCATTCATTAGCTTAGGTGTTCTGTAGAGGAGCACTAGTTACCTTAGATAGGGGGAGATGCCCCTTGATCTAAGATGAATTACTGCGAGGATGCAGTTGAAGTTCCAGTTTGCATTTGTGCGTCAAGCAAGCTGAGATGTCAAGGAGGGTGCTTGACATTTTTGTATTGTTGCAAGTTGTGGGAAACTTGGCAGTGCAAGTTAAATGGTTCTTATTGGATGCTTAAGAATCATTGATTAAGTTTGGGAGAATTTATTTTTCTCTGCAGATTGTGATCATAATCCTGTGAAGAAGTCTCTGTATTGTCAAATCAGAAGAAGAATCTGGGAAGAATAGACAATGCCTGACATGATGTCAGGAAATTGTTATAAAACATGTTTACATGTAATGGGTTCCTTAGTCGGCGTTCTTAAAAGAAGAAATAGTCAACAGTCTTGGCCGGTGCGCAGTTAGTGGAGCTAATTCCTTTGGTTAATGGTCCTTTGAATTGACCAGCGTGTTTTTTGGTGGTTCGTTACTTCCTAAGGAATTTCTTGGCAATAAATAAGACTGTTTTGGTTCTTCTTAGTCTCATTATTCCTTCTTTAAGTGAGTGTTCAATGGAGTTCCTCAATTACTGGGTGAGTTGCGTCTGGATTTGGAGTTGTCTGGGTCACTTTTGCCAAGTTTTGGCTAAAAAGGGGGAGAAGAATAGTTTTCTGGTTCTTGGGATCATTTGTGCAGTGGCAGTGCAAGAATGTTGGAGAAAGATCTTAACATTGGCAGTGCAAGAATGTTGGAAAAAGATCTTAACATTCAAATTTCTATCTTTTTGTGTCTTGTGATCAGAGTTGTGAAGCAAGTTGTGTCTTGTAACCTGAGTTACATTACAATTATTGTTTCTTTTCTGGAGGAGTCTTCTAGTGTCAACCTTTTTCTGGATCTTTCTTGGAAGGAAAAAGAAATGTGTGAGGGGGAGACTCTCTTAGAACAAAAAGCTCCAATCAATTCTCAAGATGGAGAAGTCTTGCCGAGAGCAGAATGCAGAAGAAGATGTTTTAGCCAAAATTTGTCAAAAGGGGAGATTGAAAGCACCTGATGATTTGAAGAAATTTTGGTAAAACATAAGAAGATTGAAGATGAAGAATCTGCTCAGAATAAAGATGTCGAAGAAGATGTCCTAACAGCAAGACACGACATCCTGGAGTGATTAGCAGGATTGAAATTAGTAACAAATATGTCCGAGATTTGTTGAAGATTTAAAGACTGGATCAAGGATCAAAAGATGGAAAGCCCAACAACAGAAGACTATATAAGGAGACTTAGACCTAGGGTTAAAGTACTGTACTTTTGTATCACTTGTAACTTTGTAACCTAATTCTCTTGTGTTGAATATGGGTTTAGGGTTTGAGAGTCGTTGGCTCTCATAGGAGTTGTAAGTCTCCACTATGTAATATGGGATGCAGAGTGGAAGGCATAGGTACATGGACACAACCAGAAGCATGTAGGTAATGGTTGTTGTATTGTTCTTGGACGAAGCTTTAAAGCAAGTGCAAGATAACTTGGAGGTCAAGAAACCAGGACAGTTATGTATTGGCAGACGACAGAGATATCACAGGTTGTGATTAGGATATGAGTGGGGTATCTCATATCAGGGTTATAAACGTTTGAGTTTAGCCTTGGTAAAGATGTTCATTGGGTAGATGTTAGGGATAAAGTTGTAAACGGGGGAGTCTAGCTTTGTAACATTTCTACAAATAGTGAAGTCTTTATCCTAGATTGGCATCCCCCAGATGTAGGTGAGTTGCACTGAACTGGGTTAACACATACTGTCTTATTTAACATTCTGTAATTTACAATTGTCTTATTGTTCTTGACTGACATGTTGGATCAGATGTCGTGACATCTATGAGTATGCAGGTCTGATATTCAAGGTATCAGTCTGCTGTTGCGCCTCTGAGTTTAAATGATTATGTAGCACAATGTCTTGACATGTGTTAGGACATCTGCTGTCTGCATAGGCCAGAATTTAATCATGTACTTTTTGATAGCTAATAGGTTGTTACGAAGATTTGAAATGGTAAGTATTCGACACATACCTCGACTTGAGAATCAAGAGGCCAATGACTTGGTCCAGATTGCTTCTGGATACAATATTTTGAAGGAAAAATTGCAAGATGCAATTGAAGTCAGAGGAAGAGTTGCATCAACTAGACTATTCCCGTCAGACTTGGAAAAAATAAAGTTAGGATATGCTGACGAAGAGAGCTTTGAAATATTGGCTATAGATAGTTTGATAGACAAAGATTGGAGAAATCCAATAGTAGACTACTTGTAGAACCCAACAGCTTGTGTCGAAAGAAAGATCAAATATCGTGCTTTAAGTTATGTTTTGATGGGGAACGAACTAATCAAAAAGATGTCTAAAGGTGTCTTACTCAAATGCCTTATGATTCTGAGGCATACTTGGCTCTGTCTAATGTCCATAGTAGGGCATGTGGAGTGCATCAAGTAGGCCACAAAATGAAATGGTTATTATTTCGACAAGGGATGTATTGGCCTACCATGCTTAAAGATTGTATTAAATTCGCCAAAGGATGTCAAGAATGCCAAATACTTGCAGGCATTCAACATGTTCCTGCAAGCGAACTACATTCCATAATGAAGCCTTGGCCCTTTAGAGGTTGGGCTTTGGATTTAGTTGGGGAAATTCGACTAGCATCGTCCAAGAGTCAAAGATACATTCTAGTAGGAATAGACTATTTCACTAAGTGGATTGAGGCTATACCATTGGTAAATGTGGATCAAGATGCAGTGATCGAATTCATCCAAAAACATATTATTTACAGGTTTGGAATCCCAGAAACTATTACAACAAATCAAAGATCAGTTTTTACTGGTCGAAAGATTCAATAATTTGCTAAAGAAATGGGGTTCAGCTTTTGACATCCACACCTTATTATGTTCAGGCTAATGGTCAAGTCGAAGTAGCAAATAAGGTAGTGATTGGGTTAATTAAGAAACATGTGGGGAAGAAGCCAAGAAATTGGCATAAGACATTGAACCAAGTTTTGTGGGCTTGTCGAACCTCCCCTAAAGATGCTACAAACACCACACCTTTTCGACTAACATATGGTCACAACGCAGTGTTACCAGTCAAAATCTACTTACAGTCAACTAGAATTCAGAGAAAACATGAGATCCCATCTGAGTCCTATTGGAACATGATGTTGGACGAATTAGTTGACTTTGATGAAGAAATATTGAATGCCTTAGGGTTATTAAAAAGGCAAAAGAAAAGAATAGAAAAGTCATATAATAAAAAGGTGAAAGGTAAGTTATTTTCAAATGGAGGTTTAGTTTGGAAAGTGATTTTGCCTATGGATAAAAAAGATAGAACTTTGGGTAAATGGTCCCCTAAGTGGGAGGGCCCTTTTCAAATTATTCAAGTTTTTTCCAATGGCGCATATGAAGTCGAAGAGTTAAATGGGGATAGGAGAATCTTGAAAGTAAATGGTAAATATTTAAAGAAATATAAGCTTGTACTTTGAGAAGTAAAAATAAGTAAGGAATAATTCATGCATACGTAGTCAAAGCCAAAATGGGGATCAAAATAAAATATTGCCAAAATGGCTAAGTCATTACAGCAAAATGCCACGAAGGGCTTAACATCATTACAACCAAGAAAACAAGTTCATCAATTACAATTAAAAAGGGAGAGAATTCTTCATCTTCTGATATTTTGAACTTTGAAATATCAATCGCCGCTCATAGGCAGATTTGTTGGTCGAAATCCCTTCAATTTCTTTCCCAAGCTTTTGAGCCCGTTCGACGTGGTGATGCCTACTGTAATTTCTTTGGCCATTTCATCTTGATTAAACTTCAGGAGTTCGTCCTCGTGCTCCTTGGCCTTGGAAATTTTGGCTTGCAATTCTTTAATTTGCTTCTCTCAAGCTTTGACATTCTTGTCGCAGATTTCAATCTCCTTGTTCGTCTGTTCACAACCCTTCTCTAACTCTGTAACTTTCGTAGTGGAGTCAGCGGCTGCATCCCACTCAGCCATTTAGGTTTCTGACTTCTTTTGAATTTTATTTGAAGCATCTTTAATACGATTAAGGTCTGCGACAACATGGTCAATCGGTAGGCCCACCTCCAATATTACGTCTGCAACTTCTGGTGAAACCACCAAGACATTGACTTGCTTTAGGAGATTTTTTATCTCAAAACAAGCTGAAGTGTCTTTTTCTAAAAGTTGAAACAAGTCAGCATTGAAGACCTTCTCCTTAATCTTGAGGAGTAAATCATCCCCAATTTTGTTGGCAGATTGGTCACCTGATGCAGTCGAGGCATTGGTGCTTTTTCTGTCGAACTGCATCTGGAACTTATCATAGCCTTAAATACTCAAGGGGTATTTGAACTTTTAATGACTCTAGCTCCTCATGAGAAAGGCTAGTAGTGGTAGTCTCAGTCAAAGCTGCAGGTTTTGGGTCAGCCTTAGGTTAGTCATTTTGCTGCTCTTTCTCTTCTTCATTGTTATCCTCTTCATTCTTTTCTTCTTCTTCTTCTTCTTCTTCATCTTCGACAACCATTTATGTTTCATAATCGAACATGGAGTGATCTTCTTCCTCCTCTTCCTCTTCACCTTTTTCACCACCACTGCCTTGTTGTATGTTGATTGGGGAGTCATCTCCAGACTTGTCTTTAACAATTTTTTCTACATATGGCATCTCTGTATCTCCTTTGACATTAATTAAGGCATCTTCCTTGGGTGGGCATTTATCATGGTTAGAGTCACTGGTCTGGGAAAGCTCAGTAGTGACCTTTGGTGGCGATTCCTTTTGATGTTTACCAGCCAGTTGACTCACTTCGTCTGTGGATCCTTTGGTGGAATCCTTAGGAGAAGTTTATTGTTGAGAAGAAACACTTGTTGGATGCTAAGAGGGATCATTGCTGGTTGTCGGAAGGATTTGTTGAACGAGGGGTTGTCCCTTTTCATCTTTAGCACCCTGAAAAAATAATTAAGAGGAAAATATCAGAGTTGAGTAAGTCGAAGTAAAGAAGAAAATTATGAAATTTCAGAGATTAAGGCATGATTTGTTACCTTAGGACCCTCATCCCTAGGGCTAGAGTTGTCGCTTTCAATCTGTTCAGGGTTCATCTTGACATTTGGTTTTTTGGTGGCTAGGTTGATGTCAATTTTAACCACTTTTGAAGTGGAAATGGTTATTGTGCGCATTAATGGTGACAAAAATCGTGGGACACGTGTTTGCATGATGGGACGGTAGCAGTTAATCAGACCCACAATCTTCTAGGGACTAGATGTGTGATGATTGAAAATATTCACGCATGGGTTTGAGGAGACGTTTTGAAAAAGTTGTCATGATAATGATGACGTCATAGCAGACCAAAGGTTTCTGGCGTCTAATGTGGACTTCAAAAAAATGCCCTTTTCTCCATTCAGCCAAAAATGGCATTTTTGGGGGGCAATTTATTGGCTGGAAATTTCGATGTCAGGATTTTGTTTAAGGACACTAAGTAAAATCAAGCGTTCCTTGAATTTTGTCAGAATTCGACAAGAATTTATGCAAAGGGTCCTGGTCGAAATGGTCTTCATGAGGAGGACATGTTGGAAAATACTTAGAAATGTTTTCTAAGTATGGAAAGCCACTTCGAAGGAGGATGTTTGAAGCCTTCCTTCGACAGAAGTTTTGAATTTCAAAATACGAATGAATAATTATCTTTTGTCCTTATCAGTTTCTCAAGAAAGACGCGTGGAGAGCTGTGGCAAAATGAGGACATGCAGAGCAAAACGTGTCAAATTTTGGAGGAATGTCTGTTGAAGACAGTTATTTCGACATGTTATAAATAGAGGTCTTAGTGTTAGGATTTCTGTGTGTTCAATTGTTATACAATACTAAAAAATTCACTCAAAGTATCTAAGTCAAGTGAGAAAAGAGTTATCATTGAGAATGTACGTCTGAAACACCAAATTATTTCATTTATTTTCATTTATCAATTGTTTCTTTTACTGCACTTTTACTTTGAAGTTTTTCTTCATTGCATTTTCTTTACCAATTTATACAAAGTTCATCTTTTCTAAACAAACTTTAAAACCAAATTTTACAACATGAATACTGTCGAAGTGTTCTTCAACTTTCCAGAAAGATATTGAAACAATAGTTATGTCCTTAGGATTCACTGGTTAATCCTGCAAGTAAACCAATTTATTGGAAGACCAGCAGTGAACAACCATCCACTATCAAAGTACCATTCTTCTCTAGTTGAGGCTCTCAAGGATGTGTGAGCTATAAGGTTAACACCGTTTTCTTTAACACTTCTCTTTTTGTTAACTGGCTTATCCTTGGACTGAACTGAGGATATTTGATTTCCATATAATTTATAACAGAAGAGCTTTATATGACCATACTCTCCACAGTAATGACATCTCCAACAAGTTTGGTGATTATTTGGAGGTTCATTATGTCTCCCAGAATGTTGTAACATGTGGTTGGACATTGTGACCATCTTCTTTCTCTCAGAAGGAAATAACTTTTCTTTAGACATTCTTCTTTGTTTATTATCAAGGTGATAATGAACTTTTGCATCTCCAGTATCTTTTGTTGGATCAGCCCTATTTTTCATCCTTCTCAAGGAATCTGTTACATTATTGAGCTTGGAATTTAAGAGAGTTATCTCACTTTGAAGATGAGAGACAACACCTAAGAGTTCCTTCTTCTCATATTCCAATTCAACTATGGCCTTTCTATGATTTTCCTCTGTCTTCTGATATTCCTCACACCTGTTGAAAGTTTCCTTGTAGCCCACATCCAGATCTTCATAGAGATTATTTTCATTACAAGCTTCTACTTCATCAACCTATCTGCCAAAGAGAGCAATAACAGGTTCAACAGTCTTTGTGTTGGACTCATCTTCTGACTCATCATCATCAGACCAAGAAACAACCAACCTTTTTTTCTGCTTCATGAGATAGTTGGGACATTCTGGCCTAATGTGACCAAACCCTTCACACTCATAACACTAAATCCCTTTACTTTGATCTGACTTCTCTTCTATTCTGGTATTCCTTTGAGTCTCATAGTTATTCTTGATGTCATATGTGATGTCCTTGACACCTGGTTTTCCTTTTCTGTCCATTTTCTTTAGAATTCTATTGAACTGCTTCCCAAGTAAAACAATGGTATTTGACAGTCCCTCATCAGTATCCAGGTTCGCTTGACCCTCTTTATCTTCAGCATTGGATACAAAGGCAATGCTTTTGTTCTTCTTTTCAATTCTATCATTCAAGGTCAATTCAAATGTTTGAAGTGATCCCACTAGATCATCAACTCTCATACTGCTGATGTTTTGGGCTTCTTTAATGGTTGTGACCTTCATGTCAAAGTTCTTAGGAAGAGGCCTAAGAATCCTCCTAACCAGCTTTTCTTTTGATATCTTTTCTCCCAAGTCACTAAAGGCATTAGCTATTTCAAGAATATTCATGTGAAAGTCATGAATACTTTCATCTTCCCTCATCTTTAGGTTTTCAAACTTGGTTGTGAGAAGCTGAAGTCTAGACATCTTTACCTCGGATTTTCCTTCATGAGTTGTCTTGAGAATTTCCTAAGAATCCTTAGCCACAGTACATTTTTAATTAACCTAAACATGTTCTTGTCAACTCCATTAAATAAAGCATTCAAGGCTTTGGAGTTTCCAAGAGCATTCTCATCTTCCTCCTTGGTTCAATCCTCTTCTGGCTGCAAGGCCTCTTTTCCATCTTTATCTTTAACCACAGGGTGCTCCCAACCCTTGATGATAGCCTTCCAAGATTTTCTATCCATAGATTTTAAGAAACCTACCATACGCCCCTTCCAATAGTAATAGTTAGTGCCATCTAAGCTAGAGGCCTGTTAACATTTCCTCCCCTTCCTTGTCCATAGTACCAGAATACAAACTCCCTAGAGCTCACCCAAAAACAGAACAGGGTGACCTACTCTAGTGCCAATTGAAATTCTAGAACGCAGATACCAAATGTCGAGACCGATGTCACAACCTTGGGATCAAAACAACTTGATCACACAAATATAAATGCATAAATTTAAATGACAGAAAAGTAAAAATAACACCAGTAATTGTTAACCCAGTTCGGTGCAACTCACCTACATTTGGGGGCTACTAAGCCAGGAAGGAAATTCACTATGATAGTATTAGTTCAAAGCTAAACTCACCCATTTACAATTTCTCGCCTAATCCCTACCTTGTGCAACTTTTACCTAGACACCCTCTAGATATGAGATCCCTCTCTCACTTCCTAATCAGTCATAATCCTAGTGACAATTCAACAATGACCAAAAATAGAAGTACCAACCCTTCCAAGTACAATACTTAGTTTTGCTTAAAAGCTTCAACCAAGAACAATACACTCTTACTTAAAAGCTTTAGAGTGGACAATTAACAATGAACAATCAGTCTACCTCAATGCATCAGAAGATACATGAGTGACATACAAACAAAAACACACTAAACCCTAAAGACCAACCAAACCACGGCTAATCCTTATTTTTCAATCTTCACGTGATGTTCACTTTTCAATAGGGTTAGGTCTTCTTTATAAATAGCCTTATGTCCATTTGGGCTTGGGCTCTTGAAGCGTAAAATCACCGGGAATCAGCTTTAAATCATAAGCATAATTTCCTGCACAATAATAGGAACAAAAATACAAAGTTTCCTAAAAAGGATCAAGGATCCTTTTTAAGAAAAACTAACAAATCTATCACAACACAAGTTCCCACAATATCCTCCCTTGGATAACACAAACGTGTGAATTAAAACACACTAAAAAATCACACTAAAAATACCAAAATAGTCATGCCCTAATTTTCTGGTATAACATGTCCTGGCACATGTCACAACATCATGCTGAACATGATGTCTGACTGTCATGGCAGAACATCTGGTTTAACATCTTGCTAACAACATGTTGTTTTGCCAAAATATAGTCAATCCAAAAATCACAGAACTTACAATTTTCACAAAATCTCTTTGCATTATTTTCAACAGAACTTTCATATTTCAATGCTTTGTGAGGAAACTTTCATGTCATTCCAAAAGCATCATTGAGCAATTAGAGCGTATATGTTATTGAATCTTCATATTTGAAAGAGAAAAAGAGTTTATTCTTTTGAATAAGTCTTAACCATTATAGAAACTTCATTTATTTCTATCTATTGGAATTGTTACAAATTCCCAAGTATCAAGGATTTTTTGGTACTATGAGGGATCTATAGGAAGGTGAATTGTATCTTCTTGTAGAGGCCTTTACTTATTGTCTAGGATTATTGGAAATAAGTGTGTTGTAAATCACAAGAGGATTGTTCTTGGTGATTGTGTCAGAGTCTTGTATAGGAAGACTAGGATTGTCTTGTCCATAAGATCTAACAATAATAAAATCTCTTACATGTGGTAAGGGGACTAGACGTACTATCGGATTGTGAGAGGAACTAGTATAATCCCTCGGTGTTCTTTACATTTCTGCATTTTATTGCTTTCTAAATCATCACCCAACCAGAAAGTTAAAAGCATAATTTCAATAAACCAAAAATTGATCAAAGTACCTAATTCACCCCCTATTAGGCGCACTCAAATACTTACAACTGATATCGGAGCGGGGTTATAGGTAACATGTTCCTTAAGATCCAAAATGGCTTCTGTAAGTACAAATCTTGTTTTCAAAGATGGTGGTAGCAGTAATAAACCTCCACTATTTTTTGGTGAATATTTTGATTTCTAGAAAATTCGCATTAAGGCTCATTTGGAAGCGCAAGGAGAAGGAATATGGGAATCTGTCCAAAATGGTCCACATCAACCTACAAGTGTTGTTAATGGTGTTGGTACTTCAAAGGTTAAAAGATCTTGGGATGAAGATGATAAGAAAAAAATTATTAATGAAAAGAAAGCAATCAACATACTTCAAAGTGCACTTAGCATGGATGAATTCTTTTGTGTCTCTCAATGTACATTGGCAAAGCAAATTTGTGATACATTGGTAGAAACTCATGAAGGAACCGCAGAACTAAAGAGATCTAGATTAAATACTTTAAGTCAAGAATACGAGTTATTCAGAATGCAACCCAGAGAATCAATCCTTGCTCTACAAAAGAGATTTGTTCACTTAACCAATCACTTGATTGCTCTCGGTAATACTTTTACTAACGATTAATTAAATCTTAAAGTGGTTAGGTCTTTAAATAGGGAATGAAAGCCAAAGGTGACGGCGATATTAGAAAAGAAGAGTCTTTCTACCATGAAGTCCGCATTGTTCAGAAAACTTCAAGAGCATGAATTAGAACTTGAAAGATTGGAGAAGCATTAAATACAAGGAAAAAATTCAAAAGATGTTGTATTAAAGACAAGAGTCAAATTTCATGATAGCAATTAAGAGGAGGAATCCATTAATGGCGCAGTGATGACCTTATCAAAAAGTTTGAAAACTATTGAGAAAAGAAAGAAAAAAAGAGATCATTCAGAAAGAAGTACCAACAAGGAAAGTTACATGTTTTGAATGTGGGAAAAGGGGACATGTCAGGAGTGAATGTCCTATACTTGAAAAGAAAGATATATTCAAAAAGAATAATAACAAAAGGAAAAAAGAGAGCATATGTAGCATGGGATGGCAATGAAATAAGTTTATCTTCAGATGAAGATCATGCAATCAAGGCATTGATGGCCTCACATCATTCAAGTGATGAAGAACATGAGGTTAGTGATTCTGAAACTGATGATATTCCATCTTATGATGAATTACAAAGTGCTTTTCATGAATTACATGATGAAATTTTGAAACTTTATAGAAAATGTTCAAGTCAAAAGAAAACTATTTTAAATCTAGAAAGAAAGACTAATAACACTCATGTGGAGTTAAACTTAATCAAAAATTCAGCATGCAATAATTGTTCATCTCTTGAGTCTAAAATTGATGAATTAAACCAAGTAATTATGAAATTTGAAAAAGGTCAAATTGATTTAGAAGATGTGTTAAGTATTCGAACAATTTCAAATGATAAATATGGTCTTGGCTTTACTAACTTTGATAAACCTAGTACAAGTCAAACCATATTTGCAAAGGCTACTAACGAATTCAACAATAAAGAATCAAAGAAAGAACATGTTGTAAATCATCATAAAAGGTCTTATGATACACATCATGTTTTTAGACCTACTTTTTTATATTGTAAATCAAAAGGCCATACTACTAATGCTTGCTACATAAGAAATTATGGTATTCCTTATAGTGAGTATGTATGGGTGAGGAAGGTATCTAACTCAAAAGGACCCAAAGAAAATTGGGCACCTAGGTGTAACTAATTGTTTTGTAGGTACTTGAAGGTCATATGCTAGCATTTTCAAATAAAGATAGATCCTTTAAGACACAAGACCATATGATATGGTAGTTCTAAAAGTTTCATTGATTGAAAAGATGTTTTGAAGAAACATCAAAATTGACATCAACTTTGACATCAAATCCTTTTGAAGGAGATAAGTGTCTAATTTTGTGCTATTAATTTTCAATTATAATAATGTATCATTCCTAAGCTTTGTACTTTATTCTACTTTGTCTTCTTTTTGATTATGTCAAAAGGGGGCGAAATATTAGGTATTGCTTTTGTTCCTGTTCATAATACTTTCAAGGGAGAAAGCCTTGAATTTAAAAAACAAGGGGGAGATATACAAGATAGGGGGAGTTTCTAGTTGCTACTCGACATTTCAAAAACTCACATATTGAAGCAACTCATTGATGAACAAGTAAAATTTCAAAGGATGTTTTGTCATCATCAAAAAAGGGGAGATTAGGAAGAAGAGTTCTTCTTGTCCTTGGTTATAGTTTTGATGAAGACAAACACATAAAAAAAAAGAAGTCAAAGCTTGAAGACTAGAGCAATCAAGTTTCTATTCATCATTTAAGGTATATAAAACTTCCATATCATATACATTCTTTTAGTGCTCAAAGTTTTTAATCATGCATTGAAAAAGTTATTTCATATTTGAACCATGCTAAATGATTTTCAAAGTTAATCTATTGACTTGGAAAAATAAATAGATGTTGCATAAGTTTGGTTCATGTACTTAGAATTTTTTTCAGCTTTTCAGGCATGATAATTGATTGCCATCCTGGTGCAATCGATTGTCACAGGCTTATTTTTCAATTTTTTTAAACATTACATGTATGAAAATAGATTTTCATATTTGTGCAATCGATTTTCATTGGCACTTTTCTGAAAAATGCATTGTTTCTCTACACCTTTTCATCAAACATTTTCATGGCATCCTTTCCATATCAATGCATTATTATTTTCATAAATTCTTGCAACCATTTCCATGATTTATGAATGGTTGTTTCATCACTAAATACAATTCAAATTTTCATTTTACTGTAATCTCTTTCAAAATTTTTACAAAATCTCTCTGCATTATTTTCAATAGAACTTTCATATTTCAATGCTTTGTGAGAAAACTTTCATATCATTCCAAAAGCATCATTGAGCACTTAGAGAGTATATGTTATTGAAACGTCATATTTGGAAGAGAAGAAGAATTTATTCTTTTGAATAAGTCTTAACCATTCTACAAACTTCATTTATTTATATCTATTGGAATTGTTACAAATTCCCAAGTATCAAGGATTGTTTGGTACTATGAGGGATCTATTGGAAGGTGGATTCTATCTTCTTGTAGAGACCTTTACTTATTGTCCAGGATTGTTGGAAATAAGTGTGTTGTAAATCACAAGAGGATTGTTCTTAGTGATTGTGTTAGAGTCGTGTATAGGAATACTAGAATTGTCTTGTCCATAAGATCTAATAATAATAAAATCTCTTACATGTGGTAAGGGGACTAGACGTACTCTCGGATTGTGAGGGAAACTAGTATAATCCCTCGGTGTTCTTTACATTTCCGCACTTTACTTCTTTCTAAATCACCACCAAACCAAAACGTTAAAAGCATAATTTCAATAAACCAAAAATTAATCAAAGTACCTAATTCACCACCCCCTCTTAGGCGCACTCAACTTATAGGAAGACCTGCCGCTTCACGCCATAGTTTAATGTTTGGTTCAAAGTTAGCCTTAAGCTTCAATTTTTCTTGTATAAGGAGGTTCATGAGTATAACCTACTAAAAGCTCTCAAATTTATTAAATACTCTCAAGATCAATTCTTGGGGAGTGGAGTAAGTATTTTTCCTTGTATGACCGAACCTCTATAACTCTCGGTGTTTTCTATTTTCCCTCAACTCTTTACTTTCCAGATTTTACAATCTGCAAAATTTATTTTTTTGCTGCTTAATATTAAAACTATTTTTAAAAATGATTTAAAACTCTGGCTTTAATTCCAAAAGTTTTTCAAAACCAATTTTCTTAACCACACAATTTACCCTCTCTTGTGTGAGAAGTCACATGTCCAACAGCTCAAATTGTCTTTAAACGATACCTTTCGCTCCAAAATGGAATTAGAGGGTGATGTCTTGGATCTCAATGATGAATTGGTGGAAACCTTTGGTACTTATTACATGTGTGAGAAGGAACATACTTCCTTTTTTTATCCCACACTAGACCTGAGTATGTTCGATATTCTTAAAGTTATCCGTAATGGTCAACTGGTGGATGAGGAGGAGGAGACCCCTTGCTCTTGGAACCCAGGATGGCCCTGATGGTGACGCGATAGGGGAGGCGAGCCGATGACTCCACACTCGGAGGAAGTGCCCGGGGAGGAGGTAACCATGGATGATGTACAATGATTGGATTTCTTGCTCTTATTTCTTTGACCCTTTGTGACTTTTTCATGTATTCTTTATCATGTGGGGATTTTTGTAAAAACTTGAACTTGATGTGCCTTTTAGGCATATTTATTTTAATTGTCTTGTTATCGTTTCTCCGATTTTTCCTATTCTTTTAGATGTGTTTGTATAATTACTTTTAGCCTCATTTGGACCCTTCATTAATATTAACTCGTAAGGCAGCACCAATCTCTTGCACATATTCAGTGCATCTTATGACTTCAAAGAGGGGTGACAAGGATTCCTTCATATGGATCCAAGTTTTTTTTATTTCCTCAAAGGGCTACAATGATCCCTCCATGCAAATCCATCATGTTTTGATCGCTTCAAAGAGAAATAATGGTCCATCTGTGAGGATCCAGAATATTTGATCGCCTCAAAGGGCGACAAGAATCCCTCTATGATGATATAGCATTTTTTATTGCCTAAAAGGAGACAAGGATCCCTCAAAGGGCAGTATCTTTGGTAATTTTTCAGATTTAAAAAAAAACTAGGAGTTTATATTCAATAAAGTAAAAAAAAATATAACACTACCAAATATTTCGGAAAAGTGTTAATGTAATATCCCATATCCTCTTAAATGTTATATTCCTTGTCATTTAACACAATTTGAGTTCCAAATACTCTATTCTTTGTCAGTTGAGACTAATAAAGTAACAGTGAACTCAGACGAGACTAATTATTAGTCAATTCAATTGAGCTTTACTAATTAGTAAAAGAAAGGACATTTTGGTATCATTGGTAGATGGTCATTGTTCACTAGAGGAAAAAATATAAACCTATATTTTTCTCTTACCCACTGCTATACCACTCATTCCATCATTTGTTAGTAAAATAAGAAAAGAGAATAACAGAAGGAAAGAAGAAAGGAAAAGAGGAAAAGTTTGGAAGTGGAAATCAAAGCTTAGATAATTAAGAACTCATCTCCATCTTCATATTCTAGAGATGGGTTATTAGTTAGACCTAGCTTTGGAGGGAATTCATGAAATGGGAATTAGGTTTTGTAAATTTTTTCTATGTGTGTGAAATTAATGTTGATGCATGATCATACTGTTGTTTTGCATGCCTATTTGCGTTAAACTATGTTAATTTATGCTATTGGTTGCAATATAATGATACTTGATCATGGGTGTGACTTATTTCCCTTCTTGTTATGTTTTTTAACCGGTTGAGTTCTGCAATTCTCGCTAGGCAAGCGTATCGGTTCCAGTGCAGAAGCTGTTTTTCTCTACTCGCAAGGTGAGGACATGCCTCACTAAGCGAGACAGCGAATTTTTGGAAAATTTCCATTTTATTTGACCTCGCTAGGCGAGACCTCGCTTTGATGTCTCGATAGGGCTTGCTTTGTGAGAGTTCAGAGACTTTAAGAAATAACTTGTTTCCTTGTTTACACCATAAAACGGGATTCATAACTCCGATTGATGTGAGATCAGATGCATTAGAAAGTTAGTCCAATGCTCTACCTTTTGGTAAAGAGAAACCATGCTTGTGTTCCAATTATTACTTGGATAATGATAATGAACTTGTGTTCTAATTATTACTTAGATAATGATAATGAATTCTTATGTGTGTTTCATGTATCATATTATGATGTGTATGTATTAAGTGAATAATGAATGAAGCAAGTTCCATGATGATGAGTGAGAGTAAACATAGATTTATAGCTTGGTGAATGGAATTAATAAAGATAACTATGGTTATGGTAATTAACTTAAGTTGTGATACTCAGATGTAAGAGGTACATCAGTTTGTACCCGTGAGTGAGTAGTCACATGAAATGTGTCGTCCCATTTACGAAATGCCGAAGGCGTGGATGGGAAACAATATCATAGTTGTGATTCAATGAGCTTGTATGGAAATATATTATGATATATTGTGATTGTGATATAATCAAATGGAAATTATGTATAATCCCACGATGATTGTGATATAATCATATGGAGATTAATGAGAATAATCACGTTGTGATTAATGGGAATAATTGTGTATTCGGTAATAACCTCTATTCGTGTTTATCCCGAGTCTAAGAATTATATAAAGTAGTGATCGGGATAGACGAATCATTGAGATTGGATACCGTGACCAGTGTCCATAATCCATGGACTTGGATCGGTTGGGTAGAAGTATTATAGTTATAAGAAGTCTGTGACCCGTGTCCATAATCCTTGGATTGGGATCGGCCGGGTATAAGACATTCTTATTGAGCAGACAATCGTGACCCGTGTCCATAGTCCATGGATTTAGATCGGCTGGGGATAAATTGTCTAGGGTAAGAGAGATCCATGACTCGTGTCCATAGTTCTATACGTGGGATCGGTCAGGGAGAATATACTTTTCTGTTGTATTCTCGAATAGTGATTCATTGAGTTATGAGAACTCATGTTATGTGTTTGTATACAAAGGGTAAAACACTTTGAATGCTTAAGTCCTTATTACATTGTGTGAGTGATACACATGATTTCCAAAAATATTTAGTAAGAAATAAAGATAATAACAATCCCATGTGAGATTGTCATGTATAACTAAGGGTGGCAGGAAGATTTTTCCAATAGAGCATTGCAATATTGAAAAGGGCTAAAGAAAATGACTTTCATGAGAATAAAAAATATTATTAAAAGTTTATAGAAACAAAAAATATACTCATTTTTTAAAGTGTAATCATTGTGTAAGAAGAGTATATAGCTTTTTTTGTCTTTCTTTAGGGACTGAAAATTAGGGCTGGACATCATTTTTTTAACCGGCCTAAATTGGCCGATCCATGAGGCTCGCACAGGTACGGTTTGGGTTGTGTTGGTTTTCGGGTTAGCGGGTTCGCCATTGTTGGATTTATATGGGTTTAAGTGGTCGGTTTGGGATGGCTTAATTGAGCCCATCGAAAACCTAAACCGATCGGCCCAATTCCTTATTTAATTTGAGTTACTGGTTTATAGTGATTGGACTGGGTCACTTGGTTTGGCCCAATTTTCTAGGGTTTTCTTTTGTTGAATTCTCTCTTGTCTTCCCATCAAAACACACTCATTTCTCTCTTCATCGTTTATTCAATATTCATCCTCGAGCTCATAACCGCCTACACGCACCACTACGCCACTGTTGATCATGTAAGTTTCGATCTCTCGTTCTTATTATCTGTTTGTTTCTCCTTCTCTCTCTCGGGCAACTCAAAGCTTCCATTTTTATGTTATCCATTTTAAACCGACAAAACTCAAATGGAAAAATCTTGTTTTTTAACATTCTAGAATCTTTGTACTTGATGGTTGAGGTAGAACAACAAATCTTCTTGAATGAACTAGGATGTAAAGAAGTTGTGATGCATTGATCTTTTTTCTTACTAACCATAGGGAAATGAACAAGATTCGCGCCCAACATTCAACTTAACCCCGTTAGAAAATGGTATGCATTTTGTAGCCTTTGACTCATCGCTCTCACTTTTACAAGCATTCATCATTTGCATTGCATTAGTTGATAGCAGGATGCCATGTGAGCTTTGTGGTAAATTAGAGGATATTCCTGCAAGTTATGTTTTTAATCCACCAGTTTCTCCTGTTGGTAGAGTCTAAAGGTAACATGTGGTATAGACATGTCTGCATAAGCTAGAGTAAAAAATTATAGCAGGATCTTAATTTTTTTAATGTTTAGTTTTCCTCATCAGAAGAAGTATTTTTATTAAAAATGCACAATATGATAAACAATCAGTCTCATATATTAATCATTTTAGCTGTTAATAGTATGAGTAAATTGTTTTCTATTACTGTGCATTTTTCTATTACTTCTTGCTATTATTGTAATGCATTGATGCTATTGATTTTGTAATTCACTTTTCTACAAAAAACAAAAACAAAAAGTTACAAATTCATTTTTTTAATCATTTCAGGAAACTCCTACAAGGAATGAGATTAAGTGCATGATCCAAATTATACTGATTTTATGTTTCTGAAGATAAAACCTCATCCTGGCACAAGGTTTACTCTCTTGTGCTTTGCTTGGATTCTGATGTTTATTCTTTATTGGCAAGCTAGATTCTAATATATATTTTTTTCATCAGGTTCTAATGGCAGTTTTATTCACTGTCACCAAATGTAAGCTAGATTCGAATATGATCGACGATTATAACACATGTTAATTGATGTCAGGCTTACAGGCTAGTGATTATGTGAAACTTTGTTTAGAACTTATTCACAGTTTAGAAATTCTATTTGAAATCTTTCTGACTTTGTTTATGACTTGCTGAAACCAGATTCTTTTCAGGGATACACCTGCTGCTAATTCATCTCACTGTGAGTTCTTCAATGTGTCGAAGCTATTTGAAGTGTTACGGAGAGGTATTTTTTGATCTAGTTAGTTTTGTAACCTGACCTACAAGCTAGAAAATTTAGTTTGAAATTATAATTAGAACTTATTCACAACTTAGAAATTCTGATATAGCTTAGAAATTCTTATTGCATTGCACCTTAGAAATTATGATATCATTGCAGATTACAAACTCTAATATTCTACTTATTTAAAATTGTTTCTTAAGAATTTTGAAGTTGAGAAAAATATACATTCATAATTCTTATTGGGCATTAATATGATATCATTGCAGATATTATGAATAAAAACATCCTCTAAATTTTTTGGTGTCATGGGAGCTCGTGCGAAACGGGGACGAGGGCGGCCACATTTGGTGCCTCCGTCGCCGGTGACCATGCCAGTGCCGTCGGAGGAGATGACAGTGGAAAACCCTACCACCATAACTCAAGAAGAGGGAAGGGATTCGAATGAAGCAATTATTATCGAAAGAGAGGAAAACGAGGTTAGGGTGGAAGAATCTGAACAGGAGACGGAAACCCTAGGATTGAAAGCAACGACTGGAGGAGAGAAATCAGCGAGAAAAAACAAATTAGAGGATCAAAAGTTATGGGTGGATGTTGTGAGTGAGAATCGAAACCCTTCAAAAGGTTTAACTATGCAATATGTAGCTCCAAGTGTCGAAAATGGAGAAATGGAAATTGAAATTGATGAAGATGATATCTCTTTTGAGGTGAAATTCTGGGAGACACCATTGATAATGTACGCATTGGGAGAGGATTTCAGCGTGAACATAGTAAAAAATTTCATGCTGAAATCGTGGAATTTTGGGAAGCTTCCTGATATGTTCTACCACAATGAAGGATATTTTATCCTTCGATTTAACTCTCACGCTGATATGGATGCGGTTCTAATGGGAGGTCCTTACTCAATTAGAAATGTACCATTGTTGCTGAAAGAGTGGAAACCTGATTTCAACCTAAAGGGGGATTTGCTGCGTACGCTACCATTATGGGTGAAACTACCACAACTTCCCCTTCATCTATGGGGTACCAAGAGCTTGAGTAAGATTGGGAGTGCCATTGGGGTTCCTTTAGTCCCAAATGAGTGTAAAGCCAGCAAATTGCGCGTTTCTTATGCTCATATCTTGGTGGAGGTGGACATAACCAAGGAACTGACTAAAGAGGTCATGATAAAGGATGTGGAGGGTAGAAAACTGAAATAAGTGGTTGAATATGAATGGAAACCTCCATTTTGGGAGAGGTGCCAAAAACTGGGACACCAATGCAAACAAAATGGAGGTAATATGGAGAAACACTGGAAACCAAAAGCAAAACCACCAGACCTGAGTAGAATTATTGTCAATGAAGCTGCCACACCAAAGCAACTTGAGACAATTGCTATTAAGGAGAATCAAGTCCAAGAGGAGAATGAAGACATGGAGGTTCACTAGACAAAAGTCACAAAAGCTACAAGAGACAAAGGTAAGAGAATCATGGCTGAAGGCTTAAATTTAACTGTGAACTGTAATAATGGTTTCGAGGCTTTAGGGGTTTTGAGTGACCCTCTAATAGCCTTTGATAGGGGACCATGTTAGTCTCTTGGAATATTCAGGGGCTGAACAAATCAGGAAAACTTAAGGAGATTAGCTCCCGTCTCCATAAACTAAGGCCTAATATCTTGATTTTAATTGAGACTAGAGTGAAAAATACTAAAGCTAAGAAAGTGAAAGAAAAGATCAACCTATATGGTAACTATATTGATAACTATCAATACCATGATAATGGTAGAATTTGGATTTCTTGGGATGATAGCAAAGTGAAAATTCAACATATATGCAGTTCTGATCAATATATTCATTGTGGTGTTCTTAATAATAAGGGAGTATTCAAGTATTGGTTGACTGCAATCTATGCTAAGAACCAGTTGGAAATGAGGAGAAAGCTTTGCAAAGATATAGTAAAGTTGAATAAAAATCAGCAGGAACCTTGGTGTGATATAGTGGACTTTAACAATGTGTCTTATGCTCAGGACAGAGTTGGAGGTAGATTGGTTAATGAATCTGAATATACTGATTTACTTGATATGGTGAATGAAATTGGTTTCAGTGAAATGGACACTATTGGTGACAACTTTACTTGGAGTAATAAGCACTTAGAGGTACCATTTATTCAAGAATAGATAGAGTTATTGGAAATATTGCTTAGTTTCAAGAGAATGTTGACAAATAGTTGAAGATTCTCCCACCAAGTGTTTCAAACCATGCCCTCCTTTGCATTGATGACATGTTGCAGGTCAAGGATAAAACTAGAGGATTTAAATTTAACAATTGTCTTATGAACATGGTTGGTTTTAAGGATGTTGTTAAGAAGAGTTGGGATAAACCTATTAGTGGCAATCCTATGTTTATTTTATGGTAGAAGTTACAAAGACTGAAACCTGACCTTGTGCATTTCAGTAAATCTGCCTATAATGTCAGACAACAGGTGGAGTAAGCTAGAGCAGGACTTGAGAAAGCTCAAATTAATCTCACTCACAACAGGATGGATATGGTTGCTATTGATAATGTGAAGAGATGCACAAATAAGGTTATTAATTTGAATGAGATCGAAGAAAGTATTCTAGTTCAAAGAGCCAAAGTGGATTGGTTGAGAATGGGAGATGGTAATAATGCATTCTACCATGCTACTATTAAATCCAAGAATCAAAGAAAGAACATTTCATTACTCCAAAATGGATGATGGAGAAGTGATTACTGATCAACAGAGTATCAAACAGGAAGTCCAGAATTTCTACAATAACCTTATGGGAAAAGTTGCTCACTCTTTGAGGCACATTGACATTGATGCTATGAGAAAGGGCGCCCAAGTTACTAGATATCAAGGAGATTTCTTAACTGCCAAATAACAGAAAATGAAATTTTAAGTGCTCTAAATGGGATTGGGGACATGAAGGCTCCTGGGATTGATGGTTTTGGTGCCAAGTTTTTCAAGACTTGTTGGAGTATCATTAGGATTGATATGTTGTCAGCAATAGAAGAGTTCTTTGAGAAGGGGAATTTGTTTAGAGCATTTAACAACACTATTGTAACACTTATCCCTAAGAATGACAATGCCAAAACTATGAAAGATTACCGACCTATTGCAGGGTGCACAACAGTTTATAAAATCATTTCCAAAATCCTGACAAAGAGACTGGGTATGGTATTACAGAATGTAGTTCATAAAAGTCAAGCAGCATTTGTGCCTGGTTAGAATATCCATAACCATATTCTGCTTGCTTTTGAATTGTTGAAAGGTTATACTAGGAGGGGGGACCCCTAGATACATGATGCAGTTAGATTTGCAGAAGGCCTGTGATATGGTAGATTGGTATGCCTTAGAGAGCATCTTACTTGAGTTAGGCATTCCAAACAAGTTTGTTGGGTGGATCATGACTGTTACCTCCACAATAAGCTATAGATTCAACATTAATGGTGCTTATTCTGATGTTGTGAAGGCTCAAAGAGGTATCGGACAAGGGGGTCATATGTCCCCCTTGTTGTTTGTCACTATCATGGAGTATTTAAATATAATTATGTATAGTATGTAGCAAAACCCTAACTTCAACCATCGGAGTAAGTGTGAAAAGCTTGGATTAACTCACTTATCTTTTGCTGATGATGTTTTACTTTTTAACAGAGGTGACTACCAATCTGTTGAGATGATTCTTGGAGCATTCAAAGCTTTTTCTGAGTCCACAAGTCTGATTAATAATCCTTCTAAAAGCAAAATTTTCTGTGGTGGTATGGATCCTAGCAGTGTTCAAATCATGAAAGTTTTGTCTGGTTTTAAAGAGGGTATTCTCCCTGTGAAGTATCTAGGGGTGCCCTTGACTTGTAAAAAGCTAAGCATCAATTAATATCTGCATTTAATTGATAAAATCTTAAATAGAATGAGGCATTGGACAGCGAAATTACTTAGTATGGCTGGTAGATTACAATTGGTTGAAAGTATTACAGTTGCTATAGCCCAATATTGGATGAATTGTTTTCCAATTCTTAAAGGAGTGATTCAAAAGATCAATACTATGTGCAGAACTTTCATTTGGTCGGGTAAGACTGATAATTATAAGAAGAGGCCAATTGCTTGGTCTAAGTGTGTAGACCTATCATCCAAGGGGGCTTAAATATGCTAAATCTGGAGATTTGGAACTGGGTTTTTTTATTGAAGTGTTTATGGAACATTAGCCAAAAGGTAGACAACTTATGGGTTAAATAGGTTCATGAGTATTATTTGAAAGGGCAAGATGTAATGGAGGTAGTGATTACTAATAACTATTCTTGGATATTGAAGCACATAATGATTAAAAGAGAAATTGTTCACCTTATTCAACAGAGTTGGGATGATATGGTGAGGATTAATAAGTTTTCGATGAAAAAGATATACTTGATGCTGATAGAAGATCATGTCAGAGCAGATTGGGCTCAGTTGATCAGGCATAATGATGCTAGGCCTCGAGCAATTATGCATTGCTGGATTGCTTGTCAAGGTCGATTGGCTACAAAAAGTAGGCTCAAGAAATTTGGTTTGCTGCAGGATGCTACATGTAGTATATGTGGTGTGACAGAAGAAAGTCAAGATCATCTATTTTTTTACTGTTTTGAGGTGAAGAAGATTTGGAAGGAGGTGTTGAATTGCCTCGATATTGATCATAATCCATTATGTTGGAAGGATGAATTGTGTTGGATTTTGAATCAAACTAAAGGCAAAATAAGACTTGACAGTTTACTAAAGATGTCAGTGGCTGAAGCAATCTATGGAATTTGGCGATACCGTAATGCAGTAATTTTTTAAGATACTAGAGATAATAGCAAGATTACTACAAATATTATAGATAGCATTGTTTATAGAGGGTGAAGCAAAACAAAGTATAGATCCCTTATAGCTAAACTCTTATTGGTTTAATTTGTTGCTTTTGGTTGTTGTTGTTTCTTGGGCTGGTTCGTTGGCGACCGCCTTGTACATTCTTTGTCTTTTGAAATTTATAATCTTTTATTTAAAAAAAAAATGATATCATTGCAGCATTAATGTGATATCATTGAAATCAGGTTCTTTTGTTTGTGATTTAAATTGTGCTAATGAGCATTAATGTGATATCATTACAGAATCAAAGAGGGTGCAACATCACACAGGTTGTGCTAATGAGCATTAATGGATTTGAAGAGTGTGTTGAAAAAGTAGTTTGATATTTGAATTACAAATATGATAGAGTCAAGTGGGGTGTTCATAATTCATGTAATAAGTTTATTGTAAAATATTTGAAGCTTTTAATTTGTATATATTTATTGGAAGTAAAAGTGTTGAATTTGGTCATTTGTTATATTTGAAGGCCCAAAGATTTTATTTAATGTTGTTTTATTTCAAAAAAATGATAATATAGTTGAAATTTTGTATGACAAAATTAAAGATCGGTTAACCAAACAAACCGATTCATTTTAACCGATTAATCAATTAAATCGAATTCGATCAAACCGATCAAAAGTTCAGTCAAAATTGAACCTATCAAATTCACTCATGGTTTCGGCCGGTTTAACATACTGGGCCCGAATCTAACCCAAACCGACCGGTGTCCAACCCTGCTGAAAATACAACACTCTCTCGTGATAATGACGAGTGACAGCAGAAGCCTAGGTGGGTCCTAGGGTGCTTGTGTGTCGGATTCGGCTGCCTGATGCGCTTCTTGTTTTAGCAACAACAACAAAGAAATAAGGTTATCTTTTTTTCTTTTTCATCTTTATTAGTTTATCATAAAAATACTTATCCTAGTTAGGATGACAAAAGAAATCTGCATACGTGAACATCCCAAATAAAACCGGCCACGTACAATAGACAAATACTTTTAACAAAATTTAATATATAAACTAAAAGAATATTTTTGTATTTAATCTAGAGAAATGATATAGTTACACCAAGTTTGACATATACACCGTATTTTTATACAATATAATCTACTTATTTTTTAGTTTTTTATTATATTTATATGTATTAAAATTTGTGCCACACATAAAATGAAATTTAATAATTTCAGTGTAAAGGATACTATGTAGAATTCTGGTGTCATTATAGCATATCTCTTTAAATGTATATGGATTTAATAATATTCGTCTAGTAATTAATAAAATTACATAAATATATTTTATAAATATAAAAGTTTGAAGAATTAAAAAAATTATAAATTATTTGTACTCGTTATTGAAACGAGGAATACAATTTGGAATTCGTAATATGGAGCGAAAAACAATTTGTATTAGTTTGATTCCTTCAATTATTATTATAATTGTATTTGTTGAATTTGAAATTATTACCATGGTAAAACAAAGAAATGAATACATGAATTTTGTTGTTAAATTAAAAATGAAATATATGAATATTTTTTTTAATGTATTTTTAAAAGAGGATAAAGAAATTAAGTACACTTATAATTTTCTTTTTACATAATTATATAATTTTTTTTTAAATTATTGTATCGATATATATATATATATATATATATATATATATATATATATATATATATATATATATATATATATATATATATATATATATTACTCGTTTGGTGGATACCCTAATATGGGGTAGGCGTATATACTATAACGAAAAATCTCTTTTACCTTGGTTGAAAAAAAGGGTTTTATCTCAGTTTCATAGGCGAGGTAACGAAGACTGACATGAAAAGTGTGCTACATTACCATTCGGTTAGACATCCACCGACGGATAATGTGTAAGGATCATGAGTTCGATCCCTAGTGAAACTTTTTTGAAAATTTTAAATGGTGTAAACATCTTTCCCCTCAAGTTTGTCCTTTAACCGACGACTAAACACGATTAAATTTATTATGTCTAATATGAATTGCTTATATCATTTAGCCCTTAACTGAACTTATAACTTTTTAAATTGTTTTACGAAATAATATGAAGAATTATATTTGAATAACAACTTACACTAATTAATGATTTTCGAGATCCTATAACTCATCATTCATCTCCTGTTCTTTAATGGTTAAAATCTCTTTAATCTTTTAAGTTCTTCATTCAAAACTTCCTTTCCTGCTAATTCATCTTGAAAACATAAAATTTGATGTTTTGCAAAATAAATAAGTATGGAAGAAAGTTGAATGAAAACTAAAAGCATTGAAGAGATTTTAGCCAATAAATAATATGAGATGAATAATGAGTTACAGAATGCTCGAAAAATATTGATTAGTGTAAGATGTTTTCAAATAAAACATAATTTTTTATACTATTATTTTCAAAATCAATTAAATATGTTAAATATTCAAAGATGGGTTAGTGAAACAAACAATCGACATAAGATATAATAAACTCAATTATATTTTCGGTCACTATAATGTCCTCTTGACATGTTCAGCAGAATAAGATGAGAGTTGCACAAAGAATAAAAAAACATAATCTCAGTCTCAATCTCAAACTCAAACGGAATAACAACAATTAAACAACAACATATAGCTTTCAAAGCTTTGCTAAGTATAAAAACTAAACAACAACAATAATACAACAACATCAACAATAAACCTATAACATTAAAGTCAATAAACGTATAACATAATTATCTCAACAAAAACAACATATAACACTAATCTCAGTTTAAACAACAAAAACAAGAATAAACCTCTAAGGTTTCAGGTCTCAAGAAAAACAACAACAACAATATTAAAACCTCTAAGGTTTCTGGTATAAAAAACAACAAATAACAACAACAACAACAACAACAACAACAACAATAACAACAACAACAACATTAATGTAACATGAGTAGTGATTTTGACATACCATATCTATGAAGAAGAAGTGAAAGAAATGATTTCGGTATTTCATTTTTGGAAAATATCAAACAAGAGTTCTAAACACATATCATCTTTGTATTTCCTTTCTTTTTCAAGAGTTGGAGGATGATATGAGTTTAGCGTTCTTCATTAGGGTTCTGTATGTGTTGTTTTAGTGTGTTTTTTATGCAAGTGAAACTGAACGCTACAAACTAAGCTATATATATCAGAGTAAACAATTTCAACTCGATTGGTAAACAAAACCAAGGTGAAAAGTGACTTATTTTTGGATTAAAAACACAAACTGTAGTTGCTGGGATTCGAAGCATGTACCCTGAGTTAGTTTACCCCTCCGTTTTTGTCTAAAACCGACAAAATAAGATTGTTCTTTTTAAAAAGAAAAAAAACATGGTGCTTATAGGTAATATACCTCAGTGTTTTGTTACGTGAGGTGAAATGGTTTTAATAAAATGTATTATTTGAAGTAGTGATATATCATATTATCCAGCGGATTGGCTAACGGGACATTAATACTCTCACCCATACATAT
Organism: Lathyrus tuberosus; assembly: GCA_022829125.1. Lineage (NCBI taxonomy): Eukaryota > Viridiplantae > Streptophyta > Magnoliopsida > Fabales > Fabaceae > Lathyrus > Lathyrus tuberosus. The sequence goes on along the minus strand of JALAZF010000301.1, from coordinate 4,963,364 downwards.
TCATTGTCGTTGATAATCTTGGTCGACAAATGAGTCAACAAAGCTCTTTTCATTAAAAATAAAGTAGCAAGATTTCGAACCCAAAAGCACTTGGATGAGATGACAAAGATCTTTTCCAGCTTAACCAAATGCTCTGGGATCAAAATTGACCATGGAAATTTATCTCAGACATAATTTTAAAACTACCCATCAAACTCATAAGTATATCCATTAACTTATTTAGACTCTCGTAGGCGCACTGGTTTTACATTTATATGTGTTTCAAGTTTTGTTAACTTCCTCAAGACAAAATATATGTTAGAGTTAAATCAACCACAATCAGTAAAATATACATGCTCATAAAGTACAACATTTAATTTAAAGTAAAAATCGGATTGCCATACACATATGTATAATGATCGTACCTGGATCAGAAAGTATGATAGTGGCCAGCAACGCCGTGAGGTCTTCAACTCCAGTAGTGATGGAACGGTGGGGGGAGGGGGGTGGTGTACCTGCAAGGTACTCCGATGCCAAAGTCAGGAAATGGGAGTAAGCAAGTACAAAATATAGGTGTGAGAGTTAGAATGAACGTAACCTGACCCTCTCAAATGAGAGGGTATTTATAGAATGCCCCCAGCGCGGGGCCAACGGTCTCCTGCACTGGGCTGGATTGCCAGGCCCAATCTAGGTGACTGCCAGGGCTTACGTGGCGTAGGGAAGACCAGCACGTGGTCTTCGTCCTGGGGTAACGGTCTCGAGATCTCCGGAAGATGGGCAGACCGATTCCTTCGGGAGTGGGAGGTTACAAGGTGACGTGTCTTCGCGGGGAGGCGAATGTGTAGGTCGAGGAGAGAGGTGCTCCCCTAGACGTAAAGACTCTGCTCGACAATGCCTGTCCAATACGTGCCCGACGAAGGGGGTGGTGAGGACGTGCCCAACAATGGATAATTGTGGACCTTGTTGGGCCTTCTAGGTCTATTGGGTTGGGCATGTTCGTCCAATGGCCAGGCGCTGACCCAGTCCAGAACAGGAGTCCCCCAAGTCGTTGCTCCGAGGTGTCGGAGTAATGACTTAAGGGCCAGTAACCAGTCAAGGATCTGCTCGACAAACCGGGCTAAAGGTGGTTCAGGTGTCTATATATGATCTTCTGCCGGGGAGACGTTACGGAGAGAACTTTCGAGTCTGTGACCGCGGAAAGACCACAAGCGAGGGACGTTGGACGGGCAAGAATTTTGAGTTTCGCTCGTAGGAGGGCAGAAATTTCGAGTTTTGCTCGCCCGTCGCTGATGGCCGACATTGCGGGGAGATGAGAGGTTGTGGATTCGAGCGCCAAAGCAGACGAAAGAACTAACGTGGGAATCTGTGTGCCATGTGTCACACGTCATCATTACCTAGGGCGGCTAGGCTAGGGTTAAGGTACTCGAATGCCTAGGGGCGCCTCGAATTCTGCGAGGGCTCTATGAATAAGATCCAACCAGTGTCATTTGCACATTTTGCTCTCCCTCCCTCGCAGTTGCTCTACCTCTTTCTCTGCTCTCTCCAACGTTTCACTGCCACACGCCGCCGTACCGGACTTTTGCAACAGCCATTTTCAAGTAAGTTTCTTGATCTTTTTCTTTCCCAATGCATTTTCTACGGTGGTCCTCCGGTGAACTGATGAAGTTCCCGGGAAAGCCATGAGATTTTCGGCGATTACGGCGGAGTTTCTCTAGATATTTGATGGATTTTTATGAATTTCGCGGGGAGATGGGGTGAATGTCCCGGGGACCTGAGGAAGGTCCTGAGGACGTGAGAAGAATATCCCGGGGACATAGGAAGAGGTACACTCGACCCGAGGATAGTCCCGAGCATGCTTGCTTGGTGCTCTGGGGAGCGGGGTAGACGTGCGACCCCAACATCCCTGGATGGGGGCGTTCCCCGCCCAGTTCTCCGCGTCCCTTCTTCGCCCTTTTAGTTGATCAGTGGTGGAGGGGTAAATTTGATATGGACCATCAAATTCACCATTTCCTTATGCTTTTCAGGTAAATGGAAGTCGAGGTCATGGTCGTGGGATCTATAGATATCGACGACCAACCTGACTCCCTGATGACGCCGATCGCCAGTGCCGAGGGATAGCCGCCCGAAGATTGGGCTAGCGAGGAGCCTCTAAACATTGCATCCCAGTTCATCGCAGGTGACGAGGACGATATCTTCGCCACCGCCGAGCATCGTCTGGAGGGTTCTCGAAGACTGGATGGTGTATAAGCCTCTGGAGCACCATCGCATCAGCTCGACGTACAGAGGAATGGGATTTCCCCTGTACGAGTTCATGTTCGACGAGGCGGGGTGATGCCTGCCCTCCACCAATTTTTAGCGAGAGGTGTTCATTTGGCTGCGCCTGGCACCCTCGGAGCTCCACCCTAACTCTCTCGCATTCATTCGGTCTTTCGACCTCGTCTGCCAGTATCTTCGCATCGGGGCGACCATACCCCTGTTCTTCCGTATTTTCCACTTGCAGAGGCAAGCAACTGATGGTAGGCATGGTTGGGTGTCCTTCAAGCAGGTGAGCAGATTGTTCCAGACTTACATGGACTATGTTCGCAACTTCAAGTCCCGGTACTACATAGTGAAGCCTATCTCGTTCGAGGCCGTGGAATCGGTGTATAGACGGGCATATCGGGAAGTAGACGGGCAGCAGGAAGAAGTCCTCGAGGCGAGGTTTCCTCTGTTCTGGACGGAGGAGCATTTCAAGAAAAGCACAGACAACTATACATTTAGTCCTGGCCTACTGATCGAATAGGATCGTCTGGCTCACGAGGAGATAGTTAAATTCGTCGCCAGTTTCTCACCGGCACAGCTCGTGACACTGGACGGGAAACCCATCCGCGGCGACGACAAGAGGCCTCTAGAGCGAGCCCGATTGATTAACACAAGGGACCTAATCAAGATGTTTTCTGACGAAGACGCCTTTAAGCTGTTAGGTGGTGGATGACTCCTCGACTTAATCTTTCCTTGCATTTTGGTCTTTGATTTACTAATGCATTTATTTTTCTTTTGCAGAGACCATGTCGAGCGCGGAGGAGCGTATCAAGAAGTTGGCGGCCAACCGAACTTCGAAGAAGAGTGGAAAGGATCGGGTCGAGCAGATCCGGTCACAGCGCCCAGGCCCACTCCGACAACCGGGGATTCTTCCGGCTCTCCCCAGGGTAGCCAATCTCCAAGCACTCAGGGGTCCCCAAAGAGACAGCGACTCGACGAGCACGTGGATGTCAATCTTACCGAGAGTGAAAGCCCTCCCGCTGTAAAGTTCGTGCTCCCGCCTTGTCACTCGAGGCCGAATTTCTTTACGGGGAACAATTCCCTGTGTGTTGGTGCACCTGAGGCTCAGACCATCTTGGGTGCGGACCGGGCTTCTCGGAGAAAGGCTTTGGTGGAAGACGTGTACACGGTGATGCGGGTTTGCGCTGCTGTCCTAGTCTTGAATGACGAGACATGCCCAACGGCCGAGCTGACCAGGCTGCAGGAGAGCTTCACGTCTATTTCAGCTGAGATGAAGAAGGTGGGCAAGGAGCTGACCGACTGCAAAAATCAGAACAAGGCCCAGGTCGAGCTTCAGGGGAAGTTGGAGGAGAAGCTAAAGAAAGCCGACGAGGAGAGGAAGGTTCTCTTGGCGAGGGTCGCTGACCTAGAGGAAGCTGTTCGCCCTGCTGAGGAGGAAACCGAGGAAGACAGGCTGTTGATGTCTCGGGTAGCACTGATCGCGAAGCTCAGGCAGACGGAGCAGGATATCCTCGTGGCGGCTGAGGTGGGTTTCAATAATGCCATGCAGCAGCTTCGAATTGTGAACCCTGACCTCATCACTGAAGGGACTGACCCCGATTATGATGTGGTCGAGGGTTAGATCGTGCAGCCAATGCAGGAGCAGGAGGTCGACAGAGGGGCTACGAGGAACTAGCGGTCAGCTGAGGACATCGTCGACTAGGTTTTCACTTGTTCGTTATGCTTGGGCTGCGCACCATTTTTCTTTTGATGACTCTTATTTGGTTCGTCCTGCGTGCCGTGAATTTTGTAATTGCCCGACCTGCATGCCAGGGGCCTTATGACATCTTTGAAATATTTGGACAATGGGTTTCTGCCCGGATTAATGCTTTGACTTTTGTTTATTTGTGTGTGATGCTTGTATGCTTGATATACTTATTGTTTTTTGTTTAAATGATTTGTCTAGGTTGCGGTTTGGTCGACTTTGTTGATCCTCGACAGTGTGGGGAACTGCTCGTGTGGTCGGGTTTGTATTCCGAGCTTTGACGAGGCTAAGAGCTCGGTTGAGGTCTTAGCTTCGTGGCGTGAACTTCCCATCGTGAGCTAGGCGTTCTTCCTGACTAGTACGGTGACGACGGAGCTCGATCGAGGAATCCTCGTCGGATCAAAGGTCTTCGCGCACACAGAATGCGGTCTTTGATCTTCGTGTGTCATGGAGAGGAGTCGCGCTTGTACCTTAGCGCGTCCCCGTAATCGCGACGTTTCTATGTCGCAGGCAGTGTTTAACTATAGTATTCTTTAAGCTTCTCAGCATTCCATGGTCGAGCAAGTTCCTCCCCGTGTATATTTTCGAGGTAGTAGGCTCTTGTCCCCGTCTTCGCGCGGACGTGGTACGGGCCCTCCCAGTTCGCGACGAGCTTTCCTTCTCGCGAATCTTTCTGGTTCCTTCGTAGGACGAGGGTGCCTACTTGAAAATCACGTTTAATAACTTTGTTGTTATAACGTAGAGTTATTTTCTGTTTAAGTGAGGCTTCTCGGAGGGACGCATCGGACCTTATCTCCTCGACAAAGTCGAGCTCCTCCCTTAGGACCTCATCGATTGTCCCCGCGTCAAGAGGAGATTCCGTTCTCCTCAAGGGTTCCCTTATTTCCACGGGGATCACCGCTTCCGTTCCGTAGGTTAAACGAAAGGGGGTCTCCCCGATCGTGGAATGTGGGGTTGTCCGGTAGGCCCAGAGGACGCTGTGTAGTTCCTCGACCCACCTTTGCTTGGTGTCGCCTAGTCGACGCTTCAATCCTCGCAGGATTACTTTATTTTCCACTTCAGCTTGCCCGTTCGTTTGAGGGTGCTCTATGTAGCGAGCGATTTTGGACGCGGTTCTTAAGCGCTGGTCGCTCTCTGAGGTTTGAGCTTTGACTACAGGTCGATTCATTTTTTATCCTATTGTGAGCTGAATAAGGAAGGGAAATAGATGTCTCCAATTAACCCTGCTTTGCATACTGAGTTTAAACAGCGGTCTGTTAGGTTACGGATGCTATCAATGTGGGGGGCCTTTGTATTGGTTATTTGTATTTTCGCCAATACGGTTTTCTTTCTTTTTATCTAGGCAGAAGGTTTCTGGCGGGGAACAAGGATTAGGATGTTAGGACTGATGCTTTTGAAATACTGCTTTTGATTGATGGAGATATGGGATTTGGGTTTTTTGTTGATTGCGCTCGCTAAGATCTTTTCTTTCGATCTTATGCCTACGTATTCCCGTTTACCGAAACAGGGAAATCAGAGCGTTCGTAGTTCCTCCTATTCTATGGGAGTAAATTGGTTTTTGGTGTCTTGTTCAAAGCCCAAGACGTGAAGCGAAAGGTGATTTGTATCTTGTTTAAAGCCCAAGATGTGAAGCTGAAAGGTCTATTTGTGTCTTGTTCAAAGCCCAAGACGTGAAGCTGAAAGACCTCGACTTTAGAGAGAATTTTTCATCTATAAAGAGGGGAGAAGGAGAATTACTTTAACTGGGATACGCGGATCCGAGCAATGCCATAATTTCCGAAGAAAGGGTTTTAACCTGAAGGAGAAGACTTTAACTCAGTGTAGAGCAATGCCATCTTTCCTTAGGAATTTCTCATGCTAAAAGAGGGACAGTGGCATGGATGTAGATGATCCAGAGGCTTGACGCTTACAGCAATTAGATGGGGGAAAGAGTTGTTGATGTTTGTGTACTGTGAACGAGGCACAACTTTGATGCTAAAAGGTTAATTGGATCAACCAGTGGTTTTCTTATACAAAGCCTAAGAGGAGGCTAATTTCCGCTAGGAAAATCATTATACAAAGCCTAAGAGGAGGCTATTTTGTGTCCCGTACAAAGCCCGAGAGAGAGGTTAAAAGTTTTTGACCCGACGATAGAGTCTTTGTGTCTCGTACGAAGCCCGAGATGGAGGCTATTGTTCGTTTGACTCAACAGGAGAATCTTTTATACTCAACAAGAGAGTGTTTTTGTATCTCGTACGAAGCCCGAGATGGAGGCTAAAAGTTTTGACTCAACAAGAGAGTCTCTGTATCTCGTACAAAGCCCGAGATGTAGGCTAAAGCGTTGTTTGACTCCGCTGGGGAGAGTCATTGTACAAAGCCCAAGAGGAGGCTATGTCAGTTAAGTGACAGGTCCAATATACTGATTTTGAAAGAGAAAATCAGTTCTTATATGAGCATCACTGTACTCGGGTTAGATTTGAGGATCGGGGTTGTTTCCTTTTCTTTGAGGAAGCGGGAAATCCAAAGGGTGTTGAGACTGTCCGAGTCTGCGGGTTTCCTTCCTATTTACGAAGGGGTCACTTGAGAATGTCTTTGATACTCAAGGAAGTTAGACTGTCCGTGTCTAGAGTTTTATCTTTTGTACTACGCTATGAGAAACAGTAGTAGACTCTATGAAAGGACTGTTCTATGAGGATGACTAGGTTCTGTTCCTATACCTCTAGGAGGTCGTCGGGACAATTTGTACGAAGCCCAAGAGGAGGCTGGAAACTTTTAAGAAACCGACGGGTCCTTGTACGAAGCCCAAGAGGAGGCTATCATTCCTGGAGGAAGAGATCATTATACGAAGCCTAAGAGGAGGCTGTGAATACTTCTAAGAAGTCGTAGTGTCCTTGAATAATGCCCAAGAGGAGGCCGATGCTTTTAAGAAGCCCGTGGGTCTTATCATCTCCTTTCCATTAGGAGAAATAACTCTTTTAAAGATAAAAACCACTGGTAAACGTGCGAGGTTTACTATCCAGCGACTTTTAGCTTTTAAAGAGGGTTCCCTAGTTAAGGTCCAAGATTATGACCGTAGTGGGTACCCAAACCCCGAGACATTCAAGGCATGCTATCCACAAGGAATAGATCAAGTCAGGAAAGTTCGAGAATTTGGAAGAAACTCAAAGATGCCATTCACGGAGAATACATTCATCTTGGGGAGTAGAACTTCTTGACGATTCCTAAGGAGGACAGCCGAAGAGAAGACTGTATCTGGTGCTCCTATTGGGGATCTAGGCTTCTATTTCTACGAATAAATGAAACGGCGTCACCTAGTTCTAGACGTAGTAGCCGGGGAAACTCGAAATATCTATACTATTATTACACAGTAGATATGAGTTTATGAAAGGAGACTTACAGTGAGCAGCCCCACAATACAGTTTATATATATATGAAAGCAATAAATGAAAGCGATAACCACTTACTCGGTTGGAGTGCTTCCATGCTGTTTGGTTAGTTGTTCAACAAAGAAAGATTAAAAACAACAGTATATTCAAAATCAAAGGAGAAAGTGCTTTGAAAAAGAAAGATTTAGGGCTTACAGCTCAAGGAGAGGCCCAGGGTTTTATCAGTGAGCGCACTGTTGAATTTGTACAGAGGGACTTATACAAGTGACTGAGGCCCAAAAAGGTTTTCTGTACAAAGGGATGGGTCTTACACTCTCTCAAGAGGCCCAAAAAAGGTTTAAAGAAAAAGAGTGGGGCTTATAACACGAGGGTATGCCCAAATGATTTTTTCGTTTAAAATGGCGATCGCGCCAAGGTTTTCTTTTAACGCAGAGGGACTTATACAATAAGTGAGGCCCAAAATTGTTTTGGTTAAAAGGGGGATTGGGTTTTACACTCTAATAGAGGCCCAAAGTGTTTTGAATGGGTCTTATAGCTCAAGGAGAGGCCCAGATGATTTTTATTTTTAAACGGGCGACGATCGCGCCGTTTACTTATACAGAGGGACTTATACAATGAGTGAGGCCCAAAAAGTTTTTGTACAAGGGGGGATGGGTCTTACACTCTCTCAAGAGGCCCAAAGAGTTTTGAAAATGATTTATGAGGGTTGAATTAATCCAAAACCCTAATTTGTTTTCAAAATGTATTTAATTGAATAAAAATTCAATTAAAATGATCAAAAATTGTTTAACAGATGGAAAACAAATTGTGATCTTGGATTAATGCTTCAAAAATCAAGTATTGACCTACAAAATAATTAAAAAGCATTAAAAGTTGCAAAATCGATGTAGAAAAAATATTTAAAATGCCAAAAACAATCAAAATATTAATTTTTTTACAAAAATATCAATTATATGAAATAAATAATATTTTTGGGATTTTTTGTGAAAATAAAATATTTTAACATTTTTGTGAATTATTAAAAAAAGAATCAACTCAAAATCATTAAAACTCAGAGAGAAATTAATTTTTGAATCAATTAAACAAAATCACAAAATTCAAATATTTGAATTTCTAAAAATGGCGCCAAGAACAAGCTGAAGAACACGCGCGTGTTCTTGGTTTCTCAGATTTGCATTTTCTATCCAATCTCCATGAATACGTAATCATATCATGCAATCCACATATCATTATGCTCGTCTCAACCTCACGATCATGTCTATGTACTTTAATTTCATTTAAATTAAACATACAACAAGAAATCACGAAGAGACCTCAAGAACCCTAATTTCTGCATGAAGGCTAGGATTTTTGATACACGATTCAAACAATGCAATTAATTGAGGGAAAACATTCCATGCATGATTATGAACATATGGCCAAATTATTGTGCGAGGAAATATGCATAGATTGAGAGATGACCAAGTATGTGCTTACCTCCAAGTCGTGACAGCAAGTTCAAAGTGATTTTTGATTTGGAGGTGTTACAGATGAGTTGTGATGATCTGAACAGCTTCCCTACACCCTATGGATTGTGTTTGGATGGTTGGACTTGATTGAAATTGGCTGGATCATTTTGTGGTACCTCAGCTGCACTTTGGTTAAAACCTTGAGCAACCAGCTGGTGATTTTGTGAAATTGATGTTTCAGAAGTAATCTAAGTGTTTGATCAGCTCATATGTGATGTATGTGAGGTGTGTGAGTGATTGGTTTGATTGGAATTGCTCTCAAACTCAAAACCCGATAGTGACTTGCCTTAGAAGGCAAAATTGGAGTGAAAGAAGAGATTTTGAGGAAAGCATCTGTTTGATGGCTTTGGTGTACTCAAACTGACCACAATTGAGCTCTATTTATAGTAGAGCAAGTTTGTTTTGCAAGGAATAGTGCATGGCAGCTGGTAAGTAGGTTTGACCAATGTTGGCAAATGAAAATCCAAGTCTCCTCTAGCCATTGACTAGAGGTTAGGGCACAGAGCTTTGGTTCCCTTGGTCTTGGATAAGTCTTGACTGATTTCAGATGAGAATGGCTCAGTCCATGCCACCTTGATGGTTCCATTGAATGCCTCATTCCAAATTTGAAGTCTTGTCCCTATTTTGGCCATTCTAGGTTCAACATGCTATTTCTTGTTCCATGGACTTTGGAGGCTTGGCTCAGTGATTGTCCCCTTTAGATTCAATCCTCTGAGGTGTCCAAGTGGATATGAGCAATTGAATTTGGCTGATTTTGGCAAATCGACCAAAGTTGCAAATTTTGCCTTGCCTTGACAGATTTCAACAAGGCAACTTGGCAATGTTGTATCTCATGGTGTAGGTTGAATTTGGCAATGTTTTTGGCCATTTTGGAAAGCTCTTACATGATACAACAACTGTTTGAACAAGTTTGGTTTTGATCTCTTTTTATTCCAAGTGAAAAATCCCCCTACATTTGGCAAAAAGTGAGGCAGAATCTGACTTAGTGAAAATTTCACTAAGTGTTGGAAAAAGTGACATTTTCACTTTTCAGCCACTTTGACCACTCCATAACTCAAAATCCTTAATGAATTGGAATGACTTGTAGTTGAAGTTTTTATAGGTGATAATGAGGGCTACAAATCCATATTTGGATGAGAAAAAATGGCCTTGTGGTTTAGGAGTTATGGTCCTTCAAAGTTGGTACCCTTGCCACTTTATTTTTAACTTAGAAAAATTTCTAAGTTTTATGGTTACCCCTTTTACAAGTTATCCCACTTTCTTTGATTTTTCTTGATGAATGATGATTCAAATCATACATTAACATTATTTTAGGGTTAAAAATCCATTTTGGTGAAAAATCTCAAAAAGTAAAAGTTGACTTTTGTGCACAGTTGACTTTTTATCAGATGAATTCCAAACTGTGCAATTCTTCAGGAAATCATGTCCTTGACCTAAATCAAACTTGATGGACATGTTCCATGGGTGTCATAGGGTATATTCAATCATGTATTAGGGTTTGGGAGCATGTCCTGGTCAAAAGTCAAAGTTACAGTTGACTTTTCCTTTAAAACCCTAATTGTGGTGCAGATGAAATTGAGACTTGTTACTCAAACTTCTTGGATTAATCCATTGTTCCAAATGGATCAATATGGTATATTAGAGACCCTCAAATCATGTCATGAGGTCTTGGCTCATGGTTTGTCCCAAAAGTCAACTTAGGGGTGAATTAGGTCAAGAAACCCTAATTCCTGATTTTTGATGAATGCATCCCTTGAGGCAAAATTGACTTGATGCATGGGTTCATGAGGTTTCATGAAGTATATTAGGTTATCTTTTGGATCAATGGCTTGTGCCCAGATGAAATTTTTCATCTGGAGGCCCTGGGTGATCAAAACCCTAATTTGGTGACACTGTCGATCTGGAGACTTGATCCACCTAGAAGGGAGCAGCTTTGTGCTTAATCCTTGAAGTAGGAGTCCTTTTGATCCTTTGAGGATGTTTGAGAGATTAGACAAGTTGAAGATCATGTCATTTCTTGATTGATCCTTTATCTAAAGCTTAGAGAGGGCTTGAAACCCTAATTTTGATTCTATTGGATGCTCACCCATCTTTGGGGAGACTGATGAAGCATGATGGTTCATCCATATTGTGATGATGATTTTCACAATGATGGGAAATCTAAGTGGTCAAAATTTGGGGTATTACACTCTACTGACATGAAGTGTTACTTCGTGCCCAGTTTGGTGACAAAGTCTTGGAAGTTCTTGTCGGTGAACTGTGTCCAATTGTCGGTGACGATCGCTTAGGGCACGCCGAACTGGGCGAGTATGTTCCTCTTGTAGAAACATAGTATGTTGTGAGTGGTGATTTTGGCCAGGGCTTCGGCCTCAATCCACTTCGTGAAATAATCCACGCCGATGATCAGGTATTTATTTTGGTATGACCCCACGACGAAGGTCCCGTGGATATCCATTCCCCACCAAGCAAACGGTCACGGGGACGACAGTGTTTTGAGTTCGTTGGGCGGGGCCAGATGCATGTCCCTGTTGTAGCGAGCGATTTGGGACGCGGTTGCGAAGCGCTATCGCTCTTTGGTATCTACAGCTCGATTCATTTTTTATCCTATTAAAGCTGATGAAGGAAGGGAAATAGATGTCTCAAATTAACCCTGCTTGCAAACTGAGGTTAAACAGTCAAAACTGTTGGTTTACAGATGCTACAAAGATTCGGGGTCTCTATTGGGTGTATTTTTTTAAAAGTGGTGTTTGGTTGATTGGTGGGAGGTTTAGGATAGATGTATGAAAGTATGGGATTTTGGTTTTTTGTTTAGTGTGCTCGCTAAGATTTTTCTTTCAATTTTATGCCTACGTATTCCCGTTTACCGAAACAGGGAAATCAGAGCATTCGTAGTTCCTCCTATTCTATGGGAGGAAATGGTGTTTTGGTGTCTTGTTCAAAGCCCAAGACGTGAAGCGAAAGGTAGTTTGTATCTTGTTCAAAGCCCAAGATATGAAGCTGAAGGGTCTATTTGTATCTTGTTCAAAGCCCAAGATGTGAAGCTAAAAGGTGTTGTCTTTAGAGAGAATTTGTCATCTCTAAAGAGGTTTGTTTGTCACAACTGTTTATAAAGGAGAATTACTTTAACCGGGGTGTGTGAATCCGACATGCCATAATTTCCTTTATAGGGGATTTTTAACCTGAAGGAGAAGACTTTAACTCAGTGTAGAGCAATGCCATCTTTCCTTAGGAATTTCTCATGCTAAAAGAGGGACAGTGGCATGGATATAGATGATCCAGAGGCTTGTCGCTTACAACAATTAGATGAAAGGAAAGGAGTTGCTGATGTTTGTGTACTGTGAACGAGGCACAGTTTTGATGCTAAAAGGTTGATTGGATCAACCAGTGGTTTTCTTATACAAAGCCTAAGAGGAGGCTAATATGTGTCTCGTACAAAGCCCGAGAGAGAGGCTAAAAGGGGTTGATCCTACTAGAGGATCTTTTATACTCAACAAGAGAGTGTTTTTGTATCTCGTACAAAGCCCGAGATGGAGGCTAAAAGGTTTGACTCAACAATAGAGTCTTTTTGTATCTCGTATAAAGCCCGAGATGGAGGCGAAAGGGTGATTGACTCAACGAGGGAGTCTCTTATTGTGTCTCGTACAAAGCCCGAGAGAGAGAGGCTAAACGTTGTTTGACTCCGCTGGGGAGAATCATTGTATAAAGCCCAAGAGAGAGGCTAACTCCACTGAAGAAGGATCATTATACAAAGCCTAAGAGGAGGCTATGGCGCTGTTTCAGTTGAGTGACAGGTCCAATACACTGATTGTAAAAGAGAAAATCAGTTCTTATATGAGTAACACTGTACTCAGGGATTTGATTCGAGGATCATGGATATTTCTTATTCGGGAAATCCAAAGGGTATTGAGACTGTCCGAGTCTACGGGTTTCCTTCCTATTTAATGAAAGGGTCACTTGAGAATGTCTTTGAGACTCAAGGATATTAGACTGTCCGTGTCTAGAGTTTCATCTTTTGTACTATGCTTTGAGAAACAGTAGTAGACTCTATGAAAGATTGCTCTATTAAGATGACTGATTTCTGTTCCTATACCTCTAGGAGGTCGTCGGGACAATTTGTACGAAGCCCAAGAGGAGGCTAGAAGCTTTTAAGAAGCCGACGGGTCCTTGTACGAAGCCCAAGAGAAGTCTATCATTCCCGGAGGAAGAATCATTATACGAAGCCTAAGAGGAGGTTGTGAATACTTCTAAGAAGCCGGCGGGTCCTTGTACTAAGCCTAAGAGGAGGCGGGGATGCTTTTAGGAAGCCTGTGGGTCCTTGTACGATGCCCAAGAGGAGGCCGATGCTTTTAAGAAGCCCGTGGGTCCCCAAACCCCGAGAAATTCAAGAAAGGCTATTCACAGAGAATAGATCAAGCCAGGAAAGTTCGAGAATTTGGAAGAAACTCAAAGATGCCATTCACGGAGAATACATTCATCTCTGGGAGTAGAGTTTCTTGACAATTCCTAATGAGGACAGCCGAAGAGAAGACTGTATCTGGTGATCCTATTGGGGATCTAGTTGTCTATTTCTACGAATAAACAAAACGGCGTCACCTAGTTCTAGACGTAGTTTCCGGGGAAACTCTAAATATCTATACTATTATTACACAGTTGATATGAGTTTATGAAAGAAGACTTACAGCAAAACAACCCCACAATACAGTTATATGTATATGAAAGCGGTAAATGAAAGCAATAACCACTTACTCGGTTGTAGAGCTTCCATGCTGTTTGGTTAGTTGTTCAACAAAGAAAGATTGAAAACAACAGTATATTCAAAATCAAAGGAGAAAGTGCTTTGAAAAAGAAAGATTTGGGGCTTACAGCTCAAGGAGAGGCCCAGGGTTTTATCAGTGAGCGCACTGTTTGAATTTGTACAGAGGGACTTATACAAGTGACTGAGGCCCAAAAAGGTTTTCTGTACAAAGGGATGGGTCTTACACTCTCTCAAGAGGCCCAAAAAGTTTTAAAGAAAAAGAGTGGGGCTTATAACACGAGGGTAGGCCTAGATGACTTTTAAAAATGGCGATCGCGCCGAGGTTTTCTTTTAACGCAGAGGGACTTATACAATACGTGAGGCCCAAAATTGTTTTGGTTAAAAGGGGGTTGGGTCTTACACTCTATTAGAGGCCCCAAAGTTTTGAATAGGTCTTATAGCTCAAGGAGAGGCCCAAAATTTATTTTTCAAAAGGCGACGATCGCGCCGTTTGTTTTTTACGGTATCGGGACTTATACAATACATTGAGGCCCAAAAATAATTTGGTCAAAAAAAGGATTGGGTCTTACACTCTATTAGAGGCCCAAAGTGTTTTGAAAATGATTTATGAGGGTTGAATTAATCCAAAACCCTAATTTGTTTTCAAAATGTGTTTTAATTGAATAAAAATTCAATTAAAATGATCAAAATTGTTTAACATATGGAAAACAACTTATGATCTTGGATTAATGCTTCAAAAATTAAGTATTGACCTACAAAATAATTAGAAGGCATTAAAAGTTGCAAAATCGAGGTGGAAAAAATGTTTTAAATGTTAAAAACAATTAAAACATTAATTCTTTGCAAAAATATCAATTATATAAAATAAATAATATTTTTGGGATTTTTTAGGAAAATAAAATATTTTAACATTTTTGTGAATTATTAAAAAAGGAATCAACTCAAAATCATTAAAACTTAGAGAGAAATTAATTTTTGAATCAATTAAATACAATCACAAAATTCAAATATTTAAATTTTCAAAAAATGGCGCCAAGAACACACCAAGAACACGCGCGTTTTCTGGGTTTGCCCAGATTTGCATTTTCTCTCCAATCTCACTGAATACTTGATTATATCATGCAATCCACCTACCAATCAACTCGTTTCAACCTTACGATCATGTCTATGACAATTAATTTCATTTAAATTAAGCATAAAACAAGAAATCACGAAAAATCCTTAAGAACCCTAATTTCTGCATGAAGGCTAGGATTTTTGATACACGATTCAAACAATGCAATTTATTGAGGGGAAACATTCCATGCATGATTATGAACATATGACCAAATTATTGTGCTGCAAAAATTGCATGGATCATAGAGTTAGAAGAGCTCATGCTTACCACTTGCAGCTGGTGATCGTGATTTGTGTTGGAGGTGTTACATCTAGGTTCCAATGATTTGGATAGCTTCCCTAGGTGCCATGGAGTGTGTCTGAATGCTTGGAATGGATTGAAATGATCTGGAACTTGAGATGGTACCCCAACTGCAAATCTGTCAAGAACTTGAGCAATTGGCTGGTGATTTTGTGAAATCTGTGTTCTAGATGTTATGTGAGTGTTTGGATCACTTCTATATGATGTATATGAGGTGTGTGTGTGATTGGTTTGATTGGAAAAGCTCTCAAACTCAAAACCCGATAGTGAATTTCCTTAGAAGGAAAAATTGGAGTGAAAGAAGAGGTTTTGAGGAAAGCATCTGTTTGATGGCTTTGGTGTACTCAAACTGATCTAAATTGAGCTCTATTTATAGTAGAGCAAGTTTGTTTTGCAAGGAATAGTGAATGGCAACTGCTGAGTAGGTTTGGCCAATGTTGGCATATGAAAATCCAAGTCTCCTCTAGCCATTGACTAGAGGTTAGGGCACAGGCTGCTGGTCCCCTTGGTCTTAGATAAGTCTTGACTGAATTCAGTTGCTAAGAGCTCAGTTCATGCCACCTTGATGCTTCCATTGAATACTCTAATCCAAAATTGGAGTCTTGTCCCTATTTTGGCAATTCTAGGTTCAACATGCTATTTCTTGTTCCAAAGACTTTGGAGGCTTGGCTCAGTGATTGCCCCCTTTAGATTCAATCCTCAGAGGTGTCCAAGTGGATAGGAGCATTTGGATTTGGCTGATTTTAGTAAATCAACCAAAAGTGCAAAAATCTGTCTTGCCTTGGCAGATTTCAGCAAGGCAACTTGCCAAGGTCATATCTCATGGCTCAAATTGAATTTGGTAATGTTCTTGGCCATTTTGGAAAGCCCTTACATGATACAACAACTGTTTGAACATGTTTGGTTTTGATCTCTTTTGAATCCAAGTGAAAAATCCCCCTACATTTGGAAAAAAGTAAGGCAAAATCTGACTTAGTGAAATTTTCACTAAGTGTTGGAACAAAGTGACTTTTCTTGATTTTGATCACTCCATAACTCAAAATCCATGAGGAATTTGGACATAGGTCAGTATGAAGCTTTTATAGAGGGCAATGTGATCTACAAATCAAGCTTTGAATGGGGAACAATTGCCTTGTGGTTTAGGAGTTACGGTCCTCCAAAGTTGGCACATTAGTGTCACTTTTTCCATAACTTAGAAATTTTTCTAAGTTTTATGGTTACCCCTTTTACAAGTTATCCCACTTTCTTTGACTTTTCTTGATGAATGATGATTCAAATCATACATTAACATTATTTTAGGATTAAAAATCCATTTTGGTGAAAAATCTCAAAAAGTCAAAGTTGACTTTTGTGCACAGTTGACTTTTTACCATTTGAATTCCAAACTGTGCAATTCTTCAGGAAATCATGTCCTTGACCTAAATCAAACTTGATGGACATGTTCCATGGGTGTTATAGGGTATATTGAATCATGTCTTAGGGTTTGGGAGCATGTCCTGGTCAAAAGTCAAAGTTACAGTTGACTTTCCTCGCGAAACCCTAATTGTGGTGCTGATGAAATTGAGACTTGTTGCTCAAGTTTCTTGGATTAATCCATTGTTCCAAATGGATCAATATGGTATATTAGAGACCCTCAAATCATGTCTTGAGGTCTTGGTTCATGATTTGTCCCAAAAGTCAACTTAGGGGTGAATTAGGTCAAGAAACCCTAATTCCTGATTTTTGATGTATGCATCCCCTGAGGAAAAATTGACCTGATGATTGGGTTCATGATGTCCCATGGAGTATATTAGGTTATGTTTTGGATCATTGGCTTGTGCCCAGATGAAAAATTTCCATCTGGAGGCCCTGGTCGACCAAAACCCTAATTTGGTGACACTGTCAATCTTGAGACTTGATCCACCTAGAAGGGAGCAGCCTTGTGCTTAATCCTTGAAGTGGGAGTCCTTTTGATCCATTGTGGATATGTTAGAGGCTAGAAAAGTTGAAGATCAAGTCAATCCTTGATTGATCCTTTGTCTAAGGCTCTAGGAGGGCTTAAAACCCTAATTCTGATTGTAGTGAATGCTCAACAACCCTTGAGGCATTTGATGAGGCATGATGGTTCATCCATATTGTAATGATGATTTGCACAATGATGGGAAATCTTAGTGGTCAAAATTTGGGGTATGAAATATGCCCCTATTTAATATTCTTGGACACGAAGGTGTGAATGACGAAGGTATTCGGGCATTCGGGGTGCAAGAGGATTAAATATCGGAATACCCAAAATTTTGATGGTTATGAATGGCAGCTTGCACATTCATCTTCTTTTTGCTAAGCAATGATGCTTAGAAAAGGTAAAAACTTCCCCTCGATCCTGGTCTTCAGCCAAGGAGCTGGTCTCAGTTTCCTTTTGAAATAAACCTCCCCTCGATCCTGGTTTCCTACCAAGGAACTGGTCTTAGTTTCTCTTGTCAACTTCCCCTCGATCATGGTTTCCTACCAAGGAATTGGTCTCAGTTTCTGAGGTAAACTTCCCCTCGATCCTGGTTTCCTACCAAGGAACTGGTCTAAGTTTCTGATTTAAACTTCCCCTCGATCCTGGTTTCCTACCAAGGAACTGGTCTAAGTTTCTGATTTAAACTTCCCCTCGATCCTGGTTTCCTACCAAGGAACTGGTCTCAGTTTCTGATTTAAACTTCCCCTCGATCCTGGTTTCCTACCAAGGAACTGGTCTCAGTTTCTTCCGTCAATAAACTTTATTGACAAGGGACGCTATTTGTAGCGGTTTTCCTCAAACTTCTCGCCGGATTTTCCTGGAGAGATGCCATTTGATAGAAAAAGTTTTGCTGTCAGACTTGATGGGGAACCCATTCATCTGAGTTGTAGAGGTGTACAAACTTCTCTGTTGGAGACGCCATTTGCCGAATCTACTTGGGGAAAATGAGTCTCTTGAGAGACTGCTTTCGCTTGGGGTCTTACATCATATTTTTCTCGGGATCTTCTCAGAGAAATGCCATATGATGGGCTCCAATTTTGAGGTGCCGATGACCTTTTCATTAGCGGTCTTTCGGAGAAAGGCAGCCGTACTGCCAAATCTCTGCTTAGGAGGCTTTATCTGGGGATTTTTCTTTAATCCGGGAAATCAAGGATATCATCTTCAATGGAGAAGAGTGACATTTGTAGAAAGCTTCTCTGGCTTTTCAGAGGTTCAAGTTATCAAAGTGGTCGAGTGCCGACTCTAATCCAGAGATACACTGGAGGCGAGATTGTTCAAACGCAGCATTTCCTGACGAGGCAAGAACTGACAACTCGATTGAGAAAATTGTTATCACTAGGGGACAAGACCGACCAGAGTGATAGTGATGCAATATGAATGCGAATGCACGTAAAATGCATGATGTATGTATATATGCTGACAAAACTGACGCGACATACAGACTGACGAGTGAACACAACTGGATACTCGGCCATCGCGCGGCGAAGAAGTACCGTTGGTCAAAAGAAGTAGCAATTCTACCTTGCTTAGGAGAGATAGTCCCTGCGGGGAATACTATTGATCGGGATTAGGAGATAAGAACTCGGCTGAGGGTATCAGATGGTATAGTCGCATCCGACACTGTTGATCCTTCATTCAGGCGCACTGGCGTAGAAGGAGTACTTTGATTCTGCACTTTGAAGTTCAAACGCCTTTGGAGACGCAATCGACGTTCTTTCGATGTTCAACAGTCAAAAGCAATTGCCCTCTTTAATTTAAAAGCAGAAAAAGTTTTACAAGTAAATTCATTTTCGTTTCATTTCAAGAATCGCTAATCATATTAAAATGTCGTTCTGTAAAGCTAAAACAAATAAGAATTGCAAACAAAAGCACAAGGGCTCAAATTTTATTGATAAGATGGAGATCAGCCAAACGCGTGATTCCAAAGAGTATTTCCAAAGTTAGAAAATGGTAATTTATAGGGAAAAGGGCTACGTTGAAACATAACGACCACTATCCTTCTACCAACTTTGAATTCGGGACATCCTGAGCTTCTGTCGAAGATGACCGTGACTGGAGTTTTCCTCTGATGGATGATGTAACTGCTGCTGAGGGACTTTCCTCTGTTAAACATAGTTACTTGCCATTATCCCTAATTTTTGCCTGGATTTTACTATGAGATTTCCAATCCATCGGGATGATTTTTTTTTCATGTCTCTAACTTTTGCCTGGACCGCCCTTTCGGGTTTTCAATCCACCGAGACATTTTTTTTAGGCGAAGTATTTCTTGACTACATCAACATTTGTGGGGTAGGCAAATTCCTCTCCGTCCATGGTTGCAAGTCTCAAGGCGCCGCCTGAGAAAGCTTTCGTGACCACATAGGGGCCATCATAATTTGGGGTCCATTTGCCGTGAGAGTCAGTGAGAAACGATTGTATCTTCTTGAGCACGAGGTCTCCTTTTCTGAAGACACGAGGTCGGACCTTTTTGTCGAACGCCTTCTTCATTCTCTGCTGACACAACTGACCATGGCATAGTGCCGTGATTCGCTTCTCTTCGATCAGGTTTAATTCGTCGTGTCGACTTTGACACCATTTAGTTTCTGAAAGCTTAGCTTCCATCAATACCCGGATTGATGGGACCTCTACTTCTATGGGGAGAACTGCCTCCATGCTATATACTAGAGAGAAAGAGGTTACCCCTGTTGAAGTGCGGACAGATGTTCGATAACCGTGAAGAGCAAAGGGTAGCATCTCGTGCCAATCTTTATAGGTTACAACCATCTTTTGAACGATCCTCTAGATGTTCTTGTTAGCCGCTTCTACCGCTCCGTTCATCTAGGGTCGGTAGGGAGATGAGTTATGGTGTTCGATCTTGAACTCAACGCACAACTCTTTCATCATCTTGTTGTTCAAGTTAGATCCATTATCAGTAATGATCTGGCTCGGAACACCATAACGGCAGATGATATTGTTTTTGATAAATCGGACCACCACTTGTCGGGTTACATTAGCGTACGACGCTGCTTCGACCCACTTGGTGAAATAGTCAATGGCTACCAGGATGAACCGATGTCCGTTTGAAGCCTTAGGCTCGATCAAGCCAATCATGTCGATTCCCCATATGGAAAAAGGCCATGGGGAAGAGAGAAATTTGAGATGCGTTGGCGGTACATGAATTTTGTCAGAGTATATCTGACATTTATGACACCTCCTCATGTACTTGTAGCAGTCGGATTCCATGGTCAACTAGTAGTACCCTGCTCTCAGAATTTTTCTCGCCATTGTGTGTCTGTTGGCATGAGTGCCAAAGGATCCTTCATGAATTTCTTTCATAAGCATGTCTGCTTCTGGTCTGTCTACGCATCGGAGCAAGACCAAGTCAAAATTCCTCTTATAAAGAGTGTCACCGCTCAGGAAGAAGCTTCCAACCAATATTCTGAGGGTTTTCCTGTCTTTTCTGAGTGCTCCAAATGGGTACTTTTGTTTCTGAAGGAAGCATTTGATATCGTGATACCAAGGTTTATCGTCTATGACTGCTTCAATCGTGAAGATGTAAGCGGGCCTTTCAAGGCGCATTATGTCGATCTTAGGTAAGTCGTTCCATTGACCTACACTAATCATGGAAGAGAAAGTGGCTAAGGCATCAGCCATGTGATTCTCATTACGAGGGACGTGATGAAACTCGACTCTGTTAAAGAAGGGTAACAACCTTCTTGCATAGTCTTTGTAAGGAATCAGTCCTGATTGGTATGTGTTCCAATCTCCTTTTATCTTATTGATAACCAAGGCTGAGTCGCCGTATACGTTCAAGTTTTTGATCCTTAAATCAATCGCTTCTTCGAGCCCCATAATACAAGCTTCGTATTCGGCCTCGTTGTTCGTACATTTGAACGTAAGTCGAGTGGTGAAAGGAATGTGGGTACCCTGAGGGGTAACAATGATTGCCCCAATTCCGTTTCTATACTGATTAACTGCTCCGTCAAAGATAAGTCCCCATTGGGAACCTGGTTCTGGCCCTTCACTGGGTAACGGCTCATCGCAATCTTTCATTTTTAGATACATGACATCTTCGTCTGGGAAGTTAAACCCGGTTGATTCTTGATCGTCAATCGGTTGATGAGCCAAATGATCGGCTAAAATACTTCCTTTAACGGCTTTCTGAGCGTGGTACTCTATGTCATATTCTGATAATAACATCTGCCAACGGGCAATTCTTCCCGTGAGAACAGGCTTTTCGAAGACATATTTGATTGGATCCATCTCGGAAACCAACCAAGTAGTATGACGAATCATGTATTGGCGAAGACGTTTGGCTGCCCAAGCCAAAGCGTAACAAGTTTTCTCAAGCATCGTGTACCGAGTCTCGCAGTCGGTGAATTTCTTGCTCAGATAGTAGATGGCAGACTCTTTCCGTTTGGTTTCATCTTGTTGGCCAAGTACACATCCCATTGAGTCCTCTACGACTGTGAGGTAAATGATCAGTGGTCTTCCTTCCACTGGAGGTGATAGAATCGGCGGATTCAATAGGTATTCCTTAATACTGTCGAAGGCGGTTTGGCAATCTTCTGACCAAACGCAATCCTGGTTCTTTTTGAGTAATTTGAAAATCGGCGCACACGTGGCGGTCATAAGGAATATGAATCTAGAGATGTAGTTCAAACGTCCCAGTAATCCTCTGACTTGTTTTTCAGTTTTCGGAGAAGGCATTTCCTGAATGGCCTTGACCTTGTCAGGATCGACCTCAATCCCTCTCTGGCTGACGATGAACCCTAAGAGTTTCCCTGAACGGACACCGAAGGTGCACTTGTTGGGATTCAAGCGGAGTCTGTATTTCCTCAAACGCTCAAATAGTTTTGACAGGTGGGTCACATGCTCCTCTTCTGTCTTAGATTTTGCAATCATGTTATCGACATATACCTCTATCTCTTTGTGTATCATGTCATGAAACAGAGTAGTCATGGCCCTTTGATAGGTTGCCCCGACGTTCTTCAAACCGAACGGCATCACCTTGTAACAAAAGGTACCCCATGGGGTAATGAACGAAGTTTTCTCCATGTCTTTCGGCGCCATTTTGATCTAGTTATAGCCCGAGAATCCATCCATGAAGGGGAAAACTTTGAACTTTGCTGTATTGTCAACCAGCATATCAATGTGTGGTAAAGGAAAGTTGTCCTTTGGACTAGCCTTATTTAGATCCCTGTAATCAACACACATTCTGACCTTTCCGTCCTTTTTGGGAACGGGTACGATGTTGGCTAACCATTGAGGATATTCTGATGTGGCGAGGAAACCTGCGTCAATCTGTTTTTACACCTCCTCTTTGATTTTTATGGCCATGTCCGGGTGAGTCCGTCTCAACCTCTGTTTTACTGGCGGACATTCCGATCTTAACGGTAAGTGATGTTCCACGATGCTGGTATCCAACCCTGGCATATCCTGATAGGACCAAGCGAATACATCGGGGAATTCTTTGAGAAGCTTTATCAAACCCTCTCTGGTAGTTGGACTGAGCAGTGCCCCAATCCTGATTTATTTTCTCTCTTTTTCCGAACCCACATTGATCGTTTCCAATGGCTCTTTGTGAGGTTCAATGGACCTTTCCTCCTGTCTGAGTAGTCGGGAGATCTCTTATGGAATTTCGTCGTCATTTTCTTCTTCAGCCCCAAATACCGGGAATTCAAAGTCGGGAGAAGGCATCGGATCGTATGTTTCAACTGGGTTTAAAACAAGCAATCTGCATGACGTGATGATTCGTGTTTAGATAGAGAAAATGCGAAAGTGTGTGCAGTGTATTTATTTTACTGCTTGTTTTTATTTGAATGTTTTTTAGGATTACCATTTTTTGAAAAAGCAAAAAGAGAAAACAACAAATAGTGCGGGAATTACAGAACGACGTTATTTTATTTATGAACAAGTCGATCCTTGAAACTACAGCCCTATAAAACAAAACTCTGTCGCTTTGGGCGGAGCGAAGAGGGAAAATTTACAGAAAGCGAGCCCTATCAAAACATCTGTTTCACCTGGGCAGGGTGAAAGGTTAAAGATGGGAATTACTTTGGCTGATGAATGATCTTCGGAACCTCGACGGCAACCCATTGGCGGCGAACTCGTCGGTGAATCACAAAGTCTGGCGCCTTCCTTGATTTGTCTTCAGAAATAACACTGATTTCTGGTGGAGCAGGATCATTGGAATCTGTCTCCCAGGCAGAATTGTCGTAGGAGAATTCCTCTGTTGCATTTTGCATAGCATTTGTGCTCTCAGCTGTATCTCCCCATCCAGTTGGCTGGATATCTTCGAGCCTGATACGAGAGCTTTCGGGAGCGGTGTACTTGACCATATAGTTAAATTCTCCACTCGGTTATCCCAAGGTGTCCCATACTTCTCTAGAACTGGAGGGGTCATCCCTCTCGATGACGTTGACCTCGGGAAAGGCATAGTTAATGAATTCAAGTCCTGTAAATGTTGCGAATTCATCGTCATGTTGAGTAGTTTCTGAATGACCTGAGTGTTGATCCCATGACATGGTGGGGACACAGGTATTTTGTTCAATGACGGTCAGCTGATTTTCATTGTTCGGCTGACTCTCTTTCCCCAAGTCTCCTGGATAAGGTTGCCACATTGGCAGACCATCCATTGGGCCATAGTAGTTGTAGTTAAAATTGTCTTTCATTGAAGTGTCTTCCTCTAATGAATTTGGCGGAGCACGGCATCCTTCCGGATCATAATCCCCGTATATCATTTCGACGTCTGATCTTGGTATAAATCTCGAACTCTGTGCGGGATAGCAAAATGGCGTAGGCACTTCTTCCTGAGACATATAACTGTCATCGTTAAGATAGGACTTCCATTCTTCATCTGTGTTAGAGGGATTCTCCTCATTGATAGCATGAACTATTTAAGACACTGGGTGAAGGAAACCTCCACTGTGGAAGAAGTTCTGAATGGGATGAAGACTTCCATCGCCGACAGCTGTCTGGGTACAGGTTGCAGAAAAACCAAGACCCTTCTTTGTTTTATTGTCAATAGGAATGACAAGCTGTCCCCATCTGGTTGTATCGGTACTCTCGACCACTTTGATAGCATCTTTGTATGAGGAAATCGAGGTTCCTCCTTGGGATTGATTGTCCTTGCCCACCGACAATGCTTGGAACTGTTTCCCAATAACCTCCTCGGGTTCTACACAAGTAGATGATGATAAGTTACTCACGAGCAAGGCCTGTTCCCCACAGACTGTGACAAGTTGATCGTTCTGAACGAACTTTAGCTTTTGGTGGAGGGTCGAAGTGACCGCTCCAGCCTGATGTATCCAAGGTCTTCCTAATAAACAATTATATGTTGCCTGGATGTCCATGACCTGGAAAGTCACTTGGAAAGTGTGAGGACCAATAGTTATGGGAAGATCAACTTCGCCGATAAGTGTTTTTCTGGATCCGTCGAACGCTTTGACGACGACCTCGCTGATTCTCATCGGAGGGCCTTTGAATGATAATTGCATCAAAGTGGACTTCGGCATAACATTCAGGGCTTACCCTGTGTCTACCAGTACGTTGGCTAAAGCATCGTCCTGGCAGTTAACTGTAATGTTGAGCTCCATGTTATGACGGCGACCCTCTTCGGGTAATTCCTCATCACTAAACCCCAAATTATTGCAGGAAGTGATGTTAGAGACAATGCTATCGAACTGTCTGATTGTTACATCCTGTTCCACAAAGGCTTGCTCCAAGACTTTCTGTAGAGCCTCCCTTTGGGCTTCTGAACTGAGTAACAGTGATAATACCGAGATCTTTGAAGGAGTCTGTAATAGTTGATCAACAATGTTATATTCACTCCTTTGGATGAGTTTCAGCATCTCATCATTATTTTTCGAAAGGTCGGGATTACTAGATTGACCGACTGATGGATCGGGAGCTTCTGTCTGAAGTTCCTTTTCCTTGTTGGATTCTCCAACTCCTCGATTGAAGATTTGACCACTCCGTGTTACACGACTGATGTCTGCAATATTCACGACGGAGGGTAATGGAATTTCCTTTCCATTTTCAATTGTCATTGCACCGTATTTGTAAGGGATAGCCTTAGTTGATTCATACGGTAGTGGTCCCGGCAGATAGATAACTATGGGAACCTTCTGGTTTTTCTGACCATCATAAGTAATCTCGATCCGTTCCCGGTTGGGAACTCTCGATTCGTCAAGTAGAGGGATGATGGCAAAAACATCACTGGTCTGGTGATGACCAAAGATTGTGACAACATCCTCGACTTGATTGGCAAGGTAGCTCGGCGTCCAGTTGATGGGTCCAGAACCCGGATATGGGCGAATCTCTCCACGATCCACCTGACCCTGAAGAGCTGCTCTCACAAGGTAACACCTTGGTTACTTTCTGAATAGACACTACAACGGTCATATTTGTGTGGTGGCACCTGGCCACGTCCACTTTGAATACAATGTAACCTCACTAGGTTAGCTTCCACAGATCGGACATCCTGACTTTGACGTCGAGTAGGATTCCTGTTATTGATACTAATCTGCTGAGTATCTTCATCCATATAGATTGGCATCCACCAGTGATTTAACAAGTGCTGAAGTGCCTCCTGGACAAGGGTACAACCTCGATCATTTTCGCAACCTGCTTTACAGCTTTGATAGTCGTGTGATATTAAGAATCCGAGTCGGACCTACTCAGCATGTAACTCTACAAGGTTGGTATTCATCACGCGAATATCGAAGATCTAAACCATGTTGATCTGATAAGGGTTCCTATCATGGTAGTCTTGGATCCATTCAAGATCCATCTGACGCTGGAGGGCCTCTTGTATGAAAGAGCATCCCTGTTTGTTTACCGAGCAAGTCAGACAGGAACTGTAATCGTGTCGTGGCAGATTATGATACTGGCTTTGCCTTGAGTGCATCGCCACCAAGTTGACATTCATTGCACAGATGTCGTGGTTCTGAATGACGTTGGAGTTCGTATAGACCATGTTAACTCCACGAACTCGGTGCTCCTAGATCCATCCGAGATCCATCTGTTCCTGTAGAGCTGATTGCACCACAGAACATCCTTGATTGTTTTTAGAGCAGACATCACACTGGTGATAATTCTGAGGTGGCACATGGCCATATCCGCTCTGTCTACAATGCATCTTAACCAGATTGGTCCTCAATAAGAGTACATCGTGAATTTGATAGACATTGTTAGACTCTCTCTCAATCAGGTTGACTGCAGCTTTCTCGTGTTGAGGCAGCGGGTTCGTGAGAACATTGGGATTCGTATCTTTGAAAGATAAGAGCCCGCTCCTAACAAGCTTTTGCACGTCGGATTTGAAATTGAGACAATTCTCTATGTTATGCCCTGATCCTCCTTGATGATAAGGGCATGTCTGATCCACCTTAAACCAAAAAGGCAGATTTTCCGGTACTGTAAGAGGAGACTTAGTCTGAATGTGCTCCTTAGCCAATTGTAACGGAAATAGTTCTGCGTACAACATGGGTATAGGATCAAACCCTGATGGTCGTGTTGTACGGTTGTTGTTATATGGAGGACGAGCCTGCTGAAGAGGCTGTTGTGTCCTTTCCTGATTAGGTTGGCTTTGCGCAACCTGAGGTTGATACGTAGGAACAGGCACAGGGCTGATAGCAGGAGTTACAGCTGCTACTGGCTGATAACGTCGCCTTTGCTTTCCGAGAGAGATATTCCCAATATCTTGCTCTTTTTTCTTAGGGAGAGCACTACCGTATTGTTTTGTACTGCTTGATGGTCCAGCGTCTTTTGCCAAATGTCCTTCTTGGATGGCTTCCTCAAGACGAACTCCCATGCCCACCATCTCGGTGAAGTCACTGGGCGCACTGGCAACCATTCTGTCATAGTAAAATGAGCTTAAGGTCTTTAAGAAGATCTTTGTCATCTCTTTTTCCTCAAGAGGTGGACAAATTTGAGCGGCAATTTCACGCCATCTCTGAGCGTACTCCTTAAAGGTTTCCTTGTCCTTTTGTGACATTGATCTGAGTTGATCTCTGTCCGGTGCCATGTCCAGATTGTATTTGTATTGTTGGACGAAGGCAGTACCAAGATCTCTGAATGTGCTAATCGTAGCATGGTTTAAACCCATGTACCATTTTAATGCGGCACCGGTTAAACTATCCTGAAAGTAGTGAATCAACAGGTCTTGATTCTCAGTCTGAGCTGACATTCGCCGAGCGTACATCACCAAATGACTTTGAGGGCAAGAGTTACCCTTGTATTTTTCAAAGTCAGGCACTTGGAACTTGTGCGGGACTTTCACATTGGGGACCAGACAAAGGTCTGCGGCGTCCTTTCCAAATAGATCCTGACCGCGAATGGCTTGCAGTTCCTTCTGCATTTCCAAGAACTGTTCCTGGAATTCATCCATTCGGTCAAACATAGTTTCTTTTTTACCAGAAGGTATCGGTGGAATTTGTCCTTCTGGGACAGTGTGCACCACAGGGGGTGGTACCGTGACTACGGCAGTAAATCTTGGCGTTTCCCGAAGTTTGTAACCTTCAGGAGTCTTCAATATGCCTCTGGCATCTTCGCTTTCCCGAAGTTTGTAACCTTCAGGACCAGCGGCACCTGTTGCGATTCTCTGATCTTCAATGATCGGCGGAACATATCCTTTCAGGATATAGTTTGCAGGCATGCCCCAAGGATGATCTTTCGGCATCTGATACCTAGGATCAAACTTCTCCACTATGGGCGCTGAGGTGATCTCCGAGATCACAGTCCTTTGTAGCTGAGCTTCTGCCATGGCTTGCATGTTGTTACGAAGCTTTCTCATATCCTCTCTCAGAGCATCGATCTCTTCTTTCAACTCTCTATTTTCTTCCTCAAGATCATCCATCTTTTTCTGACGATTGGCTCGAGTATTGTACGAATGAGACAGTTTGACTCTAGAATCGAGACACAAACGTGAGATTCGTAGGTAAGAAGAATACGCGATGTGAGAATGATGAATGCAATGATTATATTAATTGTTTTTTGGTTTAATCAAAATAAACTTCGACAATTAGATTGCAAATATCAAACGGTGGGGAAACCCCTTTTTATTGAAATTCAAAAGATTGCGGAAACGAAAATACAGTAGATTACAAAGTGCAGAAACAGAAACCTAAGCTAAGGGGTCTCGAGAGAACTCGGGTACTGATTCTGGTATCTTCCTTTTCTTTGACCGGGGCTCTTGAGCCGTTGTCGGGTTATCATTCCTTTGCCAAGTGAAAGGAGCGAGCAAATTCCTTTGGTCATCCTGATTATCCACAACATGTTGCTCTAAAATCTTAATCAGAGCATCCTTATCTTTCAGTAGTTGTTGTATTTTGATGCACTCTATGTTGAGGGTGCGGTACTTGTTCTTCCAAGACCTCCTCTCCCGTTGAACTTTGTTGAGAGTAGCCCGAAGCTTTTCAGTTTCCGTTATGAAGTACATGACAGATTCCCTCGGCGGAAGCATTCCGTAACAAGGATAATGCATCTTTAGTTTGAGAGCTCTAGTTTGTACCCAGTGGAGATAAGGCTCCACCGAGACACAGTCCGGTTTTCCTAGAGACTCCCGTCCTTTCTTATGAACATGTTTCCAAGCGTGCACTATTTCCGTCTTTAGTGCTCTGTCACTTTCTCCTTCCTTGAAGAAAAGACCTTCCAGATGAACACCCCGTGGGACGTGTCTCATCGGGTATCCAAACTGACGACGAACGAGAACTGGATGGTAATTGATTCCTACCTTAGTTCCTATAAGGGGTACGTTGGGGAAGTTTCCACAACGGTCAATGATCCTGATTCCATCATAAATCCTATTGCACCAATCTATATCAGAGTTGGTGAGAGACATGATTTTCTGGGACCAGCGCAAGGCACTCTTATGATCCCAGAAAGCGGCAGACTTAGGTAAATGAGAGATAAACCATTTGTAAAGCAAAGGTACACAACATGTGATCTCCCCTCCACTGTACAAATTCCCTAAGTGTACAGAATGATACGCGTCTGCGAGCAAAGTCGGAACATGGTTTCCAATGAGAAAAACCTTAATAGCGTTGATATCGACGAAGTTATTAATGTTGGGCAACAAAAATAATCCGTAGGTAAGTAAGACAAAGATGCTTTCGAAAACAGTCTCGTTCTCTATACTAGCGAAGTACAGAGCTTTCTTTGTCAGAAACTAGGCTGGCAAACCTTGTATGCCACCCTTGGTAGTCATGTGAGTCCTGTCCTCAGACTCGTCCAAATGAATTGCTCTTGCAATGGTATGATTCTTTGGAATTTCTTCCAGTCCAGAAAATGGAGCTCGATCAGTGATGTGTAGATCAATCAGATGAGAATAATCCTCCAGCGTTGGTGCTAGCTGGTAATCCGGGAATGTAAAGCAGTGATAAACTGGATCGTAGAATTAAACGAGCGCGTCCATGATTCCCTCAATCACATGGACTCTTAACAGAGGTAGTAGACCTCCGTACTTGGCTCTGAAGGCCTCTTGGTTTGTGATCATCCTCGCCAAACCTCTTAAATCCTCTAGTTTTGGAACCTTGAAGGTGTACTTATGAGTTCTCCTTCTACCGAAATCCATTAGCACAATCCTTTTCTCTGATATTTGCAATCACAGTATTAGTTTAATTTGAAAAATAGAGAGACTAGAAGAGAAATTTTTTTTTGAATGTTTTAATATTTTTTAAATGAATGCATGAATGCAGTACACAAAAACATAGAAAAAACATGGGGTCAAAGGGTCGTTGTCATGAAGTTAAGGCTTTACCCATCCCCAAAGGTTTATACTAGGGTGATTTTTGTACCTGTACTCATTATCATCAGCTCCTCCCAGGAAAGCAAAACAATAAGCGGATTGCCAGCGAGTTATAGAGCAATCTTAGAGTAAGTGCCATTCACCGAGAATAGATCACCAGCCTCAAATGAGGGTAGTATCGCGTGACAACTATTTCTGATAGCTTCCGCACTACAAAAGGGTTGGCTCCTCAGCTTCTCAGACATCACAATCGACCCATTACCTATGAGAGGGAATGAGTTGCATTGGTCAGCCTCCACTGAGGTTGATGGTCGACCTCGTCGCCATCACTTATCTTAAGTGTATACTCAATCTTTCCACATGCGACATCACACGCATTCCCATTAGCAGAAAAATAAACACATATATCAATTAGGAAAAGCACTATATATATTTGTCCTAATCATCCTAGACCTTTAAAGCTATGAATCCTATGTTCCTGACAGAAAATGGGTTCCCCGGCGGAAGCCCCAATCTGTGGTTTTCACACAAGAGAAGAGAAAAAAGGTTAGAAGAGCCCCACGGTGGGCGCCACTTTTAAAGTTTCCACCTAATAGATGGGAAGAGAACAAGATCTCGCTACAAAGGTGAGATAGATCCTAATGACACTCCCCAGTGAAGTCGCCATTTCCCCGGTGAAGTCACCATTTTTATGTAGCGAGCGATTTTGGACGCGGTTGCGAAGTGCTATCGCTCTTTGGTATCTACAGCTCGATTCATTTTTTATCCTATTAAAGCTGATGAAGGAAGGGAAATAGATGTCTCAAATTAACCCTGCTTGCAAAACAGGGAAATCAGAGCGTTCGTAGTTCCTCCTATTCTATGGGAGGAAATGGTGTTTTGGTGTCTTGTTCAAAGCCCAAGACATGAAGCGAAAGGTAGTTTGTATCTTGTTCAAAGCCCAAGATATGAAGCTGAAGGGTCTATTTGTATCTTGTTCAAAGCCCAAGATGTGAAGCTAAAAGGTGTTGTCTTTAGAAAGAATTTGTCATCTCTAAAGAGGTTTGTTTGTCACAACTGTTTATTTAGGAGAATTAATTTAACCGGGATGTGTGAATCCGGCAATGCCATAATTTCCTTTATAGGGGATTTTTAACATGAAGGAGAAGACTTTAACTCAGTGTAGAGCAATGCCATCTTTCCTTAGGAATTTCTCATGCTAAAAGAGGGACAGTGGCATGGATATAGATGATCCAGAGGCTTGCCGCTTACATCAATTAGATGAAAAGGAAGGAATTATTGATGTTTATGTACTGTGAACGAGGCACAATTTTGATGCTAAAAGGTTAATTGGATCAACCAGTGGTTTTCTTATACAAAGCCTAAGAGGAGGCTAATATGTGTCTTGTACAAAGCCCGAGAGAGAGGCTAAAAGGGGTTAATCCTACAAGAGGATCTTTTATACTCAACAAGAGAGTGTTTTTGTATCTCGTACAAAACCCGAGATGGAGGCTAAAAGGTTTGACTTAACAAGAGACTCTTTTTGTATCTCGTATAAAGCCCGAGATGGAGGTGAAAGGGTGATTGACTCAACGAGGGAGTCTCTTATTGTGTCTCGTACAAAGCCCGAGAGAGAGGCTAAACATTGTTTGACTCCGCTAGGGAGAATCATTGTATAAAGCCCAAGAGAGAGGCTAACTCCACTGAAGAAGGATCATTATACAAAGCCTAAGAGGAGGCTATGGTGCTGTTTCAGTTGAGTGACAGGTCCAATACACTAATTTTAAAAGAGAAAATCAGTTCTTATATGAGTAACACTGTACTCAGGGATTTGATTTGAGGATCAGGGATATTTCCTATTTGGGAAATCCAAAGGGTATTGAGACTGTCCGAGTCTACGGGTTTCCTTCCTATTTAACGAAGGGGTCACTTGAGAATGTCTTTGAGACTCAAGGATATTAGACTGTCCGTGTTTAGAGTTTCATCTTTTGTACTATGCATTGAGAAACTGTAGTAGACTCTATGAAAGACTGCTCTATTAAGATGACTGATTTCTGTTCCTATACCTTTAGGAGGTCGTCGAGACAATTTGTATGAAGCCCAAGAGGAGGCTAGAAGCTTTTAAGAAGCCGACGGGTCCTTGTACGAAGCCCAAGAGGAGGCTATCATTCCCAGAGGAAGAATCATTATACGAAGCCTAAGAGGAGGCTGTGAATACTTCTAAGAAGCCGGCGGGTCCTTGTACTAAGCCCAAGAGGAGGCGGGGATGCTTTTAGGAAGCCTGTGGGTCCTTGTACGATGCCCAAGAGGAGGCCGGTGCTTTTAAGAAGCCCGTGGGTCCCCAAACCCCGAGAAGTTTAAGACAGGCTATTCACAGAGAATAGATCAAGCCAGGAAAGTTTGAGAATTTGGAAGAAACTCAAAGATTCCATTCACGGAGAATACATTCATCTCTGGGAGTAGAGTTTCTTGACAATTCCTAATGAGGACAGCCGAAGAGAAGACTGTATCTGGTGATCCTATTGGGGATCGAGTTGTCTATTTCTACGAATAAACGAAACGGCGTCACATAGTTCTAGACGTAGTTGCCGGGGAAACTCTAAATATCTATACTATTATTACACAGTTGATATGAGTTTATGAAAGAAGACTTACAGCGAAACAGCCCCACAATACAGTTATATGTATATGAAAACGGTAAATGAAAGCAATAACCACTTACTCGGTTGTAGAGCTTCCATGCTGTTTGGTTAGTTGTTCAACAAAGAAAGATTGAAAACAACAGTATATTCAAAATCAAAGGAGAAAGTGCTTTGAAAAAGAAAGATTTGGGGCTTACAGCTCAAGGAGAGGCCTAGGGTTTTGTCAGTGAGCGCACTGTTTAAATTTGTACAGAGGGACTTATATAAGTGACTGAGGCCCAAAACGGTTTTCTGTACAAAGGGATGGGTCTTACACTCTCTCAAGAGGCCCAAAAAGTTTTAAAGAAAAAGAGTGGGGCTTATAACACGAGGGTAGGCCCAGATGACTTTTAATAATGGCGATCGCGCCAAGGTTTTATTTTAACGCAGAGGGACTTACACTCTATTAGAGGCCCAAAAGTTTTGAATGGGTCTTATAGCTCAAGGAGAGGCCCAAAAGTTATTTTTCAAAAGGCGACGATCGCGCCGTTTGTTTTTTACGGTATCGGGATTTATACAATACACTGAGGCCCAAAAATGATTTGGTCAAAAAAAGGATTGGGTCTTACACTCTATTAGAGGCCCAAAGTGTTTTGAAAATGATTTATGAGGGTTGACTTAATCCAAAACCCTAATTTGTTTTCAAAATGTGTTTTAATTGAATAAAAATTCAATTAAAATGATCAAAATTGTTTAACATATGGAAAACAACTTATGATCTTGGATTAATGCTTCAAAAATTAAGTATTGACCTACAAAATAATTAGAAGGCATTAAAAGTTTCAAAATCAAGGTGGAAAAAATATTTTAAATGTTAAAAACAATTAAAACATTAATTCTTTGCAAAAATATCAATTATATAAAATAAATAATATTTTTGGGATTTTTTGGGAAAATAAAATATTTTAACATTTTTGTGAATTATTAAAAAAGGAATCAACTCAAAATCATTAAAACTCTGAGAGAAATTAATTTTTGAATCAATTAAATAAAATCACAAAATTCAAATATTTGAATTTTCAAAAAATGGCGCCAAGAACACACCAAGAACACGCGCGTGTTCTGGGTTTGCCCAGATTTGCATTTTCTCTCCAATCTCACTGAATACTTGATTATATCATGCAATCCACCTACCAATCAACTCGTTTCAACCTTACGATCATGTCTATGACAATTAATTTCATTTAAATTAAGCATAAAACAAGAAATCACGAAAAATCCTTAAGAACCGTAATTTCTGCATGAAGGCTAGGATTTTTGATACACGATTCAAACAATACAATTTATTGAGGGGAAACATTCCATGCATGATTATGAACATATGGCCAAATTATTGTGCAGCAAAAATTGCATGGATCATAGAGTTAGAAGAGCTCATGCTTACCACTTGCAGCTGGTGATCGTGATTTGTGTTGAAGGTGCTACAACTAGGTTCCAATGATCTGGATAGCTTCCCTAGAAACCATGGAGTGTGTCTGAATGCTTGGAATGGATTCAAATGATTTGGAACTTGAGATGGTACCCCAACTGCAAATATGTTAAGAACTTGAGCAATTAGCTGGTGATTTTGTGAAATCTGTGTTCCAGATGTTATGTGAGTGTTTGGATCACTTCTGTATGATGTATATGAGGTGTGTGTGATTGGTTTGATTGGAAAAGCTCTCAAACTCAAAACCCGATAGTGACTTGCCTTAGAAGGCAAAATTGGAGTGAAAGAAGAGATTTTGAGGAAAGCATCTGTTTGATGGCTTTGGTGTACTCAAACTGATCACAATTGAGCTCTATTTATAGTAGAGCAAGTTTGTTTTGCAAGGAATAGTGAATGGCAACTGCTAAGTAGGTTTGGCCAATGTTGGCAAATGAAAATCCAAGTCTCCTCTAGCCATTGACTAGAGGTTAGGGCACAGGCTGCTGGTCCCCTTGGTCTTGGATAAGTCTTGACTGAATCCAGTTGCTAAGAGCTCAGTTCACGCCACCTTGATGTTTCCATTGAATGCCCTAATCCAAAATTGGAGTCTTGTCCCTATTTTGGCAATTCTAGGTTCAACATGCTATTTATTGTTCCAAAGACTTTGGAGGCTTGGCTCAGTGATTGTCCCCTTTAGATTCATTCCTCAGAGGTGTCCAAGTGGATAGGAGCATTTGGATTTGGCTGATTTTGGTAAATCGACCAAAAGTGCAAAAATCTGCCTTGCCTTGGCAGATTTCAGCAAGGCAACTTGCCAAGGTCATATCTCATGGCTCAAATTGAATTTGGTAATGTTCTTGGCCATTTTGGAAAGCCCTTACATGATACAACAACTGTTTGAACATATTTTGTTTTGATCTCTTTTGAATCCAAGTGAAAAATACCTCTACATTTAGAAAAAAGTAAGGCAAAATCTGACTTAGTGAAATTTTCACTAAGTGTTGGAACAAAGTGACTTTTCTTGATTTTGATCACTCCATAATTCAAAATCCATGAGGAATTTGGACATAGGTCAGTATGAAGCTTTTGTAGAGGGCAATGTGATCTACAAATCAAGCTTTGAATGGGGAACAATGGCCTTGTGGTTTAGGAGTTATGGTCCTCCAAAGTTGGCACATTAGTGTCACTTTTTCCATAACTTAGAAATTTTTCTAAGTTTTATGGTTACCCCTTTTACAAGTTATCCCACTTTCTTTGACTTTTCTTAATGAATGATGATTCAAATCATACATTAACATTATTTTAGGGTTAAAAATCCATTTTGGTGAAAAATCTCAAAAAGTCAAAGTTGACTTTTGTGCACAGTTGACTTTTTACCATTTGAATTCCAAACTGTGCAATTCTTTAGGAAATCATGTCCTTGACCTAAATCAAACTTGATGGACATGTTCCATGGGTGTTATAGGGTATATTGAATCATGTCTTAGGGTTTGGGAGCATGTCCTGGTCAAAAGTCAAAGTTACAGTTGACTTTCCTCGCGAAACCCTAATTGTGGTGCAGATGAAATTGAGACTTGTTGCTCAAGTTTCTTGGATTAATCCATTGTTCCAAATGGATCAATATGGTATATTAGAGACCCTCAAATCATGTCTTGAGGTCTTGGTTCATGATTTGTCCCAAAAGTCAACTTAGGGGTGAATTAGGTCAAGAAACCCTAATTCCTGATTTTTGATGTATGCATCCCCTGAGGCAAAATTGACCTGATGATTGGGTTCATGATGTCCCATGGAGTATATTAGGTTATGTTTTGGATCATTGGCTTATGCCCAGATGAAAATTTTCCATCTGGAGGCCCTGGTCGACCAAAACCCTAATTTGGTGACACTGTCGATCTTGAGACTTGATCCACCTAGAAGGGAGCACCCTTGTGCTTAATCCTTGAAGTGGGAATCCTTTTGATCCATTATGGATATGTTAGAGGCTAGACAAGTTAAAGATCAAGTCAATCCTTGATTGATCCTTTGTCTAAGGCTCTGGGAGGGCTTAAAACCCTAATTCTGATTGTAGTGAATGCTCAACAACCCTTGAGGCATTTGATGAGGCATGATGGTTCATCCATATTGTAATGATGATTTGCACAATGATGGGAAATCTTAGTGGTCAAAATTTGGGGTATGACACCCGTGTCGTTGGCATCTGTCGCACTTCTTGACGTGCTCCTTGGCGTCCTGTTGCATTGTGGGCCAATAATACCCTTCTCGTAGTGCCTTGCGGGCTAAGGATCGTTCGTTGAGATGTTGTGCGTTGATCCCCTCATGGATTTCCTGGAGTATACCGAGGACCCTGGTCTCCTCGACGCACCTGAGGAGGGGAATGGAAAAGCCACGTCGGTATAATTTGTCCTCGATAATTATGTACGAGCACGCTCGTCGCTTAACCGCTCCGGCTTCCTTGGGATCGTCGGGCAGCTTGCCAATGGTGAGATACTCGTATACCAGGGTCATCCAGCCGTTGCTGTCCCTGATGGCATTCACGTTAGTCGCGGGGACAGGTTTGTCGATGCTCAGACGAGAGAGCACTTCTTGTATGACGGACTTATTCCCACCTTTCTTCTTTGTGCTCGCCAGTTTGGACAACACATCTGCTCGGGTGTTATGCTCACGCGGGATGTGAGTTATTTCCGCGGAGGTGAAGTTCTTCATCTTTTCCTTTACCAGGGTTATGTATTCGATGAGGTTGTCGTTCTTGGCTTGGTACTCTCCCCGGACCTGAGAGGCCATGAGCTGAGAGTCGGTGAAAATTTTGACTTCTTTAGCGCTGAGGTCCTCAGCCAACCGCAGCCCTGCGAGGAAAGCTTCGTACTCTACCTGGTTGTTCGACGTCGGGAAGGACAATTCGAGGGAGACTTCGATCAGGATGCCTTCTTCGTTTTTGAGGATGATGCCTGCCCCACTACCTTTCGAGCTAGATGCTCCGTCGACGTAGATTGTCCACTTTTGGGACCTGTCGGTCGAAGGTTCTAGGAGGGTCATTTCTGCTATGAAGTCGGGTAGTACCTGAGCCTTCAGGGCCTTTCTCCCCTCATATTGAATGTCGAACTCAACGAGCTCGAGTGACCATCTGAGCATCCTTCCTGCCATGTCTGGTCGGCCAAGGAGTTGCCTTATGGGCTGCTCGGTCCTTACCACGACCATGTAGGCCAAAAAGTAATGACGCAGCCTCCTGGCCGCGGTGACGAGGGCCAGGGCAACTTTCTTGATCTGCTGATACCAGAGCTCAGGCCCCTGGAGGGCCTTGCTAGTGAAGTAAATCGGTTTCTGGCCGTCGGGGGTTTCCCGGAGGAGAACGGAGCTAACTGCTTTGCTCGTGATGACGAGGTACAAGAACAGCGTTTCCCCGTTCGCTGGTCGTGAAAGAACCGAGGATTACGACAGGAATTGTTTAAGGTGGAGGAGCACTTGCTCTCACTCCTCGGTCCATTTGGATGTGGCTTTCTGTCGTAGAAGCTTGAAAAATGGGAGTGCGTACTTTGCAGATTTGGCGACGAAGAGGGAGAGCCCGGTCAGCATCCCGTTCAGTGATTGTATCGACTTCTTCGAGTTCGGGGTCGGAATCTCGGAGAAAGCCCTACATTTGTCAGTATTTGCCTCGATTCCTCGCTCTGTGAGGTAGAAACCAAGGAACTTGCCCGCTCGAATGCCGAAGATGCATTTGTCGGGATTGAACCTCATCCTGCATCTCCTCGCCGTGTCGAAGACCTTCTTGAGATGGGTTGCGTGGTCGACTTCTTCTATGGATTTTACGATTATGTCATCCATGTAGACCTCGAGCATGTCGCCGATCTCTCCTCGGGAGACTTTGTTCATCATCTGTTTATAGGTCGTGTCGTCGTTCTTCAGACCGAAGGGCATTATGTTGTAGTAACAATTGCTCGACCGGTCATGAAGGCCGTATGCTGCTTGTCGGCCTTAGCCATAGGGATTTGGTTGTACTCCGAGTAGGCATCCATGAAGGACAATACTTTGAAACCTGCAGAATTGTCGACCAACTAGTCGATGTTAGGCAAAGGATAAGAATCTTTCAGGCATGCCCGGTTAAGGTCGGTATAGTCAACACACATCCTTCATTTTCCATTATTCTTTTTGACAAGTACAACGTTGGACAACCAGGTTGTGTACTTGGCCTCCGAAATAAAATTTGCCTCTAGGAGGTCTTTTACAGCTTTTTCAGCAGCCTCCGCCTTTTTGGGAGACTGCTTACGCCAACATTGAACTATGGCCCTAGCGGCCGAACCTACGGTGATCTGGTGGCAGGCCACCTCTGGGTCGAGGCCAGGCATCTCGGATGCGCTCCACGTGAACAGATCAGCGTTCTCCCGGAGGCATGCCTTCAGCTACTTCTTTGCCAAGTCGGGGAGTCCGGTGCCAATCTTCACGCTCTGGCCTGGATCATCTTGGAGGGCGATGAGGTCGAAGTCTCCGTCGAGGATGGGGCGCTTTGGGTGGAGAGGTTTCCAGTTTATTTCTGCTTGGAGGTCGTGGCAGTTGCCCCACCTTCCTCCTGCTCACCAGGGAACCTGCTGTCGAGGTCGACCGCGTTGATGCACGGGAGCCGCTTCTGCACTGCTTATGGGGATGGCTTTGCTCTAGTCTTGGGTTTGGTGTCGATGGAACTCATGCCTTTGGTCGCGGCGTCGAAGCACCTTCTAGCCGCATCAATGTCCCCGTGCATGGTGAAGACCCGACCCCTGGCCGTGTAGTACTTCATCTTCAGATGGACTGTCGATGGTACCACTATGAGTTCGGCCTGAGTGGTCCTCCCTAGGATGTAGTTGTAGAGGGATGGACATTCGACCACCAAGAAGCGGGTCTTGACTTGTCGGCCCGTATCCTAGCTCCCGAAAGTGACCATCAGTTCAACATAACCCCAGGGTCTAGTGGTGGTGCTGTTGAACCCTTGTAGATCCGAGCCCACGTAAGGGGTCAAATGCTTCTCGTCGAGCTGGAGGGTCTCGAAGAGGTGGGCGTACATGATGTCCACCGAGCTCCCCTGGTCAACCAGGATCCTACGTACATTGAAATTAGCCATCCGTGCCCGGATCAAGAGGGGAATCGTGGCATTGGGTGCTCCCCCTGGCAGCTCCTCCAGGTAGAAAGTGATGGGGTTTGAATTCCCTCGCACCTTCTCGAGGGTGGTGGTCTTCGCTGAGGTCGCGGATTCCAGCTCATCAAATTTCCGCTTGATCGACCCGACGGAGACCCTCTCGAAACCTCCGCCTAATATGACCATTGCCTTGGGGAAGCTCTCCCATGTGCTACGGGCAGTGACAGGGTCTTCATGGGGGAAGTTCACCCACATGTTACGAACTGTCTCTTGGTTCTCGATTCCCTCGGGGACGAATAAATCCTCAGGTCGAGTGACGCTGAGGGCGACTTACAGGCGGTTTTCCCCGGTGGGAGGCATCGTCTCCTTGACGCTTTGAGCAACTCGGGCATCTGACCGAGGAGCGTCGTTCCTCTTGGCGTACTGCTTTAGATGCCCTTCTTTGATCAGGATCTCAATTGCGTCCTTGAGGTGGACGCAATCTTCCGTGACATGTCCATGGCTCCGGTGGAACCTGCAGTACTTGGACTTGTCCGTGTTTGATTTGGGGGGGTGTTGGCTTTGGAAAGCGGACACCCCCTTTTTGAAACTCCGAATTAGCGCACTCGTTGAGAATTCGCTCGTGGGGAGTGTTGAGAGGAGTGTACTTCGTGAACCTGCCAGCTGGTCCCCTCGGTTCACGAGAGTCCCTGGGATGGCTTTCGCGTCTTTTCTCTTCCCCACACTGAAGGGGAGGAGAGCCTTCGTCTCTTTGACCGCAGGGGCCATCCCGACGTCTTGAGTCGAGGGCAAATTGGGCAGCCTCCGACTCTTCAAACTCGATGTAGGATTGAGCTCGGTGGAGAAGGTCTTCCAAGTTGCGGGGTCTATGGATGCCCACAGACTTGGCGAATTTGGTCCCAATACATAGTGTAACACCTCAAAATTTGCCCACTTGTTTCTAACCCCAATAGGCTTATGTTCCATTTCATTCTTGCATTATCATCTTTACATATCATTGGTTCTTAGGATGGGATCAAGGCATCTAAACCAACTCAAGGGAGGAGGATGTTTTCCAGGGTTTCAAGCAAAGTTCGTATGTATTGTCCAAGGGGCTAAGAGGAGAAATGGTTATCATCATTGCTTGTGCCACAAAGAAGCTTTGAGCCTCATGGCATCCTAAGTTGTCCACCACCTCATCATATGACCAAGCTTGGCAAGAGATTTCAAGTGAATCACACTCCCCTAGTTGGATTTCCTGAATTAGGGTTTTTTATCAAGACAAGTTAATCATAACTTCTGATTGTGATCAAGATTTGTTCTCAGACCCTAGAGCAGGGCTCATTAAGGTGGTAAACATCCTTAAAGGCCATTTATGAGCTTTAAGTTTGATGAGAGAAGCAAGATCATAGGAGTTTATCCCAGTGCGTTCACAATCGAAATTAGGGTTTTGAATGAAACCCTAATCTCTGATATTGTTGATCTAAATTACACCTCCAAGGCATTAAATCATCATAACATGTCTCATTGATGGTTTAAGGTATGAAAAATCAAGTTTTAAGGAGTTTCTTGCAAAGGAAGCAAGGTTTGGTTCATAAAAACATTTCAAATGTGGAAATTTCACTAATTGGGCCAAAATTGAAACAGTCATAACTTCCAAACCACACATCCAAATGGAGTGACTCCAAGCTCAAATGAATCTCTTTCCATGATATTCAAAACATATTAGAGGACCATCTTCCAAAAAATGCATGGTTTTTAAGCTACAAGACTTGGAAGGCAAATCACCCTTTAGGACTTAGTAAAATTTTCTTAAACTTAGTTATGACACCAACTTTGAATCATCATAACTCTCACCTCAAGACTCCTTTTGACCTAATTCTTATTGCAACTTGTCAAGAATGTATCAAAGATAATTTGGCCCAAAAAGGCCTAAAAATGCACGAGCCAATTTCAAATGGCCCAAGATTTAGGAAGTTGCCTAGCCATGCTGCACACCAGGCAGGCTGGCAGGCCCATGACATCATAACTTTGCACCAGCATAATTCCCACCTCACAAGTCCTTTTGATCCTATTCCTTTTGCATTATGTTAAGGATGTCTCAGAGAGTATTTGGCACAAAAAGGCCTCAAAATTCACGAGCCATTTTTGAATGGCCCAAGCTTGAAGTTACATGCCATTCCCTGCAGCACACACACCAGAATTTTGACCTAAACATCATTGCCTTGGGTTTTAAGTTACTAATTCATGTTGATTATGTGCTCGAATGTGTAAGACATAAAAAATAGAATTATAAGGCATCAAACATTGTCCTATAATGCAAGCATGTGCAACAATAAGTGAGATCACATGGACACCAAAAAGTGAAAAGTTGGCACATGGGCAAGATTCCCACTCAAGCACTCATGAAACATCACAAGCTCTCTAAACCATTGCCTATTTGTTCCACTATCATTCTGCATGAGATTGGAACATAAGAGAGTGGAATAACACTCATGATCCATGAAAAGACCCACTCAGAAAGGAATCTCTCAAAAGGGAAAAAGGTTGGCAATGTGATACCATTCTGGCCAGAATTCAATTCCTCAGACCTTGGCCTATAAATAAAGCCTCATTTCACACTGCAGAAGAGAGAACCGAGAGCATATTACTTGAGCCAAGACCTCTCACACCAGCCCTTGAAATTCCAATTTGCTTTTGTGCCAAGAAATCCAACTTTGCACAAATCTTGCCAAAATCAGTTCCAAACATCAAACCACCAAACCAATTACTCTAACACATCACAAAACATGTGTTAGAACTGTCCAAACTCCCACAATCATCAAAAATCTCCCAGAGCCAAAAGTCAACTCTCAAACCTAGAGAAAGTTGACTTTCTGAACTTTTCAAGGCCAGTCTTGATTCCTACCACTTCCATTCATTCTAACACCTCAGAAACCCTCCATAAATCATCCTCAAGGCGTCCAAACCTCATCTTAGCAACTGCAACAACATTTGCTTCATAGTTCACTTTGGCAACTTTGCACATTTTGCAAAAAGGAAGGCATACCTCAGTCCAGTCATCTTCTTTGGTTTCAAAGCATCCAGAAAAGATCAAGGAGGCATATAGGAGCTATCCAAGTCATTAATTTCTTGCTGGAACATCAATTCACAAAACTGCAAGTTTGAACCACAAAAGGTAAGTCATTTCCAAATCTGATCTTGAGAAACATGAATGTTTTTTATGTACATTGAGCATGTATAGTTTAAATATGTTGTATGTGTTATGTTTGATCCCTTAAACATGTTTGAACCTGACTGTATTGGACTGTACCACATAAAATGCACATTTGCATTCATTTTAGGAACCCTATCGGGTTTTGAACTAGAAGCACAATTAGCCAAAACCAATTGTACCATCATGATCCTTGTGAAAAAATACACAATTTCCATTTTTTAATCATTGCTTTTCATGGAGTATTGAGGAAGTTATAAGTGTTCATGTAAACAAGCCAAAACCAAGTCACCAACCTTGCCTTACCGTGCCAGCCATGCGCGTTTCTGGGTCTATGAAGCTTATTTCTCTTATATATTGTTAGAATCATTTCAGTTAACAGATGAGGGCATAATACTGCTGGTCAATGGAGGTTTGTGTATGCATTAGCGAAGCGAAAAGACTGGGGTTCGAATGCCTCTCGCCTCAGTCTTTTGTTTTATTTTCTGAATTGAACTGGACTTAATATTTATTTCACTTGAACCACCCATTGTTACAACGCACGCAATAGATCAGATGGTGAAGGTTTTGGAGCTTCAACCACAAGGGCGAGGGTTCAAACCCCGTGGAGGACATTTCCTTTCTTTTATCACTTTTCTCCATTTTTCCTTTTATGGTTTATACCTTGTTTTCAAAAGATCATAACTTGCTTATTTTTCATCCTTTTTTATCCATTCTTTTTAAAAAATGTTCATTAGCATGTCTATTTTCTGATTGTAAAATGAAATTGGTGAAAACAATTATTTTTGAAACATTTGTTAATGTTGGAAGAGAAATACTTTTTAGGGCTTTTATAAAGAACATAGTGATTCCTTTTGATCCCTTTGCCATATTTCTTTGCTAATGTCCATGAAATAAGACCTAATGCATGTTACCCAAACCTTGTATGATGCCATGAACTTGCATGTGTTGGTTTCACCTTATTTCCTTAAGGTTTAATGTGTTTCTACATGAAAATATCCCTTGAAACACCATGAGATCTCTTTGGATCATTTGCTTTATAACATGAGTTTGTTCAATCAAGTATGTCACTTGTTTACATCTTTCAACCTTGAATGCCATGTTTATACTTTCATCTTGTCCAAGATATGTTCATCTTGAGAACTTCATAAGTTTTCCCCCCTAAGTGAGGCAAGCTTTTGGCTTTCTCCTCAAAACTCATCACTCCCCTTCCTTCCAAAGGAAAAGCCTCTCTATTGACCCCAAAGTCATAGAGAGCTCATTATACTTCAACCTTAGGGCCATCATTGCATGATAACATTAGGGTAGAATTCCCCTTAGTAGTTTCTTTTCAACTTAAGTCTTCTCTCCGCATCTCATAAATAATCTAAAAACACTTAATCAAGGTAACGTGTATTGTGCATGAGCCTTGTATGTGGGAAATGTGGAATGAGGGGTTTCCTCTCATCATTCTAGAGTGTATGGTGGATGTCCCATCTTGGGACGATGTGCTATACATTCGTTCCCACGTCATAAACTTCGTTGCAATGCAAGTTATGAACTAACTCCAGTCCACTTCTGTCCAAAAAAACACAAAAAATTCAAACCTTTTTTATCCTTCGGGATCGTTCAAGTCCAAATCATTTTCAGAAAAGGGTGCATAACTTCCGTCT
Source organism: Lathyrus tuberosus (assembly GCA_022829125.1). NCBI lineage: Eukaryota > Viridiplantae > Streptophyta > Magnoliopsida > Fabales > Fabaceae > Lathyrus > Lathyrus tuberosus. The sequence goes on along the minus strand of JALAZF010000301.1, from coordinate 4,919,608 downwards.
CATCGCAAACAGGCATCGACCCTAGCTGCCGGACGCGAATCTAACGTCGCTCATAAAAAACACTCACAGACCTCGTTAGGTCGAACTATGATTACTCTGATTTCCTCCTTCTGGTTAGATGGAAGATACGTAGGCACAAGACGGCGATGTCTTGGCGAGCAACCTCCCCCCATTAGTTCGTGTCCGAACTGCGTTGACTCTGACTTTCCCATTTCACGAGGGAATACGTAGGCCTAGGACAACGATGATGTCCTAATCGAGTCACTTCTCTTCTTTTTCTCCCTCATTTCTTCACTCTTTTTCCATTCCCTTTTTTTCCCTTTAGCAGTGGAGCTCCAGATGATGACACCCTTTGATCAGACAACAAGTGTGGATCCCATCGAGTACGATGGACGCGTGGGGTGCTAATACCTTCCGCACGTGTAACCGACTCCCGAACCCATACTATGGTTGCGATGATCGTGTCTATCCACCAATTCACCCCCACTCAGGTTTACGCGATGTTCCCTTTCCCTCTCTTGGGATAAATACACGTCACTGGCGACTCTGTTTTGTTTTTTCCGTGCCACTTTCGCGCTTGTACCGTGGACGAAAAATCTCGGGAGCGACAACTGGCGACTCTGCTAGGGACATGTAAAAGTTGACCTCTTGCTGGTCCATTCCCTAAAGCGAGTCAACCCAGCGCTTGTCTATTTACTTTCATTGAGTGTTCATTGTTGTGCTTTATTTTGTTGCATACCGCATTTTATTTGTATCACTGTTATCTTGCCGCTCTGCTGCTGTTGTGTTAATGGTTGGGTTGAATTCACGAGAGAAAAGCCCAATACACAGGCTTGAGTATACACTTAGGACTAGAGTGGAAAGTAGTGGGGCCTACGTACCGTCTTGGTACGTTTGGTGTTCACGAAATTCACATCCAGAAGAGATTATCTTAGGAAATGTTCTGACGTGCGTGTCTTGCGTATTTTGGGATATTGATCTAGAGAGCTGTCGACTCTGACGACCGTTTCTTTGAGGACTCAGCAACGCCTCTCCTCCCAACATGAGATAATGGCAGACCAGAAATGGCAAACCCATTACACTTGTCGATCCGAGGACCCAATGCTGGGAACTTGCATAGGATGACCTTATTTTTGGGGGGAATCAGTGGACGACCTCTTTGTTTGGTGATAGTATTGTACCCCAAGGGATGAATGTACTATTGCTTCTCAAATCTAGAATCCGAGACTGAGAATCTTGCTTTCTAGAACCCACATGTGAGAAGGGATGGGTGTTTACAGGTTTGCAGGTGACTTTAGCCTTCAACCTACCTGGTCCTCTGAATTTCTCGTCAGTGTACAGTTACTGATCTGGTTCTCTAGTTCGTTGTTCTAGATTTCTGGCCATGTTCAGTTAAGCAATACAGCAGATGATCAGAATAGCTTGATGCCTTGATCCCTTGTCTGTTGCATCTGCATCATCATTTTTGCATACATGTTCGCGTATTTCCAAAGATCTTAACTTTGAGACTAGCTGTTGAGCATTTCCTTCTATTTCTCGTGGTTCACCTGTGAAAAACTTAAGTCAAAGCAGAATGGTTCCTGGGAAATATTCAAACATGGCATTTGCATTGCATACTCATTTGCATAACAGGTGTTTGAGGCTGGCTATTCTTATCCTGATCTAGTCTTCTTCAGAGTTAGAGACTTAACTTTTCAAGCCAGAAGTTGATCATGGAGCAAATTCAAGCGGAATTGAGGGAAGTGCGAAGCCAGATGGGGCAGTTTATCGGGAGCATGCAAGCGTTGATTCAAGACCAGAGAGTACTGAAGGAAGAGGTCAATCAACTGAAGACTCATATGGGGGCTGGTCATGGAAATCTTGAATACGGTGTTGAAGAAGGAAAATAATCCTGTGCTCGCTTCCGCAACAGAAGTTCTTAATCCTCCCATCTCTTTGGAGTCTTCGCTAGATCATGGATTGCCTCGTGAATCCCCTCCATAACCCAAGGTTCTAGAACTTTCCCAACAGCAGCCAGGTCTTGTCTCCCAAGAGAAGTCCAAGAGTAAAAAGTGTACACAAAGACAGAAGCAGTCTGAAAGAGTTTTTCATCCGCTCCCTATGCCATATTTTCAGCTATTGCAGCATCTTCTTCAATTGCAACTAGTACAAAAAAGGACTTTGGCTCCTCTTACTGGTAATCCCCCACCAGGCTACAATGCAAGAGCCCATTGTGATTTCCATTCTGGGGCACCAGGGCATACTGTGGAGAAATGTAGGGCCTTTCAGCACCAAGTCCAGGACTTGATTGATGCAGGGGCCATTGAATTCACGCCGGGCGGCATGAGCATACAAGGAGATTTTACCCCAATTATTGCAAAGGAAGTAAAGACTCCTTCCCTGTCCGCAGGATCCACCTCACGTCATGGATCTCTTCCATAACATTCTGCTTCAGAAGCTCTATGTCAGCAACCCTTGTTTGTGCCTCAGCCGAATGTGGAAAGGAAAGTGCAGGGGCGGATTGGGCGTCCAAATCAGCAATGACAACAGAACCACCAACAATAGGGGCAACTCAGACCCAGACGACCCAAGAGGATATTTGATCCTATTCCTATTCCTTACAGTCAGTTGTTGGCTCGCTTGCTCAAAAGCTCTCTGATTTAGCTGAGGAATGCTATGCCAGTGCCATACCCTATTCCTCCTGACTATGACATAAACGCTAGTTGTGAGTTCCATTCAGGAATGTTTGGGCACATACTGGATAACTGTAATGCGTTCCAGCACAAGGTGCAAGATTTGATTGACTCAAAGGTCATTACCCCAGGTGGTGCTCCCACAAGGTGAAGCTTCTTTATCAGAGTAAGCACTCGAGGCTGCGAAGACATCATCAGAAGCAATAAGTCCAGACGGAGTCAAGTCTCCTCAACAATGGCAATCATCAGCTTCCTTTACTGCATTTTCATATGTAGCTTTCATTTGTTTGTTTAAACACTGTCTGCATGTAAAAACTTGTTTGTGTGTTGAATGATGATTGTTAATGCAATGAGTATGTTTTACTTGAAGAATTTCATTCGTATTCACTCATTTAATATTTCTGCGCACTGCAATACCAACTTTCTTGCTTAACCTCCTTGAGGGAGGATGATGAAGTGAAAAACGCAAAATCTTTGGTTGCGTGTTTTTGGATAAAACCCTGTTGAGGATGTACAGGCATTGCTTCAAATCCCTAAACACTGGAGATATAAGGGAGATAGACCCTCTTTAACCCCTTCGAGCCTTGAAGTAGGAGTTTCTTTTCTTTACAAATAAAAACCCGCAATTTTAACTAGGGGCAGGGTAGTTCTCAGTTAACTTGATTGTGTATTCAAATGCAAGAATTTCACGCAAGACGCCTTTCAACCAAAGGTCACACTCACAAATTTTCCTTCGCACACAACAAGTAAGTGTCGAATATATCTTTTAAGTCAAACGCCAATGATGGTTCGCCGTAATCGCTAAGCCAAACAGTCACAAACTTTCAACTCTTCCAATAAATGTAGTACAAGTTATTCCCAAAGTGATAAATGAAGAAGGGTCATCAAGAAATATTTACTCAAAGAATGAGCCGAGTCCCTTTCGAGGCAAAAGCTAAGAAAGGTATGAATCTCTTGACCTTACCTTATACAAGGAGAAGAAAGAACAAGCTTGTATGACAACCAAAAATGGTAAGAAAAAGTGACTGCCATCCAAAGTTCCTTAACTTTTGAACCATCACCATTATTATCATCAGTGCAATTCCTAACCTGTGGGAACCTGAGGGCATAGTTTGAGTTAAACTGAGTATAGGACTGGAGAACATCACGAAGAGTGGGTGGGCACCAATAAACTTTGAGCCTTAAATCCTTTTTCTCAAAACCGTGAACCAGGCCACGTTACAACCCTTAAAAGTCCTAATTGAAGCAGGGTTTATTCCGAAAGTGCACTTCAGCGAGATAGCGTTCCTGACTCCTATGAGTTATGCTAATAAGATTTTTGTTGGTATTGCATGTGCGTATTGTTTTCCATTCAAAAATCAATGTCGCATCCCAGCTAGTGATTCGTTCACGAGGCTTGGCGACACATTTTCAATAAAACTTCAAGGTTAACACAGATGTTGCATTAGAACTGTCATTCTCATAATAAACATTTTCTGCTTGGATGTGTTTGACATCAAAGAAGCTTACATGATGAACGTAAGTTGAGAAGCTCGATCACGCCAAGTTGAGATGGTGAAAACTCCGAAGGACAGTCATGTCAAGGGGTATGTGGACAAGAGACTGTGCGCAACCTAGAGGTTCCCGATAAATGGTGGTAAGAAGCAGCCAAACTGGGGCAATTATGTCGAGATTCAATAAATCTCTCCACAAGCACTTAATTTGGGGCAATCAGGTCGATTTGACAAATCTCTGTAAGATCAGTCAGGGGCAAAGTTTCTTCAAGACTTGGGGCGGGCCACCTCTAGAGCGTGAGAAGTTGTCCACTCCTGAAGACGGTTAATTGAAAACACCTCTTCCAAGTTCATAATACTGGGGTAGAGTATTTTCAAGTCATTACAAATCCTTTCGAGGTAATTTACTTCATGGATTATGAAGTCTGGGGCAGTCGCGTCGAGATTTGATAAATCTCTCCAAGAGTTTGAAGACCCTAGGGCAGTGTGAATGCCCGGTCTTTTATAAAATCCTCTTGAGATGATTTCTTTCTTCAGACCTGGTAGTCTGAGGCAAGTGGAGAGTTCAAATGGTCGTTTATAAACATAGAAATGGCTCAGTTTACCGTATGGATGCAGGGTAACAAATTTGTTTTCCCCAGTAGAGTTACTCTCCTCGACATTGAAAAGTTCATCCTCCTCAGCAGGTTGTTATTCTCCCTAGCCAGAATGCCGAGGGTTATCTTCCTCAGCAATGCACAGAAGATTAATTCCCCAGCTGAAATTTTGGTCAATTCATTACTCTTTCTACAAGCAGTCGGAAGTTGATGCCGACGCATCCCCAGCAGGAGACTTGTGAAATAATTTCTTTGGATAGCTAACCAAGAAATGTTTTTCTCACCAGCAACCGTATGATTTAATCCCCTAAGATGAGTAAGCTTAATGTTATCTTCTAGTAGAGTTGATGTCATCATCTACCATTCCCCAGCAGGTTAAGTTCAGTAATTTCCCCAAGCAGGTTCGGAATTATTGACTTGTTTCCCCAAGCAGCGTTTGGTGGTAATCTTCAGTGGTTTGTTCAACAGCAATTGAAATCCCCAGCAAGACTTAAGTCCAATTATTATTGGCATATTTTAGATCCAGATTTTGAGTTCTGTTTTCGGTAGAAGTCATTGGTAATCCCCAGCAGAGAGAATTTCTCCTCGGATTCCATCTGCAATGTTCATCCATCTCCAATAGAGTGGAAGTTCTCTCAAAGCTTTCATCTCCAGCAGAGTTTGTGATCAGGAAGCCGTTTCGGTGAAATCTTCCTCAGCAGGATCTTTTAATTCAGAGTATAATTTAGTTTGTCCTTCCAACAGAGTTGCTTCGCCTTCGACATTTACGCCTCTTTTGCATTGCATAAGCATTTTTGCATGGCATCCTCCCAAATGCGTAGCATTTCCATTTTTGTATGGAGCATTATGCCACAGAAAAATTCAAACACATGCATTTGAAGCATAAGCCAGGTTTGATATCTTCTACCAATTTCTTTCCCTAGTAGAAAGCAACACAATCCAAAAGATTTTGTTCAACATCATTCTCCAACCAGTGGATTTGTCCTTCTTATTGGTTATTCTTTCCCATACTCCCCCACAGGGTTGTTTGTGTAAATTTCCCTATCCCCAGCGGAGTCATTTTATTTTCAGGTTGTAAGTTCGTTGATTCTACTTCCTGTGCATTTCCGGCCGTTATCCCAACTATTGGTTGGTATTCTTTCATCCCAACTATTGGTTGGTCCCTTTCTCATTATCCCAACTATTGGTTGGTACCCTCTTTGTTATCCTAACTATTGGTTAGTATCCCTCATCCCAACTATTGGTTGGTCTTCTTTGTTATCCTAACTATTGGTTGGTACCCTCTTTTTTATGCCAACTATTGGTTGGTATTCTTTCATCCCAACTATTGGTTGGTCCCTTTCTCATTATCCCAACTATTGGTTGGTACCCTCTTTGTTATCCTAACTATTGGTTAGTATCTTTCATCCTAACTATTGGTTGGTCTTTCTTGTTATCTCAACTATTGGTTGGTATCCTTTATCCCAACTATTGGTTGGTACCTTCTTTGTTATCCCAACTATTGGTTGGTCTCTTTCTCATTATCCTAACTATTGGTTAGTATCTTTCATCCCAACTATTGGTTGGTCTTCCTTGTTATCCCAACTATTGGTTGGTATCCTTTATCCCAACTATTGGTTGGTCCTTTCTCATTATCCTAACTATTGGTTAGTATCTGTTATCCCAACTATTGGTTGGTCTCTTTCTCATTATCCTAACTATTGGTTAGTATCTTTCATCCCAACTATTGGTTGGTCTTCCTTGTTATCCCAACTATTGGTTGGCATCCTTTATCCCAACTATTGGTTGGTCTCTTTCTCATTATCCTAACTATTGGTTAGTATCTTTCATCCCAACTATTGGTTGGTCTCCTTTGTTATCCTAACTATTGGTTAGTATCCCTCATCCCAACTATTGGTTGGTACCCTCTTTTTTATCCCAACTATTGGTTGGTATTCTTTCATCCCAACTATTGGTTGGTCCCTTTCTCATTATCCCAACTATTGGTTGGTACCCTCTTTGTTATCCTAACTATTGGTTAGTATCTTTCATCCCAACTATTGGTTGGTCTCCTTTGTTATCCTAACTATTGGTTAGTATCCTTTATCCCAACTATTGGTTGGTACCCTCTTTTTTATCCCAACTATTGGTTGGTATTCTTTTATCCCAACTATTGGTTGGTCTCTTTCTCATTATCCTAACTATTGGTTGGTACCCTCTATCTTTAAAGCCCAGCTTCGGCTGACAAATACTTTTGTATTCTCCCACAGTTTGCAAATTTTCAAGTTATTTTGATATTCAATCTCCGTGTATCCCGATTGTCTGAAAGCCTTTGCTTCCATACCTTCGGATCCAGGAAGTTTGAATAGGGGCAGCTGTAACACCTCAAAATTTTCCCTCTTGTTTCTTACCCCAATAGGCTTATGTTCCATTTCATTCTTGCATTATCATCTTTGCATATCATTGGTTCTTAGGATGGGATCAAGGCATCTAAACCAACTCAAGGGAGGAGGATGTTTTCCAGGGTTTCGGGAAAAGTTCGTGTGTATTGTCCAAGGGGCTAAGAGGAGAAATGGTTATCATCATTGCTTGTGCCACAAAGAATTTTTGAGCCTCATGGCATCCTAAGTTGTCCACCACCTCATCATATGACCAAGCTTGGCAAGAGATTTCAAGAGAATCACACTCCCCTAGTTGGATTTCCTGAATTAGGGTTTTTTATCAAGACAAGTTAATCATAACTTCTGATTGTGATCAAGATTTATTCTCAGACCCTAGGGCAGGGCTCATTAAGGTGGTAAACATCCTTAAAGGCCATTTATGAGCTTTAAGTTTGATGAGAGAAGCAAGATCATATGAGTTTATCCCAGTGCGTTCACAGTAGAAATTAGGGTTTTGAATGAAACCCTAATCTCTGAGATTGTTGATCCAAATTACACCTCCAAGGCATTAAGTCATCATAACATGTCTCATTGATGGTTTAAGGTATGAAAAATCAAGTTTTAAGGTGTTTCTTGCAAAGGAAGCAAGGTTTCGTTCTTAAAAACATTTCAAATGTGGAAATTTCACTACTTGGGCCAAAATTGAAACAGTCATAACTTCCAAACCACACATCCAAATGGAGTGACTCCAAGCTCAAATGGAAGCTCATTCCATGATATTCAAAACATATTAGAGGACCCTCTTCCAAAAAATGCATGGTTTTTAAGCTACAAGACGTGGAGGGCAAATCACCCTTTAGGACTTTGTAAAATTTTCTTAAACTTAATTATGACACCAACTTTGAATCATCATAACTCTCACCTCAAGACTCCTTTTGACCTAATTCTTTTTGCAACTTGTCAAGAATGTATCAAAGATAATTTGGCCCAAAAAGGCCTCAAAATGCACGAGCAAATTTCAAATGGCCCAAGATTTAGCAAGTTGTCTAGCCATGCTGCACACCAGGTAGGCTGGCAGGCCCATGACATCATAACTTTGCACCAACATAACTCCTACCTCACAAGTCCTTTTGATCCCATTCCTTTTGCATTATGTTAAGGATGTCTCAGAGAGTATTTGGCACAAAAAGGCCTCAAAATGAACGAGCCATTTTTGAATGGCCCAACCTTGAAGTTACATGCCATTCCCTGCAGCACACACACCAGAATTTTGACCTAAACATCATTGCCTTGGGTTTTAAGTTACTAATTCATGTTGATTATGTGCTCAAATGTGTAAGACATAAAAAAATAGCATTATAAGGCATCAAACATTGTCCTATAATGCAAGCATGTGCAACAACAAGTGAGATCACATGGACACCAAAAAGTGAAAAGTTGGCACATGGGCAAGATTCCCACTCAAGCACTCATGAAACATCACAAGCTCACTAAACCATTGCCTATCTGTTCCACTATCATTTTGCACGAGATTGGAACATAAGAGAGTGGAATAACACTCATGATCCATGAAAAGACCCACTCAGAAAGGAATCTCTCAAAAGGGAAAAAGGTTGGCAATGTGATACCACTCTGGCCAGAATTCAATTCCTCAGACCTTAACCTATAAATAGAGCCTCATTTCACACTGCAGAGGAGAGAACTCCGAGAATATTACTTGAGCCAAGACCTCTCACACCAGCCCTTGAAATTCCAATTTGCTTTTGTGCCAAGAAATCCAACTTTGCACAAATCTTGCCAAAATCAGTTCCAAACATCAAACCACCAAACCAATCCCTCTAACACATCAAAAAACATGTGTTAGAACTGTCCAAACTCCCACAATCATCAAAAATCTCCCAGAGCCAAAAGTCAACACTCAAACCTAGAGAAAGTTGACTTTCTGTACTTTTCAAGGCCAGTCTTGATTCCTACCACTTCCATTCATTCCAACACCTCAGAAACCCTCCATAAATCATCCTCAAGGCGTCCAAACCTCATCTTAGCAACTGTAACAACATTTGCTTCAAATTTCACTTTTGGCAACGTTGCAAATTTTGCAAAAAGGAAGGCATACCTCAGTCCAATCATCTTCTTTGGTTTCAAAGCATCCAGAAAGGATCAAGGAGGCATATAGGAGCTATCCAAGCCATCAACTTCTTGCTGGAACATCAATTCACAAAACTCCAAGTTTGAACCACAAGAGGTAAGTCATTTCCAAATCTGATCTTGAGAAACATGAATTTTTTGATGTACATTAAGCATGTATAGTTTAAATATGTTGTATGTGTTATGTTTGACCCCTTAAACATGTTTGAACCTGACTGTATTGGACTGTACCACAGAAAATGCACATTTGCATTCATTTTAGGAACCCTATCGGGTTTTGAGCTAGAAGAACAATTAGCAAAAACCAATTATACCATCATGATCCTTGTGAAAAATACACAATTTCCTTTTTTGAATAATTGCTTTTCATGGAGTATTGAGGAAGTTATGAGTGTTCATGTAAACAAGCCAAAACCAAGTCACCAACCTTGCCTTGCCGTGCCAGCCATGCGCGTTTCTGGGTCTATGAAGTTTATTTCTCTTATATATTGTTAGAATCGTTTCGGTTAACGGATGAGGGCGTAGTACCGCTGGTCAATGAAGGTTTGTGAATGCTTTAGCGAAGCGAAAAGACAGGGGTTCGAATCCCCCTCGCCCCAGTCTTTTGTTTTATTTTCTGAATTGAACTGAACTTAATATTTATTTCATTTGAACCACCCATTTTTACAACGCGCACAATAGATCAGATGGTGAAGGTTTTGGAGCTGCAACCACAAGGGCGAGGGTTCAAACCCCATGGAGGACATTTCCTTTCTTTTATCACTTTTCTCCATTTTTCCTTTTATGGTTTATACCTTGTTTTCAAAAGATCATAACTTGCTTATTTTTCATCCTTTTTGATCCATTCTTTTTAAAAAATGTTCATTAACATGTCTATTTTCTGACTGTAAAAAGAAATTGGTGAAAACAATTATTTTTGAAACATTTGTTAAGGTTGGAAGAGAAATACTTTTTAGGGATTTTATAAAGAACATCTTGATTCCTTTTGATCCCTTTGCCATATTTCTTTGCTCATGTCCATGAAATAAGACCTAATGCATGTTACCCAAACCTTGTATGATGCCATGAACTTGCATGTGTTGGTTTCACCTTATTTCCTTAAGGTTTAATGTGTTTCTACATGAAAATATCCCTTGAAACACCATGAGATCTCTTTGGATCATTTGCTTTATAACATGAGTTTGTTTAATCAAGTATGTCACTTGTTTACATATTACAACCTTTAATGCCATGTTTATACTTTCATATCATCCAATATATGTTCATCTTGAGAACTTCATGAGTTTCCCCCCCTAAGTGAGGCAAGCTTTTGGCTTTCTCCTCGAAACTCATCACTCCCCTTCCTTCCAAAGGAAAAGCCTCTCTATTGACCCCAAAGTCATAGAGAGCTCATTATACTTCAACCTTAGAGCCATCATTGCATGATATCATTAGGGTATAATTCCCCTTAGTATTTTCTTTTCAACTTGAGTCTTCTCTCCGCATCTCATAAACAATCTAAAAACACTTAATCAAGGTAACGTGTATTGCGCATGAGCCTTGTATGTGGGAAATGAGGAATGAGGGTTTTCCTCTCATCCTTCTAGAGTGTATGGTGGACGTCCCATCTTAGGACGATGTGCTATACATTCGTTCCCAAGTCATAGACTTCGGTGCAATGCAAGTTATGAACTAACTCCAGTCCACTTCTGTCCAAAAAAACACAAAAACAAATTCAAACCTTTTTTATCCTTCGAGATCGTTCAAGTCCAAATCATTTTCAGAAAAGGGCGTGTAACCTCCATCTCGTCGCAAATAGGCATCGACCCTAACTGCCGGATGTGAATCTAACGTCGCTCATAAAAAACACTCACCGACCTCGTTAGGTCGAACTACGATTGCTCTGATTTCCTCCTTCTGGTTAGATGGAGGATACCTAGGCACAAGACGACGATGTCTTGGCGAGCAACCTCCCCCCATTAGTTCGTGTCCGAAATACGTTGACTCTGACTTTCTCATTGCACGAGGGAATACGTAGGCCAAGGACAATGATGATGTCCTAATCGAATAACTTCTCTTCTTTTTCTCCCTCGTTTCTTCACTCTTTTTCCATTCCCATTTTTTCCTTTAGCAGTGGAGCTCCAGATGACGACACCCTTTGATCAGACAACAAGCATGGATCCCATCAAGTACGATGGACGCGTGGGGTGCTAATACCTTCCCCACATGTAACCGACTCCCGAACCCATACTATGGTTGCGATGACCATGTCTATCCACCAATTCACCCCCACTCAGGTTTATGATGACACTAAATTATACTGTATTTTTGACTCTGATTTCACATGCATATTAGTTGTTTTTCTATTATTTTTGCTTTGTTATTGTTATGTTTTCCTTTGTTTTCAGGTTTTCAATAAAATCAAGGTCCCAGACGGAAAAGGATGCAAAAGGAGCAAGAATTCAAGTTTGGCAGCAATTTACTCTTGTCGCTTCTCTTGTCGCGGACGCCCCAGGGTAGGCGACGACGTGTCCCATGATCTCCACTGCTCAACTGCCACGTTCCCACGACCTTTGCCGCTTTCTTCTTGTCGCGGGCGCGGTAGGCCTGTCGCGGACGCGACAAGGCAAAAACTGTTCCCGCCCATTTTTCAAGCCAAGGTCACTTTTGTCTTTGCACCATGCCAACTTTGCCTATAAGTACTCCCAGGTCTCGAATTTTAGGATCATCCAATCTTAGTTTACTTCATCCTAGGCATAAATTTCACTCTTGTAAAGCGGTAATCTTCTCACATCGAGGAGTTATTGCACTGTGTGTGATCGAGTTTGTAATCAAGTCTTGGAGTGTCTGTAATCAAGTTGGAGCACTTTGGTAGAAGTAATCCTGCCAGCATTTTCTTTTTCGTACATTGTACCAGATTTAAAGACTCCACTTTGGAGCAGGTTTTATTTTAATCGCATTTACCTTCATTTATTTCTTGCACTTGCTTTATTTTGTTTATTTATTGTCTTGCCTTACTTTTCAAAACTTTACTTTTCAAAAGACTTAATTCCATACATGATAAGAATTAATATGACTGTTATAACTACCATGGCTAGCTAAATTTTAGATAGGTAAGAATGTAAAGACCATAACCACCGTAATACATCTATATGTTAATAGAAGTACTTAAGGGTTGTTTTAATCTTTAACATAAGTTTTCTGTACTTAAAAGCAATGTTGGGTAAGATCGAAAGCCGTCCAACCATTTGTGAACTTGTTTAGTTCTCAATTGATCAAATACAGCGAAAGCGCTTTGCTCAGTTGAGTAGGGATTTTTAACACTCTGGAAAAGAGATTTTAAGACTATTTTCGGACGCGTTAGTGGGATTAGAATCTGGTTCATTTTGAACCTCTTTAGTTTAGAGATTTCAGGTCAAAATACTTTTCTGTTTAGTTTAGAATTTGTATTTCTTAAAAGTAAGTTTTCCATGACTCTAACGCAATGCGCGCCTTTTTATAAGTGACAATAAAGGGGTTAGTTTAGAGGGTAAACTTGGTTCTGACTACGCGAAAGCGACAGTTCCTGTTAAATTGAATTATTTTCTTAAAACAGAAGATATTGCCCGTAAGTAGTTTTGTTGATGAATATAGAAATATTATCGGTTATGAGAATTACATTCAAGCCTATTGTTTTGTCTGAATTTTATCACCTCGTCATTTACTTTTATTTATTTTCCTCTGCATTAGTAAACCCTGAATTGAACTGCCTTAGATAAGCACTGTAACAAATGGAAATCGTTAGATCGACATTTGGTCTCTGTGGATACGATAACTTTTTATATTACTCTGACGCGATTCGTGCACTTGCGAATACAACGCATCAAGTTTTTGGCGCCGTTGCCGGGGACCAATTTCGCCGAATTCCGAATTTCGTTTGTTATCACCGTTTAGACTAGGGCCGCACGAACTGGTCGATGCGAAGATCTCGCAGCTCCAGTAGTGTAATAGATCCTTTAGTTGAACCAGAACGTTACGCTCGCGCACGACTTTGGCTTCGTCGAATTAAGCAAGCTATGGCCGAAGATCGTAACCAAAGACCCCTTAAGGAATTCGCTCAGCCTGCTGACGAAGAACCGAGCTCTAGTATAGTTAACCCTACCATACCTGCCAATAATTTTGAACTAAAACCGTCCCTATTACAACTAGTTCAACAAAACCAAATCGCAGGACTACCATCTGAAAACCCAAACCAACATCTAAAAGTCTTTATCCAGTTGTCAAACACCTTTAAGACCAATGGTGCTAGTCCTGAGGCGATCCGTTTAAGACTATTTCCCTTTTCCCTTAGAGACAAAGCCCTAACTTGGTTAGATTCCCTTCCAGCCAATTCTATAACAACATGGGAAGACCTTAGGAGAACATTCCTTGCTAGATACTTTCCCCCAAGCAAAACAGCCGTTCTCCGAAACCAAATAACAAGATTTACCCAAAACCAAGGAGAATCACTATTTGAAGCTTGGGAGAGGTATAAAGACCTTCTAAGGGCTTGTCCACACCACGGTTTGGAGCAATGGTTGATTATACATACCTTTTACCACGGACTTCATTATAACACAAAGATATCCATCGACGCTGCCGCTGGCGGTGCCCTGATGAACAAACCCTATCCTGACGCTTGTGGTCTCATTGAAGATATGGCTCAAAACCATCATCAATGGGGAAACGAAAGAGCAACAGTAGAAAAGAAAGAAGCCCAAGGAAGTAAACATAAGGTAAGCTCTATAGACATGATGCAAGCCAAAATGGATGCTATGGCCCTCAAAATCGATCAAATGTACGCACAACCAACCGCTGCAGCAGCAGTAGTATCGGATTGCGAACTTTGTGGTACTAAAGGTCATCAATCAGCTGATTGCCATCTGTTAAACGAGACTAACCCAGACCCAGTCAGCTATGCCCAAGGAAACCCGTTCTCAAATACTTACAACCCTGGATGGAGGAATCACCCTAATTTTTCCTACAAAAACAATAACCCTATCCAAAACCAAGCACCTCCGAGATCAACCAACAATCAAGCACCTAGACAAAACCAACCTATGCAAGCAGTGCCACCTAAGCCAAATATTGAGAAAGTGATAAATGATTTTATAACAGCACAAGCCCAGCAAAACAAAGAGTTCCTAAATCAGAATATTCATGTGAATGAGCTGCTTACCCAACTAGGAACCAAAATGGATCAAATGGCCACCCACAGCAAGATGCTTGAAACCCAGATCTCTCAGGTAGCCTTAAAGCAAGCACCCCAAACTACTCCTGGAGGACAATTTCCTGGACAACCTCAACAGAACCCTCGAGGGCAAGCTAACGCTGTTACCTTACGAAGTGGAACCACTTATGAAGGACCTAAAAACCCGACATTGAGTGACTCCGAAATTTCCAAAAAGGATGCTACCCCCGAAGGTGAGGAACCCGTAGAAATTGAGAAACCAAAAGACAGAGATAAAGGAGAAGTTACGGACGAAGCTTCAACACCCCCTCAGCCATACAAACCACCAATTCCCTATCCACAAAGACTTAAACAAACTAAGATCAATGACCAATTCCAGAAGTTTGTTAAAGTTATAGAAAAACTCCATGTAGAGATTCCTTTTACAGAAGCCATCACCCAAATACCATCTTATACTAAATTCCTGAAGGACATCCTCACCAATAAACGTAGACTTGACGATCCAAAACCAGTGGAGTGTAATTCCATTTCCGAGAACAAACTTGCCAAAAAAGACAAAGATCCGGGGAATTTCTCCATACCTTGTATTTTGGGGAATCATGTCATAGATAAAGCCTTTCTGGACTTAGGAGCCAGTGTAAGCCTAATGCCCCTTGCAGTTTGTGAACGATTGAAACTAGGAGATTTGCAACCTACTAAGATGTCTCTCCAATTAGCTGACAGATCTATAAAATACCCTGTAGGCGTATTAGAAGACATCCCAGTTAGAATAGGCAAGTTGTTCATTCCCACCGACTTCGTCGTAATGGACATCAAAGAAGATAAAGATATCCCAATCCTCCTAGGTAGACCCTTCCTATCAACTGCAGGAGCCATAATAGATGTCAAGAAAGGAAAATTGACTTTTGAGGTAGGTAATGAAAAAATAGAGTTTGTCCTAGCAAAGTTTCTCGCGGCACCAGTAATAGGAGATGCATGTTATGCAGTAGATGTCATTGATGAATGTGTCCGTGAACTTAACCAGGAAGAGCCAATAGAAAGAATAAAACTACCTTCAACGCCCATCGAGAAAGATGATGACAGTATGGAACCCTACATAGATGATAGCCTTTTTGAATGTTTATCCTTAACTCCAGATCCTATACAAAACCCCAGCAAACCAACCTTAGAATTAAAAGAATTACCCAAGAATCTAAGATATGAGTTTTTAGACAAAGAAATAGACAGACCAGTTATAGTCAGTGCCGTTCTGAACCAAAATGAAACAAACCAACTCTTAGATGTCTTGCGAAGATATCCCTCAGCACTAGGGTACAACATCTCAGATCTTAAAGGAATAAGTCCATCCGTGTGCATGCACCGGATTTCACTTGAAGAAGATGCTAAACCTTCGAGAGAACACCAAAGAAGGATTAACCCTATAATGAGTGAGGTAGTTAAGAAGGAAGTTCTTAAGTTGTTGGAAGCAGGGATAATATATCAGATCTCGGACAGTAAATGGGTAAGCCCTGTGCATGTAGTACCTAAAAAGGGAGGCATCACCGTGGTTCAAAACGAAAAAGGTGAGCACGTTACAAAACGGATAGAAGGAGGTTGGCGTATGTGCATAGATTACAGAAAATTAAACAAAGCCACTAGGAATGACCATTTCCCATTACCTTTTATAGATCAGATGTTAGAACGTCTAGCTAGATATTCCTACTTCTGTTACCTCGACGGATATTCAGGTTTTTTCCAAATTCCTATACACCCTGATGACCAAGAGAAAACAACCTTCACATGCCCATATGGAACTTTTGCCTATAGACGTATGCCTTTCGGACTCTGTAATGCCCCAGCAACTTTTCAGCGTTGCATGATGTCAATCTTCGCTGATTATCTTGATGGAATTATGGAAGTATTCATGGACGATTTCTCAGTCTGCGGATTTGATTTCAATAACTGTCTAGTCAACCTTGAAAAGATCTTGAAGAGATGTGTCGAAGTAAACCTGGTATTAAATTGGGAGAAATGTCACTTCATGGTCACTGAGGGTATAGTTCTAGGACATATCGTTTCTGAAAAAGGCATTGAAGTTGATAAAGCTAAGATCGAGGTGATAGAGAATCTTAAACCACCCAAAACAATTAGAGAAGTTCGAAGTTTTCTTGGACATGCTGGATTTTACTGGCGTTTCATTAAAAATTTCTCTAAGATCACTAAACCTTTGACAGGTCTTCTGATGAAAGATGACGAGTTCATTTTTGATGAAAAATGCAACGAAGCATTCAACCTTTTAAAACAAGCTTTGATCTCAGCACCCATTATGCAACCACCAGATTGGACAAAACCTTTTGAAATCATGTGTGATGCTAGTGATTACGCTGTAGGAGCAGTGCTAGGGCAAAGATCTGATAAGAAGTTACATGTGATTTACTATGCCAGTAGAACTCTAGATGCCGCTCAGCTAAACTATGCAACCACAGAAAAAAAACTCCTAGCCGTAATTTTTGCCATAGACAAATTTAGATCCTATTTGGTGGGAGCCAAAATAATTGTTTACACTGATCATGCCGCCATCCGATACCTTTTGAATAAAAAGGATGCTAAACCTAGGTTACTCCGGTGGATACTTTTATTGCAAGAATTTGACCTTGATATCAGAGATAAGAAAGGCACCGAGAATGTAGTTGCCGATCACCTTTCCAGGCTTGAGTTCTTGAAACCTGATGTAGTACCCATAAATGATGACTTTGCTTATGACAGGTTAATCGCTAAGCTAGATGCCATTGTAGATGTAAGTTTAGAAATCCTAGAAGATTCTGAAAAATCCTTAGCGGTAAATAATGTACCTTGGTATGCAGATTTTGTTAACTATCTTGCTGCAGATATATTACCTCCTGACCTCAGCTATCAGCAGAAAAAGAAGTTCTTCAATGACGTTAAACATTTCTATTGGGATGAACCACTCCTCTTTAAGAGAGGCACTGACGGAATTTTTCGCCGGTGTGTTCCAGAAGAAGAAGTGCATCATATCATAGAACATTGTCACTCAGCACCCTACGGAGGACACACAAGCACATCTAAGACTCACGCTAAGATCTTACAAGCTGGTCTTTATTGGCCAACTATATGGCGTGATGTTCATACATATATAACCAAGTGTGACCCGTGTCAACGCTCCGGAAACATCTCAAGGAGAAATGAAATGCCATTAAGAAACATTCAAGAAGTATAACTTTTTGATGTTTGGGGAATCGACTTTATGGGACCTTTTCCATCATCCTTAGGAAACAAATATATTTTAGTCGCTGTCGATTACGTGTCCAAATGGATTGAAGCTATAGCTGCACCCACAAACGACACCCGAGTAGTGATTAAGATGTTCAAGCAGAATATATTCCCTAGATTCGGAGTTCCCAGACTAGTCATAAGTGATGGAGGATCACATTTTATATCTAGGATTTTTGACAAACTGTTGAGGAAGTATGGAGTTAAACATAGAGTAGCCACACCTTACCACCCGCAAACCAGTGGGCAAGTAGAAGTATCCAATAGAGAGATCAAGCATATCTTAGAAAAAACTGTCTCGATATCCAGAAAGGATTGGTCACAGAAGCTTTCAGAAGCACTGTGGGCCTACAGGATAGCCTATAAGACTCCCATTGGAACAACCCCTTACCGACTAGTTTACAGAAAATCATGTCACTTACCCTTTGAATTGGAACACAAAGCATATTGGGCCATCAGAACCTTAAATTTTGATTACCTAGCAGCTGGTGAGAAACGCATCTTAGAGATACATAAGATAGAAGAGCTCCGACAATCAGCCTATGAAAATGCCATCATATATAAAGAGAGAACCAAAGCATGGCATGACAAGAAGATCGTCAAGAAAGACTTCAACATAGGTGACCCTGTTCTTCTGTACAATTCAAGACTGCGACTTTTTCCAGGTAAGCTTCGATCTAGATGGACGGGCCCGTTCGAAGTTTCCAAAGTCCTAAAATCTGGGGCAGTGGAAATTAAGAACAAATCTTGCAGTCCGTTCGTTGTAAATGGGAAAAGGCTTAAGCATTATGAAGGAGGTGACATTCTAGCATACTACTCCAGGTTCACGTTAACCGACCCACCTATCCTCGCACCAGATACATGACTTGAACTCGTCGAGCTAACGATGTTAAACAAGCGCTGCATGGGAGGCAACCCATGGTTCTTTTCCCTTTTGTATTTATTTTCTTTCCGTTTATTTTTTGATTTACGTTTGTTCGTATGTTTGTACATACATGTCTGACTTGTTTTGTGTGTTTGATTTCAGGGCTTGTTTTTCCTAACCTTTTCTTTCAGGATGCCACCAGTCGACGACATGCACGTGACCTTTAGAGACGACGCTCAGAGAGAGCGTTATGCGATGCTTTCACTCAGACCTATGGCACCCACTCGCTACCCAGACAGTGATTGCATGGAAGCTTTGGGCATAGAGCCCAGTGTCCGATACTTGACCCACCAGCTCAAATGGGACCAGTACGCTGATGATTTGCATCCCACCTATAGGAACCTCACTCTGGAGTTCCTCAGCTCTTTCTCCTATGATCCGTACTTGGGACCAGATGGCCACACCAGCTTCAGGTTATTTGGCACAGAGTATTCGTTCACCCATACTGAGTTCAGTGATCTTCTTGGATTTGAGACTGGAGTTGGCGCTATCCCTGAGCTGCCCATGGGTTACTTCATGAATAGAGACGTGGAGAAATTTTGGAGTGACATCTCTGGAGGTGGAGGCCCTGACCCTAATACTCACATTTCACAGGTTATCCATAACCCAGCTCTCTGATACTTTCAGATGATCATTGCCCATACATTCTTTGGGAGAGCTGATGCTGATGACCACGTTACTGAGGAGGACATATTTTTCATGTTTTGTGCGAATCAGTCGCGTCGTTTAGCTTGTGGTAACTTTATGCTGTACTCTTTTAGTGGTGTTGACACCTGGGCAGGAGGACCTATACATGCAGGCTAGGATGGACCAGCGAGACCATCACCGTAGCAGATCCCGTCGTTCCGAGCGTTTAGCACAGGGCGGCGACGACACCAGCGGTCCTCACTAGTTTTGCCAGGTTCCTTTCTCCTTAGCTTACTTCAAAACATTGGGGACAATGTTCGATTTAAGTGTGGGAGGAGATTTTATCGTTTTTATTTTCGTCGTTTTAGTAGTTTATTTTTATTTTCCTTCAGTTATCTACTTTTGTTTCTGTTTTAGAAAATGCATGTGTTTGAAGAGTCATTAGTATAAGTATATTTTGGTTCACCTTCATTTTTTTTCCCACATATTTTAACACCAAAAAAATTTTTTCTAGAAAAAAATGTTGTTCTGAAAATTTTTTGGGCTTTAAGACAGGTTCGGGTTAGGATGCGGTGACTTGGGAGTACCTTCGAAACATCAGTATCGTCCTTACACCATGAACTTCGTAAATATAAGAATCACACCTGAAACCCCATGTACCATGGCCCTAATTTCATTTCAAAATCATCCTTAGTAGTTTATTTCAGCAATCAGCTCCGGCCTAAACATGTTCTAAGTAGGAGACCGACGAATATAAGTGACTGATCTGAGTGCAAGAAAAAAAAAGCAAAGAGAAAATTTTTTTTATCTGCACCGTTGCTACAAAAGAAAAAAAAGAAAAAAAAAGGGTAATAAGATGTTTAGCTTGCTCATTTCAGTTGGTTCAGAGGTATCTGGCGCTGAACTCGGTAGGGCAGATTATGATCCGATCCCCCACAACTGCACTTGAGAGGAATAAAAGGATTTTACACAGTTCCTTGTGCCAGAAATCCGGTATGAAAAGATCATAATCACTAACAGGTCACTCTACCATGAAGCATGTGCGGAAAACAGGCTTAATGTGATTGCGCTTGAATGAAAAGGACTCAAAAGAGATGGAAAAGGAAGGCCTAAGTATTGTGGGATATAATGGGTTGATTGGTATAGGAGCGAAGTTTATGTCCGTATTTGCGGATTAGTGTCATCACGATGCCCTTGGTTCACTCAGTTAGTACCGACCACTGCATCCAGACTAGGACTTAGAAGCCCTTTTCGCCCAAAAAAAATCATCGATCGACACTGATTTTTCTTCTTTGAGCTTTAAATGTTTTGCTTGAGGATAAGCAAAGGTCTAAGTGTGGGAGAATTTGATGACACTAAATTATACTGTATTTTCGACTCTGATTTCACATGCATATTAGTTGTTTTTCTATTATTTTTGCTTTGTTATTGTTATGTTTTCCTTTGTTTTCAGGTTTTCAATAAAATCAAGGTCCCAGACGGAAAAGGATGCAAAAGGAGCAAGAATTCAAGTTTGGCAGCAATTTACTCTTGTCGCTTCTCTTGTCGCGGACGCCCCAGGGTAGGCGACGACGTGTCCCATGATCTCCACTGCTCAACTGCCACGTTCCCACGACCTTTGCCGTTTTCTTCTTGTCGCGGGCGCGGTAGGCCTGTCGCGGGCGCGACAAGGTAAAAACTGTTCCCGCCCATTTTTCAAGCCAAGGTCACTTTTGTCTTTGCACCATGCCAACTTTGCCTATAAATACTCTCAGGACTCGAATTTTAGGATCATCCAATCTTAGTTTACTTCATCCTAGGCATAAATTTCACTCTTGTAAAGCGGTAATCTTCTCACATCGAGGAGTTATTGCACTGTGTGTGATCGAGTTTGTAATCAAGTCTTGGAGTGTCTGTAATCATGTTGGAGCACTTTGGTAGAAGTAATCCTGCCAGCATTTTCTTTTCCGTACATTGTACTAGATTTAAAGACTCCACTTTGGAGCAGGTTTTATTTTAATCGCATTTACTTTCATTTATTTCTTGCACTTGCTTTATTTTGTTTATTTATTATCTTGTCTTACTTTTCAAAACTTTACTTTTCAAAAGACTTAATTCCATACATGATAAGAATTAATATGACTGTTATAACTACCATGGCTGGCTAAATTTTAGATAGGTAAGAATGTAAAGACCATAACCACCGTAATACATCTATATGTTAATAGAAGTACTTAAGGGCTGTTTTAATCTTTAACATAAGTTTTCTGTACTTAAAAGAAATGTTGGGTAAGATCGAAAGCCGTCCAACCATTTGTGAACTTGTTTAGTTCTCAATTGATCAAATACAGCGAAAGCGCTTTGCTCAGTTGAGTAGGGATTTTTAACACTCTGGAAAAGAGATTTTAAGACTATTTTCGGACGCGTTAGTGGGATTAGAATCTGGTTCATTTTGAACCTCTTTAGTTTAGAGATTTCAGGTCAAAATACTTTTCTGTTTAGTTTAGAATTTGCATTTCTTAAAAGTAAGTTTTCCATGACTCTAACGCAATGCGCGCCTTTTTATCAGTGACAATAAAGGGGTTAGTTTAGAGGGTAAACTTGGTTCTGACTACGCGAAAGCGACAGTTCCTGTTAAATTGAATTCTTTTCTTAAAACAGAAGATATTGCCCGTAAGTAGTTCTGTTGATGAATATAAAAATATTATCGGTTATGAGAATTACATTCAAGCCTATTGTTTTGTCTGAATTTTATCACCTCGTCATTTACTTTTATTTATTTTCCTCTGCATTAGTAAACCCTGAATTGAACTGCCTTAGATAAGCACTGTAACAAACGGAAATCGTTAGATCGACATTTGGTCTCTGTGGATACGATAACTTTTTATATTACTCTGACGAGATTCGTGCACTTGCGAATACAACGCATCAGTTTACGCGGTGTTCCCTTTCCCTCTCTTGGGATAAATACACGTCGCTGGCGACTTTGTTTTGTTTTTTCCGCGCTACTTTCGCGCTTGTACCGTGGACTAAAAATCTCGAGAGCGACACATAGTCCCCGTACAATCAGGAACTTCTTCATGTCGTCGGTCGTGTGAACCTCGACAACTTCTCGGTTGAATCTCTCTATGTAGTCTCTGAGAGATTCGCTCTTCCCCTGGAAGATGCCTTCCAATGAGGTCACCGTCTTCGGATGTCGACAGACGCGGTGAAATGTCTGGAGAAACGTCCCTTCACTTGCCTCCAGGACGTGATTGATCCAGGAGCGAGACTTTTGTACCAAGTCATGGCGCCTTTCCGAAGAGTGGTCGGGAAGAGCCTGCACTTGATAGCTCCCCCGACATTCCTATAGTCGAGCATGACTTCAAAGCTCTCGACGTGATCGTCGGGGTCGGCGGTGCCGTCATAGGTCCCTAGTGGTGGAGGCTTCTCCATGCCTACAGGGATGGGGGTGTCCATGATCTCCCTGGATAGAGGGGTCCTCCGGTCTTCCTCATCACTTCTAACTAGTGATCGTGATGGGGAGCGATGGCCTCGTCTAGGTCCATGTCATCGAGGAGAGTTTCTGGAGGGGTTCTTCGGCTTTTTGTCATCGGTCTTGCCCCTCTTCCTGGTCGGGGATCCCCTTGGCACATGCGGAGGAGGGGACCGATGGTGCTTCTGGGTGTCCATGGGCTGGGGTCGCTCCAAGCGTGGTCGTCGGCCTTCGTGCTGCGGGGAGGGGCTGCGAGAGTTCGCTGGAAGAGTCCTTCGCGGGGAAGAAGAACGGTTGGGAGATGGTGGGTGATGATGTCTTCGCGGGGAAGAGCTTCATGGTCGCCCTCTCTTGAGCGCTTCGATCCTGAGGTTCTGCTGGGGAATTAATTGGTTAGTCTGGTTGACCAAGGCGAACAAGGCCACCATGCCCGGATCCGCGTTCGGTGGTGGAGCGACCGGCTGGTAGATAACCGACGGGATATCTTGTTGGGCTACGTCATATGCCGCATCTTCGAAAAAAGAGGAGGCGATCTGCTCATCCCTTATGTCGACTTCTTCGACGTGGACGGCAGCATTGTCCTCACGGTGGTCTCCGTTGTCGGGCTGCGTGAAGATGGTGTCTGGAGCTTTGTTCCCAGGTTGGGTGCTGGCCATGCTTGTCAGTAAAGGTAGAAATTGCTTTGGTTTAACGGTGAGGGAAACGGGGAAGCAAGCGTTCCCATAGACGGCGCCACTGATCGTACCTGGATCAGAAAGTATGACAGTGGCCAGCAACGCCGTGAGGTCTTCAACTTTGGTAGTGACGAAACGGCAGGGGGGAGGTGTACCTGCAAGGAACTCCGATGCCAAAGTCAGGAAACGGGAGTAAGCAAGTACATAATATAGGTGTGAGAGTTATAATGAACGTAACCTGACCCTCTCAAATGAGAGGGTATTTATAGAATACCCCCAGCGTGGGGCCAACGGTCTCCTGCACTGGGCTGGATGGCCAGGCCCAATCCAGGTGACTGCCAGGGATTACATGGCGTAGGGAAGACTAGTACGTGGTCTTCGACCTGGGGTAACGGTCTCGAGATCTCTGGAAGGTGAGCAGACCGATTCCTTCGGGAGTGGGAGGTTACAAGGTGACGTGTCCTCGCGGGGAGGCGAACGTGTAGGTCAAGGAGAGAGGTGCTCCCCTAGACGTAAAGACTCTGCTCGACAATGCCTGTCCAATACGTGCCCGGCGAAGGGGGTGGTGAGGACGTGCCTGACACTGGATAATTGTGGACCTTGTTGGGCCTTCTAGGTCTATTGGGTTGGGCCTGTTCGTCCAATGTGCAGGCGCTGGCCCAGTCCAGAACATATAAAATTAAAGGATTACAAATTGATTTTAAAAATACCTAGATCCATTAAAAAATTCCTATTGGCAGTATTCCTGAAACACATATGTTAATAGACAAACAACAAACACTCGATGGCTTGTGTGGTTCTTCCTCAACGGTACTCATAATACCTTCAATACTCTTTAAATGGGGGAGAAGAGATAATTTTCTTGTGTACAATTTATTGAAGACCATAACTTATTTAAAAAGTGATGACTAATTAGGATTTCCATTATTCTGAAAATGAGCCAATCTGACATCCATTCATGTTTGAGAACATACCAAATTAATTAATTTATAAATGGAATCAAAATAGTAGTTTCACTTTATTTGATCACTTAATTGTTTTCGGTACTTAATTTGATAAAATAGTTAATATAATTAAAATATAAATAACCATATAATAATTATTAAAATAATATTTAAATGTAAAATATTCCAATAATATACACTTAAATAAATTGGCATGCCAAGTGAGACAAATATATAACAACTTATGTGTATTTGAAAATGTGTTTTTGATAATAATAATAATAATAATAATAATAATAATAATAAGGCTAAAATACAGTTTTAGTCCCCCTGTTTTTCAAAATTCACAGTTTTGGTCCCCCTGTTTTTTTTTTCAACAGTTTTGGTCCCCCACCCCAATTTTGGCCCAAAAAAAGTGATGAACAGTAACTTGTCCGTACATGAACAGTACACGTCCGTACATGAACAGTGAGGGGTGGGGGACCAAAACTGTTAAAAAAAAAAACAGGGGGACCAAAACTGTATTTTAGCCTAATAATAATAATAATAATAATAATAATAATAATAATAATAATAAGTTTGCATGTCTTTGATAGAGAAAAAAATACAACTCAACTTGACCTTTATAATGTCAAACATTTAAAGTGCTAGAATTTCAAACACAATAATACTTCCTTCGTTTCAAATTATAAGACGCTTTGTACATTTCACACGAATTAAGAAACATAATTAATATCATATGTGAAAGAAAAATTATGTATGACTTTACAATATTATTCTTTATTTACTATAGATGAAAGAGAAATTTAAATAATTGGAAGAAGAAATAGTAATAAATAATAGAGAGTATATTAGGAAAAATGTCATTAATGTTGCATTGGAATTTTAAAGTGACTTATAATTTAAGATAATTTTTTTTACAAAGTGACTTAAAATTTGGGATAGAAGAAGTAGTTATGTCCGTTCACATGTGACAATGTAAGCACAGTGTGATTGTCCTTATGATGCAGCCGCAAGTGCACGACTGTGCGAAGTAATAAAAGATATCGAACCATAGAGACCAATGACTTAAGTATCAAATTTTGTTCTATCAGTTTATATTTAGAAAAATAAAAAATATGGATTTTGGTAAAACAACTTAAAAGAAAAAGCACTTAAATGAAAACATCTTATTTGAATAATCACTTAAATTTCAATTGGGGTAAGCAATACCTAGGGTTATGGCTCTTACTTTAACATAATTGCATGATCCATGTCACTTCTATCACGAGAATTCTGCATAAATTATAGAAAATAGATAAATATGGACAATACCTGCTTTCGCCAATGCATATTGACGATGAATAATCCGTCTGCTTTTGTATGACTGAATTATTCTTCGAATATTTATTACTTTTGCTAAGCTATATATTTTCTCAAATTCTCCCAAGCGTTTTTGCTATTTTGGATTCGATTGTTTAAAAATTTGCGCTCCAGTATTAACACATATCCTTTCAGACTACAGTTGATACTTGAGAACCACTTACTTTCGTAAAAGAGATGGAATGCATGAACTCAAATTATAAAATAAGTTTAAACTAAAATTTTGGTAATCGATAGTGACAGATCATGCAAGAGGTTATAAGATAATCCCCATAACCCCTAGTCCCTAATGAACTACTCACTCTTGGAGAGGGAAAACAAAATCAAATCGGTATTCATTACCAAATTCATATCAAGCAATTACAATAGATGAACAATTAAAGAAGAATGAATAGTAAAAACTGAATTAAGATTAAGTTTTGATGCATAATTGCTCCTTTTGATACTTGAGTTACAGAGAAAAAGAAAACTTAGAATACATAGAAAACTAGAATAAAATCTGGATCCTAAAACTCATAACAAGCTATGAGTTTTATAGAAAAAAGTAAATTTGCATAAAATCCTTGGTTTAATAAATATTAAATCATATTTTCTTCAGATTAAATATTGCCTAAGAGCCACAATAAAATAGAATTGATCCAAAAAAGGAAACAAAATAAATATTTCTCACCCTCCTGCTATGACCCGTAGCATCTGCTATGGGTGACCATAGCAGGTTTGTGACTTTTGTACTAGGAAGTGGTACAAGGGGAACTCTAGGGAGTATTGCTGCTATGGCCCTTAGCAGCTACTACAGAGAGCCGTAGCAGCCCCTTGGTTTTACTATGGAGAAAATTCATCTTTTTTCCATTTTGCGTTGTTTTTCTTGATTTTGATCCTTCTTGGTCTTGGATGCTCGTCCCATAAAATAGAAAGAATGCACAAACCAAAACATAAAACATGATAATTTGAAGTAAACCGAACAAAATGCAATAAAATATTAAGAGAAAATGACTAGAAATAGTAATGCGAATACCACTTATCAAACTCCCTGAAACTTAGATCGTTTCTTGTCCCTAAGCAACAAAGATTGCATTTATAAGTTTTCAGATCAAGAGGTTAACATGATGAGAAATCTTACGAAAATGGGGTTAACGATACTCATACGTGAGTTTTTGTTTTGATCGGCTAGACCTAGTTTTCTTGGTAATCACTTGAAAACAAGGGTATTCGCAAGAACACTAACCGCGGTAAAGCCACACACCTTAGTCTCCCTTTCAGACACCTCTCCAATTATGCTTTGAGCTTAAGCCTCTTTTTCTGATTTTTCCCTTCCTCTTTATTCAGACAATTAATATTAAGGCAATTTATTTATTTTTTGTCGCCGCATACACAAGACCAGTCGAGAATTTTTGCTTAGGCACCTTTTTATTCTTTTATTATTTTCTTTTTTCCCAATGAATTTACGCACTTTTGTGTGTTTATTGGTCCACTTCGGGACGACATTTTGTGTTTCAACCACCGTTAGGCTAAATAACTGGGTGAGGATTACTCAACTTAGAAGGTAGTTGCCTTTTTATTGCCTTATCATCATTTTGGTGCCCAAAATTATTTTTTCCCAACCAATCATACATGTACACGAGTCTAAATTATGTCACACTGTCACTTAGAATTAATCAGGGGGTACTTTTCAAAAGCCAAGTACTATGGCACAAATCTACACCTTAGACTCGCGTCCTACTCCGAGGGATCTAAGGTGTTTGGGTAATACCTAAGTTTTCAAACTTTCCCAATGTCCTCAGTCCTAGACTTTCATTCCTCAAACTCTATATACTTTTCAGTTTTCCCTACAACTAAAGCTTATCATGAAAAAAAGTACAATCCTAATTTGGATTAAAGCACGGTCCTAGTTTGGGAAAAGCTACGAAAAAATGGTCTTATTGAAATAAACAAACTAGAAATAGCTAAAAACAAGAAAGCAACATAAACATAAAATGTAAGAAAAATAGAGAAGTACCCCTCCCCCCAAACTTGAACCAAACATTGTCCTCAATGTTTTAGCGCAAGTAAGAGTGGGAAAACTCACAATAACCTCACTCGGGATGTGGGAACCGCCACATGAGCTGAGTATCGCAGTGAGAATCGAAGACTATAGCTATTAAGTTAGCTAGGCTTCACAAATATTAAGATATCACCGCTGGTCCTTAATTTATCCAAGGGAAGGGGAAAAGAAAGAATAACCCATAAATATGCAATGCAAAGACAAAGCAATAAAGAGATATAAGGTTCGGGGGTTGGTTATACTAAGGGAAGGTATTAGCATCCTAAGTATCTATAGTATCCTATAAGAACCTCTTGTTGCATTTGTGTTATGTTAAGTTGTTTGATAATTGGGATTGATTGGAGAGATGAGAAGAGAATTTTTTTTATTGTTTTTGTCAAAAAGGAGAAAAGAAAAAGGTAGCTCGCTAGGATCTCGCAATCCTATGCCAACGTATCTTATATAGGAAGTCAGAGCAATCATAGTTCGGCTAACTACTGGTAAAAAGAATGTTTGTTAGTTGGTTTTAGGTTAAGAGACAAGTTGTCATCTTAAGGA
This sequence comes from Lathyrus tuberosus, assembly GCA_022829125.1. NCBI lineage: Eukaryota > Viridiplantae > Streptophyta > Magnoliopsida > Fabales > Fabaceae > Lathyrus > Lathyrus tuberosus. Next base: position 4,891,317 of record JALAZF010000301.1, on the reverse strand, counting down.
GAATACTCAACTAAACCACCACAAGCTTGTGGAAGATGGGCCTTTGCTTCACATTAAGAGAAGGGCTCCAACTTGGATATATAATCAATGAGTATGCCACATACCTCTCTCAAGTGGAAAAGAGTCAACTTCTTTCTCAACAATGTCATGGGGTAGGAGAATTATATCTCAACTAAAGATGACTAATGCCTAATCTCTTTTGAGAAAAGGGAACCTAATTATAAGTTATCTAAAGTTGAAATATCCTAAGGGTAACTACATAAAAGGGTCACAACTTAAACTAATCAATCTAAGGTCAACAACCTAAGTATATCCAACCTAAGGTAATCATCCTAAAGGGGAAACAAGGATCATACAATGGGTGAAAGATGCAAAGAAACAAAATGCAATGCACATGACATGACACGAGGTCAAACATAAACCCTTCCCTTAGATTCAAACATGAGCAATCATAAAGATTCAATATCCATAAGTAAATATCAAACAACGTAGGCACCATAAAGACAATATCCAAGGAATATAAAGCGAAACCTCAAGTATCAAGATTAAGCTCATAAACAAGTAACAACACATGTATAAAGCAAAGATAAAGGCATGCAATCAATACAAGCTTACAAAGTAAAGTATCTCTAGTGAAAACCCTAATCATGTCTATCATGGAATCAAGTCTCAAAGCATAAACATCACATAGATATATCATCATCATGCATCAAGCATAAGACATAGTCAAGACTTAAGTAATAAATACATAAAGAACATACAAGTATCACTCCTCAAGAATCAAATCATAAATCAAGAAAAAGTGGTGATGAAAGTGTAATATGATTATTGCATTCATCACACAACATAATGAAGTATAGACTAGGCAACAAATCATCAATAAGCTATAGCAAACTAAAGAAAACTCAAGAAAAACATGGTGATCCAAATGATCCACGAAACAATCTTTTTGAGTTTTTTAATATAAAATACAAAATGGTATAATAAATATTTAAAGGATAAAATAAAATATTTTTTATTTATTTTAGTATATGAAAATATAAATAAAACAAATAACTACTCTTGTTCCCCTTTTTTTAATATTAAAAACTTAAATGGATTAAACAAAATACAATAATATAAGTTGAATAAAAAAAGAAAAAAAATTCAAAACATAAACACAATGGGGTGGTCAGGTACCTTGTGAAGAATATTGTTGTGGATTTCCATAAGTTTTTTTGGGAGTTGCAACACATACTTATCAAGGGAAATAAAGAGAAGAACCTCATCTGCTGTAATAATAATACACCGTATTTGCTCTATATTTACAACTATAGCCTTCTCCTTACCAAGGACTGTTGACGGATAAACAAACACAGGATCGAGAAGAAAAAGATCACGGGCATAAAGATCACATCGTCGCATCGTAGTAAACTTGTCTACCTCCATAACCTAAGAGTTTCCAGACGTATCAATAAGAATCCATGATTTAAGACCTTGGCCTTATTTAAGTTAAAAGCTGATGCCGATTTTGGTGGCACGATATTCCCAATATCTTTATCAACGAAATCCAAAACAGAGAGCTTTTCCAATGGATGAATGAGCTTCTTCCCATCGCCACTCCTCTACAACCAAAAATTCTCAAAGGGTGCATTAGCATTATTAACAATTATAGTAAACTCATCTTGTGGCCTTGGAATCGTCGGTATATGAAACGACACATTCGCCTTGGGTCTCATCGTCCTCTTATCCTTCATTGCCATCTTAACAAGATCCACCAGCAGAATTTTCGAATCCTCCGCCACACCCTTCCTTTTCCCACCTTTCTTCTTCTTTCCACAAACCAACTCAAATCTGTCATCCACCATCATAACCTCATTCACACTTCCAGTCTTTTCCTCCTCCTCCTGAATCTTTCGAAAATCGTCCGCTGACACATCATACCGCTCCAAAACATCGTTGTTCATGTTCACCAGTCAGTCATATCCATCGTCAATGTCAGACAGAAACGCCGCATTAGCTGCGGTAGCGATCGCTTCCAACATCGATTGTGATTCACTCGCGATTTCATCGATAGGAATCTTGAATTCGTTGAGGTTGCGGTATAAGAAGAATGATAGAAAGGAGAGTGTTGTGTTTGTTGCGTCACCAGGTTGCAGGGGCGTGTGGTGAGTTGACGGCTTCGAAAGCGGTTTTGTGGTGATGTTTGATTCGAAGTAGATGGAGGGGAGGGGAGGCAAGGGGAGGGGAAAATTTTAATTAAATATGTTTGGTTCAAATTTTATGAGGGGAGGGGAGCAAAATCCCTCCAAAACACATTTTTTGCATCCCTCCAAATTGGGGGGATTTGAGGGGAGGGGAGGGAAAGCGAGTTTTGATAATTAAAAAATTATTATATTTTCTAAAATATCCTCAATTTAATTTTACTATTTCTCTTCTGTGTGATTTTTTTGATTGCTTCCATCAATTTATTATAATTATTCTCCAACTTCAAATTATTTTATAGTTTTTTACTTAATATAAATCATAATCATTATATTTTTTTTTGTTTTTTTATAAAAAAAATTATGTTTAGTCATATTTGTTTTTTTCTTCTAATTTTATTATGTATCATATCATACTTTCTTTTATATCAAATTTTAAACCATTTATTTTATTAAACATTTTAAACCATTAATATTTAATAATAATTTATTTTATGTATTTGTTTTGTTAGATGATTTATCACGATTTAAACGTTGTTATCAGCAGATAGTTTAACTTATGTTGGAGAGTTATAATCTGAATCAAGTGTACTCAATTTTTTAATGTTATGGGATAAATAAATAATTTTTTAATCAATCAATATTAGAAATTTTATCACAAAAAAAATATATATGAATTTTTCACATTTGAATATCATATCACTTATATAAAATCATAAGGATACAAATGTAAATTATTAATAAAATCCCTCCCCTCCCCTCCTGAACTAAACACATTTTTAATTAAAATCCCTCTCTTCCCCTCCCCTCCCCTCTTTTGAACCAAACACTTATCTGATTAAAAAAAATCCCTCACCTCCCTTTCCCTCCCCTTCCCTCCATTAAAATTCCTCCCCTCTCCTCCCCCTCATTAGAACCAAACAGACCCTTATCCTTCATCGCCATCTTAACAAGATACACCAGCAGAATTTTCGAATCCTCCGCTACAGCCTTCCCTTTCCCACCTTTCTTCTTCTTTCCACAAACCAACTCAAATCCATCATCCACCATCATAACCTCATTCACACGTCCAGTCTTTTCATCCTCCTCCCGAATCTTTCGAAAATCGTCCGCTGACACATCATACCGCTCCAAAACATCATTGATCATGTTCACCAGCCAGTCATATCCATCGTCAATGTCAGACAGAAATGCCGCATTAGCTGCGGCAACGATCACTTCCAACATCGATTGTGATTCACTCGCGATTTCATCGATAGGAACCTTGAATTCGTTGAGGTTGCGGTATAAGAAGAAGTGATAGAAAGGAGAGTGTTGTGTTTGTTGGGTCACCAGGTTGCAGGGGCGTGTGGTGAGTTGACGGCTTCGAAAGCGGTTTTGAGGTGATGTTTGCAAGTAATGGTTATTTTGAAGGTTTGTGAAGTGATTAACGTGAAGCTTGGAGGATGGGAGTCTATTCACATGAACAAGAGGAGTGTTATTTGGTACGAGTGGTTGCTATGTGGTGTGTTACTTGTGTATCTTCTTTTGTTTTCGATGCAGGTCCTGTTTTTGTTAGAAAGAGAGGGAGAGAATGGAAGAAATTACATGGTTATGTGGAGCTTTTTTAAGTATGGTGTTGGAACATAATGAAAACAAGTATTGATTGTGTGAGGATAATGGAAAGAGGTTTGGAAATATGCAGTCAACTCTGTTTTGTGGTGTGGGAGCGGTTGGAAAAGAATGGAGTTTGTCGTGTGAGGCTATTTTTTACATGGTGGGTTGTTTCTATGTGAAGGACAAAGAAGAAGGTGAAGAGAAATAAAGTTGTTTCATGGTGGTCATGTTATATGGCTGTTGGTTGAGGGAGTAATATGAGGTGGTGGATGATTTTTTAGTGCATGAGGTATTGAAGAGAGTTTGAGGTTTAGATGGTTTTTTCTTTCAAGTTCATGCGCAGGTGTTTATGAGCAGTAAAAAAAGATGGCTTGTGTGTAAGTGTGAAAGTGGTTTATAATGATGATAAAGGATGAGGTTATGTGTATATGAACATTGTTTTCCTTTTAAACATAACATGCAGGCCTATGAGAGAGTATGGAAGGAGATGTAGTATTATGTATCTCCAGTATGTGTCTGGCGTGAGTCTTTATGAAATGAGAGGGAAAGCAAAATGTTGTGTGAAGAGGTTTTTTTAAAATGAAACTTGGTGTGGTATTTGAGTGAGGTTCATGCCATGAAGGTTGTTGGGTTTAGACAGCTTCTATGGAAGATTTGTGATGTGTTTGGATGATTGGTTTGGTTGTTTTATGACTGTGGTGAGTTTTGGAAGCTTTGGTGGCTTGGATTATAAAATGAAGAACAAGATGCAATGAGGTATGCTTGCTGAGACGTGAAGGGATTTAGAGCTCAAATGTAGTGTCTTTTGCATTTGATATGAGGTGTTATTTATAGTGGAAAGGATCTGAGGCAAGTGAGAAGGATTTGGACAAAGTTGAATCATGATTCATTGGATAATTCAAGTTTTGCATAAAGTGGATTCAAGTACAAGTAGCCTTTCAATTTCTAGTGTGGGTGCAAGTTGAACTTCCTTGGACCATCTTCATATTGTACAAATTGTTGGTAATGTTCAGATCAAGTTCCCCAACTTAAGGAACAAGCAAAAGTCAAAATCACCTTTTCATCCTTTGTCCAAAATGCAATGCACTATGGCACATTGGGTGATGTTTTTCTTCAATGAATGAGGATCAATTCTGCAGATCTTGATATCCTTGGAAAGATTTTAGGACAAGGAACAATTTCCTAGTTGATGAGAAGATCATAAAATACTTGGAACCTGGCCAAAAGTAATCATGAACTCGTGTAAAAATCTGACTATGAACTTCTTGTGCAAATCTGCCCAAGTCAAAATGCCTCACCATGGCTACTCTGCAAATTCATAACTCCATGCTCAAGGAAGATAAATCCATGTTCTTGGTACCATTGGAAAGATGGGATCACTGATAACACTATTTTAGTGTGTTACTTTGACCCATTTTTATGTGGCATTTTAGTTTAGGATTTGGTGATTTAATGTGAATTTAGCTTATTTCAGTATATTTTAGCTTTGAGCACATGAGGTGCTTCTTTTATGGTTTTCAATGTGTTTTTGTCTAAAAAGGAAGTCAGTTAATGGCAAGTTGAGGCGTGACCCTGAGAGACGGCTTTTGGAGCAGAATAGGAAGCTGAAGAAAAGGAAGTAGTTGATAAATTAATCAATTATTTCATCAAGAGGATTGGAGAAGAAAGTTACTAGGGCTCACGTGGCATTATTTTGAAGAGCAATAGAGAAAGAGAAAATGGATAAGATCAAGGAAGCTAGAAGACAAATGATAGTACGGTGGGGACCACGCTGCAAAAGAGCGCCCAACACCAAGCCGCCAGCCGTCCGCACTGCTCCACCACTCTGCCACACCAGCTGCAAAAGCAACTTTTTCTCCCACCAACATCTGTACCAGATAACTTGCAAAGGAAGGGTTGAGGGATAGCTGGTTCACTTTCGGATTTGATATGGGCCTAACCTTAATTTTATCAAGAAGCCCATGATCCAAGAAAGTAGCAACTCTCACTCCCACTCACCTCTATATAAAGAAGATTTGCGCATTGAAGAAAAGGAGCTGGAGATTTTACACACAACAAACATTTTTTATTTCAGTTTTAGTTTATTTAGGGGTTAGAGTAATTGTAGAGGGTCTTCTCTTCTTATCCAGTCTTGTGCATTCCGCTGGAAGCTGTCGTGACTGAAGAAAGATGTGTTGTTTACCCAACGCAAGAGATCTCCAAGTTACTATTAGGTTGCATTTCTTTACTTGTCTTTGTAAGAACATGTCTCCTCTTAGTTTCACTTCAGTAGTTTGTACTCAGTTCACTATGAGCTAAACCCTTGTTTGATGAGCTTAATGAAGTTAGTATAAAAGTTGTTTTTATGTTGAAATGATGTGATGTTTAGTGTCTTATTTTGTTATGTGTTTTTATGCTATACACTTGATTCTTAGAGTGATCAATTAGTAAAAAGGTAAAAGCTTGTTATTGAGAGAGATCCAACAAACAAGTGGATTTCATAACAAAAGTGGTTAATAAAGTAGAATAGAGATATTCACTTAATTCAACTTGCTTAGAGATAAGAAGTTGAGACCATAAAGAATTTCAGAATTAAAACCAGATGTATTCTAGGGTTACAAGTGAGGCTTAGATATTTATTCCCTTGCCCTAGTTATGCATGTTTTTGATGTTGTAGAGATACACCACTAGATCACATTCTGACCTTTTGAGGCACGACACTTCACATCATGAAAGCATGTTAGCAATGACTATACTAATGGATTTTAGCTCATCAACTGCCCTCTCTGATATTTTAACTCCTTTTTATTTATCATCTTTATCTTAGTTAATTGTGTGTTGCTCCTGCCATTTATTATTATTATTTTGTTACCTTGCTCATACTTTCTCTTAAACAAAGAAATTAATACTTATAGTTCAAAGCTTTCATCACTTCCTATGGGTTCGACCTTTAATTTATCACTTGCTGCATTATAAGGCATGTATACTTGCATGTGACATCCTTGCTTTAAATCCATATAAAAAAAGAAAGCACTAGATAAAGAAGCAACAAGTTTTTGGCGCCGTTGCCGGGGAAGTGTATAAAAGTTTGAATTACTATGTTTATTTTTTTTGTTTAAGAAAGATTGTATTTGAGCCTTTAACATTTGCTGTGATTTGGTGTCACGACAGGCTTAAGCTGTTGCATGCACGGGTCGTTACAACCAGTTTACAGTGGTTATCCTAAATATGGAAGAATTCTTAATGCACGAAGGAGATTTTTACGTTCTCAGCAGATAACTGGAGATTCCTCAACCTCAGCCGAGGCATAACCTGAAGGAGTAGTGCACGATGTGGATACAGACGAAGAAAGTTCATCGTCATCAGACGAGTCACTACAAGAGGCAGACATGGCGGAGCCAGACATCATTGGTTTTGCTAATGACCGAGCGTGCAGCATCAGGGACTACGATGTCTTTGATCCTAATGCTATGAATACTGGCATTGATAGACCAGCCATCACAGTACCACAGTTCGAGTTCAAGCCTATGATGTTCCAAATGTTGCAAGCTGCTGGTCAATATTCAGGCTCTCCCCATGAAGATCCACACCTGCATTTAAAACATTTTTGGATGTTGCTGACAACTTTAAGATCCTTAATGTGCCCATCGATACCTTTAGGTTAAGGCTGTTTCCATACTCTCTAAGGGATAGAGCCAAGAGCTGGCTTAATTCTTTAGAACCAAATTCCATTACTACGTGGAACGCTCTGGCAGAAAAGTTTCTAGCCAAGTATTTTCCTCCTTCCAAGAATGTAAAGATGAGAAATGAGATCACTTGATTTAGGCAAGGAGATGATGAATCGTTGTTTGATGCATGGGAAAGATTTAAGGAGCTGTTGAGACAATGTCCTCATCATGGGATTCCCATCTGCATATAACTTGAGACTTTCTACAATGGATTAATTCCATCCTCAAGGAATATGTTAGATGCATCCAGTGGTGGAGCTATTTTGTCTAAATCTTATGATGATGGGTACAAGTTGATTGAGAGCGTTATTGCTAACACTTATCAATGGCCAGTCACTAGGGCCACTACAAGTTCAACTCAAAAGAAACCTGCTGGAGTGCATGAAGTCACTGAGACCATAACTCTTGCTGCTCAAGTGGCCCATATCCACCATATGATAAAGAATCTGATGAGTCCTGAAGTGAAAAAGCCTGAACTAGTTAAGGTGGTTACTGACGCTACTGAGGTTGCCTGTGTCTACTGTGGTGGACCAAATTGGTTTGAAGAATATTCTGCAAATCCTGTTTCTGTTAACTATGTTGGCAATCCCAACAACAACAACAGATACAATAATCCATACAGCAACACTTACAACCCAGGATGGCGCAACCATCCCAATTTTTCATGGAGTAACAATCAAAGTCAACCGAAGTCACAAGCAACAACACCACAAGTTCTACCTGGTTTTTCTAACCCTAACTATGTCGGGGTTAATCAAGGAAACAACCATCTGGAGAATGTTCTTAAGTCCTTTATTCAAGAAGCAAAGAATCAATTTCAATCACAAGGGGTGAGTATCAAGAACTTGGAAAATCAAGAAGGGCAAATTGCCACTGCTTTGAGCTTAAGAAACTTGGGAACTCTCCCTAGCTCTACTAAGACTCCAAACACACAAGCTGGAGTGAAGAATGTTGAAACATGCCAAGTCCTCAAACTCAGAAATAGTAAAGAAATTGAAGGGGCCGCTAGAAAGAGCAAAGAGCCAAGCACTGATCTGTCTACGCCAGACAGTTCTGGAGCAAGAAACCAAGTGGATGAAGAACTGTCTTCATCTGGGCAACAGAAGTACAAAGATGATGTACCTACTGCAGACCTCATTCCTCAAGAGAATCAAGAAGTCATTACTGAATCCAACAGAAAGCAAAAGTTTGTTCAAGAAAGGCCACCACCTCCTTTTCCACAAAGGATAAAAAAGGCCAAGGAAGAGCAACAATTTGCAAAGTTTATGGAGATCTTAAAGCAGCTTCACATCAACATACCATTGATTAAGGCTATTTAACAGATTCCAAACTAGTCAAAGTTCATGAAGGACGTGATCACCAAGAGAAAAAGGGTAGGAGAATTTGCTACAGTTGCACTCACACAAGAGTGTAGTCAATTGGTTCAAGGCAAACTCCCTCCCAAACTGAAGGATCCTAGAAGTTTCACTATTCCATGCACCATTGGAGATACCTTTTGTGGAAAGGCCCTTTGTGATTTAGGGGCTAGCATTAATCTCATGCCCCTATCCATTTTCAAGAAGCTAGGGATAGGCGCAGCCAGGCTTACAACTGTCACCTTGCAGTTGGCAGATAGAAGTATTTGCTACCCACAAGGAAAGATATAAGATGTGCTAGTAAGGGTTGACAAATTTGTCTTCCCTGCTGATTTCATTATTATGGACTTTGAGGTGGATGAGGAAACACCCATCTTGTTGGGAAGGTCATTCCTGGCAACAGATAGAACCTTAATTGATGTAGAAAAGGAGAACTCACTATGAGAGTGAACGGGAAGCATGTAGTGTTCAACATACTCAATGCCTTGCAATACCTAGAAGAAGAAGTAGCTGACTGTTCCATGATATATAGTTTGGAAGGTTTAATTCATAAAAACCTCCTAAAAGCTAGTGATGTGTTGAAAATTGAGCTAGGAAAATTGGAAGATGAAGGACTAGAAGATGGGATCATTTATGGTCCAATGAAGAATCAAGAGGAAGAATCCGTGGAAGTGATATAATCTACCACTGTTGCTCACAAGTAGCAGCTGCCTTCCATAGAGGAACCTCCTAAATTGGAGCTCAAGTAAGTGCCGGAGCATTTACAGTATGCATATCTGGAGGCAGAACAGAAGCTGCTGTAATACCCCAAATTTTGACCACTTAGATTTCCCATCATTGTGAAAATCATCATCACAATATGGATGTACCTTTATGCTTCATTAGTCTCCCCAAAGATGGGTGAGCATCCACTACAATCAAAATTAGGGTTTCAAGCCCTCTCTGAGTGCTTAGACAAAGGATCAATCAAGAAATGACATGATCTTCAACTTGTCTAATCTCTTAAACATCCACAATGGATCAAAAAGGACTCCCACTTCAAGGATTAAGCACAAGGCTGCTCCCTTCTAGGTGGATCAAGTCTCAAGATCGACAGTGTCACCAAATTAGGGTTTTGGTCGACCAGGGCCTCCAGATGGAAATTTTCATCTGGGCACAAGGCAATGATCCAAAACATAACCTAATATACTTCATGGAACCTCATGAACCCATGCATCAAGTCAATTTTGCCTCAGGGGATGCATTCATCAAAAATCAGGAATTAGGGTTTCTTGACCTAATTCACCCCTAAGTTGACTTTTGGGACAAACCATGAGCCAATACCTCAAGAGATGATTTGAGGGTCTCTAATATACCATATTGATCCATTTGGAACAATGGATTGATCCAAGAAGTTTGAGCAACAAGTCTCAATTTCATCTGCACCACAATTAGGGTTTTAAGGGAAAAGTCAACTGTAACTTTGACTTTTGACCAGGACATGCTCCCAAACCCTAATACATGATTGAATATACCCTATGACACCCATGGAACATGTCCATCAAGTTTGATTTAGGTTAAGAACATGATTTCCTGAAGAATTGCACAGTTTGGAATTCATCTGATAAAAAGTCAACTGTGCACAAAAGTCAACTTTGACTTTTTGAGATTTTTCAGCAAAATGGATTTTTAACCCTAAAATGATGTTAATGTATGATTTGAATCATCATTCATCAAGAAAAATCAAGAAAAGTGAGATAACTTGTAAAAGGGGTAACCATAAAACTTAGAAATTTTTCTAAGTTAAAAATAAAGTGGCAAAGGTACCAACTTTGAAGGACCATAACTCCTAAATCACAAGGCCATTTTTTCTCATCCAAAGATGGATTTGTAGCCCTCATTATCACCTACAAAAACTTCAACTACAAGTCATTCCAATTCATAAAGGATTTTGAGTTAAGGAGTGATCAAAGTGGCTGAAAAGTGAAAATGTCACTTTTTCCAACACTTAGTGAAATTTTCACTAAGTCAGATTCTGCCTCACTTTTTGCCAAATGTAGGGGGATTTTTCACTTGGAATCAAAAGAGATCAAAACCAAACTTGTTCAAACAGTTGTTGTATCATGTAAGAGCTTTCCAAAATGGCCAAGAACATTGCCAAATTCAACCTACACCATGAGATACAACATTGCCAAGTTGCCTTGCTGAAATCTGTCAAGGCAAGGCAGAATTTGCAACTTTGGTCGATTTGACAAAATCAGCCAAATTCAATTGCTCCTATCCACTTGGACACCTCAGAGGATTGAATCTAAAGGGGACAATCACTGAGCCAAGCCTCCAAAGTCCATGGAACAAGAAATAGCATGTTGAACCTAGAATGGCCAAAATAGGGACAAGACTTCAAATTTGGAATGAGGCATTCAATGGAACCATCAAGGTGGCATGGACTGAGCCATTCTCATCTGAAATCAGTTAAGACTTATCCAATACCAAGGGGACCATAGCTCTGTGCCCTAACCTCTAGTCAATGGCTAGAGGAGACTTGGATTTTCATTTGCCAACATTGGCCAAACCTACTTACCAACTGCCATGCACTATTCCTTGCAAAAAAAACTTGCTATACTATAAATAGAGCTCAATTGTGGTCAGTTTGAGTACACCAAAGCCATCTAACAGATGCTTTCCTCAAAATCTCTTCTTTTACTCCAATTTTGCCTTCTAAGGCAAGTCACTATCGGGTTTTGAGTTTGAGAGCAATTCCAATCAAACTAATCACTCACACACCTCACATACATCACATATGAGCTGATCAAACACTTAGATTACTTCTGAAACATCAATTTCACAAAATCACCAGCTGGTTGCTCAAGGTTTTAACCAAAGTGCAGCTGAGGTACCACAAAATGATCCAGCCAATTTCAATCAAGTCCAACCATCCAAACACAATCCATAGGGTGTAGGGAAGCTGTTCAGATCATCACCACTCATCTGTAACACCTCCAAATCAAAAATCACTTTGAACTAGCTGTCACGGCCTAGAGGTAAGCACATACTTGGTCATCTCTCAATCTATGCATATTTCCTCGCACAATAATTTGGCCATATGTTCATAATCATGCATGGAATGTTTTCCCTCAATTAATTGCATTGTTTGAATCGTGTATCAAAAATACTAGCCTTCATGCAGAAATTAGGGTTCTTGAGGTCTCTTCGTGATTTCTTGTTGTATGTTTAATTTAAATGAAATTAAAGTACATAGACATGATCGTGAGGTTGAGACGAGCATAATGATATGTGGATTGCATGATATGATTACGTATTCATGGAGATTGGATAGAAAATGCAAATCTGAGAAACCAAGAACACGCGCGTGTTCTTCAGCTGTTCTTGGCGCCATTTTTCATAAATTCAAATATTTGAATTTTGTGATTTTGTTTAATTGATTCAAAAATTAATTTCTCTCTGAGTTTTAATGATTTTGAGTTGATTCTTTTTTTAATAATTCACAAAAATGTTAAAATATTTTATTTTCACAAAAAATCCCAAAAATATTATTTATTTCATATAATTGATATTTTTGTAAAGAATTAATATTTTGATTGTTTTTGGCATTTTAGATATTTTTTTCTACATTGATTTTGCAACTTTTAATGCTTTCTAATTATTTTGTAGGTCAATACTTAATTTTTGAAGCATTAATCCAAGATCACAATTTGTTTTCCATGTGTTAAACAATTTTTGATCATTTTAATTGAATTTTTATTCAATTAAATACATTTTGAAAACAAATTAGGGTTTTGGATTAATTCAACCCTCATAAATCATTTTCAAACCTTTTTGGGCCTCTTGAGAGAGTGTAAGACCCATCCCCCCTTGTACAAAAACTTTTTGGGCCTCACTCTTTGTATAAGTCCCTCTGTACAAGTAAACGGCGCGATTGTCTCCCGTTTAAAAATAAAAATCATCTGGGCCTCTCCTTGAGCTATAAGACCCATTCAAAACACTTTGGGCCTCTATTAGAGTGTAAGACCCAATCCCCCTTTTAACCAAAACATTTTGGGCCTCACTTATTGTATAAGTCCCTCTGCGTTAAAAGAAAACCTCGGCGCGATCGCCATTTTTAAACGAAAAATCATTTGGGTCTACCCTCGTGTTATAAGCCCCACTCTTTTTTCTTTAAACCTTTTTGGGCCTCTTGAGAGAGTGTAAGACCCGTACCTTTGTACAGAAAACCTTTTTGGGCCCCAGTCACTTGTATAAGTCCCGCTGCACAAAGTCAAACAGTGCGCTCACTGATAAAAACTCTGGGCCTCTCCTTGAGCTGTAAGCCCCAAATCTTTCTTTTTCAAAGCACTTTCTCCTTTGATTTTGAATATACTGTTGTTTTCAATCTTTCTTTGTTGAACAACTAACCAAACAGCATGGAAGCACTACAACCGAGTAAGTGGTTATCGCTTTCATTTATTGCTTTCATATTATAAACTGTATTGTGGGGCTGCTCACTGTAAGTCTCCTTTCATAAACTCATATCTACTGTGTAATAATAGTATAGATATTTCGAGTTTCCCCAGCTACTACGTCTAGAACTAGGTGACGCCGTTTCATTTATTCGTAGAAATAGACACCTAGATCCCCAATAGGAGCACCAGATACAGTCTTCTCTTCGGCTGTCCTCCTTAGGAATCGTCAAGAAGCTCTACTCCCCAAGATGAATGTATTCTCCGTGAATGGCATCTTTGAGTTTCTTCCAAATTATCGAACTTTCCTGACTTGATCTATTCCTTGTGGATAGCTTGCCTTGAATGTCTCGGGGTTTGGGTACCCACTACGGTCATAATCTTGGACCTTAACTAAGGAACCCTCTTCAAAAGCTAAAAGTCGCTGGATAGTAAACCTCGCACATTTACCAGTGGTTTTTATCTTTAAAAGAGTTATCTCTCCTAATGGAAAGGAGATGATAGACCCATGGGCTTCTTAAAAGCATCGGCCTCCTCTTGGGCATTGTTCAAGGACCCTATGGCTTCTTAGAAGTATTCACAACCTCCTCTTAGGCTTCGTATAATGATCTCTTCCTCCGGGAATGATAGCCTCCTCTTGGGCTTCGTACAAGGACCCGTCGGCTTCTTAAAAGTTTCCAGCCTCCTCTTGGGCTTCGTACAAATTGTCCCGACGACCTCCTAGAGGTATAGGAACAGAACTTAGTCATCTCCATAGAACAGTCCTTTCATAGAGTCTACTACTGTTTCTCAAAGCATAGTACAAGAGATAAAACTCTAGACACGGACAGTCTAACTTCCTTGAGTCTCAAAAGACATTCTCAAGTGACCCCTTCGTTAAATAGGAAGGAAACCCACAGACTTGGACAGTCTCAACACCCTTTGGATTTCCGGGTTCCTCAAAGAAAAGGAGACCACCCCGATCCTCAGATCTAACCCATGAGTACAGTGATGCTCATATAAGAACTGATTTTCTCTTTCAAAATCAATATACTGGACCTGTCACTTAACTGACATAGCCTCCTCTTGGGCTTTGTACAATGACTCTCCCTAGCGGAGTCAAACAACACTTTAGCCTCCATCTCGGGCTTTGTACGAGATACAAAGACTCTCTTGTTGAGTCAAAAACTTTTAGCCTCTCTCTCGGGCTTTGTACGAGACACAAAATAGCCTCCTCTTAGGCTTTGTATAATGATTTTCCTAGCGGAAATTAGCCTCCTCTTAGGCTTTGTATAAGAAAACCACTGGTTGATCCAATTAACCTTTTAGCATCAAAGCTGTGCCTCGTTCACAGTACACAAACATTAACAACTCCTTTCCCTTCATCTAATCGCTGTAAGCGGCAAGCCTCTGGATCATCTATATCCACGCCACTGTCCCTCTTTTAGCATGAGAAATTCCTAAGGAAAGATGGCATTGCTCTACACTGAGTTAAAGTCTTCTCCTTCAGGTTAAAACCCTTTCTTCGGAAATTATGGCATTGCTCGGATCCGCGTATCCCAGTTAAAGTAATTCCCCTTCTCCCCTCTTTAGAGATGACAAATTCTCCCTAAAGTCGAGGTCTTTCAGCTTCACGTCTTGGGCTTTGAACAAGACACAAATAGACCTTTCAGCTTCACATCTTGGGCTTTGAACAAGATACAAACTACCTTTCGCTTCACGTCTTGGGCTTTGAACAAGACACCAAAAACCAATTTCCTCCCATAGAATAGGAGGAACTACGAACGCTCTGATTTCCCTGTTTCGGTAAATGGAAATACGTAGGCATAAGATCGAAAGAAAAGATCTTAGCGAGCGCAATCAACAAAAAACCCAAATCCCATATCTCAATCAATCAAAAGCAGTATTTCAAAAGCATCAGTCCTAACATCCTAATCATTGTTCCCCGCCAGAAACCTTCTGCCCAGGTAAAAAAGAAAGAAAATAGTATTGGCGAAAATATAAATAACCAGTACAAAGGCCCCCCCACATTGATAGCATCCGTAACCTAACAGACCGCTGTTTAAACTCAGTATGCAAAGCAGGGTTAATTGGAGACATCTATTTCCCTTCCTTATTCAGCTCACAATAGGATAAAAAATGAATAGACCTGTAGTTCAAGCTCAACCGCAGAGAGCGACCAGTGCTTAAGAACCGCGTCCAAAATCACTCGCTACAGCTGCCAGTTATCATTGCTACAGATATGCAAGAAGAGCAGAAAGAGCAACTAATTTCACTACTGAAGAGACACAAGAAGGCAATTGCTTGGCAGATTTCTGACATTAAGGGAATCAGCCCAGCAATTTGTATGCACAGAATCTTGTTGGAAGAAAATGCTAAGAATAGCATTGAAAGTCAAAGAAAGCTGACCCCAATCATGAAGGAGGTTGTAAAGAGAAATTATCTAGTGGCTGGATGTAGGAATTATTTAACCTATCTCTGATAGTGTGTAGGTGAGTCTCATCCAGTGTGTACCGAAGAAGGGTGACATGACAGTGATAATCAATGAGTAGAATGAGCTTATCCCCACTAGAACTGTTTCTGGTTGGATGATTTGCATGGATTATAGGAAGCTGAACAAGGCAACTAGGAAGGACCACTTCCCTTCTCCTTTCATTGATCAAATGTTGGATAGGCTAGCTGGAAAGGAGTAGTATTGCTTCTTAGATGGATATTCGGGCTACAACCAAATTACAATAGCCCCAGAAGATCAAGAGAAAACAACATTCACTTGCCCTTATGGCACCTTTGCCTTTAGAAGGATGTCGTTTGGACTGTACAATGCACCAGCCACCTTCCAACGTTGCATGATGGCTATCTTTTCAGACATCATAGAGAATTCCATGGAAGTCTTCATGGATGACTTTTCGGTTTTTGGAGAGTCATTCAAGGATTGTCTAAAGAATCTAGAGTCGGTGTTGGCAAGATGTGAAGAGAACAACCTGGTTCTTAATTGGGAAAATGTCATTTCATGGTAAAAGAAGGGATTGTTCTTGGTCATAGAATTTCAAAAGAAGGATTAGAGGTGGATCAAGCAAAGGTAGAGGTAATTGAAAAGTTACCCCCACCAATCAACATCAAGGGAATTAGGAGTTTCTTGGGGCATGCTGGATTTTATAGGAGGTTCATAAAAGATTTCTCAAAAATAACCAAACCCCTATGCCAGCTGCTGCAGCATGACACACCTTTTGTCTTCAGTAAGGAGTGCCTTGAATCTTTTAACCTTTTGAGGGAGGCTCTCATTTCTACACATGTAGTCAAAACCCCTGATTGGTCCAAGCCATTTGAATTAATGTATGGCGCCAGTGACTTTGCCATTGGTGCCGTGTTAGGCCAAAGCCATAACAAATTTTTTCACACCATCTACTATGCAAGCAAGACTTTGATAGAAGCACAAATCAACTACACAACCACAGAAAAGGAGCTGCTGGCAGTAGTGTTTGCCTTTGATAAGTTCAGACCTTATTTGGTCGAAACTAAAGTCATTGTGTACACTGATAATGCAACAATCAAGTATTTGATTGCCAAAAAATATGCAAAGCCATGACTCATAAGATGGGTTCTCTTACTACAGGAGTTTGACCTAGAAATAAGGGACAAGAAAGGAGTTGAAAACTCAGTTGCTGATCATCTCTCAAGGCTACCTGAAAAAGTTAAACCCCAAAACAGTGGGGACATTAAAGAAAGTTTTCCAGATGAGAAGCTGTTGTTGATTACTGATGGCACGACTCCTTGGTACACTAACATTGTTAACCACTTGGTCAGCAGAGTCATACCACCAGAATTCAACTTCCAACAAAGAAAAAGGTTCTTCCACACTATCAAGAGCTATTTTTGGGACGAGCCCTACCTGTACAAGAAGTGTGCTGATCAGTTATTGAGGAGATGCGTTGACTATGAGGAGGCACGACAGATCTTGTCGGCCTGCCACAAAGCCCCCTATGGTGGACACTTTGGAGGAGTCAGAACTGCAGCAAAAGTGATGCAATCAGGTTATTTTTGGCCTTCTATTTTCAAGGATGTTCATGACTTAATTAAAAGGTGTGATAGATGCCAGAGGGTTGGGAATGTATCCATGAGACAAGAAATTCCACTCACAATCATTTTTGAAATAAAAATCTTTGATGTGTGAGGCATTGATTTCATGGGACCTTTCCCTATATCCTTCGGCAATCTTTACATCCTTGTAGATATGGATTACGTATCCAAGTGGATTGAAGCAGTAGCAACACCATCCAATGATGCTAAGGTGGTGACCAAGTTCTTGCTCAAGAACATCTTGACAAGACTTGGCACGCCTAGAGCCATCATCAGTGACTGTGGATCCCATTTTTGCAACAAACTTTTTGAAAACTTAATGAAAAAATATGGGATAAAGCACAAGGTTGCTACAGCTTATTATCCACAAACTAGTAGCCAAGTGGAGCTTTCCAATAGAGAAATCAAGGGAATTTTGGAAAAGGTGGTTAACCCCACAAGGAAGGATTGGTCCAAGCACTTTAACGAAGCACTATGGGCGTATAGGACTGCCTATAAGACTCCCTTAGACATGTCTCCTTATAGACTTGTCTATGGAAAGGCGTGTCACCTACCCATTGAATTGGAGCATAAGGCTTTTTGGGCTGTGAAGTAACTAAACTTTAATCTTAAAAATGTTGGACAAGCTAGAATGCTCCAATTGAATGAGTTGGATGGACATAGACTGTTCTCATACGAGAATGCTGAGTTGTATAAAGAAAACACCAAGAAGTGGCACGACAGGAGATGTCAGAAGAGGGAATTGGTAAAAGGCCAAAAAGTTCTACTTTTTAACTCAAGGCTGAAGTTATTTCCAGGAAAATTAAAATCAAGATGGTCTGGACCCTTTATTCTGGAAGAGATTTACCCCCATGGTGCTATAGAGTTGTTGAATGAGAAAAATGGAGAAAGATTTAAGGTTAATGGCCAAAGGGTCAAGCCTTATTTTGGAGAAACCTCACACAACACAAGGGGTTTCCTCCATTTTATTGATTAATGGATACTTATTTTGGTCAGGCGATAAGACCTTAAAATAGCGCTACTGGGAGGCAGTCCAGCTTTATGCAATCTATTTTGTTTTCATTTTTGTGCAGGATCATTTAATTTTTTGTGGTATCAGACCATGGCAAGACGTGACACGCCAGAAAAGGACAAGAGAATAGTGGAGAAGGAATATGGGAAGATGTGTAAGAATTAATTCTGCTAAGTCCATAAGGAAGTGATTAATGCTGATTTGGCATTCATTATTTTCTCTTGGGCACGAGGAAGCAAACAAAGCATTTTGTTTCAAAAGGGGGAGAGAGAATGAAGATTGGCATTGGGATCACGCGCCTTGGACCATGCGTGGCAGCAGAGCAATTATAGCGCAGTCTGCCACGTCAGACTGCCTTGTCTATCAAAACACGCTAAGGCCACTACTGGTATCTTTTCCTTGGCCAGTTTCAAGTCTTTTCACCTCTTGCCCTAATTATCACAAAAAGAGAAATTTTTTCTCTCTCCATCTCCCCAAAACCGTATTTCCTCTCTCCACTTTCCAAATACCTTTTTCAACTCCCCTCCACAATTATACTGTAGCGAGCGATTTTGGACGCGGTTCTTAAGCGCCATCGCTCTTTGGGGTTTACTACAGGTCGATTCATTTTTTATCCTATTGTGAGCTGACTAAGGAAGGGAAATAGATGTCTCCAATTAACCCTGCTTACATACTGAGTTTAAACAGCGGTCTGTTAGGTTACGGATGCTATATGGTAATTGGGCCTTTCTTTCTTCTTACTTTATTAAGGTGGAAAATTGGGACTATTCATGGGGAATTGGTCAGATTGGGTGGAGATAGGGGACTTTAGGTTTTTTTATTAGTGTGCTCGCTAAGATTTTTCTTTCAATCTTATGCCTACGTATTCCCGTTTACTGAAACAGTGAAATCAGAGCGTTCGTAGTTCCTCCTATTCTATGGGAGGAAATTGGCGTTTTGGTGTCTTGTTCAAAGCCCAAGACGTGAAGCGAAAAAGGTGATATGTATCTTGTTCAAAGCCCAAGATATGAAGCTGAAGGTGGTTTGTATCTTGTTCAAAGCCCAAGATGTGAAGCTAAAAGGGTGTTGACTTTAGAGAGAATTTGTCATCTCTAAAGAGGGTCTGTTTGTCGCAACTATTTATAAAGGAGAATTAATTTAACCGGGATATGTGAATCCGACAATGCCATAATTTTCTTTATAAGGGCGTTCCAACCTGAAGGAGAATACTTTAACTCAGTGTAGAGTAATGCCATCTTTCCTTAGGAATTTCTCATGCTAAAAAGGGACAATGGCGTGGATGTAAATAATCCAGAGGCTTGCCGCTTACAGCGATTAGATGAAGGGAAAGGAGTTGTTGATGTTTGTATACTGTGAACGAGGCACAACTTTGATGCTAAAAGGTTGATTGACTCAACTGGGGTTTCCTTATACAAAGCCCAAGAGGAGGCTATTGACACAACAAGAGGGAGTTTTTGTGTGTCTCGTACGAAGCCCGAGAGAGAGGCTAAAAGGGTTGACTCAACAGGAGAATCTTTTATACTCAACAAGAGAGTGTTTTTGTATCTCATACGAAGCCCGAGATGGAGGCTAAAAGGTGATTGACTCAACAAGAGAGTCGTTTATACTCAACAAGAGAGTGTTTTTGTATCTCGTACGAAGCCCGAGATGGAGGCTAAAAGGTTTTGACTCAACAAGAGAGTCCTTTATACTCAACAAGAGAGTGTTTTTGTATCTCGTACGAAGCCCGAGATGGAGGCTAAAAGGTTTTGACTCAACAAGAGAGTCTTTTATACTCAACAAGAGAGTGATTTTGTATCTCGTACGAAGCCCGAGATGGAGGCTGAAGGTTTGACTCAACAAGAGAGTCTTTTATACTCAACAAGAGAGTGATTTTGTATCTCATACGAAGCCCAAGATGGAGGCTAAAGGTTTGACTCAACAAGAGAGTCTTTGTATCTCGTACGAAGCTCGAGATAGAGGCTAAAATGTTTGACTCAACAAGAGAGTCTTTGTATCTCATACGAAGCCCGAGATGGAGGCTAAAAGGGTACTGTTTCAGTTGAGTGACAGGTCCAGTATGTTGGTTAAGAGAAAATCAGTTCTTATAAAGAGACTGATTAAAGGTAAGGCTATGCTTTGGGATTGATCAGAGGATCAGGGTTATTTCTTGTTCTTTAAGGAAATGGGAAATCCAAAGGGTATTTGAGACTGTCCAAGTCTACGGGTGTTTCCTTACTTGAGAATGTCTCCGAGACTCAAGGAAATTAGACTGTCCAAGTCTAGAGTTTTATCTTTTGTACTATGCTTAAAGAAACAGTAGTAGTACGTTCACGGTAGAAAGATCTAGACTCTTTGAAAGACTCTTCTATTAAGATGACTAGTTTATGTTCCTATACCTCTAGGAGGTCGTCGGGACAATTTGTACGAAGCCCAAGAGGAGGCTGGACACTTTTAAGAAGCCGAGGGAAAATTTGGATGAAGCCCAAGAGGAGGCTGTAAAAACTTCTAAGAAGCCGACGGGTCCTTGTACAACGCCCAAGAGGAGGCGGGGATGCTTTTAGGAAGCCTGTGGGTCCTTGTATAACGCCCAAGAGGAGGCGGGTGAACAGTTCCAAAAGGGGTTTCACAGAGAAACGACGGCCTTTTGTATATTGAACTGTTCAAGGGGGAAATTTCCTAGACCTAGTTATCTAAGATAATTGTTATAAAAGATCTGGTGCAAAATCCGGGAGAACATTGGGTGGGAAGAGACAGAGTTTACCTAGTTCTAGACGTAATTGCCGGGGAAACTCTAATATCTAAACTATTATTACACAGTCGATATGAGTTTATGAAAGAAGACTTACAGCGAAATAGCCCCACAATACAGTTATATATATATATATATATATATATATGAGTTTGTGAAAGGAGACTTACAGTGAAACAGCCCCACAATACAGTTATATACATATGAAAGCGGTAAATGAAAGCGGGTAAACACTTACTCGGTTGTAGAGCTTCCATGCTGTTTGGTTAGTTGTTCACCAAAGAAAGATTGAAAACAGCAGTATATTCAAAATCAAAGGAGAAAATACTTTGAAATAAAAGTGGTTGGGGCTTACAGCTCAAGGAGAGGCCCCAAAAAGTTTTACCAGTGATCGCACTGTTGAATTTGTACAGAGGGACTTATACAAGTGACTGAGGCCTAAGAAAGGTTTTATGTACAAAGGGATGCGTCTTACACTCTATTAGAGGCCCAAGTGAGTTTTAAGAAAAGAAATGGGTCTTACTACTCGAGGGTAGGCCCAATGGTTAATTTTGAAAAGGGCGACGATCGCACCGAGGTTTTGGAAACACCGTGGGACTTATGCAAGTGACTGAGGCCCAAAATTTTGGTATTTACAAAGGGATTGGGTCTTACACTCTATTAGAGGCCCAAAGAGTCTTGAAACATTTGAGTATGATTAAAAATCAAAGAAACCCTAATTTTCGCTTTTTAAAAGTAATTTTTCAAAGAAAATTAATAAAAAATGACAAAAAATCAAATAAGTTTAAATAAACCACTTGTGATTTTTGGTTAAGGTTTGAAAAATGAGGTTTTAATCACAAGATGATTTAAAACTTATTTAGTTTTGATTTTCAAGATGAACATTCACTTTTAAAATGTTTAAAAATAATTAAAAATGAATTTATTCACAAAAATACCAACTATATTAAATAAATAATATAATTTTTTTTTTTGTAGAATAAAATATTTTACTATTTTTGTGATTTTTCAGAAAAAGAACCAATAAAAAATAATCAAAATTGAGGGAGTTATTAAATTTCCAAATCATTAAAAAATAATATGAAAAATGAGAAAAATATAAAAAAGAGGGGTTGGGTCTTACACTCTATTAGAGGCCCAAAGTGTATTTTTGTACAAAAGATGTGGCTTACAACTCAGGGAGAGACCCAAAATATTTTCAGTTTGAAAATGGCGATTGCGCCGAGATTTTTAACGTATCGGGACTTATACAATAATTGAGGCCCAAAATATTTTCGTTAAAAAAAAGTTGGGTCTTATACTCTATTAGAGGCCCAAGTGTTTAAAAAATGAAAAGAAATGGGACTTACAACTCAAAGAGAAACCCAGTTGATTTTCTGTTTGAAAACGACGATCGCGCCGAGGTTTTCCTTTAACGCATAGGGACTTATACAATAAGTGAGACCCAAAATTGTTTTGGTTAAAAAGGGATTGGGTCTTACACTCTAATAGAGTCCCAAAGTGTTTGAAAAAGATTTGTTAGGGTGAAAATCAAAGAAACCCCAATTTCATTTTTTAAGGCATTTTTCCAAGAAAAATTAAGTAAAAAATGATAAAAATATCAAATAAAAATCATTAAATAATGATTAAGGTTTATGAAAAAATATTTTATCCACATAAATATTTAAAATCATTTTGGTTTTTAAAAAATCAAGAAAAAGAAATCATTTTAAAAGCATTTAAAATAATTTAAAATACTATTTTTAAATATATTAAAAATAATCTAAAAATAATATTTTTTTTGTGATTTTTTTTGTGGATTAAAATATTATGGGGTATGAATTGGAAAATGATGATTTTTTGCTATGTAAAAGAATTGGTTGAGTTTTGAAAATAAAAATAAGAAAAAGAGGAAAGATGTCACAATATCATCTCCGACATTTCTTATGGGGTAAAAACTAGTACCGAAACTTTAATTTTCAACACGTTTTTTATCAAATTTCAAACACTCATAACTCTCTCAATTTTTATCGGAATCAAAATACGGAAGTACCTATCTTGACCTATTTTTCGCAAGGAATCCGATGGAACCACACATACACACTGAAACTCGACGTACAAAACACGCAAATCGAAAAACCAGAACTGCTATTAATTCGAAATATCGTTCCGCGTCGAATTTCCAACACGCGTAACTCTCTCGATTTTTAACGGAATTAAGATCCGGAAGAGCCTATCATGACCGATTTTTCACGAGAAATCTAATGGTATCACACATGCAAGCTGAAACTCAACGTGCAAAACGCAGCAATTCAAAAACCAGAACTGCTACCAATTGAAAACATCGTTTCGCGCCAAACTTCCGACGCGCGTAACTCTCTCGATTTTTAACCAAATTAAGATCCAAAAGAGTCTATCTTGACCGATTTTTCACAAGGAATCCAATGGTGTTACTCATGAACACTGAAACTTAACACACAAAACACAGAAATGAAAAAACCAGAACTGCACGTTGTTTTCGGCGCCGTTTCACGTCAAATTTCCAACACGCGTAACTCTCTCGATTTTTATCGGAATTGAAATCCGTAAAAACCTATCTTGACCGATTTTTCGCAAGGAATCCAATGGTATTACTCATGCACACGGAACCTCAACATACAAAACGCAGCAATTAAAAAATCAGAACTGCGCGTTAGTTATCGACGTCGTTTCGCGTCAAATTTCCAACGCGCGTAACTCTCTCAATTTTTATCGGAATTGAAATCCATAAAAACCTATCTTGACCAATTTTTTGCAAGGAATCCAATGGTGTTACTCATGCACACTAAAAATTAATGTACAGAACACATCAATTAAAAAAACCAGAACTTGACATGATTTTAAAACAACCAAAATTCCACATATAAACATGTTACAATGCAAACAGTGGGAGGATCACAACATACACATTAAGGAATAAATTTTTGCTTTGAGAATTGTTCAATATGATGCATGTATATGGACAATAAAGGAAAGCATGATTCAAAGAATTCAAGTTGTGAATTTTACCTCTTTTTTGGAGATTTTGGGCAACCTACCAAGTGCTTTGTTCCAGAAATGATTTGCTGCTTTAGACACCCTCAAATGACATCTTAGAAGCTTTTAGGATGGTTGAAATCAGTTGGAAACCTCTGGAGCAAGTTTGAACACTTTCTCGCAAAATGGTCAAAAGTGGCCAAAATGCTAACTCTCTCAAATGGTGTTCCAGATGTGTGGCACCATTTGGGAGAGTTCAAGGATGATATTTGGAGTGTGTTTGAGGTTTTATCTGGTTTGGAAAGTGACTGAATCAAGACATGGCTTAAAAAATGCAGAAAAGTGTCATTTTGAGGTTTTGAGAGGTGACTTTGTGATGTTGGTGTTATAGGTCACTTGTGAGAGTTTGGATCACCTACATATGATGTTTATGAGGTGTTAGGATCATGAGTTGTGATGGAAATGCTCTCTAACTCAAAAACTCAGAATTTCCTTACTAAAGAATGCATTTTGGAGTGAAAGAGAGAATTTGAGGAAAACATCTGTTTGATGGCTTTGGTGTACTCAAACTGAGCACAAATGAGCTCTATTTATAGTAGAGCAAGTTTGTTTTGCAAGAAATAGTGAATGGTGGCTGCAGCAGAGGTTTGGCCAATGTTGGCCAATGAGAATCCAAGTCTCCTCTAGCCATTGACTAGAGGTTAGAGCACAGAGCTTTGGTTCCCTACTTGTTGGAGGAATCTTGACTGAATTCAGTTGGAGGAAGCTCAGTTCATGCCACCTCTAAGCATCCATTAAATGCTCCAAACCAAAATTGGAGTTTTGTCCCTCTTTTAGGGATTTCTAAGTTTTGGCATGCTATTTTTGGTTCCTTGGACTTGGGAGGCTCATGGATCAGATCATCCCCCTTAAATTTGATCCTTAGATGTGTCCAAAATGATGACAAGGCTTGAAAATTCATGTGGCACAAAAAATGTGCAAATCTGCCCCTGAAAAATTCAGCTGCAGCTAGCCTTTTTGCAAAATCCATAACTCTCTACTCGAGTATGTTACATGGACGTTCTAGGACTTTCCGGAAAGCTTAGATGACGTACTTCAACTTTGATGTTTGGCCCTAGACCTGGTTCAACTTGGATCATGGAGAAAAACAGCCTTGAAGTTGGGACTTCATGCTGAAATTATAAGGCAGATTTTGGCTAAGTGCTGAAAAATGTTAATTTTAGGTTTTTAGCCATTTTGATCGAACCATAACTCAAAATCCATGATGAATTGGGATGAAATGTAGTTGACACTTTTGTAGAGGGCCATGAGGCTACAAATCCATCTTTGGATGGGGAAAAATGACTTTGTGGTTTAGGAGTTATGATCCTCCAAAGTTGGTACCCTTGCCACTTTATTCCATAACTTAGAAAAATTTCTAAGTTTTTATGGTTACCCCTTTTACAAGTTATCCCACTTTCTTTGAATTTTCTTGATGAATGATGATTCCAATCACACATTAACATCATTTTAGGGTTAAAAAACCATTTTTATGAAAAATCTCAAAAAGTCAAAGTTTGACTTTTGTGCACAGTTGACTTTTTATCAGATGAATTCCAAACTGTGCGATCCTTTAGGAAATCATGTCCTTGACCTAAATCAAACTTGATGGACATGTTCCATGGGTGTTATAGGGTGTATTTAATCGTGTCCCACGGCTTGGGAGCATGTCCTGGTCAAAAGTCAAAGCTACAGTTGATTTTCTCGCGAAACCCTAACTGTAGTTCAGATGAAATTGAAACTTGTTGCTCAAGCTTCTTGGGTCAATCCATTGTTGCAAATGGGTCAATGTGGTATGTTGGAGACTCTCAAATCATGTCTTGAGGTCTTGGCTCATGATTTGTCCCAAAAGTCAACTTAAGGGTGAATTAGGTCAAGAAACCCTAATTCCTGATTTTTGATGTATGCATCCCCTGAGGTTAAATTGACTTGATGATGGGGTTTATGATGTTCCATGGAGTATTTTAGGTTATGCCTTGAAGCATTGTCTCATGCCCAGAGGAAAATTTCCATCTGGAAGCCCTAGTCTACCAAATCCTAATTTGGTGACACCGGCAATCCTGAGGCTTGATCCACCTAGAAGGGAGCAGCCTTGTGCTTAATCCTTGAAGTGAGAGTCCTCTTGATCTATTGTAGATATTTGAGAGGCTAGGCAAGTTGAAGATCATGTCATTCCTTGATTGATCCTTTGTCTAAGAACTCTGAGAGGGTTTGAAACCCTAGTTTTGATTGTAGTGGATGCTCACCCATCTTTGGGGAGACTAATGAGGTACAAAGGTACATCTATATTGTGCTGATGATTTGCACAATGATGGGAAATCTTAGTGGTCAAAATTTGGGGTATGACAGATGCACCTATTTAATCTTCTTGGACCCGAAGGTGTGAATGACGAAGGTATTCGGGCATTCGGGGTGCAAGAGGATTAAATATCAGAATACCCAAAATTTTGATGGTGGTTATGAATGGTAGCTTACGCATTCATCTTCTTTAGCTAAGCGATGATGCTTAGAAAAGGTAAACTTCCCCTCGATCCTGGTCTTCAGCCAAGGAGCTGGTCTCAGTTTTCTTTTGAAATAAACCTCCCCTCGATCTTGGTTTCCTACCAAGGAACTGGTCTTAGTTTCTTTTCTCAACTTCCCCTCGATCCTGGTTTCCTACCAAGGAACTGGTCTCAATTTCTGAAGTAAACTTCCCCTCGATCCTGGTTTCCTACCAAGGAACTGGTCTTAGTTTTTGATTTAAACTTCCCCTCGATCCTGGTTTCTTACCAAGGAACTGGTCTCAGTTTCTGAAGTAAACTTCCCCTCGATCCTGGTTTCCTACCAAGGAACTGGTCTTAGTTTCTGATTTAAACTTCCCCTCGATCCTGGTTTCCTACCAAGGAACTGGTCTCAGTTTCTTTTGTCAATACACTTTCTTGACAAGGAACGCTGTTAGTAGCGGTTTTCCTTCAAAATTCTCGCCGAATTTTCCTGAGGAGATGCCATTTGAGTGGAAAAAGTTTTGATGTCAGACTTGCTAGGGAACCCATTCGTCTGAATTGTAGAGGTACACAAACTTCTTTGTTGGAGACGCCATTTGTTGATTCTACTGGGGAAAGCGAGTCTCTTGAGAGACTGTTTTCGTTTGGGGTCTTACATCATACTTTTCTCGGGATCTTTCCGGAGAAATGCCATATGATGGGATCCAATTTTGAGGTGCCGATGACCTTTTCATCAGTGGGTTTTTTTCGGAGAAAAACTGCCGTACCGCCGAATCTCTTGATTAAGAGGCTTTCTCTGGGGATTTTCCTTAATCCGGGAAAGCAAGGATATCATCTTCAATGGCGAAGAGTGATATTTGTTGAAAGTTTTCTTGTTTCTCAGAGGTTCAAGTTATCAAAGTGGTCAAGGACCGTCTCTAATCCAGAGATAAACGGGAGAGAGATTACTTAGATGATTCACTTCCTAAGAAGGAAAGGTCTGACAACTCGATTGAGAGGACCTTTATCACTAGGGGATAAGACCGACAAGAGTGATAGTGATGCAATATGAATGTGAATGTAAATCAAATGCATGATGTATGTATGTTTATGCTGACAAAACAGACGCGACATATAGACTAAAGGATGAACACGACTGGATACTCGGCCACAGTGGGGCATGTAGAAACATCGCTGGTTCAAGATAGCAATTCTGCCTTGCTTAGGAGAAACGGTCCCTGCAGGGAACCATGCTGGTCGGACTTAGGAGATGAGAACTCGGCCGAGGATGTCAGACGAAACATGGTCTCTGACACAGTTGATCCTTTATTCAGGCGTAATGGTCTAGAAAGAGTACTTTGATTCTGCACTTTGAGGTTCGAACACCTTTGGAGACGCGATTGATGTTCTTTCGATGTTTAACAGTCAAAAGAAATTGCCATCTCTATTTTTAAAAAGCAGAAAAAAATTTATCAAGTAAATTCATTTTTGTTTTATTTCAAGAATCGTTGACCATGTTAAAATGCTGTTCTATAAAGCTAAAAATAAGTAAGAATTACAAACAAAAGCACAGGGGCTCAAATTTTATTGATAGGATGTAAATCAGCCGAACGCGTGATTCCATAGAGTATTTACAAAGTTAGAAAATTGTAATTTACAGTGAAAAGGGCTACGTTGAAATATAACGACCATTATCCTTCTACCAACTTTGAATTCGGGACATCCTGAGCTTCTGTCGAAGATGACCTTGACTGGAGTTTTCCTAACGGATGATGTAACTGCTGCTGAGGGATTTGCCCCTTTATTGAACGTAGTTACTTGCCATTATCTCTAACTTTTTCCTGGATTGTACTTGGAGATTTCCAATCCACCGAGATGATTTTTTTATCATGTCTCTAATTTTTGCCTGGACCGCCCTTTCGGGTTTTCAATCCACCAAGACGTTGTTTTTTTTTGTTTTATTTTTTTTAGGCGAAGTATTTCTTGACTACGTCAACATTCGTGGGGTAGGCAAATTCCTCTCCATCCATGGTTGCAAGTCTCAAGGAGCCGCATGAGAAAGCTTTCTTAACCATATAGGGGCCGTCATAATTCGGAGTCCACTTGCCCCGAGAATCAGTGAGAAAGGATTGTATCTTCTTGAGCAGTTTGAAGATCGGCGCGCACGTCGCGGTTATGAGGAATATGAATCTGGAGATGTAGTTTAAACGTCCCTGGAATCCTCTGACTTGTTTTTCAGTTTTCAGAGAAGGCATTTCTTGAATGGCCTTGACCTTGTCAGGATCAACCTCAATTCCTTTCTGGCTGGCGATGAACCCTAAGAGTTTCCCTGAATGGACACCGAAGATGCATTTGTTGGGGTTCAAGTGGAGTTTGTACTTTCTCAACCGCTCGAACAGTTTTGACAGGCGGGTCATATGTTCCTCTTTTGTTTTAGATTTAGCAATCATATCATCGACATATACCTCAATTTCTTTGTGTATCATGTCATGAAACAGAGTAGTCATGGCCCTTTGATAGGTTGCCCCGGCATTCTTCAAATCGAACGGCATTACCTTGTAGCAAAAGGTACCCCACGGGGTGATAAATGAAGTTTTCTCCATGTCTTTCGGCGCCATTTTGATTTGATTATAGCCCGAGAATCCATCCATGAAGGAGAAAATTTTGAACTTTGTTGTACTGTCTACCAGCATGTCAATGTGTGGTAAAGGAAAATCGTCCTTTGGACTTGCCTTGTTCAGATCCCTGTAGTCGACACACATTCTGACCTTTCCGTC
The DNA here is from genome assembly GCA_022829125.1 of Lathyrus tuberosus. NCBI lineage: Eukaryota > Viridiplantae > Streptophyta > Magnoliopsida > Fabales > Fabaceae > Lathyrus > Lathyrus tuberosus. The sequence goes on along the minus strand of JALAZF010000301.1, from coordinate 4,861,969 downwards.
CTTTTTCAGAACGGGTACAATGTTGGCTAACCATTGAGGATATTCAGATGTAGCGAGGAAACCCGCTTCAATCTATTTCTGTACTTCTTCTTTGATCTTGATAGCCATGTCCGGGTGAGTCCGTCTCAACCTTTGTTTTACTGGCGGACATTCTGACCTTAACGGTAAACGATGTTCCACGATGCTGGTATCCAACCCTGGCATATCCTGATAGGACCAAGCGAATACATCGGGAAATTCTTTGAGAAGCTTTATCAAACTTTCTTTGACAGTTGGACCGAGTAGTGCCCCAATCTTGACTTATTTTCTCTCTTTTTCCGAACCCAAGTTTACTGTTTCCAATGGCTCTTTGTGAGGTTCAATGGACCTTTACTTTTGTCTGAGTAATCGGGAGATCTCTTCTGGAATTTCGTCATCAACTTCTTCTTCAGCCCCAAATACCGAGAACTCAAAGTCGGGAGAAGGCATCGGATCGTATGTTTCGACGGGGTTTAAAACAAGCAATCTGCATGACGTGATGATTTGTGTTTAGAAGAGATAGAGAGAATGCAAGAGTGTGTGCAGTGTATTTCTTTTACTGCTTGTTTTTATTATTGAGTTGTTTTTTAGGATTACCATTTTCTGAGAAAAGCAAAAAGAGAAAACAGCAATAAATGCGGAAATTACAGAACGACGTTATTTTATTAATGAACAAGTCGATTCTTGAATCTACAGCCCTATAAAATAAAACTCTGTCGCTTTGGGCAAAGCAGAGAGGGAAATTTACAGAAAGCGAGCCCTATCAAAACATCCGTTTCACCTGGGTAGGGTGAAAGGTTAAAACAAAGATGGCAATTACTTTGACTTATGAACAATCTTTGGAACATCGACAGCAACCCATTGGCGGTGAACTCCTCGGTGAATCACAAAGTCCGGCACCTTCCTTGATTTGTCTTCAGAAATAACACTGATTTCTGGTGGAGCAGGATCATTGGAATCTGTCTCCCAAGCAGAGTTGTCGTAGGAGAATTCCTCTGTTGCATTTTGCAGAGTATTTATGCTCTCAGCTGTATCTCCCCATCCAGTTGGCTGGATATCTTTGAGTCTGATACGAGAGCTTTCGGGAGTGGTATACTTGACCATAAAGTTGAATTTACCACTCGGTTGTCCCAAGGTGTCCCACACTTCTTCGGAACTGGAGGGGTCATCTCTCTCGATGACGTTGACCTCGGGAAAAGCGTAGTTAATGAATTCTAGTCCTGCAAACGTTGCAAATTCATCGTCATGTTGAGCAGTTTCTGAATGACCTGAGTGTTGATCCCATGACATGGTGGGGACACAGGTATTCTGTTCAATGATACTCAACTGATTTTCATTGTTTGACTGACTTTCTTGCCCCAAGTCTCTTGGGTAAGGCTGCCACATTGGCAGACCATCCATCGGGCCATAGTAGTCGTGTTCAAAGTTGTCTTTCATCAGAGTGTCTTTCTTTAATGAGTTTGGCGGAGCACGACATCCTTTCGGATCACAATCTTCGTATATCATTTCGACGTCTGACCTGGGTATAAATCTCGGACTTTGTGTCAGAAAGAAAAAGGGCGTAGGCACCTCTTCCTGAGACATATAATCGTCCTCATTGAGATAGGACTCCCATTCTTCCTCCCTATCAGATGAATCATATTTATTAATGGTATGTACCTCTTAAGTCACTGGTTGAAGGAAGCCTCGACTATGGAAGAAATTCTGAATGGGATGAAGACTTTCATCGCTGGCAGTTGTTTGGGTACAGGTTGCAGAAAAACTAAGACCCTTCTTTGTTTTATTGTCAGTAGGAATGACAAGTTGTCCCCATCCTGTTGTATTGGCGCTTTCGACCGCTTTGATAGCATCTTTGTACGAGGAAATGGAAGTTCCCCCCTCAGATTGATCGTCCTTGCCTATCGAAAGCGCTTGGAACTGAGTTCCAACAACCTCCTCCGGCTCTACACAGGTAGATAGTGAAAGGTTCCTCACAATCATGGCTTGTTCTCCATAGACTGTGACAAGTTGGTCGTTCTGGACGAACTTTAGCTTTTGGTGAAGCGTCGAAGTGACCGCCCCAGCCTGGTGTATCTAAGGTCTTCCTAATAAACAACTGTATGTTGCCCGGATGTCCATGACCTAGAAAGTGACTGGGAAAGTGTGAGGACCAATAGTTATGGGAAGATCAACTTCGCCGATAACTATTTTTCTGGATCCATCAAATGCTTTGACGATGACCTCGTTGGTTCTCATCGGAGGGCCTTTGAATGATAATTGCATCAAAGTGGACTTCGGCATAACATTCAGGGCTGACCCTGTGTCTACCAGTACGCTGGCTAAAGCATCGTCCTGGCAGTTGACTGTAATGTTGAGCACCATGTTATGACAGCGACCTTCTTCAGGTAATTCCTCATCACTAAATCCCAAATTGTTGCAGGAAGTGATGTTAGAGATAATACTATCGAACTGTCTAATTGTTACATCTTGTTCCACAAAGGCTTGCTCCAAGACTTTCTATAGAGCCTCCCTGTGCACTTCTGAACTGAGTAAAAGTGATAGCACTGAGATCTTTGAAGGAGTTTGTAACAGTTGATCAACAATGTTATACTCGCTCCTTTGGATGAGCTTCAATATCTCATCATTTTTTTTCGAAAGGTCGGAATTACTGGACTGACCGACTGGTGGATTAGGAACTTCTGTGTGAGGTTCCTTTTCTTTGTTGAGTTCTCCAACTCCTCTGTTGAAGATTCGACCGCTCCGTGTTACTCGACTGATGTCTGCAATATTCATGACGGAGGGTAATGGAATTTCCTTTCCATTCTCGACTATTGTTGCACTGTATTTGTAAGGGATAGCCTTAGTTGATTCATACGGTAGTGGTCCTGGCAGATAGATGACTATGGGAGCCTTCTGATTTTTCTGACCATCATAAGTAATTTCGATCCGTTCCTGGTTGGGAACTCTTGATTCGTCAAGTAAAGGGATGATGGCACAAACATCCCTAACCCTCTGATGATCGGAGATTACGACAACATCCTCGATTTGATCAGCGAGATAGTTGACTGATTCAGAACTTGACCATGGTTGAATGTCTTTGCGGTCCAACTGATTTTGAAGGGCTGCTCGCACGAGGTAGCATCCTTGATTGTTCACTGAACAAACTCCACACCGCTCATAGTTGTGTAGTGGCACCTGGCCGCTTCCGCTTTGAATATAGTGTAGCCTTACTAGGTCCGTTTCCACCGACTGGACATCCTGACTTTGATATCTAGTAGGATTTCTGTTAGTGATACTAATTTGTTGGGTGTCTTCATCCATATAGATGGGAAGCCACCAATGGTTCAACAAGTGCTGAAGTGTTTCCTGGACAAGGGTACAACCTTGATCGCTCTCACAACCCGCTCTGCAGTTCTGATAATCATGTGATACCAGGAATCTGAGACGGACTTATTCTGTGTGTAACTCCACCAGGCTGGTATTCATCAGACGAATATCGAAGATTTGAATCATGTTGATCTGATAGGGATTCCTATCATGGTAGTCCTAGATCCATCCAAGATCCATCTGACGCTGGAGGGCCTCTTGTATGAAAGAGTATCCCTGTTTGTTTACCGAGCAAGTCAGACAGGAACTGTAATCGTGCCGCGGAAGATTATGATACTGGCTTTGCCTTGAGTGCATTGCCACCAAGTTGACACTCATTGCTAGAATGTTGTGATTCTGAACAATGTTGGAATTCGTATAAACCATGTTAACTCCACGAACTCGGTGTTGTTGGATCCATCCAAGATCCAACTGTTCCTGTAGAGCGGATTGCACCACATAACATCCCTGATTATCTTTAGAGCAGATATCACACTGGTGATAATTATGAGGTGGCACATGGCCATATCCACTTTGTCTACAATGCATCTTGACCAAATTGGTTTTCAACAAGAGTACATCGTGAATTTGATAAACGTTGTTAGACTCTCCCTCTATTAAATTGACTGCAGCTTTCTCATGTTGAGGCAGCGGGTTTGTGAGAACATTTGGATTCGTATCTTTGAAAGATAAGACCCCGCTCCTAACAAGCTTTTGCACGTCGGATTTGAAATTAAGGCAATTCTCTATGTTATGCCCTGATCCTCCTTGATGATAAGGGCAAGTCTGATCCGCTTTGAACCAAAAAGGCGGATTTTCCGGTACTGTAAGAGGAGACTTAGTCTGGACATGCCCCTTAGCCAGTAGTAACGGAAATAGTTCGGCGTACAACACCGGTATAGGATCGAATCCTGGTGGCCGCGTTGTACGGTTGTTGTTGTACTGAGGACGAGCCTGCTGAAGAGGCTGTTGTGTCCTTTGCTGATTAGGTTGGCTCTGCGCAACCTGAGGTTGATACATAGAAACAGGCGCAGGGTTGATAGCAGGAGTTACAACTGCTACTGGTTGATATCGTCGCCTTTGGTTTCCGAGAGAGATATTCCCAATATCCTGCTCTTTTTTCTTAGGGAGAGCACTACCGTATCGTTTTGTACTACTTGATGATCCAGCGTCTTTTATTAGACGTCCTTCTCAGACGGCTTCCTCAAGACGAACTCCCATGCCCGCCATCTCGGTGAAATCACTGGGCGCACTGGCAACCATTCTATCATAGTAAAATGAGCTTAAGGTCTTTAAGAAGATCTTTGTCATCTCTTTTTCCTCAAGAGGTGGACAAATCTGAGCGGTAATTTCACGCCATCTCTGAGTGTACTCCTTAAAGGTTTCCTTGTCCTTTTGTGACATTGATCTGAGTTGATCTCTGTCTGGTGCCATGTCCAGATTGTACTTGTATTGCTGGACGAAGGCAGTGCCAAGATCTCTGAATGTGCCGATCGTGGCGCGGTTTAAACCCATGTACCATTTTAATGCGGCACCAGTTTAACTATCCTGAAAGTAGTGAATCAGTAGATCCTGATTCTCTGTCTGAGCTGACATTCGCCGAGCGTACATCACCAAGTGACTCTAAGGGCAAGAGTTACCCTTGTATTTTTCAAAGTCGGGCACTTGGAAATTGTGCGGAACTTTCACATTGGGGACCAAGCAGAGGTCTGCGGCGTCCTTTCCAAATAGATCCTGACCGCGAATAGCTTACAATTCCTTTTGCATTCCCTGGAACTCGTTTATTCTTTCGAACATGCTTTCGTTTCCACCCGAAGGTATCTGCGGAATCTGTCCTTCCGGGACAGTGTGCACCACAGGGGGTGGTACCGTTACTACGGCAGCAAATCTTGGTGCCTCCCGAAGTTTGTAACCTTCAGGAGTTATTGGTATGCCCCTGGCATCTTCGCTTTCTCGAAGTTTGTAACCTTCAGGCCCAGCGGTTTCTGTCATGATTCCCTGATCTTCAGTGATCGGAGGAACATATCCTTCCGGGATATAGTTGACAGACATGCCCTAGGGACGATCTTTCGGCATCTGATACCTAGGATCATTCTTCTCCACTATGGGCATTGAGGTGATCTCTGAGATCACGGTTCTTTGTAGCTGAGCTTCTGCCATGGTTTGCATGTCGTTACGAAGCTTTCTCATATCCTCTCTTAGAGCGTCGATCTCTTCTTTCAACTCTCTGTTCTCTTCCTCAAGATCATCCATCTTTTTCTGACGATTGACCCGAGTATTGTACGAATGAGACAGTTTGACTCTAGAACCGAGACACAAACGTGAGATTCGTAGGTAAGAAGAATACGCGATGTGAGAATGATGAATGTAATGATTATATTAATTATTTTTTGGTTTAATCAAAATAAACTTCGACAATTAGATTACAAATATCAAACAGTGGGGAAACCCCTTTTTATTGAATTCAAAGGATTACAGAAATAGAAATACAGTAGATTACAAGGTGCAGAAACAGAAACCTAAGCTAATGGGTCCCGAGTCCTCTCTGAAGAGAAATCGGGTGCTGATTCTGGTACTTTCCTTTTCTTTGACCGGGGCTCTTGGGCCGTTGTCGGGTTGTCATTCCTTTTCCAGGTGAAAGGAGCGAGTAAATTCCTTTGGTCATCTTGATTCTCTACAGCATGTTGCTCCAAAATTTCAATCAGAGCGCCCTTATCCTTCAGTATTTGCTGTATTTTGATGCACTCTACGTTGAGGGTGCGGTACTTGTTCTTCCAAGACCTCTTCTCCCGTTGAACTTTGTTGAGAGTAACCTGAAGCTTTTTAGTCTCAGTCATGAAGTACATGACAGACTCCCTCGGTGGAAGAACTCCATGATGAGGATAAGGTATCTTTAGCTTGAGAGCTCTAGTTTGTACCCAGTGGAGATAAGGCTCCACCGAGACACAGTCCAGTTTTCCTAGAGACTCCCGTCCTTTCTTATGAACGTGTTTCCAAGCGTGCACTATTTACATCTTTAGTGCTCTGTCATTTTCTCCTTCCTTGAAGAAAAGACCTTCCAGATGAGCATTCTGTGGGACATGCCTCATCGGGTATCCAAATTGACGACGAACCAATAACGGATGGTAGTTGATTCCTCCCTTAGTTCCTATAAGGGGTACGTTGGGGAAGTCTCCACAATGATCAATTATCCTGATCCTGTCATAAATCCTATTGCACCAATCTATGTCAGAGTTGGTGAGAGACATGATTTTCTGCGGCCAGCGTAAGGCACTCTTATGATCCCAAAAAGTAGCAGACTTAGGCAAATGGGAGATAAACCATTTGTATAGCAGGGGTACACAGCATGTGATCTCTCCTCCGCTGTACAAATTCCCTAAGTGTACAGAATGATACACGTCTGCGAGCAAGGTCGGCACAGGGTTTCCAATGAGAAAAACCTTAACGGCGTTGATATCGACGAAGTTATCAATGTTGGGAAACAGAAATAACTCGTAGGTGAGTAAAACAAAGATGTTTTTGAAAGCAGTCATGTTCCCTATCCTAGCAAAGTACAAAGCTTTCTTTGTTAAGAACTGGGCTGGAAAACCTTGGATGCCACCCTTAGTGGTCGTGTGAGTCCTGACTTCTGACTCGTCCAAATAAATTGCTTTTGCAATGGTCTGACCCTTTGGAATTTCTTCCAATCCAGAAAATGGAGCTTGATCAGTAATGTGTAGATCAGTCAGGTGAGAGTACTCCTCCAGCGTTGATGCTAGCTGGTAATCCGGGAATGTGAAACAGTGATAGACCAGATCGTAAAACTGAACGAGTGCATCCATGATTCCTTCAATCACAGGGATTCTTAACAGAGGTAGAAGACCTCCGTACTTGGCTCTGAAAGCCTCAGGATTAGTGATCATCCTCGCTAACCTTCTCAAATCCTCAAGTTTTGGAACCTTGAAGGTGTACTGGTGAGTTCTCCTTCTACCGAAATCCACGAGCGTAATCTTTTTCTCTGACATTTGCAATCATTGTCTCAGTTTAATTTGAAAACGAGAGACTAGAAGAGAAGATTTTTTTAATGTTTTAATGTTTTTTAAAATGAATGCATGAATACAACACACAAATACATAGAAAAAACATGGGGTCAAAGGGTCGTTGTCATGAAGTCAAGGCTCTACCCATCCCAAAGGTTTATACTAGTGATTTTTGTACCTGTCTCTCAAAATCATCAGTTCTTTTCGAGAAAACACCAGCGGGGCTGGGAACCGTGCTAGGTGATGTTTTTTCGAAGAACCTTCAGAAGAGGGTGGTATCGCGTGACAACCATTTCCGATAGTTTCCACACCACTAATTTTCTCCTCAGCTTCTCAGACACCACAATCGACCCATTGCCTGTGAGAGGGAATGGGTTGCATTGGGAAGCCTCCACTGAGTTTGATGGTCGACCTCATCGCCATCACCTATCTTAAGTGTATACTCAACCTTTCCACATGCGGCATCACACGCATTCCCATTAGCAGAAAAATAAACACAGATATCAATTAGGAAAAGCAGTATATATATTTGTCCTAATGACCTAGACTTTTTAAGAGCTATGAATCCTATGTTCCTGACAGAAAATGGCTCCCCGGCGGAGTCGCCATTCTGTGATTCCTTCCCAATTTAAAGGTTTTTGACCTAAGATCCTAGTGAAGTCAACAAAAAGTCTCATTCCCAGTGAAATTCCCAGTGAAGGTTTTGTCCAAGGCTTTCACCTTGAGTTTCCAAAGACAGGCCCCATGGTGGGCACCACTTTTCTGTGGTGGCCACCTCCATGAGAATGACTGGTCAAAGGATTAAAGCTGTAAGAAAGAACGATAAGGCCCCCACGGTGGGCGCCACTTTTCTGTAGTGAGTAATTTTGGACGCGGTTCTTAAGCGCTGTCGCTCTTTGGGGTTTACTACAGGTCGATTCATTTTTTATCCTATTGTGAGCTGACTAAGGAAGGGAAATAGATGTATCCAATTAACCCTGCTTGCATACTGAGTTTAAACAGCGGTCTGTTAGGTTACGGATGCTATATGGTAATGGGGCATTTCTTTCTTCTTACTTTATTAAGGTGGAAAACTGGGACTATTCATGGGGAATTGGTCAGATTGGGTGGAGATAGGGGACTTTAGGTTTTTTTATTAGTGTGCTCGCTAAGATTTTTCTTTCAATATTATGCCTACGTATTCCGGTTTACCGAAACAGGGAAATCAGAGCGTTCGTAGTTCCTCCTATTCTATGGGAGGAAATTGGTGTTTTGGTGTCTTGTTCAAAGCCCAAGACGTGAAGCGAAAAAGGTGATCTGTATCTTGTTCAAATCCCAAGATATGAAGCTGAAGGTGGTTTGTATCTTGTTCAAAGCCCAAGATGTGAAGCTAAAAGGGTGTTGACTTTAGAGAGAATTTGTCATCTCTAAAGAGGGTTTGTTTGTCACAACTGTTTATAAAGGAAAATTACTTTAACCGGGATATGTGAATCCGGCAATGCCATAATTTCCTTTATAGGGGGGTTCCAACCTGAAGGAGAAGACTTTAACTCAGTGTAGAGCAATGTCATCTTTCCTTAGGAATTTCTCATGCTAAAAGAGGGACGGTGGCGTGGATGTAAATAATCTAGAGGCTTGCCGCTTACAGCGATTAGATGAAGGGAAAGGAGTTGTTGATGTTTGTATACTGTGAACGAGGCACATCTTTGATGCTAAAAGGTTGATTGACTCAACCGGGGTTCCCTTATACAAAGCCTAAGAGGAGGCTATTGGCCCAATAAGAGGGAGTTTTTGTGTGTCTCGTACGAAGCCCGAGAGAGAAGCTAAAAGGGTTGACTCAACAGGAGAATCTTTTATACTCAACAAGAGAGTATTTTTGTATCTCGTACGAAGCCCGAGATGGAGGCTAAAAGGTGATTGACTCAACAAGAGAGTCCTTTATACTCAACAAGAGAGTGTTTTTGTATCTCGTACGAAGCTCGAGATGGAGGCTAAAAGGTTTTAACTCAACAAGAGAGTCCTTTATACTCAACAAGAGAGTGTTTTTGTATCTCGTACGAAGCCCGAGATGGAGGCTAAAAGCTTTTGACTCAATAAGAGAGTCTTTTATACTCAACAAGAGAGTGCTTTTTGTATCTCGTACGAAGCCCGGGATGGAGGCTAAAAGGGTTTGACTTAAAAAGAGAGTCTTTTATACTCATCAAGAGAGTGTTTTTGTATCTCGTACGAAGCCCGAGATGGAGGCTGAAGGTTTGACTCAACAAGAGAGTCTTTTATACTCAACAAGAGAGTGATTTTGTATCTCGTACGAAGCCCGAGATGGAGGCTAAAGGTTTGACTCAACAAGAGAGTCTTTGTATCTCGTACAAAGCCCGAGATGGAGGCTAAAAGGTTTGACTCAACAAGAGAGTCTTTGTATCTCGTACGAAGCCCGAGATGGAGGCTAAAAGGGTACTGTTTCAGTTGAGTGACAGGTCCAGTATGTTGGTTAAGAGAAAATCAGTTCTTATAAAGAGACTGATTAAAGGTAAGGTTGTGCTTTGGGATTGATCAGAGGATCAGGGTTATTTCCTGTTCTTTAAGGAAATGGGAAATCCAAAGGGTATTTGAGACTGTCCAAGTCTACGGGTGTTTCCTTACTTGAGAATGTCTCCGAGATTCAAGGAAATTAGACTGTCCAAGTCTAGAGTTTTATCTTCTGTACTATGCTTAAAGAAACAGTAGTAGTACGTTCACGGTAGAAAGATCTAGACTCTTTGAAAGAATGTTCTATTAAGATGACTAATTTCTGTTCCTATACCTCTAGGAGGTCGTCGGGACAATTTGTACGAAGCCCAAGAGGAGGCTGGAAATGTTTAAGAAGCCGAGGGACAATTTGTACGAATCCCAAGAGGAGGCTGTAAAATCTTCTAGGAAGCCGATGGGTCCTTGTAGAACGCCCAATAGGAGGCGGGGATGCTTTTAGGAAGCCTGTGGGTCCTTGTATAACGCCCAAGAGGAGGCGGGTGAACAGTTCCAAAAGGGGTTTCACAGAGAAACGATGGCCTTTTGTATATTGAACTGTTCAAGGGGGAAATTTCCTAGACCTAGTTATCTAAGATAATTGTTATAAAAGGTCTGGTGCAATATCCGGGAGAACGTCGGGTGGGAAGAGACAGAGTTTGCCTAGTTCTAGACGTAATTGCCGGGGAAACTCTAATATCTATACTATTATTACACAGTCGATATGAGTTTATGAAAGAAGACTTATAGCGAAACAGCCCCACAATACAGTTATATATATATATATATGAGTTTGTGAAAGGAGACTTACAGTGAAACAGCCCCACAATACAGTTATATACATATGAAAGCGGTAAATGAAAGCGGGTAAACACTTACTCGGTTGTAGAGCTTCCATGTTGTTTGGTTAGTTGTTCAATAAAGAAAGATTGAAAACAACAGTATATTCAAAATCAAAGGAGAAAGCACTTTGAAATAAAAATGGTTGGGGCTTACAGCTCAAGGAGAGGCCCCAAAAATTTTTACCAGTGATCCCACTGTTGAATTTGTACAGAGGGACTTATACAAGTGACTGAGGCCTAAGAAAGGTTTTCTTACAAAGGGATGGGTCTTACACTCTATTAGAGGCCCATGTGAGTTTTAAGAAAAGAAATGGGTCTTACTACTCGAGGGTAGGCCCAATGGTTAATTTTGAAAAGGGCGACGATCGCACCGAGGTTTTGGAAACACCGTGGGACTTATACAAGTGACTGAGGCCCAAAATTTTGGTATTTATAAAGGGATTAGGTCTTACACTCTATTAGAGGCCCAAAGAGTCTTGAAACATTTGAGTATGATTAAAAATCAAAGAAACCCTAATTTTCACTTTTTAAAAGTAATTTTTCAAAGAAAATTAATAAAAAATGACAAAAAATCAAATAAGTTTAAATAAACCACTTGTGATTTTTGGTTAAGGTTTGAAAAATGAGGTTTTAATCACAAGATGATTTAAAACTTAGGCTAAAATACAGTTTTGGTCCCCCTGTTTTTTTTGTTAACAGTTTTGGTCCCCCACCCCTCACTGTTCATGTACGGACAAGTTACTGTTCATCACTTTTTTGGGCCAAAATTGGAGTGGGGGACCAAAACTGTTAAAAAAAAAATAGGGGGACCAAAACCGTGAATTTTGACAAACAGGGGGACAAAAACTGTATTTTAGCCTAAAACTTATTTAGTTTTGATTTTCAAGATGAATATTCACTTTTAAAATGTTTAAAAACAATTAAAAATAAATTTATTCACAAAAATACCAACTATAATAAATAAATAATATAAATTTGTTTTTTTTGTAGAATAAAATATTTTACTATTTTGTGATTTTTCAGAAAAAGAACCAATAAAAAATAATCAAAATTGAGGGAGTTATTAATTTTCCAAATCATTAAAAAATAATATGAAAAATGAGAAAAATATAAAAAAAAGGGGTTGAGTCTTACACTCTATTAGAGACCCAAAGTGTATTTTTGTACAAAAGATGGGGCTTACAACTCAGGGAGAGGCCCAAAATATTTTCAGTTTGAAAATGGCGATTGCGCCGAGATTTTTAACGTATCGGGACTTATACAATAACTGAGGCCCAAAATATTTTCGTTAAAAAAGAGTTGGGTCTTACACTCTATTAGAGGCCCAAGTGTTTAAAAAATGAAAAGAAATAGGACTTACAACTCAAAGAGAAGCCCAGTTGATTTTTTGTTTGAAAACGGTGATCGCGCCGAGATTTTCTTTTAACACAGAAGGACTTATACAATAAGTGAGACCCAAAATTATTTTGGTTAAAAAGGGATTGGGTCTTACACTCTAATAGAGGCCCAAAGTGTTTGAAAAAGATTTGTTAGGGTGAAAATCAAAGAAACCCCAATTTCATTTTTTAAGGCATTTTTCCAAAAAAAATTAAGTAAAAATTGATAAAAATATCAAATAAAAATCATTAAATAATGATTAAGGTTTATGAAAAAATATTTTATCCACATAAATATTTAAAATCATTTTGGTTTTTAAAAAATCAAGAAAAAGAAATCATTTTAAAAGCATTTAAAACAATTTAAAACACTATTTTTAAATATATTAAAAATAATCTAAAAATAATATTTTTTTTGTGGATTTAAATATTATGGGGTATGAATTGGAAAATGATGATTTTTTGCTATGTAAAAGAATTGGTTGAGTTTTGAAAATAAAAATAAGAAAAAGAGGAAAGATGTCACAATATCATCTCCGACATTTCTTATGGGGTAAAAACTAGTACCGAAATTTTAATTTTCAACACGTTTTTTATCAAATTTCAAACACTCATAACTCTCTCAATTTTTATCGGAATCAAAATCCGGAAGTACCTATCTTGACCAATTTTTCATAAGGAATCCGATGGTACCACACATACACACTAAAACTCGACGTACGAAACACGCAAATCGAAAAACCAGAACTGCTATTAATTCAAAATATCGTTCCGCGTCGAATTTCCAACACGCGTAACTCTCTCGATTTTTAACGGAATTAAGATCCGAAAGAGCCTATCCTGACCGATTTTTTGCGAGGAATCCAATGGTATCACACATGCATGCTGAAACTCAATGTACAAAACGCAACAATTAAAAAACCAGAACTGATACCAATTGAAGACATCGTTTCTCGCCAAACTTCTGACGCGCGTAACTCTCTCGATTTTTAACCGAATTAAGATCCGAAAGAGTCTATCTTGATCGATTTTTCGCAAGGAATCCAATGGTGTTACTAATCCACACTGAAACTTAACACACAAAACACAGAAATTAAAAAACCATAACTGCACGTTGTTTTCGGCGCCGTTTCGCGTCAAATTTCCAACGCGCGTAATTCTCTCGATTTTTATCGGAATTGAAATCCGTAAAAACCTATCTTGACCGATTTTTCGCAAGGAATCCCATGGTATTACTCACGCACACGGAAACTTAACATACAAAACGCAACAATTAAAAAACCAGAACTGCGCGTTAGTTTTCGACGTCGTTTCGCGTCAAATTTCCAACGCGCGTAACTCTCTCAATTTTCATCGGAATTGAAATCTGTAAAAACCTATCTTGATCGATTTTTCGCAAGGAATCCAATGGTGTTACTCATGCACACTAAAACTTAATGTACAGAACACACCAATCAAAAAAACCAGAACTGGACATGATTTTAAAACAACCAAAATTCCACATATAAACATGTTAAAATGCAAACAGTGGGAGGATCATAACATACACATTAAGGACTACATTTTTGCTTCAAGAATTGTTCAATATGATGCATGTATATGGACAACAAAGGAAAGCATGATTCAAAGAATTCAAGTTGTGAATTTTACCTCTTTTTTGGAGATTTTGGGCAACTTACCAAGTGCTTTGTTCCAGAAATGATTTGATGCTTTGGACACCCTCAAATGACCTCTTAGAAGCTTTTAGGATGGTTGGAATCAGCTGGAAACCTCTGGAGTAAGTTTGAGTACTTTCTCGCAAAATGGTCAAAAGTGGCCAAAATGCCAACTCTCTCAAATGGTGTTCCAGATGTGTGGCACCATTTGGGAGAGTTCAAGGATGATATTTGGAGTGTGTTTGAGGTTTTATCTGGTTTGGAAAGTGACTGAATCAAGACATGGCTTGAAAAATGCAAAAAGTGCCATTTTGAGGTTTTGAGAGGTGACTTTGTGATGTTGGTGTTATAGGTCACTTGTGAGAGTTTGGATCACCTACATATGATGTTTATGAGGTGTTAGGATCATGAGTTGTGATGGAAATGCTCTCTAGCTCAAAAACTCGAAATTTCCTTACTAAAGAAGGCATTTTGGAGTTAAAGAAAGAATTTGAGGAAAGCATCAGTTTGATGGCTTTGGTGTACTTAAACTGAGTACAAATGAGCTCTATTTATAGTAGAGCAAGTTTGTTTTGCAAGCAATAGTGAATGGTGGCTGCAGCAGAGGTTTAGCCAATGTTGGCCAATGAGAATCCAAGTCTCCTCTAGCCATTGACTAGAGGTTAGAGCATAGAGCTTTGGTTCCCTACTTGTTGGAGGAATCTTGACTGAATTCAGTTGGAGGAAGCTCAGTTCATGCCACCTCTAAGCATCCATTAAATGCTCCAAACCAAAATTGGAGTTTTGTCCCTCTTTTAGGGATTTCTATGTTTTGGCATGCTATTTTTGGTTCCTTGGACTTGGGAGGCTCATGGATCAGATCATCCCCCTTAGATGTGTCCAAAATGATGACAAGACTTGAAAATTCGTGTGGCACAAAAAATGTGCAAATCTGCCCCTGAAAAATTCAGCTGCAGCAAGCCTTTTTGTAAAATCCATAACTCCCTGCTCGAGTATGCTACATGGACGTTCTAGGACTTTCCGGAAAGCTTAGATGACATACTTCGACTTTGATGTTTGGCCCTAGACCTGGTTCAACTTGGATCATGGAGAAAAACAGCCTTGAAGTTGGGACTTCATGCTGAAATTACAAGGCAGATTTTGGCTAAGTGCTGAAAAATGTCAATTTTAGGTTTTTAGCCATTTTGATCCAATCATAACTCAAAATCCATAATGAATTGGGATGAAGTGTAGTTGACACTTTTGTAGAGGGCCATGAGGGATACAAATCCATCTTTGGATGGGGAAAAATGGCTTTGTGGTTTAGGAGTTATGATCCTCCAAAGTTGGTACCCTTGCCACTTTATTCCATAACTTAGAAAAATTTCTAAGTTTTTATGGTTACCCCTTTTACAAGTTATCCCACTTTCTTTGATTTTTCTTGATGAATGATGATTCCAATCACACATTAACATCATTTTAGGGTTAAAAAACCATTTTTATGAAAAATCTCAAAAAGTCAAAGTTTGACTTTTGTGCACAGTTGACTTTTTATCAGATGAATTCCAAACTGTGCGATCCTTTAGGAAATCATGTCCTTGACCTAAATCAAACTTGATGGACATGTTCCATGGGTGTTATAGGGTGTATTTAATCGTGTCCCACGGCTTGGGAGCATGTCCTGGTCAAAAGTCAAAGCTACAGTTGACTTTTCTCGCGAAACCCTAATTGTGGTTCAGATGAAATTGAAACTTGTTGCTCAAGCTTCTTGGGTCAATCCATTGTTGCAAATGGATCAATGTGGTATGTTGGAGACCCTTAAATCATGTCTTGAGGTCTTGGCTCATGATTTGTCCCAAAAGTCAACTTAGGGGTGAATTAGATCAAGAAACCCTAATTCCTGATTTTTGATGTATGCATCCCCTGAGGCTAAATTGACTTGATGATGGGGTTTATGATGTTCCATGGAGTATTTTAGGTTATGCCTTGAAGCATTGTCTCATGCCCAGAGGAAAATTTCCATCTGGAGGCCCTAGTCGACCAAACCCTAATTTGGGGTATGACATATACCAACACTTCTCTCTCTCTCTCTCTCTCTCTCTCTCTCCAAAAATTCAAAACAACCGTTTCCTTCCTCATTTTCTACCTTTTCTTCCCGGAATCCTAATTTCTCACAAACCCTCTCATCTCCCTTTCACTCAAAAATGACAAAAGATGCAGTCACCGGTCACCGCTACAAAACAGTAGCAAAGAAGAGTGTCATCCCTATGGTTGACCTTTCAAGCCAAGAGGAAGATGATACCTTTGTGAATGTTGAAGCCCACAAGCGATTTATGGATCATTTCAGCAAGATGAACGTTTTTGCTGAGAGAGGCTTTGTAATGGACAATGAGGACGATAAGCTTGGACTTCTTGGTGACTTAGGAGTGACTATCACAAAACTGAAATGGGGCAACTTCTGCAAGCAACTAGGTCCCTATAACTCAACATTAGTCAAGGAGTTTTACTCAAACCTAACAGACCTAGGTCACAAAAGGTTGGAAGTGCTGGTTAGAGGAACGAGGGTAGTATACATTGAATCCAACATTAATTTTTACTTCAAACTGGAAAATAAGGAAGATGAGTACCAAAACCTAGTACTTACTTCGCAGGAGGATGGGCATGATGCTTACATGGAATCATTATATGTGCCTGGAACAACTTGGGTAGAGAAAGCAGTCCGAAGGATGGACTTGAGGCCTGGTGTGAAGGTGTGGTACCAGTTTGCTAAGCACTCCATCAAACTAACTGCTCACAATGAGACAGTTTCAAGGGCTAGCTTAGTGTTGCTTCACTGTATAACTGGATTGAGAGAAATCAACATTGGGAAAGTCATAGTTCAAGAGATCCATGCATGTTCAAAAAAGAAGGAAGGAATGCTTTACTTTCCATGCCTCATCACAACTCTCTGTCGAAGGCAAGGCATGCTGGAGTATGACTCTGATATTTTTGGTTCTCCGCAACAACCTCTGGACACGAATTCGATTATGACATTGATGAAGCCCAAGGAAGCTAGAAAAAGGCTAGTTTGTCTGAGCAGAAAGACCCAGCATTGGAAGTCCTTCTGCATCTGCAAAAGGATCAAAGGGAGTATTTCGCATTTCAGAAGGAAAAGGAAATCTGGCAAGAGAAGCTGTGGGTCATGTAAGTCACTTTAAACTTGGTTGAGCCTCCAAAATTTCCTGACCATATTCTGGGAGACACTGAGCCTACTGCTGTTGAGAATGAAGTAGAAGAGAAGAGGTCTACAAAGAAAGAAAAGACGAAGAAGAAAAAGAAGGAAAAGGAAGAAAAGAAGAAAGAAGTGGAAGAGTCGAGCAAAGGCGTGTTTGTGGACACCACTCAAAGTCAAGCTAAGAATAAGAAAAAGTTGAGAAAAGCTTACCCATCCCCACCTCCAGAAAATGAAAGCTGAGTGGAAGAGAAAAGAGATCCCCATAGCTCCAACACCTCCCAACAGTCCTGCTAAGAAATTTGATCTCAACAAGCCCGACCAAGAGGAAAGTTCTGACAAGGATGAGGTACTGGAGAGGTTTTTAGAAGAGGTGGATAAAGATGCTAAGAATTTGGAGATGAACAATGAGGAAGTGGCTGGAGAAAAAGAGGAGAGCAAGAAATCAGAATACCTAGTAGAAGAAACTATGCAACCCGATGAAACTGTAGAAGATATGGAAGGAGAGGTATTGAGGAAATGCAATTCCTCCACAGAAACTGTAGAAAAGGAGGGCAATGCTGAGGAAGAAGATGAAGCTGAAAGTGAGGATCCTGAGAAGACTGTTGCTGACCCAGAACCAAATTATGTCATAAAACCTGCCGTCAATACAGAAGAGCATGTTGAGGAGGAGTAGCCTAAGGAAGCGGAGGAGCAGCCTAAGGAAAAGATTAAGAGTCCTAAGAAGGCCGCTGAGAAGAAGGTATTTGGTGTCGCGATGGAGGAAAGTAATGTCCAAGACAAAGAGAAGAAAGAGCAAGAAGGAAAGGCTGCTGAGGCTAAGAGGAAGAAAAAGAAGCATGACATGCCTGCACCCAGAAAAAGCTCCAGGCTAAGGGCCTAATCTGGTAAGGTGAAATAGGCAAGCAGTGGCATGTCTTCTCTCTCCACTAAATAGTGAGGACACTGTCCTTACTTTAAGTGTGGGGGAGGACGCTGACGCTTAACCTATCTTCACCATTCTAACCCTCTATTGACACAATTTGGATATTTTGTCTACTGCTGTTGCGTGTTTCTGCTGTTGGGATAATGTTTTTAATTACGTTTGGATAGCTGTATTTTGAGCCATGGATGTTTGAATCTTTTGTGGGGCAGTTTTGATGCCCCAAGTACTTTATGATCTGCTTTTTAATCTGCATGATATTTTCAGTCAATTGTTAGTTATTTTATTTAGTTGTTAGCTATTTTTTTATTCACTTTAGTTACATGATTTAGTTTAGAGTTAATATGCAAGGGAATGTTTGGTTTAAACAACCAAAGGTCAGGAATTTCAAATTTCAAATTTGTGTGCTTGAGAATAAAAAGGGGAAGGAACCTATTGAGAAGTGAACAAAGCAAAGTATAGTGATTAAGCTAGTGAGTTTTGGCAGAGGAAGCTGATGTTCTCTGTCACGACACCACTCATCTTTTAAACCAGCTTAAATTTTTTTTAGAGAACTGATTTGCTGGAAATAAAGAGGAAGGTTAAAACCTTAAGAATCACAAAGGGAAGGACAAAAAGACTCGAATGATGGTTGAGATGATTACGAAAGAAGCACACTCCACATGAAAACACACAAAAGTGGCAAAGACCACCAACAATAATGTTCCGGTGCCCGAAACTGGAGGAACAACAAGCATCTCATCATAATATTCAGTTGGACTCATCACAAGTGAGATCCTTTTGAGATGGGATGCTTTGCCAAAAAAAAAAAGAACAAAAATACAAAAATAAGTGGAAAAGTGTGGTCCCAATTGTGAAAGTCAAAAATACCATTTGAGAGTCAGAAAAAGAATTCCCTAGTGAAATCAAAGGAAAAGACCCCACTCACAAGAGTACACAAAAAAGGGATCAAAAGAGAGAAATTTTGGCTTGTTGTTTAGAAGAGTAGAGTCATGACAAGAGATGTCGGTTCTCTCTTGTACTTGACACCACTTTGACTAATTGCATGACTGAGCATGTTTCACTTGATATAGTTTTAATACCCCTCCAAATCTAAAGCCATTTCAGCTTTCTAACCTGACCGAAACTGTTGTTCTCCAAATTCATTACCCTAGTCATTCACTGTCACATCACCTGAGGACAGGTGATCATTCAAGTTTGGGGGAGTGATAACACTATTTTAGTGTGTTACTCTGACCCATTTTTAGGTGGCATTTTAGTTTAGGATTTGGTGATTTAATGTGAATTTAGCTTATTTCAGTATATTTTAGCTTTGAGCACATGAGGTGTTTCTTTTATGGCTTTCAATGTGCTTTTGTCTAAAAAGGAAGTCAGTTTATGGCAAGTTGAGGCGTGACCCTGAGAGACGGATTCTGGAGCAGAATAGGAAGCTGAAGAAAAGGAAGTAGTTGATAAATTAATCAATTATTTCATCAAAAGGATTGGAGAAGAAAGTTACTAGGACTCACGTGGCATTATTTTGAAGACCAATAGAGCAAGAGAAAATGGATAAGATCAAGAAAGCTAGAAGATAAATGGTAGTACGGTGGGGACCATGCTGCAAGAAAGCGCCCAGCACCAAGCCGCCTGTCGTCCGCACTGCTTCACCACTCTGCCACAGTAGCCCGCAAAAGCAACTTTGTCTCCCACCAACATCTGTACCAGATAACTTGCAAAGGAAGGGTTGAGGGACAGCTGGTCCACTTTCGGATTTGATATGGGCCTAACCTTAATTTTATCAAGAAGCCCATGATCCAAGAAAGTAGCAACTCTCACTCCCACTCACCTCTATATAAAGAAGACTTGAGCATTGAAGAAAATGAGCTGGAGATTTTACACACAACAAACATTTTTTATTTCAGTTTTAGTTTATTTAAGGGTTAGAGTAATTGTAGAGGGTCTTCTCTTCTCATTCAGTCTTGTGCATTCTGCTGGAAGCTGTCGTGACTGAAGAGAGTTGTTGCTGTTTACCCAACGCAAGAGATCTCCAAGTTCCTATTAGGTTGCATTTCTTTACTTGTCTTTGTAAGAACATGTCTCCTCTTAGTTTCACTTCAGTAGTTTGTACTCAGTTCACTATGAGCTAAACCCTTTTTTGATGAGCTTAATGAAGTTAGTATAAAAGTTGTTTTTATGTTGAAATGATGTGATGTTTAGTGTCTTATTTTGTTATGTGTTTTTATGCTATACACTTGATTCTTAGAGTGATCAACTAGGAAAAAGGTAAAAGCTTATTGTTGAGAGAGATCCAACAAACAAGTGGATTTCATAACAAAAATGGTTAATAAAGTAGGATAGAGATATTCACTTAATTCAACTTGCTTAGAGATAAGAAGTTGAGACCATAAAGAATTTCAGAATTAAAACCAGACGTATTCTAGGGTTACAAGTGAGGCTTAGAGATTTGTTCCCTTGCCCTAATTATGCATGTTTTTGATGTTGTAGAGATACACCACTAGATCACGTTCTGACCTTTTGAGGCACGACACTTCACATCATGAAAGCATTTTAGCAACAACTATACTAATGGATTTTAGCTCATCAACTGCTCTCTTTGATATTTTAACTCCTTTTTATTTATCATCTTTATCTTAGTTAATTATATGTTGCTCCTGCCATTTATTATTATTATTTTGTTACCTTGCTCATACTTTCTCTTAAACAAAGAAATTAATACTTATAGTTCAAAGCTTTCATCACTTTCTATGGGTTCGACCTTTACTTTATCACTTGCTGCATTTTTAAGCATGTATACTTGCATGTGACACCCTTGCTTTAAATCCATATAAAAAAAGAAAGCACTAGATAAAGAAGCAACAATCACATACTACAACTTTGATGTTGATCACTTGGAAAGAATCAATTTGGATCATGGAGAAAAATGTCCACCAAAATTGAACTTTTCACTGATTTATACTTAGAAAAATTTCTAAGTGTTGATATTTTCACACCTTGAAAAACCTCAATTTTGAGCAATCGTAATTTTCAATTGGTAAATGATTTTGAGTCCCTTCTTTCACCAATTTGAAGTATGTAATACCATCTTTAAAATGAGTCCTCAAGTGTTTCCATTGGATGCTTGAGGAAGAAGTTATGGTCTTGGAAAATAGAGCATTTGTTCATGTGATTTTGTAACTTAGAAATATTTCAAAACCCTAATTTTCACAAATCATGATCTTTCTCTTGATTAATCATGATAAATACAATCATCCATCATATTTTCATGATCTTTGACTTGTGGAGTCCGTGTTTGTCTAAAAATCTCAAAAGTCAAACTTTGACTTTGATGAACAGTTGACTTTTTCCATATGGACTTGAATTCTTCAATTGTCAATGGATCAAACTTCTTGGATCAATCCAAACATATGGTTGGGCTAAGATTATGTAGTTGAGGTCCTTGAAATATGTCTTGAGGTGTAGGATCATGCCTTGGTCAAGAAGTCAACCCAGAACTGAATTAGGTCAAAACCATAATTTGGATGCATCTGATGACTTGGGGCTTGATGAAATGGTATTGATGGATTCTTGCACTTGATTGTTGATGAAAGGAGGCTCTTGATCATGTTGAGAGGTTAAGGATCATATTAACCCTTGATTGGTCAACTCTTGAGCTTCTTGGTGCCAAAACCTAGCTTGCAGTCAAAGTAAACCAAAACACAAAATCTTGTAATCTCAATGAGGTTAGTAATGCATAAAACACACACATGAGATGGTTGATGTTATGCCAAAATGATGCAAATGAGGTGGAATCTTAGGGTTAAAAATTAGGGTATGACACTAAGCTAACAAAGTTCCTTCTAAAAAGAAATAACACAAAGAAAAGCGTAAGAAAGAAAGAAAGAAACATTGGTTGCCTCCCACTAAGTACTTTGTTTAACGTCGTTTTAGCTCGACGCTTCATGAGTGCAAGCATCATGGTGATTCCTTCAAGATCAAACTCGCTCATTGATCTATTGTGTTCCCAGAGGCATAATGTTTTAGCCTCTGCCCATTCATAGTAAATGGTCATGTGGGGTCATTCTAAACTTCTATGCTTCGTACAGTGTTACCCTCTTTACAACAAAGGGTCCAGACCACCGTGACCGGAGTTTTCCAAGAAAATGCTCAAGTCTTGAGTTAAACAACAAGACTATGTATCCTTCTTTGAATTCCCACTTTAGAATCCTTTTATCATGCCATCTCTTAGTTCTCTCTTTGTAGAGATTTGCATTCTCATACGCATCAAGCATTATCTCTTCCAACACACTCAACTGTAACTTTCTCTTCTCTCCTATTGTCTATTAGTCTATGCTTTAACTCAACAGGAAAGTGAAAAAAATTCCCATAAACTAGTCTAAAAGGGGTCATACCTATGGAAGTTTTATAAGAAGTCTGATATGCCCAAAGTGCATCGTCGAGTTTAGAGGACCAGTATTTCCTAGAGAAGGAAAAAGTCTTTTCTAAAATGGCTTTTATCTCTCTATTAGAGATCTCGAATTTCCCACTAGTTTGGGGGTGATAGGGCGTGGCGACCCTGTGGCGCACCCCATACTTTTTTAAGAGAATTCTCAAACTATATAGCAATGAAATACAACCCCTCATCCCTTATTACTAGCCTTAGAACCCCAAACCTTAGGAAAATAATGTTTTTGAACATTATTATCACAACTCGTTTGTCATTAATGTGAGAGGCAATGGTCTCAATCCATTTTGACATATATCCAACCGCCACGAGGATATACTAATTCCCTAAGGATGAGGGAAGGGGTCCGATGAAATTAACCCCTCAGACATCAAAAAATTCAACCTCAAGAATGCTATTTAGAGGCATCTTATTTCTTTTCAAGATGTTCCCTGTGCATTGGCACTAGTTACATTTTTTTATGAAAGCGTGAACATCATTGAAGATGTTGGGCCAATAAAGACCGACTTGGAGGATTTTTGACACATTTTGTCGGTGCCAGCATGTCCATTGTAGGCAGAGGCATTTCAGTGAGTCATGACACTTTTAATTTCCTCTTCGGGTATACAACTTTGGAAAATTCCTCTGGCGCCTCTTTTAAAGAGTAGAGGCTCGTCCTAATAATATTGTTTCAAAACAGAGAAAAACTTCTTTTTACATTGATAATTCAAATTCGGAGGCAAAACTTAGGCAACAAGATAATTGAAAAAGTCAGCATACCATGTTGACTCTTTACGAATCAAGGTAAAAAGTTTGTCATCCGGGAAAGAGTCGTCAAGAGGTAAATCACCCCCTTTCAAATCAATCAACTTAGATAAGTGATCGACGACCATATTCTCCATCCCTTTCTTATCCCTAATCTCAAAATTAAACTCTTGTAGTGACAAGATCCATCTAATGAGCCTAGGCTTGGCATCCTTTTTGCTTAAGAGGTATCTAATGGTTGCATTGTCTGTGTATATAATTATCTACGACCTTACAAGGTAGGACTGGAACTTATATATGGAAAAGACGAAGATTAATAGTTTTGTTTTGGTGGTCCCATAATTAATTTGTGCCTCATCCAAAATTCTACTAGCGTAATAAATAGAATGCATTTTATTGTCCTTTTCAGACCTAACATCGTGCCTAAAGCGTAGTCACTAGCTTTACACATGATCTCAAAAGGAGCGCCTCAATCTGAGGGTTGCATTATGGGAGTGGAGACTAAAGCATTCTTAAAAGCTCAAAAGGTTCCAAACACTCATTATCAAAGTTAAATTCAGCATCTTCCATTAATAGCCCCGTTAAGGGCTTGGAAATTTTAGAGAAATCCCTAATGAAACGACGATAGAAGTCGGCGTGACCTAGGAAACTCCTAACCTCCCTCAAAGTTGAGGTGGTGGTGGTGGGGGTTAGCTTCTCTATTACCTTAATCTTGGCCCTATCAACCTCAATCCCTCTTTCAGACACTAAGTACTCAAGGAAAATGCCCTATTTTACCATGAAATGGCTCTTTCCCAATCAAGCACAAGGTTCACCTTAACATACCTTTCTAAGACTTTTCATAGATTTATCAGACAACTATCAAAACTAGAAACATACACAGATAAGTCATCCGTGAAGACTTCCATGATATCCTCTAGGAAGTCGGAGAAAAGCGACATTATGTAGCGCTGAAAAGTAGCAAGCATATTGCATAGCCCAAAAGGAATTCGCCAGTGGGAAAATGTACCATTGGGACAAGTGAGTGTCATCTTCTCTTAGCCACTAGGTGTCGCGGTGAGAATCAGAGACCAAACCTATTGACAAGCTTGACTCGCAATTATAAGATATCATCACCGAACTTTTATTTTTCCAAGGGAATGGAGGATAGATCAAACAAAAACCCTAAGTAAACATGCAAAGCAAAAAGCAAGGCCTAAAGCTAAGCAAACAGAGATTAAGGGTATGAGGGTTGGTTATGTAACACCCTTAATTTCCCCCAGTTATTTAATTAAAATAATCAGAGTAAAACAATACGAAACAGAAATAAGGGATGCTACTTCCAACTTCTCATTTTCTCATAAATAGACATGTAACATATAAATAACATTTTCGGAAATCACACAACTTTAATCCAACAAAATAACCTTTATTACCCAGCGGGAAATTATTCATTTCAATCAACAAAGTATAACGATTTCATTTAACTAAAGAAAATAGTTTTCATATCAGAAAAACAACTAATAATTCTTCAACAAATAAAATCATATAAAAGCGTTCCCAACTCCCAATGTTACATATCAGAGTTGACGCCAAACTAAAAGAATAAACCGAAGACTTCAACCTCCACTCACACCTGAGCTCCTACAGCGGAATATCTGCACGTTACCCACGTAGAGGCAACATTCAAACAGAAGGGGTGAGATTCTCAAATCAACAAAAGAAGAAGATGATATAAATATAAAAGCATAAATCATCAAGTAATTTACCCATATCGCAACTACCAACAAGAATCACACACCTCAACACAACCATTGATCATCAATCAAAGTATAATGCAACACAACTAACTAGAGTAATGTAATGAGACACCAACCAGACTCAATGCATGTGGTACCAACTTCGATCCCTGTTTCATGATCACAATTCCCGTCAGAACGTCTATCTAGTCGCTCACACCCCACATGGGCACACGACAATCGTGATTGCTCACACCCCACATGGGCACACAATCACCTCAACAACAATCACAACATCGATTCCATTAAAAGGAATCCGGATAGAAGCTCACACCCCACATGGGCACACGTCATCCCTCAACTCATGCATCATGCTATGCACCTTCAACAACAACATGCAACAACGAAACAAATGCATAA
Source organism: Lathyrus tuberosus (assembly GCA_022829125.1). Classification (NCBI taxonomy): domain Eukaryota; kingdom Viridiplantae; phylum Streptophyta; class Magnoliopsida; order Fabales; family Fabaceae; genus Lathyrus; species Lathyrus tuberosus. Next base: position 4,836,798 of record JALAZF010000301.1, on the reverse strand, counting down.
ACATAGCATATCATCATTACTCAACTCACTATTTCACAACAACACACATACACCTATTCGAACATGCATAGTCATAACAATCCTCCCAAATACATCATCTAAAGAAATCATCAATGAAGCAATAGGAAATCTCACGAAACAACAAGAAAACCGCAAAGAAACAACAAAAATCGTGCAACAACATTGATGTGCCTCTTCGTACCACCCGGCGGCGCACAGACGTAGCTCCCCCCCCCCCTCAATTCCAACAAAGTTCCAGTAGCGTTCCATGCTGTGCCTCCTGAGCACCGCCCGACACCGCACCGCCCGACGCTATAATCCCACTGCCCGACGCTACGAGCGCGTAGCAGATTTTCTGTAATCCAATTTTCTGCTACACCAGACCCAATTTCCTCCCCAAAACAGTCCTCATAGTGTACGAAAATCACATCCAACCTCAGCAATATTTAGCAACAATAACATGCATTATTTTATAGACAACATCATGAACAAATCTTAACATCCTAACTCATTAGAACCTATCAACAAACATTCAACATTCACATGAATTCAACCTAATGATTCCTACCCAAATACATACATCATCCAACCCTTGAGAGATTAAAGAATTCCCACCCTTAACTTGTATTGATGAGCTTCATTCTTCTCTAATGGAGTTAGTCCTTCACCTTGCCCTAGCCTCTGCTTCCCATTCCCTTTTATTTTTTCTTCAGAATTTGATCGATCACTGTAGCACCTCAAAATTTGCCCTCTTGCTTTTAGCTTTTACTGGCTTATGTTGTATTGCATTTTGGCATAATCATCATTTGCATTTCATTGGTTCATTGGCATGGGATCAGGGTGTCTAAACCAAATCCCTGGAGCCTTAAGCCTCAAGAGTTCTTAATTGGGTTCTCACCTCATCATATGATCAAGCTTGACAAGAGAATGCAGGGAATCACATCACCCTAATCAGTGCAAAACTAGAGTTTTGGAATTTTTGAGTAGAATGCCCCAATGGGCAAGGACTTTGAGTTTTTATCACCTCCAAATGTCATATCTCATCTTTGTTTGACATGATATACATCATACTCAGAGGAATTTGAATTTGGAGGATGTGTTATTTCCTCCTAACCAAAGGGTACCAAAATTAGGGTTTGACATAAAATCAGTTTATTTCTGATTTTTTGAGCAAAACTTGATCTCATGGTATTCATTATGTTCCTAAGTGTATAGGGATGGAAGATTGTCTGTCAATTGGTTTCAGACGGGTTTCAATTGATCAGTTGCTTGAGAATCAAGAAATTGGGGAAAAAGTCAATTGTACAGTGGAAAAAGTCAACTCCTAACTTTTAAGGTCAAATTCATGAAATTCATGTTACATATGTTCATTGGACAAGATTTGATCAAGAAATGATGGAGGGATCATAAAAAATCAAGAAATGTACAAAGTTTCCATTTTTAGAAACTTAGGGTTTCCAAAAATGGCAAGTTTGGACCATTTTGCACCACACTTTGAGGCATTCTTTCTCCATGATAAAAGCTCCAAACCTCAGGCCCAATTTGAGCTAATTAAAGTTCACACTCTAAGCTTCAAATCCATATAAAGAACTCTTCCATTGGATCAAAATTGAGTGAGTTATGATCAATCAAAGTTTGGCAAAACTAGGTCAAAAAACCAAGTCATGGCAAGGCAAGTTCAGGCCCATGCGCCATAATTTTGTCAAACACATGGTGGGCAGAATATCAACCCATTTTTCTCATTGAATGAATCTTCAAATGAAAAAATGTTGAACATAAAAGTTGTTCATCTCAATGTCCTCTTCAACTTTGATGTTGGACATTTTTCCATTTGAGTGAGTTATGACGGAGTTATAGTGGCCCAAAGTTGATGTGTTCATGCTGAATTTTCCAAGTCATGTTGCCATGCCAACCTACCAACTTGCCACACCCATACACCAGTTTTGAACCTTAATGTTCTAAGCCATTTTACACCATCTTACAAGCCTTTATTCAATTCAATTTCCATACCAATCTTGTTCTATGTCATGTCCCCAATCTATTGCATCCTAAATCATGTTATTCCATTCATTATGCACAAAGAAATTCACTCATAAACCTCCATATTTTCATGCAGCCAAGGATGTTGTAACATTGCTACATTCTACACACCATGACACATTATTCATCATGCATACAAAAGGAAAATAAAAACTTGTTTGCAAGCTTCCTGCAGCAAGGATTTCATCACCACCACTCACTCCCATCGCCACCATAAGTGACCATGAACCCTCCACACCATAGCTAACCTTCCTAACTCGCCCCTAACTAACTTAACTCAGTTAGTTAGGTTGAACTCAGTTAACCATGCCCAAACTCACTTAACTAACTCACTTAACCACCCTAGTTAAACACTAACTCAACATATATATTCAAATTCACTCATAATTGAAAACTCTCTCTCTCTCATTTCTCACTCTCTCTTAAAATCATTCTCAAGCTTTCTCTCCACTCTCTCTCTGATCTTACACGTTTCTTCACCTTTTCATCATAATCACTCTAAAAAAATCTCAAGTTTCTCTCTCACTCTCAAGAGTTCAGATCAGGATTTTTCTCTCATTTCTTCACCATTTTCGAAGATTCTTGGAGCAGCATCACCTCCATAACATACTCTTTCTACTGTATGCATTAGATTTGCTTGAATCCACGATTGAAGAAATCTCAAGTTTCACTCATTACTCCAAAGTTCTGCTCCAATCAAGTATAGGATCTGGTTTTAGCCTTTATTTGGCTTAAAGTGTTGATTTAAAGATCTTGCAAGAAGTTCTTGGGTTTCTAAAACACAAATTGCATCTCACAAGGTTAGGGATCTTGAAACTTTTACTTTATTTCATCATGATTTTAGGGATTTATAATGTGAAATTAGTAATCATGCATTGCATCTGGAAGTCCTGAAATGATGACACACCATTGATTGTTCAATTTGGAGTTTATCTGATTTTATGATTTTGTGAAATTTATGTTGAACATGTCACTTTCGTGCCATTTTTCTTGATTTTAGAATGATCCTTTTGAGATTTAATTAGTATATTCATGATCTATGAAGTTTGGGCTTCAGTTTGGTATTTTATTTTATTGATTTTCGTTAAGAATTGATGGAGATATTTGATGTAGAAGTTGGATAAAAATTCTGCACTTTTTTTTTCTGGTTTATGAGAAAATTCTGCATTTGCATGAGTTAATGATGAAGGTGATGAGGTGTCCGAAATCTATTGGTCATGTTCTTAGTTTTCCAATGATTAAGTAATGATTAAGAAATCATGAAATATGATGGTGAGAGAGAAGAGCCGCGTGTGGCCACGCGATTGGAGCATTTTTTCGGTGGGCCCATAGAGAAAGCACAACGCATGGAAGTGAGCATTCAGCACATGATTTTCTTGGATGGTAATTTGAAATGAATGTTCGCATGTGGTGATCCCTTGTTAGCTTTACCATGGATGCGCAATGTAAACCTCATGATGTGCTTACTCTGTTGATCATTGCACAACTGACCGGATCAACGGCTCCCCTTGAGTCAAAATGTTGACCAACGTCCATATGATACACCCCAGGCTACACACGCGTCTGGGCCTTGTCCATTTACTATGCGCACCACCCTTGTTAAGCCCATGGAGGATTTGAACTAGAAATTACTATTCCAACACCCCCTTTTATTTTCTTCCTTTCTTTTATTCCCTTTGCATATACATTTCATATTTGATTTTTAAAAATACCATACAAACTCCAAAAATTCCAAAATAGTTCAAATGTGTTCTTAACACATTTAAATAATTTTCTATTATTTTTAATTCAGATTTTAATAATTTTGGATCATATTTTTATATTTTCTTGTCAATTCCTTTTTGAGTGAGGTTCTTCATTGGTATGTGAACTTGTACATTTTATTTCTCCCATCTCACACAATATTTTTTACTCATTCTTTTTGCATTGGTTAAATAACATACTGATGTATATGAAAATATTTTGGTTTCATTTTTAAACTCATTTTTCTCTTGTGTTTTAATGTGCATATTTGAGCTTTCTATGGATGTGTTTCAAGGTGAATTTGTGAACTCATTTGAGCACGTTTCTTGTTGAATTTTGTGCTATGATTTTTTACATGTGAATACATTCTGACTTAGTTGATTTGTGTTCTATTTTAAGGATTTTACAATTTTATTTTCCATTTGTTTATGCTTGTTAGATTAGAGGACCTTTTGTGAAATTTTGCTAACATCTAAACTCTAGTTTTAGGTAAGCATTTATGCCATCCCATTATGATTTGTTTGTGCATATTTTATAGGTCATTTGTATGATATTGTAGGTCATATTTTTTTCATTATAGGTCATTTTGATTTGTATTGGCATTTGATATGAGTTTATGCATTCTAATTTGAAACTTTGACATGTTTCCACCTCTTATCTGTTCTTGAACTTTACATATTTCATGTGTGCATTTTGTATGACATTCCCCTTCATTCTATTTGTATCTCATCAATAATATGCCACTACCCATATGCATTCATTAATCATTTCACATATTATGCATCTTTGATATGTCATTTTGTGTATCTAATGGAAACATGTTTCACTTCTCCTTACTTCTACTTCATCTTATCTCTTATACTTGTATTCTTTTATCCATGTTTGGTATGGTGATTCATGTGCTTGATAAGACATTTATAAATAGTATGTGGTTCTGACTTTGATCTTTTGTGAAGCATTATTACATGTTCACTTTGCATTTCCACTCATATTTCATCTATCCCTTTCATAAGTGCACTTCTTTGAAGCTTAAGACTTTGCTTGCGCATAGTTGATGTGTTTTAGGTATCTTAACATTAGAGAATATCCTTTAGGTATAGGTTCTAACCTTGAATGATTTTCAACCCTTAGGATCTTTATCATTTGATTCTTGTTTTGTTTGATCATTATTTGGTATTCTTTCCTTATTTCATTACTTGTAAATAGTTTTGAACTAACCTTTTCATGTAGGTACTAAGGGTAAGTAAGTGTGTGGATATGCTTCCACATACACTTCTCTATTTCATCTTCTTTTATTTCCCTTAACCATTCAAATTGTGATCATGATAAGCATTTATATGCATTCTTTGAATAACTCCTTCTTCATCCCTCTTTAAGATCAACTTAACTTCCATCTTGGAAGTAAGTTGCTTCTTTTGCTCTTCTTCTTCTTTCTCTTAGGGTTAGGTTTCTTAAACCTCATTAACCATAGGAACATCCATGAATGATAACACTAGGGAGAGTCTTAGTTCCCTTTAGTTTTCACCTTTTGCTTCCTTTTAAGTCTCTCTTCTTCTCACCTCAAAATAAAAAGCAAAAAAAAGACATTTAGTAATAGACTAATGCATATTGCATGTGAGCCTTGTATGTGGGAAATAGAAGGAGGGGGAGTTTATCTCCACCTTTCTAGAGTGTTTAGCATACGTCCTGTTAGGACGACCATGCGACGCATTCACTCTTATATCATAGACTTGAATGCAATACGTATTACAAAACCCCAAAAACAATCAAAACATTTCTTGTTTAAAAGACAAAAACAAACAATAACGTCTTTCCTTTGGGAATTCTTTTCTCATCTCACTCATTCTCGACGTACGAACGTGCTTCTCCTCGTTCTCTGGCAAGACGGTAACGCACTCGATTCAAAGAGCCTGCAACACCTGAGCTAGAACGTTGGCCATTCCCTAAAAAACACAAACAATTTTCCCTAGGTGAGGGGAACTACGTCGCTCTGATTCTCATGTTCCCGATGAAATACGTAGGCAGTGGAGTAGGGTTCATTCGAGCACTTCTTTTATTTTCCCTACATTTGTTTCTCGTTCTTTTTTTGTTTTCATTCCTTTTCCATTATCTTTTCTATCACCCTTTGATCGAGACAACAAGCGTGGATCCCATCGGGTACAATGGACGTGTTGGGTGCTAACACCTTCCCTTCGTGTAACCGACTCCCGAACCCAGTTCTCTTGGTCGCATGACCATGATCTTTCCTTCCCTCAGGTTTATGCAGTGTTTCCTTTCCCTCTCTTGGGATAAATACACATTGCTGGCGACTATGTTTCGGTGCCACTTTCGCGTTTGTACTTGGATGAAAATTTCGGGAGCGACAGCTGGGGATCGAACCCAGAATCTCTGGTTTCCTTAGTGAGTCAATCCTAGCGCTTGTCTATTTTATTTCATTGGGTGTTTACTGTTGTGCTTTATTTTACTGTATTACTGCATTACTGCTTTACTGTTTTACTGTATTTACGCATTTACTACATTACATATCATTATTTTGCTGGATTGTGTTGGTTTTCTGTTTGGCGAGATGGGTGTTCTGAGAGATAAGCCCACTACCCAGGCTTGAGTACACACATAGGTATTAGAGTGGATAGTCATGACGCTTGCATGGTGGTGACCACATATTGTTGTTCTTGAGACCCACAACCAGATGAGGTTCTATCGGGAGCTTTCTGCTACTGCATGTTATTCAGGCCAGTAGTTATTCTTCTGAGGAACTGTCGACTTTGGTGACCATTCCCGAGGACTCGGTTGCGGCACTCCTTCCGAGATGTGACAGTGGCAGACCATATTATGTGGCAAACCCATTGCACATTCTCGATCCGAGGACCCAATGCTGGGAACTTGCTATAGGATTTCCTTTTTGAAAGAGAATCAGTGGAGGCACTCCTCGATTGGCGATAGTACTGTACCCTGAGGGATGAATGTACTATTACTTCTCGACCTCAGTGCCAGAAGCTGAGGACCTTTCGTTTTTGTGAATCAGTTGAGGCCTCCTCGATTGATGATGATGCCAAACTAGAAATGGTGAACGTATCATCATTTCTCGACCTGAGAGCCCGAGATACTGAGGATCCTAGTACCCACACGTGAGAAGGGCGGGTTGTTTACAGGTTTGCAGGTAACCATGACCTCCTACATACCCGATTTTCTGTTGTCATTATGCAAAAGGAGAATTCATCCTATTGTATTCAGATGGTTCCTATCTATGGTTCTATATTGTTCTCAGAGCTACACTGACACCGTTCACAGTCCAGCACAGACACTTGGCACCTTGATACCATGCCTTTTGCATTGCATTTACATGTCCTAACATACATGTTTTTTCATTTCCAGGTGCATATTTTACCCTCGATTCCAGTCATCAGGTTTTCACAAGGATGAATACTAAAGAGAGGAAGAATATCATCAGTTACAAGTTCCTCACGCCTACTCTAGGCCATATTATTGTCCTTAAAGGAATGGCGAGCCCTGAAGTGCGAACAGCTTTCGAAGAAAAATATGGGTGGATTTTATCTTTTGTCTACAACGTCAGTGATTACGAATACATGAGCCTTCATAATTTGATGCACTTCTACGACCCTCCGCTGAGGTGTTTTGTATTTCCGGATTATTTGCTGGTACCTACTTTGGAGGTGTATTCCAACATGCTAGGGATTGCAATCAAGGAGGAACCTCATTTCTTTGGGTTTGTGGGTGATCTTGACTTTGGAAAAGTGGCTGGCGCTCTTTATTTGAGCAAGTCAGAACTAGAAGCCAATATCTCCAACAAAGGAAAGCTTCGTGGTTACAAGCTGGGGTACTTGGTAAAGAAGGCTCAGGAGGCTGCGAAAGACGGGAATTAGGTTGTTTTTAATGCTTTGTTAGCCCTTTGTGTATACGGTATTGTGTTGTTTCCCAACAAGCCTGATTTTGTTGATACGGGCGTCATTCGGATATTCATGATGAAAAATCCGGTACCAAGGCTGCTGGGAGATCTTCACTACGCCCTATATAACAGAAATGAAAAGAAAAGAGGAGGTGTAGTTCGTTGTTGTGCACCTTTGTTCTATAAGTGGTTTGCAAGTCCCTTACCGCAATCAGGGGCTTTTGTGGATTCTAAAGATTCTCTAGAATGGAGTCAGCGCTTAATGGGACTAGTTGCCAAAGACATTATATGGGTAGATCATGGGCTAATTGGCAAGAACATTATCCATAGCTGTGGTAAGTTTCCTAATGTTCCACTAATAGGAAGAAAAGGAGGAATAAACTACAATCCTTCTTTGGACGTCCGGCAATTTGGGTACGCTCTGACGGGTCCGCCCATTAAGAGAGATGTAGAGGAGTCCCTATATTTCCACACATCAGATGGTTTGGATATAGCAGAAAAAGTCTCTGAAAGATGGGTTAGCGTACTGAAGAAAGGAAAAGTTGCTCTAGGAAAACCCAACAATCGGGCCTATCCAGCATATGAAGAGTGGGTGAAGAAAAGAGTTGAAGATTTTCACTTGCCTTTTGGTAAGGCGCCCCTTCTATATCCTGAGGAAGAGAGAGAAAGAAGTACTACCACTGTGGAAGAATTCGACAAGTTGCAAGCCTCGGTGAAAAAGCTTCAAGGAGAGAATTCTGAGTTGAGCAGCCGTCTTCAAGAAACGCTATATACCAACAAAAAATTGGAACAGAAAGCCCAAGATGCCGAACAAATTTTAGCAGCAAAAGAAAGGGACTTTGCAGAAAGAGCTCAACATTTCCAGAAAATTAGTAAGGGTGCCGATGCTGCTACTCAAGCTCATAAGAAGACCAAACAGGCCTTAGCCCAGACCAAAGACAAGCTAGCCAAGCTTTAGCAAGCCTGGGATGAGGTCAGAATGGAGAATACAGAGCTGCGAGAGCAATTAAAGGCCAAAGACGATGAGCTTCTTAGAGCGCATGAACAACGGAGGAAACATCGGGAAGATTTTGGAAAAATCCAAAAGCAGCTGGAGAATGTTAATGATGAACTGAAAATGTCCAAGAAAAAGCTTGAGGACGCCATGGTGGAGATGGGAAGACTCAAGATACAAGCTGGGGTGAAAAGGTTTAAGGAAGTGAGTACTGATGAAGCTCTCTTGATGCACGCAGACTCATTAGTCGAAGCTCTGAAGAGGAGAGACATTTTGATCAATGAGTTAATTGAAAGGTCAGGTCATCAGCGCACCAGAATCCTGTTTGAAGAAATCAAGCATTCTAGTGAGAAATTGAAAGATTTGGAGTTAGATGTTTGATCTTACTTTTCCATCTTCTTAATGTAGTTTTGTTGATGTACTGTTGGCTACCATCAGGCTTGTTGATGGAGTCATTTCCTTGATGTACTCCCCATTTATGTACTCATTGTAAAATGCTTCGGCACTTATTAGTTTTCTGTTGAATTCAATGAATGGTTTATTCAAAGGGGTTTCTTCGGCATCACACTATTCACCAGCACATTATCACGACATTTTATCACAACACAGTTCTTCACAATATTTTTCTCTCAACGTTATGTGACTATTATTGAGATTCTTGTGATTAAGACTGGAATCAGAGTGTAAAACGCCCTGGGGATGAAAAACATGACATTTGCATTTTCATAATCATAAGCATTTTTGCATAGCAGGTACTTGCTCCGGTTTTTTTTCCTAAACTTTATTTGGTTTCAGGCAGGATAGCTGACCAACCGATTCATCAATATTCTACTCGACTTAACCAGAAAAGAGTAATGGAGAAAATGCAAGCAGAGATGGCCGCCATGCAGGCCCGCATCACCCAATTCATGGAAATGATGCAAGGGGTCGTACAGGGAAAAGAGCAACTCAGGACTCTCGTTCAGCCCCTGGTAGCAAGGGTGGATGAGAATGGGGTACTTCACGGTGGTGTCCAGAACAATGTTATTCCTCCGGGAGGAGGCGTCAACGGAAATGTTATTCAGAATGGACCTCCGGGCAGAGTTCCAGTTCCCTCTGTTGTTATCCCTCCAGGCGGAGGAGAAAATGTGGTAATTCCTTCTATGGTTGGAGGAGGAAACAGTATTCATACAGTTCACGGCCATCACTTTGATGACCAACAAGACGATGTGTTCTCTGTGCCGGGTGGAGATGTTGGTCTCCCGGTGGTTGATGATCAAAGAATTAGAATGATTGAAGAGCAACTGAGAGGGGTGGTAAATCAAAATTCTGTCGGAATGGATCTGGATGACCTAGGGCTGGTTCCTGATGTGAGAATTCCGCATAAGTTTCAAGTCCCGACGTTTGAAAAGTAGAACGACACTACTTGCCCTAGGACACATGTTCGGGCATACGCCAGAAAAATGGTCGCGTACTCCCGTGATGAAAAATTGCTGATGCACTTCTTCCAGGATAGCTTGTCTGGAGCGTCCCTGGAATGGTATATGCAGCTTTAGAGGAGCCATGTACGCAACTGGAAAGAGATGGTTGAAGCATTTGTGAAACACTATCAGTATAATACTGATTTGGCTCCTAATCGTACACAGCTACAGAGCATGACCCAAAAGAGCAGCGAAAGCTTCAAAGAATACGCACAGAGATGGCGCGAGTTGGCGGTAAGAGTACAACCACCTATGCTGGAGAAGGAAATGCTGAGTATGTTCATGGCTACATTTCCAGGGCATTATTATGAGAAGTTATTACCATGCATGTCAGGCAAGTTCGCTGATCTGATTATGGTCGGGGAAATGCTAGAAAGCAGAATCAGAGCTGGGAAAGTTTCGGGTAATGATGTGTCGTCTTCTAGTCAGGGGAAGAAGCCATATGTGAATTACAAAAAGAAGGAGGAAACGAATGATGTCTCATCGTACCGAGGCAAAGGGAAGCAACACCATAATTATAACCAACAGGTAGCATCAATGACAATTCCTGCAGCGCTCCCGCAGCAACAGCAAAATCAGGCACCTCGCTGTTACCCAGCTAGACAAAGGACGGCTGATAGGCATTTTGAAACACCTCCCATGCCGTATTCACAGTTGCTTCAGCACTTACTTCAGCTACAACTAATTCAAAAGAGGACTCTAGCTCCTATCACTGGTAATCTACCTCCTGGTTACAATCCTAACACCCATTGCGACTTTCATTCTGGGGCGCCCGGACATCATATCGAGGACTGCAAAGCTTTTAAGCACAAAGTCCAAGACTTGGTGGATTCTAAGGCTATAAACTTTTCGAATGAGGTGCCGAATGTTATCCAGAACCCGATGCCTGATCATGGCGGGCCGAGGGTTAATGCTGTGTTAGAGGAAGATGAATTTTTGAATCTAGTTATGGATGTGAACGAGTTAAGGACTCCTTTGATGGTGGTAAAGGAGAAATTATTGATGGGGGGAGTATACCCTGGTTACGACAAGAATTGTTCAGAATGTATGTTACAGATGAACGGTTGTGGGTTGTTGAAATCGGGAGTCCAAAAGTTGATCGATGAGGGTAGCTTGCAGTTTGACAAGTATGACCGACAAAAAGAAGTTATTGGTAGCGATGTAGCTACTATCACTATTCCATTCAAGACAATCATGATTTCAGCGGCGGCAAGACCAGCGCCGGTTATGATCCCAGGTCTTGGGCCCATTCCTTATGAGAGCACCAAGGCCATTCCTTGGAACTACGGTGCAAAAGTTTTCGTCAATGGGCGGAAACAGGAGTTAGGGGGAACTTCAGTAGCAAGTTCCAGTCTTGAAAAACGGCCCATAGATAATTCTGTGCAGACTCCGGCGGTGACTGACCCTGTAGTGAAGCCAACTGATAGTCATTTCTCCGAGAATGGAGAGGAATTCATGAGGTTAATTCGAAGAAGTGGCTATAAAATAGTGGACCATTTGCATCAGACTCCATCTAAAATATCAATAGTATCCTTGTTGTTGTGTTCGAAAGCTCACCGAAACGCATTGTTGAAGGTACTGAATGCCGCTTATGTGCCCCAAGAGATTTTAGTCAATCAGCTTGAGGGGGTGATAGCTCATGTTAATGCAGGCAACGGTTTGGGGTTCACTGATGTTGACTTGACTCCAGCCGGGAGAAACCATAACAATGCCTTGCATATTTCTGTAGAGTGTCGTGGGTCGTTGATATCTCATGTGCTTGTGGATACAGGATCATCTTTAAATGTCTTGCCTAAGAAGGCATTGATGAAGCTAGACACCCGAGGGTTGATATGCACACCAAGTGATTTGGTGGTGCGCGCATTTGATGGTTCTAAAAGGGTTGTTTTTGGAGAGGTTGTGCTGCCAATCAAGGTTGGCCCGGAGGTCTTTAATGCCACATTCTATATAATGGATATTCAGCCCGCTTACAGTTGCTTACTTGGTCGACCGTGGATCCACGGTGCTGGGGCTGTAACGTCCACGCTCCATCAGAAGCTGAAGTATATGGTGGATGGACACGTGGTAACAGTCTACGGAGAGGAGGACATTATGATAAGCCATCTATCTACCTTCAAATATGTGGAGGTAGATGGTGAGATACAGGAAACATTATGCCAGGCTTTTGAAGCGGTAAAAGTTCATGAAGAAGTTCCCAAGGAGGTTGGCCCATCTGAAGTGGTTAAGCAGTCTACCGTGGTAGAACAACCGAAGATTTTTATGTCATCCCTCAAAGATGCAAGGGCTGTGGTGGAAGCTGGAAGCTCACAAAAATGGGGTCAGGTTATTGAGGTTCAGAAGAAGCAAGATACTTACGGGCTGGGTTACAAGCCACCCAGGCGTCCTGAAGAGCCTCCGAAGTTTTACGGCCTGGTTCATTTTACCAGTGTTGGGGTTTTCTTTGATAGAGTCAACGCTATTGAAGAGGAGGGGGACAGCGATTACGACATGGATAATTGGATCCGCCCATGCGTACCTGGTCAAAGTCCCTGCAACTGGTTATCAGAGAAGATCATCCAAGTGACTGGGCCAGAGTAATTGTCTCTGTTTTTCTATTGTGTTTGATCCTACGTTCTGCCCAAGGCGTAGTGATTCCTGTTTGTAGGGCTTGAACATTTCGTATGCTTTTCTTTATCAATAATAAAGGACTTTGCGCATTCAAATATTTCTGATCCCTGTTTTCTCTGCTTTATTTTGTGCATAAAATCACATCAAACTGGCAATGTGTTTTGGTTGTTGCATACATAATAAAACATGAATCATCTATCATGCAGGTTACCTTGTTCAGATTCCATCCCTCGTGATTCGGCTATGGCTCAGTATGATTTCGATAATCCCATATATCAGGCTGAAGAAGAGGTTGAGGAAGGCTGTGAACTTCCTGAGGAATTGGCCAGACTACTAAAATAGGATGAAAGGGTAATCGTGCCCCATCAGGAGGAGATTGAGATTGTTAATTTGGGAACCGAGGATGCGAAAAAAGAGGTGAAGATTGGGGCTGCTTTGGAAGACAGTGTAAAGGGAAGATTGATTGAAATGCTTCGAAAGTATATGGATATCTTCGCCTGGGCTTGACACTGACATCGTGGTACACCGGTTGCCGCTCAAAGAGGGATGTACTCTGGTTAAGCAAAAGTTGAGAAGAACGAAACCTGAAATGTCTGTCAAGATCAAAGAGGAGGTTCAGAAGTAGATAGATGCTGGATTTCTGGTGTGACAAGTTATCCTCCGTGGGTTGCTAACATTGTGCTTGTACCTAAGAAGGACGAAAAGGTCAGGATGTGCGTTGATTATAGAGATCTGAATAGAGCAAGCCCAAAAGATGATTTCCCGCTCCCTCACATCGATGTGTTAGTAGACAACACTGCTCAATACTCTGTGTTTTCTTTCATGGATGGCTTCTCTAGGTATAACCAAATCAAAATGGCCCCGGAGGACATGGAGAAAACAACGTTCATAACACCATGGGGAAAATTCTGTTACAAAGTGATGCCCTTTGGATTGAAAAATGCTGGGGCAACTTATCAGCGGGCAATGGTGACTCTCTTTCATGATATGATTCACAAAGAGATTGAAGTATATGTTGATGACATGATTGCGAAGTCACAAATGGAGGAGAAGCATCTGGTAAATCTGCAGAAGCTTTTTGATAGGTTGATAAAGTTCAGACCGAGGTTGAATCCGAACAAGTGCACCTTCGGGGTGAGATCGGGAAAACTACTCGGGTTTATTGTCAGCGAAAGAGGTATCGAGGTTGATCCTGCTAAAGTAAAAGCCATACAAGAAATGCCTGAGCCGAGAATAGAAAAAGAGGTTCGTGGTTTTCTGGGGAGGTTGAACTACATTGCTAGGTTCATATCTCATCTTACAGCCACTTGTGAACTAATATTCAAATTGCTAAGAAAAGACCAAGCGGTCAGGTGGAATGAAAACTGTCAAAAGGCGTTCGAAAAAATAAAAGAGTATTTGCAGGAACCTTTGGTCCTTATGCCACCAGTGCCAGGAAGGCCATTGATTATGTATCTTACGGTTCTTAAGAACTCAATGGGGTGTGTGCTCGGTCAACAAGACGAGTCAGGTCGAAAAGAGCATGCCATATACTACCTGAGTAAAAAATTCACTGATTATGAGTCGAGATACTCAATGCTGGAAAAAACATGTTGTGCACTCGCTTGGGTAGCTAAGTGTTTGAGGCAGTATATGTTAAACCACACAACCTTCTAGATTTCGAAGATGGATCCGATCAAGTATGTGTTTGAAAAGCAGGCGCTTTCTGGAAGGATAGCCCGTAGGCAGATGGTTCTGACAGAGTACGATATTCAATATATTTCCCAAAAATCCATTAAGGGAAGTGTTTTGTCAGAATATCTTGCCGAACAACCAATTGAGGATTATCAACCGATGAAGTTTGAATTTCCCGATGAGCATATTATGTATCTGAAGATGAAAGACTGTGAAGAGCCTCTACATGATGAAGGACCTGAAATTGGATCCTAGTGGAAGCTAGTCTTTGATGGGGCTGTCAACTCATATGGTAACGGAATCGGGGCAGTCATTACGACTCCACAGGGTTCTCATATACCCTTTACTGCTCGGTTAGCGTTCATATGTACCAACAACGAGGCAGAGTATGAAGCATGCATCATGGGGTTAAAAGAAGCAATTGATTTGAGAATAAAAAACCTCGATGTTTATGGTGATTCCGCGTTGGTGGTTAACCAGATCACAGGGGAATGGGAAACTCGTCAAGCAAATTTGGTGCCTTATAACAACTATGCTAGAAGGTTGTTACCTTTCTTTGACAGAGTTGATTTCCATCACATACCCCGGTTGGAGAATCAGATGGCAGATGCGTTGGCAACGTTATCTTCGATGTATCAGGTGAACCTTTGAAATGAAACTCCCTCGATTAGAATCATGCGTCTGGATAGACCCACTTTTGTGTTTGCAGTTGAAGGGGTATCAGATGGAAAACCTTGGTATCATGATATTAAGGTTTTTCTGAAGAGTCAAGAGTATCCGGTTGACGCGTCCACCAAAGATAAGAAAACTCTGAGGAGGCTGGCGGGAAACTTCTTTTTGAACAAAGACGATGTGTTATACAAGAGGAACTTTGACATGGTCTTGCTACGTTGTGTTGATGAACACGAGGCAAGCCTATTGATGGAGGAAGTTCATGAAGGTTCTTTCGGTACTCATGCCAATGGGCACGCTATGGCCAGAAAACTGTTGAGGGCGGGGTATTATTGGATGACTATGGAGTCTGATTGCTTCAAATACGCCCGGAAATGTCATAAGTGCCAGATCCATGCAGATAAGGTACACGTGCCGCCTACTCCTCTAAATGTGTTGTTGTGACCTTGGCCCTTTGCTATATGGGGCATTGATATGATAGGGAAGATTGAGCCGACTGCTTCCAACAGGCATCGTTTCATTTTGGTTGCCATTGATTATTTCACGAAGTGGGTGGAAGCAGCTTTATATGCCAACGTTACCAAACAAGTAGTGGCCCGGTTTATCAAGAAGGATATCATCTACCGGTATGGAATCCCGGAGAGAATCATTACTGATAACGGTTCAAATTTGAATAACAAGATGATGAAGGAGCTGTGTCAGAGCTTTAAGATTGAACATCACAATTCTTCTCCTTATCGCCCGAAGATGAATGGGGTTGTTGAAGTAGCAAATAAGAATATCAAGAAGATTGTGCAGAAGATGGTGGTAACGTATAAAGACTGGCATGAGGTGTTGCCCTATGCTTTACATGGTTATCGTACTTCGGTGCGTACATCAATCGGAGCAACACCCTTCTCGCTTGTGTATGGTACGGAAGCAATTCTACCGGTAGAGGTTAAAATTCCTTCGTTAAGGATTTTGGCAGATGTGAAGCTTGCTGAAGCTGAATGGGTGCGTTCCTGATTAAATCAGTTGAACCTGGTCGAGGAAAAAAGATTGGCAGCCATTGCACATGGCCGGTTGTACCAGAGCAAGATGAAGAAAGCCTTTGATCAGAAAGTGGGTCTTCGGTGCTTTCAAGCTGGTGAGTTGGTTTTGAAAAGGATTCTTCCTCCTCAAACAGATCACAGGGGCAAATGGACTCCAAATTACGAAGGTCCATATGTTGTAAGACAGGTTTTCTCCGGGGGAGCCTTATTACTCTCAACTATGGATGGCAAAGATTTTACATCCCCCGTGAACGCAGACGTAGTCAAAAAATACTTTACTTAAAAGAGACCCGCTGGACATAAAATGAAGATCCAGACAAAAAAGGGGCATCTCGACGAACTATAAAAAGAAAAGGTTCGGGGAAAAGTTAGGGATAAAAAGAAAAGAGAGAATAAACCTGCAAAGTTGAAAACCTGACAAGGCAACTTTGGAAAAAATGGGTATCCCGGTGGATTAAAAACCCGTAAAGGGCGATCCAGGCAAAATTTAGGGATTTGAAAGCAAGAGGCTACGGTCTGCGTTCAATCTGTGAACACTTTTGATACATGGAAATTTCGGAGGAAAGGAATCAGCCCAGTCAGCCTCTTCGAAAGTCAAAACATATGCGGACAAGCGAGATATACGGGTCATAGCTGAATTGAATCATGGTGGATATATGTTCCCCACATTACTGACATGTGTATTTTCTTTTACTTTTTGTGCAATTACCTCTTTTCAGGAATTGCCTCCGAATGTAAATGCCTATTTACAGGCCAAGTCATTCAATAAAATTCTCACTTCAGTCAAAGAGCTTTCCATTTATATTTTACTTTTTACTGTTTTGTTTGTGAATGTCCGATATTTTCGATAAGGCATTGCATGCGAAAATGTTGAGCTTTGCGAAGCATATCGAAAAACAGTGAAGTTGCTCATGAAACAGTCATTAGGATGATAGTCTAGATAGCCATTTTGCATTGTCTTTTGATTTTGTTTGCAGGGTAGCAGGATTTCTCCCCAGTAGAGTTATTCTCTTCAGCATCTGAAATATCATCATCCTCAGCAAAGCTTACTCTTCCCTGTAAGTGTGTCGGGTATTGTGTCCCCAATCAAAGTCATGGTTGATCTATTACTCCCTGGCAAGTAGTCAGAAGTAGGTTGTTTCAAGGACAGGAAATGTATGTTTCACTAGCTGCTGAGTGCTCTAATCCCCAGCAGGGTAAGGTGAATCTTTTCCTCAGCAGGTTATTACTCTCCCCGGCCAGAGTACAGAGGATTATGTCCCCAACTAGAGTTGAGGTTGGTCCATTACTCTCTTAGCAAATGCCAGAAGCTAATATGTCGGTATCCCCAGCAAGAGACTGGTGGAGTATCTTATTTGAACAAAGATGTTATTTCCCCACAGAGTCTGAACACTCATCTTCCTCGGCCAATCAGGAAATTTTTTCTCACCAACAATGGTTTGGTCTGATCCCCAGCAGAGGATTAATCTTGAGGGTACACCCTAGCAGAGCTGATGTTATCAATCAACATTCCTCAAGCAGGTTTTCTAGTGTTGACTGATATTCCCCAGCAGGATAAGGGCGAAGTCATTTCCCCAGCAGCGGGTCTAGTATTGGTGATTTGTCTCCCCAAGCGAGGTTTGGTGGTAATCCTCGCAGTGGTTTGTTCAACAATGGTTAATATCCCTAGCAGTTTTTAAGTCCAAGTGATATTTGGCACTCTTCTGACTCAGGTCTTGGTTTCCTTTTCAGAGAGTTATATACAATCCCCATTAGAGTGGATATTCTTTTTGGATTTCATCTCCAGCAGAGTTTGTGATCAGGAAGTCGTTCAATGAAACCTTCCCTAGCAGGGTTATTCTCAGAGACAATTTAGTTTGTCATCCCAGTGGAGCTGCCTTCGACTTCAGCATTTATTTTGCTGGAGCGCCTCTTTTGCATTGCATAAGCATTCTTGCATGGCATCCTCTCAAATGCGTAGCATTTCAATTTCGTATGGAGCATTATGCCATAGAAAAATTCAAACATATGCATTCGAAGCATAAGTCAGGTTTGATATCTTCTACCAGTATCTTTCCCCAGTAAAAAAAAGATGTAATTTATGAGAGGTTGGTTGACATTACACCGCAACCAGTGGGCCTTTCTTACTGTTGTCCCGTCATGTACTCCCCTACAGAGTTGTCTGTGTAGATTTCTCCTCCCCCAACGGAGTCCTCTTCTTTTCAGGTGGTAAGTCCATTGATTCCACTTCCTGTGCATTTGCGGCTGTCATCCCAACTTTTGGTTGGTATGTTTTTTCCAACTTTTGGTTGGCTTTTATCTGCTCTTACTCAATATTGGTTAGCTTTCTTCATTCCAGCTTTTGGTTGGTACCCTTCGTTTATCCCAACTTTTGGTTGATCTTCTCTTGGTTATTCCAACTTTTGGTTGGTACCCTTCGTTTATCCCAACTTTTGGTTGGTATTCTCTTGGTTATTCCAACTTTTGGTTGGTACCCTTCGTTTATCCCAACTTTTGGTTGGTCTTCTCTGGGTTATCCCAACTTTTGGTTGGTATTCCCTTTGTCATCCCAACTATTGGTTGGTCTTCTCTTGGTTATTCCAACTTTTGGTTGGTACCCTTCGTTTATCCCAACTTTTGGTTGGTCTTCTCTTGGTTATTCCAACTTTTGGTTGGTACCCTTCGTTTATCCCAACTTTTGGTTGGTCTTCTCTGGGTTATCCCAACTTTTGGTTGGTCTTCTCTGGGTTATCCCAACTTTTGGTTGGTATTCCCTTTGTCATCCCAACTTTTGGTTGTTCTCTTGGTTATTCCAACTTTTGGTTGGTACCCTTCGTTTATCCCAACTTTTGGTTGGTCTTCTCTAGGTTATCCCAACTTTTGGTTGGTATTCCCTTTGTCATTCCAACTTTTGGTTGGTCTTCTCTTGGTTATTCCAACTTTTGGTTGGTACCCTTCGTTTATCCCAACTTTTGGTTAGTCTTCTCTGGGTTATCCTAACTTTTGGTTGGTATTCCCTTTGTCATCCCAACTTTTGGTTGGTCTTCTCTTGGTTATTCCAAATTTTGGTTGGTACCCTTCGTTTATCCCAACTTTTGGTTGGTCTTCTCTTGGTTATTCCAACTTTTGGTTGGTACCCTTCCTTTATCCCAACTTTTAGTTGGTCTTCCCTGGGTTATCCCAACTTTTGGTTGGTTTTCTCTTGGTTATCCCAAATTTTAGTTGGTACCCTTCGTTCATCCCAACTTTTTGTTGGTCTCTTTTGTTGTGAGCGCGCCTTTGGTCGACGTTCTCGTACATCCCCATTTTTGGTAGGTATTCTTTGCTTTTGAGTCCACCTTTGGTTGGCGAGCACTTTATTTTGTATCTCTCCATAGGTTGCAAATTTCCAGGTTATTTTAGTATTCAAACCCCGTGTATCTCGATTGTCTGAAGGTCGTCGCTATCATACCCTCGGACCCAAGGAGTTTGAATAGGGGCAGCTATAGCACCTCAAAATTTGCCCTCTTGCTTTTAGCTTTTAATGGCTTATGCTGTATTGCATTTTGGCATAATCATCATTTGCATTTCATTGGTTCTTTGGCATGGGATCAGGGTGTCTAAACCAAATCCCTGGAGCCTTAAGCCTCAAGAGGTCTTAATTGGGTTCTCACCTCATCATATGATCAAGCTTGACAAGAGAATGCAGGGAATCACATCACCCTAATCAGTGCAAAACTAGAGTTTTGGAATTTTTTAGTAGAATGCCCCAATGGGCAAGGACTTTGAGTTTTTATCACCTCCAAATGTCGTATCTCATCTTTGTTTGACATGATATACATCATACTCAGAGGAATTTGAATTTGGAGGATGTGTTATTTCCTTCTAACCAAAGGGTACCAAAATTAGGGTTTGACATAAAATCAGTTTATTTCTGATTTTTTGAGCAAAATTTGATCTCATGGTATTCATTATGTTCCTAAGTGTATAGGGATGGAAGATTGCCCATCAATTGGTTTTAGACGGGTTTCAATTGATCAGTTACTTGAGAATCAAGAAATTGGGGAAAAAGTCAACTGTGCAGTGGAAAAAGTCAACTCCCAACTTTTAAGGTCAAATTCATGAAATTCATGTTACATATGTTCATTGGACAAGATTTGATCAAGAAATGATGGAGGGATCATGAAAAATCAAGAAATGTACAAAGTTTCCATTTTTAGAAACTTAGGGTTTCCAAAAATGGCAAGTTTGGACCATTTTGCACCACACTTTGAGGCATTCTTTCTCCATGATAAAAGCTCCAAACCTCAGGCCCAAGTTGAGCCAATTAAATTTCACATGCTAAGCTTCAAATCCATATAAAAAAACTATTCCATTGGATCAAAATTGAGTGAGTTATGATCAATCAAACTTTGGCAAAACTAGGTCAAAAAACCAAGTCATGGCAAGGCAAGTTCAGGCCCATGCGCCATAATTTTTTCAAACACATAGTGGGCAGAATGTCAAGCCATTTTTCTCATTGAAGTAATCTTCAAATGAAAAAATGTTGAACAAAAAAGTTGTTCATCTCAATGTCCTCTTCAACTTTGATGTTGGACATTTATCCATTTGAGCGAGTTATGACGGAGTTATGGTGGCCCAAAGTTGATGTGTTCATGCTGAATTTTCCAAGTCATGTTGCCATGCCAACCTACCAACTTGCCACGCCCATACACCAGTTTTGAACCTTAATGTTCTAATCCATTTTACACCATCTTACAAGCCTTTATTCAATTCAATTTCCATACCAATCTTGTTCTATGTCATGTCCCCAATCTATTGCATCCTAAATCATGTTATTCCATTCATTATGCACAAAGAAATTCACTCATAAACATCCATATTTTCATGCTGCCAAGGATGTTGTAACATTGCTACATTCTACACACCATGACACACTATTCATCATGCATACAAAAGGAAAAAAGAAGCTTGTTTGCAAGCTTTCTGCAGCAAGGATTTCATCACCACCACTCACTCCCATCACCACCATAAGTGACCATGAACCCTCCACACCATAGCTAACCTTCCCAACTCGTCCCTAACTAACTTAACTCAGTTAGTTAGGTTGAACTCAGTTAACCATGCCCAAACTCACTTAACTAACTCACTTAACCACCCTAGTTAAACACTAACTCAACATATATATTCAAATTCACTCATAATTGAAAACTCTCTCTCTCATTTCTCACTCTCACTTCAAATCATTCTCAAGCTTTCTCTCCACTCTCTCTCTCTCTCTGATCCTACACGTTTCTTCACATTTTCATCATAATCACTCTAAAAAAATCTCAAGTTTCTCTCTCACTCTCAAGAGTTTAGATCAGGATTTTTCTCTCATTTCTTCGCCATTTTTGAAGATTCTTGGAGCAGCATCACCTCCATAACATACTTTTTCTAGTGTATGCATTAGATTTTCTTGAATCCACCATTGAAGAAATCTCAAGTTTCACTCATTACTCCAAAGTTCTGCTCCAATCAAGTATAGGATCTGGTTTTAGCCTTTATTTGGCTTAAAGTGTTGATTTGAAGATCTTGCAAGAAGTTCTTGGGTTTCTAAAACACAAATTGCATCTCACAAGGTTAGGGATCTTGAAACTTTTACTTTATTTCATCATGATTTTAGGGATTTATAATGTGAAATTAGTAATCATGCATTGCATCTGGAAGTCCTGAAATGATGGCACACCATTGATTGTTCAATTTGGAGTTTATGTGATTTTATGATTTTGTGAAATTTATGTTGAACATGTCACTTTCGTGCCATTTTTCTTGATGTTAGAATGATATTTTTGAGATTTAATTAGTATATTAATGATCTATGAAGTTTGGGCTTCAGTTTGGTATTTTATTTTATTGATTTTCGTTAAGAATTGATGGAGATATTTGATGTAGAAGTTGGATAAAAATTCTGCACTTTTTTTTTCTGGTTTATGAGAAAATTCTGCATTTGCATGAGTTAATGATGAAGGTGATGAGGTGTCCAAAATCTATTGGTCATGTTCTTAGTTTTCCAATGATTAAGTAATGATTAAGCAATCATGAAATATGATGGTGAGAGAGAAGAGCCGCGTGTGGCCACGCGATTGGAGCATTTTTTCGGTGGGCCCATAGAGAAAGCACAACGCATGGAAGTGAGCATTCACCACATGATTTTCTTGGCTGGTAATTTGAAATGAATGTTCGCATGTGGTGATCCCTTGTTAGCTTTACCGTGGATGCGCGATGTAAACCTCATGATGTGCTTACTCTTTTGATCATTGCACGGCTGATCGGATCAACGGCTCCCCTTGAGTCAAAATGTTGACCAACGTCCATATGATACACCCCAGGCCACACACGTGTCTGGGCCTTGTCCATTTACTATGCGCACCACCCTTGTTAAGCCAATGGAGGATTTGAACTAGAAATTACTATTCCAACACCCCCTTTTATTTTCTTCCTTTCTTTTATTCCCTTTGCATATACATTTTATATTTGATTTTTAAATATACCATACAAACTCCAAAAATTCCAAAATAATTCATATGTGTTCTTAACACATTTAAATAATTTTATATTATTTTTAATTCAGATTTTAATAATGTTGGATCATATTTTTATATTTTCTTGTCAATTCCTTTTTGAGTGAGGTTCTTCATTGGTATGTGAACTTGTACATTTTATTTCTCCCATCTCACACAACATTTTTTACTCATTCTTTTTGCATTGGTTAAATAACATACTGATGTATATGAAAATATTTTGGTTACATTTTTAAACTCATTTTTCTCTTGTGTTTTGATGTGCATATTTGAGCTTTCTATGGATGTGTTTCAAGGTGAATTTGTGAACTCATTTGAGCACGTTTCTTGTTGAATTTTGTGCTATGATTTTTTACATGTGAATACATTCTGACTTAGTTGATTTTTGTTCTATTTTCAGGATTTTACAATTTTATTTACCATTTGTTTATGCTTGTTAGATTAGAGGACCTTTTGTGAAATTTTGCTAACATCTAAACTCTAGTTTTAGGTAAGCATTTATGCCATCCCATTATGATTTGTTTGTGCATATTTTATAGGTCATTTGTATGATATTGTAGGTCATATTTTTTTCATTATAGGTCATTTTTATTTGTATTGGCATTTGATATGAGTTTATGCATTCTAATTTGAAACTTTGACATGTTTCCACCTCTTATCTCTTCTTGAACTTTACATATTTCATGTGTGCATTTTGTATGACATTCCCCTTCATTCTATTTGCATCTCATCAATAATATGCCACTGCCCATATGCATTCATTAATAATTTCACATATTATGCATCTTGGATATGTCATTTTGTGTATCTAATTGAAACATATTTCACTTCTCCTTACTTCTACTTCATCTTATCTCTTCTACTTGTATTCTTTTATCCATGTTTGGTATGGTGATTCATGTGCTTGATAAGACATTTATAAATAGTATGTGGTGCTAACTTTGATCTTTTGTGAAGCATTATTACATGTTCACTTTGCATTTCCACTCATATTTCATCTATCCCTTTCATAAGTGCACTTCTTTGAAGCTTAAGACTTTGCTTGCGCATAGTTGATGTGTTTTAGGTATCTTAACATTAGAGAATATCCTTTAGGTATAGGTTCTGACCTGGAATGATTTTCAACCCTTAGGATCTTTATCCTTTGATTCTTGTTTTGTTTGATCATTATTTGGTATTCTTTCCTTATTTCATTACTTGTAAATAGTTTTGAACTAACCTTTTCATGTAGGTACTAAGGGTAAGTAAGTGTGTGGATATGCTTCCACATACACTTCTCTCTTTCATCTTCTCTTATTTCCCTTAATCATTCAAATTGTGATCATGATAAGCATTTATATGCTTTCTTTGAATAATTCCTTCTTCATCCCTCTTTAAGATCAACTTAACTTCCATCTTGGAAGTAAGTTGCTTCTTTTGCTCTTCTTCTCCTTTCTCTTAGGGTTAGGTTTCTTAAACCACATTAACCATAGGAACATCCATGAATGATAACACTAGGGAGAGTCTTAGTTCCCTTTAGTTTTCACCTTTTGCTTCCTTTTGAGTCTCTCTTCTTCTCACCTCAAAATAAAAAGCAAAAAAAGACATTTAATAATAGACTAATGCATATTGCATGTGAGCCTTGTATGTGGGAAATAGAAGGAGGGGAGTTTCTCTCCACCTTTCTAGAGTGTTTAGCATACGTCCTGTTAGGACGACCATGCGACGTATTCACTCCTATATCATAGACTTGAATGCAATACGTATTAAAAAACACCAAAAACAATCAAAACATTTCTCATTTAAAAGACAAAAACAAACAATAACGTCTTTCCTTCGAGAATTCTTTTCTCATCTCACTCATTCTCGACGTACGAACGTGCTTCTCCTCGTTCTCTGGCAAGACGGTAACACACTCGATTAAAAGAGCCTGCAACACCTGAGCTAGAATGTTGGCCGTTCCTTAGAAAACACAAACAGTTTTCCCTAGGTGAGGGGAACTACGTCGCTCTGATTCTCATGTTCCCGATGAGATACGTAGGCAGTGGGGTAGGGCCCATTCGAGCACTTCTTTTATTTTTCCTACATTTGTTTCTTGTTCTTTTTTTGTTTTCATCCTTTTCTAGTATCTTTTCTATCACCCTTTGATCGAGACAACAAGCGTGGATCCCACCGGGTACGATGGACGTGTTGGGTGCTAACACCTTCCCTTCGTGTAACCGACTCCCGAACCCAGTTCTCTTGGTCGCATGACCATGCTCTTTCCTTCCTCAGGTTTATGCAGTGTTTCCTTTCCCTCTCTTGGGATAAATACACATTGCTGGCGACTCTGTTTCGGTGCCACTTTCGCGTTTGTACTTGGATGAAAATCCCGGGAGCGACAATCACCAAATGATTCTCTCTCTCTAATTTCCTCCTTTTCTTATTATGACCCTTAGACCCCAAATATGTTTTTACCTCTTTATCCTTACTAATCCTCATGAATAGACCACCTTGCCCTTGTCATCTCTCCACTCATATTATCCAATTTTAATTAAATAAAATAATTAAGCTAATAATTTTAATTTTAATTAATTCCCACTAAATTATTTAATTTAATAATCACTTACTAACCACACCATATATTCCATCCCAATAGTCACACACCCTCCGATACTTTATTTTCTATAATTCTAAGATCTCTACTCCATACTAAGGTAACCCAATCTCCCCCACTTAGAATATTTTCGTCCTCGAAAATTTACCTGATACGAACTACCCCGAATACGTTCTCGCATCCAAATAACCAACTCCCATGCCATGAAAAGCAACACCACGAATAACACAAAGCCACAATACACCTTACCAACGACAACAACAACAACAAGATGCAATGCTCACGCAATGCACTCGACGGCCAACTCAAGACGCAAAGAATAACCAAGTTATGACCACACAGGTTCACTCTAGAACTGGAATATAACATGATCGTTATCATCACCATAGGTACCCAGGTAACAAAAAAGATAAGAACATAAAGTTCCATAACACACATCGTCTTAACCACATCAATATAACCCTATTACTAACATCGATGTCACATTACACTGATGCAACATTGCTACGATCCACCAATTAAACACGTAAACTAATACATCCATCTATATAGTAATACATGAACAATATTTAGACCTTTCACCTATCACTTATATCCTGCAATGTCCAATGGTTTGCATAAGACTTGCAGGCTCTATCGTCCAACCCTTGCACTCTTACAAGTCACACACACCCATGTAAGAACTGCACTACATCATGCTTCAGCTGCGCACTCTGATTACTCGCAACTATCGAATCTACCGAGTTCACATCCAACTTCTGACTCCCTTTAACAATCACTAGAAAATCGTTGTTCACTTTTAATATTCCTAACCTCACACTCCACTGCGTTATCTCTCACACCAGAAACCTATCTCTGAACTGCTAACTCAATTCTAATTCTCTGACCATCAAAGCAGACATATGAAAAGACTTTTGACTTAACTCATCAAGAATTCCAACCATCCTTGTCATCTCATACTCCATTCCTTCCGACCCAACAGGTATTCTACACTCATGTGATTACTAAACACTTCGAACCTAGATCCATAAAAATAATACCTCCAGATGTTCAACAAAAAACCACCGCAACTAATTCCAAATCTTGAACAGGATAGATACTTTCGTGACTCCTCATTGGTCGTAAAACATAAGTTGGGACTTTACCCTCTTGTATTAATACACTGTCTAAACTCATCTTAAATACATCCTAATACCCCACAAGCAGTTCATTAAGATCAGGCAAAATCAAAACCGGAGCCGTATTTAACTTCACTTCAGCTCTCTAGCTATAACTTTCCTCACCACAAACATCCCCAAACAACCGACTTACCCTTCGCAAGTCAACTGCGATATCAGAAATGCTAACTTGGAAAAACCTTCCATAACCTGCGATAATAACCAACTAAGTTCAAAAATATTATAATCTCCTTAACCCACATCGGGGATTTCTCATTATAGAACTACATCTACTTTTGATGGATCCACAACAATACCCTCGTCAGAATTAACATAACCAAGCAAACTCGCCTCTACTAGCCAAAAGCCACACTTTGATAACTTAGCATATAACTTTATCTCTTTCAATACTTGTAACTCAATTCTCAAATACTCTACACGTTCTTCTTCTGATTTTATTATAGATCAGAACATCCACAACGAACACCACTTTGAACTTATCCAAATAAGTATGGAAGATACGATTCATACTCTCTACATACACTTTAAGGCGTACCAGTCACTACCATCCTCTACCCGACATCCTTGGTTAAATCATGGTCTCACATTCCCATTTACTTCCTCCTTGGATTATCTTCCCAATGCTTCAAGTCCCATGTCAATCGGATTCTCGATTCATCACAAATCAAAACTCAAGCTATCTAGAACACAACTGTGAGTTTCTATACGACTCACCGATCAACATGCAACCTCATGCTACCATCCTTTTCTTTACCAATAATAATGAAGCTCTCCAAGGCGACACCCTTGGCATATCACTAGTCAGAACATTATTCTTTACTCCTGATAAGTAACTATCAACAACATCTGACCGACATACAAAAGCCTCGAATCTGCCTCATCTTCAGATATAGGAATCTACATCGACTAATCAAAACAATCCGTAAGCACTTGGCTTAACTCCAAACAATTCACTATACATACCATCCTATCTGGCAAGACACATCTATTCCATCCAACATGATCCCGTCTACTATCAACAAGAGATTAAGGGTGATCAGTTTCTCAATTTGTCAATACGTAGCCGGCAACCACATCGGTAGCATAAATCATCATTACCTAACTACAATAGCGTCCTTACTTTGTGCCCAAAGTTACCTAAGCATAATGTTCAACAATCTCTCTAAGGCTTACAACGTTTTCTTAATTTCCTTCTTTTCAACCTCGTCAATGATACATAAACGCCCAAAGTCCATTATATATTCTCCTATACACGCTCGTAGCACAACATAATTGTTAAATATTCTCCCGATACCGAAAATGCTACTACACCAAGTACAATTCAAATTGGTCCGCTCCAAATGAAACATTTAACCAAGTAGAGAACTTTAACAACACTAATAAATCCTTCGTCTTTCCTTTAATTTCATAATCTCGATGATCCATATAGTTTCACATTCGGGTCTCATTCTAATCACAATCTCAATAGTACCATCTCATCATCTGGTTGGTGATAGAAACTGTCCAAAACCTTCCCGACACATGTCGACATCATGTCATCACTGACACACAATCCACTTTAATTTTTAACCTTCTCCCTTCCTCAAGAATCTCTCCACTCTCATAATTCTCAATTGGCATACGCCGTACCTCCATGTGCTTCTCCAATACCCTCACCTCCGTCCTATTATTAAACATTTTATACCTGACCTCATCTTACCCATTTTCAGCAAGACTCGCTCAACTTCAAACACGATTATCTCCTTCAATACAGACTTTCTTGATACAATATTATATACCAAAATGAAGAGAATTTCCTGTAGATTCCAGATATTCAAGAATCGCTTAAATCCGAGTTACGAGTAAAAAGATATCACTTGTGTAATGGAGGTTGGTCAAGAAATCTCGTATACCTGCCTTCTCCAAAACCAGCTTCAGACCCAAATCTTCAAATGTGTTTTTCTCTTCCGTCAAAAACACTTAGAAGACAAAGTTTATATGCAAAATGTAGGGAATTTCGTACGCTTTCCAAAAAGTCCAGAATCGCCCATAGGAGTTACGAGCGAAAAGTTATTACCTGTTTAGTGAAGGCTGCTCCATAAGTGCGAAAATGAAGATTGGAAATGGTGAACATGAGTTCCACCATTTTCTATTACTTCTAAGATCCCCCAACTATCCTCACTCTTCACCCAAATCTGAATGTAATCCGACCTCAATTCAATTATACTGAAGACACACTAGCATAACAGTTGGTCCATCAAATCATCAATCAGTTGAAGTGGATATTTATTCTCAATCATTACCTTAGACGACTGTCGGTAATCCATACACAATCTCGTACTACCTTCTTTCTTCTTAACTCATAACACTGGAGCTACACTTGTCTCAACAACACACTACACCACTCATCTAAATGATTGGTAAACACATGATTTAACTCCACCAATTCATCCCAACAATAACATCATCTTGTTCTAACTAAAGACAACATGTGCCCATCCTTAGGAAATACGTCAGGATACTCCACACATCACCGGCCCATCGCTAGCTGCAACATCGCCTTCCCCCTCACAAGGAAGCGAACAACGAGAACACCTGTCCGTCTTCCCTCAAGGATCACACCATTCTTAAACAGTTGGACGATTCAACACTGCACTCCCTTATGTAGCAACATGATATCCAATTTCTCAACAACAGGAATATCCAAGAAAAGCAGACACTTCTCCCTCACTTATTTCATTCCCAGCCTGCAATGAAAAACAAAACAAGCACCGACAGTGTTTTCTCACACATGTCGCATACTAGGGAACAACATAATTAGACAACCTGGCCGGACGGACCTACTTGCTCTGATACCACTATGTAACACCCTTAATTTCCCCGCGTTATTTAATTAAAATAATCAAAGTAAAACCATACGAAACAGAAATAAGGGATGCTACTTCCAACTTCTCATTTTCTCATAAATAGACATGTAACATATAAATGACATTTTCATAAATAACACAACTTTAATCCAACAAAATAACCTTTATTACGCAGCGGGAAATTATTCATTTCAATCAATAAAGTATAGCGATTTCATTTAACTAAAGAAAATAGTTTTCATATCAGAAAAACAACTAATAATTCTTCAACAAATAAAATCATATAAAAGCGTTCCCGACTCCCAATGTTACATATCAGAGCTGACGCCAAACTAAAAGAATAAACCGAAGACTTCAACTTCCACTCACACCTGAGCTCCTACAGCGGAATATCTGCACGTTACCCACATAGAGGCAACATTCAAACAGAAGGGGTGAGATTCTCAAATCAACAAAAGAAGAAGATGATATAAATATAAAAGCATAAATCATCAAGTAATTTACCCATATCGCAACTACCAACAAGAATCACACACCTTAACACAACCATCAATAAGAGTATAATGCAACACAACTAACAAGAGTAATGCAATGAGACACCAACCAGACTCAATGCATGTGGTACCAACTTCGATCCCTGTTTCATGATCACAATTCCCGTCGAAACGTCTATCTAGTCGCTCACACCCCACATGGGCACACGACAATCGTGATTGCTCACACCCCACATGGGCACACAATCACCTCAACAACAACAACAACAACATCGATTCCATTAAAAGGAATCTGGATAGACGCTCACACCCCACATGGGTACACGTCATCCCTCAACTAATGCATCATGCTATGCACCTTCAACGACAACATGCAACAACGAAACAAATGCATAAACATAGCATATCATCATTACTCAACTCACTATTTCACAACAACACACATGCACCTATTCGAACATGCATATTCATAACAATCCTCCAAAATACATCATCTAAAGAAATCATCAACGAAGCAACAGGAAACCACGCGAAACAACAAGAAAAATGCAAATAAACAACAAAAATCGCGCAGCAGCATTGCTGCGCCTCTTCGCACCGCCTGACGGCGCACAGACGTAACTCCCTCCCTCAATTCCAACAAAGTTCTAGTAGCATTCCATGCTGTGCCTCCTGAGCACCGCCTGACACCACACCGCCCGACGTTACAATCCTACCGCCCAGCGCTATGAGCGCGTAGCAGATTTTCTGTAATCCAATTTTCTGCTACACCAAACCCAATTTCCTCCCCAAAACAGTCCTCATAGTGCACGAAAATCACATCCAACCTCAGCAATATTTAGCAACAATAACATGCATTATTTTATAGACAACATCATGAACAAATCTTAACATCCTAACTCATTAGAACCTATCAACAAACATTCAACATTCACATGAATTCAACCTAATGATTCCTACCCAAATACATACATCATCTAACCCTTGAGAGATTAAAGAATTCCCACCCTTACCTTGTATTGATGAGCTTCCTTCTTCTCTAATGGAGTCACTCCTTCACCTTGCCCTAGCCTTTGCTTCCCGTTCCCTTTTCTCTTTTCTTCAGAATTCGATCGATCACCAAATGATTCTCTGTCTCTAATTTCCTTCTTTTCCTATTATGACCCTTAGACCCCCAATATGTTTTTCCCTCTTTATCCTTACTAATCCTCATGAATGGACCACCTTGCCCTTGTCATCTCTCCACTCATATTATCCAATTTTAATTAAATAAAATAATTAAACTAATTATTTTAATTTTAATTAATTCCCACTAAATTATTTAATTTAATAATCACTTACTAACCACACCACATATTCCATCCCAAATAGTCACACACCCTCCGATACTTTATTTTATATAACTCTAAGGTCTCTACTCCATACTAAGGCAACCCAACCTCACCCAAAACACACATAATCATACACAAATACACAACATCATTCAATTTAATTACGAAAAATTTATTAAAATAAATCGGAGTGTTACAGGTTATACTAAGGGAAGATACTATCACCCTAAGCATCTGCAGTATCCTACAGGAACCTCTTGAAATATTTATGTTTTGGCTAAAAAATTGTTTGCTAAGGATAAAAGATAGGTAAGGAAAAACAACAAACATACAAGGAACATGCACATGGCAATAAGTCAACATACAATCCCTTCCCTTGAATTAGGTCACAAGTGCAAAAGAAAGTAACAAATACATGGCAAATCATCATGTATAAACGTCAACAAAGTACACAGTACATGGCAAGAACATCATGTATGATCAGAGATCAAATGAAATCAACAACATACACATAGTACATGGCAAAGCATCATGGTAAAAACATCAACAAATAAAATTGATGAATGTACATGGAAAAGCACCATGATATCGACAAGGTACACATTACATGGCAAGAACATCTTGTATGGTCAAACAACAAGAAATCAACAAAGGTACACAGTACATGACAAGAACATCATGTATGATACAATAACAACTAGAATCGATAAAGTACACATGGCAAAGCATCATGTCTGATCAACAATAAAAGGAAACAACAATGCACATGGCAAAGCATTATTTAGAAAACAACAGATACATGGCAAATCATCATGTAGTCATCAAGCAATAGAATATGATCAAGCACCAAATGAAATCAACAAAGTACACAGTACAAATAAAATCCACAGACACATGGAAAATCATCATGTGATCAATAGACACAAAATCAACAAAGGTACATGGAAAAACATCATGAGAAAGCGACAAAGGTACATGGCAAATCATCATGTGAATCATCAGGAATTAATCAAGGAAAAGCATCAAAAATTAATCGAGGAAAACAAACCCAAAACATGGAAGCGAATAAGTCGCGAAAATAGAATCGGGCAACAAAAGAATTATTAATTAATTTAAATATAAATATTTAATATGATTAATTAATAATTTAATTAATCAATATTAAATAAAAATATTTAAATCAATTAATAATTAATAACATATTTTTTGGCTTTTTAAACAAAATTAATAAATTAATTAAAATAAACATGCAATACACGTTACCAAGTTTTTTTGGTCTTTTTAATATTATAAAAATTAAAATAAGAAAGATAATTAAAAAAAATAATAAAAATAAAAATAAACATTTAATAAAAATAATCAAGAAAATATGATAAATAGACATAAAAGGGAGTGTAAGCCTTAGTGACTTTACTAAGAAGTAAAATGAGCTTAAGGAGCAATTTAAACCATAATTAAAATTTAAAAATAAGGAAATAGTGAAAATAATTGACTAAGCATGAACAAAACAGAAAAAGAGGAACAAGCTACAAATAGTTGTGTCGAGGTTGTACGTGGACCTTTCTCTCTGAGTTCCCTCTCATTTGCGGTCCTCTTATCACGGAATGGGAAATGGTACGTGCTGCGAGCGGCGATTGAATCGTCGAAATATGAATGGAAAATGCGATAAGGGAGTTTGATATGAAAGCAAGTGACACTTTAGGAGGATGAAGAAACGATTATGGTGTAAAGAGGTTTGCAAGTGATAGAGCAACAACTTTGTTGGCAAGTTGTTCACAATCAAGAGAAAAGAAAGGATTAACATGTTTCTTTGGAGACTTTGTTTCCATTAGTTTGTGGCGTTGAGTGAAAGCGGAAGAAGGGCGAGGTTTTTGCTACATGTTTTCCACTATAAAAAAAAGATAGAACGAGAGACCAACAATTTGTTTTGAGAGAGTTGTTTTCTGTTTTTATGGAAATTTGCAGGAGGATTGTATGGTTTGTTTATGGAGAGGGATTAGAGAGGTTTGGAGTTTGAAGGATTAAGAAGATGTGTTGGTATGTGGAGGAGGTAAGTGTGGGTCAGTGTGGATAAAAGTATGAAAAAAATGTGATGTAGGAGTGTGTATCATGTGCTACGTATATGGTAAAATAATGCAGGTGGAGGGAGATAAGTGAATAGTTTACATGGTGGTGATCTATTGTATGTGTGAAGAGGATTGCAGTAATGTGATGAAGGTATTATATGATGGAGTAGAAATTTTTGAGGGTGGTGTTAACAAGAGGGTGCTATGCGTATATGAAGAGAGAGCAGAGTTTTTTCATGAAAGAAAGGTGACGTGAGTTGAAGTGAAGATGTGTATCTTGGAAGAACAAGAGCACAAAAACACAATGGAGAGAGGTATCTGAGGTGTTGTTATGGTAGGGAGGGAGTTTTCAAGTGTTGTATGTGTATTATTTTGTATGTTCTGAAGAAAAAACAAGGTGAGTGATAATGGAAGCGATTTAGTGTTATGGAGGTTAAGTGTGCTTGGTATGAATAGTTTTTTTGTTGTTGATGTTTTCTTTCAAAAAAATACGAAGACAATGGGAGAGGTATGATGTGGTATTTCTTTTTTTTTTTAAATGAATTATGTTACTACATGGAGTTCTTTGCGAAAGAAAAGAAAAATTAAAAGGTGAAAGAGTTGTAAGGTATGTTTATTTGTTAAGGTTTTTGAGTGGTTTTTCAGGAAAAGTAGAAAAAGGTTATCTGGTGTGAGAGAGACGAAGAGGCTCCCTCCAATGCATAGATCGCGTGTGGTTATCATGCCAAATAATACTAATCCCTTTTCTTTATTTTTTATTCTATTGTTTTTTTCTTCTTTTTTTTATATAAAAAAAAATCAAAATGAGAGAGAGTCTAGATGTGGAGTCAACCAAATGGTTAGTGAGGTGTCACTCTCTTGTTTAGCATGTGCTGCTAGTTTTTCATAAATGTAGCAACTAAAATAAAGAACTATAAGAAACTTAATTGTTAAGTGTTTCTAAAAATTGGTAAAAACAAAATTTTAAATATTAAAATAAGAAAATGATAAATAAAAAAACTGTTTAAAATAAAAATCTAAATTAAAAACTGATTAATTAAAAAGATTATTAATAAAAATTTAAAATAAAATCGGTTAAAAATGAATAATCGAAATGGTATCGAAATACTCGAAAAAATAAAACGAATACACCAAAATAATCAGCACGAAATAAACGACTCAAAAAAATACAGCGTTTGGTCAAATTTCAAAATAAATTTTCCCCGGTTAAAAGGCTCAGACTGATCAAAATGCGATCGAAAAGTGTAGCGAGTGATTTTGGATGTGGTTGCGAAGCACGATTGCTCTAGTACTACAGTTCAATTCATTTTTTATCCTGTTGAAGCTGATGAAGGAAGGGAAATAGATGTCTCCAATTAACCCTGCTTGCATACTGAGGTTAAACAGTCAAAACTGTTGGCTTACAGATGCTATTTAAAGTGTGGGTTTCTCCTAGATTTATTTTGTTAAAAAAGGTGTTTAGGCTATCGGTTAAGATGTTAGGACGGATGTTTTTTGATTGGTGTATGAGGGTACGGGATTTTAGGTTTTTTGAGTAGTGTGCTCGCTAAGATTTTTCTTTAAATCTTATGCCTACGTATTCCCGTTTATCGAAACAGGGAAATCAGATCGATCGTATAGGAGGAAATGGTTGTTTTGGTGTCTTGTTCAAAGCCCAAGACGTGAAGCAAAAAGGTTGTTTGTATCTTGTTCAAAGCCCAAGATGTGAAGCTGAATGGTCTATTTGTATCTTGTTCAAAGCCCAAGATGTGAAGCTGAAAGGTCTCGACTTTAGAGAGAATTTGTCATCTCTAAAAGAGGGGTCCGTCTGTCACAACTATTTATAAAGGAGAATTACTTTAACCGGGATATGTGAATCCGGCAGTGCCATAATTTCCTTCATGAGGGGTTTCCAACCTGAAGGAGAAGACTTTAACTCAGTGTAGAGCAATGCCATCTTTCCTTAAGAATTTCTTATGCTAAAATAGGGACAGTGGCATGGATGTAGATGATCCAGAGGCTTGTCACTTATAGCAATTAGATGAAGGGAAAGGAGTTGTTGATGTTTGTATACTGTGAACGAGGCACAGCTTTGATGCTAAAAGGTTGATTGGATCAACCGGGGTTTTCTTATACAAAGCCTAAGAGGAGGCTATTGGCCCAACAAGAGGGTGCTTTTATGTGTCTCGTACAAAGCCCGAGAGAGAGGCTAAAAGGGTTGATTCAACGATGGAGTCTTTTGTATCTCGTACAAGGCCCGAGATGGAGGCTAAAATTTGTTTGCTGCACTAGGGAGAATCATTTGTACAAAGCCCAAGAGGAGGCTATTTGTGACTGTTTCAGCTGAGTGACAGATCCAAAATGCTGATTTAAAGAGAAAATCAGTTCTTATATGAGTAATGTTTGCACTCAGGGATTTTGATTCGAGGATCAGGGATATTTCCTTTTCTTTAAGGAAATGGGAAATCCAAAGGGTATTGAGACTGTCCGAGTCTACGAGTTTCATCTTCTACTTGAGAATGTCTTTGAGATTCAAGGAAAATAGACTATCCAAGTCTGGAGTTTCATCTTTTGTACTATGCTTTGGGAAGCAGTAGTAGGGTTTAGACTCTTTGAAAGACTGTTCTATTAAGATGACTAATTTCTGTTCCTATACCTCTAGGAGGTCGTCGGGACAATTTGTACGAAGCCCAAGAGGAGGCTGGAAACTTTTAAGAAGCCGAGAGGTCCTTATACGAAGGCCAAGAGGAGGTTATCATTCCCGAAGGAAGAAATCATTTATAAGAAGCCTAAGAGGAGGATGTGAATACTTCTAAGAAGCCGACGGGTCCTTGTACTATGCCCAAGAGGAGGCGGGGGTGCTTTTAAGAAGCCTGCGGGTCCTTGTACAAAGCCCAAGAGGAGGCGGATGCTTTTAAGAAGCATGTGGGTCCAAACCAAAGAAAATTTCAAGAAAAGTTTCACCGAGAATAATTCATTTAGTGAACAGTTCTAAGGTTTGAAGAAATTCAAGAGAAGTTTCACCGAGAATAATTCATCTCTGGGGAATAGAATTTCTTTGACATATCCTAGGGGGGACAACTGAAGAGAAGACTGTATCTGGTGCTCCTATGGGGGATCTAGCTTGTCTATTTCTAAGAGTGATCAGTACGGCTTTACCTAGTTCTAGACGTAGTTGTCGGGTAAACTCTAAATATCTATACTATTATTACACAGTTGATATGAGTTAATGAAAGGAAACTTACAGTGAGCAGCCCCACAATACAGTTATACATATGAAAGCAGGTAAACACTTACTTGGTTGTAGAGCTTCCATGCTGTTTGGTTAGTTGTTCAACAAAGAAAGATTGAAAACAACAATATATTCAAAATCAAAGGAGAAAGTGCTTTGAAAAGAAAGATTGGGGCTTACAGCTCAAGGAGAGGTCCAGGGTTTTATCAGTGATCGCACTGTCGTTTCACATTTGTACAGAGGGACTTATGTAAGTGACTGAGGCCCAAGAAAGGTTTTCTGTACAAAGGGATGGTTCTTAAACTCTCTCAAGAGGCCCAAAAATTTTAAAGAAAAAGAGTGGGGCTTATAACACGAGGGTAGGCCCAGATGACTTTTTGTTTGAAATGGTGATCGCGCCGAGATCTTTCTTTTAACACAAAGGGACTTACATAATATCTGAGGCCCCAAGTTGTTTTGGTTAAAAGGGGGTTGGGTCTTACACTCTATTAGAGGCCCAAAAGTTTTGAATGGGTCTTATAGCTCGAGGAGAGGCCTAGTTGATTTCGTTAAAAAGGCGACGATCGCGCCGTTTATTTGAAAATGTACAGAGGGACTTATACAATGAGTGAGGCCCACAATTAGGTTTATGTACAAGTGGATTGGGTCTTACACTCTATTAGAGGCCCAAAAGTGTTTTAAAATGTTTGATGAGGGTTGAATTAATCAAAACCCTAATTTGTTTCCAAAATGTATTTTAATTGAATAAAAATTTAATTAAAATGATCAAAAATTGTTTAACATGTGGAAAACAAATTGTGATCTTGGATTAATGTTTCAAAAATCAATTTTTGACCTACAAAATAATTAGAAGTCATTAATCTTTGCAAAACCAAGAAGGAAAAAATATTTTAAATGTCAAAAACAATTAAAACATTAATTCTTTGTAAAAATATCAATTATATGAAATAAATAATATTTTTGGGATTTTTTGGTAAAATAAAATAATTTAACATTTTTGTGAATTATTAAAAAAAGAATCAACTCAAAATCATTAAAACTCAGAGAGAAATTAATTTTTGAATCAATTAAATAAAATCACAAAATTTAAATATTTGAATTTTCAAAAAAATGGCGCCAAGAACACCCAAGAATACGCGCGTGTTCTGGGTTTTGCCCAGATTTGCATTTTCTCTCCAATCTCACTGAATACTTGATTATATCATGCAATCTACATATCAATCTACTCGTTTCAACCTCACGATCATGTATATGGTCTTTAATTTCATTTATTTTAAACATGTAATAAGAAATTATAGAGAAACCTCAAGAACCCTAATTTCTGCATGAAGGTTAAAAAATTCCACACACGAATCAAACCATGCAATTGATTGAGGGAAAACATTCCATGCATGATTATGAACATTTGACAAAAGTATTGTGCGAGGAAATATGCATAGATTGAGAGATGACCAAGTTTAGGCTTACCTCTAGGTTGTGACAGCAAGTGCAATGTGATTTTTGAGTTGGAGGTGTTACAGATGAGTTATGATGATCTGAACAGCTTCCCTACACCCTATGGAGTGTGTTTGAATGCTTGGACTTGATTGAAAATGGCTGGATCACTTCATGGCATCTCAGCTGCAACTTGGTTAAAACCTTGAGCAACTGGCTGGTGATTTTGAGAAATCAGTGTTCCAGATGTTGTTTAAGTGTTTGGATCACTTCTATACGATGTATGTGAGGTGTGTGTGTGATTGGTTTGATTGGAAAAGCTCACAAACTCAAAACCCGATAGTGACTTGCCTTAGAAGGCAAAAGTGGAGTGAAAGAAGAGATTTTGAGGAAAGCATCTATTTGATGGCTTTGGTGTACTTAAACTGATCACAATTGAGCTCTATTTATAGTAGAGCAAGTTTTTTTTGCAAGGAATAGTGAATGGCAACTGCTGAGTAGGGTTGGCCAATGTTGAGCAATGAGAATCCAAGTTTCCTCTAGCCATTGACTAGAGGTTAGGGCACAAGCTGCTGGTTCCCTTGGTCTTGGATAAGTCTTGACCGAATTTAGTTGAGAATGGCTCAGTCCATGCCACCTTGGTGCATCCATTGAATGCTCCAATCCAAAATTGGAGTCTTGTCCCTATTTTAGGCAATTCTAGGTTTGGCATGCTACTTCTTGTTCCAAGGACTTTGGAGGCTTTGCTCAATGATTGTCCCCTTTAGATTTGATGCTCAGATGTGTCCAAGATGATGACAAGGCTTCAAATTGGCTGATTTTGGCAAATCGACCCAAAATGCCAAATTCTACCTTGCCTTGGCAGTTTTCAGCAAGACATTTTGCCACTACCATAACTCTTAGCTCAAATTGAATTTGGTGATGTTCTTGGCCATTTTGGAAAACCCTCATATGATACAACAACTGTATGATCATATTTGGTTTTGATAATTTTTGGATCCAAGTGAAAAATCCCCCTACATTTGGAAAAAAGTAAGGCAGATTCTGACTTAGTGAAAATTTCACTAAGTGTTAGAAAAAAGTGACATTTTCACTTTTTGTCATTTTGATCACTCCATAACTCAAAATCCTTTATGAATTGGAATGAGGTCTAGTTGAAGTTTTTGTAGAGGGCCATGAGATCTACAAATCAAGCTTTGGATGGGGAAAAATGGCTTTGTGGTTTAGGAGTTATGATCCTCCAAAGTTGGTACCCTTGCCACTTTACTTCATAACTTAGAAAATTTTCTAAGTTTTTATGGTTACCCCTTTTACAAGTTATCCCACTTCCTTTGATTTTTCTTGATGAATGATGATTCAAATCATACATTAACATCATTTTAGGGTTAAAAATACATTTTTGTGAAAAATTTCAAAAAGTCAAAGTTGACTTTTGTGCACAGTTGACTTTTTATCCGATGAATTCCAAACTATGTGATCCTCTATGAAATCATGTCCTTCACCTAAATCAAACTTGATGGATTGATTTCATAGGTGTTATAGGGTATATTGAATCATGTTCTAGGGTTTGGGAGCATGTCCTGGTTAAAAGTCAAAGATACAGTTGACTTTTCTCGCGAAACCCTAACTGTGGTTCATATGAAAATGAAACTTGTTGCTCAAGCTTCTTGGATCAATCCATTGTTGCAAATGGATCAATTTAGTGTATTGGAGACCCTCAAATCCCCTCTTGAGGTCTTAGTTCATGATTTGTCCCAAAAGTCAACTTATGGGTGAATTAGGTCAAGAAACCCTAATTCCTGATTTTTGATATATGCACCCCCTGAGGCAAAACGGACTTGATGATTGGGTTTATGATGTCCCTTGGAGCATCATAGGTTATGCTTTGAAGCATTGGCTCATGCCTAGATGAAATTTTCCATCTGGAGGCCCTGGTCGACCAAACCCTAATTTGGTGACACTGGCGATCTTGAGGCTTAATCCTCCTAGAAGGGAGCATTCTTGTGCTTAATCCTTGAAGCGGGAGTCCTTTTAATCCTTTGTGGATGTTTGAGGAGTTAGACAAGTTGAAGATCATGTCATCCCTTGATTGATCCTTTGTCTAAGAGCTCTAAGAGGGCTTAAAACCCTAATTTTGATTGTAGTGGATGCTCACCCATCTTTGGGGAGACTGATGGTTCACTCATATTGTGATGATGATTTGGACAATGATGGGAATCTTAGTGGTCAAAATTTGGGGTATGAAAGATGCCCCTATTTAATCTTCTTGGACCTGAAGGTGTGAATGGCGAAGGTATTCGGGCATTCGGTGTGCAAGAGGATTAAATATCAGAATACCCGAAATTTTGATGGTGGTTATGAATGGTAGTTCACACATCTTTCTTTATTTGCTAAGCAATGATGCTTAGAAAAGGTAAACTTCCCCTCGATCCTGGTTTCCTACCAAGGAACTGGTCTTAGTTTCTGAAATAAACTTCCCCTCGATCCTGGTTTCCTACCAAGGAACTGGTCTTAGTTTCTAAAATAAAATTCCCCTCGATCCTAGTTTCCTACCAAGGAACTGGTCTTAGTTTCTGAAATAAACTTCCCCTCGATCCTGGTTTCCTACCAAGGAATTGGTCTTAGTTTCTGAAATAAACTTCCCCTCGATCCTAGTTTCCTACCAAGGAACTGGTCTCAGTTTCTTTTGTCAATAAATTTTATTGACAAGGGACGCCATTCGTAACGTTTTTTTCCCTCAAACTTCTTGCCAAATTTTCCTGGGGAGATGCCATTTGATAGAAAAATTTTGATGTCAGACTTGCTGGGGAACCCAGTCGTCTGAGTTGTAGAGGTGTACAAACTTCTCTATTGGATACGCCATTTGTTTCTACTGGGGAAAGCAGGTCTCTTGAGAGACTGCTGTCGCTT
This sequence comes from Lathyrus tuberosus, assembly GCA_022829125.1. NCBI lineage: Eukaryota > Viridiplantae > Streptophyta > Magnoliopsida > Fabales > Fabaceae > Lathyrus > Lathyrus tuberosus. The sequence continues at coordinate 4,796,104 of JALAZF010000301.1, read as the reverse complement.
GGGGATATTACATCATACTTTTCTCGGGTCGTCCCGGCGAAATTCCATATGATAGGATCCAATTTTGAGGTGCCGATGACCTTTTCATCAGTGGTTTTTTGGAAAAAACTGCCGTACCGCCGAATCTATGTTTAAGAAGCTTTCTCTGGGGATCTTCCTTAATCCGGGAAAGCAAGGATATCATCTTCAATGGCGAAGAGTTATGTTCGTCGAAAGTTCTCTGGTCTTTCAGAGGTTCAAGTTATCAAAGTGTTCGAAGACCTAACTTCAATCCAGAAATATACTGGAGGAGGGATTGTTCAGACGCAACATTTCCTGACGAGGAAAGGACTGACAACTCGATTGAGAGTACTATTAACACTAGGGGATAAGACCGACTAGAGTGATAGTGATGCAATATGAATGCGAATGCAAATAAAATGCATGATGTATGTATGTATATGCTGACAAAACTGACGCGACATACCGACTGATGGATGAACATGACGGGATACTCGGCCATCGCGGGGCGAAGAAGTACCGTTGATCCAGAAGTAGCAATTCTACCTTGCTTAGGAGAGATAGTCCCCGCAGGGAATACCGTTGATCGGGCTTAGGAGATGAAAACTCGGCCGAGGGTATCAGATGGGAAAGCCGCATCTGATATAGTTGATCCTTCATTCAGGCGTACTGGCTTAGAAGGAATACTTTGATTCTGCACTTTGAGGCTCGAACACCTTTGGAGACGCAATCAATGTTCTTTCGATGTTCAACAGTCAAAAGAATTGCCATCTTTATTTTAAAAGCAGAAAAAGTTTTTAACAAGTAAATTCATTTTTGTTTTATTTCAAGAATTGTTAATCATGTTTAAAAACGTCATTCTTTAAAGCTAAAACAAATGAGAATTGCAAACAAAAGCACAAGGGCGCAAATTTTATTGATAGGATGGAAATCAGCCAAACTCGTGATTCCAAGGAGTATATACAAAGTTAGAAAATGGTAATTTACAGGGAAAAGGGCTATGTTGAAACATAACGACCACTATCCTTCTACCAATTTTGAATTCTGGACATCCTGAGCTTTTGTCGAAGATGACCTTGACTGGAGATTTCTGACGAACGACGTAACTGCTGCCGAGGGACTCGCCTCTGTTGAATATAGTTACTTGCCATTATCCCTAATTTTTGCCTGGATTGTACTGTGATGATTTCCAATCCACCGGGATTATTTTTTCATTTTGTCTCTAATTTTTTCCTGGACCGCCCTTTCAGGTTTTTAATCCACCGAGACATTTTTTTTTAGTTTAGGCGAAGTATTTCTTGACTACATCAACATTTGTGGGGTAGGAAAATTCCTCTTCGTCCATGGTTGCAAGTCTCAAGGCGCCGCCTGAGAAATCTTTCTTGACCACATAAGGGCCATCATAATTCAGAGCCCATTTGCCTCGCGAATCAGTGAGGAATGATTGTATCTCTTTGAGCACGAGGTCTCCTTTCCTGAAGATGTGGGGTCGGACCTTTTTGTCAAACGCCTTCTTCATTCTTTGTTGATACAACTGGCCGTGGCATAGTGCCACTATTCTCTTTTCTTCAATCAAATTCAGTTCGTCGTGTCGACTTTGACACCATTCAGCTTCTGTAAGCTTAACTTCCATCAATACCCTGGTTGATGGGATCTCTACTTCGATGGGGAGCACTGCTTACATGCCATATTCTAGAGAGAAAGGGGTTGCCCCTGTTGAAGTGCGGACAGATGTGAGATAACCGTGAAGAGCAAAGGGTAGCATCTCATGCCAATCTTTGTAGGTTACAACCATCTTTTGAACGATCTTCTTGATGTTCTTGTTAGCAGCTTCTACCGCTCCGTTCATCTTGGGTCGGTATGGAGATGAGTTATGGTGTTCGATTTTGAATTCTGTGCACAACTCTTTCATCATCTTATTGTTCAAGTTAGATCCATTATCAGTAATGATCTGGCCTAGAACACCATAACGACAGATGAGATTGTTTTTGATAAATCTGACGACCACTTGTCGAGTTACATTGGCAAATGGCGCTGCTTCGACCCACTTGGTAAAGTAGTCAATGGCTACCAGGATGAACCGATGTCCGTTTGAAGCCTTGGGTTTCGATCAGGCCAATCATGTCGATTCCCCATATGGAAAAAGGCCACGGGGAAGAAAGAACGTTGAGATGCTTTGGCGGTACATGGATTTTGTCGGAGTATATCTGACACTTGTGACAATTCCTCATGTACTTGTAGCAGTCGGATTCCATGGTCAACCAGTAGTACCCTGCTCTTAGAATTTTTCTCGCCATTGTGTGTCCGTTGGCATGAGTGCCAAAGGATCCTTCATGAATTTCTTTTATCAGCATGTCTCCTTCTGGTCTGTCGACGCATCGGAGTAAAACCATGTCAAAATTCCTCTTATAGAGAGTATCACCGCTCAGGAAGAAGTTTCCAGCCAGTCTTCTGAGGGTTTTTCTGTCTTTCCTGGATGCCCCAGGTGGGTACTCTTGTTTCTAAAGGAAGCATTTGATATCATGATACCAAGGTTTGTCATCTATGACTGATTCAATCGCGAAGATGTAGGCGGGCCTTTCAAGGCGCATTATGTCGATCTTAGGTATGTCATTCCACTGACCTACACTAATCATGGAAAAGAGTGTGGCTAAAGCATCAGCCATGTGAATCTCCTCACGAGGGATGTGATGAAACTCGATTCTGTCGAAGAAGGGTAGCAACCTTCTTACATAATCTTTGTAAGGAATCATTCCTGATTGGTATGTGTTCTAATCTCCTTTAATCTGATTGACAAACAAAGCTGAGTCACCATATACGTCCAATTTTTGGATCCTTAAGTCGATCGCTTCCTCGAGACCCATGATACAAGCTTCGTATTCGGCCTCGTTGTTTGTACACTTGAACGTAAGTCTGGCGGTGAAAGGAATGTGGGTACCCTGAGGGGTAACAATGATTTCCCCAATTCCGTTTCCGTAATGATTAACTGCTCTGTCAAAGATAAGTCCCCATTGGGAACCTGGTTCTGGCCCTTCACTGGGTAGCGGTTCATCGCAGTCTTTCATTTTTAGATACATGACATCTTCGTCTGGGAAGTCAAATCCGACTGATTCTTGATCGTCAATCGGTTGATGAGCCAAATGATCGGCTAAAATACTTCCTTTAACGGCTTTATGAGCATGGTACTCGATATCATATTCTGATAACAACATCTGCCAACGGGCAATCCTTCCCGTGAGAGTAGGTTTTTCAAATACATTCTTGATTTGATCCATTTCGGAGATCAACCAAGTAGTGTGACGAATCATGTACGGGCGAAGACGTTTGGCTGCCCAAGCCAAAGCGTAGCAAGTTTTCTCGAGCATAGTGTACCGAGTTTCACAGTCGGTGAATTTCTTGCTCAGATAGTAGATGGCAGACTCTTTCGGTTTTGTTTCATCTTGTTGGCCAAATACACATCCTATTGAGTTCTCTAGGACTGTGAGGTAGATGATCAGTGGTCTTCCTTCCACTTGAGGTGATAGAATCGGCGGATTCAACAGGTATTCGTTAATACTGTCGAAAGCGGTTTGGCAATCTTTTGATCAAACACAGCCCTGATTCTTTTTGAGTAATTTGAAAATCGGCGCACATGTCGCGGTCATAAGGAATATGAATCTGGAGATGTAGTTTAAACGTCCCAAGAATCCTCTGACTTGTTTTTCAATTTTCGGAGAAGGCATTTCTCGAATGGCCTTGACCTTGTCAGGATCAACCTGAATTCCTTTCTGGCTGACGATGAACCCTAAAAGTTTCCCTGAACGGACACCAAAGGTGCACTTGTTGGGATTCAAGCGGAGTTTGTACTTTCTCAAATGCTCGAATAGTTTTAACAGGTGGGTCACATGCTCCTCTTCTGTCTTAGATTTTGCAATCATATCATCGACATATACCTCGATTTCCTTGTGTATCATGTCATGAAACGGAGTAGTCATAGCCCTTTGATAGGTTGCCCCGGCGTTCTTCAAACCGAACAGTATTACCTTGTAACAAAAGGTACCCCATGGGGTAATGAACAAAGTTTTCTCCATGTCTTTCGGCGCCATTTTGATCTAGTTATAGCCAGAGAATCCATCCATGAAAGAGAAAACTTTGAACTTTGTTGTACTGTCTACCAGCATGTCTATGTGTGGTAAAGGAAAGTCATCCTTTGGACTTGCCTTGTTTAGATCTCTGTAGTCGACACACATTCTGACCTTTCCCTCCTTTTTGGGAACAGGTACGATGTTGGCTAACCATTGAGGATATTCTGACGTAGCGAGGAAACCCGCGTCAATCTGTTTCTGTACCTCCTCTTTGATTTTGATGGCCATGTCCGGGTGAGTGCGTCTCAACCTCTGCTTTACTGGCGGACATTCTGATCTCAACGGTAAATGATGTTCCACGATGCTGGTATCCAACCCTGGCATATCCTGGTAGGACCAAGCGAATACATCGGGGAATTCTTTGAGAAGCTTTATCAAACTCTCTTTGGCAGTTGGACTGAGCAGTGCCCCAATCCTGATTTTTTTTCTCTCTTTTTCCGAACCCAAGTTTACCGTTTCCAATGGCTCTTTGTGAGGTTTAATAGACCTTTCCTCCTGTCTGAGTAATCGGGAGATGTCTTCTTGAATTTCGTTGTCAACTTCTTCTTCAGCCCCAAATATCGGGAACTCAAAGTTGGGAGAAGGCATCGGATCGTATGTTTCAACGGGGTTTAAAACAAGCAATCTGCATGACGGTATGATTGTTTTTTAGAAGAGATAGAGAAAATGCAAGAGTGTGCAGTGTACCTTTTTTATTACTGCTTGTTTTTTATTATTGTGTTGTTTTTTAGGATTACCATTTTCTGAGAAAAGCAAAAAGAGAAAACAACAATTAATGTGGAAATTACAGAACGACGTTATTTTATTAATGAATAAGTCGATTCTTGAAACTACAGCCCTATAAAACAAAACTCTGTCGCTTTGGGCAAAGCGAAGAGGGAAAATTTACAGAAAGTGAGCCCTATCAAAACATCTGTTTCACCTGGGCAGGGTGAAAGGTTAAAGATGACAATTACTTTGACTTATGAATAATCTTCGGAATATCGACAGCAATCCATTGGCGGCGAACTCCTCGGTGAATCATGAAGTATGGTACCTTCCTTGATTTGTCTTCAGAAATAACGCTGATTTCTGGTAGAGCAAGATCATTGGAATCTGTCTCCCAGGCAGAGTTTTCGTAGGAGGATTCCTCTGTTGTATTTTGTAGAGTATTTGTATTCTCAGTTGTATCTCCCCATCCAGTTGGCTAGATATCTTCGAGCCTGATACGAGAGCTTTCGGGAGCGGTGTACTTGACCATATAGTCAAATCTTGCACTTGGTTGTCCCAAGGTGTCCCATATTTCTTTGGAACTGGAGGAGCCATCTTTCTCGATGACGTTGACCTCGGGAAAAGCATAGTTGATGAATTATAGTCCTGCAAACATTGCGAATTCATCGTTGTGCTGGGTACTTTCAGGATAACCTGGGCGTTGATCCCATGACATGGTGGGGACATAGGTATTCTGTTCAATGAGGCTCAGCTAATTTTCATTGTTCGGCTGACTTTCTTGCCCTAAGTTTCCTGGATATGGTTGCCACATTGGCAGACCATCCATCGGGCCATAGTAGGTGTAGTCAAAATTGTCCTTCATCGGAGTGTCTTTCTCTAATGAATTTGGTAGAGCACGACATCCTTCCGGATCACAATCTCTATACATCATTTCGACGTCTGACCTTGGTATAAATCTCGGACTTTGTGCGGGATAGCAAAATGGCGTAGGCACCTCTTCCTGAGACATGTAACTGTCCTCGTTGAGATAGGACTTCCATTCTCCCTCCATATCAGAGGAATCCTCCTCGTTGATAGCATGGACTGCCTGAGGCACTGGGTGAAGGAAACCTCCACCATGGAAGAAATTCTGAATGGGATGAAGACTTTCATCGTTGGCAGCTATCTGGGTACAGGTTGCAGGAAAACCAAGACCCTTCTTTGTTTTATTGTCAGTAGGAATGACAAGATGTCCCCATCCTGTTGTATTGGTACTTTCGACCGCTTTAATAGCATCTTTGTACGAGGAAATTGAAGTTCCTCCTTCTGATTGATCGCCACTGTGTAACTAAAGCGTTTGGAACTGGGTTCCGATATTCCCTTCTGGTTTCACATGAGTAGATGACGAAAAATTGCTTACGAGCAAAGTCTGTTCCCCACAGACTGTGATAAGTTGGCCATTCTGGACGAACTTTAGTTTCTGGTGGAGGGTTGAGGTGATCGCCCCAACCTGATGTATCCAAGGTCTTCCTAATAAACAACTATAAGTTTCCCGGATGTCCATGACCTGGAAAGTGACTTGGAAAGTGTGAGGACCAATAGTTATGGGAAGGTCGACTTCACCGATAACCGTTTTTTTGGATCCGTCGAACGCTTTGACGACAATCTCACTGATTCTCATCGGAGGGCCTTTGAATGATAATTGCGTCAATGTGGACTTTGGCATAACATTCAGGGCTAACCCTATGTCTACCAATACGTTGGCTAAAGCATCGTCTTGGCAGTTGAGTGTAATGTTGAGCGCCATGTTATGACTTTTGCCTCCCTCTGGCAAATCCTCATCACTGAATCCTAAGTTGTTGCAGGAAGTGATGTTGGAGACAATGCTATCGAACTGTCTAACTGTTACATCCTGTTCCATAAAGGCTTGCTCCAAGACTTTCTGTAGAGCCTCTCTGTGCGCTTCAGAACTGAGTAAAAGTGATAATACTGAAATCTTTGAAGGAGTCTGCAACAGTTGGTCGAAAATGTTGTATTCACTCCTTTGGATGAGCTTTAGCATCTCATCGTTGTTTTTCGAAAGGTCGGGATTACTGGATTGACCGACTGGTGGATCGGGAAGTTCTGGCGGAAGTTCATTTTCTTTGTTGGACTCTCCAACTCCTCTGTTGAAGATTCTACCACTCCGTGTTACACGACTGATGTCTGTAATATTTACGACGGAGGGTAATGGAATTTCCTTTCCATTTTCAATTATCGTCGCACCGTATTTGCAAAGGATTGCCTTAGTTGATTTATACGGTAGTGGTCCTGGCAGATAGATGACTATGGGAACCTTCTGATTTTTTTGACCATCGTACGTGATCTAGATCCGTTCCCGGTTGGGAACTTTGGATTCTTCAAGTAGAGGGATGATGGAAAAAACATCCCTAATTCTCTGATGATCAGAGATTACGACAACGTCCTCAATTTGATCGACAAGGTAGTTCGGCGACCAGTTGACTGGTCCAGAACCTGGATATGGACGAATCTCTCTGCGATCCACCTAGCCCTGAAGAGCGGCTCTCACAAGGTAGCACCCTTGGTTACTTTCCGAACAGACTCTACAATGTTCATAGTTGTGTGGTGGCACCTGGTCACGCCCGCTTTGAATACAATGTAACCTCACTAGGTTAGCTTCCACAGATCGGACATCCTGACTCTGACGCCGAGCCGGGTTTCTGTTATTGATACTAATTTGCTGAGTATCTTCATCTATATAGATTGGAATCCACCAGTGATTTAACAAGTGTTGAAGTGCTTCCTGGACAAGGGCACATCCTTGATTGTTTTCGTAACCCGCTTTACAGTTGTGATAATTATGTGATATCAGGAATCTGAGTCGGACCTGCTCAGCATGTAACTCTACCAGGTTGGTATTCATTAAGCAAATATCGAAGATCTGAACCATGTTGATCTGATAGGGGTTCCTATCATGGTAGTCTTAGATCCATCCATGATCCATCTGACGCTGGAGGGCCTCTTGTATGAAAGATTTTCCCTGCTTGTTTACCGAGCAAGTTAGACAAGAACTTTAATCGTGTCGCGATAGATTATGATACTGGCTTTGCCTTGAGTGCATCGCCACCAAGTTGACATTCATCGCACGGATGTCGTGGTTTTGAATGACGTTGGAATTCGTATAGACCATGTTAACTCCACGAACTCGGTGCTTTTGGATCCATCCGAGATCCATCTGTTCCTGTAGAGCCGATTGCACCACAGAACATCCTCGATTACTTTTAGAGCAGATATCACAATGATGATAATTATGAGGTGGCACATGGTCGTATCCACTCTGTCTACAATGCATCTTGACTAAATTGGTCTTCAACAATAGCACATCGTGAATTTGATAGACATTGTTAAACTCTCCCTCTATCAGGTTGACCGCAGCTTTCTCATGTTGAGGCAGCGGGTTTGTGAGAACATTAGGATTCGTATCTTTGAAAGATAAGAGCCCACTCCTACCAAGCTTTTGCACGTCGAATTTGAAATTAAGGCAATTCTCTATGTTATGCCCTGATCCTTCTTGATGGTAAGGGCATGTCTGATCCACCTTAAACCAAAAAAACGGATTTTCTGGTACTATAAGAGGAGACTTAGTCTGGATGTGCCCCTTGGCTAGTAGTAACGGAAATAGTTTTGCGTACGATACGGGTATAGGATCAAATCCTTGTGGCCGCGTTGTACGGTTGTTGTTGTATTGAGGACGAGTCTGCTGAAGAGGCTGTTGTGTCCTTTGCTGATTAGGTTGGCTCTGCGCAACCTGAGGTTGATACGTAGGAATAGGCGCAGGATTGATAGCAGGCGTTACAGTTGCTACTGGTTGATAACGTCGCCTTTGCTTTCCGAGAGAGATATTCCCAAGATCTTGCTCCTTTTTCTTAGGGAGAGCACTACCGTATCGTTTTGTACTACTTGATGATCCAGCGTCTTTTACTAAATGTCTTTCTCGGATGGCTTCCTCAAGACGAACTCCCATACCAACCATTTCAGTGAAATCACTGGGCGCACTGGCAACCATTCTGTCATAGTAAAATGAGCTCAAGGTCTTTAAGAAGATCTTTGTCATCTCTTTTTCCTCAAGAGGTGGACAAATTTGGGCGACGATCTCACGCCATCTCTGGGCGTACTCCTTAAAGGTTTCCTTGTCCTTTTGTGACATTGATCTGAGTTGATCTCTGTCTGGTGCCATGTCCAAATTGTATTTGTATTGTTGGACAAATGCAGTGCCTAGATCTCGGAATGTGCTGATCGTAGCACGGTTCAAACCCATGTACCATTTTAATGCGGCACCGGTTAAACTATCCTGAAAGTAGTGAATTAGTAGGTCTTGATTCTCTGTCTGAGCTGACATTCGCCGAGCGTACATCACTAAGTGGCTCTGAGGGCAAGAGTTACCCTTGTATTTTTCAAAGTCGGGCACTTGGAATTTGTGCAAAACTTTCACATTGGGGACCAAGCAGTGGTCTGCGGCATCCTTTCCAAATAAATCCTGACCGCGAATAGCTTGCAGTTCCTTCTGCATTTCCAGGAATTATTCCTGGAATTCATCCATTCTATCGAACATAGTTTCCTTTCTACCCGAAGGTATCTGTGGAATCTGTCCTTCCGGGATAGTGTGCACCACAGGGGGTGGTACCGTGACTATGGCAGTGATTCTTGGCACTTCCCAAAGTTTGTAACCTTCAGGAGTCCTCAATATGCCTCTGGCATCTTCGCTTTCCCAAAGTTTGTAACCTTCAGGCCCAGCGGCTTCTGCTATGATTCCCTGATCTTCAGTGATCGGAGAAACATATCCTTCCAGGATATAGTTAACAGGCATGCTCCAGGGACGATCTTTCGGCATTTGATACCTAGGATCATACTTCTCCACTATGGGCGCTGAAGTGATCTTTGAGATCACAGTTCTTTGTAGCTGATCTTCTGCCATGGCTTGCATGTCATTTTGAAGCTTTCTCATATCCTCTCTCAGAGCGTCGATCTCTTCTTTCAACTCTCTGTTCTCTTCCTCAAGATTATCCATCTTTTTCTGACGATTGGCCCGAGTATTGTACGAATGAGACGGTTTGACTCTAGAATGAGACACAAACGTGAGATTCGTAGGTAAGAGGAATACGCTACGGGAGAATGATGAATGCAATGATTATATTAATTGTTTTTTTGGGTTTAATCAAAATAAACTTCGACAATTAGATTGTAAATATCAAACAGTGGGGAAACCCCATTTTATTGAATTCAAAGGATTGCAGAAACAGAAATACAGTAAATTACAAGGTGCGGAAACAGAAACCTAAGCTAATGGGTCCCGAGTCCTCTCTGAGGAGAACTCGGGTACTGATTCTGACACTTTCCTTTTCTTGGACCGGGGCTCTTGGGTCGTTGTCGGGTTGCTATTCCTTTGCCAGGTGAAAGGAGTGAGCAAACTCCTTTGATCATCCTGATTTTCTACAGCATGTTATTCTAAAATCTCAATCAGAGCATCCTTATCTTTCAGTAATTGTTGTATTTTGATGCACTCCACATTGAGAGTGCGGTACTTGTTCTTCCAAGACCTCCTCTCCCGGTGAACTTTGTTGAGAGTAACCTGAAGTTTTTCCATCTCAGTCATGAACTACATGACAGACTCCCTTGGTGGAAGAACTTCGTAACGAGGATAATGCATCTTTAGCTTGAGAGCTCTAGTTTGTACCCAGTGGAGATAAGGCTCCACCGAGACACAATCCAGTTTTCCTAGAGACTCTCGTCCTTTCTTATGAACATGTTTCTAAGCATGCACTATTTTCGTCTTTAATGCTCTGTCATTTTCTCCTTCCTTGAAGAAAAGACCTTCCAAATGAGCGTTGCACGAGACATGCCTCATCGGGTATCCAAATTGACGACGAACGAGAACTGGATGGTAATTGATTCCTCCTTTAGTTCCTATGACGGGTACGTTGGGGAAGTTTCCACAACGGTCAATGATCCTGATTCCCTTATAAATCCTATTACACCAATCTATGTCAGAGTTGGTGAGAGACATGATTTTATGCGATCAACGTAAGGCACTCTTGTGATCCCAAAAAGTGGCAGACTTAGGCAAATGGGAGATAAACCATTTGTATAGCAGGGGTACACAACATGTGATCTCCCCTATGCTGTATAAATTACCTAAGTGTACAGAATAATACGCGTCTGCGAGCAAGGTTGGTACAGGGTTTCCAATGAGAAAAACCTTAATGGTGTTGATATCGACGAAGTTATTAATGTTGGGCAACAGAAATAACCCGTAGGTGAGTAAAACAAAGATGCTTTCAAAAGCAATCACGTTCCCGATACTAGTGAAGTACAAGGCTTTCTTGGTCAAGAACTGGGCTGGAAAACCTTGTATGCCACCCTTGGTAGTCATGTAAGTCCTGACCTCAGACTCGTCCAAATAAATTGCTCTTGCAATGGTCTGATTCTTTGGAATTTCTTCCAGTCCAGAAAATGGAGCTCGATCAGTGATATGTAAATCAATCAGATGAGAATATTCCTCCAGCGTTGGTGCGAGCTGGTAATCCGGGAATGTAAAACAGTGATAAACCGGATCGTAAAACTGAATGAGTGCCTCCATGATTCCCTCAATCACATGGACCCTTAATAGAGATAGTAACCCTCCATATTTGGCTCTGAAAGCCTCTTGGTTTGTGACCATTCTTGACAAACCTCTCAAATCCTCTAGTTTCGGAACCTTGAAAGTGTACTTATGAGTTCTCCTTCTACTGAAATCCATGAGCGCAATCTTTTTCTCTGATATTTGCAATCATTGTCTTAGTTTAATTTGAAAAAGAGAGACTAAAAGAGAATATTTTTCTTTGTTTTAATTTTTTTTATATGAATGCATAAATGCAGCACACAAAAACATAGAAAAACATGGGGTTAAAGGGTCGTTGTCATGGAGTCAAGGCTCTACCCATCCCAAAGGTTTATACTAGTGATTTTTGTACCTGTCTCTCATCATCATCAACTCTTGTCAAGAAAACACCAGCGGGCCTGGAACCGTGCTAGGTGGTATTTTTTGAAGAGTCCTCAGAAGAGGGTGGCATCACATGACAACTATTTCCGATAGCCTCTGTGCCACTAAAGGGGTTTTCCTAGGTGTATACTCAATCTTTCCACATGTGGCATCACACGCATTCCCATTAGCAGAAAAATAAACACATATATCAATTAGGAAAAGCAGTATATATATATATATATATATATATATATATATATATATTTGTCCTAATGTCCTAGACTTTTAAGAGCTATGGATCCTATGTTCCTGACAGAAAATGGCTCCCCAGCAGAATCGCCATTCTGCGATTTCTTTCCAAACTAGGAGTTTTGACCTAAGATCCTAGTGAAGGTCAACAAAAAAGTCCTATCTCAATGAAATTCTCAAAGAAGAAAGAAGGGCCCCCTTTTTTTTAAGGTTTCCATCCAGGAGACGAGAAGAGAACGCCGACAATGATTCTCCCCAGCAGAGTCGCCATTTTTCTGTAGCGAGTGATTTTGGATGTGGTTGCGAAGCACGATCGCTCTAGTACTACAGTTCGATTCATTTTTTATCCTATTGAAGCTGATGAAGGAATGGAAATAGATGTCTCCAATTAACCCTGCTTGCATACTGAGGTTAAACAGTCAAAACTGTTGGCTTACAGATGCTATCCAAAGTGTGGGTTTCTCCTAGATTTATTTTGTTAAAAAAAAGGTGTTTAGGCTATCGATTAAGATGTTAGGACGGATGTTTTTTTATTGGTGTATGAGGGTACGGGATTTTAGGTTTTTTGAGTAGTGTGCTCGCTAAGATTTTTCTTTCAATCTTATGCCTACGTATTCCTGTTTACCGAAACAGCGAAATCAGAGCGATCGTAGTTCCTCCTATTCTATGGGAGGAAATGGTTATTTTGGTATCTTGTTCAAAGCCCAAGACGTGAAGCGAAAAGGTTGTTTGTATCTTGTTCAAAGCCCAAGATGTAAAGCTGAAGGGTCTATTTGTATCTTGTTCAAAGCCCAAGATGTGAAGCTGAAAGGTCTCGACTTTAGAGAGAATTTGTCATCTCTAAAAGAGGGGTCCGTCTGTCACAACTATTTATAAAGGAGAATTACTTTAACCGGGATATGTGAATCCGACAATGCCATAATTTCCTTCATGAGGGATTTCCAACCTGAAGGAGAAGACTTTAACTCAGTGTAGAGAAACGCCATCTTTCCTTAGGCATTTCTTATGCTAAAAGAGGGACAGTGGCATGGATGTAGATGATCCAGAGGCTTGCCGCTTATAGCAATTAGATGAAGGGAAAGGAGTTGTTGATGTTTATATACTGTGAACGAGGAACAACTTTGATGCTAAAAGGTTGATTGGATCAACCGGGGTTTTCTTATACAAAGCCTAAGAGGAGGCTATTGGCCCAACAAGAGGGTGCTTTTATATGTCTCGTACAAAGCCTGAGAGAGAGAGAGGCTAAAAGGGTTGACTCAACGAGGGAGTCTTTTGTATCTCGTACAAGGCCCGAGATGGAGGCTGAAATTTTTTTGCTCCGCTTGGGAGAATCATTTGTACAAAGCCCAAGAGGAGGCTATTTGTGACTGTTTCAGCTGAGTGACAGATCCAAAATGCTGATTTAAAGAGAAAATCAGTTCTTATATGAGTAATGTTTGCACTCAGGGATTTTGATTCGAGGATCAGGGATATTTCCTTTTCTTTAAGGAAATGGGAAATCCAAAGGGTATTGAGACTGTCCAAGTCTATGAGTTTCATCTTCTACTTGAGAATGTCTTTGAGACTCAAGGAAAATAGACTGTCCAAGTCTGGAGTTTCATCTTTTGTACTATGCTTTGAGAAACAGTAGTAGGGTTTAGACTCTTTGAAAGATTGTTCTATTAAGATAACTAATTTCTGTTCCTATACCTCTAGGAGGTCATCGGGACAATTTGTACGAAGCCCAAGAGGAGGCTGGAAACTTTTAAGAAGCCGAGAGGTCCTTGTACAAAGCCCAAGAGGAGGCTATCATTCCCGAAGGAAGAAATCATTTATACGAAGCCTAAGAGGAGGCTGTGAGTACTTCTAAGAAGTCGACGGGTCCTTGTACTAAGCCCAAGAGGAGGCGGGGGTGCTTTTAAGAAGCCTGCGGGTCCTTGTACAAAGCCCAAGAGGAGGCAGATGCTTTTAAGAAGCCTGTGGGTCCAAACCAAAGAAAAGTTCAAGATACGCTTCACCGAGAATAATTCATTTAGTGAACAGTTCTAAGGTTTGAAAAAATTCAAGAGAAGTTTCACCGAGAATAATTCATCTCTGGGGAATAGAATTTCTTGGACATATCCTAGGGGGGACAACCGAACAGAAGACTGTATCTGGTGCTCCTATGGGGGATCTAGGTTGTCTATTTCTAAGAGTGATCAATACGGCTTTACCTAGTTCTAGATGTAGTTGCCGGGGAAACTCTAAATATCTATACTATTATTACACAATTGATATGAGTTTATGAAAGGAGACTTACAGTGAGCAGCCCCACAATACAGTTATACATATGAAAGCGGTAAATGAAAGCGGGTAAACACTTACTCGGTTGTAGAGCTTCCATGCATTTGGTTAGTTGTTCAACAAAGAAAGATTTAAAACAACAGTATATTCAAAATCAAAGGAGAAAGTGCTTTGAAAAGAAATATTGGGGCTTACAGCTCAAGGAGAGGCCCAGGGTTTTATCAGTGATCGCACTGTCGTTTCACATTTGTACAAAGGGACTTATGCAAGTGACTGAGGCCCAAGAAAGGTTTTCTGTACAAAGGGATGGGTCTTACACTCTCACAAGAGGCCCAAAAAGTTTAAAAAAAAATAGTGGGGCTTATAACACGAGGGTAGGCCCAGATGACTTTTTGTTTGAAATGGCGATCGCGCCGAGATCTTTCTTTTAACACAAAGGGACTTATACAATATCTGAGGCCCCAAAATTGTTTTGGTTAAAAGGGGGTTGGGTCTTACACTCTATTAGAGGCCCAAAAGTTTTGAATTGGTCTTATAGCTCGAGGAGAGGCCCAGTTGATTTTGTTAAAAAGGCGACGATCGCGCCATTTATTTGAAAATGTACAGAGGGACTTATACAATGAGTGAGGCCCACAAATAGGTTTATGTACAAGTGGATTGGGTCTTACACTCTATTAGAGGCCCAAAAGTGTTTTAAAATGTTTGATGAGGGTTGAATTAATCAAAACCCTAATTTGTTTCCAAAATGAATTTTAATTGAATAAAAATTCAATTAAAATGATCAAAAATTGTTTAACATGTGGAAAACAAATTGTGATCTTGGATTAATGTTTCAAAAATCAAGTTTTGACCTACAAAATAATTAGAAGTCATTAATCTTTGCAAAACCAAGAAGGAAAAAATATTTTAAATGTCAAAAACAATTAAAACATTAATTCTTTGTAAAAATATCAATTATATGAAATAAATAATATTTTTGGGATTTTTTGGTAAAATAAAATAATTTAACATTTTTGTGAATTATTAAAAAAAGAATCAACTCAAAATCATTAAAACTCAGAGAGAAATTAATTTTTGAATCAATTAAATAAAATCACAAAATTCAAATATTTGAATTTTCAAAAAATGGCGCCAAGAACACCCAAGAACACGCGCGTGTTCTAGGTTTTGCCCAGATTTGCATTTTCTCTCCAATCTCACTGAATACTTGATTATATCATGCAATCTACATATCAATCTACTCGTTTCAACCTCACGATCATGTCTATGGTCTTTAATTTCATTTATTTTAAACATGGAATAAGAAATTAAAGAGAAACCTCAAGAACCCTAATTTCTGCATGAAGGTTCAGAAATTCCACACACGATTCAAACAATGCAATTGATTGAGGGAAAACATTCCATGCATGATTATGAACATTTGGCAAAAGTATTGTGCGAGGAAATATGCATAGATTGAGAGATGACCAAGTTTAGGCTTACCTCTAGGTCGTGACAGCAAGTGCAATGTTATTTTTGAGTTGGAGGTGTTACAGATAGTTGTGATGATCTGAACAGCTTCCCTACACCCTATGGAGTGTGTTTGAATGCTTGGACTTGATTGAAAATGGTTGGATCACTTCATGGCATCTCAGCTGCAACTTGGTTAAAACCTTGAGCAACTGGCTGGTGATTCTGAGAAATCAGTGTTCCAGATGTTGTTTAAGTGTTTGGATCACTTCTATACGATGTATGTGAGGTGGATGTGTGATTGTTTTTATTGGAAAAGCTCCCAAACTCAAAACCCGATAGTGACTTGCCTTAGAAGGCGAAAGTGGAGTGAAAGAAGAGATTTTGAGGAAAGCATCTGTTTGATGGCTTTGGTGTACTCAAACTGATCACAATTGAGCTCTATTTATAGTAGAGCAAGTTTGTTTTGTAAGGAATAGTGAATGGTAACTGCTGAGTAGGGTTGGCCAATGTTGAGCAATGAGAATCCACGTCTCCTCTAGCCATTGACTAGAGGTTAGGGCACAGGCTGCTGGTTCCCTTGGTCTTAGATAAGTCTTGACTGAATTCAGTTGAGAATGGCTCAATCCATGCCACCTTGGTGCATCCATTGAATGCTCCAATCCAAAATTGGAGTCTTGTCCCTATTTTAGGCAATTCTAGGTTTGGCATGCTACTTCTTGTTCCAAGGACTTTGGAAGCTTGGCTCAGTGATTGTCCCCTTTAGATTTGATCCTCAGATGTGTCCAAGATGATGACAAGGCTTGGAATTGGCTGATTTTGGGAAATCGACCCAAAATTCAAAATTCTACCTTGCCTTGGCAGTTTTCAGCAAGGCATTTTGCCACTACCATAACTCTTAGCTCAAATTGAATTTGGTGATGTTCTTGGCCATTTTGGAAAGCCCTCATATGATACAACAACTGTTTGATCATATTTAGTTTTGATACTTTTTGGATCCAAGTAAAAAATCCCCCTACATTTGGAAAAAAGTAAGGCAGATTCTGAATTAGTGAAAATTTCACTAAGTGTTGGAAAAAAGTGACATTTTCAGTTTTTGTCATTTTGATCACTCCATAACTCAAAATCCTTAATGAATTGGAATGAGGTCTAGTTGAAGTTTTTTTAGAGGGCCATGAGATGTACAAATCAAGCTTTGGATGGGGAAAAATGGCTATGTGGTTTAGGAGTTATAATCCTCCAAAGTTGGTACCCTTGCCACTTTATTTCATAACTTAGAAAATTTTCTAAGTTTTTATGGTTACCCCTTTTACAAGTTATCCCACTTCCTTTGATTTTTCTTGATGAATGATGATTCAAATCATACATTAACATCATTTTAGGGTTAAAAATCCATTTTTGTGAAAAATCTCAAAAAGTCAAAGTTGACTTTTGTGCACAGTTGACTTTTTATCCGATGAATTCCAAACTATGCGATCCTCTATGAAATCATGTCCTTGACCTAAATCAAACTTGATGGATTGATTTCATTGGTGTTATAGGGTATATTGAATCATGTTCTAGGGTTTGGGAGCATGTCCTGGTTAAAATTCAAAGACACAGTTGACTTTTCTCGCGAAACCCTAACTGTGGTTCATATGAAAATGAAACTTGTTGCTCAAGCTTCTTGGATCAATCCATTGTTGAAAATGGATCAGTGTAGTGCATTGGAGACCCTCAAATCCCCTCTTGAGGTCTTAGTTCATGATTTGTCCCAAAAGTCAACTTAGGGGTGAATTAGGTCAAAAAACCCTAATTCCTGATTTTTGATATATGCATCCCCTGAGGCAAAATGGACGTGATGATTGGGTTTATGATGTCCCTTGGAGCATCATAGGTTATGCTTTGAAGCATTGGCTCATGCCCAGAGGAAATTTTCCATCTGGAGGCCCTGGTCGACCAAACCCTAATTTTGTGACACTGGCGATCTTGAGGCTTGATCCACCTAGAAGGGAGCATTCTTGTGCTTAATCCTTGAAGTGAGAGTCCTTTTGATCCTTTGTGGATGTTTGAGGAGTTAGATAAGTTAAAGATCATGTCATCCCTTGATTGATCCTTTGTCTAAGAGCTCTGAGAGGGCTTGAAACCCTAATTTTGATTGTAGTGGATGCTCACGCATCTTTGGGGAGACTGATGGTTCACTCATATTGTGATGATGATTTGCACAATGATGGGAATCTTAGTGGTCAAAATTTGGGGTATGGCAAAAAGTAGTTGAAAAATTAAAACTCGCATGCCAAGTTAAACTACGCGGAAAGTATATTAATATAACTGACGTTTGCAAGCTCGATTTTGAAACTTTTCGTCCATTGATTTTATGCACAGTTGACTTTTAGTTTGGCCAATCTGGCTGTAAATCTAACAAGTTTATTTTTGCAAAACATTTGGGCGTTATACGTGACAAAAGATTTGACAGACTATGTAGATGATGCAAAAAGATGCGGGATCTTAGGGATAAAAATTAGGGTATGACACTAGGGTGGATGGGGATTTAGAAAAACCCAGAATAACCATCAAGATAGCAAAAATGGGAGTGCTTTACCTGTAATACCCCAAATTTTGACCACTTAGATTTCCCATCATTGTGAAAATCATCATCACAATATGGATGTACCTTTATGCTTCATTAGTCTCCCCAAGGATGGGTGAGCATCCACTACAATCAAAATTAGGGTTTCAAGCCCTCTCTGAGTGCTTAGACAAAGGATCAATCAAGAAATGACATGATCTTCAACTTGTCTAATCTCTTAAATATCCACAATGGATCAAAAAGGACTCCCACTTCAAGGATTAAGCACAAGGCTGCTCCCTTCTAGGTGGATCAAGTCTCAAGATCGACAGTGTCACCAAATTAGGGTTTTGGTCGACCAGGGCCTCCAGATGGAAATTTTCATCTGGGCACAAGGCAATGATCCAAAACATAACCTAATATACTTCATGGAACCTCATGAACCCATGCATCAAGTCAATTTTGCCTCAGGGGATGCATTCATATAAAATCAGGAATTATGGTTTCTTGACCTAATTCACCCCTAAGTTGACTTTTGGGACAAACCATGAGCCAAGACCTCAAGAGATGATTTGAGGGTCTCTAATATACCATATTGATCCATTTGGAACAATGGATTAATCCAAGAAGTTTGAGCAACAAGTCTCAATTTCATCTGCACCACAATTAGGGTTTTAAGGGAAAAGTCAACTGTAACTTTGACTTTTGACCAGGACATGCTCCCAAACCCTAACACATGATTGAATATACCCTATGACACCCATGGAACATGTCCATCAAGTTTGATTTAGGTCAAGGACATGATTTCCTGAAGAATTGCACAGTTTGGAATTCATCTGATAAAAAGTCAACTGTGCACAAAAGTCAACTTTGACTTTTTGAGATTTTTCACCAAAATGGATTTTTAACCCTAAAATGATGTTAATGTATGATTTGAATCATCATTCATCAAGAAAAATCAAGAAAAGTGAGATAACTTGTAAAAGGGGTAACCATAAAACTTAGAAATTTTTCTAAGTTAAAAGTAAAGTGGCAAAGGTACCAACTTTGGAGGACCATAACTCCTAAACCACAAGGCCATTTTTTCTCATCCAAAGATGGATTTGTAGCCCTCATTATCACCTACAAAAACTTCAACTACAAGTCATTCCAATTCATTAAGGATTTTGAGTTATGGAGTGACCAAAGTGGCTGAAAAGTGAAAATGTCACTTTTTCCAACACTCAGTGAAATTTTCACTAAGTCAGATTCTGCCTCACTTTTTGCCAAATGTAGGGGGATTTTTCACTTGGAATCAAAAGAGATCAAAACCAAACTTGTTTAAACAGTTGTTGTATCATGTAAGAGCTTTCCAAAATGGCCAAGAACATTGCCAAATTCAACCTACACCATGAGATACAACATTGCCAAGTTGCCTTGCTGAAATCTGTCAAGGCAAGGCAGAATTTTCAACTTTGGTCGATTTGCCAAAATCAGCCAAATTCAATTGCTCCTATCCACTTGGACACCTCAGAGGATTAAATCTAAAGGGGACAATCACTGAGCCAAGCCTCCAAAGTCCATGGAACAAGAAATAGCATGTTGAACCTAGAATGGCCAAAATAGGGACAAGACTTCAAATTTGGAATGAGGCATTCAATGGAACCATCAAGGTGGCATGGACTGAGCCATTCTCATCTGAAATCAGTCAAGACTTATCCAAGACCAAGGGGACCAAAGCTCTGTGCCCTAACCTCTAGTCAATGGCTAGAGGAGACTTGGATTTTCATTTGCCAACATTGGCCAAACCTACTTACCAGCTGCCATTCACTATTCCTTGCAAAACAAACTTGCTCTACTATAAATAGAGCTCAATTGTGGTTAGTTTGAGTACACCAAAGCCATCTAACAGATGCTTTCCTCAAAATCTCTTCTTCCACTCCAATTTTGCCTTCTAAGGCAAGTCACTATCGGGTTTTGAGTTTGAGAGCATTTCCAATCAAACCAATCACTCACACACCTCACATACATCACATATGAGCTGATCAAACACTTAGATTACTTCTGAAACACCAATTTCACAAAATCACCGGCTGGTTGCTCAAGGTTTTAACCAAAGTGCAGCTGAGGTACCACAAAGTGATCCAGCCAATTTCAATCAAGTCCAACCATCCAAACACAATCCATAGGGTGTAGGGAAGCTGTTCAGATCATCACCACTCATCTGTAACACCTCCAAATCAAAAATCACTTTGAACTTGCTGTCACGGCTTGGAGGTAAGCACATACTTGGTCATCTCTCAATCTATGCATATTTCCTCGCACAATAATTTGGCCATATGTTCATAATCATGTATGGAATGTTTTCCCTCAATTAATTGCATTGTTTGAATCGTGTATCAAAAATCCTAGCCTTCATGCAGAAATTAGGGTTCTTGAGGTCTCTTCGTGATTTCTTGTTGTATGTTTAATTTAAATGAAATTAAAGTACATAGACATGATCGTGAGGTTGAGACGAGCATAATGATATGTGGATTACATGATATGATTACGTATTCATGGAGATTGGATAGAAAATGCAAATCTGAGAAACCAAGAACACGCGCGTGTTCTTCAGCTGTTCTTGGCGCCATTTTTCATAAATTCAAATATTTGAATTTTGTGATTTTGTTTAATTGATTCAAAAATTAATTTCTCTCTGAGTTTTAATGATTTTGAGTTGATTCTTTTTTTAATAATTCACAAAAATGTTAAAATATTTTATTTTATCAAAAAATCCCAAAAATAATATTTATTTCATATAATTGATATTTTTGTAAAGAATTAATATTTTAATTGTTTTTGACATATTAAATATTTTTTCTACATTGATTTTGCAACTTTTGATGCTTTCTAATTATTTTGTAGGTCAATACTTAATTTTTGAAGCATTAATCCAAGATCACAATTTGTTTTCCATGTGTTAAACAATTTTTGATCATTTTAATTGAATTTTTATTCAATTAAATACATTTTTGAAAACAAATTAGGGTTATGGATTAATTCAACCCTCATAAATCATTTTCAAAACTTTTTGGGCCTCTTGAGAGAGTGTAAGACCCATCCCCCCTTGTACAAAAACTTTTTGGGCCTCACTCATTGTATAAGTCCCTCTGTGCAAGTAAACGGCACGATCGTCGCCCGTTTAAAAATAAAAACCCTTGGGCCTCTCCTTGAGCTATAAGACCCATTCAAAACACTTTGGGCCTCTATTAGAGTGTAAGACCCAATCCCCCTTTTAACCAAAACATTTTGGGCCTCACTTATTGTATAAGTCCCTCTGCGTTAAAAGAAAACCTCGGCGCGATCGCCATTTTTAAACGAAAAATCATTTGGGCCTACCCTCGTGTTATAAGCCCCACTCTTTTTCTTTAAACCTTTTTGGGCCTCTTGAGAGAGTGTAAGACCCATCCCTTTGTACAGAAAACCTTTTTTGGGCCCCAGTCACTTGGATAAGTCCTGCTGTACAAAGTCAAACAGTGCGCTCACTGATAAAACCCTGGGCCTCTCCTTGAGCTGTAAGCCTCAAATCTTTCTTTTTCAAAGCACTTTCTCCTTTGATTTTGAATATACTGTTGTTTTCAATCTTTCTTTGTTGAACAACTAACCCAACAGCATGGAAGCACTCCAACCGAGTAAGTGGTTATCGCTTTCGTTTACTGCTTTCATATTATAAACTGTATTGTGGGGCTGCTCACTGTAAGTCTCCTTTCATAAACTCATATCTACTGTGTAATAATAGTATAGATATTTCGAGTTTCCCCGGCTACTACGTCTAGAACTAGGTGACGCCGTTTCACTTATTCGTAGAAATAGACGCCTAGATCCCCAATAGGAGCACCAGATACAGTCTTCTCTTCGGCTGTCCTCCTTAGGAATCGTCAAGAAGCTCTACTCCCCAAGATGAATGTATTCTCCGTGAATGGCATCTTTGAGTTTCTTCCAAATTCTCGAACTTTCCTGACTTGATCTATTCCTTGTGGATAGCTTGGCTTGAATGTCTCGGGGTTTGGGTACCCACTACGGTCATAATCTTGGACCTTAACTAAGGAACCCTCTTTAAAAGGTAAAAGTCGCTGGATAGTAAACCTCGCACGTTTACCAGTGGTTTTTATCTTAAAAAGAGTCATCTCTCCTAATGGAAAGGAGATGATAGACCCACGGGCTTCTTAAAAGCATCGGCCTCCTCTTGGGCATTATTCAAGGACACTACGGCTTCTTAGAAGTATTCACAGCCTCCTCTTAGGCTTCGTATAATGATCTCTTCCTCCGGGAATGATAGCCTCCTCTTGGGCTTCGTACAAGGACCCGTCGGCTTCTTAAAAGTTTCCAGCCTCCTCTTGGGCTTCGTACAAATTGTCCCGACGACCTTCTAGAGGTATAGGAACAGAACATAGTCATCCTCATAGAACAGTCCTTTAATAGAGTCTACTATTGTTTCTCAAAGCATAGTACAAAAGATAAAACTCTAGACACGGACAGTCTAACTTCCTTGAGTCTCAAAGACATTCTCAAGCACCCTTCGTTAAATAGGAAGGAAACCCGCAGACTCGGACAGTCTCAATACCCTTTGGATTTCCCGTTTCCTCAAAGAGAAGGAAATATCCCTGATCCTCAAATCAAATCCCTGAGTACCGTGATGCTCATATAAGAACTGATTTTCTCTTTTAAAATCAGTATATTGGATCTGTCGCTCAACTGAAACAGTTACAATAGCCTTCATCTCGGGCTTCGTACGAGACACCAAAATTCTCCCCAGTGGAGTCAAACAACCGTTTAGCCTCTCTCTCGGGCTTTGTACGAGACACATAAGAGACTCCCCCGTTGAGTCAATCCCCCTTTCGCCTCCATCTCGGGCTTTGTACGAGATACGAAAAGGTTCTTATAAGAGCCAAACAAACAATCGCCTCCATCTCGGGCTTTATACGAGATACAAAAGACTCTCTTGTTGAGTCAAACCTTTTAGCCTCCATCTCGAGCTTCATACGAGATACAAAAACACTCTCTTGTTGAGTATAAAAGACTCCATCGTCGGGTCAAAAACTTTTAGCCTCTCTCTCGGGCTTCGTACGAGACACAAAAGACTCTATCGTCGGGTCAAAAACTTTTAGCCTCTCTCTCGGGCTTTGTACGAGACACAAATTAGCCTCCTCTTAGGCTTTGTATAATGATTTTCCTAGCGGAAATTAGCCTCCTCTTAGGCTTTGTATAAGAAAACCACTGGTTAATCCAATTAACCTTTTAGCATCAAAGTTGTGCCTCGCTCACAGTACACAAACATCAACAACTCCTTCCCCTTCATCTAATCGCTGTAAGCGGCAAGCCTCTGGATCATCTACATCCATGCCACTGTCCCTCTTTTAGCATGGGAAATTCCTAAGGAAAGATTGCATTGCTCTACACTGAGTTAAAGTCTTCTCCTTCAGGTTAAAACCCTTTCTTCAGAAATTATGGCATTGCTCGGATCCACGTATCCCAGTTAAAGTATTTCTCCTTCTCCCCTCTTTAGAGATGACAAATTCTCTCTAAAGTTGAGGTCTTTCAGCTTCACGTCTTGGGCTTTGAACAAGACACAAATAGACCTTTCAGCTTCACATCTTGGGCTTTGAACAAGATACAAACCACCTTTCGCTTCACGTCTTGGGCTTTGAACAAGACACCAAAAACCAATTTCCTCCCATAGAATAGGAGGAACTACGAACGCTCCGATTTCCCTGTTTTCGGTAAACGGGAATACGTAGGCATAAGATCGAAAAAAAAGATCTTAGCAAGCGCAATCAACAAAAAACCCAAATCCCATATCTCCATCAATCAAAAGCAGTATTTCAAAAGCATCAGTCCTAACATCCTAATCCTTGTTCCCCGCCAGAAACCTTCTGCCCAGGTAAAAAAGAAAGAAAACAGTATTGGCAAAAATACAAATAACCAGTACAAAGGCCCCCCACATTGATAGCATCCGTAACCTAACAGACCACTGTTTAAACTCAGTATGCAAAGCAGGGTTAATTGGAGACATCTATTTCCCTTCCTTATTCAGCTCACAATAGGATAAAAAATGAATCGACCTGTAGTTTTAAGCTCAAACCGCAGAGAGCGACCAGCGCTTAAGAACCGCGTCCAAAATCGCTCGCTACAGAAAAAAATGGTGCCCACTGTGGGGCCTTTCAAAGTTAGATCTAGGCACGGTCTTCCTTCTCTTCACTTGTGTGAATACCACAGATTGGGGCTTCCGCCGGGGAACCCATTTCTGTCAGGAACTTAGCAATCATAGCTTTATAAGTCTAGGATGATTAGGACAAATATATATACTGCTTTTCGTAATTGCTATACGTGTTTATTTTTCTGCTACTGGGAATGCGTGTGATGCCGCATGTGGTGAGAATGAGTATACACTTAAGATAAGTGATGGCGACGGGGTCGACCATCAACCTCAGTGGAGGCTGACCAACGCAACCCATTCACTCTTATAGCCAATGGGCCGGTTGTTAAGTCTGAGAAGCTGAGGAGCCAAACCCTTTCGTAGTGCGGAAACTATAAGAAATAGTTGTTACGCGACACTACCCTCATTTGAGGCTGGTGATCTATTCTCGGTGAATGGCACTTACTCTAAGATTGCTCTACAACTCGCTGGCGATCCGCTTGTTGTTTTGCTTTCCTGGGAGGAGCTGATGATAATGAGTACAGGTACAAAAATCACCCTAGTATAAACCTTTGGGGATGGGTAGAGCCTTGACTTCATGACAACGACCCTCTGACCCCATGTTTTTTCTATGTTTTTGTGTGTTGCATTCATGCATTCGTTTAATAAAACATTAAAACATTCAAAAAATTTTCTCTTCTAGTCTCTCTGTTTTTCAAATTAAACTAAGACTGTGATTGCAAATATCAGAGAAGAGGATTACGCTAATGGATTTCGGTAGAAGGAGAACTCACCAGTATACCTTCAAGGTTCCAAAACTAGGGGATTTGAGAAAGTTAGCAAGGATGATCGTTAACCCAGAGGCTTTCAGAGCCAAGCACGGTGGTTTGCTACCACTGTTAAGAGTCCATGTGATTAAGGGGATCATGGACGCGCTCATTCAGTTCTACAACCTGGTTTATCATTGTTTCACATTCCCGGATTACCAGCTATCACCAACGCTGGAGGAGTATTCTCATCTGACTGATTTACATATCACTGATCGAGCTCCATTTTCTGGACTGGAAGAAATTCCAAAGAATCAGACTATTGCAATAGCAATTCATTTGGACGAGTCTGAGGTCAGGACTCACATGACCACTAAGGGTGGCATCCAAGGTTTTCCAGCCCAGTTCTTGACAAAAAAGGCTCTATACTTCGCTAGTATAGGGAACGGGACTGCTTTTGAAAGCATCTTTGTCTTGCTCACCTACGGGTTATTTTTGTTTCCCAACATCAATAACTTCGTCGATATCAACGCTATTAAGGTTTTTCTCATTGGAAACCCTGTGCCGACTTTGCTCGCAGATGCGTATCATTCTGTACACTTGGGAAATTTGTACAGCGGAGGGGAGATCACATGTTGTGTACCTTTGCTTTACAAATGGTTTATCTCTCACTTGCCCAAGTCTGCTGCTTTTGGGGATTGCAGGAGTGTCTTATGTTGGTCGCAGAAGATCATGTCTCTCACCAATTCCGATATAGATTGGTGTAATAGGATTTATGAGGGAATCAGAATCATTGACCGTTGTGGAAACTTCCCCAGCGTACCCTTCATAGGAACTAAAGGAGGAATCAACTATCATCCGATATTGGTTCTTCGTCAATTTGGATACCCGATGAGACACATCCCACTGGGTGTTCATCTGGAAGGTCTTTTCTTCAAAGAAGGAGAAAATGACAGAGCACTAAAGATGGAAATAGTGCAAGCTTGGAAACATGTTCATAAGAAAGGACGAGAGTCCCTGGGAAAACTGGACTGTGTCTCGGTGGAGCCTTATCTCCATTGGGTACAAACTAGAGCTCTCAAGCTAAAGATGCCTTATCCTCGTTACGGAATTCTTCCACCGAGGGAAACTGTCATGTACTTCATGACGGAAACTGAAAAGCTTCAGGTTACTCTCAACAAAGTTCAAAAGGAAAGAAGATCTTGGAAGAACAAGTACCGCACCTTCGACGTAGAGTGTATCCAAATACAGCAACTACTAAAAGAGAAAGATGCTCTGATTGAAATTTTGGAGCAGCATGCTGTGGAGAATCAAGATGACCAAAGGAATTTGCTCGCTCCTTTCACCTGGCAAAGGAATGACAACCCGACAACGGCCCAAGCTCCCCGGTCAAAGAAGAGGACTCAGGACCCATTAGTTTAGGTTTCTGTTTCCGCACTTTGTAATCTACTGTATTTCCATTTCTGTAATCCTTTGGAATTCAATAAAAAGGGGTTTCCCCACTGTTTGATATTTACAATCTAATTGTCGAAGTTTATTTTGATTAAACCAAAACAACAATTAATATAATCATTGCATTCATCATTCTCACATCGCGTATTCTCCTTCCCTACGAATCTCACGTTTGTGTCTCGATTCTAGAGTCAAACTGTCTCATTCGTACAATACTCGGGCCAATCGTCAGAAAAAGATGGATGATCTTGAGGAAGAAAACAGAGAGTTGAAAGAAGAGATCGACGCTCTGAGAGAGGATATGAGAAAGCTTCGTAACGACATGCAAGCCATGGCAGAAGCTCAGCTACAAAGAACTGTGATCTCAGAGATCACCTCAACGCCCATCATAGAAAAGTATAATCCTAGGTACCAGATGCCGAAAGATCGTCCTTGGGGCATGCCTGTTAACTATATCCCAGAAGGATATGTTCCGTAGATCACTGAAGATCAGGGAATCACAACAGAAGCCGCTGGGCCTGAAGGTTACAAACTTCGGGAAAGCGAAGATGCCAGGGGCATACTCAAGACTCCTGAAGGTTACAAACTTCTGGAGGCGCCAAGACTTACTGCCGTAGTCACGGTACCACCCCCTGTGGTGCACACTGTCCCAGAAGGATAGATTCCACCAACACCTTCTGGTAAGAAGGAAACTATGTTTGACTGAATGGATGAATTCCAGGAGCAGTTCTTGGAAATGCAGAAAGAGCTACAAGCCATTCGCGGTCAGGATCTATTTGGAAAGGACGCCGCAGACCTCTGCTTGGTCCCAAATGTGAAAGTCCCGCACAAGTTCCAAGTGCCCGACTTTGAAAAATACAAGGGTAACTCTTGCCCTCAGAGCCATCTGGTGATGTACGCTCGGCGGATGTCAGCTCAGACGGAGAATCAGGACCTGCTGATTCACTACTTCCAGGATAGTTTAACCGGTGCCGCACTCAAATGGTACATGGGTTTAAACCGTACTACGATCAGTACATTCAGAGATCTTGGTACTGCCTTCGTACAACAATACAAGTCCAATTTGGACATGGCACCCGACAGAGATCAACTCAGATCAATGTCACAAAAGGACAAGGAAACCTTTAAGGAGTATGCTCAAAGGTGGCGTGAAATTGCCGCTCAAATTTGTCCACCTCTTGAGGAAAAAGAGATGACAAAAATCTTCTTAAAGACCTTAAGTTCATTTTACTATGACCGAATGATTGCCAGTGCACCCAGTGATTTCACCGAAATGGTCGGCATGGGTGTACGTCTTGAGGAAGCCGTCCGAGAAGGACGTTTGGTAAAAGACACTGGATCAACGAGCGGTACTAAAAAATATGGTAGTGCTCTCCCTAAGAAAAAAGAGCAAGATATTGGGAATATCTCTCTCGAAAAGCAAAGGCGACGTTATCAGCCAGTAGCAGCTGTTACTCCTGCTATCGGCCCCGCGCCTATTCCTGTGTATCAACCTCAGATTGCGCAGAGCCAACCTGACCAACAAAGGACACAACAACCTCTTCAGCAGGCTCATCCTCCATATAACAACAACCGTACAACACGGTCATCAGGATTTGATCCTATACCCGTAACGTATGCAGAGCTGTTTCCGTTACTGCTGGCTAAAGGGCACATTCAGACTAAGTCTCCCCTTTCAGTTCCGGAAAATCTGCCTTTTTGGTTTAAGGTGGACCAGACATGCCCTTATCATCAAGGAGGTTCAGGGCATAACATTGAGACTTGTCTCAATTTCAAATTCGACGTGCAAAAGCTTGTTAGGAGCGGGCTCTTATCTTTCAAAGATACGAATCCTAATGTTCTCACGAACCCGCTGCCTCAACATGAGAAAACTGCAGTCAATCTGATTGAGAAAGAGACTAACAATGTCTATCAAATTCACGATGTACTCTTATTGGAGACCAATCTGGTCAAGATGCATTGTAGACAGAGTGGATATGGCCATGTGCCACCTCATAACTATCACCAGTGTGATATCTGCTCTAAAGACAACCAGGGATGTTCTGTGGTGCAAGCAGCTCTACAGGAACAAATGGATCTCGGATGGATCCAGGAACACCGAGTTCGTGGAGTTAACATGGTCTACACGAATTCCAACGTCATTCAAAACCACGACATCCGTGCGATGAATGTCAACTTGGTGGTGATGCACTCAAGGCAAAGCCAGTATCATAATCTGCCACGGTACGATTACAGTTCCTGTCTGATTTGCTCAGTAAACAAACAGGGATGCTCTTTCATACAAGAGGCCCTCCAGCGTCAGATGGACCTTGGATGGATCCAAGACTACCATGATAGGAACTCCTATCAAATCAATATGGTTCAGATCTTCGATATCCGCGTAATGAATACCAACCTGGTAGAGTTACATGCTGAGTAGGTCCGACTCGGATTCATAATATCACATGATTACCAAAACTGTAAAGCAGGTTGCGAAAACGATCGAGGTTGTACCCTTGTCCAGGAGGCACTTCAGCACTTGTTAAATCACTGGTGGATGCCAATCTACATGGATGAAGATACTCAGCAGATTAGTATCAATAACAGGAATCCTACTCGTCGTCAAAGTCAGGATGTCCGATCAATGGAAGGTAACCTAGTGAGGTTACATTGTATTCAAAGTGGGCGTGGCCAGGTGCCTCCACACAACTATGACAGTTGTAGCGTCTGTTCGGAAAGTAACCAAGGGTGTTACCTTGTGAGAGCAGCTCTTCAGGGTCAGGTCGATCATGGAGAAATTCGTCCATATCCAGGTTCAGGACCCATCATTTGGTCGCCGAACTACCTTGCCGAGCAAGTTGAGGATGTTGTCACGATCTCTGGTCATCATAGGACCAGGGATGTTTTTGCCATCATTCCTCTACTTGACGAATCTAGAGTTCCCAACCGGGAACAAATCGAGATTACTTATGATGGTCAGAAAAATCAGAAGGTTCCCATAGTCATCTGTCTACCGGGGCCACTACCGTATGAATCAGCTAAGGCTATCCCTTACAAATACGGTGCAACAATAATCGAGAATGGAAAGGAAATTCCATTACCCTTCGTCGTAAATATTGCAGACATCAGTCGTGTAACACGGAGCGGTCGAATCTTCAACCGAGGGGTTGGAGAATCCAACAAAGAAAAGGAACTTCAGGCAGAAATTCCTGATCCACCAGTCGGTCAATCTAGTAATCCAGACTTTTCAAAAGACAAAGATGAGATGCTAAAGCTCATCCAAAGGAGTGAATATAACATTGTTGATCAACTGTTACAGACTCCTTCAAAGATCTCAGTATTATCACTGTTACTCAGTTCAGAAGCACACAGAGAGGCTCTACAGAAATTCTTGGAGCAAGCCTTTGTGGAACAGGATGTAACGATCAGACAGTTCGATAGTATTGTCTCTAACATCACTTCCTGCAATAATTTGGGATTTAGTGATGAGGAATTACCTGAAGAGGGTCGTCGTCATAACATGGCGCTTAACATTACAGTTAACTGCCAAGACGATGCTTTAGCCAGCGTACTGGTAGACACAGGGTCAGCCCTGAATGTTATGTCGAAGTCCACTTTGATGCAATTATCATTCAAGGGCCCTCCGATGAGAGTCAGCGAGGTCGTCGTCAAAGCATTCGACGGATCTAGAAAAACAGTTATCGGCGAAGTTGATCTTCCCATAACTATTGGTCCTCACACTTTCCAAATCACTTTCCAGGTCATGGACATCCGGGCAACATACAGTTGTTTATTAGGAAGACCTTAGATACATCAGGCTGGAGCGGTTACTTCAACCCTCCACCAAAAGCTAAAGTTCGTCAAGAATGATCAACTTGTCACGGTTTGTGGGGAACAAGCCTTGCTTGTGAGTAACTTATCATCATCTACTTGTGTCGAACCCGAGGAGGTTATTGGAACTCAGTTCCAAGCACTATCGGTGAGCAAGGACAGTCAGTTCAAAGAAGGAACTTCAATTTCTTCATACAAAGATGCTATCAAAGCGGTCGAGAGTACCGATACGACAAGATGAGGACGGCTTGTCATTCCTATTGACAATAAAACAAAGAAGGGTCTTGGTTTTTCTGCAACCTGTACCCAGACAGCTGCTAACGATGAAAGTCTTCATCCCCTTCAAAACTTCTTCCACAGTGGAGGTTTTCTTCACCCAGTGTCTCAGGCAGTACATGCTATCAATGAGGAAGATCCCTCTGACGCAGATGAAGAGTGGAAGTCCTATCTTAATGAGGACGGTTATATGTCTCAGGAAGAGGTGCCTATGCCTTTTTTCTTTCCTACAGAAAGTCCAAGATTTATACCAAGATCAGATGTCGAAATGATCTACGGAGATTGTGATCCGGAAGGATGTCGTGCTCCGCCAAATTCATTAGAGGAAGACACTCTGATGAAAGATAATTTTGACTACAATTACTATGGCCCGATGGATGGCCTGCCAATGTGGCAGCCTTACCCAGGAAACTTGGGGCAAGAAAGTCAGCCGAGTAATGAAACTCAGCTGAGCATCATTGAACAGAATACTTGTGTCCCCACCACGTCATGGGATCAACACTCAGGTCATTCGGAAATTACTCAACATAAAGATGAATTCGCAACGTTTGCAGGACTAGAATTCATCAATTATGCTTTTCCCGAGGTCAACGTCATCGAGAGAAATGACTCCTCCAGTTCCACAGAAGTGTGGGACACCCTGGGACAACCAAGTGGAAAATACGACTATATGGTCAAGTACACCGCTCCCGAAAGCTCTCGTATCAGGCTCGAAGATATCCAGTCAACTGGATGGGGAGATACAGCTGAGAGCACCAATGCTATGCAAAATGCAACAGAGGAATCCTCCTACGACAATTCTTCCTGGGAGACAGATTCCAATGATCCTGCTCCACCAGAAATCAGCGTTATTTCTGAAGACAAATCAAGGAAGGTGCCAGACTTTGTGATTCACCGAGGAGTTCGCCGCCAATGGATTGTCGTCGAGGTTCCGAAGATCGTTCATCAGTCAAAGTAATTGCCATCTTTAACTTTTCACCCTGCCCAGGTGAAACGGATGTTTTGATAGGGCTCGCTTTCTGTAAATTTCCCTCTTCGCTTTGCCCAAAGCGACAGAGTTTTGTTTTATAGGGCTGTAGTTTCAAGAGTCGACTTGTTCATAAATAAACTAACGTTGTTCTGTAATTTCCGCATTAATTGTTGTTTTCTCTTTTTCCTTTTTCAGAAAATGGTAATCCTAAAAAACATTCAATAATAAAAACAAGCAGTAAAATTAAAACACTGCACACACTTACATTTTCTCTATCTCTTCTAAACACGAATCATCACGTCATGCAGATTGTTTGTTTTATACCCCGTTGAAACATACGATTCGATGCCTTCTTCCAACGTTGAGTTCCCGGTATTCGAGGCTGAAGAAGAAAATGACGACCAAATTCCAGAAGAGATCTCCCGACTACTCAGACAAGAGGAAAGGTCCATCGAACCTCACAAAGAGCCGTTGGAAACGGTAAACTTGGGTTCAGAAAAAGAGAGAAAAGAAATCAGGATCGGAGCACTGCTCAGTCCAACTGCCAGAGAGGGTTTGATAAAGCTTCTCAAAGAATTTCCCGATGTATTCGCTTGGTCCTATCAGAATATGCCAGGGTTGGATACCAGCATTGTGGAACATCACTTACCGTTGAGATCAGAATGTCCGCCAGTAAAGCAAAGGTTGAGACGCACTCACCCGGACATGGCCATCAAAATCAAGGAGGAGGTGCAGAAACAGATCGACGCGGGTTTCCTCGCTACATCTGAATATCCTCAATGGTTAGCCAACATCGTACCCGTTCCCAAAAAGGACGGAAGGGTCAGAATGTGTGTTGATTACAAAGATCTGAACAAGGCAAGTCCAAAGGACGACTTTCCTTTACCACACATTGACATGCTGGTTGACAGCACAACAAAGTTCAAAGTTTTCTCCTTCATGGATGGATTCTCGGGCTATAACCAGATCAAAATGGCACCGAAAGACATGGAGAAAACTTCATTCATTACCCCATGGGGCACCTTTTATTACAAGGTAATGCCGTTCGTTTTGAAGAATGCCGGGGCAACCTATCAAAGGGCCATGATTACTCTGTTTCATGACATGATACACAAGGAAATCGAGAACAGAGGATGAGCACGTTAAACATCTGTCAAAATTGTTCGAACGTCTAAGAAAATTCAAGCTCCGCTTGAATCCCAACAAGTGCACCTTCGGTGTCCGTTCGGGGAAACTACTAGGGTTCATCGTCAGCCAGAAAGGAATTGAGGTTGATCCTGACAAGGTCAAGGCCATTCAAGAAATGCCTTCTCCGAAAACTGAAAAACAAGTCAGAGGATTCCTGGGACGTTTGAACTACATCTCCAGATTCATATTCCTCATGACCGCGACATGCGCGTCGATTTTCAAATTACTCAAAAATAACCAGGATTGCGTTTGGTCAGAAGATTGCCAAACCGCCTTCGACAGTATCAAGGAATATCTGTTGAATCCTCTGATTCTATCACCTCCAGTGGAAGGAAGACCACTGATCATTTACCTCACAGTTCTGGAGGACTCAATGGGATGTGTACTTGGCCAACAAGACGAAACTAAACGGAAAGAGTCTGCCATTTACTATCTAAGCAAGAAATTCACCGACTGCGAAATTCGGTACACAATGCTTGAGAAAACTTGTTGCGCTTTGGCTTGGGCAACCAACGTCTTCGCCAGTACATGATTCATTATACTACTTGGCTGGTCTCCGAAATGGATCCAATCAAGTACGTTTTCGAAAAACCTGCTCTCACGGGAAGGATTGCCCGTTGGCAGATGCTGTTATCAGAATATGACATAGAGTACCACGCTCAGAAAGCCGTTAAAGGAAGTTTTTAGCCGATCATTTGGCTCATCAACCGATTGACGATCAAGAATCAATCGGGTTTGACTTCCCAGACGAAGATGTCATGTATCTAAAGATGAAAGATTGCGATGAACCGCTACCCAGTGAAGGGCCAGAACCAGGTTCCCAGTGGGGACTTATCTTTGACGGAGCAGTCAATCATTATGGAAACGGAATTGGGGCAATCATTGTTACCCCTCAGGGTTCCCACATTCCTTTCACTACCAGACTTACGTTCAAATGTACGAACAACGAGGCCGAATACGAAGCATGTATCATGGGTCTCGAAGAAGTGATTGATTTAAGGATCAAAAACTTGGACGTATACGGCGATTCAGCCTTGGTTATTAACCAGATAAAAGGAGATTGGAACACATACCAATCAGGATTGATTCCTTACAAAGACTATGCAAGGAGGTTGTTACCCTTCTTCAACGGAGTCGACTTTCATCACATCCCTCGTGATGAGAATCACATGGCTGATGCATTAGCCACTCTCTCTTCCATGATTAGTGTAGGTCGATGGAATGACATACCTAAGATCGACATAATGCGCCTTGAACGGCCCGCTTACATCTTTGCGATTGAAGCAGTCATAGATGACAGACCTTGGTATCACGATATCAAATGCTTCCTTCAGAAACGAGAGTACCCATCTGGGGCACTCAGAAAAGACAGGAAAACCCTCAGAAGATTGGCTGGAAACTTCTTCCTGAGCGGTGACACTCTTTATAAGAGAAATTTTGACATGGTCTTGCTCCGATGCGTCAACAGACTAGAAGCAGACATGCTCATGAAAGAAATTCATAAAGGATCCTTTGGCACTCATGCCAACGGACACACAATGGCGAGAAAAATTCTGAGAGCAGGGTACTATTGGTTGACAATGGAATCTGACTGCTACAAGTACATGAGGAGGTGTCACAAGTGTCAGATATACTCCAACAAAATTCATGTACCGCCATCACATCTCAAAGTTCTTTCTTCCCCGTGGCCATTTTCCATATGGGGAATCGATATGATTGGTATGATTGAGCCCAAGGCTTCAAACGGACATTGGTTCATCCTGGTAGCCATTGACTATTTCACCAAGTGGGTCGAAGCAGCGTCATTCGCCAATGTAACCCGACAAGTGGTGGTCTGATATATCAAAAACAATATCATCTGCCGTTATGGTGTTCCAAGCGAGATCATTACTGATAATGGATCTAACTTGAACAATAAGATGATGAAAGAGTTGTGTGCAGAGTTCAAGATCGAACGCCATAACTTATCTCTCTACCGACCCAAGATGAACGGAGCGGTAGAAGTGGCTAACAAGAACATCAAAAGAATTGTTCAAAAGATGGTTGTAACCTACAAAGACTGGCACGAGATGCTACCCTTTGCTCTTCACGGTTATCGAACATCTGTCCGCACTTCAACAGGGGCAACCCCTTTCTCTCTAGTATATGGCATGGAGGCAGTTCTCCCCATAGAAGTAAGGATCCCATCAATCCGGGTATTGATGGAAGCTAAGCTTACCGAAGCTGAATG
This sequence comes from Lathyrus tuberosus, assembly GCA_022829125.1. Taxonomy (NCBI): domain Eukaryota; kingdom Viridiplantae; phylum Streptophyta; class Magnoliopsida; order Fabales; family Fabaceae; genus Lathyrus; species Lathyrus tuberosus. The sequence continues at coordinate 4,760,911 of JALAZF010000301.1, read as the reverse complement.
GTGTCAAAGTCGACACGACGAATTGAATCTGATAGAGGGAAAATGAGTCACGGCACTATGCCACGGTCAGTTGTATCAGCAAAGAATGAAGAGGGCGTTTGACAAAAAGGTCCGACCTCGTGTCTTCAGGAAAGGAGACCTTGTGCTCAAGAAGATACAATCATTTCTCACTGATTCTCGGGGCAAATGGACCCCAAATTATGATGGCCCCTATGTGGTCACGAAAGCTTTCTCAGGCGGCGCCTTGAGACTTGCAACCATGGACGGAGAGGAATTTGCTTACCCCACGAATGTTGATGTAGTCAAGAAATACTTCGCCTAAAACTAAAAAAAAACGTCTCGGTGGATTGAAAACCCGAAAGGGCGGTCCAGGCAAAAGTTAGAGACATGAAAAAAAATCATCCCGATGGATTGGAAATCTCATAGTACAATCTAGGCAAAAATTAGGGATAATGGCAAGTAACTATGTTCAACAGAGGCAAGTCCCTCAGCAGCAGTTACAGCATCCATCGGAGGAAAACTCCAGTCAAGGTCATCTTCGACAGAAGCTCAGGATGTCCCGAATTCAAAGTTGGTAGAAGGATAGTGGTCGTTATGTTTCAACGTAGCCCTTTTCCCTGTAAATTACCATTTTCTAACTTTGTATATACTCTTTGGAATCACGCGTTTGGCTGATCTCCATCTTATCAATAAAATTTGAGCCCTTGTGCTTTTGTTTGTAATTCTTTACTTGTTTTAGCTTTACAGAACGACGTTGTTTAAACTTAATCAGCGATTCTTGAAATAAAACAAAAATGAATTTACTTGTTAATTTTTTTCTGCTTTTAAATTAAAGATGGCATTTCTTTTGACTGTTGAACATCAGAAGAACATTGATCGCTTCTCTCGAAGTAAGCGAACTTTAAAGTGCAGAATCAAAGTACTCCTTCTAAGCCAGTATGCCTGAATGAAGGGATCAACTGTGTCAGAGACCTTGTTTCGTCTGACACGCCTCGGCCGAGTTCTCATCTCCTAAGCCCGATCAACATAGCCCCCAACGGGACTATCTATCCTAAGCAAGGTGGAATTGCTATTTTGAATCAACGGTACTTCTTCGCCCCGCGATGGCCGAGTATCCAATTGTGTTTATCCATTAGTCTGTATGTCGCGTCAGTTTTGTCAGCATATACATACGTACTTCATGCATTTTTTATTTGCATTTACATTTCATATTGCATCGTTATCACTCTAGTCGGTCTTGTCCCCTAGTGATAAACAGTTTTCTCAATCGAGTTTATCAGTTCTTTCCTCGTCAGGAAGTGTTGCGTCTGCACAATCTCGCCACCAGTGTATCTTTAGATCAGAGTCGGTCCTTGGCCACTTTGATAATTTGAGCCTCTGAAAGATCAGTGAACTTTCAATAAACATCACACTTCGCCATTGAAGATGATATCCTTGCTTTCCCGGATTAAGGAAAATCCATAGAGAAAGCCTCGTAATCAGAGATTCGGCAGCATGCCAGTTTCGCTCCGAAAGAACCGCTGATGAAAAGGTCATCGGCACCTCAAAATTAGAGCCCATCATATGGCATTTCTCCGGGAAGATCCTGAGAAAAGTATGATGTAAGACCCCAAGCGGAAGAAGTCTCTCAAGAGACTCATTTTCCCCAGATAGAGTCGACAAATGGCGTCTCCAACAAAGAAGTTTGTGTACCTCTACAATTCAGACGACTGGGTTCTCCAGCAAGTCTGACATCAAAGCTTTTTCCATCAAATGGCATCTCCCCAGGAAAATTCGGCGAGAAGTTTGAGGGAAAACCGCTACACATAGCGTCCCTTGTCAATAAAGTTTATTGACAAAAGAAACTAAGACCAGTCCTTGGTAGGAAACCAGGAACGAGGGGAAGTTCATTTCAGAGACTGAGACCAGTTCTTGGTAGGAAACCAAGAACGAGGGGAAGTTCAAAAGAAACCAAGACCAGTTCCTTGGTAGGAAACCAAGAACGAGGGGAAGTTCAAAAGAAACTAAGACCAGTTCTTGGTAGGAAACCAGGATCGAGGGGAAGTTTGCCTTTTCTAAGCATCATTGCTTAGCAAAAGAAGATGAATGCGCAAGCTGCCATTCATAGCCATCAAAATTTTGGGCATTCCGATATTTAATCCTCTTGCACCCCGAATGCCCGAATCCCTTCGTCATTCACACCTTCGGGTCCAAGAAGATTAAATAGGGGCATCTGTAATACCCTAAATTTTGACCACTTAGATTTCCCATCATTGTGAAAATCATCATCACAATATGGATGTACCTTTATGCTTCATTAGTCTCCCCAAGGATGGGTGAGCATCCACTACAATCAAAATTAGGGTTTCAAGCCCTCTCTGAGTGCTTAGACAAAGGATCAATCAAGAAATGACATGATCTTCAACTTGTCTAATCTCTTAAATATCCACAATGGATCAAAAAGGACTCCCACTTCAAGGATTAAGCACAAGGCTGCTCCCTTCTAGGTGGATCAAGTCTCAAGATCGACAGTGTCACCAAATTAGGGTTTTGGTCGACCAGGGCCTCCAGATGGAAATTTTCATCTGGGCACAAGGCAATGATCCAAAACATAACCTAATATACTTCATGGAACCTCATGAACCCATGCATCAAGTCAATTTTGCCTCAGGGGATGCATTCATAAAAAATCAGGAATTGGGGTTTCTTGACCTAATTCACCCCTAAGTTGACTTTTGGGACAAACCATGAGCCAAGACCTCAAGAGATGATTTGAGGGTCTCTAATATACCATATTGATCCATTTGGAACAATGGATTAATCCAAGAAGTTTGAGCAACAAGTCTCAATTTCATCTGCACCACAATTAGGGTTTTAAGGGAAAAGTCAACTGTAACTTTGACTTTTGACCAGGACATGCTCCCAAACCCTAATACATGATTGAATATACCCTATGACACCCATGGAACATGTCCATCAAGTTTGATTTAGGTCAAGGACATGATTTCCTGAAGAATTGCACAATTTGGAATTCATCTGATAAAAAGTCAATTGTGCACAAAAGTCAACTTTGACTTTTTGAGATTTTTCACCAAAATGGATTTTTAACCCTAAAATGATGTTAATGTATGATTTGAATCATCATTCATCAAGAAAAATCAAGAAAAGTGAGATAACTTGAAAAAGGGGTAACCATAAAACTTAGAAATTTTTCTAAGTTAAAAGTAAAGTGGCAAAGGTACCAACTTTGGAGGACCATAACTCCTAAACCACAAGGCCATTTTTTCTCATCCAAAGATGGATTTTTAGCCCTCATTATCACCTACAAAAACTTCAACTACAAGTCATTCCAATTCATTAAGAATTTTGAGTTATGGAGTGATCAAAGTGGCTGAAAAGTGAAAATGTCACTTTTTCCAACACTTAGTGAAATTTTCACTAAGTCAGATTCTGCCTCACTTTTTGCCAAATGTAGGGGGATTTTTCACTTGGAATCAAAAGATATCAAAACCAAACTTGTTCAAACAGTTGTTGTATCATGTAAGAGCTTTCCAAAATGGCCAAGAACATTGCCAAATTCAACCTACACCATGAGATACAACATTGCCAAGTTGCCTTGCTGAAATCTGTCAAGGCAAGGCAGAATTTGCAACTTTGGTCGATTTGCCAAAATCAGCCAAATTCAATTGCTCCTATCCACTTGGACACCTCAGAGGATTGAATCTAAAGGGGACAATCACTGAGTCAAGCCTCCAAAGTCCATGGAACAAGAAATAGCATGTTGAACCTAGAATGGCCAAAATAGGGACAAGACTTCAAATTTGGAATGAGGCATTCAATGGAACCATCAAGGTGGCATGGACTGAGCCATTCTCATCTGAAATCAGTCAAGACTTATCCAAGACCAAGGGGACCAAAGCTCTGTGCCCTAACCTCTAGTCAATGGCTAGAGGAGACTTGGATTTTCATTTGCCAACATTGGCCAAACCTACTTACCAGCTGCCATTCACTATTCCTTGCAAAACAAACTTGCTCTACTATAAATAGAGCTCAATTGTGGTCAGTTTGAGTACACCAAAGCCATCTAACAGATGCTTTCCTCAAAATCTCTTCTTTCACTCCAATTTTGCCTTCTAAGGCAAGTCACTATCGGGTTTTGAGTTTGAGAGCATTTCCAATCAAACCAATCACTCACACACCTCACATACATCACATATGAGCTGATCAAACACTTAGATTACTTTTGAAACACCAATTTCACAAAATCACCAGCTGGTTGCTCAAGGTTTTAACCAAAGTGCAGCTGAGGTACCACAAAGTGATCCAGCCAATTTCAATCAAGTCCAACCATCCAAACACAATCCATAGGGTGTAGGGAAGCTGTTCAGATCATCACCGCTCATCTGTAACACCTCCAAATCAAAAATCACTTTGAACTTGCTGTCACGGCTTGGAGGTAAGCACATACTTGGTCATCTCTCAATCTATGCATATTTCCTCGCACAATAATTTGGCCATATGTTCATAATCATGTATGGAATGTTTTCCCTCAATTAATTGCATTGTTTGAATCGTGTATCAAAAATCCTAGCCTTCATGCAAAAATTAGGGTTCTTGAGGTCTCTTCGTGATTTCTTGTTGTATGTTTAATTTAAATGAAATTAAAGTACATAGACATGATCGTGAGGTTGAGACGAGCATAATGATATGTGGATTACATGATATGATTACGTATTCATGGAGATTGGATAGAAAATGCAAATCTGAGAAACCAAGAACATGCGCGTGTTCTTCAGCTGTTCTTGGCGCCATTTTTCATAAATTCAAATATTTGAATTTTGTGATTTTGTTTAATTGATTCAAAAATTAATTTCTCTCTGAGTTTTAATGATTTTGAGTTGATTCTTTTTTTAATAATTCACAAAAATGTTAAAATATTTTATTTTATCAAAAAATCCCAAAAATAATATTTATTTCATATAATTGATATTTTTGTAAAGAATTAATATTTTAATTGTTTTTGACATATTAAATATTTTTTCTACATTGATTTTGCAACTTTTGATGCTTTCTAATTATTTTGTAGGTCAATACTTAATTTTTGAAGCATTAATCCAAGATCACAATTTGTTTTCCATGTGTTAAACAATTTTTGATCATTTTAATTGAATTTTTATTCAATTAAATACATTTTTGAAAACAAATTAGGGTTTTGGATTAATTCAACCCTCATAAATCATTTTCAAAACTTTTTGGGCCTCTTGAGAGAGTGTAAGACCCATCCCCCCTTGTACAAAAACTTTTTGGGCCTCACTCATTGTATAAGTCCCTCTGTGCAAGTAAACGGCACGATCGTCGCCCGTTTAAAAATAAAAACCCTTGGGCCTCTCCTTGAGCTATAAGACCCATTCAAAACACTTTGGGCCTCTATTAGAGTGTAAGACCCAATCCCCCTTTTAACCAAAACATTTTGGGCCTCACTTATTGTATAAGTCCCTCTGCGTTAAAAGAAAACCTCGGCGCGATCGCCATTTTTAAACGAAAAATCATTTGGGCCTACCCTCGTGTTATAAGCCCCACTATTTTTCTTTAAACCTTTTTGGGCCTCTTGAGAGAGTGTAAGACCCATCCCTTTGTACAGAAAACCTTTTTTGGGCCCCAGTCACTTGGATAAGTCCCGCTATACAAAGTCAAACAGTGCGCTCACTGATAAAACTCTGGGCCTCTCCTTGAGCTGTAAGCCCCAAATCTTTCTTTTTCAAAGCACTTTCTCCTTTGATTTTGAATATACTGTTGTTTTCAATCTTTCTTTGTTGAACAACTAACCCAACAGCATGGAAGCACTCCAACCGAGTAAGTGGTTATCGCTTTCGTTTACTGCTTTCATATTATAAACTGTATTGTGGGGCTGCTCACTGTAAGTCTCCTTTCATAAACTCATATCTACTGTGTAATAATAGTATAGATATTTCGAGTTTCCCCGGCTACTACGTCTAGAACTAGGTGACGCCGTTTCACTTATTCGTAGAAATAGACGCCTAGATCCCCAATAGGAGCACCAGATACAGTCTTCTCTTCGACTGTCCTCATTAGGAATCGTCAAGAAGCTCTACTCCCCAAGATGAATGTATTCTCCGTGAATGGCATCTTTGAGTTTCTTCCAAATTCTCGAACTTTCCTAACTTGATCTATTCCTTGTGGATAGCTTGCCTTGAATGTCTCGGGGTTTGGGTACCCACTACGGTCATAATCTTGGACCTTAACTAAGGAACCCTCTTTAAAAGCTAAAAGTCACTGGATAGTAAACCTCGCACGTTTACCAGTGGTTTTTATCTTTAAAAGAGTTATCTCTCCTAATGGAAAGGAGATGATAGACCCACGGGCTTCTTAAAAGCATCGGCCTTCTCTTGGGCATTATTCAAGGACACTACGGCTTCTTAGAAGTATTCACAGCCTCCTCTTAGGCTTCGTATAATGATCTCTTCCTCCAGGAATGATAGCCTCCTCTTGGGCTTCGTACAAGGACTCGTCGGCTTCTTAAAAGTTTCCAGCCTCCTCTTGGGCTTCGTACAAATTGTCCCGACGACCTCCTAGAGGTATAGGAACAGAACATAGTCATCCTCATAGAACAGTCCTTTCATAAAGTCTACTACTGTTTCTCAAAGCATAGTACAAAAGATAAAACTCTAGACACGGACAGTCTAACTTCCTTGAGTCTCAAAGACATTCTCAAGCACCCTTCGTTAAATAGGAAGGAAACCCGCAGACTCGGACAGTCTCAATACCCTTTGGATTTCCCGTTACCTCAAAGAGAAGGAAATATCCCTGATCCTCAAATCAAATCCCTGAGTACAGTGATGCTCATATAAGAACTGGTTTTCTCTTTTAAAATCAGTATATTGGATCTGTCACTCAACTGAAACAGTTACAATAGCCTCCATCTCGGGCTTCGTACGAGACACCAAAATTTCTCCCCAGTGGATTCAAACAACCGTTTAGCCTCTCTCTCGGGCTTTGTACGAGACACATAAGAGACTCCCCCGTTGAGTCAATCCCCCTTTCGCCTCCATCTCGGGCTTTGTACGAGATACAAAAAGGTTCTTATAAGAGCCAAACAAACAATCGCCTCCATCTCGGGCTTCGTACGAGATACAAAAGACTCTCTTGTTGAGTCAAACCTTTTAGCCTCCATCTCGGGCTTCATACGAGATACAAAAACACTCTCTTGTTGAGTATAAAAGACTCCATCGTCGAGTCAAAAACTTTTAGCCTCTCTCTCGGGCTTCGTACGAGACACAAAAGACTCTATCGTCGGGTCAAAAACTTTTAGCCTCTCTCTCGGGCTTTGTATGAGACACAAATTAGCCTCCTCTTAGGCTTTGTATAATGATTTTCCTAGCGGAAATTAGCCTCCTCTTAGGCTTTGTATAAGAAAACCACTGGTTAATCCAATTAACCTTTTAGCATCAAAGTTGTGCCTCGCTCACAGTACACAAACATCAACAACTCCTTCCCCTTCATCTAATCGCTGTAAGCGGCAAGCCTCTGGATCATCTACATCCATGCCACTGTCCCTCTTTTAGCATGAGAAATTCCTAAGGAAAGATGGCATTGCTCTACACTGAGTTAAAGTCTTCTCCTTCAGGTTAAAACCCTTTCTTCAGAAATTATGGCATTGCTCGGATCCACGTATCCCAGTTAAAGTAATTCTCCTTCTCCCCTCTTTAGAGATGACAAATTCTCTCTAAAGTTGAGGTCTTTCAGCTTCACGTCTTGGGCTTTGAACAAGACACAAATAGACCTTTCAGCTTCACATCTTGGGCTTTGAACAAGATACAAACCACCTTTCGCTTCACGTCTTGGGCTTTGAACAAGACACCAAAAACCAATTTCCTCCAATAGAATAGGAGGAACTACGAACGCTCTGATTTCACTATTTTTGGTAAATGGGAATACGTAGGCATAAGATCGAAAGAAAAGATCTTAGCGAGCGCAATCAACAAAAAACCCAAATCCCATATCTCCATCAATCAAAAGCAGTATTTCAAAAGCATCAGTCCTAACATCCTAATCCTTGTTCCCCGCCAGAAACCTTCTGCCCAGGTAAAAAAGAAAGAAAACAGTATTGGCGAAAATATAAATAACCAGTACAAAGGCCCCCCACATTGATAGCATCCGTAACCTAACAGACCGCTGTTTAAACTCAGTATGCAAAGCAGGGTTAATTGGAGACATCTATTTCCTTTCCTTATTCAGCTCACAATAGGATAAAAAATGAATCGACCTGTAGTTTTAAGCTCAAACTGCAGAGAGCGACCAGCGCTTAAGAACCGCGTCCAAAATCGCTCGCTACATTACCAGGCGCTCAAGCATTTGGTCAATGAAAGGTAACGTAAAATGGTCTTTTCGGGAATCTTTGTTAAGCTTCCTATAATCGATACACATTCTCCACCCCGTAGCGGTTCTAGTGGAAACCTGATCCTCCTTTTTCGTTTTTTATAAATGTCATCCCTCCCTTTTTAGGCACAACCTGAATGGGACTAACCCACTTACTATCGGAGATGGGATGAATTATCCCGACCTCCAAGAGCTTAAGCACCTCCTTTTTAACCACCTCTTTCATATTGAGATTTAGCCTCTTATGGTGCTCTCTATAGGGCTTATAGTCATCCTCTAGCATTATCTTATGCATACAAACAAAGGGGCTAATACCTTTTAGGTCATCTATAGTGTACCCCATGGCTTTTGGGTACTTCCTAAGGGCGACAAGAAGTTTTCCTATTTCGGCCCCCCTAACTTGCATTCACTATCACAGGTCAGTTTCTCTCCTTGTCCAAAAATTCATACATGAGGGTTTTTAGGAGTGATTTTAGTTATATTTGGGATTTTTGTTACTTTGGCTCGTCGCCTTATGTTACAAGCACTTCGAAGCTTTATTGAGAGGAAATGGGACTTTTGTCCAGAATCTCCACATAGGCTTTCACTTTGATAGTTTCTTTATTGATTTGGGCACTATCAAGAAAACACACATCTAACTTATCGGTCGGAGGAGGTTCCGATGCGCTATCTTGAACACAAGCCTCGATGATATCGACTAAGAAACAAGAATCCCTCAAAGAAGGATTTTTCATGAGTTTTGCTAGAATGAACTCAATCTTTTCCTCTCCTACCTTAAAAGTCTACAGATTATTGTTTAAAATTGTGGGATAATAAGACAACATATAAATTTTCAAACCACTTCCTACTAGACTACTTAAGACCATATAATGATTTTAAAATTTTGGAAACCTGATTTGGACTAGTGGTATTGATACCTTGGGGTAAGCTCGTGCATACCTCTTCATCCAAATCACCATATAGAAAAACATTATGCACATCTAGTTGGCGTAAATATAAATTTAATGAAGAATCAAGGGCACAAAGTAATCTTATAGTATAGAGTTTAGCAACATGAGAAAAATTGTCAAAGAAGCCAATACCTTATACTTGAGTGAAAATCTTAGAAACTAATCTTGCTTTGTCTCTTCCAATCGTGTCATCAGACTTAAACTTGGTTTTGTAGACCCAGTTACAACCAATAGTTTTCTTTCCTAGGAGAAGAGTCGTAAAGGTTCACATTATATTGTTTGTCAGGGCTTCAATTTCAGTATTCATGGCCTTAACCCATTGAGTTTATATGATGTATTGCTTGTAAGAAATAGGCTCAGAGTTTAAAGTAAGATCAGAGATACAACTATAAAATTTTGGATATGTATTGGTGTACAAATTATAGTTGTAATATCATAAAGATGAGATGGATGAGATACATTGCAAATTAATTCATTGAGTCATGCAAATTTAGTTTATGCTTGGTGGATTTTCTAAGGGGAATATTGAGTGAAGGACTGTCGGAGATATTGGTTTGATTTGGTGAGGGTGAAGTAGAATTGGTGGTTTGAGTTGTGGGAATGAAAGTTTCAGGTTTTGTGGGAAAATCAAAGAGGAAATATGGTTTTTTTAGTTTTCATTATCGAAAAAGGTATGATTATTGTTTGATGTGGGATTATTTGTAGAAGATATATATGGGAAATGGTGTTCATAGAAGATGCAATTTCTAGATATGAAAGTGGATCTAGTGTGAAGTTTATATAGGAGGAAGCCTTCATAGTTCCTTTAGGGTATACTAGAAATGTGCATTTGTTGGCTCTTGGGTCTAGTTTGTCTCTATGTCTAGTAATAGTGGAGGGATTGGTGAGGTATTTAAAGGATTTAATGTGAAGGAAGTTGGGAACTTCTTTAAAGAGGAGCTTAAAGGGTATTTTGTGATGGATGGTAGGACTACAAAGTCAATATATCAGGTAAGTGCCATGAAAAAGCGTGAAAGACCAACAACATTTGGACAGGTTAACATGGAAAAGGAGATCTCTAGTGACATTTAAGAGGTTTCCGTGTTGTTGGAACAAGTTTGGTTCTTCATGTATCCTTAAGTTTTGATGATAACAAAGTATAAAAGAATAATTTTGTTTTCTAATAGTTTGTTGAGTGTGCAGACTCTGAGCATACTTAAAGTGAAGTAAAGTTAAATCTGATCAAGAAAGAAGGTGAGTGAAGATTGCTCTGAACAAATCAAGATGCTGGACAAAGTTGGTCAAATAATACTCTAAACTATGGTCCTAGGGAGACTCTGAACTCTGATATTAAGATATTCTAAAAATTGGACATCATCAGAATCTGAAACAAAGCAATCCTTGAAGAAGTTATGAGTTATAGTCAACTCTGGTTATCACCAATCAACAGTTCTGAAATAGACATCTCTAATGCACTCTGATTCATTCTAGCCTCATTTACTCATTAGGCTCTGATGTCTATTCTCAAGGTTATGAACTTTGAACATGTGATAAATCTCTCCTATATGTTCTAGAGTATTAAAATGGGTTAGTAGTTCTTATGTATAGTGCAAGTCAACGTCAAATCTATAGTATTGTACTTCAAACAACTATAAAAAGATTTTCTACCTACTACCTAAGCTTTATAGTTGAACCTAACTACTTTACAATTGTAGTGTACCTTGAAGATTATTCCAATTCTATCCTCCAACGATCTTTTTTGTTATATATAAAAAAGTTAAAGGTTTTGTGAAATATAACAATGATTATTGATTAAAAAGAAGAAAATATACAGATAGAAGGCTTTTGCATATAAGAGTGAATAAACTTCATGATGAAGACAACTCTTTAAATTAAATTATCTTAAATAAAGAAAAGATTCACGAATTACATCAAGCTTCATTTCAAATATTCTTTGATGTAAACTTGTACTTCGTTGTGTGTATTCTGCTTAGTAAGAAACATATTTGTAAACTGTTGAATGCCAAATATGACTTAAAATGAACTATTTTTGTTGGCATTTTTTAACTCTAATTTTATGTTTAAGTTTTTAATTCCATAATATTGTGTAAATTACCATTATAATTGCATGAGCCTTTGGATTTCCTTATTTGTGTGCTAGTGTGAAGGACTTAGGCATAAAAATCAAAGAAAGAGACACAAAAGAATGAAAAGGGAAGCAAAAGCAAACAAGACATGTTTCAGCTAGCTCGATATGCGAGCTCTAGCGAAGTGATAGCGAGGTCGCTGTGTGACCTCTGGCGAAGAAAAAGTAAGACAGTTTACTATAAAGGCGGAATGTTTTTGGCTTCATGGTTGTTGTGCGAGCTTGAGCTAAATGTGCTCGTAGTGTGAGCTAAGATATTTTCTTAAGGGAAATTTAAGTTTTCTGAGGCACTTGAAGTGCCAAAAAGGTGACCTCTCTGTTCGAGATAGAGCTCACTAGGCGAGCATGCGCAGATTTAGAAAGATATTTATGTACTTTTGTGGCCCTTTTGGATAATAATCTTTTTTCTTAACATTTCCTAAGGATAATAATCCTTTTTCTTAACATTTCCTAAGACACCAAAAACCCTAAGAACTTCATCTTTTCATCTAAGAGGTGATCTTCATAAAATCGGAGCTGGATTCACATCCATTATCGATTCTTCAACTTGGATGCACATTCATTTCCTTACATTACTTGTGAAGCAAGCTACCATGGTTTTTGGTAGCTAAACCCTTAGTAACAAGGGTAGATGTAATCTTTCTTAACTTGTATGTATTTCTTTTGATCTTTTGTATGTGAACAAAGTTGATGCTCAATGTATGATGAATATCTTTGCTTTTAATGTTATATATTTGATTTGAATCACTATTGGAAGGTATTTTTCAAAACTTGACCCAAGTTATTCATCTATCAATGAACAAGGTCTAGACACAGAATTGTGAGTTGATATTCATTTTGTTAGCATGAAACATCATCTAGTAAGTAGTACGATAATATTCATGATATGGCTTTAGAGATAAACGGTATTGAGAGGATACATGATTATATTGATTGTAACAAAGCTCACATGCTTGATTAATCGAATACATGCAAAGTAGGTTGATGAAATCTATTCTTGATATGTCTGTTAAACAAACATTTTTCAAACTTTACTCTTTGCTACAAAACTCTTGAGAAATTTATGATACCAAACAAAACCATTCTAAAACCTTCACTTAAGACTATATAAACTGTAGAACTGCGGTGATATCAGGATAATCCTTGTGGAGACGATAAAACTATTACCCACCTAATATACTTTCAACAAAATGGCATCGTTGTTGGGGATTGTTGATTGAAATTGCAAGCATTCCAATAGTTTATCTTATTTTAAGTTTTGTATTGTTATCTCTTATCTCAGATCATGTTTCTTGTGTTTTTTAATTTGCTTGGTTAGATTTTCAAATATCTGTTTATGCGAGGAAGTGTACCCACAAATCAACTTCTTTTTGATCCTGAGATTGATAGAACTGTGCGTAAACTTAATAGCAAAACCAGAAGAAGAAGACAAATAGCTAAGGAAAGAAGAGAACATGAAGGAACTTCTACTAGTAATCCACCAACAACTCCTATTTAAACACCAATCATGGCAGATCCACCTACACCTCCACCTCCCGCAAGGGAACCATGTACAAGTAGTCCAAGGAGGAACACTCAGTTTGATGCAAACAATGGAAGATACTCGGAGATAAAAATCGGGATACTTCAACTTATGTATGCAAATCCCTTCACAGGGCTCCATCATGAAGATCTGTAAACATATCTTACAAAGTTTTATGAGATTACCGGCACAACGAGAGCTCCAGAAGCAGAAAAAGATCAATTTTCAAGAGACTATTCCAACATTCTTTGATAGGAAAAGTAAAAGAATGGTATCTTGATCAACTAACTCAAACGATGACCGATTGGAATGTGTTGGAGGGAAAATTTCTTTAGAGATTCTTTCCTCATAATAGGTTCATAGAAGCAAAGACGGCAGTTGCGATTTTCTCTCAAGGTTCAAATGAATCCCTTAATGAATCTTGGGAGTGGTTCAAGTCAATGTTAAGAAAATGTCAAGGTCATGGTTTTGATGAGCTTACTTAAATCCATATCTTTCGTCATGGACTCCAAACTCAACCCAAAACTCTATTGGATGCTACTGCGGGTGGTTCTTTAATGTCGAAGAGTGCAGAAGAAGCGATAGTAATTATTGATAGAATGAGACTCAACGATCATCAAGGCCAACACAACCGAGGTATGACACAAAGAAAACCGAGAATGATTGAATTGGGCACTAATGATGCAATTCTTGCTAAAAAACAATTGCTCTCTCAACAAGTGGAATTACTAACGCAACAAATGTCGAAGCTTCCAAAATAAGTAAAGGAGATGCAAGAGATTCCTAACAAGCAACAACAAGTTAGTTCTTGTGAATTCTATAAAGGTGACCACCCTACCGGTTATTTTCCTCCGGTTGGAGAGGAGCTGAATTATATGGGGAATCCAAATCAAAATCAAGCCTACCAACCAAGACAAGCTCCTTATCAAGGAAACCAGGGTTACTAACAAAGAGGAAATAACCAAGGTTATCAACAAGGTTGGAGATAAGATGCCAGAACTTCAAACCATCAAAATCGGTATCGAAACTACACTCAACCTCCACAACCTCAAGGTGGAAATCCAAATATGGAAGACACGCTCACTCAATTCATGCAAATGTCAATGGCCAACCAAAAGAGTATCGATGCGGCTATTAAGAATTTTGAGATGCAAGTTACGAAATTGTCCAAACAATTAGCCGACCAACACAAAGGAACTTTTCCGGCGAATACTCAAGTGAATCCAAAAGAGCATTGTAAAGCTATTATTGCTAGAAGTGGTATAGCAATTGATATGGGCATTGTTGAGGAAATTGAGGAAGAGGAGGTTGTAGTTGAAAAAGAGAAAGAAATTGATGAGAGTAAAGTAGAAAAGAATGTAGAGGGAGACTTAGCTAAAAAGGAGAAAAGAGACAAAGAAGAAGTAGAAAAGAAAGTGAGAGAAGAGAAAAAGGGGAATGAGAAAGTGAGTAATATACCAATTCAAAATTTTCCGTATCCTCACGCTCCTTCTAAAAAGGACAATGCGAGGTACTATGCTTGGTTTTTGGATATTTTTAGTCAATTGCAAATCAATATTCCATTCTCCGAGGCATTAGAGAAAATGCCTAAGTATGCAAAATTCATGAAGGATATCCTCACCAAAAAGAGACAGTACACAGATCAAGAAACAATACCTCTTGCCGCTAGTTGTAGCACAATTATTCAACAAACTCTTCCGCAGAAAGAAAGTGATCCGGGAAGAGTTACCTTACCGATTACTATTGGAAATGTTTATGTTGGTAAAGGTTTGATTGGTTTGGGCTCTGGTATTAATTTGATCCTGTTATCCATTGTGAAAAGGTTGGGAAGCATTGAGTTGAAGACAACAAGAATGACTTCATAATTAGTCGTTAAATCTACTACCATCCTCACGATGTAGCGGAAGATGTGTTGGTGAAAGTTGATAAATTCTTGTTTCCAATTGATTTTGTGATAATTGACATGGAGGAAGACGATGATGCTCCTTTGATTCTTGGTCGACCTTTTATGAAGACCACGAGAATGATGATAGATATTGATGATGGTCTAATGAAAGTAACAGTGCAAGATGAAGAGGTTTTCTTCAATCTTTTCATAGCCATGAAGCATTCAAAAGACAAAAGTGATTGTTTTCGACTTGATGCAACAGATGAAGCAATAAAAGAGGTAAAAAGGTAAGTACATGTTTCTACTCCCATAAAAAAAGCTCTTACTAATGCTTTCCAAGTTCTCAATGATAAAGAAGAAAAAGAAATTGAGAATTGTTCAAAAGAACTCGAGGCATTAGAAGAGATTCCTCCATTTGAAGCAAAAGTGGAATACTTGAAAGAAAAACAAGTTGAAGAAACCAAACTTGAGTTGAAGTTGTTTCCCACACACTTTAAATATGTGTTTCTTGATGATGGAGGGCACAAACCAGTTATAATCAGCAATGCACTAACCAAGATTGAGGAAGAAAAGTTGATTGTTGTTTTGAAAAGGAATCAAAGTGCTATGGGTTGGACTCTTTCCGACTTGAAAGGAATAAGTCCATCCGATTGCATGCATAAGATTTTAATGGAGGATGACTTCAAACTGGTGGTCCAACCTCAATGCCACTTGAATCCTACCATGAAAGAGGTGGTTAGGAAAGAGGTGGTGAAGATGTTGGAAGTCGGGATGATATATCCTATTTCCGATAGTCCTTGGGCTAGTTCGGTGCAAGTGGTGTCGAAGAAAGGTGGAATAACGGTCATTCGAAATGAAAAGAATGAGTTAACTAGAACTGTGACCAGGTGGAGGATGTGTATCGATTACCATAGGCTTAATCAAGCTACGAGAAAATATCATTTTCATCTACCTTTCATGGACCAAATGCTTGAGAGATTATCCGGTCAAGAATTTTATTATTTTCTAGATGGTTATTTGGGTTACAACCAAATCATTGTTAACCCGGAGGACCATGCGAAAACCACTTTTACATGCCCATTCAGAATCTTTGCTTATAGAAGGATGCCCTTCGGGTTGTGTAATGCACCAACTACTTTTCAGCGGTGTATGCAAGTGATCTTTTTTGACTTGATTGAGAAGTGTATTGAAGTTTTTATGGATGATTTCTCGGTTTTTAGACCTTCATTTGGTCTTTATTTAAAGAATTTGGATGTTGTGTTGGCAAGGTGCGTGGAAACCAATTTGGTGTTTAATTGGGAAAAATGTAACTTCATGGTAACGAAAGGATTGTGCTTGGCCACAAAGTTTCCTCAAAGGGCCTTGAAGTTGATCAAGTCAAAGTGGAAGTCACCGAGAAGTTTCCACCGCCTTTGAATGTGAAAGGAATAAGAAGTTTTCTTGGTCATGTAGGATTTTATCCAAGGTTCATAAAAGACTTTGCCAAAATTGCAAAGCCTTTGAGTAACTTGCTCAACAAAGATAAGTCTTTCAATTTCAATAATTTTTGCTTGATTACTTTTAATTCTTTGAAAGAAAGTTTGACCACTGGACCCATATTCATCGCTCCCAATTGAAAACTAGATTTTGAACTAATGTGTGACACGAGTGATTATGCCGTTGGTGCGGTACTTGGTCAAAGGAGGACAAAACATTTTCATGCAATACACTATGCAAGTAAATTATTGAATGAAGCTCAAATAAATTATGCAACAACTAAAAAAAAAGCTTCTTGCTATAGTGTATGTGTTGGAGAAATTTTTGTCCTACCTTATTGTTTCAAAAGTGGTTGTTTACACGGACCATGTGGCGATAAAGTATTTGCTTACCAAACCTGATTCTAAGCAAAGGCTTATTCGTTAGATCCTTTTTTTTGCAAGAATTTGATCTTGAAATTTACAACGAAAAGGGTTCCAAGAATTTATTAGCAGATCACTTGTCCCGTTTGGTCAATGTTGAGGTGACAAAACAAGAAATTGAGGTAAAAGAAGAGTTTCCATATGAAAAGTTGCTCATGGTTCAAGTTAGACCGTGGTTTGCCGACATTGCAATTCACAAAGCAACCGGGTTGATATCGGATGATCTAACTCCAAATCAGAAAAGGAAATTCTTATCTGATGCTAAGTATTTTGTGTGGGATGAACCTTATCTGTTTAAAATTGGTTTTGACAATAATTTGAGAAGGTGTGTTTTGAAGGAGGAGTCAAAAAGTATTCTTTGGCATTGTCACAACTCACTTTACGGTGTTCACTATAATGGGTTAAGAACGGCCACAAAAGTCCTTCAATCAAGCTTTTATTGGCATTCTTTGTTTAAATATGTGCATTTACATGCTCAAAGTTATGATAATTGCCAAAGGAGTGGATGAATTACCAAAAGAAACAAGATGTCGTTGCAAAATACGTTAGAGGTAGAAATGTTCAATTGTTGGGGGCATTGACTTTGTTGGCCCATTTCCACCATCATTCTCTTGTAAATACATCTTGGTTGTTGTGGACTATGTATCCAAATGGGTGGAAGCCATAGCTTGGGTGAAAGCTGATGGAAAAACCGTGATCAAATTTCTGAAGAAATAATTTTTTTTTGCGTTTTGGTACTCCAAGGGTTTTGATAAGTTATGGGGGATCTCACTTTTGCAACTCTCAATTAGAAAAAGGCTTTGGAGCATTATGGTGTGAATCACAAAGTTACAACACCATACCATCCACAAGCTAATGGTCAAGCAGAGGTATCGAATTGTGAGATTTCGAGAATTCTAGAGAAAATCGTTCTTCTTTGAGAAATGATTGGACCCACAAGCTAGATTAAGTGTTATGGGCTTATCGGACCGCATTCAAAGCTCCGATTAGCCTCACACCCTTTCAAATGATCTATGGAAAAACTTGTCATTTACCGATAGAGTTGGAGCATAAAGCTTTCTGGGCTTTGAAATTTTTTAATTTTGATCCAAAGTTGAGTGGTGAAAAAATAAAATTGAAACTACATCAGATTGATGAATTGCAACTTCAAGCCTATGAATCCAACAAACTCTACAAGGAAAAGGTGAAAAATTACCATGATAGGAAGATTGTCAACATAGAATTCAGAGCAGGGCAGTTGGTTTTATTGTTTAATCCGAGACTAAAGTTGTTTCTGGGTAAATTGAAATCCAAGTGGTTCGGCCCGTTTCGAATTAAGAAGGTCAAACACTATAGAATAATTGTTCTTGAAGACCTTGTGACAAAAGCAAGCTGGACAGTCAACGGTCAAAGGCTAAAAATTTACCTTGGTGGAGATATCGACCGGAGTGCGGCAATAATTCTGTTTTCTGATCCTTGAGCCACTTTTGACCGTCGAGCTCCAACGACGTTAAACAAAGGGCTTGTTGGGAGGCACCCCAACATTGTAAGTAATTCTATTTTTACTGTATTTTTAGAATTTTTAGGATTGTTAAGAGTTATGGAAAGGTGTTGTGGAAGGCCAAATGTGAAAAACCAGAATCTTTCAAATCTGTCATGGTCGCCTTGAACTCGTTGTGCGAGCTCGCTTTGAGTTCACTAGGCGAGCTTACGAAAATTTTGACAGATTTGGAGGTTTTATGCCACATCACTTTGGATTTTAATTTTTTTACACTTTGGGCCAAAGGTGTGTGGGCCATATATTGTTTTTCAGATTTTGGGGTTACTTCTCAAGTCCTCTCACTCTTTTCATTTCTTCTCACTTTCACTTTTTCACTTTCACACAAACACAAATTTTATTCACACTAAATTTCTATCATAACTCTTACCAAGAGAACGGAGAAAAAACTCAATGTTCCAAACACTCGCACAGTCTCATCTCTTCAAGTCCAGATTTTCTATCCTCTTCTTTGTTTTACTGCATTAGAGATTAACATGAGGTTAAGGCTTGTTGTAAACTTGTGTAGAAACTGAAATTCTTGGTTTAGGTTTTGGTTGTTTGTTGTGAACTTCTTGTTTACAGTAGGAGGTGACACTTATGTTGAATTTGAAATTGAAATGGCTATGAATGTGTATGAATGTTTAGGGTAAAGAATGACTTTGTAGGATTTATCAAGTAGAAACTTTGACTGCATGTTCTTTCTCGTGGCTTGTTATTTTGTTACAGTGAGAACCATTTACTTGTTGAAATTTGGTTGAAATTGTGTGTTGTTGGATGGATATTCATACCAGAGGACTAGGTTTTTTGTGGCCTCACCTTGAACTCGTTGTGCAAGCTCGCTTTGAGTTCGCTAGGCGAGCTTAGGTGACCATGACAGTTCTGGACCAGAATTATGTTTTCTTGTTTGATTTTTTGTTGATCTCTTTTTCTCTTACAGCTTGCTTTGTTCTAACTTGTTGGTGTGCTAGTGCTGGTTGTTTTGTGTTGTTATTTTTTAGATGGCACCACCAAAAACCGAAGCTTCAAAGAAACAAAAGATAGGAGGGGGCTCCTCTCATCAACTAAGACCATTTGACGCCACCTGTTTTAGAGGTCCTGAACAGGAAAAGAGGTATCTGCAACTGGAAAAGAGGAAAAAAATTTCGAAAAAAGTTTTCAACATAAACAGGGAAGGAACATATCGTACTACCCAATTGATCTTTGAGAAGAAAAAATGGAATTATGTGATTCACCCATGTTAGATGTATAATGTTGATGTAGTGAGGGAGTTCTACGCAAAATCCCTCCCTATGAGGGTGATAACTTCACATGGACTACTATGGTTGGGGGAAGGGATATGAAGTTTGATAGGGATGTAATTAATACGGTGTTGAGGAATCCGTTGACTTTAAATTCGGGTGAGATAGATGAGTATCATCTGCAGTTGAGGAGAGTGAGGAATATAAAGGCTATGACTACTGTTCTTTTGCTGGAGGCTAAGAGTATGGTGTACAACCCTTATGGGGTGGCAGTTCGGTTTAGGAGGGAGGACATGTGTCATGTAGCACAACTGGTGTTACTTCTTGTCCTGTATAATATCAAACCCAAGACACATTCTTCTAAAGTTCCCATTGATATGACCCATCTAGTGCATAACATTCTTATTGATACGCGTATGGATGTGGGCCGAATTATAGCTGATGAGCTCCAGATGGTAGTTGAGAGTAGGGTGAAACCAAGGGCTAAGGATAATTTCCACTTGGTTTTCCCCTGTTTGGTCATGTCTCTGTGTTTGCACGGTCGTGCCAAGCTTCCTTCTCGCTTTCATGTGACTTTGCAGGGTGACATTGACGATCTATATGTATCCTGATTATGTAAACTAAAGAAGAGGAATAGAGTTGCGGTTGAGGAGGCTTTCGGTTCAGGTGCGAGTACTAGCTCTGGAGCAGCTGATTTCCAGAGTTGAGACCCTAATCAAAGGGAGGTTTGTAAATTCAACTGGGATTGGATGCAGGCTATATAGCGAGCGCTTATATATGTTCATGATTCTATACTACAGTTGCAGCTGCAGGTCTGTGAGCCCATTGTGGATCACTCGATATGTACCAGGGAGCAGTTCCTGGCACATGCAGGTTGACCTGAGGGCAGACCTTTTTACAGAGAGGGGGCAGGTGTTGTTGGTGTTGCTGATGCTGTTGCTGATGTAGATGAGGAAGCTGGGGATGGTGATGCGGATATTGAGTTCGAGTATGAGGAGTTCGAGGAGTAGTTATTGATGTTTTGAGCATGATAAAAAAGGCTTACTTCCTTGTTCCGACAAAGTGAAGTTTCTTGTTTAGCTTTTTGATCATTGCTATTTATTGATGTTGTTGTAGTTTTCTTTTCATTTTAGTTGGATATTATTATAGCTTTGTACTTACAACTTTTGAGTATTTTGTTGGTGTTTTACACCATAACACTTTATTATTCGGTTGAATGCATTTTCTGTTAACGTTTCAATTAGTTTTGTTTATTTTTTTAAGTTGTTTGCAATTTTGATGCTTCTACCATGAATTGGATGATGAAAACTTCAAATATTGGTTGGTATTTTGTTCAAAATGTATCCAATGAAGATTCTACCAAATTTTAATGGTGATGATAGGAATTTTAATGTGATGAATGCAAGCAAGGTACATGGTTACTACTTTCTAGAATGTTAGAATGACTTAAAAAATTTGTGCTTTATGCAAATATGTATTCTTGTTTCATTTCGCACTTGTTTAAATGCTTGAGCGACTTAGGTCCTAAAAACCATAAATTGTGAGAAACCTCCATTGTGCACTAAATGCTTTGGATGACTAATAACATTGTTTTAACTCATTTAATTCATGCTTAATCTTTTAATTTTTGTGATTTTTTGGAAGCAAATAAATGATCAATGCACTTTGTTGATATTGAGCACAACCATAAACAAAAAAGTGACTTACCCTGCAAGTAGTGAGTATTCGTTACCCCCTTTGAGCCTTAAAATAATTAGAACAAATTTTGGTGATGAACTTTGTTTGTGTACATAGAGAAACTTGAAAGTTTAGTTCATCATTGAATTTTGTGGGATTTTAAATTTTTTTCTTAAAACCTTTGAACTTTGATAATTGTTTTGAACTTATATCCTTGTCATAAAAAGCAAGGAGTATTCACTTAGGTTTGATTGTATTCAAGTTGGGGAGAATGAAGAAAAATTGGTAGGCTGCTAAAAATTTTGACAATTTTCGAACAAGCAAAGAAAATTGTGAATATGATTGTGGAAGAGAGAAGAAAAAAGAGAAAATGCTTGTTTGAAAGAAAAAGATGAAAAACAATTGTGCAAAGAAAGTTTGTTAGGGTGAGCAATAGAGAAAAGAAATTGGTGAAAGAAGTTGTGATGTGTATATAACTTGTTTAGTGAATGTTTCTTTTGCTTGACAACTTCCTTTCAATAGCCTAAGAAATGACCCTTTATTGTGAAACCCGGCCAAGCTACAACCTTTGAAAGCCCTTAGTGATCTATTGCTTCCATAATTTGTGATATGATTGTTAGATGAATGTATGAGTTGATCTGGATGTTAGCATTGTTATCAGGTGAGAGTAATTATCCCGCGTATTTAAATGTGCAAATTTCTTCATATATTAAATAAAGAGGAGTGTTAGAGTGATTCAAGAGTGAGAATTTAGTTGCTTTTGAATGCATTGTATGATATTTGTGTTTATAACTAAATTCGTTGTCGTTGTTTAATTCTAGGAAGTGTTGAGCATTGCTTGTTTGTATTCATCTGTTGAATTTGAACTGTTATTTCTCTCTTGGTGAATTTTATGCTTGAGAAAATCCTCTTGTTTACATGAGAGACATACTTTGCTTGAGGACAAGCAAATATCGAAGTTGGGGAGAGTTTGTTGATGGCCAAATATAACATAAAATGAACTATTTTTCTTGGCATTTTTCAACTCTAATTTTGCGTTTAAGTGTTGAATTCCATAATATTGTGTAAATTCCCATTATAATTGCATGAGCCTTTGGATTTCCTTATTTGTGTGCTAGTGTGCAGGACTTAAGCATAAAAAATCAAAGAAAGAGACACAAAAGAATGAAAAAGGAAGCCAAAGCAAACAAGGCATGTTTCAGCTAGCTCGTTGTGTAAGCTCTAGCGAAGTGAAAGCAAAGTCGTTGTGCGACCTCTGGCGAAGGGAAAGCGAGATAATTTACTGTAGAGGCAAAATGTTTTTGACTTCATGGTCGTTCTGCGAGCTTGAGTGAACTGTGCTCGGAGTGCGAGCTAGAGCTCGTTAGGCGAGCTAGAGCTCGTTAGGCGAGCTAAGATATTTTCTTAAGGGCGGTTTAAGTTTTCTGCGACACTTGAAGTGCCAAAAAGTTGACCTCGCTAGGCGAAAATGCGCAGATTTGGAAAGACATTTATGTACTTTTGTGGCCTTTTTGGATCATAATCTTTTTTTAACATTTCCTAATACACCAAAAACCCTAAGAACTTCATCTTTTCATCTAAGAGGTGATCCTCATAAAATCGGAGCTAGATTCACATCCATTGTCGATTCTTCAACTTAGATGCACACTCATCTCCTCCCATTACTTGTGAAGCAAGCTACCATGGTTTTTGGTAGCTAAATCCTTTGTATCAAGGGTAGATGTAATCTTCCTTAACTTGTATGTATTTCTTTTGATCTTTTGTATGTGAACAAAGTTGATGATCAATGAATGATGAATATATTTGCTTTTAATGTTATATATTTGATTTGAATCACTATTGAAAGGTATTTTTCAAACCTTGACCCAAATTATTCATCTATCAATGAACAAACTCTAAACATAGATTTGTGAGTTGATATTCAATTTGTATCAAGCTCTAAGATTGTTGTGTTGATTGTTAGCATGAGACATCATCTAGTAATTAATATGATAATATTCACAATATCGCTTTAGAGATAAACGGTATTGAGAGGATACATGATAATATTAATCGTAACAAAATTCACATGTTTGATTAATCGAATACATGCAAAGTAGGTTGATGAAATCTATTCTTGATATGTCTGTTAAAACAAACATTTTTTCAAACTTTACTCTTTGCTACAAAACTTGTGTGAAATTTATGATACCAAACAAAACCATTATAAAACCCTCACTTAAGACTATATAAATTGTAGAACGGATGTGATATCACGATAATCCATGTGGAGACGATAAAACTATTACCCACCTAATATACTTTCAACATAAACACAATTTATTTGATTAATAATTGTTAATTTCCTTGAGAGACTAACTCTAGTCAGAATTCTGAAAAAGTCATTGACAGTTAGTCTTTGAGTAGTATTTTCTTGAGAGACTAGGGTATAGTCAGAAGTTCTCAGGAAGTCTTAGACTCCGTGTCTTTGAGTTTGTTATGATAAGTTTGATTGTTAGATTAAGTCCTTATTGAGAAGGAGAAATCACTCAAGCGGGTGGACTGGACGTAGCTTTTTTAACAGTGATCCAGGATAAAAATACTCGTGTTCTTATCTTTATCATTATCTTTTCTGTTTGAGATATTGAGTTGCAAAAGTTTTTAAATTCAGAAACTCAATTCAAACCCTATTTCTTGTGTTTCTTGCACCTTCGTGTGTTTCCTCTCAACTATGGAGTTCTATTGTGGTGTTTCAACACAACTTCTTTGATGAATGATATCTAGAGATGAATAATAGGATGTCATGAATTGAGTTCCATTATCACTACAAACTCTTTTGATTTTATAATAAAATTGTGTGAGAGAGTAATTGATGAAATTTTGAATATAAGGTATAATTTCAGATTCATCGTGCATAAAAAAGTCCAAGTGGAGCGAGTAAAATCAACCATAATAGTTAACAAATATTGAAAATCATCTAAAGAGTGGGTTCCTGTTGGGACAATATATCCATATGTATCAATTCAAAATGATGAAAAGTAACAACAATACTATTATAAAAAGGTAATATGCATTATTTTGCAAGATGACAAGCATGGCATATCATAATCTTATGAAATTTCATACAAGAAAAAAATTGAGACATGTTCTATAAAATCTCATTAGATGGGTGACCTAGTCTATAATTTCAAACATCTAAAGGGATATGTAAAGTATGATCAACAACAACATCAGATGAACAAGAGTTATGGTTATAACTATTGGTCATATTACAAATAACGTGTGTGTAAATGTGGATGTCTTGTGGAGTATGTAGAGGTTGTTATGGGCCACTTAACCAATCATTCCTTGTGTAGACACATCCTGAATTTGACATAAATGTGTGTGTGAGAAATATATTTGATATTTTAAATTCTTTCATAATTTGGATATGCAAATGAGACTAATGATAAATTCAGGTATATAAAGAACATCTTCCAACTACAAATATTAATAAAAATGAAGTGTGCGAAAAAAATTTTGTAGTGATGATGTTACCATTTGAAAAGTGAATATGAATAAGGTTAATAATTTTAATGCTAGAAAAACATTTGATGTGGATACATACATGGTCTGATTTCCTGGACTCAAGAATCTAGATAGATAATTGCTTAAAATCCATACTAGTATTGGTGATACTTTAGACTACATAAGAATTATCAGCAGAGATGTGCTTATCACTGATCTAACTCTGAGCATCTTTTTGGTTGTTGAAGAAGAAGAAGTAACTATTGGTAGACTCCTTTGGTGATGAATCCTTGTTAGTCTAAAGGCTGAGTAGGATTGATGACAACTTTGTTGTATGAATGAGAATTGGTGTGAGTAGCTCAGTATCTTGTCCGATATCCTAGAGAGAATTTGTGTTTGGAATATTAACCATCGATAATGTGGTTGATTTTGTTGCAATGAGTTCAAAGCATTAGGATTTTAGAATGTCCTATTCCTCTTCCATAACCTATGGAATTGGAATCGTTAGCAAAGAAGATTGTGGAATCAGTGGTGAAAGGTTGAACAATGAGCGAGTAAACATGATTGATACTAGGAATGGGGTCCATGATCAAGATTTCGGTGTGACTATTATTGTAAGAGTCATTCAATCCTTCGAAGAAGCAAGAAACATACTGCATATGTTTGTATTTGTGAACAACTTTGGCGAGATTGCAAGTGCAAGGAATTTGGCAAGAACAAGCTGGAGTTGGGCGAAGATCCTCAAGTTCGTCCCAGAGAATCTTTAGTTCAATGAAATAGTGAGAGAGCGATTTGTCACATTATTTAGTTGAGTGAATTGAAGGTCCCTACAAAGATCAGAGGACCGAAAGTGATTATCCTTGGTGAATCTTTTGTGAAGATCATCTCAAACGTAAAAGGCTGAATCAAAACAAATCGTGCTTTGAGCAATGTGGGGTGAAAGGATCCTTTTGATCCAAGAAATAACGATGTTTTTTGTTTGAGCCCAAAGCTCAAAATTAGGGTTAGATGAAGTCGGTTTTGGTAGGTTTTGTTGATGAAATATAACTTATTCATGGATGTCATAGCACGACGCATAGAACGACTCAAACTGGGGTATTTGTGGTCGTCAAGGGGTGAGGGAAACATGGATAACACCTAGATTTGGTGTAAGTTGATCCCACTCATATATATATATATATATATATATATATATATATATATATATATATATATTAGATGGAGAGTGATTATTAGTGTTGATTATTGAGTTATTAATTATTAAGTTGTTAATGATGAAAATGACAATTATGGAAACTTCCTTAAACACGGCATTGCTTATTGCTATCAAAATACGTTTTGCATCTGATCTGTTGCATCATTTGGAGTTTTCTTTTAGGAAGGAAACTTCTCTACAAACATTGGCATACGTCTCCCACTAAAACTTCTTGATAGGTAAATATATTTATTTATGGTTGAAGTAGAATTACGTTTGTCTTGAAAGAAGAAAATAAGTTATCTTAGTTACAAATCTAACACATAAGTGAATATAATGGGAGTAGTGATGAGTGATCTTGTTTCACAAGTGAATGATTGAGATGGAGACAAAACACATTTGAAAAGGCCGGCACCATTGATTTTGAAGGACAAGATATCATATCACACAAATATAGTGGGACATAAGTGATATTAATTTGGTTGAAAGTTTCATCTCTAATTCATGTAAACTTTTATATAAACTTTTTGTGTATACATTGTGAGCATAACACAACAAGAAACGGCGCGTGGACTCAAAGAAAAAGCTATAAATAAAATATTAAGGTTGTAAGGGAAGAGGACATATGTCCTAAAGAAGCTTACTTTGTTGAACCAAACTCTCAACCGCTTGGACTACTAGCCAACCTTACCTTCTTGTCTCATTGTCTTTTCAAATCTTCTAACTTGGTTTCTTTATGAATTGACCCTTTTTTGTGAAAGGTTATGATGGTCATGGTGAAATGATTCATTGTTAGTTTGGAAGAAGTTGATGAAAAAAGAAAACATGGGTTCTTCTTCAAAAGTTGGGAATAGTAGCTATGATTACTCTTTTAAGGTTTTGTTGATTGGTGATTCTGGTGTTGGCAAGAGTAGTCTTCTTCTCAGCTTTATATCAAACTCTAACTCACTTCATGACCTCTCTCCCACCATCGGTTTTCTTCTTTTTCTCTACTATTTTATTTTTCTAGTTTCTCTTTGTTGTGTTAGGGAAGAATACTGTTTTTATTTCTGATGCTATTAGTACATGTTCATACTTCTATGATTATGTAGCTTAGTAGCCTAAGGAATTATAACACTTTGATGTTCTTTTCTATGAAGCACGGGACACCTCTACTGGTTTTAGGAGTAGGCGTGTTGCGGTTTCCGAAACGCGTTGGTGTATGACACTTGTATGATATCTATACGATACATGTTGGAAAAGTCAGGATAGTGTCCCCAAATATATGATTTATTTTCTTTCTTTTGATTCTCTTTTAAACCGGTATCCGACATCTATTTGACATTCATATACTCGTGTTGGACAATTTAGACAAGTGTTTAAAAAGAATTTAGACGAGTGTTTAAAAAGAATTTGCATTTTTCTTCAACACGCCTTATACATGTTTTTAAGACAAATCTCACATACATCTAAAAAGAAATTTGTAAATTTGTATTGAAGTAATGTTATGAATAAAAAATTATACGATATTTTTAATTTGATAATAGAGAGGCATAAATGAAATTCAAATCCCATCATTGCATATGTAGCGGTGTCAGTAACATATGTTTTTGACATTATATGTGTCCGTGTTGTGTTCTAATATCCGTGTCAGGGAGTCCGTGCTTCATGTTCTTGTTATGGTTTTTTTAACATACTGAGTTGTTGATTTTCTGAAATCATTTACAGGAGTAGATTTCAAAATCAAGCATTTTACAGTTGATGGTAAGAGATTAAAGCTTACTATTTGGGACACAGGTAGGTGTTTTTCTAGTTTTTTTGCCATCACATTTTCATTTATCTTTTTGCAAAGAAATTTCTAGTACAAATATATGCAAGGTTTTAAGTAACGGACACGGTGGCTTAAAGGTTTTCGCGATTTCGGTCGGTACAGATGTTGCGACACTGATTGCATTCATTCTGGTGTGAATTAACCACAATTTGTTCTTTGTCATAACATCGATGAATAACGGTATCGGCACCTTTTGATACCGTTTTATTGCATGAGCTGTTTTTTAAAACCTTGCATACATGTACTCTTGGTAATGTTATAAAGCATAACCCCTTCAAACGGTTCCTTCCTTCATTTCTTTCTATCATGTTGATTGCTGAGGGATGATTGAATCAATTGAAGAACATTGCATCATAATTTTACAACCATAGAGAACCTTGAATATGAATCTGAATATTAACCGTTTCTGTACCGAAACTATGTTCTTTGATTGTTGTTACCAAGCATAACTGATAAGTAATGATAAGAAGACATCAGTCACTTGCATGTTCTGCATTCGGTCTCTAAGAATGAGAAATTCCAACTTGATGGTCTTGTGGTGGCACTTTAAGAGGTAGATGGCCCAGAATTGAGTACTAGGCATCCCATGTTTGGTGCAGAGTTTACGACACGTTACACTTATGATAAAGGCTAAACCAGTGCGCGTAGCGTTTGGCCCCTGTTTGGTCGGGACATAGGGCGCAAGGTGTTCACTGCCTTTTCTGTATTTTTATGCAGAAGCGATTTTTTTCATGTTTTTGGGTTCTGAATATTAGGGCTCTATGGATTCGATATTCAAACGTATAGATGTGTTCTTCTATGTTTGGAACATGTTAGTTCTTCTATGTTTTGGGCTTAATAGAATAGACCTCATCGATGTGTCCTTAAAGGGACTAGGCACCAAAGACTTCCACATCAAGTAAATTTGAGTTAGCTTGTGTCTAATAGATAGTGTTGAACCGGTGATAACACGAATCCAAGCATGTCAACAAAATTCAGCATCCACAGCTTTTAACTGATAGAAATCACATCAATAAATATGTATTTCTAAAAGATAGAACTAGTTCAGCAATGACCAGTATTCATCAGCGATGGTTTTTCTCTATTAGTGCGTCTTTGGATTGACCGTAAGTTTGTCAAAATCACAACATACTACCATTTCTTTTGACAAAATCTACACTTTGGAAATTCAACAAAATCATGGTGCCACTGTGATTTTGTCAAACTGACCATGATTCCAAACATACACTAAGTACCAGCACAGTTCGATTATACGAAATCTTTTAGTAGTGACCTCTTGCAGTTAGATTTTAATACTTAGATTTTTTTTTGGTAGCTGGACAAGAGAGGTTTGGAACTGTAATAAGCTCTTATTACAGAGGTGCACATGGAATCATCCTTGGTATGCTTAGAAAATTGAATTCATTTTTTATATATACATTAAAATTTATCTCATCTAAAGATGTAACAGCTTCTGTTCTTCAATTTTCTGATTTAGTGTATGATGTAACACGGCGCGAGACATTTACAAATCTGGTGGAAATTTGGGCCAAAGAGGTTGGACTTTACTCCACAAATCATGATTGCATCAAAATTCTTGTTGGCAATAAAGTGGATAAGGTAAATTTTCCGGGTAGCAGTCCTTTCTTACTCACGAAAATTCAGAGACCATTACAACTTAGAATAGAACTTCAATCGGTTGAATAGTAGCATTTTTCAGAATTTTGAAGAGTTTCTGTTGAATTGTTTTCCACCTTTTCAGGAGAGCGAACGAGCTGTAAGCAAAGAAGAGGGAATGGCTCTTGCACAGGAACATAGATGCTTGTTCCTAGAGTGCAGTGCCAAAACTCGAGAAAATGTTCAACAATGCTTCAAAGATCTCACATTAAAGGTATCATAACATTTATACATCTCTACTGGTCTAGTTGATTTCATTTATCATCTTGTTCACTTCTCCTCATGCATATAAATTGATTTACAGATATTAGAAGTGTCGAGTTTGCGTGAAAAAGGATCTGTAGAAGTGAAGAGACAAAAGCAAAAGCGCATATTCGAGACATCGCAAAGAGGTGGTTGCTGTTCTTCTTAGTATGCTGCGATATAAATGCGCAAAAAAAAGATACTACAATTACTAGCTGGCCTTTGTATTATATAAAGTGTCACAAATCACACATAGTTTGGACTTTGAATGCTTGAGGTAGATATTGCTCTGTCAATCTCTCTTGGAGTCACAATATAGTATTTAGATGATCCAAAACTCTTCAATATTTTGCTCTTTTTCTTACTTTTGTTCAAGTTTTGATAACACATGCATGTTGTACATCATATGTAAATATTGTAAAAGTCATTGTTAGGTTGAATTTTATCCGTTCAAACTTTTAACCTCGTAGTTGTGCGTGAACTTTAAGTTGTTGTAAAAAAAATTAATTCTCATAAAGTCATAATATTTTTTAATATAATATTTTTCTTTACTTTAATTTACTTTTAACTTATAGAAAAAAATCACAATAAAAACTTACCAATAACATTATGAAATCTTATAGAAATATTTTTTTTTTTCTATAAAAGTCTCATGTAAAATTAGAGCAATATTCTTTTTATGTTATAACTATAAGATGCTAATGAGGCTATAAATCTTTATTCTTTTTTGAAGATCAATACATTATATTATGACTACTCAAAAGTATAAAATTCAAACAAGATCTTTTGATAGAAGAATTACAACAAATTTTATTTGAATCCATAAACTTTATTTAGATAATCAAATGACAGAAACATAACAAAATGCGAACAACAACAATCAAATAACAACTTCAACAACATTAAACAACATTAAAAAACATAAAACATAATTCAAAACAACATTATCATCCCTCAAGTTTCTTAATCTTGCTATCAACCTCCTTCAGCTTCTTCTCAACCAGCTTATCAAAATCTTTCAACTCTTCGGAAGTTAAATCATCTGAAATGTTGTTGTTTTGCAAGTAACCAAACATGAGAAGATTCAGCTCTTGTTCGCGATTATCATATTTCAACTTTCTTACCTGGTTTCTAGCTTTATTAATCCTCTGCGTGAGGAACCTCTCTTGGTTCACATTCCTGTTTTCATCTTTCACAGATAAATTCTTGTACCTATCAATCACATTCATGGCTCCTTCTAGATTTGGCCACACCTCTGGTTGAGAATCAAAGGGACTCGAAATTATAGCACAAGCTGGAATACCACAAAGAGTTGTGAGTTCTCTTACCTTCTTAATGAGACCTTTCTTTCTTTTATTGTAGCTCGCCTTTCTTGCTGTATCATCAGAGATAAATGCAAGTTTCACCTTTCTTCTCGTCATGGTTTCAAAACAATTGCTAACAAAGTTGTAGAAAACTTTTGTGATACTTTTCAAGTGTTCGAACCCTGTTTATATAGAGTGAAACCTCGTACCTTTCTTGAGAATAATATTATATTGTATTTGAAAACACGTCACAAACATATCTTAAAATATGTTATTTCCATGTTTTACAATTTTTATATATGATTATATTAAAACAAAAAAAGAATTTAATTTATATACACGCGCTATAACAAAAATTACACGATTAATAATCATATTTACTATATTATTATTGAAATTGAAAAGAATTTAATTTATATACACGTGCTATAAAAAAATTACACAATCAAATAATCGTATTTGTTATGTTATATTAAAATCGAAAAGAATTCAATTTATATACACGTACCATAGCAAAAATAACAAAGTCGAATAATCATAATTGTTATATTATATTAAAATCGAAAAGCATTTAATTTACATACGCGTGCTATACCAAAAATTACATATCAAATAATTATAATTGTTATGTTATATTAAAATCGGAAAGAATTTAATTTACATGCGCTATAACAAAAATTACACTGTCAAATAATCATAATTGTTATGTTCCATTAAAATAAAATAAAAAATATTTAATTTATATTAACGCGCTATAACAAAAATTACACATTTATGTGAAATAATATTGTATTTAACATCAAAATTTTAATAGTTTAAAATTAATTTTTTATTTTAATTATAATATTTTTATGCTATTTTTAGGTATGCATTGTGTATATCCACATGTAGTTTTAGAGTAATCACATGAGTAATTTCTTTTGACAAATATTATATTACCAAATTTCTTTAAAAATATTAAACCATAGATAGTAATTATATTAATTTGTTTCCATTCAAACTTTCCTTTATAACGATTACACTTTATTTTTTAGTTGTATATATTTTTTTTTCTTTTCTATATTTTCTTTTTTAATATTATAACCATATAGAATGCTCTACATTTTCAAATATTTGAACTTTTAATATTTATTTATTTTTATTTGTAAAATATTTTTTCATCAGTCAAACTAATATTATCATTAATATTTAAATCTGGTTTTTTATTTTCATTA
This sequence comes from Lathyrus tuberosus, assembly GCA_022829125.1. NCBI lineage: Eukaryota > Viridiplantae > Streptophyta > Magnoliopsida > Fabales > Fabaceae > Lathyrus > Lathyrus tuberosus. The sequence goes on along the minus strand of JALAZF010000301.1, from coordinate 4,728,810 downwards.
TCCTAATTACAATTTTTTTATTTATTTTTATTATTTTAATTTAGAAATCTTTATTTTATATTTTTTATAATTTTATGAAAATATCAATATTTCTTTAATTGATAGAATATTTTCCGTAAATATATGTTTAACATTTTTCTATTAGGTATATTTCCTCTTGTAGTGTTTTTGTTTCAAGGATTGAAATTATATTTTCGAAAATGTGACACTGAAAATACGACAATCCAATGTTTATTTCATGTTTTTAAAAATTATTCTTTAAGTATTTTTTTATTCTTAGAAATATTGTATACGCATGATTTTCTCATGGTTATTCTCATACTTAAAGAGTGTGAATGCAACATTCCTATGAAATTTAATTCAACTACCTATTATAATTTATCACTATTACTCACATTTATTACTATTCTTATTTTTATATTCTAAATTAAATAAACTTTGCAAATATTTCTAAAAAAAATTAATTTTTAGCCAAACAAATGAATAGGAATATTATTTTTAGAAATAATAATCCTAGAAATATGATTTCAAAGAATGTTATTTCATAACTTAAATAAGCACTTCGAGTTCCTATGTTGGCCTATGTTGCACGATCGTCTTTTCTATGTTAACATGCGTAAAAGACTATAAGAAAGGTGAGGATATATGATGTAGGATATATGAATGTGATTGTGTGATAACATGCTTAAAAGACTATAAGAATGGTGAGGAAACCCTTTATATTAATTAATGGAATGGACTAGTAAAGTGAATAGGACACAATGAATAACTTAGATGACAATGCTTGTGCATTTGATGTCTAGGTGTGCATCCTTGACAAGTAGTTGTCTAGTGGAAAGTTGAGACACTATATGGAACATGAGTTGTGTAGCGTGCGATTTTTGTCGGTGACGCGACCACCTTACCGCATTGGTTGGAATTGGGTGCTATTTTCTGATTTCTTATTTATCCTATGAAGCTGGAAAGGAAAGGGAAGCTATCTAAAACTAACCTTGCACACATATGTTTTCTTTAACAAATGCTAAGAGATTAGGGGGTCCAGGGTCAGGTTATACAAAGGGAATTTGTTAATTACCCAGTGTATATATGGTTATCCATAGACTTTCTTTGGCATGTTCAAATACTTTCTGGTGTTTACTGTTATGGGTTGGGAAAGGTTCTTCTTTAGGAGTGTTGATAGAATGTTTTTGTTGTTTTTGGGTTTTTCGTTGTTTTTGGTAAGGTACTGGACCTAAAGTTTGGGGTATGTATGCTCGCTAAGATTTCGTAATCTTATGCCTACGTATTCCCGTTAAAGAAAACAGGAAAATCAGAGCAATCGTAGTTCCTCCTATTCTATGGGAGGAAAAATGTTTGGATTCTTGTTCGAAGCCCAAGATTGAAGTTAGATGAGTATTTGTGTCTTGTTCAAAGCCCAAGATTGAAGCTAAAACGTTTGACTGAGGGAGAATTTGTCATCTCTAAAGGGAGATATCTCGCCTGTTTATCACAGTTTTTTGAGGGATTGTTTATAAAGGGAATTACTTTAAACTGGAATGTATGGAATCCAGCAATGCCATAATTTCCTTTATAAGGGAGATGTCCTGAAGGAATAAACTTTAACTCAGTGTAGAGTAATGCCATTTTTCCTTAGGAATCTTTCATGCTAAGAGAGGGACATTGGCTTAGATGTAAATAATCCAGAGGCTTGCCACTTACAGCAGTTAGATGAAAGATGATTTTTAACCACGATAAATGAAGGGCCACAACTTGGATTTTTGAATCAACAAGTGTGCCACTTACAGCAGTTATCTGGGATTGAGTTTTTTTATTGTCTGTTTTGATGTGTGATATAAAGAGAAAATGTCTTCCTACAGAGAGAACTTTTGATTTCCTCTAAGGGGATGTTGATTTTTGTGTGCCTTGATCAAAGCCCAAAGTTGAAGCTAAAAGGTTTATTATGTTTAGGGAGTTTTATGTCTGTCTTGTACAAAGCCCAAGATTGAGGCTGAAAAGAATTGACTCTTCCGGGGAAAGTTTTGTATGTCTTGTACAAAGCCCAAGATTGAGGCTAAAAGAATTGACTCCACTGGGGAGAGGTTTTATCTGTCATGTACAAAGCCCAAGATTGAGGCTAACTTTGATGAGGAAAAATCATTATACAAAGCCTAAGAGGAGGCTGGTTGGGGAATTTCTTATATGAAGCCTAAGAGGAGGCTGGCTTCTACTGAGGATTATTGAGATCCAGAGACAGGTCCAAATTGGGGAATCAACTCTTGCTGAGGATTACAGAAGAGTTGAAATATCAAAGACCATGAGGTTATGATTCTGTTAGGGTTTTATTGATGGTAAATTGACCCTGTCTGGGGATTTTTAAGGTGAAGGTTTACACCTTGAGTTTGAAAACCTATGGAGGTTTTAACTCTGCTGGAGATTGCTGAAGTGATCAGGTTTTTCCTGTGTCTTTAGGAAACTTGAGGGTTTCTTTAAGATCCGAGAGGAGATGAGACTTTCCAAGTCTACTGGTATGAAGAGGTTGACTCTTAGCTGGAGGATGATCTTTGTATGATGCCCAAGAGGAGGCTGATATTTTAAGGGATGAGAATCAACCCTAGAATAGATGTTCTGAGATTCTGACTCACTGGAGGATTGAACTAGTAGAGATGACTAAGTTCTGTCCTATACCTGTATGAGGTCTTTAGTCCTTGTACTAAGCCCAAGAGGAGGCTGAGAACTTCTAAGAAGCCTGAGGGTCCTTGTACAAAGCCCAAGAGGAGGCTGGGGATACTTTTAGGAAACCTGTGGGTCCAAGCCTAAGAAAAGTTCAAGAAAGGTTTCCCAGGGAATAATACTTTCTTTAGTGAACAGTTCTAGGGTTTGAAGAAATTCAAAAGAGGTTTCACCGGAAATAATCCTCTCTGGGGAAATGAATTTCTTGTATACACATTTCTAAGTTGTGACAGTCTTGAAAAAAGTTTCACCGAGAATAATGCCTTTCTCTGTTCCATATTGTATAAGCCCAAGAGGAGGCAAGACTGTATCTGGAATTTCCTATGGGGAACTAGTTTTGACTGTGTTAAAAGAGTAACCACTGGTTTAATCTAAACCTAGACCTAATTGCTGGGGAAAACTCTAAGCAAATATATACAAGCATATATATATATATAAAAACAAGTATGTGTAGAAGAAATAGTAGAACTTACAGGTGTGCAAGCTCCAGCATTGTAACCACAGCTGTATGGTTAGTTATTCAAGAAATTGAAGAAAGTTTTGATAAAAACTTAGGATTTGAATCTAAATCAAAAGGAAAGTTGTTGTAAAAGGAAGTTTGAGGCTTATACTCAAGGAGAGGCTCAGATGAATTCTTTTGAAAAGGGCGACGATCGCGTCGTTATTTTGAAAACCACAGAGGGACTTATATAATGACTGAGGCCCAAATTTTTGTACAAAGGGGGTTGGGTCTTGCACTCTATTAGAGGCCCAAAGTGTTTGAAAAAGAAGAAAAATGAGACTTACAACACAAAGGGGAGGCCCAGATGAAAATTATTTTGAAAACGGCGATCGCGCCGAGATTTTTTAAAACGTGTCGGGGCTTATACAATGACTGAGGCCCAAAAATGGTTTATTTACAAAGGGATGGGACTTATACTCTACCAAGAGGCCCAAAGTGTTTTGAAAAATATTTGTGAGGGTGAAAATAATCAAAACCCTAATTTGATTTTAAAAATGTATTTTAATTTGAATAAAACTCAATTAAAATGATCAAAATTATCAAACATGTGTGAAAAACAAGTTGTGATCTTGGATTAATGTTTGAAGAATTATGTTTTATCCATAGAATGATTTGAAAATCATTTGAATTTGAAAAATCAAGAGGAAGAAATATTTTTAAATGTTTAAAAATAAATAAAATTAATTCTTTACAAAAATATCAAATATATAAAATAAATAATATTTTTGTGAAATTTTTGTAGAATAAAATATTTTAACATTTTTGTGAATTTTGAAAAAAAGAATCAATTCAAAAACATTAAAATTCAGAGAGAAATTACTTTTTGAATCAATTAAATAAAATATCAAAAATTCAAATTTTAAAAAAAAAGGCGCCAAGAACACATGTTCTTGGTCGCGCGTGTTCTTCCTCCCCAGATTTGCAAAATCCTCCATAACTCTCTAATTACTCAATGAAAAAAACTTTTGTAAACATGAAACTTGTTCGTTTTTTTATCAAGGATCACATTCATATAAACTAATTACATTTATATTAAGTGTGGAGTGAGAAATCAGGAGATGAACTCAAGAACCCTAATTATGAAAGAACACTATGAAATCCTAAACACGAATCATACATAGCAATTGATTGAGGGTTATCACTCTATATACATGCAGAAATAAGATGGTAACTCAAAAACACATTTATGATGCATGTAATATGGAGTTTTAAGGCTTCAGACTTACCTCTTGCAGCTGGTGATCGAGCTTGATGATGGAGATGTTACAGATGTGTTGAAAGGACTTGGACAGCTTCACAATACCCTATGGAGTGTGTTGAGATACCTGGATTTGATTGGAGATGCTTGGATCACCTTGTGGTACCTTAACTGCAACCTTGCCAAATAGCTTGAGCAAATGAATGGTGACTTTGTGATTCTGATGTTCCAGATGAGTTTTCAGGTCATGGATCACTAATATATGATATATGTGAGGTGTTAGCATTATTGGTTTTGATAGATTTGCTCTCAATTTGAAAACTCGATAGTGACTTCAAGAAGAAGCAAAATCTGGTTTTTGAAATGTGATTTTGAGGAAGGCATCAGTTGTGGTGCTTTGGTGTACTTAAACTAATCACAAATGAGCTCTATTTATAGTAGAACAAGTTTGTTTTTCAAGGAATAATGAATGACAGCTGGTACAGCTCATTGTTCAATGGTTGCAAAAAGGAATCCCAAGTCTCCTCTAGCCATTAACTTGGGTCAGTGCAGCAGGCCTATGGTCCTCTACTGCTTGAGTTTATCTTGACTCATTTGGTTGATCATGAACTGATACATGCCAGCCCTATGCACTCCTTGAATGCTTCATGACAAATTTGAAAGTTTTGGATTTGCAACATTGAATCTCACATGCCTAGATGACGATCTTTTGTCTTGGGAGGCTTGTGGCTCAGAGATCTTTTGCTTTGATCTGATCTTCAATGTTTCTAGAAGGATTACAAGACTTTTAATTGCACAAATTAACCAATTCGAGCAAATGACCTATAATTTGTCTTGGGAAGAAACCAGTCTTTGATGCCATGTTCCAAGGGTTGTAACTCCCTATTTAAATTAAATTCGGAGATAATCTAGTACTTGTTGGAAAGCTCTCATGACATACTTTAACTTTTATGTCCACCAATGGACCTGGTTCACCTTGGATCAAGGTGAAAAATGGCCTCAAAGTTGATAAAAAATGAAATAGATTCTGACTTGAAATTTTCACTAAGTGTTGGAAAAAGTGGTCATTTTCATTTTTTTTGTGATTTTGATCAATCCATAACTCAAAATCCATGAGGATTTGGAATATTTTGTAGTTGACACTTTTGAAGTATGTCATGTGAAATTTCATTTGAGCTTTGGATGGAAGAAAAAGGCCTTAGGATTTGGAAGTTATGGCTTTGCAAAGTTGCTACCAAATCCATTTTGTTCCATAACTTAGAAAAATTCAAGTTTCTTATGGTTGCCCCTTTTCCAAGAAACCTCACTTTTCTTGATTTTTATTAATGAATGATGATCAAAACCATACATTAACATTGTTTTTGACTTAGGGGAGTCACATTTGTGAAAATTTTCAAAAAGTCAAACTTGATTTTGGGCACAGTTGACTTTTTGTCAGATGAAATTCAAACTGTGTGATCCTCTATGCAATCAAGTTCTTGACCTACTTCAAACCTAATGGATGGATTCCATAGGTGTTTTAGGGTGTCTTGAATCATGTCCCAAATTTTGGGAGCATGTCTTGGTCCAAAGTCAAAGGTACAGTTGACTTTTTCTTCAAAACCCTAATTGTGGTCCAGATGAAATTGAAACTTGTGAATCAAGCTTCTGGGATCAATACATTGTTGTAAATGGATCAATGTCGTGTATTTGAGGCCCTCAAATCATGTCTTGAGGTCTTGGTTTATGTCTTGCCTCAAAAGTCAACTTAGGGGTGAATTAGGTCAAGAAACCCTAATTCCTAATTTTTGATGAATGCTTCCCCTGAGGCTATTTTGACTTGATGATTGGGTCCATGAGGTCCCTTTGAGCTTCTTGACTCATGTTTTGAAGGATTGACTCATGGCCAGATGAAAATTTCCATCTGGAGGCCTTGGTCGACCAAAACCCTAATTTGATGACACTGGCGATCTTGAGGCTTGATCCACTTGGAATGTTGCAACCTTGTGCTTGATTCTTGATGTGGGAGACCTATTGACCCTTTATGGGTGTTTGAGAGGTTTATACAAGTTGAAGATCATATCATTTCTTGATTAATCCTTTGTTTAAGTGCTCTGAGAGAGCTCAAAAACCCTAATTCTTGATTGTAGTGAATGCTCAACACTTCTTGAAGAGATTGATGAGGCATGAAGGTACATCCATATTGTGGTGATGATTTGCACAATGATGGGAAATATTGTGGTCGAAATTTGGGGTATGACAGATGCCCTTATTTAATTTTTTTGGACCCGAATGTGTGAATGGCGAAGATATTCGGACATTCAGGGTACAAGAGGATTAAATATCCGAATACCTAAAATTTTGACTGTAGTTGTGAATAGAAGTTTGCTCATCCATCTTCTTTTGCTAAGAAATGTTACTTAAAAAATTGTAAAACTTCCCCTCGATCCTGGTCCTCAGTCACGGAACTGGTCTCAGTTTCTTTTGAAATAAACTTCCCCTCGATCCTGGTCTTCAGCCACGAAACTCGTCTCAGTTTCTTTTGAAATAAACTTCCCCTCGATCCTGGTCTTTAGCCACAGAACTGGTCTCAATTTCTTCTTGTCGAGTTTCTGTCTTGACAAGGAACTTTATTTGTAGCGGTCTTCATCAAACTTCTCGCCGAGTTTTACTTAGGAGACGCCATTTAACAGAAAAAGATTTGATGTCAGACTTGCTGGGGAGAACCATTTATTTGAACTACAGAGGTGTGCAAACTTCTCTGTTGGAGATGCCATTTGTCGACCTACTGGGGAAAAACGAGTCTCTTGAGAGACTGCTTTTTGCTTTGGGATATTACATCAAACTTTTCTTCGAGACCTTTTCGGAGAAATGCCATGTGATGTAATCCTATTTTGAGGCGCTGATGACTTCATTGAAAGCAAACATTTTGGGGAGAAAACCGTTGTATTTCCAAGAGTCTTTTGGTGAGAGGCTTTCTCTTTAATCTGGGAAAGCGAAAATATCATCTTCAATGGTGAAGAGTGATGTTCCAGAGGTGTCTATTGAATGTCTTCTCGTCTTTAAGAGGTTCAAGTTATCAAAGTGGTCGAGGACAGTCTCCAATCCAGAAATAAACTGGGGAGTAATTGCTCAGACGATACATTTTCGGATCAGGAAAGAACTGACAACCTTATTGGCGGGAGGACGTTATCACTTGGGAATGAGACTGACCGAAGTGATATTAATGCAACATGTATATGAATATGAATCAATTATGCATGATGTATGTATGTTTATGCTGACAAAAAAGACGCGACATACGGACGGGTGAATGAACACGAAGGGATACTCGGCCACTGCGGAGGATAAGAAGTATCATTGGTTCAAGATAGTGATCCTTTCTTGCTTAGGAGGGGTAGACCCTACTGGGAAGAAACTATCAATTGGTCATCAGAGTTAAGAACTCTGCCGGGGATATCAGACGGGGTATTACATCTGAAATAGTTGATCCTTCATTCAGGCATACTGGTTTAGATGGAGTACTTTGATTCTGCATTTTAAGGTTTAATCACTTCCGGAGAAGCCATCGATGTTCCTTTTTTAAGTTCAGTAGTCAAAAAGAATTTCCATCTTTAATATTAAAAGCAGAAGAAAATTTGACAAGTATATTCGTTTTTGTTTTGTTTCAAGAATTCGTTGATCATATTAAAAATGTCATTCTGTAAAGCAAAAAAAAAAATGAGAATTGCAAACAAAAGCACTAGGGTTCAAATTTTATTGATAGAATGGTAATTAGCAAATGGAAATTTACGGGAAAAGGGGCTACATTGAAACATAATGCCGCTATCCTTCTACCAACTTTGAATTCTGGACATCCTGAGCTTCTGTCGAAGATGACCTTGACTGAAGTCTTTCGACGGATGGTGTTACCGCTGGGGATTTAACCTTGTCGAACGTAGTTACTTGCCATGAATCCCTAACTTTTGCCTGGATTGTCTTTTGAGGTTTCCAATCCATCGGGATGATTTTCCGCTTATGTCTATAATTTTTGCCTGGACCGCCCTTTCGGGTTTTCAATCCACCGAGACGTTTTTTTTATTTATTTAGGCGAAGTATTTCTTGACTACATCAACATTCGTGGGGTAGGTAAACTCCTCTCCATCCATGGTTGCGAGTCTCAAGGCACCGCCTGAAAAGGCTTTCTTGACCACATCGGGACCGTCATAATTCGGAGTCCATTTGCCCCGGGAATCAGTGAGAAATAATTGTATCTTCTTGAGCATGAGGTCTCCTTTTCTAAAGACATGGGGTTAGACCTTTTTATCGAACGCTTTCTTCATTCTTTACTGATACAACTGACCATGGCATAGAGCCATTATTCACTTTTCTTCTATTAAGTTCAGTTCATCGTGTCGACTTTGACATCATTCAGCCTCTGTTAGCTTAGCTTCCATCAATACCCGAATTGATGGGATCTCTACTTCTATGGGGAGCACTACCTTCATGCCATATACTAGAGAGAAATGGGTTACCTCTGTTGAAGTGTGGATGGATATGCGATAACCATGAAGAGCAAAGGGTAGCATCTCGTGTCAGTCTTTGTAGGTTACAACCATCTTTTGAACGATCTTCTTGATATTCTTGTTAGCCGCTTCAACCGCTCCATTCATCTTAGGCCAGTAGGGGATGAGTTATGGTGTTCGATCTTGAACTCAACACATAACTCTTTCATCATCTTGTTGTTCAAGTTGGATCCATTATCCTTAATGATCTGACTTGGAACACCATAACGGCTGATGAGATTGTTCTTGATAAATTGGACCACCACTTGTCTGGTCACATTGGCATATGACACTGCTTCGACCCATTTGGTGAAGTAATCAATGGCTACCAGGATGAACCGATGTCCATTTGAAGCTTTGGGTTCAACCATGCCAATCATGTTGATTCCCCATATAGAAAAAGGACATGGAGAAGAAAGAACTTTGAGAAGCATTGGTGGAACATGGATCTTGTCTGTGTATATCTGACACTTATGACACTTCCTCATGTACTTGTTGAAATCGGATTCCATTGTCAACCAATAATACCCTGCTCTCAGAATTTTTCTCTTCATTGTGTGTCCATTGGCATGAGTGCCAAAGGATCATTCGTGAATCTCTTTCATCAACATGTTTGCTTCTTGTCTGTCTACGCATCTGAGCAAAACCATGTCGAAGTTTCTCTTATAGAGTGTACGACCGCTCAGGAAGAAGTTGCCAGCCAGTCTTTTGAGGGTCTTCCTGTCTTTTCTTGATGCCCCATGTGGGTACTCTTGTTTTTGAAGGAATCACTTGATATCATGATACCAGGGTTTATCATCGATGACTCCTTCCATTGCGAAGATGTAAGCGGGCCTTTCAAGGCGCATTATGTCAATCTTAGGTACGTCATTCCAATGATTTACAACAATCATGGAAGAGAGAGTGGCTAGTGCATCAGCCATGTGATTTTCTTCACGAGGAATGTGATGAAACTCGATTCTGTTGAAGAATGGTAACAATCTTCTCGCGTAATCTTTGTAAGGAATCATCCTGATTGGTATGTATTCCACTCTTCTTTGATCTAATCGATAACCAGGGCTGAGTCTCCATACACATCCAAGTTCTTTATCCTTAAGTCAATTGCTTCTTCGAGACCCATGATACAAGCTTCGTATTTGGCCTCGTTGTTTGTGCATTTGAATTTCAACTTGGCAGTGAAAGGAATATGGGTACCCTGAGGTGTTACGATGATTGCCCCAATTCCGTTTCCATAATTGTTGACAGCTCCATAAAAAATTAGTCCCTATTGGGAACCTGGTTCTGGCCCTTCACTGGGTAGCGGTTCATCGCAATCTTTCATTTTCAAGTACATGACATCTTCGTCTGGGAAGTCAAATCCGACTGATTCTTGATCGTCAATCGATTGATGAGCCAAATGATCAGTTAAAATACTTCCTTTGACGGCTTTCTGAGCATGATACTCAATGTCGTATTCTGATAACAACATCTGCCAATGGGCGATCCTTCCCGTGGGAGCAGGCTTTTCAAAGACGTACTTGATCGGGTCCATTTTAGAGATTAATCAAGTAGCGTGACAAATCATGTACTGGCAAAGACGTTTGGCTGCCTAAGCTAGAGCACAGCAAGTTTTCTCAAGCATAGTGTATCGAGTTTCACAGTCTGTGAACTTCTTGCTTAAGTAGTAGATGGCATACTCTTTTCTTTTTGTTTCATCTTGTTGGCCAAGTACATAACCCATGGAGTCTTCCAAGACTGTTAGATAGATGATTAGTGGTCTTCCCTCCACTAGAGGAGACAGAATCGATGGATTCAACAGATATTCTTTTTTGGCAATCTTCTGTCCATACACAACTTTGATTCTTTCTGAGTAGTTTGAAGATTGGCGCGCATGTCACAATCATAAGGGATATGAACCTTGAGATGTAATTCAGACGTCCCAAAAATCCTCTGACCTATTTTTCAGTCCTTGGCGAAGGCATTTCTTGAGACCTTGTCAGGATCAACCTCAATTCCTTTCTGACTGACGATGAACCCTAAGAGTTTTCCTGAGCGAACACCGAATGTGCACTTATTAGGATTCAAGCGGAGTTTGTATTTTCTCAAATGCTCGAATAACTTTGATATGTGTGTCACATGCTCTTCTTCTGTTTTAGATTTGGCAATCATGTCATCGACATACACTTCAATTTCTTTGTGCATCATGTCGTGAAACAAAGTTGTCATGGCCCTTTGATAGGTTGCCCCTGCGTTCTTTAGACCGAACGGCATTACCTTGTAACAAAAGGTGCCCCATGGGGTGATGAATGAAGTTTTCTCCATATCTTCTGGCACCATTTTGATATGATTATAGCTCGAGAATCCATCCATGAAGGAAAAGACTTTGAATTTTGTTGTGCTGTCTACCAGCATGTCAATGTGTGGCAGGGGAAAGTCATCCTTTGGACTTGCTTTGTTCAGATCCCTATAGTCTATGCACATTCTGACATTTCCGTCCTTTTTTGGAACTGGCACTATGTTGGCCAACCATTGAGGGTATTCTGAGGTGGCGAGAAAAACTGCGTCGATCTGCTTTTGCACTTCCTCTTTAATCTTGATGGCCATGTCTGGATGAGTCCTTCTCAGTCTTTGTTTTACTGGCAGACATTCCGTTTTCAGTGGAAAATGATGTTCCATGATACTGGTATCTAACCCTATCATGTCCTAGTAGGACCAAGCAAACACGTCTAGAAACTCCTTGAGAAGTTTTATCAAGTCTTCTCTGACAGTTGGACTGAGCAGTGCTCCAATCTTAACTTCTTTCTTTTTTTCTCTGAACCCAAATTGACCATTTCCAACGGCTTTTTGTGAGGCTTAATAGACCTTTCCTCCTGTCTGAGTAGTCGGGAGATCTCTTCTGGTATTTCTTCGTCCTTTTCTTCTTCGGCTTCAAATACCGGGAATTCAAAGTTGGGAGAAGGCATTGGATCGTACGTTTTAATGGGGTTTAAAACAAGCAATCTGCATGTCGTGATGATTCGTTTTTTAGCAAAGACGGAGAGAATGCAAGAGTGTGTGCAGTGTATTTTTTGAAAAATGCTTGTTTTTATTTTGGGTTGTTTTAGGATTACCATTTTCTGAAAAACGAAAAGTGAAAATAGCAATAAATGTGAGAATGACAGAATGACATTATTTATTTATGATTTGTCGATTCTTGAAATACAGCCCTATAAAACAAAACTCTGTCGCTTTGGGCGAAGCGAAGAGGGACATTTACAGAAAAGTGAGCCCTATAAAACATCCACTTCACCTGGGCAAAGTGAAAGGTTAAAACAAAGATGGCAATTACTTAGACTTATGGATGACTTTTGGGACATCGAAAGCAACCTAATGGCGACGAACTCCTCTGTGGATCACAAAGTCCAGTACTTTCCTTCTTGGTTTGTCTTCTGAAATAACGCTGATTTCTGGCGAAGTAGGATCATTGGAGTCTTCTTCCCATGCAGAGTTGTCACAAACGAACTCTTCTGTTGCATCTTCCATAGTGTTTTCACTCTTAAGAGGATCTCCCTATCCAGTTGGCTGAATGTCCTCGTATCTGATGCGAGAAATTTTGGGAGCAGTGTATTTAACTAGGAAGTCATACTTGTCACTCAGCTGTCCTAAGGTGTCCCATGTTTTTGTGGGAATAGAGGAGTCATCCTCCTCAATGACGTTGACCTCATGAAAAGCATAGTTAATAAATTCTCATCCTACAATCTTTGCAGATTCATCACCATGGTGTTAGACATTTTCGGAATGTCCTGAGTAATGATTCCATGACTCGGTGGGGGACATGGGTATTCTTTTCAATGTTACTCAACTGATAGGCATCGTCCGGCTAACTCTTTTGCCCCAAGTCTTCTGTGTATGGCTTCCAGATAGGTAAGTCATCCAGGGGATCATAATAATCATGGTCAAAGTTATCTTTCATTAGATTATCTTTCTCTAATGAATTGGATGGAGCACGACATCCTTCAGGATCACAATCTGCATAGATCATCCTGACGTCTGACCTCGGTATATATCTTGGGTTTTGCTTGGGAAAATAAAATGGCGTGTACGCCTCTCTAAGAGACATATAACCGTCATCGTTTAGATAAGATTTCCACTCCTCATCCGTATCGAAGGAGTCACTCTCATTGATGGTGTGTACTTCTTGAGAGACTGGGTGGAGGAAACCTCCGCTGTGGAAGAAATCCTGAATGGGACGAAAACTTTCATCCTTCTTAGTAGTCTGGGTACAGGTTGGAGAGAAACCAAGACATTTTCTTGTCTTGTTATCCGTAGGAATTACAATCTGTCCCCATCCTTTTATGTCATTACTCTTGATTACTTTGAGAGCGTCCTTGTATGAGGAAATCGATGTCCCTTTTTCTGATTGATTCTCATTGCTCACCGAGAATGCTTGGAACTGGGTTCCAATAACCTCCTCGGGTTCTACACAGAAGAATGATGATAAGTTGCTCACGATTAAGGCTTGCTCTCCGCATACTGTGACTAATTTGTCATTTTTGATAAACTTCAGCTTCTGGTGAAGTGTCGAAGTGACTGCCTAGCGTCGTGTATCCAAGGTCTTCCTAATAAACAGTTGTATATTGCCCGATGGTTATGGGAAGATCGACTTTGCATATAACTATTTTTCTAGATTCATCAAAGGCTTTGACGATGATCTCACTGCCTCTCATCGGAGCTCCTTGAAATGATAATCGTATCAGAGTTGATTTTGGCATAACATTCAAAGATGATCCCGTGTCTACCAGTACGCTGGCTAACACATCGTCTTGGTAGTTGACTGTAATGTTGAGTGCCATATTATGATTCTTGCCTTCTTCCGGCAGTTCCTCATCATTGAATCCGAAGTTGCTGCAGGAAGTGATGTTAGATATGATGTTGTCAAACTGTCCTACCATCACATCTTGTTCCACAAAGGCTTGCTCTAAGAATTTCTGTAGAGCTTCCCTGTGAGCTTCCGAACTAATCAGGAGAGAAAGTATAGAGATTCGAGACAGAGTTTGCAGCAATTGGTCCACAATGTTGTACTCACTTTTCTGGATAAGCCTCAGCATCTCATCGGTGTTCTTTACAAGCTCTGGATTTTTGGATTGACCGTCTGGTGGGTTAGGAACTTCCGTTTGAGGTTCCTTTTCTTTGGTAGGTTCTCCAACTCCTCTGTTGAAGATCCGACCGCTCCGTGTGACTCGACTGATGCCGGCAATGTTTACAACGGAGGGTAATGGAGTTTCCTTTCCATTTTCTATGGTCGTTGCACCGTACTTGTAAGGGATATCCTTTTTCGACTTGTACGGTATTGGACCTGGCAGGTAGATAACCACAAGAGCTTTTTGATTTCTCTGACCATCATAGGCAACCTCAATTGGTTCGAGGTTAAGAATTCTTCTACTGTCAAGAGAGACTTTTGACTCATCGAGCAGAGGGATTATGGCACAAACGTCCTTGGTTATTCCGTGATTAGAGATTACGACAGCGCTTTTGCTTTGACCAGGGAGGTGCTCTTGTATCATGTTGATCGACCCAGAACTTGAACATGGTCGAATCTCCTTCTGGTCCAACTGATTTTGGAGGGCTGCTCGTACGAGATAACATCCTTGGGTATTTTTCGAGCATACTCTACAGCACTCATAATTGTGCGGTGGTACCCGATCATATCTGCTTTGTACGCAGTGCATCTTTACTAGATCTGGTTCTGTTGAGCAGATATCATAACTTTGATGTCGATCGGGATTCCCATTAGTCATGCTAATCTATTGTGTGACTTCATCCGTGTAGATCGGGAGCCACCAGTGGTCCAACAGATTTTGAAGGGTTCTTTGCACAAGCGCACACCCTTAGTTGTCTTTGCAGCATTCTTTATAGTCTAGATAATCATGTGAAGCCAGAAAACCAAGTCTGACTTGCTTAGCATGTAATTCTACTAGACTGGTATCCATTAGGCATATGTCAAAGATCTGAACCATATTGACTTGATGGTTATTTCTTTTGCGGTAATCTTGGATCCATCCGAGATCCATCTGACGTTGGAGGGCCTCTTGTATAAAAGAGCATCCCTAATTATCTGTTGAGCATATGGGACAAGTGTTGTAATCGTTCCGCAGTAGATTATAATACTGACTTTGTCTCGAATGCATTGCCACTAAGTTGATGTTCATTGCATGAATGTCATGGTTCTGAACAATGTTGGGATGTGCATGGCCCATGTTCACTTCACGGATCTTGTGATCCCGAATCCAGCCCAGACCCATTTGTTCTTGCAGAGCTGTTTGTACTATGGAACACCCTTGATTGTCCTTGGAGCAGATATCACACTGATGATAGTGGTGAGATGGCACTTGACCGTACCCTCTCTATCTACAATGCATCTTCACCAGATTGGTTCCTAATAAGAATACATTATGAATTTGATAACTGTTGAGAGGTTCTCCTTCTATCAAATTCACTGTAGTCTTCTCATGTTGCGGTAATGGGTTCGTATGAACATTCGGGTTAGTATCTTTGAAAGATAAGATCCCGTTTCTGACAAGCTTCTATACATCAGACTTGAAGCTGAGACAATTCTCAATGTTATGTCCCGATCCTCCTTAATGGTAAGGGTAATTTTAATATGCTTTGAACCAAAAAGGTGGATTTTCTGGTACTGCGAGAGGAGTCCTGGTTTGGACGTGCCCCTTGGCCAGTAGAAGTGGAAATAGTTCTGCGTACAACATTGGTATAGGTTCGAACCCTGATGGTCGTGTCGTACGATTGTTGTTGTTGTTGTACTGTGGACGAGCCTGTTGAAAAGGCTGTTGCAACCTTTACTGATATTTTTGTTGATTTGGTTGGCTCTAAACAACCTGAGGTTGATAAGTCAGAGCCGGCGCGGGGTTGATAGCGGGAGTTACCGCCACTACTGGTTGATACCTTCGCCTTTGCTTTCCCAGAGAGATATTACTGATATCTTGCTCTTTTTTCTTTTGGAAAGCACTACCGTATCTCTTAGTACTGCTAGATGGCTCTGCATTTTTGACCAATTGTCTTTCTCAGACTACTTCTTCAAGGCGTACTCCCATGTTCACCATTTCAGTGAAGTCACTGGGCGCACTTGCAACCATTTGGTCGTAATAGAATGAGCTTAAGGTTTTCAAAAAGATCTTTGTCATCTCCTTTTCTTTAAGAGGGCGACAGATCTGAGCGGAAATTTCACGCCATCTTTGAGCATATTCTTTGAAGGTTTCTTTGTCCTTCTGTGACATTGCTCTAAGCTGATCCATATCCGGTGCCATGTCCAAGTTGTATTTATATTGCTGAACAAAGGCTGCGCCGAGATCTTTGAAAGTACTGATCTTGGTGCGGTTTAAACCCAAGTACCATTTGAGTGCGGCGCCGGTTAAACTGTCTTGGAAGTAATGGATCAGTAGCTGTTGATTTTCTGTCTGAGTTGACATTTTTCGAGCGTACATCACCAGATGACTTTGAGGGCAAGAGTTGCCTTTGTATTTTTCAAAGTCGGGCACCTTGAATGTGTGCGGTATCTTTACATTAGGGACCAAACATAGGTCTGTGGCGTCTTTTCCGAATAAGTCTTGACCGCGAATGGCATGCAGTTCCTTTTTCATTTCCAAGAATTGTTCCTGGAACTCATTCATCTTTTCGTACATGTCTTCATTTCCACAAGAAATTGCTTACGGAATCTGTCCTTTCGGGACAGTGTATACCATTGGTTATGGTATAGATATTACAGCGGTGACCCTTGGCGCTTCAATGCCCTGAAGTTTGTAACCTTCAGGAGTTGCTGTTGTAACCCTTGCATCTTCACTTTCCCGAAGTTTGTAACCTTCAGGTCCAGTGGTTCCTGCTACGGTTTCTGGGTCTTCAGTGACCAGTGGGATATATCCTTCAAGTATAAAGTTGAAAAGCATGCCTCAGGGGCGCCCTTTAGGCATGTTATACCGAGGATGATTCTCATGTGTCTCCATTATAGGTGTAGATGTAATCTCTGAGATAACAGTCCTTTGATGTTGCTGCTCCTGAGCTGCTACTAGGGTTTGCAGGTTGTTGTGAACTTTTTCCAAACTTTCCTTTAGAGTGTCGATTTCTTCTCTCAGCTTTCTATTCTCTTCCTCGAGATCGTTCATTTTCTTTTGTCAATTGGCCCTAGTATTGTATGAGTGAGATAGTTTGACTCTAGAATTGTGACACATACGTGAGACTCAAGGATAAGAAAAATGCGTTATGTGAGAATGATGAATGATATGCAAAGATATATTTTTAGTTTTTGTTTTATTCAAAAAGAAACTTCAACAAATAGATTGTAAATATCACACAGTGGGGGGAAGACCCCTTTTATTAAATTTGAAAGATTGTAGTATTTTACAAGGAAAAATACAATATTTTACAAAACGCTGTAAGGAAATGTCTAAACTCATGGATCCTGAGTCCTCTCTGAAGAGAGCTCAGATGTCGGTTCCTGTATTTTCCTTTTCTTTGACCAGGGTTCTTCAGCCATTGTCGGGTCGACAGTCCTTTGCCAAGTGAAATGAGCGAGCAAATTTCTTCGGTCTTCTTGACTCTCTATAGCATACTGCTCTAATATCTCAATCAGAGCATCCTTTTCCTTTAATAGTTCCTGAATCTTGGTACACTCTAAACTAAGGATTTGGTATTTGTTTTTCCAAGAGCTCTTCTCACATTGAACTTTGTTGAGAGTGACCTGGAGTTTTTTCCGCATCAGACATGAAATAAAGGACAAACTCCTTTAATGGAAAAACTTCTTGGCGAGGGTAAGGCATCCTCAGCTTGAGGGCTCTAGTTTGCACCCAGTGGAGATAAGGTTTCATGGAGGTACAGTTTGGTCTTCCCAGAGACTCTCTGCCTTTCCTGTGAATATGTTGCCAGACGTGCACTATTTCTTTCTTTAGTGCCCTGTCATTTTCCCCTTCCTTGAATAAAAGACCTTCCAGATGAATATTATGTGGGATATTATTCATCGGGTATCCGAGTTGACGGCGAGCTAAAATTAGATGATAATTGATTCCTCCTTTAGTTCCAATGAGGGGTACGTTAGAGAAATTTCCACATCTGTCTATGATCTATATCCCTTCGTAAATCCAATTGTAACAATCTATGTCAGAGTTGGTAAGGGACATAATCCTTTGTGACCAACGTAGAGTACTCTTGTGATCCCAAAAAGTAGCAGACTTGGGCAAATGGGAAATGAACCATTTATAAAGTAAGGGTACGCAGCATGTGATCATTCCTCCGCTGTATAAATTCCTTAAGTGTACAGAATGATAAGCATCCGCGAGCAAGGTTTGTGCGGGGTTTCCAATTAAGAATATCTTAACAGCATTGGTGTCGACGAAGTTGTCGATGTTGGGAAAGAGGAATAACCCATATATGAGCAGAACAAAGACGTCTTTGAAAGCAGTTATGTTTCCTATACTAGCAAAGTATAAAGCTTTCTCCATCAGGAATTTAGCCGGTAAACCATGGATTCCTTCTTTAGTGGTCACGTGAGTCTTAACTTTTGACTCGTCCAAAGAGATTGCTCTTGCAATGGCCTGATTCTTTGGAATTTCTTCCAGTCCAGAAAATGGAGCTTGATCAGTGATAGGTAAATCACTTAGGTGGGAGTACTCTTCCAGTGTTGGTGCAAGTTGGTAATCTGAGAAAGTGAAGCAGTGGTAAACCGGATCGTAGAACTGTACTAGCGTAGACAGAATTCCTTCAACTACATTGACCCTTAACAGAGATAACAGCCGTCCGTGCTTAGCTCTGAAAGCCTCAGGATTGCTAATCATCCTTGCCAATTTCCTTAAGTCTTCTAGTTTTGGAGCCTTGAAGGTGTACTTGTGCGTTTTTCTTCTACCGAAATCCATAACGCAACCTTTGATATTTGCAATTATTGTTTTAGTTCTTTTGAAAAAAAAGGTTGTTTCTTGTTTGAAAAGAGTTTTTTATATGAATGCATGAATGCAGCACCCAAAAACATTTGAAAACATGGGTTCAAGGGTTCAACGTCACGAGCATGGAGTTATGGCTCTACCCATCCCCAAAGGTTGTACTATTTTGGTCAATTTTTGTACCTGTAGAACGGGTTCTAAGGTTCCCAGAGTCATTGACCCCTCCTAGGGATATTAACAGCAAGCTGATTCACTCGAGCGAGCTGTAACATCCTAGGGTGAATCTCATTTAAGTGTAGTATCGCGTATCAACTATTCCCGATAGTTATCGCACTACCAAATGGTCATATGCTTAATGTCTACTAAATCCTCAGGGTCATGGGTACCGCACTGGGAAAGACAATGCTTTCACGACAATCGATCGTTCAACATCGATACTTCCGCACGGGTACCTCGACTGATTCAGTGGACTGCCAAGTTAGCTTGGTCGGGATTCACTCCCTATAAGCGTTTCCTGGATATGCCACCACTTATCTTAATGTTCTCTCAAACTTTCCACATGCGTATTAATCATATTCCCAGTTGACAGAAAAGTAAACACGGGTATCAAGTAGTATAACAGTAAATATATATATATATATATATATATATATATATATACATATATATATATATATGTATATATATATATATATATATATATATATATATATATATAATATAGTAGAAACTATAGAAAATGCTAACAAAGCCTAGACCTCTTAGAAACTCTAATCCTAAAGACTCCCCAGTAGAGTCGCTATTTTTCTGTAGCGTGCGATTTATGTCGGTGACGCGACCACCTTACCGCATTGGTTGGAATGGGGTGCTACTTTCTGATTTCTTATTTATCCTATGAAGCTGGAAAGGAAAGGGAAGCTATATAAAACTAACCTTGCACGCAGTTGGGAAAGACAATGCTTTCACGACAATCGGTCGTTCAACATCGATACTTCCGCACGGGTACCTAGACTGATTCAGTGGACTGCCAAGTTAGCTTGGTCGAGATTCACTCCCTATAAGCGTTTCCTGAATATGCCACCACTTATCTTAATGTTCTCTCAAACTTTCCACATGCGTATTAATCGCATTCCCAGTTGACAGAAAAGTAAACACGGGTATCAAGTAGTATAACAGTATATATATATATATATATATATATATATATATATATATATATATATATATATATATATAATATAGTAGAAAGTATAGAAAATGCTAACAAAGCCTAGACCTCTTAGACTGATTCAGTGGACTGCCAAGTTAGCTTGGTCGAGATTCACTCCCTATAAGCGTTTCCTGAATATGCCACCACTTATCTTAATGTTCTCTCAAACTTTCCACATGCGTATTAATCGCATTCCCAGTTGACAGAAAAGTAAACACGGGTATCAAGTAGTATAACAGTAAATATATATATATATATATATATATATATATATATATATATATATATATATATATATAATATAGTAGAAAGTATAGAAAATGCTAACAAAGCCTAGACCTCTTAGACTGATTCAGTGGACTGCCAAGTTAGCTTGGTCGAGATTCACTCCCTATAAGCGTTTCCTGAATATGCCACCACTTATCTTAATGTTCTCTCAAACTTTCCACATGCGTATTAATCGCATTCCCAGTTGACAGAAAAGTAAACACGGGTATCAAGTAGTATAACAGTAAATATATATATATATATATATATATATATATATATATATATATATATATATATATATATATATATATAGTAGAAAGTATAGAAAATGCTAACAAAGCCTAGACCTCTTAGAAACTCTAATCCTACAGACTCCCCAGCAGAGTCGCCATTTTTCTGTATCATGCGATTTATGTCGGTGACGCGACCACCTTACCGCATTGGTTGGAATGGGGTGCTACTTTCTGATTTCTTATTTATCCTATGAAGCTGGAAAGGAAAGGGAAGCTATCTAAAACTAACCTTGCATGCAGATGTTTTCTTTAACAAATGCTAAGAGATTGGAGGGTCCGGGGTTAGGTTATACAAAGGGAAGTTGTTAATTACCCCGTGTATATATGGTTATTCATAGACTTTCTTTGGCATGTTCAAATACTTTCTGGTGTTTATTGTTATGGGTTGGGAAAGTTTCTCCTTTGGGAGTGTTGATAGAATGTTTTTGTTGTTTTCGGGTTTTTCGTTGTTTTTGGTAAGGTACTAGACCTAATGTTTTTGGTATGTGTGCTCGCTAAGATTTCGCAATCTTATGCCTACGTATTCCCGTTAAAGAAAACAGGGAAACTAGAGCAATCGTAGTTCCTCCTATTCTATGGGAGGAAAGATGTTTGGTGTCTTGTTCGAAGCCCAAGATTGAAGCTAGATGAGTATTTGCGTCTTGTTCAAAGCCCAAGATTGAAGCTAAAAGGTTTGACTGAGGGAGAATTTGTCATCTCTAAAGGGAGATATCTCACCTGTTTGTCACAGTTTTTTGAGGGATTGGTTATAAAGGGGAATTACTTTAAACTGGAATGTATGGAATCCAGCAATGCCATAATTTCCTTTATAAAGGAGATGTCCTGAAAGAATAAACTTTAACTCAGTGTAGAGTAATGCCATTTTTCCTTAGGAATCTTTCATGCTAAGAGAGGGACATTGGCTTGGATGTAAATAATCCATAGGCTTACGACTTACAACAGTTAGATGAAAGATAATTTTTAACCACGATAAATGAAGGACCACAACTTGGATTTTTGAATCAACAAATGTGCCACTTACAGCAGTTATCTGGGATTGAGTTTTTTGATTGTCTATTTTGATGTGTGATATACAGAGAAAATGTCTTCCTGCAAAGAGAACATTTGATTTCCTCTGAGGGGATGTTTATTTTGTATGCCTTGATCAAAACCCAAGGTTGAAGCTAAAAGGTTGATTCTGTTTAGGGAGTTTTATGCCTGTCTTGTACAAAGCCCAAGATTGAGGCTGAAAAGAATTGACTCTTCCGGGGAAAGTTTTGTCTGTCTTGTGCAAAGCCCAAGATTGAGGCTAAAAGAATTAACTCCACTAGGGAGAGGTTTTATCTATCTTGTACAAAGCCCAAGATTGAGGCTAAAAGGTTTGATTGATTCAGCTGGAGAATATGATCTGTAAAGCCCAAGATTGAGGATAACTTTGCTTAGGAAAAATCATTATACAAAGCCTAAGAGGAGGCTGGTTGTGGAATTTGTTATATGAAGCCTAAGAAGAGGCTGGCTTCTGCTGAGGATTATTGAGATCCAGAAACAGGTCCAAATTAGGGAATCAACTCTTGCTGAGGATTACAGAAGAGTTGAAGTATCAGAGACCATGAGGTTCTGATTTTGTTAGGGTTTTATTGATGGTAAATTGACCCTGTATGGGGATTTTTAAGGTGAAGGTTTACACCTTGAGTTTGAAAACCTATGGAGGTTTTAACTCTGCTGGAGTTTGCTGAAGTGATCAGGGTTTTTCCTGTGTCTTTAGGAAAGTTGAGGGTTTCTTTGAGATCTGAGAGGAGATGAGACTTTCCAAGTCTACTGGTATGAAGAGGTTGACTCTTAGCTGGAGGATGAACTTTGTATGATGCCCAAGAGGAGGTTGATATTTTAAGGGATGAGAATCAACCCTAGAATAGATGTTCTGAGATTCTGACTCACTGGAGGATTGAACTAGTAGAGATGACTAAGTTTTGTCCTATACAAGTAGGAGGTCTTCAGGTCCTTGTACTAAGCCCAAGAGGAGGCTGAGAACTTCTAAGAAGCCTGAGGGTCCTTGTACAAAGCCCAAGAGGAGGTTGGGGATGCTTTTAGGAAGCCTGTGGGTCCAATCCTAAGAAAAGTACCAGAAAGGTTTCACCGGGAATAATCCTTTCTTTAGTGAACAGTTCTAGGGTTTGAAGAAATTCAAAAGAGGTTTCACCGGGAATAATCCTCTCTAGGGAAATGAATTTCTTGTACACACATTTCTAAGTTGTGACAGTCTTGAGAAAAGTTTCACCGGGAATAATGTCTTTCTCTGTTCCATATTGTATAAGCCCAAGAGGAGGCAAGACTGTATCTGGAATTTCCTATGGGGAACTAGTTTTGACTGTGTTAAAAGAGTAACCACTGGTTTGATCTAAACCTAGACCTAATTGCTGGGGAAAACTCTAAGCAAATATATACAAGCATATATAAATATATATATATATATATATATATATATATATATAGACACACACACACACAGATGAAATATATAAACAAGTATGTGTAGAAGAAATAGTAGATCGAACTTACAGGTGTGCAAGCTCCAGCATTATAACCACAGCTGTATGGTTACTTATTCAAGAAATTGAAGAAAGTTTTGATAAAAACTTAGGATTTGAATCTAAATCAAAAGGAAAGTTGTTGTAAAAGGAAGTTTGGGGCTTATACTCATGGAGAGGCCCAGATGAATTCTTTTGTAAATGGCAACGATCGCGTCGTTATTTTGAAAACCACAGAGGGACTTATACAATGACTGAGCTCAAATTATTGTACAAAGGGGTTTGGGTCTTACACTCTATTAGAGGCCCAAAGTGTTTGAAAAGGAAGAAAAATGGGACTTACAACACAAATGGGAGGCCCAGATGAAAATTGTTTTGAAAACGGCGATCGCGCCGAGATTTTTTAAAATGTATCAGGACTTATACAATGACTGAGGCCGAAAAATGGTTTATTTACAAAGAGATGGGACTTGCACTCTACCAAGAGGCCTAAAGTGTTTTGAAAAGTATTTGTGAGGGTGAAAATAATCAAAACCCTAATTTGATTTTAAAAATGTATTTTAATTTGAATAAAATTCAATTAAAATGATCAAAATTATCAAACATGTGTGAAAAACAAGTTGTGATCTTGGATTAATGTTTGAAAAACTATGTTTTATCCATAGAATTATTTGAAAATGATTTGAATTTGAAAAATCAAGAGGAAGAAATATTTTTAAATGTTTAAAAACAAATAAAAATTAATTCTTTACAAAAATATCAAATATATAAAATAAATAATATTTTTGTGAAATTTTTGTAGAATAAAATATTTTAACATTTTTGTGAATATTGAAAAAAAGAATCAATTCAAAAACATTAAAATTCAGAGAGAAATTAATTTTTGAATCAATTAAATAAAATATCAAAAATTCAAATATTCAAATTAAAAAAAAAAGGCGCCAATAACACATGTTCTTGGTCGCGTGTGTTCTTCCTCCCCAAATTTGCAAAATCCTCCATAACTCTCTGATTACTCAATGAAAACAATTTTTGTAAACATGAAACTTGTTCGTTTTTGATCAAGGATCACAACCATATAAATTAATTGCATTTATATTAAGTGTGGAGTGAGAAATCAGGAGATGAACTCAAGAACCCTAATTTTTGCAAGAACACTATGAAATCCTAAACACGAATCATACATAGCAATTGATTGAGAGTTATCACTCTATATACATGCAGAAACATGATGGTAACTCAAAAACACATTTATCATGCATGTAATATGGAGTTTGAAGGCTTCAGGCTTACCTCTTGCAGCTGGTGATCAAGCTTGATGACGAAGATGTTACAGATGTGTTGTAAGGACTTGGACAACTTCACAATACCCTATGGAGTGTGTTGAGATGTCTGGCTTTGATTGGAGATGCTTGGATTACCTTGTGGTACCTCAACTGCAACCTTGCCAAAAAGCTTGAGCAAATGAATGGTGACTTTGTGATTCTGATGTTCCAGATGAGTTTTCAGGTCATGGATAACTCATATATGATATATGTGAGGTGTTAGCATGATTGGTTTTGATAGATTCACTCTCAATTTGAAAACTCGATAGTGACTTCAAGAAGAAGCAAAATCTGGTTTTTGAAATGTGATTTTGAGGAAAGCATCAGTTGTGGTGCTTTGGTGTACTTAAAATGATCACAAATGAGCTCTATTTATAGTAGAATAAGTTTGTTTTGCAAGGAATAATGAATGGCAGCTGGTAAAGCTCATTGTTCAATGGTTGCAAAAAGGAATCTCAAGTCTCCTCTACCCATTGACTTGGGTCAGTGCAGCAGGTTTATGGTCCTCTACTACTTGAGTTTATCTTGACTCATTTGGTTGATCATGGATTGATTCATGAAAAATTTGAAAGTTTTGGATTTGCAACATTGAATTTCACATGCCTACATGATGATCTTTTGTCTTGGGAGGCTTGTGGCTCAGAGATCTTTTGCTTTGATCTGATCTTCAATGTTTCTAGAAGGATTACAAGAGTTGTAATTGCATAAATTAGCCAATTCGAGCAAATGACCTATAATCTGTCTTGGGAAGAAACCAGTCTTTGATGCCATGTTCCAAGGGTTGTAACTCCCTATTCAAATTGAATTTGGAGATGATCTAGTACTTATTTTTTTAGTTCTTGTATTGGCTGGAATTTTGGTAAAACAAAGTTAAACAATGTTGATGTCATATGTCTGATGTCTTAACATTGGTTACTAACATTAATTGGTGCAGGGTTGAAGTTTTATATGCTGATGTTAAACTTGATGTCTTGACATCATTTATCAGAACATCAGAACATCAGGTTGTGATGTTTTAGGGCTGCACGTATTAGTTTGTTTTGAGGAGATCTGTTAGAGAGATTGGATGCGAATTTCTTGGAGAAGATATTTATATTTTCAATCAGATATGGAGCAGATCATGTAACTAACATTAGGGCTGATTTGAAAAGATTTAAAAAGATTAGAAGATCAAATCTGTTTTAAATTCTGAGTAAGAATAAATCAAATCAGATTATTTTGGAAGAGGTCCAAGCCCAAGTCAGAATGCTATTTAAAGCATCCTCAACCCTTGTTGGAAAAGAACGAAGAAAGAGAGAAAAAAGACTGAGTGTCATTTAAGTCTTCGTGTGTGTTTTGTAAACAATTCATGTTTGAATTGGTGTTACTATTTTGAGTTGTAATTGGTTTCTCTAGAGCTGTTAAGCAAGAGAGAGTTGTTCTTGATCAAAGCTGTTAAGCAGAATCAAGTTGTGTGATTAATTTGTAATCATTGGATTGTATCACTGAGGTGATTTAGGGAGTGAATGGTTTCTCATACCTAAGTGGTTTCTTAGGTAGAAGTGTCATTGGGTAGTGATTAAGTTAGGTAGATGTCAACTGGGATTGTTGAGTCTGTAATTTAATTCTACTAATAGTGAATTTCCTCCCTGGCTTGGTAGCCCCCAGACGTAGGTAGTTAGACCGAACTGGGTGAACAATTCATTGTGTTATTTACTGCTTGTTATTGCCTTGTTCATATTAGCAGAGTGTGTTGTTGTGACATCGCACTTAACATCACACATCTGATACCAGAATTTCAATTGGTATCAGAGCAGACATCCCTGCTCTGTATCTGGGTGAGATCTAGGGCTGATACTTTTGTGCAATGGACAAAGAGTGTGGTGGATTTGTGAATAGACCCCCTATTCTAGATGGCTCAAATTATGACTATTGGAAACCTCGTATGGTTACATTCTTGAAGTCATTAGACAGCAGAGCCTGGAAGGCTATTTTGAAAGAATGGAAACATCTTGTTATTCTGGAAAATGATGAGAATGGAAAGGAAGTAGAGGGTAGCTCAAAACTGAAACCTGAAGAAGAATGGACCAAGGAAGAAGATGAGCTTGCCCTTGGGAATTCTAAAGCCTTGAATGCCATATTCAATGGTGTTGATAAGAACATCTTCAGGTTGGTCAACACTTGTGAAGTAGCTAAGGAAGCATGGGATATCTTGAAGACTACTCATGAAGGAACCTCCAAAGTCAAGATGTCAAGACTTTAACTTTTGACAACAAAGTTTGAAAATCTGAAGATGAAGGATGATGAGACTATCCATGATTTCCACATGAACATCCTTGAGCTGTCAAATGCTTCTAGTGCCCTAGGAGAGAGGATGACTGAAAAGAAGCTGGTGAGGAAAATTCTTAGATCTCTTCCCAAGAGATATAAAATGAAGGTGACAGCTATAGAAGAAGCCCAAGACATCAACAAGATGAGGGTTGATGAGTTGATAGGTTCTCTTCAAACCTTTGAATTAGGAATGGAAGAGGAACCTGGAAAGAAAACCAAAAGTATAGCTTTGGTATCTAGTTCTGAAGATTCTAAGAAAAAGAGTGGTGTTGAGTCTCATGAGGAGCTGTCCCATGCCATTGTTTTGCTGGGAAGACAGTTTAATAAGGTTATGAAGAGGATAAATAGGAGTTATAATCCTAATGTCAAGAACATCATATCTGACACCAACAGATTAGGAGATCAGGGGAAGAAAACTAGAGATGAAGAAAAGTCTAATAATGACAAAGGAGTCCAATGCTATGAGTGTGAAGGGTATGGTCATGTTAAGAAGGAATGTCCTACTTATCTCTAAAAGTAGAAAAAGGGGTTATCTTCTTCCTGGTCTGATAGTGAGAGTGAATCTGAAGAAGAATCAGCTAAGCTCGTTAGAGCTATGATTGGGGTTTGTGAGTCAGATGATGATTCTTGTGATGATGAGGTTATGTTTGAAGAGCTTGCTGCCTCTTATAAAGAACTGTGCATGAGAAGTGAACAAGTGTGTCTTGAAGGAGAGAAGCTAAAGAAAACCATAGTGCAGTTAGAAGCTGAAAATAATGAACTTGAAAATGAAGTCAGTATGCTTAACTCTAAACTGGGTTCTATGACCAAAACTGTCAGAATGTTGAACAATGGTATTAATGCTCTAGACAACATTCTTAGTATTGGGAAAATTGCTGGAGACAAAAGTGGTTTGGGATTCAACAATGTTGCAGCTTCTAATGATGTTATTTCCAGTTCCAAACCAGTGATGTTAAAACAGATGTTTAAACATCCTGACAGGATTCCTTCAAGGAAGAAATTCAGGCGCTGGAGATATCATCACTGTGGGCGTTTTGGACACATAAAGGCCTACTGTTATAAGCTACATGGGTATCCTCAGAAGGCACATCAGTTTATTCCCAGACAAAACTTTCACAGAGGTAGTCAGGTCACCAAGTCTAAGAAGCAATGGGTTCCAAAAGGTAAAATTATCAGCTTAATAGCTCACACTTCTCTTAGGGTTTCTACCAAAGAAGACTGGTACTTTGATAGTGGGTGTTCAAGACACATGACAGGAGTTAAGAATTTGTTGGTAGATGTTAAGCTTCAATCTTTAGGTCATGTAACATTTGGTGATGGTGTCAAAGGAGAAATCAAGGGGATGGGAAAGCTGAATTATGCTGGTGCTCCTAGACTGGATGATGTTCTACTTGTCAAAGGGTTGACAGCAAATTTGATCAGTATTAGTCAACTTTGTGATCAAGGATTCAAAGTAGACTTTACAAAATCTGAGTGCAATGTCATAAATGAGAAAGGAGAAGTCATCATGAAGGGTGTTAGGTTTAAGAACAACTGTTATCTATGGGTGCAACAAGACTCAAGTACCTCAACATGTGTGTTTGCTAGAGATGATGAAGTCAAAATTTGGTATCAAAAGTTGGGACATCTTCATCTGAAGGGAATGAAGAGAATAATATCTTTAGAAGCTGTCAGAGGAATTCCTAAACTCAATATTGAAGAAGGAAGAGTGTGTGGAGATTGTCAAATAGGGAAGCAGACCAAGATGTCACATCAGAAGCTTCAAAATAACACCACCTCCAAAGTTTTGGAACTTCTTCATATGGACTTGATGGGACCTATGCAGGTAGAAAGTCTAGGTGGGAAGAAGTATGCTTATGTTGTTGTAGATTACTATTCTAGGTACACCTGGGCGAGCTTCATTAAAGACAAATCAGAGGTGTTTGATGTTTTTAAAGATCTTTATCAAAGACTCCAAAGGGAAAAGGAGAGTAATGTTATTAGAATAAGGAGTGATCATGGAAGAGAGTTTGAAAATAGCAAGTTTGCTGAATATTGTTCTGCTGAAGGCATAAGTCATGA
Source organism: Lathyrus tuberosus (assembly GCA_022829125.1). NCBI lineage: Eukaryota > Viridiplantae > Streptophyta > Magnoliopsida > Fabales > Fabaceae > Lathyrus > Lathyrus tuberosus. Next base: position 4,700,003 of record JALAZF010000301.1, on the reverse strand, counting down.
GTTTTCTTCTCTAATCACTCCTCAGCAAAATGGAGTTGTTGAAAGGAAGAATAGAACTATTCAAGAGTCTGCTAGGGCAATGATTCATGCCAAAAAGCTTCCTTACCATTTCTGGGCTGAAGCCATGAACACTGCTTGCTATATTCACAACAGAGTTACTTTGAGAAGGGGCACTTCAGCTACTCTGTATGAACTGTGGAAAGGGAGAAAGCCAATTGTGAAGTACTTTCATGTTTTTGGAAGTAAATGTTACATTTTGTCAGATCGTGAACAGAGGAGAAAATTGGATCCTAAAAGTGATGAGAGAATATTTCTAGGCTACTCTACAAATAGCAAAGCTTACAGGGTTTTCAACTCCAGAACGAAGGTTATGATGGAGTCTATAAATGTGGTAATTGATGACATTGATAAGCAGGAAGATGTTGATGTCCTGGATGATGTTGAAACATCAGTTGAAGAAGTCACAGAAGAAACTGAAGATAGAAGTGGGTCTCCCAGTCATGTTGATGATGAGCCTGAACCTGAACAATCTAATAAAGAACCATCTATTAGAGTGCTAAAGGACCATCCAAGGGAGCTTATCATAGGTGATCCTAAATCAGGGGTTAGCACTAGATCAAGAGAGGTTGTGTCAAATTCTTGTTTTGTTTCAAAAATTGAGCCCAAGAATGTCAAAGAAGCTTTGACTGATGAGTTTTGGATTAATGCCATGCATGAAGAGCTGGAACAATTCAAAAGGAATGGAGTGTGGGATCTTGTACCAAGGCCTGATGGAGTTAATGTGATTGGCACCAAGTGGATCTACAAGAACAAGTCTGATGAACAAGGAGTGGTCACCAGAAATAAGGCAAGATTAGTTGCTCAGGGATACACTCAGGTTGAAGGAATTGATTATGATGAAACCTTTGCTCCTGTGGCAAGACTAGAATCTATCAAATTACTCTTAGGGGTGGCTTGTAATTTCAAATTCAAGCTTTTTCAGATGGATGTTAAGAGTGCCTTCTTGAATGGTTACTTAAATGAAGAGGTGTATGTTGATCAACCAAAAGGATTTATTGATCTAACATTTCCTGACCATGTTTACAAACTAAGGAAAGCTATCTATGGTTTGAAGCAAGAACCGAGAGCTTGGTATGAAAGGCTTACTGAATTCCTGGCTATGAATGGCTACAGAAAATGAGGGATTGACAAGACTTTGTTTGTTAAAGAGGAAGGAGGAAAACTGATGATAGCTCAAATATATGTTGATGACATAGTATTTGGTGGGATGTCAGATGCAATGGTGAAACATTTTGTGGAACAGATGCAGTCTGAGTTTGAAATGAGTCTTATTGGAGAGCTCAACTATTTTCTTGGTCTACAAGTTAGACAAATGGAGGACTCCATATTCATTTCTCAGAGCAAGTATGCAAAGAACATAGTGAAGAAGTTTGGTCTAGAGAATGCTAATCACAAGAGGACACCTGCTCCTACTCATTTAAAGTTGTCCAAGGATGAACATGGTGTTAGTGTGGATCAAAGTTTATACAGAAGCATGATTAGAAGTCTATTGTATCTCACAGCTAGCAGACCTGATATTTCTTTTGTTGTTGGAGTTTGTGCCAGATATCAATCTGAGCCTAAAGATAGTCACTTGAATCAAGTGAAGAGGATTTTGAAATATGTAAATGGGACTAGTAACTATGGAATGCTTTACAGTCATAGATCAGGCACTGAGTTATGTGGTTTTTGTGATGCTGATTGGGCAGGGAGTGCTGATGATAGAAAAAGTACTTTAGGAGGGTGCTTCTTCTTAGGGAATAATCTGATATCATGGTTTAGTAAAAAGCAGAACTGTGTGTCTCTTTCTACTGCTGAAGCTGAGTACATAGCAGCAGGGAGTAGTTGTTCTCAACTTGTTTGGATGAAGCAGATGTTAACAGAATATAATGTCAAGCAAGATGTCATGACATTGTACTGTGATAATCTGGGTGCTATCAATATCTCTAAGAACCCTATTCAGCATAGCAGGACTAAGCATATTGATATAAGGCATCATTTTATAAGAGATTTGGTTGAAGACAAAGTAGTTTCTTTGGAACATGTTGCTACAGATAAACAATTAGCTGACATTTTTACTAAAGCCTTAGATGAAAATCAATTTAAAAGTTTAAGAAGAAAACTGGGAATTTGCATTTATGAGGATTAGGTGTGCTGGAAGGAGTATTTGTGCAGTTGTGATTTTGCATATGTTTAAAGGAAACAACATTTTATTCAATTGCTGAAAGCATACAAGATTGGTTTTTAGTACATCAAAAGCAACATATAAAGGGTCTATAGATTATCCCAACCCCTTGCATCAAGAAAAGTTTTCCAATCTTCATCCCATTCATCATCAGAAGCATGGAGTTGCACTGGAGGTTTTTTGATGTTTTTTGTCTCTGATGGTTTTCTTGTTCTTGTTGCTCCTAAAGAAGTCCCAGCGACTTTCCTTGTTGTGTTCTTGTTCTTCAGTGGATATGGTTTATTGACCTCCTACATGTGTTGCTTTCCTGCATCTTTGTTAGACTGAATCATACTTGTTTGTTGTCTGGTGCTGTTAGAAGGAAGAAGGCTTGGATTTTATAGTTCTATAAGAATCCATTGGTTGTATCGCCTGACCAGTCAAAGTTTTTGGAATTTGTGTTCCTTAGGAAGCTTGTTATTTGACCATGTCATAATGGCTGTCAGATCTTTGTGTTTGATGTTGGTAGTTGTCCAATTGTGGCTAAAAAGGGGGAGAGTTAGCCTATGTGTTGCCTAGTTGACTGATGTGGTTCTAAGTTTGAGGGGGAGTGTGCATGTTTGAACAGCTGGTAGGCTGGTTCTTGTTTTGAGGGGGAGTTTAGCTGTGTGCAGATTTTGGATGTGATTGCTGATGGTTGTGTTTTGGCTGTTTGAAGTTTGAAGTTTTTCCGCTGCAGGTACCTCTGATGTTGGCAGAGATTATTTTAGCCAAAATTAGCCAAAAGAGGAGGTTGTTAGTTCTTGTATTGGCTGGAATTTTGGTAAAACAAAGTTGAACAATGTTGATGTCATATGTCTGATGTCTTAACATTGGTTACTAACATTAATTGGTGTAGGGTTGAAGTTTTATATGCTGATGTTAAACTTGATGTCTTGACACCAGTTATCAGAACATCAGAACATCAGGTTGTGATGTTTTAGGGCTGCGCGTGTTAGTTTGTTTTGAGGAGATCTGTTAGAGAGATTGGATGCGAATTTCTTGGAGAAGATATTTATATTTTCAATCAGATATGGAGCAGATCATGTAACTAACATTAGGGCTGATTTGAAAAGATTTAAAAAGATTAGAAGATCAAGTCTGTTTTAAATTCTGATTAAGAACAAATCAAATCGGATTATTTTGGAAGAGGTCCAAGCCCAAGTCAGAATGCTATTTAAAGTAGCCTCAACCCTTGTTGGAAAAGAACAAAGAAAGAGAGAAAAGAGACTGAGTGTCATTTGTGTCTTCGTGTGTGTTTTGTAAACAATTCATGTTTGAATTGGTGTTACTATTTTGAGTTGTAATTGGTTTCTCTAGAGCTGTTAAGCAAGAGAGAGTTGTTCTTGATCAAAGTTGTTAAGAAGAATCAAGTTGTGTGATTAATTTGTAATCATTGGATTGTATCACTGAGGTGATTTAGGGAGTGAGTGGTTTCTCATACCTAAGTGGTTTCTTAGGTAGAAGTGTCATTGGGTAGCGATTAAGTTAGGTAGATGTCAACTGGTATTGTTGAGTCTGTAATTTAATTCTACTAATAGTGAATTTCCTCCCTGGCTTGGTAGCCCCCAGACGTAGGTAGTTAGACCAAACTGGGTGAACAATTCATTGTGTTATTTACTGCTTGTTATTGCCTTGTTCATATTAGCAGAGTGTGTTGTTGTGACATCGCACTTAACATCACACATCTGATACCAGAATTTCATATTTGAAAGCTCTCATGACATACTTTAACTTTGATGTCCACCAATGGACTTGGTTCAGCTTGGATCAAGGTGAAAAATGACCTCAAAGTTGGCAAAAAATGAAACAGATTCTGACTTGAAAATTTCACTAAGTGTTGGAAAAATTGGTCATTTTCATTTTTTGTGATTTTGATCAATCCATAACTCAAAATCCACGAGGATTTGGAATATTTTGTAGTTGACACTTTTGAATTATGTCATGTGAACTTTCATTTGAGCTTTGGATGGAAGAAAAAGGCCTTATGGTTTGGGAGTTATGACCTTGCAAAGTTGCTACCAAATCCATTTTGTTCCATAACTTAGAAAAATTCAAGTTTCTTATGGTTGCCCCTTTTGCAAGAAACCTCACTTTTCTTGATTTTTCTTAATGAATGATGATCAAAACCATACATTAACATTGTTTTTTACTTAGGGGAGCCACATTTGTGAAAAATTTCAAAAAGTCAAACTTGATTTTGGGCACAGTTGACTTTTTGTTAGATGAAATTCAAACTTTGTGATCCTCTATGCAATCAAGTTCTTGACCTACTTCAAACCTAATGTATGGATTCCATAGGTGTTTTAGGGTGTCTTGAATCATGTCCCAAATTTTGGAGCATGTCTTGGTCCAAAGTCAAAGGTACAGTTGACTTTTTCTTCAAAACCCTTATTGTGGTCCAGATGAAATTGAAACTTGTGAATCAAACTTCTGGGATCAATACATTATTGCAAATGGATCAATGTGGTGTATTTGAGGCCCTCAAATCATGTCTTGAGGTCTTGGTTTATGTCTTGCCTCAAAAGTCAACTTAGGGGTGAATTAGGTCAAGAAACCCTAATTCCTAATTTTTGATGAATGCTTCCCCTGAGGCTATTTTGACTTGATGATTGGGTCCATGAGGTCTCTTTGAGCTTCTTGACTCATGTTTTGAAGTATTGGCTCATGCCCAGATGAAAATTTCCATCTGGAGGCCTTGGTCAACCAAAACCCTAATTTGGTGACACTGGCGATCTTGAGGCTTAATCCACTTAGAATGTTGCAACCTTGTGCTTGATTCTTGATGTGGGAGACTTCTTGACCCTTTATGGGTGTTTGAGAGGTTTAGACAAGTTGAAGATCATGTCATTTCTTGATTGATCATTTGTCTAAGTGCTCTGAGAGGGCTCAAAAACCCTAATTCTTGATTGTAGCGAATACAATCACGCTTGAGTGTGAGATCACTTAGTCGGAACCAATCCCTTGAGTTGTGTCATTCCACGAGTGAAGGCTTATTTAGAGGACTCCTCTAGAATGTATGCACTATTACCTTGACAGGTTTGATCCCCATTGTACAAATGGAGCCTACGGGTAAAGAGACTTGTGATGGGGGTACGGCCCATAAGAAGTGACGATTTAATGGAGTATGTGTCCCTTGGATCCAAATCCATTTAGTATGTCAAGGTTTGCAAGGATCCATAACCCGCGCCGAACTCTTAGACGTATGAGAGGACGGGAAAAGGGGATTCCTTGGCCAGGTTTCTAATTCGTGATAGTTTGAGTTGTTGAACTCAAGCGACATGTTTCCATATAATGTGTAGTTGTGAACTCAAGTTTTATCCCTTTCCCCTTGAATTGAGATAGGAATTGGCTAGAACCTTGTAGAGCCGAGTGAACCCATAAGATAGGGGAACTCACTGAGATTATTATCTCACCCCATTATTGTTGTTGTTTTTCAGGTATTGTTTGCAGGTTTAGTAAACAAGTGGAGCTTTGTTCGGATGTTTCAAGAGAAGTTTAGATTATGTTTTCCGCTGTGTATTTTGTATCTTGTACAATGATGGATATTATACTTAGATCTTAGATATTATTGTTTTGGCAAATTTCCATGTCTTGTACCATAGGTCCTTTTATGTGTTTTAAATGGTCAAGTATGTAAATTATGTCAATAGGCACTTATGATTGGTGTCAGTACCAGATAATAACTCTCGTATAATATTATTATTATATATATATATATATATTATACAGGGCGTTACATCAATTATGAAATCTCTCCATGCTCTTAAAGATGGATTGGAATTTAGATTAAAGGATGAGAACTCCTCTTTTTGGTTTTTCAAATGGTATGGGGTAGGGAAATTAGCGGAGCAGGTTCTCTATGTGGATATCCACGATCTAGAAATGCGAGTGAATGATGTTTATTTGGATGGAAAATGGAATTTCAATTCATTATATACCAATATTCCTTCGGTTGTCTGTGATTTCCTGATAGTGATTCCCATTTGTTTGAATTCTATGATGCCTGATCGGTTAACCCTTAAAGGTAATTTAGATGGTATCTATACTGCTCGAGATGGTTATAACTAGCTCAACAGACTTAAATTTATTTAGAATACAATAGACAATAACTCTTGAAGGTGGGTGTGACATATTTATACTCCTAAGAAAGTGAAATTCTTTCTTTGGACGACTTTACATAGTCTTTTTGTCGCGGTGCGAAAAATACCACGAGCGCTCGCACGCTCGTAATGATAACACAATCTCCACCGAAGTTTATTTATTCCAAAAGGAAAGGGAAAATGTCGACAAAACCCTTAAAGAAAAATAAAATGGTCGTTGCAACCAAATTTGGGTTCGGGAGTCGGTTATCGAAGGGGAGGGGGAGGGGGGCTCAACGGGAGCCATTATTTTTTATTTTGTCATACCCCAATTTTGTCCTATCATGTATCCATTCTTTAACTTATTTTTTCTTTTCCATCTTTTGCATTTTTTTGGGCTAGATCTAGTTGGTAATTAGGTTTCATCTGATCAATGCCTCATCTTGCATTGTATTGTACCTTTCTTAAACCTATGCTAGTTGCATTCGTTCACTCTTGAATTCGTAATAGGCTATTTGGCCTATGGCCATGGCCATTCATCTGGTACATGGCCTTGTTCTTTATGTCCCTATTTTGTATGAGATCATTTGACATTTGCATTAGTCTTTCCTTTTACACATGGCTTGTCTTTGGTCATACTCTTTTTAGTCCATTCTTACATTCATGATTCCATGTCCTTAGTGAATAAGGAAGATTATGATTCTATATCCATTATAAATGGGAAAGCTTATTTTTATTTTACTCAATATGTTCTACGAATACCATGGCATGTACTTTTTAAAATATTGGAATAAGTTTTATCATTCACAAAACAGGTTTTTGCAATTTAAGAAGAAGGTTTTCATTAACTCATAGAACCCATTACATTATGTTGATTTTAAGTACAAGGAAGGAAATTATTTTACATAATTTGTACAAAATTTAAATGCAAAGAGAAAATATAAAAATAAGTTTTATTACATTGTTTTTTAATTGAAATACAAAGGAGCCTTTTTAGTGTACATTACATTTTAATAGTAACACAAAAAATAATAATAGAAAGAGAATCTCATTTGGTAGGAGGGCCGCATGTTTTCCCCTTCATCATCCTCATGTTGTACTCATTCTCATAATCATCATGCCTGCCAAGCATATACACACTCTGCAGAGCCAAAAAAGCATCATCAACATTCCATATTATCATCAACATCAACAACATAAACACATATAGTACACATCAATGCTACTTGATTAAACAAGAAGTGAAAATAATCAAATTAGCAAGCAGTCATCAAACAAACCAATACATATCCTCATCATCCATCACAAACATCATACAATATACATCAAATCATCAAATTTGAAATTGAATTAAATTTACAAAAATCAAGTTCAAACAAAGTTAGCAAGTTGCAAGTGCATGAGCATACACACAATTACCATTCAACATCCATACAATCAACAGACATACATCCATGTTCTGTTAATTGAATTGAAAAGAATTTAAAAAAAGAAGCAAAAAAACAAATTGAAGCAATGCATAACATATGAACATTCCTCATACCATCATATATTAACAATTCATCATCATACACACTTAAACTATCACAAAATCTAACAGACTTTAATGTAAATTCATCCCTGCCTTATACTTAATTCATTCATGAGGATTGAAAAAATATCACAAGGATTATCCTAACTCTTCCCTCCAAAAATCCCTCTAACAGAAATCCTTTCCCTCTCTTTTGTCATCCTTCACTCACAATTCATTTATAAATTCACTCATACTCACCTCTAAAGAGGACAGAAAACTCACTGAACCTCTGCCAAATCCCTAACCAAATGCTCACTAAATCTCATCCACAAGGACTTCTCAAACTTCTCACTAAAGTTTGATAAATGTCAAGCTAAACCACACCCTCACTAGAGCTTGCCCTAGACCTCATCGGATAGCACAAGGACGAACACACAACACATAGTGGATAAAAGAGGAAGAAGAAAAGCAACCACAAAGAAAAAGAAACGAGACGGAGACAAGGACTGAAGAATTCACCCGAGGTCTGTTGCCGGAGTTCTCACCGAAACTTCAAGCTCCGACGAGGCTCTATTCCTCGATTCTCTTTTAATTTCATGCTCGAAATATGTAGTCGTGCGTCTGAGTATTCATTTACTCTTGATAGTTTTTCTTCACCGGTTAAATTACATACCGGAAAACTTGATTACAAGTTATTTGATGAAAAAAAATACATACTGAAAAACTTGATTGCAAGTTATTTTGTGAAGAAAAAATACATACCGGAAAACTTGATTGCAAGTTATTTTGTGAAGAAAAAATACATACCGGAAAACTTGATTGAGAGTTATTTGGTGAAGAAAAAATACATACCGAAAAATAATAAATATTTAATAATAAAATTATTTCATAAATGAAAATATTAAAAAAATGTAGAGGTAGAAGGATAATTGTAGAGGTATGTGGTAAAATTTTTCTTTTTTATTTCTTTTTTATTTTTTATGTTTTAATTTGTTGTTATACTTGGATTTTTGTTTGGGCCTTGAACTATTTTCTTGGTTTCGTGCTACTTCCATAGTCTGATGATGCTAACTCACACCCCTTTGATTTTATTTAATTTCTTTTATCATTTAAGTTATTTTCTTAATTATTTTAATTAATTAAATAAGTGAATGATAAATATATTGGATGTTTTCAAATACTATTTTCTTTTATCACTTTTATTTATTTTATTAATTATTTTAATTACTTAAATAAATAAAGGATACATAAAATTAATATTCTCAATTAAACTCTGGATTCAACATTAATCGGTATTTTTTAAAATCTGTTTCTTTTTTATTAATTTCAAATTAACACAAATCAAATCTCGATCATTTTCGAGTTCTTTTTAAGAGAGTCAAACGCTCTATCGTATTTATCCTTTGCAAAATTAATCGTCTTGGAATTGCTTTTTACAATAATTGATCGTTTGAAAAAGGTTAGGTCTGATGTATGTGTCCCTTGTAACTTCGAATGTTCGTGTGATAGCCGTAATTAGCCTACCGTTCGAACATCCGTCAATCACTTCAAAACGCATTAAATAATGGAATCGAGTTTACTCTTTCATGGACGAAAAATATTGGGTTGGACGTACTTGTCCCTCATAATCCCGAGTAATTGTACCATGGCTGTAATTAGCCTCCCACATGAATACTCTTCATCTGTTAAAGAAGCACGACTTAATTCGCTGCACCAATTTTATAAATACCTCGATTGAAAAAGGTTAGGTTGGACGTACTTGTCCCTCGTAACCTTGAATATTCGTGTGATGACTGTAATTAGCCTACCGTTCGAATATTCATCAATCACCCAAAAAAATTTCAACACATCAAACTATTTTCTCGCCGGCGTGCGATCGAAAACCTTTTCAGAAACAACACTGTTTAGTTCGTTCTACTGTGATACAAACAAATGCTTTAAGCCTCTAATTGCAAGCACATGCAATATTTAATCGCTATAGCACAATCTAAACATTCGTTTAATAAAATCAACCAACCAATATGTACTTTTCTATGCAAAACTACGTTGCTTTGAATTCCTCATGTACCTGAGGATACGTAGGAGTGAGACTTGTAATCTCGTCAAGCACCCTAATAAAAACTCTTTTGCGACCCCTTTTATTGCCCTTTTCAATATTTTATCAGTTGAAGAAAACAGATAACATACACTAACATTCAAATCACAAGTCTAACTAAAAGGTTCCCGTTGATTACAACGGATGTGAGGCATGTTAATACTTCCCCCTTGCATAATCGACTCCCGAATCCCAATATGGTTACGATGACCATCTTCTTTGTCTTTTAAGGGTTTTATCGATATTTTCCCTTTTCTTCTTTGGAATAAATAAATTTCGGTGGAGACTCTATTTAAGTCATCTGCGAGTGTGCAATGCGCTCATAGGTCATATTTTTCGCGATGCAATAGCTGGAGACTCTGCTCGAGACTATGCTCCTGCAAGAGAGAGTCAGGCCTAATTTAGTTTAATTTGCGATGAATGTTAATATTGTTTACTTTCTTTGTTTTATCTTTTTCTCTATTATCTTCTAGTGTTAATATTACCATTTATCATTAGTTCTTGTGATATTGTGATGGATGATCTAATTGCTTGATACACTATGTGAGATAGACTCTACAACCGAGTCTCGAAGAAAAACATAAGATAGGATGTGGTTGTGTAGTGTTGGCCTGACGGACATACTTTTCTTGTTAGGGTAACACGAGAGCCACACTTAGAGTAGACCCTTTTGGGGATATTGTTGTCTGGAAATTAATTTCTCGATGGCAACAATATTTTCTCGTTGGGTCCATGACTCTAAGAACCTTTTTAGAACCCGAGACACCGTTGTTACGTAATGTTGGCCTACCAGACGTACTTGTCTTGTTGGGGTAACGCGAGGACCACACCCAAAAGAGGTCCTCTTAGGGGTATTTCCATCTAGCAAGTAATTTGCTAAGGGGACAATATTCTCAAGAAGGACTTATGACTCTGGGAACCTTTTAAACCCTAGAGTCACATTGATTGTTGTGTGAAAAGCAATGAGAAACATCCTGGAGACAGTACCTGGGCTCGATTGGAACCACCTGACTTCATATACCTACTTGACATGCATTAATTCTTCCTTACATTCATATTACATTCATAAAACTCAGCATGTGCTTTTATTTTCCATGGAATCTAAGTACTAAAGTTGTAAGCATTCAGAGTTGTAATGGGTTCAGAAAGAAGAAGCATTATCCCAATCAAGTTCAGAGTACCAAGAGTTAACAATTTGATGGATTTGAGTTCCAAGCTGACCACCATCGGTGAAGAAACCTTTGTCAGAGATTATGGGAAGATATTGGGCCTATTGATAATAAAGGTTAATGTGGGAGATCTTGTGTCTTCAAATTGGTGAAGGATAGGGTACAACAAATCAAGTTACCCTTCAACTATGAAGATCTCATTCCACCTCTAAATCTTAATCCAATGCATGTTCCTATCCAAGAAGCTGAAGAAATCAAGGACACTATCTCTAGGCTTGAAAAAGAGAATTAAGACTTGGAGTTGAGGCTTCACCAAGTTACTTTTAAGAAGAACGAGCTCATATTTAATCTTGATCAGAAGGAGAAACAACTTAGGGAAAGTTAGGAAGTTGCTATAGAGGAAAGAAAAAAGAAAAACGAGTTAGGGATTTCTTGAATGGGGCAAGCCTTTAACTTGGTTAGAGAAACCAAGAGCTTCGAGATCCCAATGAAAGAACAATGAGTGGAAGATTCTTTGGGATAGGACCTTGGAAGGCCATAAGGAAATGAGAGATTGAGAAGACTTCTAGAAACCCTCATGCTAGCCTTTAGAAAGCCTTAGCAGTGGTGGAAAGACTCAAGTCTTCCAACCAGTGCCTAAGAGATACCAGAGAGGCCATGAAGAAGAAATGAAATATGTAAGTCTAGCAATGGGAAAAATTGGCACAACGAGATCAAGAGATTATTCATTATGCATGCCTAGAAGTCGTAAAATGGTTTGGGAAGTGTGAGCAGTAGTTAAGCTTGCTAACATTCTATTGTACACCTTTCCTCTGAGGCTGAGAGTCGCATTTGAGGAGATGACATCGGAGAATATTCCTCTGATTGTCTTTGATTTCATCATTTTCTATAGACGTATGGTTAGAGATCTCCAAGAGGAACTATAATAGCTTAAGAAAGTGTGAGGCACTACTAGTGGCTAGGATACTTTGTACTTGTACTCACATCTATTGTACTCTGTGTACAAATTAATTAATGAATGAGATTTTTTGCAGTTGTTATCTTCTTTATTGCTCTTATGCTTTGAATGCTTAACAACCGAAGAATCCAAGGATTCCATGTAAATAAAATAAATTAAAACATTTTACCTGCTTAAGCCTATCTTCACACATTCCATTCTTCAACATAAAAAATCATACTCGTCTCCCTTTTATCCATAAACCAACCCTGATTTCTCGACACCGATACATGAGTCATATAACTACTAAAGAACAATGGATATAGTTGAAGCTAATTAGATTACTATAAGGGAAGAAATGGACATGATGAAGGGGAAAATGGACCAGTTACTAGAAGCCATGGTGGCCATGTCCAGAAAAGAAGATAATCCACAGGTGGTGGTTGCATTTCAGGGATTGCTGGTAGTTGCATTACATGCTGAGTAGATGACCCTACTCCTGAAGCATCATCAAAGGGTGGAGAAACGTTTAGTTACAAACCAAACTCCGCCCAGGTATTGTTGGCCCTTGGATGTTGCAGCTCGAAGGAAGGGCTTGTGATTTTAAAGATCTACGCATGGGAGAATCTTCCTTGGTAGCTAATGCGTGTAACATTTCCATCATCTTCTCCATCGACCCCATGAGGTCATTGATTTCTTCTCTCATCTCACTCATCTTTCTTTGGATGTTGGCTCTAGTTCTATAGTGATGTTGGAGAATCAACTTGATGAGGATGAGGTTTGAGAACGGGAAAAAGATGTCATGAGTTTAGGGTTTTATTTTTTTTAATGCATGCTCATGGATTAATGTAAATGCATGCAAAATCTTTTTTTGATGTTTATTTTTTTACAGGGAATCTTTGTATTAACTAGCTTACAACAACTGTAATCTTTTAGATCCCTAGAAAATGCAAATGTTAAGCGTTATGTTCATGAGAATGCAATGCACATGCGTGGTTTAGGTTCACAAGCATATCATGAGTAGTTTAAAACATCTTATTAGGTAGGTTTCCTTATAGAGGATAGTTCTAGGCTTTCTACCCATTAACCACTCACATGATAGATTCTAAGGTTGTGGATAAGGTTCCCAGAGTCATGGACCTTAATCGTATCAAAGTTCTACAATAGGATAACCATTTTATGATGAGAGTGAAGAAAAGATCTATTCTGGGAGGGGTCTTCGTGTTAGGCATACAAAGTGTCGACCTTAGGGACTAACACTATACAACCACCGAAGCAAAAACTGGTTCTAAAAGGGGTCCCTAGAGTCATGGACTCTTCATGAATCAATGTTATGCAATAGGTTAGCCATCTTATAACAATATCTACGAAAGGGTCTACTCCGGGGGGAGTCTTCGTGTTAGGAATACAAGATGTAGACCTGAGGGACTAACACTACACAACTTCCATTCTAACCTATGTGTTTTCTCTTTTTTTTTTCTCAGAACTCGGGTGTAGAGCTTTACTCAAAATGTCATACTATGATGCATAAATAAGCATGAGAATAAGCATATATAATGAAAAAGAGAAAGCATAAAACACATAAGTAAATAATACATAATGTAAAGAGCAAGCATAAAGAAAATAAGTAAGTAAAGACAACATTCGATCGCAAAGTTAACTAAATTAGTCTTGACTCTCTCTTGTAGGAGCAACCATAGTCCCTAGTAGAGTCGCCATATGTCGCGGCGTGAAAAATGACCATGAACGCTCGCACGCTCGATATAACAGAGTTGCCACCAAACTTTATTTATTTCAAGAAGGAAATGGAAAATATCGATAAAACCTTAAAATAAAAAGAAAAATGGTCGTCACAATCAAATTCGGATTCGAGGGTTGATTACACAAGGGGAAGGTATAAGCACCCCTCACGTTCGTTGTACTCAACGAGAACCTTTTAGTTAAACTTGTGATTAAATGTTATCTTATGTTATTTTTTTCTTCGAGTCATGAAAATATAAAAAGGAAAATAAAAAGGAATCTCAAAAAATGGTTTTTATTAGGGTGCTTGATGAGATTGCGGGTCTCGCTTTTACTTATCCTCAAGTACAATGAGGAATTCAAAGCTACGTAGTTATTTGTAGCAAAAATTTGTTTGTTGGTTTATTTTAATGAACAAATGTTTAGATCGCATTCTAGCGGTAAAACGCTACTCTCGATTGGAGACTTAAGGCATTTATTTGCATTGCAATAGGACGAATTAAACAATGTTCTTTTTGAAAAGGTTTTCAATTGCACGGATGAGAGAAAAATGAGTTTGATTTGTTGAGTTTTTTTTAGGAGAATGAAAAATGCTCAATAAGACTAAGACGTGTGCCTCAGGACCGATTTATTTAAGGTTTTCGTGGAATGCGAGACTCCAATGTTCCTTTTTCATTCAAGGTGTTTATGAAATTTGTATGATGGACAATGAACGTTTGGTAGGACCAAGACGTGTGCCTCGGAATCGATTGTTCAAGGTTTTCATGGAATGCTAGACTCCAATGTTCCTTTTTGTCCAAGTTTGAATTAAGTGTTTTAGAACGAAAGAAAAAATAAGCGGTTATTCTAAGACGTATACCTCGAGACCGATTATTCGAGGGTTTCATGGAGTGTGAGACTCCAATGATCCTCTTCTTTTGATTTTATTAAGAAAAAGATTTTCAATGTTAAGCTTAATCAAAAATAAGATTTGAATTGCGTCGATACGAAATTAATCAAGTTTTGAAAAAGTCACTTGGCATTGGACCAAGGTTTTGAAAATCCACTTAGCGTTGGACCAATGATTTTTTTAATTGTATCTGAAAATATTCACTAATGATTCATTTGTTTATTATCATTAGTATTTATTTATTTATTTGTAATAATTAAATAATTAAACATATAAGACTAATAATAAAGATGACAATGTTATGAACATATTATCATTAGTATTTATTTGTTTGTCATTATGGACGTTACATTCTTTGAAAATAAACCTTTTTCGATGACATGGATCTTCAGGGGGGTATAATGGAACACATGAGTTTTTAAAATAATTTAGCTTTGCTTGTACCACAAAGTTCTGAGACTTATAATTCTGCACCAACATAAAATGTCTATGATTCTTTATCTGATCCTATTCTTGTTATGAGTAAGGAACTTTGTGAATCTGAGCCTACATTTTCAAATGTAGAAACCATTGAGAATCCTGAAAATGATGCTAATGATTATATAATTCAAATTCCACAAAATAATGAGTCACTTCAAGAAAACATATTTGAATTAGGAAACAAGACTTGGAAAGGGAAGGTTTTTGTGAAAAAGCATCACAAAGAAAGGGATGAGTTAACATCTCAACATTGTCATGAATCTAAACCAGGGAATGATCAACCTCCTAAGAAAAGGAAAGGTAAGTATATCTCTATTTCTGAGAGTAATATTTTATATCCTGATATAGATGATCATGTTTCCATTAGAAAACCTATAAGAGCTTGCACTCAACACCCATGTCAGATGTTATATCATATTCAAATTTGCCTTCATCTCTGTCTGTATTTACCACAAAATTGTCTAGTGTAGAAATTCCAAAAAGTGTACATGTTTCTCTAGGGATTCCAAAGTGGAGGGAAGTTATACTGGAGGAGATGAAAGCTCTTGAAAAGAACAAAACTTGGAGTGTTATGGCACTATTAGATGGTAAAAATACATTTGGATGGAAATGGGTGTTTACTGTGAAGTATAATTCATACGGGTCAATTGAAAGGTACATGGCTCGCTTTGTGGCTAAGGGATTTACTCACACTTATGGTATAGACTACTTAGATACATTTGATCCTGTTGCAAAATTGAGCAATGTTAGAATTCTTTTATCCATTACTGCTAATTGGATTAACCCCTACATCAATTAGATGTTAAGAATGCCTTTCTCAATGCCAATATAGAAGAAGAAGTATATATGGACATTCCTTCTGATTTTGAAAATAAATTTGGATCAAATGTATGAAAACTAAATAAGTCTTTGTGTGGATTAAAGTAGTCCCCTAGAGCTTGGTTTGAAAAATTCACTCAGTCTATAAAGAAATAAGGGTACATTCAAGGACAGGCTGACCACACCTTGTTCCCAAACTTTTCCCACAATGGAAAATTTGCTGCCCTGATTGTGTATGTTGGTGATATTGTCCTTATTGGAGACAATACATTTGAAATGGCAAGAGTGAATGGAATTAGAATTAGACTTTGAAATTAAGGACTTGGGAATCATGAAATATTTTCTT
Source organism: Lathyrus tuberosus (assembly GCA_022829125.1). Classification (NCBI taxonomy): domain Eukaryota; kingdom Viridiplantae; phylum Streptophyta; class Magnoliopsida; order Fabales; family Fabaceae; genus Lathyrus; species Lathyrus tuberosus. The sequence goes on along the minus strand of JALAZF010000301.1, from coordinate 4,683,691 downwards.
GGTATGGATGTTGGTCGGTCAAACAATGGTATTGTGGTTTCACAACAGAAATACATTCTAGACTTATTGAAAGAAATAAGAATGCGTGGATGTTGTCTTGCAGATACCCCTATGGATCCTAATGCTAAACTTTGGGAGAAGGTAATATTCCTGTTGATACTGGAAGATATCAAAGATTAGTTGGGAAACTGATTTATTAGTCACACACCTAACCTGATATTGCTTTCTCAGTTATTGCAGTAAGTTAGTTTATGAATTCTCCTTTCGAGGAACATCTTGAGGCAATATATAGTATACTGAGATATTTAAAGGGAAATCCCAAAAAAAAAAAATTATATTTTAAGAATTTTGGTGAAAGAAATGTGTTTATCTTTAGTGATGCTGATTGGGTAGGTTTAGTCACAGATGGAAGATCAACCTCTGGATATTATACCTATTTTTTAGGTAATCTAGTGAAATGGAGGAGAAAGAAAGAAGGAGTTGTACCAAGAAGTAGTACATAAGCCAAGTTTAGAGCTATATCTCAAGGTATTATGAAGGATTATGGATCCTAAGAGTTCTATAAGAACTTGAGATGAAAATTGAGCTTCCGTTGAAATTATACTCAGACAATAAAATTGTTATTAGCGTAGCTCATAACCCAGTTCATCATGAGAGAACCAAGCATATTGAGATTGATCGAAATTTCATAAAGGAGAAGTTAGATGCTAGAATCATATGTCTACTTTTTGTGACATAAAGTCAGCAAACTACGGATATCCTGACCAAAAGCTTGACGTGGCCTATCTTTGAGCATTTGATAGACAAGTTGGGCATGATAGATATCTATGTTGTAATATCCCATATACTCTTAAGTTCTCTAAATGTTGTCAGTTGGTACAAATAGAGAAAGCAGTGGACTCTGAAGAGATCAATCCTTATTAGAAGAGATGGAACATTATTAATAAGTACAAGAGAGAACATTTTGGTAACATTAATAATTGGTCAATTGGTACTAGAAGACAAAATATCAATTGAGATATTTTCTCTCATTACTTAATATTATATTTATATATTATGTATGTGTGGTGGATAAGAAAAAAGGAAAGAAGTGTGGATAAGAAAAAGAGAAAACCCAGAAGAAAAGAAAGGAGAAAGAAAACGTGGAAGAGAGAAAGGGAAAAGAGAAGAGAAAGAGGAGGAGAAAAAGGGAAAAAGAAGAAGAATGAAGCTTATGGAAGCTCATCATCATCACCAACTTTATCTTAATTTCTTAATCATATTCTTGGATTAAGATGAGTTCCTAGATAGTTTAGCAATGGGGGGAAAAGCATGAAAGGACTGGGTTAGGGTTTTGTGTATTGAACCATGAATTGTTGTTGTATGTTATTGTGTCAATCATGGTGATTGGTGTTGTTGTATGCAAGATGATGTTATGTGTTGTTATTGATGTTTCCTTTCCCCTTCCTAATTAAGTTCTTCAATGGCTAAATCTGTTATCTTCACTAAGAGAGAATGAGCTCGCTAAGCGAACCCTCTTGCTACCTAAGAAAACAATTTCCTGTCATGGTCGTTAAGCGAGAGTTTGCTTGGAGCTCGCTCTGTCTTTGCAATTCGATAGTTCCTTGTTATGACTTCGTTAAATGAAACATGGGGGAATTTGCTACTGACTTGTTTCGCTAGGAGTTCACTAGGGCTCGCTAAGCGAACTCGACAGCATTGAGAAAATGATTGATTCTTGTTTTCACCATAACTCGACAACCGTGTATCCGATTGATGTGAGACTTGAAGCATTGTAAAGCTCTTTCAATGCTCTATTTGATAGTGGAATAGAAGAGTGGTGTTATTTTCATACCTCAAATTTTGACTACTAAGATTTCCCATTATTGTGCAAATCATCATCACAATATGGAGGAACCATCATACTTCATCAGTCTCCCCAAAGATGGGTGAGCATCCACTACAATCAAAATTAGGGTTTCAAGCCCTCTCAGAGCCTTAGACAAATGATAAATCAAGGAATGACATGATCTTCAACTTGTCTAACCTCTCAAACATCCACAATGGATGAAGAGGACTCCCACTCCAAGGATTAAGCACAAAGCTGCTCCCTTCTAGGTGGATCAAGTCTCAAGATCGATAGTGTCACCAAATTAGGATTTGGTCGACCAGGGCCTCCAGTTGGAAATTTTCCTCTGGGCATGAGCCAAAGATCCAAAACATATCCTAATATACTCCATGGAACCTCATGGACCCAACCATCAAGTCAATTTTGCCTCAGGGGATGCATTCATCAAAAATCAGGAATTAGGGTTTCTTGACCTAATTCACCCCTAAGTTGACTTTTAGGGAAAATCATGAGCCAAGACCTCAAGAGAGGGTTTGAGGGTCTCTAATGAACTATATTGATCCATTTGGAACAATGGATTAATCCAAGAAGCTTGAGCAACAAGTCTCAATTTCATCTGCACCACAATTAGGGTTTTAAGGAAAAAGTCAACTATAACTTTGACTTTTGACCAAGACATGCTCCCAAACCCTAGGACATACCTCAATATACCCTATGACACCCATGGAACATGTCCATCAAGTTTGATTTAGGTCAAGGACATGATTTCCTGAAGAATTGCACAGTTTCGAATTCATTTGATAAAAAGTCAACTGTGCACAAAAGTCAACTTTGACTTTTTGAGATTTTTCACCAAAATGGATTTTTAACCCTAAAATGATGTTAATGTGTGATTTGATTCATCATTCATCAAGAAAAATCAAGAAAAGTTGGATAACTTGTAAAAGGGGTAACCATAAAAACTTAGAAAATTTTCTAAGTTAAAAATAAAGTGGCTAGGGTACCAACTTTGGAGGATCATAACTCCTAAACCACAAAGCCATTTTTCCTTATCTAAATATGGATTTGTATCCCTCATTACCCTCTACAAAAACTTCAACTAGACCTAAGTCCAATTCATTAAGGATTTTGTGTTATGGAGTGATCAAAATGGCTGAAAAATTAAAATGTCACCTTTTCCAACACTTAGTGAAATTTTCACTAAGTCCAAACCTGTCTTCATTTTTTTCCAAATGTAAGGGGATTTTTCACTTGGATTCAAAAGAGATCAAAACCAAACATGTTCAAACAGTTGTTGTATTATGTAAGGGCTTTCCAAAATGGACAAGAACATTGCCAAATTCCATTTGGGCTATGAGTTATGACATTGTCAAGTTGTCTTGTTGAAATCTGTCAAGGCAAGGCAGAATTTGCATTTTTGCTTGATTTGCCAAAATTGTGCAAATCCAAACACTTCTATCCACTTGGACACATCTGACGATTGAATCTAAAGGGGACAATCACTGAGCCAAGCCTCCAAAGTCTTTGGAACAAGAAATAGCATGTTGAACCTAGAATTGCCAAAATAGGGACAAGACTCCAATTTTGGATTGGAGCATTCAATGGAAGCATCAAGGTGGCATGGACTGAGCCATTTTCATTTTAATTCAGTCAAGACTTATCCAAGACCAAGGGAACCAACAGCCTGTGCCCTAACCTCTAGTCAATGGCTAGAGGAGACTTGAACTTCCATTGGCCAACATTGAACAAACCTACTCAGCAGTTGCCATTCACTATTCCTTGCAAAAAAAACTTGCTCTACTATAAATAGAGCTCAATTGTGATCAGTTTAAGTACACCAAAGGCCTACAACACTTGCCTTTCTCAAAATCTCTTTCTCTTGGCAAAAATGCCTTTCTTAGCAAGGTAGCTATCGGGTTTTGAGCTAGAGGGCAATTCCACTCAAACCAATCACTCACACACCTCACATACATCACATATGAGCTGATCAAACACTTAAACAACAACTGGAACACTGATTTCTCAGAATCACCAGTCAATTGCTCAAGGTTTTAACCAAAGTGCAGTTGAGATGCCATGAAGTGATCCAACCAATTTCAATCAAGTCCAAGCATTCAAACACACTCCATAGGATGTAGGGAAGTTGTTCAGATCATCACCACTCATCTGTAACACCTCCAAATCAAAAATCACATTGCACTTGCTGTCACGGCCTAGAGGTAAGCATATACTTGGTCATCTCTCAATCTATGCATATTTCCTCGCACAATAATTTGGCCATATGTTCATAATCATGCATAGAATGTTTCCCCTCAATTAATTACATTATTTGAATTGTGTATAAAAAATCCTAGCCTTCATGCAGAAATTAGGGTTCTTGAGGATTTTTCGTGATTTCTTGTTATATGTTTAATTTAAATGAAATTAAATGCCATAGACATGACCGTGAGGTTGAAACGAGTTGATTGGTATGTGGATTGCATGATATAATCAAGTATTCAGTTAGATTGGATAGAAAATGCAAATCTGGCCAAACCCAGAACACGCGCGTGTTCTTGGTGTGTTCTTGGCGCCATTTCTTTCAAATTCAAATATTTGAATTTTGTGATTTTATTTAATTGATTCAAAAATTAATTTCTCTCTGAGTTTTAATGATTTTGAGTTGATTCTTTTTTTAATAATTCACAAAAATGTTAAAATATTTTATTTTCCCAAAAAATCCCAAAAATATTATTTATTTTATATAATTGATATTTTTGCAAAGAATTAATGTTTTAATTGTTTTTAACATTTAAAATATTTTTTCTACATTGATTTTGCAACTTTTAATGCTTTCTAATTATTTTGTAGGTCAATACTTAATTTTTGAAGCATTAATCCAAGATCACAATTTGTTTTTCATATGTTAAACAATTTTGATCATTTTAATTGAATTTTTATTCAATTAAATACACTTTGAAAACAAATTAGGGTTTTTGGATTAATTCAACCCTCATAAATCATTTTCAAACTCTTTGGGCCTCTAATAGAGTGTAAGACCCAATCCTTTTTTTGACCAAATCATTTTTGGGCCTCAGTGTATTGTATAAGTCCCGATACCATAAAAAACAAACGGCGCGATTGTCGCCTTTTTGAAAAAAATAACCATGGGCCTCTCCTTGAGCTATAAGACCCATTCAAAACTTTTGGGCCTCTAATAGAGTGTAAGACCCAATCCCCTTTTAACCAAAATCATTTTGGGCCTCACTTATTGTATAAGTCCCCCTGCGTTAAAAGAAAATCTCGGCGCGATCGCCATTTTAAACGAAAAATCATCTGGGCCTACTCTCGTGTTATAAGCCTCATTCTTTTTCTTAAAACTTTTTGGGTCTCTATTAGAGTGTAAGACCCAACCCCCTTTGTACAGAAAACTTTTTGGGCCTCAGTCACTTGTATAAGTCCCTCTGTACAAATTCAAACAGTGCGCTCACTGGTAAAACCCTGGGCCTCTCCTTGAGCTGTAAGCCCCAAATCTTTCTTTTTCAAAGCACTTTCTCCTTTGATTTTGAATATACAGTTGTTTTCAATCTTTCTTTGTTGAATAACTAACTAAACAGCATGGAAGCTCTACAACCGAGTAAGTGGTTATTGCTTTCATTTACTGCTTTCATATACATATAACTGTATTGTGGGGTTGTTTCACTGTAAGTCTTCTTTCATAAACTCATATCAACTGTGTAATAATAGTATAGATATTTAGAGTTTCCCCGACAACTACGTCTAGCATTAAGCCCTCTGATAACTCTTAGAAATAGTCAATGCTAGATCCCCATAGGATTACCAGACACAGTCTTCCCTCCTCTTGGGGTTAAACAATATGGAGACATGAAAGGCAGCATTCTTTGTGAACCCTTTCATAGACTGTCACTCGTAGAAGTTGTCAAAGAAACTCTATTCCCCAGAGATGATCTTTTCTCTGTGAATGGCATCTCTTGAGTTTCTTCCAAATTCTCGGACTTTCCTGGCTTGATCTATTCTCGGTGAATGGCATGTCTTGAACTTCTCGGGTTTTGGGGACCCACAGGCTTCTTAAAAGCACTTGTCAAGAAACTCTACTCCCCAGAGATGATCTTTTCTCTGTGAATGGCATATCTTGAGTTTCTTCCAAATTCTCGAACTTTCCTGACTTGACCTATTCCTTGTGAATAGCTTGCATTGAATTTCTCGGGGGTTTGGGGACCCATCGGCTTCTTAAAAGCATCGACCTCCTCTTGGACATTATACAAGGACCCACAAGCTTCCTAAAAGCAACCCCGCCTCCTCTTGGGCTTAGTACAAGGACCCGTCGGCTTCTTAGAAGTATTTTTAGCCTCCTCTTGGGCTTCTTATAATGATCTCTTCCTCCGGGAATGATAGCCTTCTCTTGGGCTTTGTACAAGGACCGATCGGCTTCTTAAAAGTTTCCAGCCTCCTCTTGGGCTTCGTACAAATTGTCCCGACAACCTCCTAAAGGTATAGGAACAGAACTTAGTCAGCTTCATAGAGCAGTCCTTTCAAAGAGTCTACTACTATTTCTCAAAGCATAGTACAAAAGATGAAACTCTAGACTTGGACAGTCTAATCTCCTTGAGTCTCAAAGACATTCTCAAGTGACCCCTTCGTTAAATAGGAAGAAAACCCGTAGACTCGGACAGTCTCAATACCCTTCAGATTTCCCGCTTTCTTAAAGAACAGGAATAACCCGGATCCTTGAATCAAATCCTTGAGTATAGTGTTGCTCATATAAGAACTGATTTTCTCTTTCAAAATCAGTATACTGGACCTGTCACTTAACTGAAACAAACAACAGCCTCCATCTCGGGCTTCGTACGAGATACAAAAAACTCTCTTGTTGAGTATAAAAGACTCTCTTGTTGAGTCAAACCCTTTCAGCCTCCATCTCGGGCTTCGTACGAGATACAAAAAACTCTCTTATTGAGTATAAAAGATTCACCTGTTGAGTCAACCCTTTTAGCCTCTCTCTCGGGCTTCGTACGAGACACACAAAAATACCCTCTTGTTGGGTCAATAGCCTCCTCTTAGGCTTTGTATAAGAAAACCACTGGTTAATCCAATTAACCTTTTAGCATCAAAGTTGTGCCTCGTTCACAGTACATAAACATCAACAACTCCTTCCATCTAATCGCTGTAAGTGGCAAGCCTCTGGATCATCTACATCCATGCCACTGTCCCTCTTTTAGCATGAGAAATTCCTAAGGAAAGATAACATTGCTCTACACTGAGTTAAAGTCTTCTCCTTCAGGTTAAAACCCCCTATAAAGGAAATTATGGCATTGCTAGGATCCGCGTATCCCGGTTAAAGTGATCCTCCTTTATAGTCCGTCACCAAACAGTTGTGACAGACAAACTCCTCTTTTGAGATGACAAATTCTCTCTAAAGTCAAACCTTTAGCTTCATATCTTGGGCTTTGAACAAGATACAAATAGACCATTCAGCTTCATATCTTGGGCTTTGAACAAGATACAAACCACCTTTCGCTTCACGTCTTGGGCTTTGAACAAGACACCAAAAACACCCATTTCCTCCCATAGAATAGGAGGAACTACGAACGCTCTGATTTCTCTATTTCGGTAAACGGGAATACGTAGGCATAAGATTGAAAGAAAAATCTTAGCGAGCACACTAAACAAAAACCCAAAATCCCATACTTTCATGTATCTATCAAAAGCATCAGTCCTAACATCCTAATCCTTGTTCCCCGCCAGAAAATCCCAGAAAGAGAGAAAACAGTATTGGTGAAAATACAAATAACCAGTACAAGGGCCCCCCCACATTGATAGCATCCGTAACTTAACAGACCGCTGTTTAAACTCAGTATGCAAGCAGGGTTAATTGGAGACATCTATTTCCCTTCCTTCATCAGCTCACAATAGGATAAAAAATGAATCGACCTGTAGTAAACTCAGCCGCAGAGAGCGACCAGTGCTTAAGAACCACGTCCAAAATTGCTCGCTACAGAAAAATGGCGCCCACCGTGGGGCGTGTCTAACCTTTTTCTCTTCACTCGTGAGAAAACCACAGATTGGGGCTTCCGCCGGGGAACCCATTTTCTGTCAGGAACTTAGGATTCATAGCTTTAAAGGTCTAGGATGTTTAGGACAAATATATATACTGCTTTTCCTAATTGCTATACATGTTTATTTTTCTGCTAATGGGAATGCGTGTGATGCCGCATGTGGAAAGATTAAGTATACACTTAAGATAAGTGATGGCGACGAGGTCGACCTTCAACCTCAGTGGAGGCTGACCAATGCAACCCATTCTCTCACCTAGACAATGGGCAGATTGTGATGTCTGAGAAGCTGAGGAGCCAAACCCTTTTGTAGTGCGAAAACTATCGGGAATAGTTGTTACGCAATACTACCCTCATTTGAGGCTGGTGATCTATTCTCGGTGAATGGCACTTACTCTAAGATTGCTCTACAACTCGCTGGCGATCCGCTTTTTGTTTTTCTTTCCTGGGAGGAGCTGATGATAATGAGTACAGGTACAAAAATCACCCTAGTATAAACCTTTGGGGATGGGTAGAGCCTTGACTTCATGACAACGACCCTTTGACCCCATGTTTTTCCTATGTTTTTGTGTGCTGCATTCATGCATTCATTTAAAAAACATTAAAACATTCAAAAAAATTTCTCTTCTAGTCTCTCTGTTTTTCAAATTAAACTAAGACTGTGATTGGAAATATCAGAGAAAAAGGATTGCACTAATGGATTTCAGTAGAAGGAGAACCCATGGGTATACCTTCAAGGTTCCAAAGTTGGAGGACTTGAGAAGGCTGGCGAGGATGATCACTAACCCTGAGGCTTTCAGAGCCAAGCACGGAGGTTTGCTACCACTATTAAGAGTCCATGTGATTGAGGGAATCATGGATGCGCTCATTCAATTTTAAGATCCGGTTTATCACTGTTTCACATTCCCGGATTACCAGGTTGCACCAACGCTGGAGGAGTATTCTCATCTGATTAATCTACATATCACTGATTGAGCTCCATTTTCTGGACTGGAAGAAATTCCAAAGAATCAGATCATAGCAAGAGAAATTCATTTGGACGAGTCTGAGGTCAGGACTCACATGACCACTAAGGGTGGTGTAATACCCCAAATTTTGACCACTTAGATTTCCCATCATTGTGAAAATCATCATCACAATATAGATGAACCATCATGCTTCAACAGTCTCCCCAAAGATGGGTGAGCATCCAATACAATTGAAATTAGGGTTTCAAGCCCTCTCTGAGTGCTTAGACAAAGGATCAATCAAGAAATGACATGATCTTCAACTTGTCTAATCTCTCAAACATCCACCATGGATCAAAAAGGACTCCCACTTCAAGGATTAAGCACAAGGCTGCTCCCTTCTAGGTGGATCAAGTCTCCAGATCGACAGTGTCACCAAATTAGGGTTTTGGTCGACCAGGGCCTCCAGATGGAAATTTTCATCCGGGCACAAGGCAATGATCCAAAACATGACCTAATATGCTTCATGTAACCTCATGAACCCATGCATCAAGTCAATTTTGCCTCAGGGGATGCATTCATCAAAAATCAGGAATTAGGGTTTCTTGACCTAATTCACCCCTAAGTTGACTTTTGGGACAAACCATGAGCCAAGACCTCAAGAGATGATTTGAGGGTCTCTAATACACCATATTGATCCATTTGGAACAATGGATTAATCCAAGAAGCTTGAGCAACAAGTTTCATTTTCATCTGCACCACAATTAGGGTTTTAAGGGAAAAGTCAACTGTAACTTTGACTTTTGACCAGGACATGCTCCCAAACCCTAATACATGATTGAATATACCCTATGACACCCATGGAACATGTCCATCAAGTTTGATTTAGGTCAAGGACATGATTTCCTGAAGAATTGCACAGTTTGGAATTCATCTGATAAAAAGTCAACTGTGCACAAAAGTCAACTTTGACTTTTTGAGATTTTTCACCAAAATGGATTTTTAACCCTAAAATGATGTTAATGTATGATTTGAATCATCATTCATCAAGAAAAATCAAGAAAAGTGAGATAACTTGTAAAAGGGGTAACCATAAAACTTAGAAATTTTTCTAAGTTAAAAATAAAGTGGAAAAGGTACCAACTTTGGAGGACCATAACTCCTAAACCACAAGGCCATTTTTTCTCATCCAAAGATGGATTTGTAGCCCTCATTATCACCTACAAAAACTTCAACTACAAGTCATTCCAATTCATTAAGGATTTTGAGTTATGGAGTGATCAAAGTGGCTGAAAAGTGAAAATGTCACTTTTTCCAACACTTAGTGAAATTTTCACTAAGTCAGAATTCTGCTTCACTTTTTGCCAAATGTAGGGGGATTTTTCACTTGGAATCAAAAGAGATCAAAACCAAACTTGTTCAAACAGTTGTTGTATCATGTAAGAGCTTTCCAAAATGGCCAAGAACATTGCCAAATTCAACCTACATCATGAGATACAACATTGGCAAGTTGCCTTGCTGAAATCTATCAAAGCAAGGCAGAATTTGCATTTTGGCTCGATTTGCCAAAATCAGCCAATTGCAATTGCTCCAATCCACTTGGACACCTCAGAGGATTGAATCCAAAGGGGACAATCACTGAGCCAAGCCTCCAAGGTCCAAGGAACAAAGAATAGCATGTTGAACCTAGAATGGCCAAAATACGGACAAGACTTCAAATTTGGAATGAGGCATTCAATGGAACCATCAAGGTGGCATGGACTGAGCCATTCTCATCTGAAATCAGTCAAGACTTATCCAAGACCAAGGGGACCAAAGCTCTGTGCCCTAACCTCTAGTCAATGGCTAGAGGAGACTTTCATTTCCATTGGCCAACATTGAGGAAACCTACTTACCAGCTGCCATGTACTATTCCTTGCAAAACAAACTTGCTCTACTATAAATAGAGCTCAATTGTGGTTAGTTTAAGTACACCAAAGCCATCTAACAGATGCTTTCCTCAAAATCTCTTTCTCTTGGCAAAAATGCCTTTCTTAGCAAGGTAGCTATCGGGTTTTGAGTTTGAGAGCAATTCTGCACAAACCAATCACTCACACACCTCACATACATCACATATGAGCTGATCAAACACTCATACAACTTCTGAAACATCAATTTCACAAAATCACTTGCCATCCACACAAGTTTGAAGTGAAGTTACAGCTGAGGTACCACAAAGTTATCCAGTCCATTTCAATTCAATCCAAGTGTTCAAACACACTCCATATGGTGTAGGGAAGCTGTTCAGATCATCACAGCACATCTGTAACACCTCCAACCCAGAATTTGATTTGCTCTTGCTGTCACAACTTGGAGGTAAGCCTAAACTTGGTCATCTCTCAATCTATGCATATTTCCTCGCACAATAATTTGGCCATATGTTCATAATCATGCATGGAATGTTTTCCCTCAATTAATTGCATTGTTTGAATCGTGTATCAAAAATCCTAGCCTTCATGCAAAAATTAGGGTTCTTGAGGTTTCTTCGTGATTTCTTGTTGTATGTTTAATTTAAATGAAATTAAAGTACATAGACATGATCGTGAGGTTGAGACGAGCATAATGATATGTGGATTGCATGTTATAATTACGTATTCAGTGAGATTGGATGGAAAATGCAAATCTGGGCAAACTAAAAAACGCGCGTGTTCTTGGTGTTGTTCTTGGCGCCATTTTCATATATTTGAATATTTGAATTTTGTGATTTTGTTTAATTGATTCAAAAATTAATTTCTCTCTGAGTTTTAATGATTTTGAGTTGATTCTTTTTTTAATAATTCACAAAAATGTTAAAATATTTTATTTTATCAAAAAATCCCAAAAATATTATTTATTTCATATAATTGATATTTTTGCAAAGAATTAATATTTTGATTGTTTTTGGCATTTTAAATATTTTTTCTACATTGATTTTGCAACTTTTAATGCTTTCTAATTATTTTGTAGGTCAATACTTAATTTTTGAAGCATTAATCCAAGATCACAATTTGTTTTCCATGTGTTAAACAATTTTTGATCATTTTAATTGAATTTTTATTCAATTAAATACATTTTGAAAACAAATTAGGGTTTTGGATTAATTCAACCCTCATAAATCATTTTCAAAACACTTTGGGTCTCTATTAGAGTGTAAGACCCAATCCTTTTTTGACCAAATCATCTTTGGGCCTCACTTATTGTAAAAGTCCCGATACCGTCAAAAAATAAACGGCGCGATCGTCGCCTTTTCGAAAAACATCTGGGCCTCTCCTCGAGCTATAAGACCCATTCAAAACACTTTGGGCCTCTATTAGAGTGTAAGACCCAATCCCCCTTTTAACCAAAACATTTTGGGCCTCACTTATTGTATAAGTTCCTCTGCGTTAAAAGAAAACCTCGGCGCGATCGCCATTTTTAAACGAAAAATCATTTAGGCCTACCCTCGTGTTATAAGCCCCACTATTTTCTTTAAACCTTTTTGGGCCTCTTGAGAGAGTGTAAGACCCATCCCTTTGTACAGAATACCATTTTTGGGCCACAATCACTTGTATAAGTCCCTCTGTACAAATTCAAACAGTGCGCTCACTGATAAAACCCTGGGCCTCTCCTTGAGCTGTAAGCCCCAAATCTTTCTTTTTCAAAGCACTTTCTCCTTTGATTTTGAATATACTGTTGTTTCAATCTTTCTTTGTTGAACAACTAACCAAACAGCATGGAAGCTCTACAACCGAGTAAGTGGTTATCGCTTTCATTTACTGCTTTCATATTATAAACTGTATTGTGGGGCTGCTCACTGTAAGTCTCCTTTCATAAACTCATATCTACTGTGTAATAATAGTATAGATATTTCGAGTTTCCCCGGCAACTACGTCTAGAACTAGGTGACGCCGTTTCACTTATTCGTAGAAATAGACGCCTAGATCCCTAATAGGAGCACCAGATACAGTCTTCTCTTCGGCTGTCCTCCTTAGGAATCGTCAAGAAATTCTATTCCCCAGAGATGAATTATTCTCGGTGAAACTTCTCTTGAATTTCTTCAAACCGCCGAACAGTTCGGACTCTCTCTAAAAGTTAAAGTCACTGGATAGTAAACCTCGCACGTTTACCAGTGGTTTTAACTCTAAAAGAGTTTTCCTGAACTTTTCTTTGGTTTGGGACCCACGGGCTTCTTAAAAGCATTGGCCTCCTCTTGGGCATCATACAAGGACCCACGGGCTTCCTAAAAGCAACTCGGCCTCCTCTTGGGCATTATTCAAGGACCCTACGGCTTCTTAGAAGTATTCAGAGCCTCCTCTTAGGCTTCGTATAATGATCTCTTCCTCCGGGAATGATAGCCTCCTCTTGGGCTTCGTACAAGGACCCTTCGGCTTCTTAAAAGATTCCAGCCTCCTCTTGGGCTTCGTACAAATTGTCCCGACGACCTCCTAGAGGTATAGGAACAGAACCTAGTCATCCTCATAGAACAGTCCTTTCATAGAGTCTACTACTGTTTCTCGAAGCATAGTACAAAAGACAAAACTCTAGACACGGACAGTCTAACTTCCTTGAGTCTCAAAGACATTCTCAAGCACCCTTCGTTAAATAGGAAGGAAACCCGCAGACTCGGATAGTCTCAATACCCTTTGGATTTCCCGTTTCCTCAAAGAGAAGGAAATACCCCTGATCCTCAAATTAAATCCTTGAGTACAGTGTTACTCATATAAAGAACTGATTTTCTATTTTAAATCAGTATATTGGATCTGTCACTCAACTGAAACAGTTACAATAGCCTCCATCTCGGGCTTCGTACGAGATACCAAAATTCTCCCCAGTGGAGTCAAAGCAACCTTTTCGCCTCTCTCTCAGGCTATGTATGAGACACAAAAGATTCCCTCGTAGAGTCAATTGCCCCTTTTTTGCCTCCATCCCGGGCCTCGTACGAGATATAAATCCCTTAAGCAAGAGTCGAACTCTTTGCTAGCCTCCTCTTAGGCTTTGTATAACGATATGCCCCACTGGGTCAAAAACTTTTAGCCTCTCGCTCGGGCTTTGTACGAGACACAAAATTGCCTCCTCTTAGGCTTTGTATAATGATTTTCCTAGCGGAAATTAGCCTCCTCTTAGGCTTTGTATAAGAAAACCACTGGTTGATCCAATCAATCTTTTAGCATCAAAGCTGTGCCATGTTCACAGTACACAAACATCAACAACTCCTTCATCTAATCGCTGTAAGCGGCAAGCCTCTGGATCATCTATATCCATGCCACTGTCCCTCTTTTAGCATGAGAAATTCCTAAGGAAAGATGGCATTGCTCTACACTGAGTTAAAGTCTTCTCCTTCAGGTTAAAACCCTTTCTTCGGAAATTATGGCATTGCTCGGATCCGCGTATCCCAGTTAAAGTAATTCTCCTCTTCCCCCTCTTTAGAGATGACAAATTCTCTCTAAAGTCGAGGTCTTCCAGCTTCACGTCTTGGGCTTTGAACAAGACACAAATAGACCTTTTAGCTTCACATCTTAGGCTTTGAACAAGATACAAATCACCTTTCGCTTCACGTCTTGGGCTTTGAACAAGACACCAAAAACCAATTTCCTCCCATAGAATAGGAGGAACTACAAACGCTCTGATTTCCCTGTTTTGGTAAACGGGAATACGTAGGCATAAGATCGAAAGAAAAGATCTTAGCGAGCGCAATCAACAAAAAACCCAAATCCCATATCTTCATCAAACAAAAGCAATAATTCAAAAGCATCAGTCCTAACATCCTAATCCTTATTCCCCGCCAGAAACCCTTTGCCTAGAAAAAAGAAAGAAAGAACCTGTATTGGCGAAATACGAATAACCAGTACAAAGGCCCCCCTACATTGATAGCATCCGTAACCTAACAGACCGCTGTTTAAATTCAGTATGCAAGCAGGGTTAATTGGAGACATCTATTTCCCTTCCTTATTCAGCTCACAATAGGATAAAATATGAATCGACCTGTAGTTTTAAGCTCAACCGCAGAGAGCGACCAGCGCTTAAGAACCGCGTCCAAAATCGCTCGCTACAGAAAAGTGGCGCCCACCGCGGGGCCTTTCTTTCTTTCTTAACGTTTAAGGTGAAAACCTTGGACAAATCTTTTTTATGGCGGTGGCCGCCAACAGAAAAGTGGCGCCCACCGTGGGGCCCGTTCCTTTCTTTCTACTTCTCTTGTGTGAAAAATTACACAAATGGCGGCTCTGCTGAGGAGTCTCCTTTTCTGCCTTAGGGCATCATCCCCGTTTTCTACGGAAAATGGGAACTCTACCGAAGAGAAAG
This sequence comes from Lathyrus tuberosus, assembly GCA_022829125.1. Taxonomy (NCBI): domain Eukaryota; kingdom Viridiplantae; phylum Streptophyta; class Magnoliopsida; order Fabales; family Fabaceae; genus Lathyrus; species Lathyrus tuberosus. Next base: position 4,668,566 of record JALAZF010000301.1, on the reverse strand, counting down.
ATTGACCTATGCTGGTCCATCTCTTAGGCAGGGAACCACAGATTGGGGCTTCCACCGGGGAACCCATTTCTGTCACGAACTTAAGATTCATAGCTTTATAAGTCTAGGATGATTAGGACAAATATATATATACTGCTTTTCCTAATTGCTATACATGTTTATTTTTCTGCTAATGGGAATGCGGGTGATGCCGCATGTGGTGAGATTGAGTATACACTTAAGAAAAGCCAACCTTTTTCGTAGTGCGGAAGCTATCGGAAATAGCTGTTATGCGATACTACCCTCATTTGAGGCTGGTGATCTATTCTCGGTTAATAGCACTTACTCTAAGATTGCACACAACTCGCTGGCGATTCGCTTTTTGTTCTGCCTTCCTGGGAGGAGCTGCTGATAATGAGTACAGGTACAAAAATCACCCTAGTATAAACCTTTGGGGATGGGTAGAGCCTTGACTTCATGACAACGACCCTCTGACCCCATGTTTTTTCTATGTTTTTGTGTGCTGCATTCATGCATCCATTTAATAAAACATTAAAACACAAAAAACTTCTCTTCTAGTCTCTGTTTTTCAAATTAAACTAAGACTGTGATTGCAAATATCAGAGAAAAAGATTGCATTAATGGATTTCGGTAGAAGGAGAACTCACCAGTATACCTTCAAGGTTCCAAAACTAGGGGATTTGAGAAAGTTAGCGAGGATGATCGTTAACCCAGAGGCTTTCAGAGCCAAGCACGGCGGTTTGCTACCACTGTTAAGAGTCCATGTGATTAAGGGAATCATGGATGCGCTCATTCAGTTCTACGATCCGGTTTATCGTTGTTTCACATTCCCAGATTACCAGCTGGCACCAACGCTGGAGGAGTATTCTCATCTGACTGATTTACATATCACTGATCGAGCTCCATTTTCTGGACTGGAAGAAATTCCAAAGAGTCAGACTATTGCAAGAGCAATTTATTTGGATGAGTCTGAGGTCAGGACTCACATGACCACTAAGGGTGGCATCCAAGGTTTGCCAGCCCAGTTCTTGACAAAGAAAGCTCTGTACTTCGCTAGTATAGGGAACGAGACTGCTTTTGAAAGCATATTTGTCTTGCTCACCTACGGATTATTTTTGTTTCCCAACATCAATAACTTCGTCGATATCAACGCTATTAAGGTTTTTCTCATTGGAAACCCTGTGCCGACTTTGCTCGCAGATGCGTATCATTCTGTACACTTAGGAAATTTGTACAGTGGAGGGGAGATCACATGCTGTGTACCTCTTCTTTATAAATGGTTTATCTCACACTTGCCCAAGTCTGCTGCTTTTTGGGATTGCAAGAGTGTCTTACGTTGGTCGCAGAAGATCATGTCCCTCACCAATTCTGATATAGATTGGTGTAATAGGATTTATGAGGGAATCAGAATCATTGACCGTTGTGGAAACTTCCCCAGCGTACCCCTCATAGGGACTAAAGGAGGAATCGACTATCATCCGATATTGGTTCTTCGTCAATTTGGATACCCGATGAGACACATCCCACTGGATGTTCATCTGGAAGGTCTTTTCTTCAAAGAAGGAGAAAACGACAGAGCACTAAAGATGGAAATAGTGCAAGCTTGGAAACATGTTCATAAGAAAGGACGAGAGTCTCTGGGAAAACCAGACTGTGTCTCGGTGGAGCCTTATCTCCATTGGGTACAAACTAGAGCTCTCAAGCTAAAGATGCCTTGTCCTCGTTACGGAATTCTTCCGCCGAGGGAAATTGTCATGTACTTCATGATGGAAACTGAAAGGCTTCAGGTTACTCTCAACAAAGTTCAAAAGGAAAGAAGATCTTGGAAGAACAAGTACCGCACCCTCCACGTAGAGTGCATCCAAATACATCAATTATTAAAAGAGAAAGATGCTCTGATTGAAATTTTAGAGCAGCATGCTGTAGAGAATCAAGATGACCAAAGGAATTTGCTCACTCCTTTCACTTGGCAAAGGAATGACAACCCGACAACGGCCCAAGCGCCCCGGTCAAAGAAAAGGAAGATACCAGAATCAGCACCCGGTTTCTCCTCAGAGAGGACTCGGGACCCATTAGTTTAGGTTTCTATTTCTGCACTTTGTAATCTACTGTATTTCCATTTCTGTAATCCTTTGGAATTCAATAAAAAGGGGTTTCCCCACTGTTTGATATTTGCAATCTAATTGTCGAAGTTTATTTTGATTAAACCAAACAACAATTAATATAATCATTGCATTCATCATTCTCACATCGCGTATTCTCCTTACCTACGAATCTCACGTTTGTGTCTCGATTCTAGAGTCAAATTGTCTCATTCGTATAATACTCGGGCCAATAGTCAGAAAAAGATGGATGATCTTGAGGAAGAAAACAGAGAGTTGAAAGAAGAAATCGACGCTCTGAGAGAGGATATGAGAAAGCTTCGTAACGACATGCAAGCCATGGCAGAAGCTCAGCTACAAAGAACTGTGATCTCAGAGATCACCTCAATGCCCATCATAGAAAAGTATGATCCTAGGTATCAAATGCCGAAAGATCGTCCTTGGGGCATGCCTGTTAACTATATCCCGGAAGGATATGTTCCGTCGATCACTGAAGATCAGGGAATCGCAACAGAAGCCGCTGGGCCTGAAGGTTACAAACTTCGGGAAAGCGAAGATGCCAGGGGCATACTCAAGACTCCTGAAGGTTATAAACTTCGGGAAGCGCCAAGGCTTACTGCCGTAGTCACGATACCACCCCCTGTGGTGCACACTGTCCCGGAAGGACAGATTCCACAGACACATTCTGATAAGAAGGAAACTATGTTTGATAGAATGGATGAATTCCAGGAGCAGTTCTTGGAAATGCAGAAAGAGCTGCAAGCCATTCGCGGTCAGGATCTATTTGGAAAGGACGCCGCAGACCTCTGCTTGGTCCCAAATGTGAAAGTCCCGCACAAGTTCCAAGTGCCCGACTTTGAAAAATACAAGGGTAACTCTTGCCCTCAGAGCCATCTGGTGATGTACGCTCGGCGGATGTCAGCCCAGACGGAGAATCAGGACCTGCTGATTCACTACTTCCAGGATAGTTTAACCGATGCCGCACTCAAATGGTACATGGGTTTAAACCGTACTACGATCAGTACATTTAGAGATCTTGGTACTGCCTTCGTCCAACAATACAAATACAATTTGGACATGGCACCCGACAGAGATCAACTCAGATCGATGTCGCAAAAGGACAAGGAAACCTTTAAGGAGTATGCTCAAAGGTGGTGTGAAATTGCTGCTCAAATTTGTCCACCTCTTGAGGAAAAAGAGATGACAAAAATCTTCTTAAAGACCTTAAGCTCATTTTACTATGACCGAATGATTGCCAGTGCACCCAGTGATTTCACCGAAATGGTCGGCATGGGTGTACGTCTTGAGGAAGCCGTCTGAGAAGGACGTTTGGTAAAAGACACTGGATCAACGAGCGGTACTAAAAAATACGGTAGTGCTCTCACTAAGAAAAAAGAGCAAGATATTGGGAATATCTCTCTCGGAAAGCAAAGGCGTCGTTATCAGCCAGTAGCAGCTGTTACTCCTGCTATCGGCCCCGTGCCTGTTCCTATGTATCAACCTCAGATTGCACAGAGCCAACCTGACCAACAAAGGACACAACAGCTTCTTCAGCAGGCTCGTCCTCCATATAACAACAACCGTACAACACAGCCACCAGGATTTGATCCTATACCCATAACGTACGCAGAGCTGTTTCCGTTACTGCTAGCCAAGGGGCACATTCAGACTAAGTCTCCCCTTTCAGTTCTGGAAAATCCGCCTTTCTGGTTTAAAGCGGATCAAACATGCCCTTATCATCAAGGAGGTTCAGGGCATAACATTGAGACTTGTCTCAATTTCAAATCCGACGTGCAAAAGCTTGTTAGGAGCGGGCTCTTATCTTTCAAAGATACGAATCCCAATGTTCTCACGAACCCGCTGCCTCAACACGAGAAAGTTACAGTCAATCTGATTGAGAAAGAGACTAACAATGTCTATCAAATTCACGATGTACTCTTATTGGGGACCAATTTGGTCAAGATGCATTGTAGACAGAGTGGATATGGCCATGTGCCACCTCATAATTATCACCAGTGTGATATCTGCTCTAAAGATAACCAAGGATGTTCTGTAGTGCAAGCAGCTCTACAGGAACAAATGGATCTTGGATGGATCCAGGAGCACCGAGTTCGTGGAGTTAACATGGTCTCTACGAATTCTAACGTCATCCAAAACCACGACATCCGTGTGATGAATGTCAACTTGGTGGCGATGCACTCAAGGCAAAGCCAGTATCATAATCTGCCGCGGCACGATTACAATTCCTGTCTGACTTGCTCGGTAAACAAACAGGGATGCTCTTTCATACAAGAAGCCCTCCAGCGTCAGATGGATCTTGGATGGATCCAAGACTACCATGATAGGAACTCCTATCAAATCAACATGGTTCAGATCTTCGATATCCGCATAATGAATACCAACCTGGTAGAGTTACATGCTGAGCAAGTCCGACTTGGATTCTTAATATCACATGACTATCAAAGCTGTAAAGCGGGTTGCGAAAACGATCAAGGTTGTACCCTTGTCCAGGAGGCACTTCAGCACTTGTTAAATCACTGGTGGATGCCAATCTATATGGACGAAGATACTCAGCAGATTAGTATCAATAACAGGAATCCTACTCGTCGTCAAAGTCAGGATGTCCGATCAGTGGAAGCTAACCTAGTGAGGTTACATTGTATTCAAAGTGGGCGTGGCCAAGTGCCACCACACAACTATGACAGTTGTAGCGTCTGTTCGGAAAGTAACCAAGGGTGTTACCTTGTGAGAGCAGCTCTTCAGGGTCAGATCGATCATGGAAAAATTCATCCATATCCAGGTTCAGGACCCATCATTTGGTCGCCGAACTACCTTGCCGATCGAGTTGAGGATGTTGTCACGATCTCTAGTCATCATAGGACCAAGGATGTTTTTACCATCATTCCTCTACTTGACAAATCTAAAGTTCCCAACCAGGAACGGATCGAGATTACTTATGATGGTCAGAAAAATCAGAAGGTTCCCATAGTCATCTATCTACCGGGGCCACTACCGTATGAATCAGCTAAGGCGATCCCTTACAAATACGGTGCAACAATAATCGAGAATGGAAAGGAAATTCCATTACCCTCCGTCGTGAATATTGCAGACATCAGTCGTGTAACACGGAGTGGTCGAATCTTCAACCGAGGGGTTGGAGAATCCAACAAAGAAAAGGAACTTCAGGCAGAAATTCCTGATCCACCAGTCAGTCAATCTGGTAATCCCGACTTTTCAAAAGACAAAGATGAGATGCTAAAGCTCATCCAAAGGAGTGAATATAACATTGTTGATCAACTGTTACAGGCTCCTTCAAAGATCTCAGTATTATCGTTGTTACTCAGTTCAGAAGCCCACAGGGAGGCTCTACAGAAAGTCTTGGAGCAAGCCTTTGTGGAACAGGATGTAACAATCAGACAGTTCGATAGCATTGTCTCTAACATCACTTCCTGCAACAATTTGGGATTTAGTGATGAAGAATTACTTGAAGAGGGTCGCCATCATAACATGGCGCTCAACATTACAGTTAACTGCCAGGGCGATGCTTTAGCCAACGTACTGGTAGACACAGGGTCAGCCCTGAATGTTACGCCGAAGTCCACTTTGACGCAATTATCATTCAAGGGCCCTCCGATGAGAGTCAGCGAGGTCGTCGTCAAAGCATTCGACGGATCCAGAAAAACAGTTATCGGCGAAGTTGATCTTCCCATAACTATTGGTCCTCACACTTTCCAAATCACTTTCCAGGTCATGGACATCCGGGCAACGTACAGTTGTTTATTAGGAAGACCTTGGATACATCAGGCTGGAGCGGTTACTTCAACCCTTCACCAAAAGCTAAAGTTCGTCAAGAACGACCAACTTGTCACGGTTTGTGGGGAACAAGCCATGCTCGTGAGTAACTTATCATCATCTACTTGTGTGGAACCCGAGGAGGTTATTGGAACTCAGTTCCAAGCACTATCGGTGAGCAAGAACGATCAATCCGAAGAAGGAACTTCAATTTCTTCATACAAAGATGCTATCAAAGCGGTCGAGAGTACCGATACAATCGGATGGGGACGGCTTGTCATTCCTATTGACAATAAAACAAAGAAGGGTCTTGGTTTTTCTGCAACCTGTACTCAGACAGCCGCCAACGATGAAAGTCTTCATCCCCTTCAAAACTTCTTCCACAGTGGAGGTTTCCTTCACCCAGTGTCTCAGACAGTTCATGCTATCAATGAGGAAGATCCCTCTGACACGGATGAAGAATGGAAGTCCTATCTTAACAAGGACGGCTATATGTCTCAGGAAGAGGTGCCTATGCCTTTTTGCTTTCCTTCAGAAAGTCTGAGATTTATACCAAGATCAGATGTCGAAACGATCTACGGGGATTGTGATCCGGAAGGATGCCGTGCTCCGCCAAATTCATTAGAGGAAGACACTCGGATGAAAGACAACTTTGATCGCAATTACTATGACCCGATGGATGGTCTGCCAATGTGGCAGCCTTACCCAGGAAACTTGGGGCAAGAAAGTCAGCCGAGTAATGAAACTTAGCTGAGCATTGTTGAACAGAATACCTGTGCCCCCACCATGTAATGGGATCAACATTCAGGTCATTCAGAGACTACTCAACATGAAGATGAATTCGCAACGTTTGCAGGACTAGAATTCATCAACTATGCTTTTCCTGAGGTCAACGTCATCGAGAGGGATGACTTCTCCAGTTCCAAAGAAGTTTGGGACACTTTGGGATAACCAAGTGGAAAATACGACTTTATGGTCAAGTACACTGCTCCCGAAAGCTCTCGTATCAGGCTCGAAGATATCCAGTTAACTGGATGGGGAGATACAGCTGAGAGCACAACTACTCTGCAAAATGCAACAGAGGAATCCTCCTACGACAATTCTGCCTGGGAGATAGATTCCAATGATCCTGCTCCACCAGAAATCAGCGTCATTTCTGAAGACAAATCAAGGAAGGTGCCAGACTTTGTGATTCACCGAGGAGTTCGCCGCCAATGGGTTGCCGTCGAGGTTCCGAAGGTCGTTCGCCAGTCAAAGTAATTGCCATCTTTAACCTTTCACCCTGCCCAGGTGAAACGGATGTTTTGATAGGGCTCGCTTTCTGTAAATTTCCCTCTTCGCTTTGCCCCAAAGCGACAGAGTTTTGTTTTATAGGGCTGTAGTTTCAAGATTCGACTTGTTCATTAATAAAATAACGTCGTTCTGTAATTTCCGCATTAATTGCTGTTTTCTCTTTTTGCTTTTTCAAAAAATGGTAATCCTAAAAAACAATTCAATAATAAAAACAAGCAGTAAAAAAAAAATACACTGCACACACTTGCATTTTCTCTATCTCTTCTAAACACGAATCATCACGTCATGCAGATTGCTTGTTTTATACCCCGTTGAAACATACGATCCGATGCCTTCTCCCGACTTTGGGTTCCCGATATTTGGGGCTGAAGAAGAAAATGACGACGAAATTCCAAAAGAGATCTCCCGACTACTCAGACAAGAGGAAAGGTCCATTGAACCTCACAAAGAGCCGTTGGAAACGGTAAAATTGGGTTCAGAAAAAGAGAGAAAAGAAATTAGGATCGGAGCACTGCTCAGTCCAACTGCCAGAGAGGGTTTGGTAAAGCTTCTCAAAGAATTCCCCGATGTATTCGCTTGGTCCTATCAGGATATGCCAGGGTTGGATACCAGCATCGTGGAACATCACCTACCGTTGAGATCGGAATGTCCGCCAGTAAAGCAAAGGTTGAGACGGACTCACCCGGACATGGCCATCAAAATCAAAGAGGAGGTACAGAAACAGATCGACGCGGGTTTCCTCGCTACATCTGAATATCCTCAATGGTTAGCCAACATCGTACCCGTTCCCAAAAAGGATGGAAAGGTCAGAATGTGTGTTGATTATAGAGATCTAAACAAGGCAAGTCCAAAGGACGACTTTCCTTTACCACACATTGACATGCTGGTAGACAACACAGCAAAGTTCAAAGTATTCTCCTTCATGGATGGATTCTCGGGCTATAACCAGATCAAAATGGCGCCGAAAGACATGGAGAAAACTTCGTTCATTACCCCATGGGGTACCTTTTGTTACAAGGTAATTCCGTTCGGTTTGAAGAATGCCGGGGTAACCTATCAAAGGGCCATGACTACTCTGTTTCATGACATGATACACAAAGAAATCGAGGTACATGTCGATGATTTGATTGCAAAATCTAGAACAGAGATTGAGCACGTTGAACATTTGTCAAAATTGTTCGAACGTCTAAGAAAATTCAAGCTCCGCTTGAATCCCAACAAGTGCACCTTCGGTGTCCGTTCGGGGAAATTACTAGGATTCATCGTCAGCCAGAAAGGAATTGAAGTTGATCCTGGCAAGGTCAAGGCCATTCAAGAAATGCCTTCTCCGAAAACTAAAAAACAAGTCAGAGGATTCCTGGGACGTTTGAACTACATCTCCAGATTTATATTCCTTATGACCGCGACTTGTGCGCCGATTTTCAAGTTATTGAAAAAGAACCAGGATTGTGTTTGGTCAGAAGATTGCCAAACCGCCTTCGACAGTATCAAGGAATATCTGTTGAATCCTCCGATTCTATCACCTCCAGTGGAAGGAAGACCACTGATCATTTACCTCACAGTCCTAGAGGACTCAATGGGATGTGTACTTGGCCAATAAGACGAAACTAAAAGGAAAGAGTCTGCCATTTACTATCTAAGCAAGAAATTCACCGACTGCGAGACTCGGTACACAATGCTTGAGAAAACTTGCTGCGCTTTGGCTTGGGCGGCCAAACGTCTTCGCCAATACATGATTCATCATACTACTTGGTTGGTCTCCGAAATGGATCCAATCAAGTACGTTTTCGAAAAACCTGCTCTCACGGGAAGGATTGCCCGTTGGCAAATGTTACTATCAGAATATGACATAGAGTACCACGCTCAGAAAGCCGTTATAGGAAGTATTTTAGCCGATCATTTGGCTCATCAACCGATTGACAATCAAGAATCAATCGGGTTTGACTTCCCAGACGAAGATGTCATGTATCTAAAGATGAAAGATTGCGATGAACCGCTACCCAGTGAAGGGCAAGAACCAGGTTCCCAGTGGGGACTTATCTTTGACGGAGCAGTCAATCATTATGGAAACGGAATTGGGGAAATAATTGTTACCCCTCAGGGTTCCCACATTCCTTTCACTGCCAGACTTACGCTCAAATGTACGAACAACGAGGCCGAATACCAAGCATGTATTATGGGTCTCGAAGAAGCGATTGATTTAAGGATAAAATACTTGGACGTATACGGCGATTCAGCATTGGTTATTAACCAGATAAAAGGAGATTGGAACACATACCAATCAGGATTGATTCCTTACAAAGACTATGCAAGGAGGTTGTTACCCTTCTTCAACAGAGTCGACTTTCATCACATCCCTCGTGATGAGAATCACATGGCTGACGCATTAGCCACTATCTCTTCCATGATTAGTGTAGGTCGATGGAATGACATACCTAAGATCGACATCATGCGCCTTGAACGGCCCGCTTACATCTTCGCGATTGAAGCAGTCATAGACGACAGACCTTGGTATCACGATATCAAATGGTTCCTTCAGAAACAAGAGTACCCATCTGGGGCACTCAGAAAAGACAGGAAAACCCTCAGAAGATTGGCTGGAAACTTCTTCCTGAGCGGTGACACTCTTTATAAGAGAAATTTTGACATGGTCTTGCTCCGATGTGTCGACAGACCAGAAGCAGACATGCTCATGAAAGAAATTCATGAAGGATCCTTTGGAACTCATGCCAACGGACACACAATGGCGAGAAAAATTCTCAGGGCCGGGTATTATTGGTTGACCATGGAATCCGACTGCTACAAGTACATGAGGAGGTGTCACAAGTGTCAGATATACTCCGACAAAATTCATGTATCGCCATCACATCTCAAAGTTCTTTCTTCCCCGTGGCCATTTTCTATATGGGGAATCGACATGATTGGTATGATTGAGCCCAAGGCTTCAAACGGACATCGGTTCATCCTGGTAGCCATTGATTATTTCACCAAGTGGGTCGAAGCAGCGTCATTCGCCAATGTAACCCGACAAGTGGTGGTCCGATTTATCAAAAACAATATCATCTGCCATTATGGTGTTCCAAGTGAGATCATTACTGATAATGGATCTAACTTGAACAATAAGATGATGAAAGAGTTATGCGCAGAGTTCAAGATCGAACACCATAACTCATCTCCCTACCGACCTAAGATGAACGGAGCGGTAGAAGCGGCTAACAAGAACATCAAGAAGATCGTTCAAAAGATGGTTGTAACCTATAAAGATTGGCACGAGATGCTACCCTTTGCTCTTCACGGTTATCGCACATCTGTCCCACTTCAACAGGGGCTACCCCTTTCTCTCTAGCATATGGCATGGAAGCAGTGCTCCCCATAGAAATAGAGATCCCGTCAATCAGGGTATTGATGGAAGCTCAGCTCATCGAAGCTGAATGGTGTCAAAGTCGACACGACGAACTGAACCTGATCGAAGAAAAGAGAATCACGGCACTATGCCACGGTCAGTTATATCAACAGAGAATGAAAAGGGCGTTCGACAAAAAGGTCCGACCTCGTATCTTCAGGAAAGGAGACCTTGTGCTCAAGAAGATACAATCATTTCTCACTGATTCTCGGGGCAAATGGACCCCAAATTATGATGGCCCTTATGTGGTCACGAAAGCTTTCTCAGGCGGCGCCTTGAGACTTGCAACCATGGACGGAGAGGAATTTTCCTACCCCACGAATGTTAATGTAGTCAAGAAATACTTCGCCTAAAAAAAACGTCTCGGTGGATTGAAAACCCGAAAGGGCGGTCCAGGCAAAAGTTAGAGACATGAAAAAAAAAGAATCATCCCGATGGATTGGAAATCTCATAGTACAATCCAGGCAAAAATTAGGGATAATGGCAAGTAACTATGTTCAACAGAGGCAAGTCCCTCAGCAGCAGTAGTTACATCATCTATCGGAGGAAATCTCCAGTCAAAGGTCATCTTCGACGGAAGCTCAGGATGCCCCGAACTCAAAGTTGGTAGAAGGATAGTGGTCGTTATGTTTCAACGTAGCCCTTTTCCCTGTAAATTACCTTTTACTAACTTTGTATATACTCTTTGGAATCACGCGTTTGGCTGATCTCCATCTTATCAATAAAATTTGAGCCTTTGTGCTTTTGTTTGTAATTCTTAACTTGCTTTAGCTTTACAGAACGACGTTGTTTAAACTTAATCAGCGATTCTTGAAATAAAACAAAAATGAATTTACTTGTTAAAACTTTTTCTGCTTTTAAATTAAAGATGGCATTTCTTTTGACTGTTGAACATCAGAAGAATCTCGATCGCTCCCCCAAAGGTGTTTGAACCTCAAAGTGCAGAATCAAAGTTCTCCTTCTAAACCAGTTCACCTGAATGAAGGGATCAACTGTGTCAGAGACCTTGTTTCGTCTGACACCCTCGGCCGAGTTCTCATCTCCTAAGCCCGATCAACATAGCTCCCCGCGTGGACTATCTCTCCTAAGCAAGATGGAATTGCTATTTTGAATCAACGGTACTTCTTCGCCCCACGATGGCCGAGTATCCAATTGTGTTCATCCATTAGTCTGTATGTCGCATCTGCTTTGTCAGCATAAACATACATACTTCATGCATTTTATTTGCATTCGCATGTCGTATTGCATCACTATCACTTGAGTCGGTCTTGTCCCCTAGTGATAAACAGTTTTCTCAATCGAGTTTGTCAGTTCTTTCCTCGTCAGGAAGTGTTGCGTCTGCACAATCTCGCCACCAGTGTATCTTTAGATCAGAGTCGGCACTTGGCCACTTTGATAACTTGAACCTCTAAAAAGCCAAAGAAAACCTTCAACAGATGTCACTCTTCGCCATTGAAGATGATATCCTTGCTTTCCCGGATTAAGGAAAATCCACAGAGAAAGCCTCGTGATCAGAGATTCGGCAGTACATCAGTATTTCTCCGAAAAGTCGTTGATGAAAAGGTCATCGACACCTCAAAATTGGACCCCATCATATGGCGTTTCTCCGGGAAGATCCCGAGAAAAGTATGATGAAAGATCCCAAATGAAAGCAGTCTCTCAAGAGACTCGCTTTCCCCAGTAGAAACAAATGGCGTCTCCAACAGAGAAGTTTGTGTACCTCTACAACTCAGACAAATGGGTTCCCCAGCAAGTCTGACATCAAAACTTTTTCCACTCAAATGGCATCTCCCCAGGAAAATTCGGCGAGAAGTTTGAAGGAAAGCCGCTACGAATAACGTCCCTTGTCAATATAGTTTATTGACAAAAGAAACTAAGACCAGTTCCTTGGTAGAAAACCAGGATCGAGGGGAAGTTTATATCAGAAACTAAGACCAGTTCCTTGGTAAGAAACCAGGATCGAGGGGAAGTTTAAATCAGAAACTAAGACCAGTTCTTGGTAGGAAACCAGGATCGAGGGGAAGTTTATTTCAAAAGAGACTAAGACCAGTTCCTTGGCTGAAGACCAGGATCGAGGGGAAGTTTACCTTTTCTAAGCATCATTGCTTAGCTAAAGAAGATGAATGCGTAAGCTACCATTCATAACCACCATCAAAATTTCATATATTCCGATATTTAATCCTCTTGCACCCCGAATGCTCGAATACCTTCGTCATTCATACCTTCGGGTCCAAGAAGATTAAATAGGGGCATCTGTAATACCCCAAATTTTGACCACTTAGACTTCCCATCATTGTGAAAATCATCATCACAATATAGATGAACCATCATGCTTCATCAGTCTCCCCAAAGATGGGTGAGCATCCAATACAATTGAAATTAGGGTTTCAAGCCCTCTCTGAGTGCTTAGACAAAGGATCAATCAAGAAATGACATGATCTTCAACTTGTCTAATCTCTCAAACATCCACCATGGATCAAAAAGGACTCCCACTTCAAGGATTAAGCACAAGGCTGCTCCCTTCTAGGTGGATCAAGTCTCAAGATCGACAGTGTCACCAAATTAGGGTTTTGGTCGACCAGGGCCTCCAGATGGAAATTTTCATCTGGGCACAAGGAAATGATCCAAAACATGACCTAATATGCTTCATGGAACCTCATGAACCCATGCATCAAGTCAATTTTGCCTCAGGGGATTCATTCATTAAAAATCAGGAATTAGGGTTTCTTGACCTAATTCACCCCTAAGTTGACTTTTGGGACAAACCATGAGCCAAGACCTCAAGAGATGATTTGAGGGTCTCTAATACACCATATTGATCCATTTGGAACAATGGATTGATCCAAGAAGCTTGAGCAACAAGTTTCATTTTCATCTGCACCACAATTAGGGTTTTAAGGGAAAAGTCAATTGTAACTTTGACTTTTGACCAGGACATGCTCCCAAACCCTAATACATGATTGAATATACCCTATGACACCCATGGAACATGTCCATCAAGTTTGATTTAGGTCAAGGACATGATTTCCTGAAGAATTGCACAGTTTGGAATTCATCTGATAAAAAGTCAACTATGCACAAAAGTCAACTTTGACTTTTTGAGATTTTTCACCAAAATGGATTTTTAACCCTAAAATGATGTTAATGTATGATTTGAATCATCATTCATCAATAAAAATCAAGAAAAGTGAGATAACTTGTAAAAGGGGTAACCATAAAACTTAGAAATTTTTCTAAGTTGAAAATAAAGTGGCAAAGGTACCAACTTTGGAGGACCATAACTCCTAAACCACAAGGCCATTTTTTCTCATCCAAAGATGTATTTGTAGCCCTCATTATCACCTACAAAAACTTCAACTACAAGTTATTCCAATTCATTAAGGATTTTGAGTTATGGAGTGATCAAAGTGGCTGAAAAGTGAAAATGTCACTTTTTCCAACACTTAGTGAAAATTTCACTAAGTCAGAATTCTGCTTCACTTTTTGCCAAATGTAGGGGGATTTTTCACTTGGAATCAAAAGAGATCAAAACCAAACTTGTTCAAACAGTTGTTGTATCATGTAAGATCTTTCCAAAATGGCCAAGAACATTGCCAAATTCAACCTACATCATGAGATACAACATTGGCAAGTTGCCTTGCTGAAATTTGTCAAAGCAAGGCAGAATTTGCATTTTGGCTCGATTTGCCAAAATCAGCCAATTGCAATTGCTCCAATCCACTTGGACACCTCAGAGGATTGAATCCAAATGGGACAATCACTGAGCCAAGCCTCCAAGGTCTAAGGAACAAAGAATAGCATGTTGAACCTATAATGGCCAAAATAGGGACAAGACTTCAAATTTGGAATGAGGCATTCAATGGAACCATCAAGGTGGCATGGACTGAGCCATTCTCATCTAAAATCAGTCAAGACTTATCCAAGACCAAGGGGACCAAAGCTCTGTGCCCTAACCTCTAGTCAATGGCTAGAGGAGACTTTCATTTCCATTGGCCGACATTGAGGAAACCTACTTACTAGCTGCCATGTACTATTCCTTGCAAAATAAACTTGCTCTACTATAAATAGAGCTCAATTGTGGTCAGTTTAAGTACACCAAAGCCATCTAACAGATGCTTTCCTCAAAATCTCTTTCTCTTGGAAAAAATGCCTTTCTTAGCAAGGTAGCTATCGGGTTTTGAGTTTGAGAGCAATTCTGCACAAACCAATCACTCACACACCTCACATACATCACATATGAGCTGATCAAACACTCACACAACTTCTGAAACATCAATTTCACAAAATCACTTGCCATCCACACAAGTTTGAAGCGAAGTTGCAGCTGAGGTACCACAAAGTGATCCAGTCCATTTCAATTCAATCCAAGTGTTCAAACACACTCCATATGGTGTAGGGAAGCTGTTCAGATCATCACAGCACATCTGTAACACCTCCAACCCAGAATTTGATTTGCTCTTGCTGTCACGACTTGGAGGTAAGCCTAAACTTGGTCATCTCTCAATCTATGCATATTTCCTCGCACAATAATTTGGCCATATGTTCATAATCATGCATGGAATGTTTTCCCTCAATTAATTGCATTGTTTGAATCGTGTATCAAAAATCCTAGCCTTCATGCAAAAATTAGGGTTCTTGAGGTTTCTTCGTGATTTCTTGTTGTATGTTTAATTTAAATGAAATTAAAGTACATAGACATGATCGTGAGGTTGAGACGAGCATAATGATATGTGGATTGCATGTTATAATTACGTATTCAGTGAGATTGGATGAAAAATGCAAATCTGGGTAAACTGAAAAACGCGCGTGTTCTTGGTGTTGTTCTTGGCGCCATTTTCATATATTTGAATATTTGAATTTTGTGATTTTGTTTAATTGATTCAAAAATTAATTTCTCTCTGAGTTTTAATGATTTTGAGTTGATTCTTTTTTTAATAATTCACAAAAATGTTAAAATATTTTATTTTATCAAAAAATCCCAAAAATATTATTTATTTCATATAATTGATATTTTTGCAAAGAATTAATATTTTGATTGTTTTTGGCATTTTAAATATTTTTTCTACATTGATTTTGCAACTTTTAATGCTTTCTAATTATTTTGTAGGTCAATACTTAATTTTTGAAACATTAATCCAAGATCACAATTTGTTTTCCATGTGTTAAACAATTTTTGATCATTTTAACTGAATTTTTATTCAATTAAATACATTTTGAAAACAAATTAGGGTTTTGGATTAATTCAACCCTCATAAATCATTTTCAAAACAATTTGGGCCTCTATTAGAGTGTAAGACCCAATCCTTTTTTGACCAAATCATCTTTGGGCCTCACTTATTGTATAAGTCCCGATACAGTCAAAAAACAAACGGCGCGATCGTCGCCTTTTCGAAAAACATCTGGGTCTCTCCTCGAGCTATAAGGCCCATTCAAAACACTTTGGGCCTCTATTAGAGTGTAAGACCCAATCCCCCTTTTAACCAAAACATTTTGGGCCTCACTTATTGTATAAGTCCCTCTGCGTTAAAAGAAAACCTCGGCGCGATCGCCATTTTTAAACGAAAAATCATTTGGGCCTACCCTCGTGTTATAAGCCCCACTCTTTTCTTTAAACCTTTTTGGGCCTCTTGAGAGAGTGTAAGACCCATCCCTTTGTACAGAAAACCATTTTTGGGCCACAGTCACTTGTATAAGTCCCTCTGTACAAATTTAAACAGTGCACTCATTGATAAAACCCTGGGCCTCTCCTTGAGCTGTAAGCCCCAAATCTTTCTTTTTCAAAGCACTTTCTCCTATGATTTTGAATATACTGTTGTTTCAATCTTTCTTTGTTGAACAACTAACCAAACAGCATGGAAGCTCTACAACCGAGTAAGTGGTTATCGCTTTCATTTACTGCTTTCATATTATAAACTGTATTGTGGGGCTGCTCACTGTAAGTCTCCTTTCATAAACTCATATCTACTGTGTAATAATAGTATAGATATTTCGAGTTTCCCCGACAACTATGTCTAGAACTAGGTGACGCCGTTTCACTTATTCGTAGAAATAGACGCCTAGATCCCCAATAGGAGCACCAGATACAGTCTTCTCTTCGGCTGTCCTCCTTAGAAATCGTCAAGAAATTCTATTCCCCAGAGATGAATTATTCTCGGTGAAACTTCTCTTGAATTTCTTCAAACCGCCGAACGGTTCGGACTCTCTCTAAAAGTTAAAGTCACTGGATAGTAAACCTCGCACGTTTACCAGTGGTTTTAACTCTAAAAGAGTTTTCCTGAACTTTTCTTTGGTTTGGGACCCACGGGCTTCTTAAAAGCATTGGCCTCCTCTTGGGCATCATACAAGGACCCACGGGCTTCCTAAAAGTAACCCGGCCTCCTCTTGGGCATTATTCAAGGACCCTACGGCTTCTTAGAAGTATTCAGAGCCTCCTCTTAGGCTTCGTATAATGATCTCTTCCTCCGGGAATGATAGCCTCCTCTTGGGCTTCGTACAAGGACCCGTCGGCTTCTTAAAAGATTCCAGCCTCCTCCTGGGCTTCGTACAAATTGTCCCGACGACCTCCTAGAGGTATAGGAACAGAACCTAGTCATCCTCATAGAACAGTCCTTTCATAGAGTCTACTACTGTTTCTCGAAGCATAGTACAAAAGACAAAACTCTAGACACGGACAGTCTAACTTCCTTGAGTCTCAAAGACATTCTCAAGCACCATTCGTTAAATAGGAAGGAAACCCGCAGACTCGGATAGTCTCAATACCCTTTGGATTTCCCGTTTCCTCAAAGAGAAGGAAATACCCCTGATCCTCAAATTAAATCCCTGAGTACAGTGTTACTCATATAAAGAACTGATTTTCTCTTTTAAATCAGTATATTGGATCTGTCACTCAACTGAAACAGTTACAATAGCCTTCATCTCGGGCTTCGTACGAGATACCAAAATTCTCCCCAGTGGAGTCAAAGCAACCTTTTCGCCTCTCTCTCAGGCTTTGTATGAGACACAAAAGATTCCCTCGTAGAGTCAATCGCCCCTTTTTTGCCTCCATCTCGGGCCTCGTACGAGATATAAATCCCTTAAGCAAGAGTCGAACTCTTTGCTAGCCTCCTCTTAGGCTTTGTATAACGATATGCCCCACTGGGTCAAAAACTTTTAGCCTCTCGCTCGGGCTTTGTACGAGACACAAAATAGCCTCCTCTTAGGCTTTGTATAATGATTTTCCTAGCGGAAATTAGCCTCCTCTTAGGCTTTGTATAAGAAAACCACTGGTTGATCTAATCAATCTTTTAGCATCAAAGCTGTGCCATGTTCACAGTACACAAACATCAACAACTCCTTCATCTAATCGCTGTAAGCGGCAAGCCTCTGGATCATCTATATCCATGCCACTGTCCCTCTTTTAGCATGAGAAATTCCTAAGGAAAGATGGCATTGCTCTACACTGAGTTAAAGTCTTCTCCTTCAGGTTAAAACCCTTTCTTCGAAAATTATGGCATTGCTCGGATCCGCGTATCCCAGTTAAAGTAATTTTCCTCTTCCCCCTCTTTAGAGATGACAAATTCTCTCTAAAGCCGAGGTCTTTCAGCTTCACGTCTTGGGCTTTGAACAAGACACAAATAGACCTTTTAGCTTCACATCTTGGGCTTTGAACAAGATACAAATCACCTTTCGCTTCACGTCTTGGGCTTTGAACAAGACAGCAAAAACCAATTTCCTCCCTTAGAATAGGAGGAACTACGAACGCTCTGATTTCCCTATTTCGGTAAACGGGAATACGTAGGCATAAGATCGAAAGAAAAGATCTTAGCGAGCGCAATCAACAAAAAACCCAAATCCCATATCTTCATCAAACAAAAGCAGTAATTCAAAAGCATCAGTCCTAACATCCTAATCCTTATTCCCCGTCAGAAACCCTTTGCCTAGAAAAAAGAAAGAAAGAACCTGTATTGGCGAAATACGAATAACCAGTACAAAGGCCCCCCTACATTGATAGCATCCGTAACCTAACAGACCGCTGTTTAAATTCAGTATGCAAGCAGGGTTAATTGGAGACATCTATTTCCCTTCCTTATTCAGCTCACAATAGGATAAAAAATGAATCGACCTATAGTTTTAAGCTCAACCGCAGAGAGCGACCAGCGCTTAAGAACCGCGTCCAAAATCGCTCGCTACAGGTGGCATCCAAGGTTTGCCAGCCCAGTTCTTGACAAAGAAAGCCCTGTATTTTGCCAGTATAGGAAACGTGACTGCTTTTGAAAGCATCTTTGTCTTGCTCACCTATGGGTTATTTTTGTTTCCCAACATCAATAACTTCGTCGATATCAACTCCATTAAGGTTTTTCTTATTGGAAACCCTGTGCCGACTTTGCTCGCAGATGCGTATCATTCTGTACACTTGGGAAATTTGTACAGTGGAGGGGAGATCACATGCTGTATACCTCTGCTTTATAAATGGTTTATCTCTCACTTGCCCAAGTCGGCTGCTTTTTGGGATTGCAAGAGTGCCTTACGTTGGTCGCAGAAAATCATGTCCCTCACCAACTCTGATATAGATTGGTGTAATAGGATCTATGATGGATTTAGAATCATCGATCGTTGTGGAAACTTCCCCAACGTACCCCTTATAGGAACTAAGGGAGGAATCAACTATCATCCGGTGTTGGTTCGCCGTCAGTTTGGATACCCGATGAGGCACATCCCACAGGGTGTTCATCTGGAAGGTCTTTTCTTCAAAGAGGGAGAAAATGGCAGAGCACTAAAGATGGAAATAGTGCACGCTTGGAAACAAGTTCATAAGAAAGGACGAGAGTCTGTAGGAAAACCGGACTGTGTCTCGGTGGAGCCTTATCTCCATTGGGTACAAACTAGAGCTCTCAAGCTAAAAATGCCTTAACCTCGTTACAGAATTCTTCCGCCGAAGGAATCTGTCATGTACTTCATGACGGAAACTGAAAAGCTTCAGGTTAATCTCAACAAAGTTCAAAAGGAAAGAAGGTCTTGGAAGAACAAGTACCGCACCCTCAACGTAGAGTGCATCAAAATACAGCAATTACTGAAAGAAAAAGATGCTCTGATTGAAATTTTAGAGCAACATGCTGTAGAGAATCAAGATGATCAAAGGAATTTGCTCACTCCTTTCACCTGGCAAAGGAATGACAACCCGACAACGGCCCAAGAGCCCCGGTCAAAGAAAAGAAAAATACCAGAATCAGCACCCGATTTCTCTTCAGAGAGGGCTCGAGACCCATTAGCTTAGCTTTCTGTTTCTGCACCTTGTAATCTACTGTATTTCCATTTCTGTAATCCTTTGAATTCAATAAAAAGGGGTTTCCCCACTGTTTGATATTTGCAATCTAACTGTCGAAGTTTATTTTAATTAAACCAAAAAAAAACAATTAATATAATCATTGCATTCATCATTCTCACATCACGTATTCTTCTTCCCTACGAATCTCACGTTTGTGTCTTGATTCTAGAGTCAAACTGTCTCATTCGTACAATACTCGGGCCAATCGTCAGAAAAGGATGGATGATCTTGAGGAAAAAAATAGAGAGTTGAAAAAAGAGATCGACGCTCTAAGAGAGGATATGAGAAAGCTTCGTAACGACATGCAAGTCATGGCAGAAGCTCAGCTACAACGAACTGTGATCTCAGAGATCACCTCAACGTCCATCGTGGAGAAGTATGATCCTTGGTATCAAATGCCAAAAGATCATCCATGGGGCATGCCTGTTAACTATATCCCCGAAGGATATGTTCCACCGATTGCTGAAGATTAGGGAATCTCAACAGAAGCCACTAGGCCTGAAGGTTACAAACTTTGGGAAAGCAAAGATGCCAGGGGCATACTGAAGACTCCTGAAGGTTATAAAATTCGGGAAACGCCAAGATTTACTGCCGTAGTCACGGTACCACCCCCTGTGGTGCACACTGTCCCGGAAGGACAAATTCCGCCGATACCTGCTGGTAAAAAGGAAACTATGTTCGATAGAATGGATGAATTCCAAGAACAGTTCTTAGAAATGCAGAAGGAGCTGTAAGCCATTCGCGGTCAGGATTTATTTGGAAAGGACACCGCAGACCTCTGCTTGGTCCCCAATGTGAAAGTCCTGCACAAGTTCCAAGTGCCCGACTTTGAAAAATACAAGGGTAACTCTTGCCCTCAAAGCCATCTGGTGATGTACGCTCGGCGGATGTCAGCTCAGACGGAGAATCGGGACCTACTGATTCACTACTTCCAGGATAGTTTAACCGGCGCCGCATTAAAATGGTACATGGGTTTAAACTGTACTACGATCAGTACATTCAGAGATCTTGGTACTGCCTTCGTCCAACAATACAAATACAATTTGGACATGGCACCCGACAGAGATCAACTCAGATCAATGTCGCAAAAGGACAAGGAAACCTTTAAGGAGTATGCTCAAAGGTGGCGTGAAATTGCCGCTCAAATTTGTCCACCTCTTGAGGAAAAAGAGATGACAAAGATCTTCTTAAAGACCTTAAGCTCATTTTACTATGACCGAATGGTTGCCAGTGCACCCAGTGATTTCACCGAAATGGTCGGCATGGGTGTACGTCTTGAGGAAGCCGTCCGAGAAGGACGTTTGGTAAAAGACACTGGATCGACGAGCGGTACTAAAAAATACGGTAGTGCTCTCCCTAAGAAAAATGAGCAAGATATTGGGAATATCTCTCTCGGAAAGCAAAGGAGACATTATCAGTCGGTAGCAGCTGTAACTCCTGCTATCAGCCCTGCGCCTATTCCTACGTATCAGCCTCAGGTTGCACAGAGCCAACCTGATCAACAAAGGACACAACAGCCTCTTCAGCAGACTCGTCCCCAATACAACAACAACCGTACAACACGGCCACCAGGATTTGATCCTATACCCGTATCATACGCAGAGCTGTTTCCATTACTACTAGCCAAGGGGCACATTTAGACTAAGTCCCCTCTTACAGTACCGGAAAATCTGCCTTTTTGGTTTAAAGTGGATCAAATTTTCCCTTATCATCAAGGAGGATCAGGGCATAACATTGAGACTTGTCTTAATTTCAAATCTGACATGCAAAAGCTTGTTAGGAGCGGGGTCTTATCTTTCAAGGATACAAATCCCAATGTTCTTACGAACCCGCTGCCTCAACATGAGAAAGCTGCAGTCAATTTGATTGAGGAAGAGACTAACAATGTCTATCAAATTCCTGATGTACTCTTGTTAAAGACCAATATGGTCAAGATGCATTGTAGACAGAGTGGATATGGCCATGTGCCACCTCATAACTATCACCAGTGTGATATCTGCTCTAAAGACAACCAGGGATGTTCTGTGGTGTAAGCAGCTCTACAGGAACAAATGGATCTCGGATAGATCCAAGAGCACCGAGTTCGTGGAGTTAACATGGTTTACACGAATTCCAACGTCATTCAGAACCATGATATCCGTGTAATGAATGTCAACTTGGTGGCAATGCACTCAAGGAAAAGCCAGTATCATAATCTGCCGCGGCACGATTACAGTTCCTGTCTGACTTGCTCGGTAAACAAACAGGGATGCTCCTTCATACAGGAGGCCCTCCAGCGTCAGATGGGTCTTGGATGGATCCAAGACTACCATGACAGGAATTCTTATCAGATCAACATGGTTCAGATCTTTGATATTTGCGTGATGAATACCAACCTGGTAGAGTTACATGCTGAACAGGTCCGACTCAGATTCCTGGTATCACATAATTATCACAGTTGTAAGGCGGGTTGCGAAAACGATCAAGGTTGTACCCTTGTCCAGGAGGCACTTCAGCACTTGTTAAATCACTGGTGGATGCCAATCTATATGGATGAAGATACTCAGCAAATTAGTATCAGTAACAGGAATCCTACTCGGCGTCAGAGTCAGGATGTCCGATCAGTGGAAGCTAACCTAGTGAGGTTACATTGTATTCAAAGTGGGCTTGGTCAGGTGTCGCCCCACAATTACGACCATTGTAGCGTCTGTTCGGAAAGTAACCAAGGGTCTTACCTTGTGAGAGCAGCTCTTCAGGGTCAGGTGGATCGTGGAGAGATTCGTCCATATCCAGGTTCTGGACCTATCAACTGGACGCCGAACTACCTTGCCGATCAAATTGAGGATGTTGTCACAATCTCTGGTCATCATAGGACCAGGGACGTTTGTGCCATTATCGCTCTATTGGATAAAGCTAAGGTTCCCAACCGGGAATGGATCAAAATTACTTATGATGGTCAGAAAAATTAGAAGGTTCCCATAGTCATCTATCTGCCGAGACCACTACCGTATGAATCAGCTAAGGCAATCCCTTATAAATACGGTGCGACAATCATTAAAAATGGAAAAGAAATTCCATTACCCTCCGTCGTGAACATTGCAGACATCAGTCGAGTAACACAGAGTTGTAGAATCTTCAACCGAGGGGTTGGGGAACCTAAAAAAGAAAAGGAACTTCAGACGAAAACTCCTGATCTACCAGTCGGTCAATCCAGTAATCCCGACCTTTCGAAAAACAACGATGAGATGCTGAAGCTCATCCAAAGGAGTGAATACAACATTGTCGATCAACTGTTACAAAATCCTTCAAAGATCTCTGTGTTATCACTTTTACTCAGTTCAGAAGCGCACAGGGAGGCTCTACAGAAAGTCTTGGAGCAAGCCTTTGTGGAACAGGATGTAACAATCAGACAGTTCGATAGCATTGTCTCTAACATCACTTCCTGCAACAATTTGGGATTTAGTGATGAGGAATTACCTGAAGAGGGTCACCATCATAACATGGCGCTCAATATCACAGTCAACTGCCAGGATGATGCTTTAGCCAGCGTACTGGTAGACACAGGGACAGCCCTGAATGTTATGCCGAAGTCCACTTTGATGTAATTATCATTCAAAGGCCCTCCAATGAGAATCAGCGAGGTTGTCGTCAAAGCATTCGACGGATCCAGAAAAAATGGTTATCGACGAGGTTGATCTTCCCATAACTATTGGTCCTCACACTTTCCAAGTCACTTTCCAGGTCATGGACATCCGGGAAACATACAATTGTTTATTAGGAAGACCTTGGATACTTCAGGCTGGAGCGGTTACCTCGACCCTCCACCAAAAGCTAAAGTTCATCAAGAACGATCAACTTGTCACAGTTTGTGGGGAACATGCCTTGCTCGTATCATCATCTACTTGTGTAGAACCCGAGGAGGTTATTGGAACTCAGTTCCAAGCACTGTCGGTAAGCAAGGACAATCAGTTCAAAGAAGGAACTTCAATTTCTTCATACAACGATACCATCAAAGCGGTCGAGAGTACTGATACAAAAGGATGGGGGCAGCTTGTCATTCCTATTGACAATAAAACAAAGAAGGGTCTTGGTTTTTCTGCAACCTGTACCCAGACAGCTGCCAACGATGAAAGTCTTCATTCCCTTCAAAACTTCTTCCACAGTGGAGGTTTCCTTCACCTAGTGTCTTAGACAGTTCATGCTATCAATGAGGAAGATCCCTCCGACACAGATATGGAATGGAAGTCCTATCTTAACAAGGACGGTTATATGTCTCAGGAAGAGGTGCCTACACCATTTTGCTATCCCGCACAGAGTCCGAGATTTATACCAAGGTTAGACGTCAAAATGATATATGGAGATTGTGATCCGGAAGGATGCCGTGCTCCACCAAATTCATTAGAGGAGGACACTCTGATGAAAGACCAATTTGACTACAACTACTATGGCCCAATGGATGGTCTGCCAATGTGGCAACCTTATCCAGGATATTTGGGGCAAGAGAGTTAGTCGAATAATGAAAATCATCTGACTGTCATTGAACAGAATACCTATGTCCCCACCATGTCATGGGATCAACAGTCAGGTCATCCTGAAGCTACTCAACATGAAGATGAATTCGCAACGTTCGCAGGACTTGAATTCATCAACTATGCTTTTCCCGAGGTCAACGTCATCGAGAGGGATGACTTCTCCAGTTCCAAAGAAGTTTGGGACACTCTGGGAGAACCAAGTGGAAAATACGACTTTATGGTCAAGTACACTGCTCCCGAAAGCTCTCGCATCATGCTCGAAGATATCCAGCCTACTGGATGGGGAGATACAGCTAAGAGCACAACTACTCTGCATAATACAACTGAGGAATTCTCCTACGACAATTCTGCCTGGGAAACAGATTCCAATGATCCTGCTCCACCAGAAATCAGCGTCATTTCTGAAGAAAAATCAAGGAAGATGCCAGACTTTATGGTTCACTGAGGAGTTCGCCGCCAGTGGGTTGCTGTCGATGTTCCGAAGATCGTTCATAAGTCAAAGTAATTGCCATCTTTTAACCTTTCACCCTGCCCAGGTGAAACAGATGTTTTGATAGGGCTCGCTTTCTGTAAATTTCCCTCTTCGCTTCGCCCAAAGCGACAGAGTTTTGTTTTATAGGGCTGTAGTTTCAAGTATCGACTTGTTCATTAATAAAATAACGTCGTTCTGTAATTTCTGCATTAATTGCTGTTTTCTCTTTTCGTTTTTTCAGAAAATGGTAATCTTAAAAAATAATTCAATAATAAAAACAAGCAGTAAAATAAAACACTGCACACACTTGCATTTTCTCTATCTCTTCTAAACACGAATCATCATGTCATACAGATTGCTTGTTTTAAACCCCGTTGAAACATACGATCCGATGCCTTCTCCCAACTTTGAGTTCCCGGTATTCGAGGCTGAAGAAGAAAATGACGACAAAATTCCAGAAGAGACCTCCCGACTACTCAGACAAGAGGAAAGGTCCATTGAACCTCACAAAGAACCGTTGGAAACGGTAAACTTGGGTTCAGAAAAAGAGAGAAAAGAAATCAGGATTGGGGCACTGCTCGGTCTAAATGCCAGAGAGGGTTTGATAAAGCTTCTTAAAGAATTTCCCGATGTATTCGCTTGGTCCTATCAGGATATGCCAGGGTTGGATACCAGCATCGTGGAACATCTTCTACCATTAAGATTGGAATGTCCGCCAGTAAAGCAAAGGTTGAGATGGACTCACCCAGACATGGCCATCAAAATCAAAGAGGAGGTACAGAAGCAGATTGATGCGAGTTTCCTCGCCACATCAGAATATCCTCAATGGTTAGCCAACATTATACCCATTCCCAAAAAGGATGGAAAGGTCAGAATGTGTGTCGATTACAGGGATCTGAACAAGGCTAGTCCAAAGGATGACTTTCCTTTACCACACATTGACATGTTGGTTGATAGTACAACAAAGTTCAACGTTTTTCCTTCATGGATGGATTCTCGGGCTACAACCAGATCAAAATTGCACCGAAAGACATGGAGAAAACTTCGTTCATTACCCCATGGGGTACCTTTTGTTACAAGGTAATGCCGTTCGGTTTGAAGAATGTCGGGGCAACCTATCAAAGGGCCATGACTATTCTGTTTCATGACATGATACACAAAGAAATCGAAGTGTATGTCGATGATATGATTGCCAAATCAAAAATAGAGAGTGAGCACGTTAAACATCAGTCAAAATTGTTCGAACGTTTAAGAAAATTCAAGCTCCACTTGAATCCCAACAAATGCACCTTCGATGTCCGTTCAGGGAAACTACTAGGGTTCATCGTCAGCCAGAAAGGAATTGAGGTTGATCCTGACAAGGTCAAGGCCATTCAAGAAATGCCTTCTCTGAAAACTGAAAAACAAGTCAGAGGATTCCTGGGAAGTTTGAACTACATCTCCAGATTCATATTCCTTATGACCGCGACATGCGCGCCGATCTTCAAATTACTCAAAAAGAACCAGGATTGCGTTTGGACAGAAGATTGTCAAATCGCCTTCGACAGTATTAAGGAATATCTGTTGAATCCTCCAATTCTATCACCTCCAGTGGAAGGAAGACCACTGATCATTTACCTCACAGTCCTAGAGGACTCAATGGGATGTGTACTTGGCCAACAAGATGAAACTAAAAGGAAAGAGTCTGCCATTTACTATTTGAGCAAGAAATTCACCGACTGTGAAACTCGGTACACGATGCTCGAGAAAACTTGCTATGCTTTGGCTTGGGCAGCAAAACATCTTCGCTAGTACATGATTCGTCATACTACTTGGTTGGTCTCCGAAATGGATCAAATCAAGTACGTTTTTGAAAAACCTTCTCTCACGGGAAGGATTGCCCGTTGGCAGATGTTGCTATCAGAATATGACATAGAGTACCATGCTCAGAAAGCCGTTAAGGGAAGTATTTTAGCCGATCATTTAGCTCATCAACCGATTGACGATCAAGAATCAATCGGGTTTGACTTCCCAGATAAAGATGTCATGTATTTGAAAATGAAAGATTGCGATGAACCGCTACCCAATGAAGGGCCAAAACCAGGTTCCCAATGGGGACTTATCTTTGACGGAGCAGTCAATCATTATGGAAACGAAATTGGGGCAATCATTGTTACCCCTCAGGGTAGCCACATTCCTTTCACCGCTCGACTTACGTTCAAATGTACAAACAACGAGGCCGAATACGAAGCATGTATCATGGGTCTCGAGGAAGCAATTGATTTAAGGATCAAAAACTTGGACGTATACGGCGACTCAGCCTTGGTTATCAATCAGATAAAAGGAGATTGGAACACATACCAATCAGGATTGATTCCTTACAAAGACTACGCAAGAAGGTTGCTACCTTTCTTCAACAGAGTTGAGTTTCATCACATCCCTCGTGATGAGAATCACATGGCTGATGCCTTAGCCACTATCTCTTCCATGATTAGTGTAGGTCAATGGAATGACATACCTAAGATCAACATCATACGCCTTGAACGGCCCGCTTACATCTTCACGATTGAAGTAGTCATAGACGACAAACCTTGGTATCACGATATCAAATGCTTCCTTCAGAAACAAGAGTACCCACCTGGGGCACTAAGGAAGGATAGAAAAACCCTCAGAAGATTGGCTGGAAACTTCTTCCTGAGCGGTGACACTCTCTATAAGAGAAATTTTGACATGGTCTTGCTTCGATGCGTAGACAGACCAGAAGCAGACATGCTTATGAAAGAAATTCATGAAGGATCTTTTGGCACTCATGCCAACGGACACACAATGGCGAGAAAAATCCTAAGAGCAGGGTATTATTGGTTGACCATGGAATCTGACTACTACAAGTACATGAGGAGGTGTCACAAGTGTCAGATATACTCCGACAAAATTCATGTACCGCCATCACATCTCAAAGTTCTCTCTTCCCCATGGCCATTCTCGATATGGGGAATCGACATGATTGAGCCCAAGGCTTCAAACGGACATCGGTTCATCCTGGTCGCCATTGACTATTTCACCAAGCGGGTCAAAGCAGCGTCATTCGCCAATGTAACCCGACAAGTGGTGGTCCGATTTATCAAAAACAATATCATCTGCCGTTATGGTGTTCCAAGCGAGATCATTACTGATAATGGATCTAACTTGAACAACAAGATGATGAAAGAGTTGTGTGTAGAGTTCAAGATCGGACATCATAACTCATCTCCATACCGACCCAAGATGAATGGAGCGGTAGAAGCGGCCAATAAGAACATCAAGAAGATCGTTCAAAAGATGGTTGTAACCTACAAAGACTGGCACAAGATGTTACCATTTGCTCTTCACGGTTATCGCACATCTGTCCGCACTTCAACAGGGGCAACCCCTTTCTCTCTAGTGTATGGCATGGAAGCAGTGCTCCCCATAGAAGTAGAGATCCCGTTAATCCGAGTATTGATAGAAGCTAAGCTCACCGAAGCTGAATGGTGTCAAAGCCGACACGATGAACTGAATCTGATCGAAGAAAAGTGAATCACGGCACTATGCCACGGTCAGCTGTATCAACAGAGAATGAAGAGGGCGTTCGACAAAAAGGTTTGACCTCGCGTCTTCAGGAAAGGAGACCTCGTGCTCAAGAAGATACAATCATTTCTCACTGATTCCCGGGGCAAGTGAACTCCGAATTATGATGGCCCCTATGTGGTCACGAAAGCTTTCTCAGGCGGCGCCTTGAGACTTGCAAGCATGGACGGAGAGGAATTTGCCTACCCCACGAATGTTGATGTAGTCAAGAAATACTTCGCCTAAACTAAAAAAAAACAACGTCTCGGTGGATTGAAAACCCGAAAGGGCGGTCCAGGCAAAAGTTAGAGACAAAATAAAAAAAATCATCCCGGTGGATTGGAAACATCATAGTACAATCCAGGCAAAAATTAGGGATAATGGCAAGTAACTATGTTCAACAGAGGCAAGTCCCTCAGCAGCAGTTACACCATCCATAGGAGGAAAACTCCAGTCAAGGTCATCTTCGACAGAAGCTCAAGATGCCCCGAATTCAAAGTTGGTAGAAGGATAGTGGTCGTTATGTTTCAACGTAGCACTTTTCCCTATAAATTACCATTTTCTAGCTTTGTATATACTCTTTGGAATCACGCGTTTGGCTGATCTCCATCTTATCAATAAAATTTGAGCCTTTGTGCTTTTGTTTGTAATTCTTATTTGTTTTAGCTTTACAGAACGACATTTTAATATGATCAACGATTCTTAAAATAAAACAAAAATGAATTTACTTGTAAAACTTTTTCTGCTTTAAAATAAAGATGGCAATTTCTATTGACTGTTGAACATCAAAGGAACATCAACCGCTTCTCCAGAAGTAAGCAAACTTCAAAGTACATAATCAAAGTACTCCTTCTAACCCAGTACGCCTGAATGAAGGGATCAACTGTGTCAGAGACCTTGTTTCGTCTGACACGCCACGGCAAAGTTCTTACCTCCTAAGCCCGACCAACGGTAGCTCCCAATAGGGACTATCTCTCCTAAGCAAGGTGGAATGGCTATCTTGAACCAGCGATATTTCTACACGCCCCGCGATGGCTGAGTATCCAGTCGTGTTCACCCGTCAGTTTGTATGTCGCGTCAGTTTTGTCAGCATATACATACCTACATCATGCATTATTGATTTGCACTCACATTTCATATTGCATCGCTATCACTCTAGTCGGTCTTGTCCCCTAGTGATAAACAGTTCTCTCAATTGAGTTGTCAGTCCTTGCCTCGTCAGGAAATACTGTGTTTGAACAACCTCGCTTCCAGTTTATTTCTGGAAGGAAGTTGGCCCTCGACCACTTTGATAACTTGAACCTTTGAAAAACCAGAGGAATCTTCAGTCGACATCACTCTTCGCCATTGAAGATGATATCCTTGCTTTCCCGGATTAAGGAAAATCCACAGAGAAAGCCTCGTAATCAGAGATTCAGCAGCATGCCAGTTTCGCTCCGAAAAGATCGTTGATGAAAAGGTCATCGGCACCTCAAAATTGGACCCCATCATATGGCATTTCTCTGGGAAGATCCCGAGAAAAGTATGATGTAAGATCCCAAGTGACAGCAATCTCCCAAGAGACCTGCTTTCCCCCAGTAGAAACAAATGGCATCTCCAACAGAGAAGTTTGTGCAACTCTATAACTCAGACAAATGGGTTCCCCAGCAAGTCTGACATCAAAAGTTTTTCCGTCAAATGGCATCTCCCCAGGAAAATTCGGCGAGAAGTTTGAGGTAAATTGCTACGAATAGCGTCCCTTGTCAATAAAGTTTATTGACAAAAGAAACTAAGACCAGTTCCTTGGTAGGAAACCAAGAACGAGGGGAAGTTTGTTTCAGAAACTGAGACCAGTCCCTTGGTAGGAAACCAAGAACGAGGGGAAGTTTACAACAGAAACTAAGACCAGTTCCTTGGTGGGAAACCAGGATCGAGGGGAAGTTCATCTCAACAGAAAACTGAGACCAGTTCCTTAGCTGAAGACCAGGATCGAGGGGAAGTTTACCTTTTCTAAGCATCATTTCTTAGCTAAAGAAGATGAATGTGTAAGCTACCATTCATAACCACCATCAAAATTTTGGGTATTCCGATATTTAATCCTCTTGCACCCCGAATGCCCGAATACCTTCATCATTCACACCTTCGGGTCTAAGAAGATTAAATAGAGGCATCTGTCATACCCCAAAATTTGACCACTAAGATTTCCCATCATTGTGCAAATCATCATCACAATATGGAGGAACCATCATACTTCATCAGTCTCCCCAAAGATGGGTGAGCATCCACTACAATCAAAATTAGGGTTTCAAGCCCTCTTAGAGCCTTAGACAAAGGATCAATCAAGGAATGACATGATCTTCAACTTGTCTAACCTTTCAAACATCCACAATGGATCAAGAGGACTCCCACTCCAAGGATTAAGCACAAAGCTGCTCCCTTCAAGGTGGATCAAGTCTCAAGATCGACAGTGTCACCAAATTAGGGTTTGGTCGACCAGGGCCTCCAGTTGGAAATTTTCCTCTGGGCATGAGCCAAAGATCCAAAACATATCCTAATATACTCCATGGAACCTCATGGATCCAACCATCAAGTCAATTTTTCCTCAGGGGATGCATTCATCAAAAATCAGGAATTAGGGTTTCTTGACCTAATTCACCCCTAAGTTGACTTTTAGGGAAAATCATGAGCCAAGACCTCAATAGAGGGTTTGAGGGTCTCTAATGAACTATATTGATCCATTTGGAACAATGGATTAATCCAAGAAGCTTGAGCAACAAGTCTCAATTTCATCTGCACCACAATTAGGGTTTTAAGGAAAAAGTCAACTGTAACTTTGACTTTTGACCAAGACATGCTCCCAAACCCTAGGACATACCTCAATATACCCTATGACACCCATGGAACATGTCCATCAAGTTTGATTTAGGTCAAGGACATGATTTCTTGAAGAATTGTACAATTTGGAATTCATCTGATAAAAAGTCAACTATGCACAAAAGTCAACTTTGACTTTTTGAGATTTTTCACCAAAATGGATTTTTAACCCTAAAATGATGTTAATGTGTGATTTGATTCATCATTCATCAAGAAAAATCAAGAAAATTTGGATAACTTGTAAAAGGGGTAACCATAAAAACTTAGAAAATTTTCGAAGTTAAAAATAAAGTGGCTAGGGTACCAACTTTGGAGGATCATAACTCCTAAACCACAAAGCCATTTTTCCTTATCCAAATATGGATTTGTAGCCCTCATTACCCTCTACAAAAACTTCAACTAGACCTAAGTCCAATTCATTAAGGATTTTGAGTTATGGAGTGATCAAAATGGCTGAAAAATGAAAATGTCACTTTTTCCAACACTTAGTGAAATTTTCACTAAGTCCAAATCTGTCTTCATTTTTTTCCAAATGTAGGGGGATTTTTCACTTGGATTCAAAAGAGATCAAAACCAAACATGTTCAAACAGTTGTTGTATCATGTAAGGGCTTTCCAAAATGGCCAAGAACATTGCCAAATTCCATTTGGGCTATGAGTTATGACATTGCCAAGTTGCCTTGTTGAAATCTGTCAAGGCAAGGCAGAATTTGCATTTTTGCTCGATTTTCCAAAATTGTGCAAATACAAACACTTCTATCCACTTAGACACATCTGAGGATTAAATCTAAAGGGGACAATCACTTAGCCAAGCCTCCAAAGTCTTTGGAACAAGAAATAGCATGTTGAACCTAGAATTGCCAAAATAGGGACAAGACTCCAATTTTGGATTGGAGTATTCAATGGAAGCATCAAGGTGGCATGGACTGAGCCATTTTCATTTGAATTCAGTCAAGACTTATCCAAGACCAAGGGAACCAACAACCTGTGCCCTAACCTCTAGTCAATGGCTAGAGGAGACTTGAACTTCCATTGGCCAACATTGAACAAACCTACTCAGCAGTTGCCATTCACTATTCCTTGCAAAACAAACTTGCTCTACTATAAATAGAGATCAATTGTGATCAGTTTAAGTACACCAAAGGCCTACAACACTTGCCTTTCTAAAAATCTCTTTCTCTTGGCAAAAATGCCTTTCTTAGCAAGGTAGCTATCGGGTTTTGAGCTAGAGGGCAATTCCACTCAAACTAATCACTCACACACCTCACATACATCACATATGAGGTGATCAAACACTTAAACAACAACTGGAACACTGATTTCTCAGAATCACCAGTCAATTGCTCAAGGTTTTAACCAAAGTGCAGTTGAGATGCCATGAAGTGATCCAACCAATTTCAATCAAGTCCAAGCATTCAAACACACTCCATAGGATGTAGGGAAGCTGTTCAGATCATCACCACTCATCTGTAACACCTCCAAATCAAAAATCACATTGCACTTGCTGTCACGGCCTAGAGGTAAGCATATACTTGGTCATCTCTCAATCTATGCATATTTCCTCGCACAATAATTTGGCCATATGTTCATAATCATGCATAGAATGTTTCCCCTCAATTAATTACATTGTTTGAATCGTGTATCAAAAATCCTAGCCTTCATGCAGAAATTAGGGTTCTTGAGGATTTTTCGTGATTTCTTGTTATATGTTTAATTTAAATGAAATTAAATGCCATAGACATGACCGTGAGGTTGAAACGAGTTGATTGGTATGTGGATTGCATGATATAATCAAGTATTCAGTGAGATTGGATAGAAAATGCAAATCTGGCCAAACCCAGAACACGCGCGTGTTCTTGGCGCCATTTCTTTCAAATTCAAATATTTGAATTTTGTGATTTTATTTAATTGATTCAAAAATTAATTTCTCTCTGAGTTTTAATGATTTTGAGTTGATTCTTTTTTTAATAATTCACAAAAATGTTAAAATATTTTATTTTCCCAAAAAATCCCAAAAA
Source organism: Lathyrus tuberosus (assembly GCA_022829125.1). Taxonomy (NCBI): domain Eukaryota; kingdom Viridiplantae; phylum Streptophyta; class Magnoliopsida; order Fabales; family Fabaceae; genus Lathyrus; species Lathyrus tuberosus. The sequence continues at coordinate 4,635,255 of JALAZF010000301.1, read as the reverse complement.
TATTATTTATTTTATATAATTGATATTTTTGCAAAGAATTAATGTTTTAATTGTTTTTAACATTTAAAATATTTTTTCTACATTGATTTTGCAACTTTTAATGCTTTCTAATTATTTTGTAGGTCAATACTTAATTTTTGAAGCATTAATCCAAGATCACAATTTGTTTTTCATATGTTAAACAATTTTGATCATTTTAATTGAATTTTTATTCAATTAAATACACTTTGAAAACAAATTAGGGTTTTTGGATTAATTCAACCCTCATAAATCATTTTCAAACTCTTTGGGCCTCTAATAGAGTGTAAGACCAAATCCTTTTTTTTACCAAATCATTTTTGGGCCTCAGTGTATTGTATAAGTCCCGATACCGTCAAAAACAAATGGCGCGATCGTCGCCTTTTTGAAAAAAATAACCATGGGCCTCTCCTTGAGCTATAAGACCCATTCAAAACTTTTGGGCCTCTAATAGAGTGTAAGACCCAATCCCCTTTTAACCAAAATCATTTTGGGCCTCACTTATTGTATAAGTCCCTCTGCGTTAAAAGAAAATCTCGGCGCGATCGCCATTTTAAACGAAAAATCATCTGGGCCTACCCTCGTGTTATAAGCCCCATTCTTTTTCTTAAAACTTTTTGGGCCTCTATTAGAGTGTAAGACCCAACCCCCTTTGTACAGAAAACTTTTTGGGCCTCAGTCACTTGTATAAGTCCCTCTGTACAAATTCAAACAGTGCGCTCACTGATAAAACCCTGGGCCTCTCCTTGAGCTGTAAGCCCCAAATCTTTCTTTTTCAAAGCAATTTCTCCTTTGATTTTGAATATACTGTTGTTTTCAATCTTTCTTTGTTGAACAACTAACTAAACAGCATGGAAGCTCTACAACCGAGTAAGTGGTTATTGCTTTCATTTACCGCTTTCATATACATATAACTGTATTGTGGGGCTGTTTCATTGTAAGTCTTCTTTCATAAACTCATATCAACTGTGTAATAATAGTATAGATATTTAGAGTTTCCCCGACAACTACGTCTAGCATTAAGCCCGCTAATCACTCTTAGAAATGGTCAATACTAGATCCCCATAGGATTACCAGACACAGTCTTCCCTTCTCTTGGGGTTAAACAATATGGAGACATGAAAGGCAGCATTCTTTGTGAACCCTTTCATAGACTGTCACTCGTAGAAGTTGTCAAAGAAACTCTATTCCCCAGAGATGATCTTTTCTCCGTGAATGGCATCTCTTGAGTTTCTTCCAAATTCTCGGACTTTCCTGGCTTGATCTATTCTCGGTGAACAATATGTCTTGAACTTCTCGGGTTTTGGGGACCCACAGGCTTCTTAAAAGCACTTGTCAAGAAACTCTACTCCCCAGAGATGATCTTTTCTCCGTGAATGGTATCTCTTGAGTTTCTTCCAAATTCTCGAACTTTCCTGACTTGACCTATTCCTTGTGAATAGCTTGCCTTGAATTTCTCGGGGTTTGGGGACCCATCGGCTTCTTAAAAGCATCAGCCTTCTCTTGGGCATTATACAAGGACCCACAAGCTTCCTAAAAGCAACCCCGCCTCCTCTTGGGCTTAGTACAAGCACCAGTTGGCTTCTTAGAAGTATTTGCAGCCTCCTCTTGGGCTTCGTATAATGATCTCTTCCTCCGGGAATGATAGCCTTCTCTCGGGCTTCGTACAAGGACCGATCGACTTCTTAAAAGTTTCCAGCCTCCTCTTGGGCTTCGTACAAATTGTCCCGACAACCTCCTAAAGGTATAGGAACAGAACTTAGTCAGCTTCATAGAGCAGTCCTTTCAAAGAGTCTACTACTGTTTCTCAAAGCATAGTACAAAAGATGAAACTCTAGACTTGGACAGTCTAATCTCCTTGAGTCTCAAAGACATTCTCAAGTGACCCCTTTGTTAAATAGGAAGAAAACCCGTAGACTCGGACAGTCTCAATACCCTTCGGATTTTGCGCTTCCTTAAAGAACAGGAATAACCTGGATCCTTGAATCAAATCCTTGAGTACAGTGTTGCTCATATAAGAACTGATTTTCTCTTTCAAAATCAGTATATTGGACCTGTCACTTAACTGAAACAAACAACAGTCTCCATCTCGGGCTTCGTACGAGATACAAAAAACTCTCTTGTTGAGTATAAAAGACTCTCTTGTTGAGTCAAACCCTTTCAGCCTCCGTCTCGGGCTTCGTACGAGATACAAAAAACTCTCTTGTTGAGTATAAAAGATTCTCCTGTTGAGTCAACCCTTTTAGCCTCTCTCTCGGGCTTCGTACGAGACACACAAAAATACCCTCTTGTTGGGTCAATAGCCTCCTCTTAGGCTTTGTATAAGAAAACCACTGGTTAATCCAATTAACCTTTTAGGATCAAAGCTGTGCCTCTTCACAGTACACAAACATCAACAACTCCTTCCATCTAATCGCTGTAAGTGGCAAGCCTCTGGATCATCTACATCCATGCCACTGTCCCTCTTTTAGCATGAGAAATTCCTAAGGAAAGATAACATTGCTCTACACTGAGTTAAAGTCTTCTCCTTCAGGTTAAAACCCCCTATAAAGGAAATTATGGCATTGCTAGGATCCGTGTATCCCGGTTAAAGTGATCCTTCTTTATAATCAGTCACCAAACAATTGTGACAGACAAACTCTTCTTTAGAGATGACAAATTCTCTCTAAAGTCAAACCTTTAGCTTCATATCTTGCGCTTTGAACAAGATACAAATAGACCATTCAGCTTCATATCTTGGGCTTTGAACAAGATACAAACCACCTTTCGCTTCACGTCTTGGGCTTTGAACAAGACACCAAAAACACCCATTTCCTCCCATAGAATAGGAGGAACTACGAACGCTCTGATTTCCCTATTTCGGTAAACGGGAATACGTAGGCATAAGATTGAAAGAAAAATCTTAGCGAGCACACTAAACAAAAACCCAAAATCCCATACTCTCATGTATCTATCAAAAGCATCAGTCCTAACATCCTAATCCTTGTTCCCCGCCAAAAAATCCCAGAAAGAGAGAAAACATTATTGGCGAAAATACAAATAACCAGTACAAGCCCCCCCCCCCCCCCCCCCCACATTGATAACATTCGTAACTTAACAGACCACTATTTAAACTCAGTATGCAAGCAGGGTTAATTGGAGACATCTATTTCCCTTCCTTCATCAGCTCACAATAGGATAAAAAATGAATCGACCTGTAGTAAACTCAGCCGCAGAGAGCGACCAGTGCTTAAGAACCACGTCCAAAATCGCTCGCTACAGTTATGCAAATGATCGATATGATAGTGATGATAAACCATCATGTATGGTATGATGAGATTGAAGTGAATGTAAATATTGTTTTCCCTATTTCCACCATAAAACGGGAATTGTAGCTTCAATTGATGTGAGAATGGATGCATTATGAAGCTAACTTAGAGGACTGTGATATATAGAGAAGTCTCAATGAGGTATTCCACTGTACCTTTCCCTTGGAGTTCGGTTAACCCCACCATAGGATGATCGGATGGATGTTTGCCTTATGGCGTGGAAGTGGAATAAGATAAATTGAGGCAAATCGTGTAATAGATTTGCCTATGGTCCTTGTAGCAAGTTATATTGTTATGTGTTCTTTATGTATGTTATGAATCATATTATTGAAATTCTAGTATGCAGATCTCAGATGTCCTAAGAGATTTCGAGACACTTGATCTCTGCTTTAAACACAATGACAATAAGGAGCAGAATACAAATTGCAGAAAGTAAACAAACACACAATAATTGTTAACCCAGTTCGGTGAACAACAACACCTACGTCTGGGGGCTACCAAGCCATGAATGAAATCCACTAGAGTATTAATTCTAAGCTAAACAACCTTTGCTTTACAACTTATCACTTAATCACTACCCGTGCTTAATTTTCACCTAAGACACTTCCTAGGTATGAGACACTTCTCAATTCCCTTTCAATCACAGCAGTGACATAAATTACAACTCTATGTAAACAGTCCAGCTCTAGTATCAACACGACACAAGAGAGGCTCACAAATACAAACTCTAAGACAACAAAGTAGCAATGTATTTTTTCACACGATTCTTAGGTTAAATCCATCCTATTTATAACCATAAACATGAATGGATTTGGGCTTAAAAAACGCATCAATTCTGTTACACATAATCTGCAACTAATTCTCCTCTAGAATAGTTTCTTCAATCCTAAGTTTCCTAAAGTATCTCCACACTTAGAAACAGCATCTTCAAATAATAATCAGAATCTCTGATTCCTCAATCTTGGACGCCACCTAGGAAAAACAAATAGTCCCAAAATAATCTAAAATCTGGAATTAAAATAACCGTATTAAAAATTGAAAAGTAACAGAAAAAGATGTTGAATCATCATGATAGGACATCTTGTCCAACATCTTAATCTTCAGTTAGTTCTTCATGTTAGGACATCTTGTCCAACATCTTGCTGTCAAGTTAGTTTTACCAAAATTGATGCCAACCTCAAAAGCTTGGACTCATCAAACTCCCCCTTTGGCAGATTTTGGCTAAAACTAACTAAATAACCCTTGCAAGCAGAAACACAAGTCAGTGGCAAAAAAATCAGAACATCAGCAGCGGAAAATAAAACACGCTAAAGCCTCCCCCTCAATCAATTTCTTCTTCTGCAGTAATAAATTAGAGCATTCCCCCTCAATGGCAGCAGACAATGGTTAGTAATGGAGTGGTTAGTAAAGTTAGTAAAGTTAGTATTACTCCCCCTTTTTAGCCATAATATGACAAAGGCAGTTAAACTAACTAGATAACCAAACAACAACATAATAGAATAAAGTACATAACAAGCACATGAAGTTCCAACAAAAAAATCTTGGCCATTAAGCCCTTACATAACCACAAAAATAAAAATAAGACTACATTCAGATATCATCTTCAGTAGCCTCATCATCCTCTTCCTCTTCTTCATCTCCACCAAGATCATCATCGATCTCATCTTCAGCATCAGCATTAACATCAACCTCATCTTCTCCAGCTGCATTCTTTTCAGCATCATTAGTACCAACATCAGCTTTAGTGCCCTTGTCTTGCTCAATTGTCAAGGCCTGTATTAACTGTTCAAGTTTAGCCTTCCTAGTTGTACTGGACTTGATGATGGCATCAAGATCCTTGCAGGTCTCCTTCAGCTGGGCAATGGTATCCTCTTTTGAAGTTGTAGGAACATTTGTTAGCACAGATGTCGAGATAATATCTAGGACATGACTTCTAGCAAACAACATATAATGCAATGTCAAGGGAGAATCCCTTTTCATTGCATAATCTATAGGCACCATTATACCAGGATGTTGATCCAGAATTATACCACAAATGAGGGAAGGAAAACATATAGGCAGTTTAATAGCAGTTGATGAAACTTGCTTTAGAAATTGGTCAAAGATACAAGCCCCAAAATCAAACTTTCTTCCTTTACCAATAATGTATATGAATTTTCCTAGTCCAGCAGATATGGTTGAAGTATGGTTGGTAGGCACCCAGTTGACAGTACCAATTCTATGCAGAATTGCATACTTATGAAAGCTTCCCTTTGCTTGGCCAATGCTTCACAATATTACAGGTGATCTCCTAACACACCTGATCATCAATATCTTCACACTCAGGTTGAGGGTCTACTGATCTTCCCAGAAACTTATTGATCACAATGGAGGAAAATGTCACAATATTTCCTCTGACATACACCTTCCTGTAGTCTTCACTGGTTGCATCATCACAGCCTTCAAGAATATTCACAACAAATTCATTGACCAGCTTCTCATAGCAAGAACCAAGTTTAGTGACTGTCTTCATCAATCTGGCAACTTCAATCAACTTCAACACCTCTTTGCATTCTAGGGCATTCTTCCCTAGTTCCCTTTCCAAAACAACTCTTCTTTGGACACATATTACCACCTCTCAACGTTTTCAGCATCATGGAAGGAGACATTCACTACTACAAAACGCCCAAACAACAACGCCAGGTTTACAAAGGCATCCTATACACCGTTGTTATAGTGCGTACTGGATGCGTGCACATTATTTTAATTAGAAATTTCAAGGGTATAATAACGGTTGTTGTGAACACTGTGGTGATACAATCAAGCTTTCATGGGTTCGAACCTCATCGCCCTCAAATAGTTTTTTCCTTTGACGTAAATGCGCCCTTTTTAAGTTTTATTTATATTTAACTAAAAAATAATAAGGATATCACTATGGTTATTTCTTAAAACTGTTGTTACAAACTGTTGCTTCTTTTTATGTATTTTAAACACCAAGTATATATATCAATTTATCCACTGAAAAAAGAAACAAGACGAAACAACCCTAACACCAATGTCGTCACCATTGTCGGGAAGAAGACAACAACAACAAGAAAGTTTTCTACTTTAAGGTGTTGCAATGTTGCATTTGAAGACAAAATCATCCAAAGGTGTTTCTATGTCTTCTTCCGCTGTAAAATCTCGATCTAGAAATTTTTGTGGTTGTGATGGTCGTATGGTTTCGTACCAATGCAAGAAGGGACAAAATAAAGGAAGACTTTTTTGGAGATGTCTATTTTGGAGGAGCGATGAAACATGTAATTTGTTCATATGGGATGAAGACATGGAAGAAAGAGATGGAAATGAAGATGAGAGCATTATGAAGTCAGAGTTGGAAGTTGTGTGCTATTTGAAGGTTATGTATGAGGATTTAAAGAAAAAGAACAAGAATTTGAAGAACAAACTGAAATCAGAGATATTTTCTGGAAATCTCAAGATGTTATGTTTTCTTGTCTCCTTTATGTTTAATGTTTACTTTTTTATGAAATGTAATAGTTGATATAGTTGATATAATAAATAAATACCTATCTATACGATTTTTATTAATTTTAAAATTCACAGATAAAGGGTTACCACTACGTTTCTTTTGGTTAACCGTAGTGATATATTTATAATAAATAAATACCTATCTATATGGTTGGTATTATTAACCGTTTTGAAATAGATTACCCATATATAAGCGAAATAACTTTCACTTATTGACAGTAGCGTCGTTGCCTTCAAAGTGAAACCCTAGAACCCATTTTTTCTCTTCGTTTTCACCATTAGCCGTGAATCTTGTGCTTCATACATTAAGGTATTTTTCTTCTTCCATCTATTTTTAGATATTTCCCATTATCTCGTTTGTTGCATGTTGTTTTTGTTGATTGTTCTCATTTTTTCAGATTCGTTTTCACTACCTTAACAAAGACCATAATTTGGAAACTTCATAATGTTTGTGTAGCTATGGAAAAAAAGTATAAGAAGCATGAAGCTATGATGGAAACTTCATCCACCTTATACTTTTTCTTCATAGCTTCACGAACAAGATGTTAGTAAATGAAGAAACAACAGTGTAAGCAAACTTCATCTAGTTTTAGAAACAATGAAAAGAAATATAAGAAGTATGAAGCTTTTGTGTAAGCTTCTTCCTCCTTATATTTCTTCTTCATTGATTCCTAAACTAGTTGAACATCATAATTGATTCCTATTCCGCGATTAGTTTCATTAAAAGGTGCGTTATTCATGTTCCTCTCTTTACTCTTCACTGGATTATGGTTTTAGGGTTTGTTTTCAACTGAGGATGCTCATTTTTGAAGTTTGTTGTGTTTCCTTACAGGTTAAGGGGATGATACAGGGTGATGATGTTGGTGGTAGCAAGCGTATTATATGAGTTTATAATATCTGGATCTGGTATAGAATGTTGTTTGAGTTTACTATATTTTATGTAGATTGTTTGTTTCACTAACCCTCACTTAAAATACATTCATTTAATTTGACATAGATACTTATAATCTGCAAATTAAGTTGTATTTGAAAACCAACTTATATGAATCAATGTTTTCGAATTGCATCCCTCTCATCGTTCATCTTTCGATGTTTAATATATATATTATGGTATAATGATTTGGCTCCTTAGATGCATCGCCATCTTCCATTATAGTTAAATTTCATTAACAATAAATTATTATTTAATCTGCCTCTCCATCAACACTTATAATCGTAAATCTTCCAATTATAAAAATTATGATGATAAGTGATGATGATGAGGCAGATTATCCAATGTCTTGTTCTTATGGAAATTTAACTATAATCGAAGATAGCGATATATCGAAGGAGTCAGATCAATAAAACACAATATATATGTAAAACAACGTGAAATGCACGATGAGACGAATGCAATCAGAAAACATTGGTTTGTTTAAGTTTGTTTTCAAGAACAGTTTAATTTGCAGATTATAGACTTCTTCATCAAATTGATTCCATGTATATTTCTTTAGTGAGGTGTTTGGAAAACAAGCAATCTACATTTAATATAATAAACTATGGGTACTTACAACAACGGTTATCTATTGTAACCGAGATCATAGGTAATTAATGCTTTACATAATTCGCTGCTGATGGGTTTCGAACCCAGTACCTAAGTGTATGTATCACAACGGGTTATTATCATAACCATTATGATATATGGCGCGCGTCCTGTCTTTCAATAACGGTTTCCAGACCATTGTAGAAACAGAGAACTTACAATGACAATCTACATAACAACGCCTTCGCCCGCGTCATTATATGTCATTCCCAACTATTTTTAAATGGGTTTTTCGTAGTAGTGATTATCCAATGGAGCGTTGGGAAGAGCAACAGCCTTCTTCTTAGAAGCTGGTTTCTTTACATGCATGATGTCTTGGACATCTTCTTCAACATAATAGTCTGACTCAGTATCAGACTCAACCTTTCTCTTTTTTTGACACAATAGCAACCTTGCTTCAAGGTTTATGTGGTCCAACCCTCTGATGCTTGATCCTTTGACTGAGATTCTTCTACAGAGGGAGATGTTCCATCCTCTACTTCAACATCTCTTACCACAAAATCAACAAAGGTGTGCAGATTCCCTTCTGACCTTTCATGATCATCCCCTTCAACCCTATCCTCATCAACATTCTCCTCAGTCACTACCGCTGGTTCAACAATAGGTGCAGAGGTAGTGGGAATAATATAAGCCAGAGGTCTAGTAATCCCAACAATATTTAGATGATCCCTCAGATTTAAGGTCTTAGCCGCTATTGTTCTGATCCTCTTATTAGTTTTAAATATTTATTTCTCAGTCCTAGGGTTTGAAAAAACATCAGAGGTCTTTGAAGTATTACCTGTAGGAAGGTTCTTAGATCTCCTTACAGGAAGTTTGACAGGCTTGCATGGCACCACAGCCAAGGGCGCAACATCAATGGCATCTTCAGCAGACAAATTCCCAGACTTAACCCTAGTTGTTGATGATGAAATGTTCTACTTCTTGGTTATACCTTTAGAAGACTGTTGTTGAGACATCTTGGAATACTTGAGAACATGATTGGTTTTTTCTCCGAGCAGGAAGATGAAGCAGTTCGTGAGGAATGGTGCAGTATGATGAAAGCGTGCGTGAGAGCGGTTTAGGTAAATTTGAAATGATTGATTTTGAAACCCTCTTTTTATTTGTTGGGAACATACATACACTTGAATAGTATTCCCACAAATTAATTTCTCTAAACCCTCAAACAGGCAAAACCCTAATTTTCCCCTTAACATCTTAAACTGATTTTTGATACCAACAGTGGTGCACAAGTTGTCACAGGATAATGTCACGACATCTTACGTGACATTATGCCCAGTCAGCATCTGTCTCATCCCTATGAACTGAGAGTAACTATCCCCTGTTTCTATGCATTCAGCTTCTGTGGTTGAGTCACCAGTAACAACATAAGCACACCTCTTTCCTTCAAGACCATCAACCATTAAGTCCCTATGAAGAAGTTCTAGAATCCTTGAGATAGTCAGATGTTGCAGCTTTTTGTGTGACATCTTGGTTAACTTCCCAATCTTCCATTCGCCACTGATTCCTCCACCATCAATATTCAGATTAGAGGTACCTCTGCCTGCTGCATTTGACAAACTCTTCTTCATCTTTTGAAAATTACCAAGTTTCTGATGCTTCACTTCATCTTTATTTGGCGTTGATAAACACTATGTCTCTAAAGACGTCCACACATACCAATTATTTTTTGATCTGGCACCTTTCATGATAACTTTATCTTTATCATTCATAACCAGACACTCATATTTGGTAAAGTTAACCTTAAGACCTTGGTCATAAAGTTAGCTGATACTTATCAAATTTTCAATCAGTCCCTTGACAAGAAACACATTATCAAGTTTGGGCTGCCCAGCATAGTCCAACCTCTCAACACCTTTAATTTTCCCTTTGGAACCATCTCCAAAGGTGACATAGTTGGAGGCATGTGATTCCATATCCACCAAAAAGTTCTTGACACCAATCATGTGTTTCGAACAAGCACTATCAAAGTACCACCTCTCTCCAGTAGAGGCTCTTAGAGAAGAATAAGCTATTAGGGCCATAGAACCATTCTTGGGAATCCACTTCTTTCCTGCTTTACCAAGCTGCATCTTCCTAGGATGTGAACTAGATTTGGGATAGCCATGTAATTTATAGCAGTAAGGTTTAATGTGACCATACTTACCATAATGATGACATTTCCAGTCCTGCTTCTTTTTGCCTGAAGGATTTTTTTGATGTCTGTGTTGATCTTGAGACATCCCCTTTGACATCTTCTGATTCTGCTTTCTTTTAGGATGAACAGAACTCAATGCTGGCTCCTTTCTTTTATTCATCACAACTTGGTCATTATAACCAAGTCCTCTGATATCTCCAGCGTCCCTCCCAAATTGAAGAATCTCATCTAGCACATCAGAACTGCTGTTGAGCATTCTAACAGTTTTGGTCATATTGTCAAGTTTAGAATTAAGCAATACAACTTCCTCCTTTAGATCAGAGATGGTGTCAAGGTGCTTCAATCTTTCAGCCTCAAGACGGATGATAACACTATGTTGATCCTCTTCTAGCTGACATACTTCTGCACTTCTAATGAACAGTTCCCTGTAGGAGTTAGCCAGATCATTATATGAAAGTTCTCCAATATCTGATTCTCCATCAGAGTAAAATACCCCTGTAAGAGTAGTAACTTGTTTAGTTGATTCTCCTTCACTTGAAGAATCATCTTCAGACCATGATGTAGACATGCTTTTCTTTTACTTTTTGATAAAGGTAGGACACTCAGATTTGATGTATCCAAATCCTTAGCATTCATATCACTTGATTCCTTTGCCTTTGCTAGCTTTCTCTTCATTCTTGGACTTTCTTCCAAAATCCCTCCTTTTGTTGTTGTCGGATGACTGAGTCTTGACATTTTCTCTTGACTCCCCTCTCATCCTCTTCAGCAATTGATTGTACTATTTTCCAAGAAGCACAATAGCCTTAGATAATTCTTCCTTGGACTTCATCTTACATTCATCTTGATTAGACACCAAGGCTAAGCTTTTCTTCTTCTCAGATTTCTCACTAATAGCCATTTCAAACGTTAGTAGAGAGCCCATGAGTTCATCTACCTTCAGGGTATTTATATCTTGAGCTTCTTCGATGGCAGTCACCTTTATGTCAAACTTCTTGGGAAGAGATCTTAGAATTTTCTGGACCAACTTAGCTTCTGGAATCTTTTCTCCAAGATCACTTGAAGTATTGTCTATATCAATGATGTTCATATGAAATTCTTGAATAATTTCATCCTCCCTCATCTTCAAGTTCTCAAACTTGGTAGCGAGAAGTTGAAGTCTTGAAGATTTCACCCTAGAAGTTCCTTCATGCGCAGTCTTTAGAATCTCCCAAGCATCCTTGGCAACAGTACAATTCTTGATCAACCTGAAGATCTTTTTGTCTACACCATTGAACTAGGCATTCAATGCTTTGGAGTTACCTTGAGCAAGCTTATCATCTTCATCATCCCAGTCTTCCTCAGACTTTATCATATCATTAATCTTCCCTTCCTTATCTTTAGCCTTTGGTGGATCCCATCCTTTAACCACAGACTTCCAAGCTTTACCATCCATAGACTTGATAAAAGCCACCATGCGTACTTTCCAATATTCATAATTGGATCCATCAAGAATGGGTGGTCTGTTCAATATTCCTCATTCTTTGTCCATTGCACTAGAAAGTAACTTACCTAACTCTCACCCAGATGCAGAGCCGGATGCCTGTTCTGATACCAATTGAAATTCTGGTATGCAGATCTCAGATGTCTTGAGAGATGTCGAGACACTTGATCTCTGCTTCAAACCCAATGACAATAAGGAGCAGAATACAAATTGTAGAAAGTAAACAAACACACAGTAATTGTTAACCCAGTTCGGTGAACAACAACACCTACGTCTGGGGGATACCAAGCCAAGAATGAAATCCACTAGATAGTATTAATTCTAAGCTAAACAACCTCTGGTTTACAACGTATCACTTAATCACTACTCGTGCTTAATTTCTACCTAAGACATTTCCTAGGTATGAGACCCTTCTTAATTCCCTTTCAATCACAACAGTGACATAAATTAAAACTCAATGTAAACAGTCCAGCTCTAATATCAACACGACACAAGAGAGGATCGCAAATACAAACCCTAAGGCAACAAATCAGCAATGTATTTTTTCACACAATTCTTAGGTTAAATCCATCCTATTTATAACCATAAACATGACTGGATTTGGGCTTCAAAAATGCATCAATTCTGTTACACAGAATCTGCAACTAATTTTCCTCTAGAATAGTTTCTTCAATCCTAAGTTTCCTAAAGTATCTCCAAACTTAGAAACAACATCTTTAAATAATAATCAGAATCTCTGATTCCTCAATCTTGGACGCCACCTAGGAAAAACAAATAGTCCCAGAATAATCTGAAATTTGGAATTAAAATAGCAGTATTAAAAACTGAAAAGTAACAGACAAATATATTGAATCATCATGATAGGACATCTTGTCCAACATCTTGATCTTCAGTTAGTTCTTCATGTTAGGACATCTTGTCCAACATCATGCTGTCAAGTTAGTTTTACCAAAATTGATGCCAACCTCAAAAGCTTGGACTCATCAGTTATGATTCATGTTATATGTTTTTGGTTGTGATTCTTCTGTGTGTTTATAACATGATTAAAAGTCTATGATGATGAATGAGAAAGCCTAGGAGTATAACTAGGTGAAAGACTTAGAAAGATAATCTAGGTTATGAAAAATGACTTAGGTTGAGATGCTTGGATGCAAAGGTACCTCAGTGTGTATACGTATTTGCTTGATTATGAATCAAAATGATTTTTAAGGAACATGTGAGAATAATACATGTTAATGGGTGTATATGATCACTTGGTAATTGATGTGTAACATGAGAATTGGTGACAATGATCACCTAGTGATTGATGAGAGCAATCACGATGTTGTGAACCCTAATCACATATTCGGATAGTTTATGCACATACCATTTGAGAAGCTTATGTAAAGCCAAAATGGGGATGTGGCACCAGTGCAAATTCAATTTGATGAATCTTGTTTAGAAGCTGAAAATGGGGAAATGAGGATGTGACACTAATGATTCGTGCCTCAATTTGGTTTGATTCCCAACCATGGGGGACATGGGGGAAAGGTCGACACCTAAGTGGGTTTGATTCCCATACGATGAAAGATATTCTAAGTGGATTCGAGTCCCATACGAGTGAAGGTCGCTTAAACTGGGTTTGAGTCCCATAGAGGGTCTGATATCCACCACGAAAGTTGAATCATACGAGTATGTGTAACCGAGCTTGCCCTAGACGTAGGTTCGTTCAGGGTTCGATGTTTCATGAATCCGAATACTGATTATTTGAGTTATGAGAACTTAATTGACATGTTTCCATACATTGTGAATATCCTATATATACTTGAGTCTTGGTTATGTGGTGTAAATGATACACAAGTAACCAGATGAAGACTTGAGTTAGGAATTGTTTAAAAGGCCTATAGAGCCGAGTGGACCTATAGAATATGGGAACTCACTACGATTATTATCTCACCCCAATATTGTTGTTTCTTTTCAAGTGTTGTTTGCGGGTTATATCTAAGAGAAGTTGCCTGATCATGTTTCAAAGTATTTTGAATGTTGTAATCTTGCATTGTGGATTATGTGCAATGAAGATGTTGTACATAGATCTTAGATTTTTATTTTAGGCATTGTTGTATATCATGTACCTTAGTTTTATATTTTATTTTGGACATGTGTATATAATAATGACGTTAGGAACTTATGTTGTATTAGCACCAAATAAATTAACACTTGTATGATATTATTCTTGATATATATTATACGGGGTGTTACAATTGGTATCCGAGTAGGTCGATTCTCGACCTAGCCTTGAAACATCATAAGTAAATATATTCTTGCTTCATATGTGTGTTTACCCAACATGATTCTTAATATCACAATATGTAGTATTAGGCCTGATCAACCTAATTCTATGTGTGTGGTAGATAAGATCATGGTTGAGCGACCATGAGGATTCCAAAGTTTAGTAGACCTTGTACTTTTTAAGTAGGCTCATGCAAAGTATTTAAAAATAAGGAGAACCGGTTAGCTCAATTGAAGTCTTAGTAGGAGTGTCATACCCCAAATTTTAACCACTGAGATTTCCCATCATTGTGCAAATCATCATCACAATATGGATGTACTTACATGCCTCACCAATCTCCTCAGGGATTGTTGAGCATCCACTACAAGCAAAAATTAGGGTTTCAAGCCCTCTCAGAGCTCTTAGACAAATGATCAATCAAGAATTGACATGATCTTTAACTTGCCTAACCTCTCAAACATCCACAATGGATCAAGAGGACTCCCACATCAAGGATTAAGCCTCAAGATCGCCAGTGTCACCAAATTAGGGTTTTGGTCGGCCAGAGCCTCCAGATGGAAATTTTCCTCTGGGCATAAGCCAATGCTTCAAAGCATAACCTATGATGCCCCAAGGGACATCATAAACCCAAGCATCAAGTCAATTTAGCCTCAGGGGATACATTCATCAAAAATCAGGAATTAGGGTTTCTTGACCTAATTCACCCCTAAGTTGACTTTTGGGAAAAATCATGAGCCAAGACCTCAAGGGAAGATTTGAGAGTCTCCAATATACCACATTTATCCATTTGCAACAATGGATTGATCCAGGAAGCTTGATCAACAAGTTTCAATTTCATCTGAACCACAGTTAGGGTTTCGCGGGAAAAGTCAACTGTAGCTTTGACTTTTGACCAGGACATGCTCCCAAACCTTTGGACATGATTCAATACACCCTATAACACCTATGGAACATGTCCATCAAGTTTAATTTAGGTCAAGGACATGATTTCATAAAGGATCGCACAGTTTGGAATTCATCTGACAAAAAGTCAACTGTGCACAAAAGTCAAACTTTGACTTTTTGAGATTTTTCACAATTTTGGTTTTTTAACCCTAAAATGATGTTAATATGTGATTAGAATCATCATTCATCAAGAAAAATCAAGAAAAGTGGGATAACTTGTAAAAGGGGTAACCATAAAAAACTTAGAAATTTTCTAAGTTATGGAACAAAGTTGCTAGGGTACCAACTTTGGAGGATCATAACTCCTAAACCACAAGGCCATTTTTCCCCATCTAAAGCTGGATTTGTAGCTCTCATGGCCCTCTACAAAAGCTTCAACTACACCTCATTCTAATTCATCATGGATTTTGAGTTATGGAATGATCAAAATCACAAAAAGTGAAAATGCCACTTTTTTCCAACACTTAGTGAAATTTTCACTAAGTCAGAATCTGCCTTCACTTTTTTCCAAATGTAGCGGCATTTTTCACTTGGATCCAAAAAGTATCAAAACCAATTATGATCAAACAGTTATTGTATCATATGAGGGCTTTCCAAAATGGCCAAGAACTCCATCAAATTCCACTTGAGCCATGAGATATGACAATGGCAATGTGCCTTGTTGAAAACTGCCAAGGCTAGGCAGAATTTTGCACTTTTTCTCGATTTAGAAAAATCAGATAATTCCAAGCCTTGCCATCACTTTGGACACATCTGAGGATCAAATCTAAAGGGAACAAACACTGATCCAAGCCTCCAAAGTCTTTGGAACAAGAAGTAGCATGCCAAACCTAGAAATCCCTAAAAGAGGGACAAGACTCCAATTTTGGATTTGAGCATTCAATGGAAGCACCAAGGTGGCATGAACTGACACATTTGCAACTGAATTCAGTCAAGATTGATCCAACAACTAGGGAACCACAACTCTGTGCCCTAACCTCTAGTCAATGGCTAGAGAAGACTTGGATTCTCATTGATCAACATTGGCCAAACCTCTGCTGCAGTTGCCCTTCACTATTGATCCCAAAACAAACTTGCTCTACTATAAATAGAGCTCATTTGTGCTCAGTTTGAGTACACCAAAACCATCAAACTGATGCTTTCCTCAAAATCCCTCTCTTTAGGCCAAAATACCTTCTTTAGCAAGGTAACTCTGAGTTTTTGAGTTAGAGAACAATTCCATCACAACTCATGATCCAAACACATCCAATATACATATCTAAGCTGTCCAAACTCACACAAGTCACCTGTAATCCTTAAATCTCAAAGTCACCTCTCAAAACCTCAAAATAGGCTTTTAGTGCATTTTTCAATCCATGTCTTGATTCAGTCACTTTCCAAACCAGATAAAACCTCAAACACACTCAAAATATCATCATTGAACTGTCCCAAATGGTTCCCCCCATCTGGAACACCATTTGAGAGAGTTGCTATTTTGGCCATTTTAACCCCTTTTGTAAGAAAGGGCCAGTTTGTGTTTTTGCAGGTTCCAGCTGATTCCAATCATCCTAAAAGCTTCTAAGGGATCATTTGAGAGTGTTCAAAGCATCAAACCATTTCTAGAACAAGAAACTTGGCAGATTGCACAGAAAACTCCAAAAGCTCAAAAAAGAGGTAAGCATCATGGCTTGAACTTCCTAAAATATGCATTGCTTTGAAGTCCACTGATCATGCATCTCTTATACATGTTATATATGTTGTGTTTGCATCAATTTATCATGTAATTCATACATGTACCAAGATGTAGCACAGAAAATGCAAAATATGGCCTATTTCAAAACCACTATCGGATTTTGAGGAGGGAGCATGATCTGAAAACAATACCACCACCATTGGATTCCTTGTGAAATTCTAGGCCAGATGCATATAAATTTTGTCCCCAACCATGGAGAAATGAGAAAGTTATGGACCTTCCCGTTTCTTGCCAAAACTTGTCTTGCCTTGCCTTGGGCCAGGCCAAAAACAAGGCAAGCCTTGTATATTTGTTGGTTTGTTTTAATCAACAAATGTATCACCACCCCAGTGGTAAGGCGCGCGCCCTATAACCTTGAGGTCATGGGTTCAAACCCCACCCATGCCATTTTGTGTTTTCTCACATTTTGCTATTTTTTCCAATATTTTCATGTTTTGTTAATTAATTGGAAAATTAATAACTCCTTCAATTTTAATTATTTTTTATTGGTTCTTTTTGTAAAAAATCACAAAAATGTTGAAATATTTTATTCTAAAAAAAAATTAGATTTATATTATTTATTTAATATAATTAGTATTTTTGTGAATAAATGTCTTTTATTTGTTTTTAAACCTTTTAAAAATAAATAACCATTTTGAAAAATCAAAACCAAATAGGTTTTAATTCATCATTGTGATTAAAGCCTCATTTTTCAAAACTAAAACCAAAATCACAAGTTGTTTATTCAAACTTATTTGGAATTTTTATCATTTTATTAGTTTTCTTTGAATAATTATATTAAAAAAATGATGAAATTAGGGTTTTATTGATTTTCACCCTAACAAACTTTTTCAAATGCCATGGGCCTCTAATAGAGTGTAAGACCCAATCCCCTTTTGAAACTAAAAGCTTTTGGGCCCCAGTCATTGTATAAGACCCACGGTGTTTTTAAAACCTCGGCACGATCGTCGCCCTTTTCAAAATTAACCAGTGGGCTTCTCCTTGAGCTATTAGACCCATCTTTGTTCACCTTCAATCAATTTTGGGCCTCTTGAGAGAGTGTAAGACCCATCCCCTTTATACAGAAAACCTTTTCTCGGCCTCAGTCACTTGTATAAGTCCCTGTACAAAACGACAGTGCGATCACTACCTTGGGCCTCTCCTTGAGCTGTAAGCCCCAATTTTTCTTTCAAAAGCACTTTCTCCTTTAATTTTGTAACATACTGTTATTTTCAATTCCTTTGTTGAACAACTAACAATACAACATGGAAGCTCTACAACCGAGTAAGTGTTTACTTGCTTTCATTTACCGCTTTCATATGTATATAACTGTATTGTGGGGCTGTTTCACTGTAAGTTTTCTTTCACAAACTCATATCGACTGTGTAATAATAGTATAGATATTTAGAGTTTCCCTGGCAACTACGTCTAGAACTAGACAAAGCCTCGTCTCCTTACATCCGGCGTTCTTCCGGATATTTCAACATAACCATGAGAATTTTCTTTTACAACAATTTTAGATAACTAGGTTTAAGAAATTACTCCCTTGAACAGTTCATATACAGAAGGACAATGTTCCAAGTGAAACCCCTTTAGGAACTGTTCATCAGCCTCCTCTTGGGCTTAGTGCAAGGACCCACAGGCTTCCTAAAAGCACCCCGCCTCCTCTTGGGCGTTGTACAAGGACCCGTCGGCTTCTTAGAAGTTTTCACAACCTCCTCTTAGGCTTCGTATAATGATTCTTCCTCCGAGAAGATAGCCTCCTCTTGGGCTTCGTACAAATTGTCCCTCGGCTTCTTAAAAGTTTTTCTCGCCTCCTCTTGGGCTTCGTACAAATTGTCCCGACGACCTCTTAAAGGTATAGGAACAGAAATTCGTCATCTTAATAGAACAGTCTTTCAAAGAGTCTAAATCTTTCTATCGCCAACGTACTGCCTCTTAATTTCTCTTAAGCATAGTACAAAAGATAAAACCCGTAGACTTGGACAGTCTCAATACCCTTTGGATTTCCCAGGAGATAACCCTGATCCTCTGATCAAATCTATGAGTACAACATTACTCATATAAGAACTGATTTTCTCTTTTATCCAACATACTGGACCTGTCACTCCACTGAAACAGTCACCAGCACCCTAGCCTCCTCTTGGGCTTTGTACAATGATCCTCCCCAGCGGAGCTAACCTTTTCACACTCTCTTGTTGAGTATAAAAGACTCTCTTGTTGAGTCACCAACTTTCAGCCTCCATCTCGGGCTTCGTGTAATACCCCAAATTTTGACCACTTAGATTTCCCATCATTGTGAAAATCATCATCACAATATGGAGGAACCATCATGCTTCATTAGTCTCCCCAAAGATGGGTGAGCATCCACTACAATCAAAATTAGGGTTTCAAGCCCTCTCTGAGTGCTTAGACAAAGGATCAATCAAGAAATGACATGATCTTCAACTTGTCTAATCTCTCAAACATCCACAATGGATCAAAAAGGACTCCCACTTCAAGGATTAAGCACAAGGCTGTTCCCTTCTAGGTGGATCAAGTCTCAAGATCGACAGTGTCACCAAATTAGGGTTTTGGTCGACCAGGGTCTCCAGATGGAAATTTTCATCTGGGCACAAGGCAATGATCCAAAACATAACCTAATATGCTTCATGGAACCTCATGAACCCATTCATCAAGTCAATTTTGCCTCAGGGGATGCATTCATCAAAAATCAGGAATTAGGATTTCTTGACCTAATTCACCCCTAAGTTGACTTTTGGGACAAACCATGAGCCAAGACCTCAAGGGATGATTTGAGGGGCTCTAATATACCATATTGATCCATTTGGAACAATGGATTGATCCAAGAAGCTTGAGCAACAAGTCTCATTTTCATCTGCACCACAATTAGGGTTTTAAGGGAAAAGTCAACTGTAACTTTGACTTTTGACCTGGACATGCTCCCAAACCCTAATACATGATTGAATATACCCTATGACACCCATGGAACATGTCCATCAAGTTTGATTTAGGTCAAGGACATGATTTCCTGAAGAATTGCACAGTTTGGAATTCATCTGATAAAAAGTCAACTGTGCACAAAAGGCAACTTTGACTTTTTGAGATTTTTCACCAAAATGGATTTTTAACCCTAAAATGATGTTAATGTATGATTTGAATCATCATTCATCAAGAAAAATCAAGAAAAGTGAGATAACTTGTAAAAGGGGTAACCATAAAACTTAGAAATTTTTCTAAGTTAAAAATAAAGTGGCAAAGGTACCAACTTTGGAGGACCATAACTCCTAAACCACAAGGCCATTTTTTCTCATCCAAAGATGGATTTGTAGCCCTCATTATCACCTACAAAAACTTCAACTACAAGTCATTCCAATTCATTAAGGATTTTGAGTTATGGAGTGATCAAAGTGGCTGAAAAGTGAAAATGTCACTTTTTCCAACACTTAGTGAAATTTTCACTAAGTCAGATTCTGCCTCACTTTTTGCCAAATGCAGGGGGATTTTTCACTTGGAATCAAAAGAGATCAAAACCAAACTTGTTCAAACAGTTGTTGTATCACGTAAGAGCTTTCCAAAATGGCCAAGAACATTTCCAAATTCAACCTACACCATGAGATACAACATTGCCAAGTTGCCTTGCTGAAATCTGTCAAGGCAAGGCAGAATTTGCAACTTTGGTCGATTTGCCAAAATCAGCCAAATTCACTTGCTCCAATCCACTTGGACACCTCAGAGGATTGAATCTAAAGGGGACAATCACTGAGCCAAGCCTCCAAAGTTCATGGAACAAGAAATAGCATGTTGAACCTAGAATGGCCAAAATAGGCACAAGACTTCAAATTTGGAATGAGGCATTCAATGGAACCATCAAGGTGGCATGGACTGAGCCATTCTCATCTGAAATCAGTCAAGACTTATCCAAGACCAAGGGGACCAAAGCTCTGTGCCCTAACCTCTAGTCAATGGCTAGAGGAGACTTGGATTTTCATTTGCCAACATTGGCCAAACCTACTTACCAGCTGCCATGCACTATTCCTTGCAAAACAAACTTGCTCTAATATAAATAGAGCTCAATTGTGGTCAGTTTAAGTACACCAAAGCCATCTAACAGATGCTTTCCTCAAAATCTCTTTCTCTTGGCAAAAATGCATTTCTTAGCAAGGTAGCTATCGGGTTTTGAGTTTGAGAGCAATTCTGCACAAACCAATCACTCACACACCTCACATACATCACATATGAGCTGATCAAACACTCACATAACTTCTGGAACATCAAAATCTCAAAATCACTTGCCATCCACACAAGTTTGAAGTGAAGTTGCAGCTGAGATGCCATAAACTGATCCAGTCCATTTCAATTCAATCCAAGTGTTCAAACACAATCCATAGGGTGTAGGGAAGCTGTTCAGATCATCACCACTCATCTATAACACCTCCAAATCAAAAATCACTTTGAACTTGCTGTCACGACTTGGAGGTAAGCACATACTTGGTAATCTCTCAATCTATGCATATTTCCTAGCACAATAATTTGGCCATATTTTCATAATCATGCATGGAATGTTTTCCCTCAATTAATTGCATTGTTTGAATCGTGTATCAAAAATCCTAGCCTTCATGCAGAAATTAGGGTTCTTGAGGTTTCTTCGTGATTTCTTGTTGTATGTTTAATATAAATGAAATTAAAGTACATAGACATGATCGTGAGGTTGAGACGAGCATAATGATATGTGGATTGCATGATATGATTACGTATTCATGGAGATTGGATAGAAAACGCAAATCTGAGAAACCAAGAACACGCGCGTGTTCTTCAGCTTGTTCTTGGCGCCTTTTTTTCAAATTCAAATATTTGAATTTTGTGATTTTGTTTAATTGATTCAAAAATTAATTTCTCTCTGAGTTTTAATGATTTTGAGTTGATTCTTTTTTTAATAATTCACAAAAATGTTAAAATATTTTATTTTATCAAAAAATCCCAAAAATATTATTTATTTCATATAATTGATATTTTTGTAAAGAATTAATATTTTGATTGTTTTTGGCATTTTAAATATTTTTTCTACATTGATTTTGCAACTTTTAATGCTTTCTAATTATTTTGTAGGTCAATACTTAATTTTTGAAGCATTAATCCAAGATCACAATTTGTTTTCCATGTGTTAAACAATTTTTGATCATTTTAATTGAATTTTTATTCAATTAAATACATTTTGAAAACAAATTAGGCTTTTGGATTAATTCAACCCTCATAAATCATTTTCAAAACACTTTGGGCCTCTATTAGAGTGTAAGACCCAATCCTTTTTTTTGACCAAATCATCTTTGGGCCTCACTTATTGTATAAGTCCCGATACCGTCAAAAAACAAACGGCGCGATCGTCGCCTTTTCAAAAATCATCTGGGCCTACCCACGAGTAGTAAGACCCATTTATTTTTCTTCAAACCTTTTTGGGCCTCTTGAGAGAGTGTAAGACCCATCCCCCCTTGTAAAAAAACTTTTTGGGCCTCACTCATTGTATAAGTCCCTCTGTACAAGTAAACGGCGCGATCGTCGCCCGTTTAAAAATAAGACCCATTCAAAACACTTTGGGCCTCTAATAGAGTGTAAGACCCAATCCCCCTTTTAACCAAAACATTTTGGGCCTCACTTATTGTATAAGTCCCTCTGCGTTAAAAGAAAACCACGGCGCGATCGCCATTTTTAAACGAAAAATCATCTGGGCCTACCCTCGTGTTATAAGCCCCACTCTTTTTCTTTAAACTTTTTTGGGCCTCTTGAGAGAGTGTAAGACCCATCCCTTTGTACAGAAAACCATTTTGGGCCCCAGTCACTTGTATAAGTCCCTCTGTACAAAGTCAAACAGTGCGCTCACTGATAAAACCCTGGGCCTCTCCTTGAGCTGTAAGCCTCAGATCTTTCTTTTTCAAAGCACTTTCTCCTTTGATTTTGAATATACTGTTGTTTTTAATCTTTCTTTGTTGAACAACTAACCAAACAGCAAGGAAGCACTCCAACCGAGTAAGTGGTTATCGCTTTCATTTACTGCTTTCATATACATATAACTGTATTGTGGGGCTGCTCACTATAAGTCTCCTTTCATAAACTCATATCTATTGTGTAATAATAGTATAGATATTTCGAGTTTCCCCGGCAACTACGTCTAGAACTAGGTGACGCCGTTTCACTTATTCGTAGAAATAGACGCCTAGATCCCCAATAGGAGCACCAGATACAGTCTTCTCTTCGGCTGTCCTCCTTAGGAATCGTCAAGAAGCTCTACTCCCCAAGATGAATGTATTCTCCGTGAATGGCATCTTTGAGTTTCTTCCCAATTCTCGAACTTTCCTGACTTGATCTATTCCTTGTGGATAGCTTGCCTTGAATGTCTCGGGGTTTGGGTACCCACTACGGTCATAATCTTGGACCTTAACTAAGGAACCCTCTTTAAAAGCTAAAAGTCGCTGGATAGTAAACCTCACACGTTTACCAGTGGTTTTCATCTTTAAAAGAGTTATCTCTCCTAATGGAAAGGAGATGATAGACCCACGGGCTTCTTAAAAGCATCGGCCTCCTCTTGGGCATTATTCAAGGACCCTACGGCTTCTTAGAAGTATTCACAGCCTCCTCTTAGGCTTCGTATAATGATCTCTTCCTTCGGGAATGATAGCCTCCTCTTGGGCTTCGTACAAGGACCCGTCGGCTTCTTAAAAGTTTCCAGCCTCCTCTTGGGCTTCGTACAAATTGTCCCGACGACCTCCTAGAGGTATAGGAACAGAACCTAGTCATCCTCATAGAACAGTCCCTTCATAGAGTCTACTACTGTTTCTCAAAGCATAGTACAAAAGATAAAACTCTAGACACGGACAGTCTAACTTCCTTGAGTCTCAAAGACATTCTCAAGCACCCTTCGTTAAATAGGAAGGAAACCCGCAGACTCAGACAGTCTCGATACCCTTTGGATTTCCCGTTTCCTCAAAGAGAAGGAAATATCCCTGATCCTCAAATTAAATCCCTGTGTCCAGTGTTACTCATATAAGAACTGATTTTCTCTTTTAAATCAGTATATTGGATCTGTCACTCAACTGAAACAGTTACAATAGCCTCCATCTCGGGCTTCGTACGAGATACCAAAATTCTCCCCAGTGGAGTCAAAACAACCTTTTCGCCTCTCTCTCGGGCTTTGTACGAGATACAAAAACACTCTCTTACTGAGTATAAAAGATTCTCCAACTGAGTCAACTCTTTGCTAGCCTCCTCTTAGGCTTTGTATAACGATATGCCCCACTGGGTCAAAAACTTTTAGCCTCTCTCTCGGGCTTTGTACGAGACACAAAATAGCCTCCTCTTAGGCTTTGTATAATGATTTTACTAGCAGAAATTAGCCTCCTCTTAGGCTTTGTATAAGAAAACCACTGGTTGATCCAATCGACCTTTTAGCATCAAAGTTGTGCCTCGTTCGCAGTACACAAACATCAACAACTCCTTTCCCTTCATCTAATCGCTGTAAGCGGCAAGCCTCTGGATCATCTACATCTATGCCACTGTCCCTCTTTTAGCATGAGAAATTCCTAAGGAAAGATGGCATTGCTCTACACTGAGTTAAAGTCTTCTCCTTTAGGTTAAAACCCTTTCTTCGGAAATTATGGCATTGCTCGGATCCGCGTATCCCAGTTAAATTAATTCTCCTTCCCCCTCTTTAGAGATGACAAATTCTCTCTAAAGTAGAGGTCTTTCAGCTTCACGTCTTGGGCTTTGAACAAGACACAAATACACCTTTTAGCTTCACGTCTTGGGCTTTGAACAAGACACAAATAGACCTTTTAGCTTCACATCTTGGGCTTTGAACAAGATAGAAATCACCTTTCGCTTCATGTCTTGGGCTTTGAACAAGACACCAAAACACCCATTTCCTCCCATAGAATAGGAGGAACTACGAACGCTCTGATTTC
The DNA here is from genome assembly GCA_022829125.1 of Lathyrus tuberosus. NCBI lineage: Eukaryota > Viridiplantae > Streptophyta > Magnoliopsida > Fabales > Fabaceae > Lathyrus > Lathyrus tuberosus. The sequence goes on along the minus strand of JALAZF010000301.1, from coordinate 4,610,346 downwards.
CCTGTTTCGGTAAACGGGAATACGTAGGCATAAGATCGAAAGAAAAGATCTTAGCGAGCGCAATCAACAAAAAACCCAAATCCCATATCTTCGTCAATCAAAAGAAGTAATTCAAAAGCGCCAGTCCTAATATCCTAATCCTTATTCCCCGCCAGAAACCTTCTGCCCAGGTAAAAAAGAAAGAGAACAGTATTGGCGAAAATACAAATAACCAGTACAAAGGCCCCCCCACATTGATAGCATCCGTAACCTAACAGACCGCTGTTTAAACTCAGTATGCAAGCAGGGTTAATTGGAGACTTCTATTTCCCTTCCTTATTTAGCTCACAATAGGATAAAAAATGAATCGACCTGTAGTTTAAAGCTCAAACCGCAGAGAGCAACCAGCGCTTAAGAACCGCGTCCAAAATCGTTCGCTACAGAAAAGTGGCGCCCACCGTGGGGCCAATCTCATTTCGCCTTAGGGCATCATCCCCGTTTTCCACGGAAAATGGGAACTCTGCTGAGGAGAAAGATTGACCTATGCTGGTCCATCTCTTGGGCTGAGAACCACAGATTGGGGCTTCCGCCGGGGAACCCATTTCTGTCAGGAACTTAAGATTCATAGCTTTATAAGTCTAGGATGATTAGGACAAATATATATATTGCTTTTCCTAAATGCTATACGTGTTTATTTTTCTGCTACTGGGAATGCGTGTGATGCCGCATGTGGTGAGAATGAGTATACACTTAAGATAAGTGATGGCGACGGGGTCGACCATCAACCTCAGTGGAGGATGACCAACGCAACCCATTCACTCTTATAGCCAATGGGCCGGTTGTTAAGTCTGAGAAGATGAGGAGCCAAATCCTTTCGTAGTGCGGAAACTATCGGAAATAGTTGTTACGCGATACTACCCTCATTTGAGGCTGGTGATCTATTCTCGGTGAATGGCACTTACTCTAAGATTGCTCTATAACTCGCTGGCGATCCGCTTGTTGTTTTGCTTTCCTGGGAGGAGCTGATGCTAATGAGTACAGGTACAAAAATCACCCTAGTATAAACCTTTGGGGATGGGTAGAGCCTTGACTTCATGACAACGACCCTTTGACCCCATGTTTTTTCTATGTTTTTGTGTGCTGCATTCATGCATTCATTTAATAAAACATTAAAACATTCAAAAAAATTCTCTTCTAGTCTCTCTGTTTTTCAAATTAAACTAAGACTGTGATTGCAAATATCAGAGAAAACGATTACGCTAATGGATTTTGGTAGAAGGAGAACTCGCCAGTATACCTTCAAGGTTCCAAAACTAGGGGATTTGAGAAGGTTAGCAAGGATGATCGCTAACCCTGAGGCTTTCAGAGCCAAGCACGGTGGTTTGCTACCACTGTTAAGAGTCCATGTGATTGAGGGATTCATGGATGCGCTCATTCAGTTCTACGATCCGGTTTATCACTGTTTCACATTCCCGGATTACCAGCTAGCACCAATGCTAGAGGAGTATTTTCATCTGACTGATTTACATATCACTGATCGAGCTCCATTTTCTAGACTGGAAGAAATTCCAAAGAATCAGACTATTGCAATAGCAATTCATTTGGACGAGTCTGAGGTCCGGACTCACATGACCACTAAGGGTGGCATCCAAGGTTTGCCAGCCTAGTTCCTGACCAAGAAAGCTCTGTACTTTGCTAGTATAGGGAACATAACTGCTTTTGAAAACATCTTTGTCTTTCTCACCTATGGATTATTTTTGTTTCCCAACATCAATAACTTCGTCGATATCAACGCTAGTAAGGTTTTTCTCATTGGAAACCCTGTGCCGACTTTGCTCGCAGATGCGTATCATTCTGTACACTTAGGAAATTTATACAGCGGATGGGAGATCACATGTTGTGTACCTTTGCTCTACAAATGGTTTATCTCTCACTTGCCCAAGTCTGCTGCTTTTTGGGATTGCAAGAGTGTCTTACGTTGGTCGCAGAAGATCATGTCTCTCACCAACTCTGATATAGATTGGTGTAATAGGATTTATGAGGGAATCAGAATCATTGACCGTTGTGGAAACTTCCCCAGCGTACCCCTCATAGGAACTAAAGGAGGAATCAACTATCATCCAATATTGGTTCTTCGTCAATTTGGATACCCGATGAGACACATCCCACTGGGTGTTCATCTGGAAGGTCTTTTCTTCAAAGAAGAAGAAAATGACAGAGCACTAAAGATGGAAATAGTGCAAGCTTGGAAACATGTTCATAATAAAGGACGTGAGTCTCTGGGAAAACCGGACTGTGTCTCTGTGGAGCCTTATCTCCATTGGGTACAAACTAGAGCTCTCAAGCTAAAGATGCCTTATCCTCATTACGGAATTCTTCCGCCGAGGGAAATTGTCATGTACTTCATGACGGAAACTGAAAGGCTTCAGGTTACTCTCAACAAAGTTCAAAAGGAAAGAAGATCTTGGAAGAACAAGTACCGCACCCTCGATGTAAAGTGTATCCAAATACAGCAACTACTAAAAGAGAAAGATGCTCTGATTGAAATTTTGGAGCAGCATGCTGTAGATAATCAAGATGACCAAAGGAATTTGCTCACTCCTTTCACTTGGCAAAGGAATGACAACCCGACAACGGCCCAAGAGCCCCGGTCAAAGAAAAGGAAGATACCAGAATCAGCACCCGGTTTCTCCTCAGAGAGGACTCGGGACCCATTAGTTTAGGTTTCTGTTTCTGCACTTTGTAATCTACTGTATTTCCATTTCTGTAATCCTTTGGAATTCAATAAAAAAGGGGTTTCCCCACTGTTTGATATTTGCAATCTAATTGTCGAAGTTTATTTTAATTAAACCTAAAAACAATTAATATAATCATTGCATTCATCATTCTCACATCGCGTATTCTCCTTACCAACGAATCTCACGTTTGTGTCTCGATTCTAGAGTCAAACTGTCTCATTCGTATAATACTCGGGCCAATCGTCAGAAAAAGATGGATGATCTTGAGGAAGAAAACAGAGAGTTGAAAGAAGAGATCGACACTCTGAGAGAGGATATGAGAAAGCTTTGTAACGACATGCAAGCCATGGCAGAAGCTCAGCTACAAAGAACTGTGATCTCAGAGATCACCTCAACGCCCATCATAGAAAAGTATGATCCTAGGTATCAGATGCCGAAAGATCGTCCTTGGGGCATGCCTGTTAACTATATCCCGAAAGGATATGTTCCGCCGATCACTGAAGATCAGGGAATCGCAACAGAAGCCGCTGGGCCTGAAGGTTACAAACTTCGGGAAAGCGAAGATGCCAGGGGCATACTCAAGACTCCTGAAGGTTACAAACTTTGGGAGGCGCCAAGACTTACTGCCGTAGTCACGGTACCACCCCCTGTGGTGCACACTGTCCCGGAAGGACAGATTCCACGGACACCTTCTGATAAGAAGGAAACTATGTTTGACAGAATGGATGAATTCCAGGAGCAGTTCCTGGAAATGCAGAAGGAGCTGCAAGCCATTCGCGGTCAGGATCTATTTGGAAAGGACGCCGCAGACCTCTGCTTGGTCCCAAATGTGAAAGTCCCGCACAAGTTCCAAGTGCCCGACTTTGAAAAATACAAGGGTAACTCTTGCCCTCAGAGCCATCTGGTGATGTACGCTCGGCGGATGTCAGCTCAGACGGAGATTCAGGACCTGCTGATTCACTACTTCCAGGATAGTTTAACCGGTGCCGCACTCAAATGGTACATGGGTTTAAACCGTACTACGATCAGTACATTCAGAGATCTTGGTACTGCCTTCGTCCAACAATACAAGTACAATTTGGACATGGCACCCGACAGAGATCAACTCAGATCAATGTCGCAAAAGGAAAAGGAAACCTTTAAGGAGTATGCTCAAAGGTGGCGTGAAATTGCGCTCAAATTTGTCCACCTCTTGAGGAAAAAGAGATGACAAAGATCTTCTTAAATACCTTAAGCTCATTTTACTACGGCCGAATGGTCGCTAGTGCACCCAGTGATTTCACCGAAATGGTCGGCATGGGTGTACGTCTTGAGGAAGCCGTCCGAGAAGGACGTTTGGTAAAAGACACTGGATCAACGAGCGGTACTAAAAAATACGGTAGTGCTCTCCCTAAGAAAAAAGAGCAAGATATTGGGAATATCTCTCTCGGAAAGCAAAGGCGACGTTATCAGCCAGTAGCAGCTGTTACTCCTGCTATCGGCCCCGCGCCTGTTCCTATGTATCAACCTCAGGTTGCGCAGAGCCAACCTGACCAACAAAGGACACAACAACCTCTTCAGCAGGCTTGTCCTCCATATAACAACAACCGTACAACACGGCCACCAGGATTTGATCCTATACCTGTAACGTACGCAGAACTGTTTCCGTTACTGCTAGCCAAGGGGCACATTCAGACTAAGTCTCCCCTTTCAGTTCCGGAAAATCTGCCTTTCTGGTTTAAGGTGGATCAAACATGCCCTTATCATCAAGGAGGTTCAGGGCATAACATTGAGACTTGCCTCAATTTCAAATCCTACGTGCAAAAGCTTGTTAGGAGCAGGCTCTTATCTTTTAAAGATACGAATCCTAATGTTTTTACGAACCCGCTGCCTCAACACGAGAAAGCTGCAGTCAATCTGATTGAGAAAGAGACTAACAATGTCTATCAAATTCACGATGTACTCTTATTGGGGACCAATCTGGTCAAGATGCATTATAGACATAGTGGATATGGCCATGTGCCACCTCATAACTATCACCAGTGTGATATCTGCTCTAAAGATAACCAAGGATGTTCGGTAGTGCAAGCAGCTCTATAGGAACAAATGGATCTTGGATGGATCCAAGAGCACCGAGTTCATGGAGTCAACATGGTTTACACGAATTCTAACGTCATTCAGAACCACGATATTCGTGCAATGAATGTCAACTTGGTGGCGATGCACTCAAGGCAAAGCCAGTATCATAATCTGCCGCGGCACGATTATAGTTCTTGTCTGATTTCTCGGTAAACAAACAGGGATGCTCTTTCATACAAGAGGCCCTCCAGCGTCAGATGGATCTTGGATGGATCCAAGACTACCATGATAGGAATTCCTATCAAATCAACATGGTTCAGATCTTTGATATTCGCGTGATGAATACCAACCTGGTAGAGTTACATGCTGAGCAGGTCCGACTCGGATTCTTAATATCACATGACTATCAAACCTGTGAAGCGGGTTGTGAAAATGATCGAGGTTGTACCCTTGTCCACGAGGCACTTCAGCACTTGTTAAATCACTGGTGGATGCCAATCTATATGGACGAAGATACTCAGCAGATTAGTATCAATAACAGGAATCCTACTCGTCGTCAAAGTCAGGATGTCCGGTCAATGGAAGGTAACCTAGTGAGGTTACATTGTATTCAAAGTGGGCGTGGCCAGGTGCCACCACACAACTATGACAGTTGTAGCGTCTGTTTGGAAAGTAACCAAGGGTGTTACCTTGTGAGAGCAGCTCTTCAGGGTCAGATCGATCATGGAGAAATTCATCCATATCCAGGTTCAGGACCCATCATTTGGTCGCCGAACTACCTTGCCGATCAAGTTAAGGATGTTGTCACGATCTCTGGTCATCACCAGATCAGGGATGTTTTTGCCATCGTCCCTCTACTTGACGAATCTAGAGTTCCCAACCGGGAACGGATCGAGGTTACTTATGATGGTCAGAAAAATCAGAAGGTTCCCATAGTCATCTATCTACCGGGGCCACTACCGTATGAATCAGCTAAGGCAATCCCTTACAAATACGGTGCAACAATAATCGAGAATGGAAAGGAAATTCCATTACCCTCCGTCGTGAATATTGCAGACATCAGTTGTGTAACACGGAGCGGTCGAATCTTCAACCGAGGAGTTGGAGAACTTATCAAAGAAAAGGAACTTCAGACAGAAGCTCCCGATCCACTAGTCGGTCAATCCAGTGATCCCGACCTTTCGAAAAACAAAGATGAGATGCTAAAGCTCATCCAAAGGAGTGAATATAACATTGTTGATCAACTGTTACAGACTCCTTCAAAGATCTCAGTGTTATCACTGTTACTCAGTTCAGAAGCCCACAGGGAGGCTCTACAGAAAGTCTTGGAGCAAGCCTTTGTGGAACAGGATGTAACAATCAGACAGTTCGATAACATTGTCTCTAACATCACTTCCTACAACAATTTGGGATTTAGTGATGAGGAATTACCCGAAGAGGGTCGCCGTCATAACATGGCGCTCAACATCACAGTTAACTGCCAGGGCGATGCTTTAGCCAACGTACTGGTAGACACAGGGTCAGCCCTGAATGTTATGCCGAAGTCCACTTTAACGCAATTATCATTCAAGGGCCCTCCGATGAGAGTCCGCGAGGTCGTCGTCAAAGCATTCGACGGATCCAGGAAAATAGTTATCGGCGAAGTGGATCTTCCCATAACTATTGGTCCTCACACTTTCCAAATCACTTTCCAGGTCATGGACATCTGGGCAACATACAGTTGTTTATTAGGAAGACCTTGGATACATCAGGCTGAGCGGTTACTTCAACCCTCCACCAAAAGCTAAAGTTCGTCAAGAACGATCAACTTGTCACGGTTTATGGGGAACAAGCCTTGCTTGTAAGCAACTTATCATCATCTACTTGTGTGGAACCCGAGGAGGTTATTGGAACTCAGTTCCAAGCACTATCGGTGAGCAAGAATGATCAATCCGAAGAAGGAACTTTAATTTCTTCATACAAAGATGCTATCAAAGCGGTCGAGAGTACCGATACAATCGGATGGGGATGGCTTGTCATTCCTATTGAAAATAAAACAAAGAAGGGTCTTGGTTTTTCTGCAACCTGTACCCAGACAGCCGCCAACGATGAAAGTCTTCATCCCCTTCAAAACTTCTTCCACAGTGGAGGTTTTCTTCACCTAGTGTCTCAGACAGTTCATGTTATCAATGAGGAAGATCCCTCTGACACAGATGAAGAATGGAAGTCCTACCTTAACAAGGACGGCTATATGTCTCAGGAAGAGGTGCCTATGCCTTTTTACTTTCCTATAGAAAGTCCGAGATTTATACCAAGATCAGATGTCGAAATGATCTACGGAGATTGTGATCCGGAAGGATGCCGTGCTCCGCCAAATTCATTAGAGGAAGACACTCTGATGAAAGAAAACTTTGATCACAATTACTATGGCCCGATGGATGGTCTGCCAATGTGGCAGCCTTACCCAGGAAACTTGGGGCAAGAAAGTCAGCCGAGTAATGAAACTCAGCTGAGCATCATTGAACAGAATACCTGTGTCCCCGCCATGTCATGGGATCAACACTCAGGTCATTCGGAAACTACTCAACATGAAGATGAATTCGCAACGTTTGCAGGACTAGAATTCATCAACTATGCTTTTCCTGAGGTCAACGTCATCGAGAGGGATGACTTCTCCAGTTCCAAAGAAGTTTGGGACACTTTGGGACAACCAAGTGGAAAATACGACTTTATGGTCAAGTACACTGCTCCCGAAAGCTCTCGTATTAGGCTCGAAGATATCCAGTCAACTGGATGGGGAGATACAGCTGAGAGCACCAATGCTATGGAAAATACAACAGAGGAATCCTCCTACGACAATCCTGCTTGGGAGACAGATTCCAATGATCCTGCTCCACCAGAAATCAGCATCATTTCTGAAGACAAATCAAGGAAGGTGCCAGACTTTGTGATTCACCAAGGAGTTCGCCGCCAATGGGTTGCCGTTGAGGTTCCGAAGGTCGTTCATCAGTCAAAGTAATTGCCATCTTTAAACCTTTCACCCTGCCCAGGTGAAACGGATATTTTGATAGGGCTCGTTTTCTGTAAATTTCCCTCTTCGCTTTGCCCAAAGCGACAGAGTTTTGTTTTATAGGGTTGTAGTTTCAAGAGTCGACTTGTTCATTAATAAAATAACGTCGTTCTGTAATTTCCGCATTAATTGCTGTTTTCTCTTTTTTGCTTTCTCAGAAAATGGTAATCCTAAAAAAAAAACATTCAATAATAAAAACAAGCAGTAAAATAAATACACTGCACACACTTACATTTTCTCTATCTCTTCTAAACACGAATCATCACGTCATGCAGATTGCTTGTTTTATACCCCGTTGAAACATACGATCCTATGCCTTCGTCCAACTTTGAGTTCCCGGTATTCGAGGCTGAAGAAGAAAATGACAACGAAATTCCAGAAGAGATCTCCCGACTACTCAGACAAGAGGAAAGGTCCATTGAACCTCACAAAGAACCGTTGGAAACGGTAAACTTGGGTTCAGAAAAAGAGAGAAAAGAAGTCAGGATCGGAGCATTGCTCAGTCCAACTGCCAGAGAGAGTTTGATAAAGCTTCTCAAAGAATTCCCCGATGTATTCGCTTGGTCCTATCAGGATATGCCAGGGTTGGATACCAGCATCGTGGAACATCACTTACCATTAAGATTGGAATGTCCGCCAGTAAAGCAAAGGTTGAGACGCACTCACCCGGACATGGCCATCAAAATCAAAGAGGAGGTACAGAAACAGATCGACGCGGGTTTCCTCGCTACATCTGAATTTCCTCAATGGTTAGCCAACATCGTACCCGTTCCCAAAAAGGACGGAAGGGTCAGAATGTGTGTTGATTACAGACATTTGAACAAGGCAAGTCCAAAGGACGACTTTCCTTTACCACACATTGACATGCTGGTTGACAGCACAGCAAGGTTCAAAGTATTCTCCTTCATGGATGGATTCTCGGGCTATAACCAGATCAAAATGGCGCCGAAAGACATGGAGAAAACTTCGTTCATTACCCCATGGGGTACCTTTTGTTACAAGGTAATGCCGTTCGGTTTGAAGAATGTCGGGGCAACCTATCAAAGGGCCATGACTACTCTGTTTCATGACATGATACACAAAGAAATCGAGGTATATGTCGATGATTTGATTGCAAAATCAAGAACAGAGGATGAGCACGTTGAACATCTGTCAAAATTGTTCGAACGTCTATAAAAATTCAAGCTCCGCTTGAATCCCAACAAGTGCACCTTCGGTGTCCGTTCAGGGAAACTACTAGGGTTCATCGCCAGCCAGAAAGGGATTGAGGTTGATCCTGACAAGGTCAAGGCCATTCAAGAAATGCCTTCTCCGAAAACTGAAAAACAAGTCAGAGGATTCCTGGGACGTTTGAATTACATCTCCAGATTTATATTCCTTATGACCGCGACTTGTGCGCCGATTTTCAAGTTATTGAAAAAGAACCAGGATTGCGTTTGGTCAGAAGACTGCCAAACTGCCTTCGACAGTATTAAGGAATATTTGTTGAATCCTCTGATTCTATCACCTCCAGTGGAAGGAAGACCACTGATCATTTACCTCACAGTCCTAGAGGACTCAATGGGATGTGTACTTGGCCAACAAGACGAAACTAAAAGGAAAGAGTCTGCCATTTACTATCTAAGCAAGAAATTCACCGACTGCGAGACTCGATACACAATGCTTGAGAAAACTTGTTGCGCTTTGGCTTGGGCAGCCAAACGTCTTCACCAGTACATGATTCGTCATACTACTTGGTTGGTCTCTGAAATGGATCCAATCAAGTACGTTTTTGAAAAACCTGCTCTCACGGGAAGGATTGCCCGTTGGCAGATGTTACTATCAGAATATGACATAGAGTACCATGCTCAGAAAGCCGTTAAGGGAAGTATTTTAGCCGATCATTTGGCTCATCAACCGATTGACAATCAAGAATCAATCGGGTTTGACTTCCCAGACGAAGATGTCATGTATCTAAAAATGAAAGATTGTGATGAACCGCTACCCAGTGAAGGGCCAGAACCAGGTTCCCAGTGGGGACTCATCTTTGACGGAGCAGTTAATCATTATGGAAACGGAATTGGAGCAATCATTGTTACCCCTCAGGGTTCCCACATTCCTTTCACTGCCAGACTTACGTTCAAATGTACGAACAACGAGGCCGAATACGAAGCTTGTATTATGGGTCTCGAAGAAGTAATTGATTTAAGGATCAAAAACTTGGACGTATATGGCGACTCAGCTCTGGTTATTAACCAGATAAAAGGAGATTGGAACACATACCAATCAGGATTGATTCCTTACAAAGACTATGCAAGAAGGTTGTTACACTTCTTCAACAGAGTCGACTTTCATCACATCCCTCGTGATGAGAATCACATGGCTGATGCATTAGCCACTCTCTCTTCCATGATTAGTGTAGGTCAATGGAATGATATACCTAAGATCGACATAATGCGCCTTGAACGGCCCGCTTACATCTTCGCGATTGAAGCAGTCATAGACGGCAGACCTTGGTATCACGATATCAAATGCTTCCTTCAGAAACAAGAGTACCCATCTGGGGCACTCAGAAAAGACAGGAAAACCCTCAGAAGATTGGCTGGAAACTTCTTCCTGAGCGGTGACACTCTTTATAAGAGAAATTTTGACATGGTCTTGCTCCGATGCGTCGACAGACCAGAAGCAGACGTGCTCATGAAAGAAATTCATGAAGGATCCTTTGGAACTCATGCCAACGGACACACAATGGTGAGAAAAATTCTCAGGGCCGGGTATTATTGGTTGACCATGGAATCTGACTGCTACAAGTACATGAGGAGGTGTCACAAGTGTCAGATATACTCCGACAAAATTCATGTACCGCCATCACATCTTAAAGTTCTTTCTTCCCCGTGGCCTTTTTCCATATGGGGAATCGACATGATTGGCATGATTGAGCCCAGGGCTTCAAACGGACATCGGTTCATCCTGGTAGCCATTGACTATTTCACCAAGTGGGTCAAAGCAGCGTCATTCGCCAATGTAACTCGACAAGTGGTGGTCTGATTTATCAAAACAGTATCATCTGCCGTTATGGTGTTCCAAGCGAGATCATTACTGATAATGGATCTAACTTGAACAATAAGATGATGAAAGAGTTGTGTGCTGAGTTCAAGATTGAACACCATAACTCATCTCCCTACCGACCCAAGATGAACGGAGCGGTAGAAGCGGCTAACAAGAACATCAAGAAGATTGTTCAAAAAATGGTTGTAACCTATAAAGATTGGCACGAGATGCTACCCTTTGCTCTTCATGGTTATCGCACATCTGTCCGCACTTCAACAGGGGCTACCCCTTTCTCTCTAGTATATGGCATGGAGGCAGTTCTCCCCATAGAAGTAGAGATCCCATCAATCCGGGTATTGATGGAAGCTAAGCTCACCGAAGCTGAATGGTGTCAAAGTCGACACGACGAACTAAACCTGATCGAAGAAAAGAGAATCACGGCACTATGCCACGGTCAGTTATATCAGCAAAGAATGAAGAGGGCGTTTAACAAAAAGGTCCGACCTCGTGTCTTCAGGAAAGGAGACCTTGTGCTCAAGAAGATACAATCATTTCTCACTGACTCTCGGGGCAAATGGACCCCAAATTATGATGGCCCCTATGTGGTCACGAAAGCTTTCTCAGGCGGTGCCTTGAGACTTGCAACCATGGACGGAGAGGAATTTGCCTACCCCACGAATGTTGATGTAGTCAAGAAATACTTCGCCTAAACTAAAAAAAAACGTCTCGGTGGATTGAAAACCCGAAAGGGCGGTCCAGGCAAAAGTTAGAGACATGAAAAAAAAAGAATCATCCCGATGGATTGGAAATCTCATAGTACAATCCAGGCAAAAGTTAGGGATAATGGCAAGTAACTATGTTCAACAGAGGCAAGTCCCTCACTAGTAGTTACATCATCTATCGGAGGAAATCTCCAGTCAAAGGTCATCTTCGACAGAAGCTCAGGATGCCCCGAATTCAAAGTTGGTAGAAGGATAGTGGTCGTTATGTTTCAACGTAGCCCTTTTCCCTGTAAATTACCGTTTTCTAACTTTGTATATACTCTTTGGAATCACGCGTTTGGCTGATCTCCATCGTATCAATAAAATTTGAGCCCTTGTGCTTTTGTTTGTAATTCTTGCTTGTTTTAGCTTTACAGAACGACGTTGTTTAAACTTAATCAGCGATTCTTGAAATAAAACAAAAATGAATTTACTTGTTAAAACTTTTTCTGCTTTTAAAATAAAGATGGAAATTTCTTTTGACTGTTGAACATCAGAAGAACATCGATCGCTTCTCCCGAAGTAAGTGAACTTCAAAGTGCAGAATCAAAGTACTCCTTCTAAGCCAGTATGCCTGAATGAAGGGATCAACTGTGTCAGAGACCTTGTTTCGTCTGACATCCTCGGCCGAGTTCTCATCTCTTAAGCTCGATCAACATAGCTCCCAACGGGACTATCTCTCCTAAGCAAGGTTGAATTGCTATTTTGAATCAACGGTACTTCTTCGCCCCGCGATGGCCGAGTTTCCAATTGTGTTCATCCATTAGTCTGTATGTCGCGTCTGTTTTGTCAGCATATACATACATACTTCATGCATTTTATTTGCGTTCGCATTTCGTATTGCATCACTATCACTTGAGTCGGTCTTGTCCCCTAGTGATAAACAGTTTTCTCAATCGAGTTTGTCAGTTCTTTCCTCGTCAGGAAGTTTTGCGTCTGCACAATCTCGCCACCAGTGTATCTTTAGATCAGAGTCGGCACTTGGCCACTTTGATAACTTGAACCTCTGAAAAGCCAGAGAAAACTCTCAATAAACATCACTCTTCGCCATTGAAGATGATATCCTTGCTTTCCCGGATTAAGGAAAATCCACAGAGAAAGCCTCGTGATCAGAGATTCGGCAGCATGCCAGTTTTGCTCCAAAAGGACCGCTGATGAAAAGGTCATCGGCCCCACAAAATTGGACCCCATCATATGGCGTTTCTCCGGGAAGATCCCGAGAAAAGTATGATGAAAGATCCCAAATGAAAACAGTTTCTCAAGAGTATCGTTTTCCCCAGTAGAAACAAATGGCGTCTCCAACAGAGAAGTTTGTACACCTCTACAACTCAGACGAATGGGTTCCCTATCAAGTCTGACATCAAAACTTTTTCCACTCAAATGGCATCTCCCCAGGAAAATTCGGCGAGAAGTTTGAGGAAAGCCGCTATGAATAGCGTCCCTTGTCAAGAAAGTTTATTGACAAAAGAAACTAAGACCAGTTCTTGGTAGGAAACCAGGATCGAGGGGAAGTTTAAATCAGAAACTAAGACCAGTTCTTGGTAGGAAACCAGGATCGAGGGGAAGTTTAAATCAGAAACTAAGACCAGTTCTTGGTAGGAAACCAGGATCGAGGGGAAGTTTAAATCAGAAACTAAGACCAGTTCCTTGGTAGGAAACCAGGATCGAGGGGAAGTTTACCTTTTCTAAGCATCATCGCTTAGTTAAAGAAGATGAATGCGTAAGCTACCATTCATAACCACCATCAAAATTTCGGATATTCCGATATTTAATCCTCTTGCACCCCGAATGCCCGAATCCCTTCGTCATTCATACCTTCGGGTCCAAGAAGATTAAATAGGGGCATCTGTAATACCCCAAATTTTGACCACTTAGATTTCCCATCATTGTGAAAATCATCATCACAATATGGATGAACCATCATGCTTCATTAGTCTCCCCAAAGATGGGTGAGCATCCACTACAATCAAAATTAGGGTTTCAAGCCCTCTCTGAGTGCTTAGACAAAGGATCAATCAAGAAATGACATGATCTTCAACTTGTATAATCTCTCAAACATCCACAATGGATCAAAAAGGACTCCCACTTCAAGGATTAAGCACAAGGTTGCTCCCTTCTAGGTGGATCAAGTCTCAAGATCGACAGTGTCACCAAATTAGGGTTTTGGTCGACCAGGGTCTCCAGATGGAAATTTTCATCTGGGCACAAGGCAATGATCCAAAACATAACCTAATATGCTTCATGGAACCTCATGAACCCATGCATCAAGTCAATTTTGCCTCAGGGGATGCATTCATCAAAAATCAAGAATTAGGGTTTCTTGACCTAATTCACCCCTAAGTTGACTTTTGGGACAAACCATGAGCCAAGACCTCAAGAGATGATTTGAGGGGCTCTAATATACCATATTGATCCATTTGGAACAATGGATTGATCCAAGAAGCTTGAGCAACAAGTCTCATTTTCATCTGCACCACAATTAGGGTTTTAAGGGAAAAGTCAACTGTAACTTTGACTTTTGACCTGGACATGCTCCCAAACCCTAATACATGATTGAATATACCCTATGACACCCATGGAACATGTCCATCAAGTTTGATTTAGGTCAAGGACATGATTTCCTGAAGAATTGCACAGTTTGGAATTCATCTGATAAAAAGTCAACTGTGCACAAAAGTCAACTTTGTCTTTTTGAGATTTTTCACCAAAATGGATTTTTAACCCTAAAATGATGTTAATATATGATTTGAATCATCATTCATTAAGAAAAATCAAGAAAAGTGAGATAACTTGTAAAAGGGGTAACCATAAAACTTAGAAATTTTTCTAAGTTAAAAATAAAGTGGCAAAGGTACCAACTTTGGAGGACCATAACTCCTAAACCACAAGGCCATTTTTTCTCATCCAAAGATGGATTTGTAGCCCTCATTATCACCTACAAAAACTTCAACTACAAGTCATTCCAATTCATTAAGGATTTTGAGTTATGGAGTGATCAAAGTGGCTGAAAAGTGAAAATGTCACTTTTTCCAACACTTAGTGAAATTTTCACTAAGTCAGATTCTGCCTCACTTTTTGCCAAATGTAGGGGGATTTTTCAATTGGAATAAAAAGAGATCAAAACCAAACTTGTTCAAACAGTTGTTGTATCATGTAAGAGCTTTCCAAAATGGCCAAGAACATTGCCAAATTCAACCTACACCATGAGATACAACATTGCCAAGTTGCCTTGCTGAAATCTGTCAAGGCAAGGCAGAATTTGCAACTTTGGTCGATTTTCCAAAATCAGCCAAATTCAATTGCTCCAATCCACTTGGACACCTCAGAGGATTGAATCTAAAGGGGACAATCACTGAGCCAAGCCTCCAAAGTCCATGGAACAAGAAATAGCATGTTGAACCTAGAATGGCCAAAATAGGGACAAGGCTTCAAATTTGGAATGAGGCATTCAATGGAACCATCAAGGTGTCATGGACTGAGCCATTCTCATCTGAAATCACTCAAGACTTATCCAAGACCAAGGGGACCAAAGCTCTGTGCCCTAACCTCTAGTCAATGGCTAGAGGAGACTTGGATTTTCATTTGCCAACATTGGCCAAACCTACTTACCAGCTGCCATGCACTATTCCTTGCAAATCAAACTTGCTCTACTATAAATAGAGCTCAATTGCGGTCAGTTTAAGTACACCAAAGCCATCTAACAGATGCTTTCCTCAAAATCTCTTTCTCTTGGAAAAAATGCCTTTCTTAGCAAGGTAGCTATCGGGTTTTGAGTTTGAGAGCAATTCTGCACAAACCAATCACTCACACACCTCACATACATCACATATGAGCTGATCAAACACTCACATAACTTCTGGAACATCAAAATCTCAAAATCACTTGTCATCCACACAAGTTTGAAGTGAAGTTGCAGCTGAGATGCCATAAACTGATCCAGTCCATTTCAATTCAATCCAAGTGTTCAAACACAATCCATAGGGTGTAGGGCAGCTGTTCAGATCATCACCACTCATCTGTAACACCTCCAAATCAAAAATCACTTTGAACTTGCTGTCACGACTTGGAGGTAAGCACATACTTGGTAATCTCTCAATCTATGCATATTTCCTCGCACAATAATTTGGCCATATGTTCATAATCATGCATGGAATGTTTTCCCTCAATTAATTGCATTGTTTGAATCGTGTATCAAAAATCCTAGCCTTCATGCAGAAATTAGGGTTCTTGAGGTTTCTTCGTGATTTCTTGTTGTATGTTTAATTTAAATGAAATTAAAGTACATAGACATGATCGTGAGGTTGAGACGAGCATAATGATATGTGGATTGCATGATATGATTACGTATTCATGGAGATTGGATAGAAAACGCAAATCTGAGAAACCAAGAACACGCGCGTGTTCTTCAGCTTGTTCTTGGCGCCTTTTTTTCAAATTCAAATATTTGAATTTTGTGATTTTGTTTAATTGATTCAAAAATTAATTTCTCTCTGAGTTTTAATGATTTTGAGTTGATTCTTTTTTTAATAATTCACAAAAATGTTAAAATATTTTATTTTATCAAAAAATCCCAAAAATATTATTTATTTCATATAATTGATATTTTTGTAAAGAATTAATATTTTGATTGTTTTTGGCATTTTAAATATTTTTTCTACATTGATTTTGCAACTTTTAATGCTTTCTAATTATTTTGTAGGTCAATACTTAATTTTTGAAGCATTAATCCAAGATCACAATTTGTTTTCCATGTGTTAAACAATTTTTGATCATTTTAATTGAATTTTTATTCAATTAAATACATTTTGAAAACAAATTAGGGTTTTGGATTAATTCAACCCTCATAAATCATTTTCAAAACACTTTGGGCCTCTATTAGAGTGTAAGACCCAATCATTTTTTTGACCAAATCATCTTTGGGCCTCACTTATTGTATAAGTCCCGATACCGTCAAAAAACAAACGGCGCGATCGTCGCTTTTTCAAAAATCATCTGGGCCTACCCTCAAGTAGTAAGACCCATTTATTTTTCTTCAAACCTTTTTGGGCCTCTTGAGAGAGTGTAAGACCCATCCCCCCTTGTACAAAAACTTTTTGGGCCTCACTTGTCGCTCCCGGGATTTTCATCCTAGTACAAACGCGAAAGTGGCACCGAACAGAGTCGCCAGCAATGTGTATTTATCCCACGAGAGGGAAAGGAAACACCGCATAAACCTGAAGGAAAGGAAAGAGCATGGTCTTGCGACCAAGAGAAATGGGTTCGGGAGTCGGTTACGCGAGAGGAAGGTATTAGCACCCCCTCGCGTCCATCGTACCCGATGGGATCCACGCTTGCTTGTCTCGATCAAAGGGTGATAGAAAAGAATACTGGAAAAGGAACGAAAAGAGAACTGGAAAAGGAACGAGAAACAAATGTAGGGAAAATAAAAGAAGTGCTCGCATGGGCCCTACCCCACTGCCTACGTATCTCATCGGGAGCATGAGAATCAGAGCGACGTAGTTCCCCTTACTAGGGATGGATTGTTTGCATTTTTTAAGGAACGGCTAACGTTCTAGCTCAGGTGTTGCAGGCTCGCTGGTCCGAGTGCGTTACCGTCTTGCAAGAGAACGAGTAGAAGCGCGTTCGTGCGTTGAGAATGAATGAGATGAGAAAAGAATTCCCGAAGGAAAGACGTTATTGTTTGTTTTTGTCTTTTAGAAGGAAGTGTTTTGGATTTGTTTGCATACGACAGTGTATCTGGATCTTAGTCATTGGAATGTGTACCTTCTCACATTCCAAGATGGAATGGGTAAGAAAGCACACTAAGGGTGAAGAAGACCCTCACACTTAGTTCCAATTATCAAGGTTCAAACACACTAGCATACTTGTGTTTATTAAATGTTTTGTTGATTATGAAGTGAAGAAGTGTTTTTTATTATTTGCACCTTCAACAAGTATTGCATTTAAGTCCCTCATACAAGATCAAATGTTTAACACATTGACCCAAGATGGGCTATATGCTACACATTCTAAGATTACAAGAGAAGACCCCTTATAATCTTTTCTTTATATGAAAGGCCTAAATGCAATAAATGCCTACCTTTATTATATGTTTTGAATTTTCTTTGAGATGAGAAAAGAAGACTCAAGAGAGGAGAAAAGGTAAAACCTATATGGACTAAGACTCAATCCTAATTGAAGATTAAAGAGAGTGATCCTAAAGGTTTGTGAGGTTTCAACCTAAAGTCTAAAGAAAGAAAGAATTAAATAATTCACTTCCAAAGTAGAAGATGAATTGTAATTCAAAAAGGGAAAGTAATGAGTTATTAAAAGAAAGCACATAAGTGCTTAGCAAAACACCAAATGGAATTGTAAAAGAGAAAGGATAGAAGTTGCATGTGGATTCCTTATCCACACTCAATTGAAACTTACCGAAGCCCCTACATGGTTAGCACAATTACTTACAAGTAAAGTAAGAAAATATAATGAACAAATCAAACTCAAACAAGTTGACAAACAAAGTAAAATGAGATTGAATGCTATACATGCTTCCAAGTCAGAATGTAACTCATATTTACACAACCTAATGTTATCCTAAATGAACATACCCAATCATGCAAACAAAATCTCAATCCAACAAGAAGCAAAGAAGAAAAGGTGAAGTGATGTGAATGTGGTTCATACTTGTGAAACAAGTGACTTAAGGTGCAAGATAAACATCAAACATGCAAAGATGAAACCCAAATGTCACAATCAGAAGTCAATTAACATGCTATACATCCCCAAACAAAACCACAACTCATGGCACAAGTGCCTTCATGATCAAGCAAACCAAACATGAGGCATGCATTCACAAAATGAACAAGTTAAACTTCATGCTTCAAACAAATAGCAAACATGCTTCAAAAATTATGACTTTCACCAATCAAACACCTTAAACACATGCCATTAACATATCAAGTCCACAAGCAATGAATCAGAACCAAAGTCACTCAACAATTAGGTCAAAGTCTCATGGAAGTTTCATGCATTCATGCTCAAAGCAACACATCAAAAGTCATCCAAAAAAGACTTAAAAATCATCTCATAAATCTCAAACATACCTCAACATATTGTGACCACAATGCAAAAAGAAAGGCATCAAAATCATTTTTTATGATCAAGAACAAAAATGCACAAAATCATATGTCACATTAAGTATGCATACAAATGGAAATTCAAAAGAAATAATGGAACAGGGGCAAAAAGGTCATAAAATCAGAAAATAAAATCATGAAAAATTTCCTAAATGTTTTAAGAATACACATGAATTTTTGTGGAATTTTGTGATATGTTTTGGTATTTTTAAAAAATAGAAATCAAACGTGTAGAAAGAAATAAAAATGAAAAATAAATGCAAAATGCAGGGGGGTATGAACATAGCAATTGGACAGTTCAAAATCATTGGGCTTCAATACAGGAGGGTGCAAATATCAATCTGGATAAGTCCAAGTCTGCGCAAAACACCATAACAATCATGCACTTCAGTCAACAGGAATTGACTCATTCTCAGCCAATGGATCAAGTCAAGGTCAATGCGTGGTCAAAGTAATCAGGATCAATGCACATGCGTGAGGACACACACAAGTTACCATGCACTACACTACAACGTGCTTAAGTGAATTCAGAAAAGATACACGTGAGGAGCATGTGATTTTTAATGTGCTGGCAAGACAAGGATCACACGATCAGAAAACATGAACGGACAGGATTAAAACACACATAAACCCTAACAATTAAAGTCACCGGCCGGAGATGACCTCCGGTCATCTTCTCCGGCCAGCAGCCACCACCTGCAACTCACATTTTCTCCAGAAATTCACAAGCCATATACCAAACGAAAGCTAAGCTCATGAGGAACACAAATCCAACAAGAAAATTCATAGATCAAGCATGAATAAGGAGAATCGAAGAGGATAAATTTGCCCTAATTTTCAGTTCTAAGCTCCTAAAGAGCTCTATCAACTAGCCAGCTTCACATAGCTTCTAATAAGCTCAAACAACACATCAACAAGTCAAAACAGGATAAAATCGTGCAATTAAAGTTTGAGAAATTTTGAAACCTGAAATTGGAGAACTCTTGAATCAACAGAAAACCAGAGATGAGAGATTGATCTTGAGCTTCCTAAGAGCAAAATAAATGCTCTGAACCTTTGGATTTTGAAGACAATGAACTGAGATTCCAATTGGAGAAGTTGCTGCTCTCGATAGCTTGCTCTTACTTCAGCTTGTTCTTGATCAGAAGTGCTTGATGATGAACAATTGATGAAGATCAAGGTGAGAACGTGTGAAGAACTCGTGTGAAATCAGAGAGAGAATGGAGAGAACTCTGAGAGAAAAGTGAGAGCAATTTGGAGTGAGAGTGAAAAATGAGAATCCTCCTCTGAAATTGTGAGAGTTTCAGCTTATATATCCAAGGTTAACTCCCAACCAGTTCAGTTAACAGTTAGAACTCTAGTTAAACTGAGTTAGTTAACTGAGTTTGAGTTAACTAACTGAGTTAGGTGGTTAATGGCACGAGTTGGGGAAGTTCTGTTAGAGTGAGGGTGAGGTTCATGGAGTTATGGTGGTGTGTAGGAGAAGGAAAGTGATGTTATGTTGTTCTGATGTAGCCGCAGGAATCTTGTGGTGCAAGTTTCTCACTTCCTCTTTCATGCAAGGCTCAAGCTCGTATGCATAATGTGAAATGTGTTTGGCCAAATGAAGCAAAGAATAGAGCAGCACACATAGGACTTCTGTCATGTACTTGATGTGTGTTTGAACCAAAATTATGCAGCAAATCTTCATTGTGACAGCAAGTGTTTGAGGAGGAATTTCTCACTTGTCAATGAATGAAACAATCCAATGTTGGTGGCATTAGAAAGATGATACATTAGGGAACAACATTGGTTTGCAAGTTGAAGTAAAATGAGGTCTCAAATATGCCTAAAAACAGCTATGAATGCATTGGTTCAAAACTGGTTGGTGGGCACGGCCAGAGGTTGGCTGGCATGGCAACTGGGCACACAAAATTTCAGCACAAACAACATGACTTTGAACCCTCCAAACTATCTCATAACTTGGTTAAATCAAAATTTTCACAACATCAACATTGAAGATGACACTACAAGGAACAACTTTGATGTTGAAAAGTTTTTCATTTGAGGCCTTTAACCATGAGAAAAATGAGTGGACATTTGGCCCACCAACTGTTTGTTAAAATGATTGCGCGCGTGACCTGAAAATCTTGGTCATGACCTAGTTTTGAACCTACTTTCCTCCAACTTTGATCAATCATATCTCTCTCAATTTTTATCCAATGGAGATGTTCTACACATGGATTTGAAGCTTAAAACAAGATCTTTCATTGAGGCAGAGTGGATTTTTCATTTGGTGCTCCAAATTTAAATGGCCTTGGTTCAAATTCTGATGCAAAATGGCCAAAACTTGCTATTTTTAGTAACCCTACTTCATCCAAAAATGGCAACTTTCCACATCTTGATTTTTTCATGATTCCTTTGGAGTTTCTTGACCAAATTTTGTACATTGGACATATGTAACATGAATTTCATGAATTTGGCCTCAAAAAGTCAAAAGTTGACTTTTTCCTCTGATTATTTGACTTGGCCCCAAATTTCTCTGATTCTTGATCTTTCTTCCAATTGAACCACTTCTAAAACCAATTGAGATGCAATCTTCCACATACATACACTTAAGGACATATGGAATACCATGACATCAAGTTTTGTCCAAAAAATCAAAAATTCCCTGATTTAATGGGAAACCCTAGTTTTGGTGCCCACCTCCTAGGAGAAAAATGTGCAGTCTTCAAATCCAAATTCCTCAGAGTATGTTGTGTATCCTCTTAAAGGATGATGAGGAATGCCACTTGAGGATGATTTTGAATCAATGAGCTATCTCTTTTGAGGATTTTCCTTCAATTTTTGGACTTCTTGCATAGTGTAGGATGTAATGCCTCAATCTCCTATTGTATCTCTTATCCTTGAGGTTGTGGATGATCAATTGAGATAGTATGAGACATGAAAGGCTTCTTGGCTTGCCTTGAGGCAACTTGACTGACCTTTTTGTGCTTTGAATGATCTCTTGATTGTCCACATTCCACTTGATCACATGCCCTGATGGTAAGAAGGATGCCATGCTTCATTTTTCTATGTTAAATGCAATGCAATGCTAGTGAGGTGGATATGATGTGATAAATGATAATGCCATGCTATGATGACAAAAGGGGAGAGAAAATTTTGGGGTATTACAGCTGCCCCTATTCAAGCGCTGTAGACCTGAATGCCTGAAAGCAATTGCTTTCGAACTTTCAAGGTATATAGTGATTGAATACCAAATATAACCAAAAATTTGCTCTGGGTGATGAAGAAGAAAAGGGATATAAACCCAACGAGACTGCTGGATTGAATCTTCGATGAAACGTCGGAGAGATCTGTCTTTTGAATGACGCCAGACGACTACTGGCTTGCCACACTGCTGGTGGACTTTAATACTGTCTTTTATGCAATTCCAGACGACTACTGGCCTGCCACACTACTGGTGGACTTTGATAACGTCTTTTGAACGACGCCAGACGACTACTGGCTTGCCACACTACTGGTGGACTTTAATAATGTCTTTTGAACGACGCCAGACGACTACTGGCTTGCCACACTACTGGTGGACTTTAATAATGTCTTTTATGCAATTCCAGACGACTACTGGCCTGCCACACTACTGGTGGACTTTAATAATGTCTTTTATGCAATTCCAGACGACTACTGGCCTGCCACGCTACTGGTGGACTTTGCAGCTTCGTGCCACCCGAAGATGGACTTTTGCCAATCCACTGTTGGACTTTCGCCACCCGAAGACGGACTTTTGCCAATCCACTGTTGGACTTTGAGAATATGCCACCCTTAGATGGACCTTTCGCCAATCCACTGTTGGACTTTTAGCTGCTTTGCCACTCGAAGATGGACTTTTGCCAATCCACTGTTGGACTTTTGCCACCCGAAGACGGACTTTTGCCAATCCACTGTTGGACTTTTGCCACCCGAAGACGGACTTTTGCCAATCCACTGTTGGACTTTTGCCACCCGAAGACGGACTTTTGCCAATCCACTGTTGGACTTTTGCCACCCGAAGACGGACTTTTGCCAATCCACTGTTGGACTTTTGCCACCCGAAGACGGACTTTTGCCAATCCACTGTTGGACTTTTGCCACCCGAAGACGGACTTTTGCCAATCCACTGTTGGACTTTTGCCACCCGAAGACGGACTTTTGCCAATCCACTGTTGGACTTTTGCCACCCGAAGACGGACTTTTGCCAATCCACTGTTGGACTTTGCTAACGTCTTTTAACAATGCCAGACGACTACTGGCTTGCCACACTACTGGTGGACTTTCGCAAAATTCCAATACTGGATTACACTTTGCATCCGTGTCAGACATCTCTGCCGACTTTGCTGAGGAACAATGATCAATGACTTGACTTTAGAGGTTCCTGAGAGGATAGTATCTCTGCTGGAGCATAAATGAACAATCCGTCTGCTTCGAATTGTCAAGTTTTCCAAAAATAAATTGGACTTGAAGAATAATAAATTTGTCAGTAATCACTTCATCTGCTGGGGGAATGAATTTTGGTCACAGCGATTCCGCTGGGGATGAGAATTTCTTTGCATGGCGTCTTGCTAGGGAAGAAAAGTCATAAAACTCTGCTTGGGGATCTATCCAATCCAAGACCCTTTGTAGGGGTTATCCACCTTCTGACCCGGCTGGGGAAAGGCTGTACCATCCTTGTTGAGGAATAGATTCTGCCGATCTTATAAACCTCTGCGGGGAGAACAACAACTCAGCTGGGGAGTATTGCTGACAAGATTCGATGCTGACCTCTGTGGGGGATCATTACCAGAGACACTATCTTGCTGGGGAATCAGGGTTACTCGGTCAGGGACATACAAATCCTGGTTAGAACATTCCACTGCAACTTGCTGGGAAAAAGTCCTTAGAGATATGTTGGGGAAACCAAAGCAAATCCACAGTAGTCTGCTGAAGAATATGACTGTCGAGCTTAGGATAAGTACCACAATGCACCATGCTAGGCGAGCTTCCCTTTAGACAATTCCGTTAGGGATGACGAGTTTATAACAAACTCTGCTGGCGGAAACTGCTGTAAAACGTCTCGTGCTGGGGAATGCCTTTTGGGAGGATTTTACAGAAGACCAACTGTCCTTAACTCTACTGGGGATGATCAACACTTCATGATGGGGAAACAAACATGCCCCATGCTTGGACAACACAACAATTCGTCCCCGAAGAGGATGTCATAAGAGGATTTTACAGAAGATCTAGCCTCTTCAAACTCTTGTGACTTCGCTGGGGATAATGACCATCAGTCTCTACTGGGGGGTGATCAACACTTCATGCTGGGGAAACAACATGCCCCATGCTTAAGAAAACCAACAATTTGTCCCCGAAGCGGATGTCCTAAGAGGATTTTACAGAAGATCTAGCCTCTTCCAACTCTTGTGACTTCGCTGGGGATAATGACCATCAGTTTCGGTGTCGACGAGACCACCCTTTTGGGGAACCTGTGACCGTCATCGACACAGAAAAGCTTGTAGCTGTTGGAAGTACTGTATGAGAGAATCGACTTTATAAGATACAACGGTACCCAGTTGAACTTAATTCACTGATATCAAACCGTTATGAACGACCGTCGACCGAGCGATGAACGCCGACCTCCTTTCCCGTGATTGCCCCTGTCTTTTGCGTGGGGTAAATGATTACTCGCCTTGTGCTTAAAATCATCTGTACCTGCTACCTGCAACAAAAGAATATGCACACATGCCCCGAGCTGGATCTAACTTCTGCAATTAAGAAAATCCAACCCTGAACCACCACTTATTGGGGAGCAAGGTTTGTATGCAATCTCTTGCTGGAGAACATTATTAATGAAGCCTGCTGAAGACGGGGACCACAAATGCCTTGGGTTGGAATGCCCCTTAGTTTCGCTCCTTTTGGCTGATTGACTGCATATGCGTGACCAACTGTTTTTCTTCACTTGTCCCAAACCAACATGGTCCACCGGAAGAAATTGTCCCAAGAGGATTTTACAGAAGACTTGACATTCAAAATGCCTCAATGTCCTCAAACTCTTGTAGAGATTCGTCGGATCTCGACATAACTGCCCCGGACCATATGGTTTTCAGAGGATTTCTCCCCGAGAAGATTCATGAACAATCTCGTGAGATATTCTGTCCCAGCATTCTGAATCCTGGATAGGCTGACCAGTCGTCTGGATGGACCAATTCTCGTGCTCTTGGGATGACCTGCCCCAGTATGACCCTCGAAGTGGTTTTTGCCCCTGACTACTGATCTTCGAAGGAAAACCAAAAATGCTTGCGTTTGTAGGGATTTGAATCTCGCAATAATTGCCCCAGTTTGGCTGAACTTTGAAGAGATTTCTCGACGTGATTGGCTCAGATGAGCTACACCTTAAAGAGATGGTTCGACGTGATTGCCCCAGATCGACTACGTCTTAGCACAACTTGTTGGGAAAGCCCCTGCCCGACAAAGTTTCCTGAGGAAGTACCATTGGATATGGCTGCCCTTCGGGAGTTTCAGGATCCTCAACTCGACAAGATTAAGCTTCTGGACTGAATTTCCATATGTAAACTTCTTTTGATGTCAAACAAATGTATGCAAGCAGAAAATGTTTTATTCTGAGAATGAAAATTCTAATGCAACATAACATGTTAATCTCGAAGTTTTACTAAAAAGATGTAGCAAACCCTTTTGTGAGCGAATCACGGGTTAGGATACGACATTAATTTTTGAAAGAAATAATGCAATGCACATGCAACACTAACAAAGATATTTTTAGCACAACTCATAGGAGTCAGGAACGCTATCTCTTGGTAGTATGCCTTTGAAATAACCCTGTTTCAATTAGGACTTTTGAGGGTTGTATCGTGGCCTGGTTCACACTTTTGAGAAAAATGGTTTATGGCTCAAAGTTTATTGGTGCCCACCCACTCTTTGTGATGTTCTCCAGTCCTACGTTCAGCTAATTTGCACAAGCGTTCGCCTCTCCAAAAGATTTTGTGATCCTTAAGGAACCCATGCATCTGATGGTTTGACACCCAATGAGGCTTTGGAGTGACAGTCACCCCTTTGTCTTTTGTTCGTAGTCACACGACTTTGTTCTTTCTTTAGGATTTTCTTTTGTAATTCTTTTCGCATTTCGCTTTCAAATTCTTTTGCTTATCCCTAACTTTTGCCTGGACTGATTCTTTTGAATCTTTAGATTTTGACGTCCAGCGGGATGCCCTAACTTTTGCCTAAGTTGCTTGTCTTCAAGTTTCAACTTAGCGGGCTTTTTCATTTCTTTTTTTCTCTTTCTTCTTTTTTTTTGAACATGTCGTGTGACACCAGCCTGTCTTGACTTTGTTGAAAGGGTTGTGACTACCTCACTCTTTGATTGTTGATGGATAACCATTGTGGTTTCACATCTCTTGACCTCTTGATGGCGGAATAGAAGGTAATGGATCCTCAGATGCACACTCCTTTTGAAATTTGAATGCTCGGTCAAATTAACTGACGCCTACCCTGCCCCTGGGTTAAATGTGAGGGTTTTTTCCGTACGAAAGAAACTCCTACTTCAAGGCTCAAAGGGGTTAACGAGGGTCTATCTCCCTTATATCTTCAGTGTTTGGGGAGTTGAAACAATGCCTGTACATCCTCAACAGGGTTCTTATTCCAAAGCACACCGTTAGAGATTTTTGCGTTTTCAGATCATCATTCTCCCTCATAGAGTTTGAGCAAGAAAATGGTATTGCAGTACACATTAGCATTAAATGAGTAAACACAAATGAAATTCTTCAAGAAAACATATTCATTGCATTAAAATCATCATACCAAATACAACCAAGTTTATCATGCCAACAATGTTTGAACAAACAAATAAAGTCTACATATGAAAATGCAGCAAAGAAAATAAAGATTGTCGTTGTTGAGGAGGCTTGGCTCCGTCTAGACTGACCACTTCTGGTGATGTTCTTGTAACTTTGAGCACTCACCATGGTACAGAAGCTTCACCTTGTGGGGTACCGTCTGGGGTGATAACCTTTGAGTCAATCAAATCCTGCACCTTGTGCTGGAACACATTACAGTTATCAAGTGTGTGCCCAAACGTTCCTGAATGGAACTCACAGCTAACACTCATGTCATAGTCCGGAGGAATGGGGTATGGCACAGGCATGGCCTTTCTCAGCTGGATTTGCGAACTTTTGAGCAAACGAGCCAACAACTGACTGTACGGAATAGGAATAGGATCAAATGTCCTCTTGGGCTTCCTTGGTCTGAGTAGCCTCCGTTGCTGATAATCTTGCTGCTGCTGGTTCGGGCGCCCAGCCTGGCCCTGCACTTTCCTTTCTGCATTCGGCTGAGGCACAAACAAGGGTTGCTGACATAGGTCTTCTGCAACACAGGGTTGTGGAAGAGATCCCTGACGCGAGGTGGACCCTTTGGAAAAGGAGAGAGTCCTCAGTTCCCTTGCAACAATGGGAGTGACATCACTTGGTTTACCAGCACCAACTGATGCAAACTTGATTGTCCCTGAATCAATTAGCTCCTGGACTTTATGCTTGAACCTGGTACAATTCTCAACATTGTGACCAGGTGCCCCAGAATGGAACTCACATCTAGCCTTAGCATTAGGTCCCAGAGGAATCTTCATGGGCAACGGTCCCAAACTAACACGCTCAACCAGCTTGAGCTCGAGCAAGTAAGAAAGCAATTGCGCGTACGGAATCGGAATGGGATCGAACTTCCTCTTAGGCCCCTCTGACTTAGGATCCTCTTGAAAATCAGGAAGTGACTGCTGATGAGAGAGCTCTGAACCTTTAGCTTTCAGAGGGGATTCACGAAGCAATTCATGATCTAAAGCATATCCCAAAGAGATGGGAGGAGTAGAGACCTCTGTGGTGGAAGCGGGCACATGATCATTTTCCTTTTTTAACACCTTATTCAAGATTTCCATGACCAGGCCCATTTGAATCTTCATCTGGTTGACTTTCTCCCTCAGTAGTTCCTGACCTCGGGACAGCGCCTGAATGTCCCCCATAAAATGCCCCAATTGGGCCCTCACCCCAGCCAAATCCTTCTGCATTTGATCCATGATTCTTACTTGATTTCTTCGCGTCGAATATCGGTGAATATGATTCTCAGCTATACTGCCTGAAATCAAATAAAGGTTAGAGACCCCGCAACGAGTACCTGAAAAGCAAGTAACAAAAATGCAAAATGATATGCAATGCCATGCAATGCTATGTTTGTCATTTCCGAGGTGCTTTATACCCTGATTCCAATCCAACCACAGAAATCTGAAGACCAGAAATTGTGATATAACGAGACGTATCGTGGTCATGTGCTTGTGTGCAGCTATCTGATAAGGAATAATTCTGAATAAAACTGCTCATACTCATTCAACAAAGTATTCAAGTACATTTAAGAAAGGCTCATCCGTAACTGCAATACAAGGAAGAATGGATCCATCAACAAGCCTGATGGTAACCATTAATAACAAAATATAAGGAAAAGAACATCAGTCTGACAATTCCACACCCTTCAGCTTATCACTTGAGTATTTGATCTCTTCAAAAAGTATACGGGTACGCTGGTGATTCGGCTTTTCAACCATTTCTTTGATCAAGACATCCCTTTTCTCAAGAGCTTCAGTTAAAGAACCCATGTGCAGCATCAGAGCCTCGTCATCACACACTCCTTTGTGTCTCTTTATGCCGGCTTGCGTCTTGAGTATCTCCCTTTCTATCATGACTTCTTCAAGCTCTTTCTTGGTGTTCCTCAGCTCACCTCTAGCTTCTTCTAGCTGTTCTTGACTCTTACCGAGGCTTTCCCGATACTTTCTCCTCTGCTCATGCGCCTTTTCAAGCTCTTCGTCCTTAATCTGCAACCGTTCCTGTAATTCAGCATTCTCTATCCTAACTTCGTCCCAAGCGTGCTGAAACTTTGTTAACTTTTCTTTGGTCTGTGCTAACGCCTGTTTGGTTTGCTTGTGGGCTTGAGTAGCATCATCAGCACCTTTACTAATCTTCCGGAAATGTTGGGCTCTTCCAGCAAAGTCTTTTTCTTTTGCAGTTAGGATTTGTTCAGCATCTTGGGCTTTCCGCTCCAGCTCTTTGTTGGCATGTAGAGCATTCTGAAGACGGCTACTCAACTCGGAATTCTCTCCTTGGAGCTTTTTCACCAAGGCTTGCAACTTGTCAACTTCTTCCACCGTAGCAGTGCTTCTTGCTTTCTCATTCTCCGGATACAAAAGGGGTGCCTTACCAAAAGGCAAGAGAAAATCTTCAACTCTTTTCTTCACCCACTCTTCATATGCTGGATAAACCCGGTTGTTAGGCTTTCCTAGAGTAACTTTCCCCTTTTTCAGTACGCTACCCCAGCTTTCAGAAGCTTTCTGTGCTGCTTCCCATCCATCTGATGTATGAAAATAGAGGGACTCCTCCACATCTCTCTTAATAGGCGGACCTGTCAGGGCATACCCAAATTGTCGAATGGCCAAAGAAGGATTGTAGTTAATCCCACCCAGTCTTCCTATCAGTGGAACGTTAGGGAACTTACCACAGCTGTGGATAATATTCTTGCCAATCAGCCCATGATCTACCCATACGATGTCCTTGGCCACCAATCCCATTAAACGCTGTTTCCACTCTAGAGAATCTTTGGAATCCACAAAAGCCCCTGATTGTGGTAAACGGCCTGCAAACCACTTATAGAACAAAGGTGCACAACAGCGAATTATCCCTCCTCTTTTCTTTTCGTTTCGGTGGTACAATGAGTAGTGAAGATCTCCCAGTAGCGTTGGCACCGGGTTCTTCATCATGAATATTCGTATAGCGTCCGTATCAATAAAATCCGGCTCGTTGGGAAACAACACTATACCGTATATACAAAGGGCTAGCAGAGCATTAAAAACAAGCCAATTCTCGCCTTTAGCTGCTTCCTGGGCCTTCTTAATAAGATATTCCAACTTGTAACCACGAATCTTTCCTTTGTTGGAGACATTGTCACTTAACTCTGATTTGCTCAAATAAAGAGCACCAGCCAACTTTCCAAAGTCAAGATCCCCCACCGATCCAAAGAAAGGGGGCTCCTCCTTGATAGCAATCCCCAACATGCTGGAATACTCCTCCAGGGTAGGAACCAACACATAGTCTGGAAATACAAAACATCTCAGAGGCGGATCATAGAACTGCATCAACGTATGGAGACCTCTGGCTTCATAATCACTGACATTACGAACCATAGATAAAATCCACCCATATTTCTCTTCAAAAGCTTCTCGTGCTGCCGGGCTCGCCATTCCCTTCAGCACAACAATAGGGCCCAAAGTAGGCGTAAGGAACTTATAGCTGATGATATTCTTCCTCTCTTTAGTGCTCATCTTTGCAGGGACCTGATGACTGGAATCAAGGGTAATATATGCACCTGGAAATGAATAAACATGTATGTTAGGATATGATAATGCAATGCAAAGGGCAATGTGATCAGGTAATCAGGTGTCTGTGCTGAACTGTGAACGGTGTCAGTGTAGCTCTGAGACTAATATAGAATCATAGATAAGAACCATCTGAATACAATAGGATGAAACTTCCTTTTGGTGCAATGATGATAGAAAACCGGGTATGTAGGAGGTCATGGTTACCTGCAAACCTGTAAACAACCCGCCCTTCTCACATGTGGGTACTAGGATGTTCAGTATCCCGGGCTCTCAGGTCGAGAAATGATGATACGTTCACCATTTCTGGTTTGGCATCATCATCAATCGAGGAGGCCTCAACTGATTCTCCAAAACAAAAAGGTCCTCAGCTTCTGGCACTGAGGTCGAGAAGCAATAGTACATTCATCCCTCAGGGTACAGTACTATCGCCAATCGAGGAGTGCTTCCGCTGATTCTCTTTCAAAAAGGGATGTCCTATAGCAAGTTCCCAGCATTGGGTCCTCGGATCGAGAATGTGCAATGGGTTTGCCACGGAATGTGGTCTGCCACTGTCACAACTCGGGAGGAGTGCCGCAACTGAGTCCTCGGGAATGGTCACCAGAGTCGACAGTTCCTCAAGAGAATAACCACTGGCCTACATAACATGCAGTAGCAGAAAGCTCCTGATAGAACCTCGTCTGGTTGTGGGTCTCATGAACAACAATACGTGGTCACCACCACGCAAGCGTCATGACTATCCACTCTAATACCTATGTATGTACTCAAGCCTTGGTAGTGAGCTTATCTCTCAGAACACCCATCCCGCTAAACAGACAAAACAGTGCAACACAATATAATATATGATATGTAATGCTAAAATGCGGTAAATACAGTAAAATAAATAAACAACAACATATAGCACAACAGTAAACACCCAATGAAAGAAAAGCAGACAAGCGCTAGGATTGACTCGCTAAGGAAACCAGAGATTCTGGGTTCGTTTCCCCAGCAGAGTCGCCAGCTGTCGCTCCCGGGATTTTCATCCTAGTACAAACGCGAAAGTGGCACCGAACAGAGTCGCCAGCAATGTGTATTTATCCCACGAGAGGGAAAGGAAACACCGCATAAACCTGAAGGAAAGGAAAGAGCATGGTCTTGCGACCAAGAGAAATGGGTTCGGGAGTCGGTTACGCGAGAGGAAGGTATTAGCACCCCCTCGCGTCCATCGTACCCGATGGGATCCATGCTTGCTTGTCTCGATCAAAGGGTGATAGAAAAGAATACTAGAAAAGGAACGAAAAGAGAACTGGAAAAGGAACGAGAAACAAATGTAGGGAAAATAAAAGAAGTGCTCGCATGGGCCCTACCCCACTGCCTACGTATCTCATCGGGAGCATGAGAATCAGAGCGACGTAGTTCCCCTTACTAGGGATGGATTGTTTGCATTTTTTAAGGAACGGCTAACGTTCTAGCTCAGGTGTTGCAGGCTCGCTGGTCCGAGTGCGTTACCGTCTTGCAAGAGAACGAGTAGAAGCGCGTTCGTGCGTTGAGAATGAATGAGATGAGAAAAGAATTCCCGAAGGAAAGACGTTATTGTTTGTTTTTGTCTTTTAGAAGGAAGTGTTTTGGATTTGTTTGCATACGACAGTGTATCTGGATCTTAGTCATTGGAATGTGTACCTTCTCACATTCCAAGATGGAATGGGTAAGAAAGCACACTAAGGGTGAAGAAGACCCTCACACTTAGTTCCAATTATCAAGGTTCAAACACACTAGCATACTTGTGTTTATTAAATGTTTTGTTGATTATGAAGTGAAGAAGTGTTTTTTATTATTTGCACCTTCAACAAGTATTGCATTTAAGTCCCTCATACAAGATCAAATGTTTAACACATTGACCCAAGATGGGCTATATGCTACACATTCTAAGATTACAAGAGAAGACCCCTTATAATCTTTTCTTTATATGAAAGGCCTAAATGCAATAAATGCCTACCTTTATTATATGTTTTGAATTTTCTTTGAGATGAGAAAAGAAGACTCAAGAGAGGAGAAAAGGTAAAACCTATATGGACTAAGACTCAATCCTAATTGAAGATTAAAGAGAGTGATCCTAAAGGTTTGTGAGGTTTCAACCTAAAGTCTAAAGAAAGAAAGAATTAAACAATTCACTTCCAAAGTAGAAGATGAATTGTAATTCAAAAAGGGAAAGTAATGAGTTATTAAAAGAAAGCACATAAGTGCTTAGCAAAACACCAAATGGAATTGTAAAAGAGAAAGGATAGAAGTTGCATGTGGATTCCTTATCCACACTCAATTGAAACTTACCGAAGCCCCTACATGGTTAGCACAATTACTTACAAGTAAAGTAAGAAAATATAATGAACAAATCAAACTCAAACAAGTTGACAAACAAAGTAAAATGAGATTGAATGCTATACATGCTTCCAAGTCAGAATGTAACTCATATTTACACAACCTAATGTTATCCTAAATGAACATACCCAATCATACAAACAAAATCTCAATCCAACAAGAAGCAAAGAAGAAAAGGTGAAGTGATGTGAATGTGGTTCATACTTGTGAAACAAGTGACTTAAGGTGCAAGATAAACATCAAACATGCAAAGATGAAACCCAAATGTCACAATCAGAAGTCAATTAACATGCTATACATCCCCAAACAAAACCACAACTCATGGCACAAGTGCCTTCATGATCAAGCAAACCAAACATGAGGCATGCATTCACAAAATGAACAAGTTAAACTTCATGCTTCAAACAAATAGCAAACATGCTTCAAAAATTATGACTTTCACCAATCAAACACCTTAAACACATGCCATTAACATATCAAGTCCACAAGCAATGAATCAGAACCAAAGTCACTCAACAATTAGGTCAAAGTCTCATGGAAGTTTCATGCATTCATGCTCAAAGCAACACATCAAAAGTCATCCAAAAAAGACTTAAAAATCATCTCATAAATCTCAAACATACCTCAACATATTGTGACCACAATGCAAAAAGAAAGGCATCAAAATCATTTTTTATGATCAAGAACAAAAATGCACAAAATCATATGTCACATTAAGTATGCATACAAATGGAAATTCAAAAGAAATAATGGAACAGGGGCAAAAATGTCATAAAATCAGAAAATAAAATCATGAAAAATTTCCTAAATGTTTTAAGAATACACATGAATTTTTGTGGAATTTTGTGATATGTTTTGGTATTTTTAAAAAATAGAAATCAAACGTGTAGAAAGAAATAAAAATGAAAAATAAATGCAAAATGCAGGGGGGTATGAACATAGCAATTGGACAGTTCAAAATCATTGGGCTTCAATACAGGAGGGTGCAAATATCAATCTGGATAAGTCCAAGTCTGCGCAAAACACCATAACAATCATGCACTTTAGTCAACAGGAATTGACTCATTCTCAGCCAATGGATCAAGTCAAGGTCAATGCGTGGTCAAAGTAATCAGGATCAATGCACATGCGTGAGGACACACACAAGTTACCATGCACTACACTACAACGTGCTTAAGTGAATTCAGAAAAGATACACGTGAGGAGCATGTGATTTTTAATGTGCTGGCAAGACAAGGATCACACGATCAGAAAACATGAACGGACAGGATTAAAACACACATAAACCCTAACAATTAAAGTCACCGGCCGGAGATGACCTCCGGTCATCTTCTCCGGCCAGCAGCCACCACCTGCAACTCACATTTTCTCCAGAAATTCACAAGCCATATACCAAACGAAAGCTAAGCTCATGAGGAACACAAATCCAACAAGAAAATTCATAGATCAAGCATGAATAAGGAGAATCGAAGAGGATAAATTTGCCCTAATTTTCAGTTCTAAGCTCCTAAAGAGCTCTATCAACTAGCCAGCTTCACATAGCTTCTAATAAGCTCAAACAACACATCAACAAGTCAAAACAGGATAAAATCGTGCAATTAAAGTTTGAGAAATTTTGAAACCTGAAATTGGAGAACTCTTGAATCAACAGAAAACCAGAGATGAGAGATTGATCTTGAGCTTCCTAAGAGCAAAATAAATGCTCTGAACCTTTGGATTTTGAAGACAATGAACTGAGATTCCAATTGGAGAAGTTGCTGCTCTCGATAGCTTGCTCTTACTTCAGCTTGTTCTTGATCAGAAGTGCTTGATGATGAACAATTGATGAAGATCAAGGTGAGAACGTGTGAAGAACTCGTGTGAAATCAGAGAGAGAATGGAGAGAACTCTGAGAGAAAAGTGAGAGCAATTTGGAGTGAGAGTGAAAAATGAGAATCCTCCTCTGAAATTGTGAGAGTTTCAGCTTATATATCCAAGGTTAACTCCCAACCAGTTCAGTTAACAGTTAGAACTCTAGTTAAACTGAGTTAGTTAACTGAGTTTGAGTTAACTAACTGAGTTAGGTGGTTAATGGCACGAGTTGGGGAAGTTCTGTTAGAGTGAGGGTGAGGTTCATGGAGTTATGGTGGTGTGTAGGAGAAGGAAAGTGATGTTATGTTGTTCTGATGTAGCCGCAGGAATCTTGTGGTGCAAGTTTCTCACTTCCTCTTTCATGCAAGGCTCAAGCTCGTATGCATAATGTGAAATGTGTTTGGCCAAATGAAGCAAAGAATAGAGCAGCACACATAGGACTTCTGTCATGTACTTGATGTGTGTTTGAACCAAAATTATGCAGCAAATCTTCATTGTGACAGCAAGTGTTTGAGGAGGAATTTCTCACTTGTCAATGAATGAAACAATCCAATGTTGGTGGCATTAGAAAGATGATACATTAGGGAACAACATTGGTTTGCAAGTTGAAGTAAAATGAGGTCTCAAATATGCCTAAAAACAGCTATGAATGCATTGGTTCAAAACTGGTTGGTGGGCACGGCCAGAGGTTGGCTGGCATGGCAACTGGGCACACAAAATTTCAGCACAAACAACATGACTTTGAACCCTCCAAACTATCTCATAACTTGGTTAAATCAAAATTTTCACAACATCAACATTGAAGATGACACTACAAGGAACAACTTTGATGTTGAAAAGTTTTTCATTTGAGGCCTTTAACCATGAGAAAAATGAGTGGACATTTGGCCCACCAACTGTTTGTTAAAATGATTGCGCGCGTGACCTGAAAATCTTGGTCATGACCTAGTTTTGAACCTACTTTCCTCCAACTTTGATCAATCATATCTCTCTCAATTTTTATCCAATGGAGATGTTCTACACATGGATTTGAAGCTTAAAACAAGATCTTTCATTGAGGCAGAGTGGATTTTTCATTTGGTGCTCCAAATTTAAATGGCCTTGGTTCAAATTCTGATGCAAAATGGCCAAAACTTACTATTTTTAGTAACCCTACTTCATCCAAAAATGGCAACTTTCCACATCTTGATTTTTTCATGATTCCTTTGGAGTTTCTTGACCAAATTTTGTACATTGGACATATGTAACATGAATTTCATGAATTTGGCCTCAAAAAGTCAAAAGTTGACTTTTTCCTCTGATTATTTGACTTGGCCCCAAATTTCTCTGATTCTTGATCTTTCTTCCAATTGAACCACTTCTAAAACCAATTGAGATGCAATCTTCCACATACATACACTTAAGGACATATGGAATACCATGACATCAAGTTTTGTCCAAAAAATCAAAGATTCCCTGATTTAATGGGAAACCCTAGTTTTGGTGCCCACCTCCTAGGAGAAAAATGTGCAGTCTTCAAATCCAAATTCCTCAGAGTATGTTGTGTATCCTCTTAAAGGATGATGAGGAATGCCACTTGAGGATGATTTTGAATCAATGAGATATCTCTTTTGAGGATTTTCCTTCAATTTTTGGACTTCTTGCATAGTGTAGGATGTAATGCCTCAATCTCCTATTGTATCTCTTATCCTTGAGGTTGTGGATGATCAATTGAGATAGTATGAGACATGAAAGGCTTCTTGGCTTGCCTTGAGGCAACTTGACTGACCTTTTTGTGCTTTGAATGATCTCTTGATTGTCCACATTCCACTTGATCACATGCCCTGATGGTAAGAAGGATGCCATGCTTCATTTTTCTATGTTAAATGCAATGCAATGCTAGTGAGGTGGATATGATGTGATAAATGATAATGCCATGCTATGATGACAAAAGGGGAGAGCAAATTTTGGGGTATTACATCACTCATTGTATAAGTCCCTCTGTACAAGTAAACGGCGCGATCGTCGCCCGTTTAAAAATAAGACCCATTCAAAACACTTTGGGCCTCTAATAGAGTGTAAGACCCAATCCCCCTTTTAACCAAAACATTTTGGGCCTCACTTATTGTATAAGTCCCTCTGCGTTAAAAGAAAACCTCGGCGCGATCGCCATTTTTAAACGAAAAATCATCTGGGCCTACCCTCGTGTTATAAGCCCCACTCTTTTTCTTTAAACTTTTTTGGGCCTCTTGAGAGAGTGTAAGACCCATCCCTTTGTACAGAAAACCATTTTGGGCCCCAGTCACTTGTATAAGTCCCTCTGTACAAAGTCAAACAGTGCACTCACTGATAAAACCCTGGGCCTCTCCTTGAGCTGTAAGCCCCAGATCTTTCTTTTTCAAAGCACTTTCTCCTTTGATTTTGAATATACTGTTGTTTTTAATCTTTCTTTGTTGAACAACTAACCAACCAGCATGGAAGCACTCCAACCGAGTAAGTGGTTATCGCTTTCATTTACTGCTTTCATATACATATAACTGTATTGTGGGGCTGCTCACTGTAAGTCTCCTTTCATAAACTCATATCCATTGTGTAATAATAGTATAGATATTTCGAGTTTCCCTGGCAACTACGTCTAGAACTAGGTGACGCCATTTCACTTATTCGTAGAAATAGACGCCTAGATCCCCAATAGGAGCACCAGATACAGTATTCTCTTCGGCTGTCCTCCTTAGGAATCGTCAAGAAGCTCTACTCCCCAAGATGAATGTATTCTCCGTGAATGGCATCTTTGAGTTTCTTCCCAATTCTCGAACTTTCCTGACTTGATCTATTCCTTGTGGATAGCTTGCCTTGAATGTCTCGGGGTTTGGGTACCCACTACGGTCATAATCTTGGACCTTAACTAAGGAACCCTCTTTAAAAGCTAAAAGTCGCTGGATAGTAAACCTCGCACGTTTACCAGTGGTTTTCATCTTTAAAAGAGTTATCTCTCCTAATGGAAAGGAGATGATAGACCCACGGGCTTCTTAAAAGCATCGGCCTCCTCTTGGGCATTATTCAAGGACCCTACGGCTTCTTAGAAGTATTCACAGCCTCCTCTTAGGCTTCGTATAATGATCTCTTCCTTCGGGAATGATAGCCTCCTCTTGGGCTTCGTACAAGGACCCGTCGGCTTCTTAAAAGTTTCCAGCCTCCTCTTGGGCTTCGTACAAATTGTCCCGACGACCTCCTAGAGGTATAGGAACAGAACCTAGTCATCCTCATAGAACAGTCCCTTCATAGAGTCTACTACTGTTTCTCGAAGCATAGTACAAAAGATAAAACTCTAGACACGGCCAGTCTAACTTCCTTGAGTCTCAAAGACATTCTCAAGCACCCTTCGTTAAATAGGAAGGAAACCCGCAGACTCAGACAGTCTCGATACCCTTTGGATTTCCCGTTTCCTCAAAGAGAAGGAAATATCCCTGATCCTCAAATTAAATCCCTGTGTACAATGTTACTCATATAAGAACTGATTTTCTCTTTTAAATCAGTATATTGGATCTGTCACTCAACTGAAACAGTTACAATAGCCTCAATCTCGGGCTTCGTACGAGATACCAAAATTCTCCCCAGTGGAGTCAAAACAACCTTTTCGCCTCTCTCTCGGGCTTTGTACGAGATACAAAAACACTCTCTTACTGAGTATAAAAGATTCTCCAACTGAGTCAACTCTTTGCTAGCCTCCTCTTAGGCTTTGTATAACGATATGCCCCACTGGGTCAAAAAATTTTAGCCTCTCTCTCGGGCTTTGTACGAGACACAAAATGGCCTCCTCTTAGGCTTTGTATAATGATTTTACTAGCGGAAATTAGCCT
The DNA here is from genome assembly GCA_022829125.1 of Lathyrus tuberosus. Classification (NCBI taxonomy): domain Eukaryota; kingdom Viridiplantae; phylum Streptophyta; class Magnoliopsida; order Fabales; family Fabaceae; genus Lathyrus; species Lathyrus tuberosus. The sequence continues at coordinate 4,572,158 of JALAZF010000301.1, read as the reverse complement.
CCTCTTAGGCTTTGTATAAGAAAACCACTGGTTGATACAATCGACCTTTTAGCATCAAAGCTGTGCCTCGTTCGCAGTACACAAACATCAACAACTCCTTTCCCTTCATCTAATCGCTGTAAGCGGCAAGCCTCTGGATCATCTACATCCATGCCACTGTCCCTCTTTTAGCATGAGAAATTCCTAAGGAAAGATGACATTGCTCTACACTGAGTTAAAGTCTTCTCCTTTAGGCTAAAACCCTTTCTTCGGAAATTATGGCATTGCTCGGATCCGCGTATCCCAGTTAAAGTAATTCTCCTTCCCCCTCTTTAGAGATGACAAATTCTCTCTAAAGTAGAGGTCTTTCAGCTTCACGTCTTGGGCTTTGAACAAGACACAAATAGACCTTTTAGCTTCACGTCTTGGGCTTTGAACAAGACACAAATAGACCTTTTAGCTTCACATCTTGGGCTTTGAACAAGATACAAATCACCTTTCGCTTCATGTCTTGGGCTTTGAACAAGACACCAAAACACCCATTTCCTCCCATAGAATAGGAGGAACTACGAACGCTCTGATTTCCCTGTTTCGGTAAACAAGAATACGTAGGCATAAGATCGAAAGAAAAGATCTTAGCGAGCACAATCAACAAAAAACCCAAATCCCATATTTTCGTCAATCAAAAGCAGTAATTCAAAAGTGCCAGTCCTAATATCCTAATCCTTATTCCCCGCCAGAAACCTTCTGCCCAGGTAAAAAAGAAAGAGAACAGTATTGGCGAAAATACAAATAACCAGTACAAAGGCCCCCCCACATTGATAGCATCTGTAACCTAACAGACCGCTGTTTAAACTCAGTATGCAAGCAGGGTTAATTAGAGACATCTATTTCCCTTCCTTATTCAGCTCACAATAGGATAAAAAATGAATCGACCTGTAGTTAAAGCTCAAACCGCAGAGAGCGACCAGCGCTTAAGAACCGCGTCCAAAATCGCTCGCTACACTTCGTACGAGATACAAAACACTCTCTTGTTGAGTATAAAAGACCCTCTTGTTGGGTCACAAACTCTTCAGTCTCCATCTCAAGCTTCGTACGAGATACAAAACACTCTCTTGTTGAGTATAAAAGACTCTCTTGTAGAGTCGATCACCTTTTCGCCTCCGTCTCGGGCTTCGTACGAGACACCAAATCACTCTCTTGTTGAGTATAAAGACTCTCCTGTTGAGTCAAACAACTTTTAGCTTCCGTCTTGGGCTTCGTACAAGACACACAAAAAGACTCTCTTGTTGAGTCAAACCCCTTTAGCCTCAATCTTGGGCTTTGTACAAGACAGAAAGAACATTTTCCCCGAAAAATTCAGCTAGCCTCCTCTTAGGCTTTGTATAAGGAGACACCAAAACACCATTTCCTCCCATAGAATAGGAGGAACTACGATCGCTCTGATTTCCCTATCCTGGGAATACGTAGGCATAAGATTGCAAAAGAATATTAGCGAGCATACTAATCAAAAACCCAAAATCCCATACCTTCACACATCAATCGAAAAGCATCAGTCCTAATATCCTAACAAAATTCCCCATGAACAGTCCCGGTATCTCGTTCTGAACAAAATAAATAGAGAAAGGCCCCACATCCACATAGCATCTGTAAACCAACAGTTTTGACTGTTTAACCTCAGTTTGCAAGCAGGGTTAGTTGGAGACATCTATTTCCCTTCCTTCATCAGCTTCAATTGGATAAAAAATGAATCGACCTGTAGTCCCCCAAGAGCGACAGTGCTTAAGAACCACGTCCAAAAATCGTTCGCTACAAGGAGTTGTGATTCCGGTAAGGTGTAATTGTAGGATGGTGTATGGTTCAAGTAACCCAGTAGTGCTAATGGAGATGGGAAGTTGAGTATTTCTATCATATGCATTTGTCAGAGTTTCGTGAATTATGTGAATCTACTAATGGAACAAGATTTACTCACTGGTATGGAATAAGTATTGTAAGTAATTCCATATAGTGAAGGATAATGGACGATTTTGTTGCACATATGCCATAAGGTCTAGAAGCGAGTTAGTGCATCACTGTTTTAGCTCCCAAGGTCATTAGAGCATCTTGGAAGAATGAGAGTATATTCGGAATGGTACCTTCCAAGTGGTTAAGGGTATAAGGTAGTGATGAAGTATAAGAAGAGGCTCGAGGAAATGACTACCTATTCCAGTGAAACATGTATGCATCAAGCGAAGGGTATAAGATAAACTAAGTATATTTAGTCTTAGAAGGGAGATCGAGTTCAGGATAGCTCATCAAAGATTCATTGCTAGTAGGAGACGTTATGGAATTGTTGAGTTACCAAGGATCAATTGAAGAGGTTCATGTTGAGAGAAAGGGAAAGCATTTTAGAGTCAAGGAAATTTTAGTAAAATGGTTATATCTTTGGAGTTAAGAAAATTACCTTGGAAGAGAATCTAACGCAGAGTTTGGGAGCAGTGTAAATCTTTCAATACAATGAATGCAATGGGATACAATTTTTGGAAGAATGCATTGAGAGATAATTGAGGTTTCATTAAGGCTAAGATAGGAGCACGCAGTTGACGATTGTTCACATACAAAGATTTCTAGAGTAAGAGGTAAAGTGGAGAAAGTTATACCTTGGTATTAAGGACCATGTGATAGTAGCATCATGGTTTTAGACATGTCAAAGTTACTAACTTGGTTGGGATGGTTGTGGAGTATCACACTCTTTATTTCGGGTAGGTGAGTTTTGTGTTCTGAGAGTCCAATTTTGTGGCAAGAAATTGAGAGTGATGCTAAGATTGGGTACAAAACTAGGTATGGATCATGGAACATTCTATTCTGGGTGGTCTTGTAAGTAGTTGATAAGAGCTATCGGTGATGAGTCATTCAGATATATAACCTCTGTGTGATGAAGTGTTGAGTGGATGTTAAGTTCTGGCGGGAATCCAAGCCGGTAAGTGCGTAGAAATGTCAAGGTTGATCTTGAAGTGTATATTATTTGGTTGGCAAGACTAGGAATGGCTTATTGAAAATCAGGTTGATGTTCATCTTCCTAAGTAGTGTTTGGATTGTTTAATTCGGGAGTATGATGTTCACATCTTATTGAAACTAAGTAATCCAAAATCCTGTTTATGCGCCATTTTAAGTGTATGAGTTTGAGAATGGAGTTACAAGTTATTGCAAGTCAGGTTGATAGTTTTGAAATTTGAATTTTTGAAGGTGTATTGCGTAGTTGATCATTTATAGAGATGTCAAAGAAGTTAGACGTTTAGGGAACCAACCTAGTGAACCTTACTCAGTGTGAGTAAGTTTTGGGTGTATCAATGTTATGAATGAGAACATGAGCTAGAATTGTGGGGGATGGAGAAGGATGTTTGAGATGAATGATTTTGGATAGGAAGTGCAATGTTATCTCCAGATGTCTGACCGTGTTGTGTGACGTTGTGAGAGGTATGGAAACTCACAGTTACATCCTAGCTGAACTCTTTGAAAGCGTTGCCTAGTCGATGACTTGAAATTCCTTGTTGGTATTATTTATCTAGTTGGTTGGAATCCTGTGTCAGCAGAACCCGTGAGTGAGTCAGAACTCTATAAAGAACTTAGAATGAATTATGGAAATAAGAACCAGATATATTTAGACTAAATTGGATTATTCAAAACTAGTGCAAGATGATTATGAATGTTGTACATTCATATAATTACAGTCGTGTGACTCATGTGTATCTATCTTTTGACAGGTTTTGGTCATAATTCTCCATCTTATGTCGGCAAGAATAAAGTTATACCTGTGGATGTGGTAAGGTTATGGCACTGTCTTGGGATGATTCAAAGGAAAATATGGATCTCCTATAAGGACCCATGAGTTAGTCAATAGAGGTTGATGAATGAAAGGGCATAATACAGTTTCATGGAGGATCACGGAGATAACAACTCGCAAGAATGAAAGTAAGACAATTTTGTGTCAATTGTGTTATCTTATTGGAGTAGTGCAAGATAAGTGAAGCATCAGGTGTAAGCGCTTGAAGTATAGTATCAGATCCAGTGAAGTTAATAGGATTATCAATAGGGGATTTTAAAGTTTATCTCAACTACTGAAGGATTTGTAAGGGAAGAGTCGTCAGTATTCTGTGTAGTCAAGGAATCAGTAAATTCTCTAATGAAGTTCTAAGAGTTTTGACTATTCAATCGGAATAAGGTATTATGGTTATGGTTTCTTTTAGCTTATAGCAAGAAAGATGAGAAGTTATGGATTCCAAAGGGAGTTGTGACTCGGAGATTCAGAGGGGTATGTCAGATGAATTAAGTGAGGAAAATGTTGGAAGGTAACCGAGAATTGGAGATAAGAGTATGAATAAGTCAAGGAATTTTGGGAAATCGCGGAGGGAAGTTTTCAGTGAAAAGAATTTGGAAGTTTGAGTATGTTAGAGGATTGATTTAAAACAAAGTCAAGTGTTTGTCATACCCCAAATTTTGACCACTAAGATTTCCCATCATTGTGAAAATCATCATCACAATATGGATGTACCTTCATGCCTCATCAGTCTCCTCAAGGATTATTGAGCATTCACTACAATTAAGCATTAGGGTTTTGTTAGTTCTTGTATTGGATGGAATTTTGGTAAAACAAAGTTGAACAATGTTAATGTCATGTGTCTGATGTCTTATCATTGAGTCATAACATTAGTGAATGTTAAGGTGATGAAGAGTTAAAGTGCTGAAGAGTGATGTCACATACGATGTCTTGACATCACTATACCAGAACATTAGAACATCAGGTGGTGATGTTTTAGGGCTGCGTGTTTAAGTTTGATTTGATTAGATCTGTTAGAAATTTAGTGTTTGAATATCTTGGGAGAAATATTTTCTGTTGCAATCTGATTTTGTGCAGATTTGTTGCTGTGTTTAAGGGCTGAAGATTTAAAAAGATTTGAAGATAAAATATGTTTTTAAATTCAAATCAAATCAGATATTTTTATGGAGAAGATCTTGCAGCTGAATTAAAAAAGTGAAGATTATTGAAGATTAGTTTGTTACTATTTTAGTGCAAAAAGATATGGAGAATAGGTTGTTACTATTTTAGTGCAAAAAGATATGGAGAATAGTTTGTTACTATTTTTGTGCAAAAAGATATGGAGATAAATTTGGAAGAGTTGATTGAAGACCTATTTTGTAGGAGAATCTTTTGCAGATTTGTTACAGAAGATTTGATATGATTTGAAGGCCCAAATCCAGTTGGGATTATATTATAAATAGAATGCTTGTAACCTAGAATAGGTACGGGTCCAAGATGTAGATCATTAGGGCTTTGTCTAAGTGAACCACTCGGGTTGTGAGATGGTCACGGTGTTTAACCCAGAAACCTGTAGGTAATGAGTTTGGTAGTGTTCTTGGAGGAAGCTTTGAAGCAACTCCAATGTGTGCCATGGAAGGGTGTCTTCTATGGTTGAACAGTTGTTGGTAATCAAGCTGTTGATGCAGTGGCAGTGTAGTTGACTGCTAGACATCATTGTAATGATTGGAAGTGAGATGGAGTCTCTTACCTAGGGAGGACTTAGGTAGAAGGGTCATTGGGTAGTGATTAAATTAGGTAGATTGTCAACTGGTCTGTTGAGTCTGTAATTTGATACTACTAATAGTGGACTTCCTTCCTGGCTTGGTATGCCCCCAGATGTAGGCTGTTGATGTGTTATTTACTGTCTCCATTATTCCCTTATTCAGCAGATTGCGATGTTGTGACATTGCACAAAGACATCACACATCTGTACCAGAATTTCAATTGGTATCAGAGCAGGCATCTTGTCTGTTTCTGGATGAGATCTTGGGAAGATAATTTCTGGTTCATGAGCAAGGAAGATAGTTTTGCTGAGTTATGGACTTGGTCAATTCATATAGTTATTTGTATGATCCCTTGAAGTGAAGGATGGACTATTCATGATAGGGTATGTATTGGACCTGTCTGTTGTTATCAGGAGAACTACTCTTGTGAGTTTGATTTGTTGGCACTTGGTTTATGGTGATGGTGTGCAAGGATTATTGAGTAGTGCCTGAAGGTTGTTGAGGAGTTGTTGTGTGTTCAGCTGCATGGTATCTGATGTAACCTTGGTTGGCTCTTGTATCTCTGGTGGTGAGATTCTAGGAAGGTATTCTCTTGGAAAGACATTAGGGTTTGGTCTCCTCAGCAGGATATTCTATGATGTTGTAGTTTATGCAAGACAGCTTTAACCGTTTGGTTAGAGATGCCAAAGATGCTTGAGGATTATCTCATGTCTTTGTTTTGGGAAAGAAGTGATCAAAAGGTGAATGGATCTTATTAAAGACTGTATGACATGGAAGTTTCAGTTTGTTTGAAGAAGAATATATTTCAAATTAGGCATTGATGACCAATTTGTCCAGAACATTGATTCCTTCTTGATGGTGAAAGAAGAGGGTGGAGCCAAAGCAAAAGAGTATCATTGTCAAATCTTTCATGCGGGAGTGAAGATCTTGATAAGTTATCTCTTAAGCTTAGTTGTGGTAATCTAATTAGGAGGATCTTCCTGGTTACGATGTCAAATACAGTTCTGGTTTATCTGAAGATGGATTCTCTTATGAAGATACATGTTTCTGATTTTCAAAATCATGAACTGGAGGACGTTTCATCAAGAAAGAAATTGAGCTTAATATGCCAATTCTAATGTCTCGACATCGCGCTACACGTCAACAGTTTATGGTAAATGCTAAGTCATAGTTAGATTATAGCTGTTTTGAAGGATCACTGAAGCTCTGGAGTTGAACAATTTTTGAGAGGTTGTTCAGCTGGAGCTGGTTGAAGAAAAGGTAGTAATCGTGATAGCAGAAGAGAAGGAGATGATCCCTGTTTAAGCTAAATTGTCTGAGGACAATATTATAGGGAAAATGCATCCAAGAGTTTGTTAGCCTATGGTCAATTGGTGTCTGCATTAGTTGTATGGAATGAGCTCTTTCAGTTTTGTGGCTTGAAGGATTGGAAGTAGCAGATTGTCTAAGAGGTCTAAACCTCGTGCTTATAAGAAGAAGCTTCTGGAAGAGTGTGTTATGCAAGTTACTGCAGTGTTGTTGGTCTGATCTTGGAAATTGATCAAAAGTTGATATGTTCCCGTGTGTTCCTTACAAGAGATTTGTGTGGATTAATATGGGTGTTGTCTCCAAAGCCATAGCAGTTGTGATATAGACTGATGTCGAAACTGATGTTGAAACATCATGTCAGTTCTTTGCTTTCCCAGCCAAAGAAAGTTAGTTGTGCTCATGGTGAAGTATCAGGTCAAGCCTCTTACCTAATCTGAAGTGACCAGTGGTGTGGATTAACAAAAGAGGGATCAGCTAGTGCCTCAAGTGTGTAGGAAAAGAATGTCAGACCAGATCAAATGTCGTACCTTGTGTGAGAAGGTTACCTTATCACATATGATAAATAGCTTAACAGTAGTTGAGTATTTGTCTGCTTTTGATAAGATTGTGCATCTAACCGATAGTGAATACTCTGACGGGAGCTGAGCGTTTATCTAAGATGTTGTACATTCAACTAATGACAATATACATTGACGGGAGACTATGTATATGTCTGATGTAAAAGTGCAGGACTGCAGAAGTGTTGAGAATTTACTCTTCACTTTGTGGTGTGTTGGTGTGTAGCGACCTGAATTATGTAGTTGAAGATGGAGATGGAAGACTATGAAGACATCATAGTCTTGTTGGTTGGATCAGTTTATTTCCGATCTAGGTGCTTTGGAGCATGGGTTTTGTTGTGTGAAAGTCGAGGATATGTGGATGTTATCTCTGGCTTTCTACTGATGGCTCTACTAAGGGAAGTGGCATTCTTCGGTACAGTTATGAGGTAGTCTTGGACTACTTATTTTCTGAAGATTCAGATGTGGTAGGTTTGAAGTCTTTGGAGTGTCTAAGCAGGATGGAGGTTGTCTACTCAAACTTGATTGTTGAATCAAGTCTATGAGAGCATGGAAATCTATTTCTGCAAAGGGAGGAGGTTCTTCTGAGTGGCAGAAGGAGGAGCTGAATTCAACAGTTAGATGTCATAACATCTAGCTTAACATCAGGATTCTCAGCTGGTGATGTGGCACATCAGCTAATGATAGGGTGATCTACAGGAACGAACAATAGGATGCTTCAAAAAGGTCGTTCTCATGGCAGTCTGCGGGAGCTGTAGGAAGGAGAATATGTTACATGACCATGGCTTAGGGAGTCTAGGTGTGTTTGCTTTTGAGCAAGTGGAACATGTGACTTGAAGATCAAGGTTCCTTGGTGGATCAAGATATCTTTGGGAGAGTTCTGACTAACGTGAAAAAGGTCAAAATGTGGCATTTGATTGTTTTCAAATGAGGATTCATGAATGAGGTGATCAAACTGTGGCATCTGGTTGATCTCAGAAGTGGATTCGAAGAATCAAGATAATCAGAGTGTGGCAACTAGTTATTATTGAGGATAGTCTTGGAACAAGTTACTCTTGGGCAGAAGGGTGATGAGTTGAAGACTCAAGGAGATCATTCTTCTTAAAGGTGAATGAGAGTTTAATTCTCTAGTTCTTTGGATTACTGTGCAATAGTAAGTCCAGTTGGTGGAGCATATCAAGAATCATGGTGATGATATCTTGGTGTGTGGGAAATGTTCTAACTTGTGTTGGGACATTATCTGGTTGAATATCCTTGATGAAGGATGATTTTGTTCTGGTTCTGGAGTTTGGTGCATACATTATGCCTAAGGAGCGTCTACATAGTCATACGGTAGAATGATGAAGTAGAAGGTCTGCCTTGGATGGAGAATGTAGAGAAGACTGAAGTAGATCAGGTATTGTTTGCTTGGAAATCTGAAGATGAAGAGTATGATAGGGAATGACTGTGTTATGATCAAGGAGTTCGTTGTGATCATTCCTGTGGATATTACAGAGAGAAGTTGATCAGCTTGGCAAGATGTGAGTTTTAGAGCATGAGAAGATAACAAACCAAGAGGGAATCATGTGAGTTTTGGTATTTGGCTTGTTTGAGGATCAAGCATTAAGTGAATGCGTTCAGCAGGTGTGTTGAACAGAGGGTGTGCTCTTGAAGACATGAAGATGAGTCTTATGTTTTCCATTCATTTAAGGTGTTCTTCTTGCAAATGAGCATTGGTTATCTTAGATAGGGGGAGTTGATCTTTTGTTTTGGATATTTTGTTAAAGTAGTTGTCAGACAAGATGTTACTGGTGAAGTTCATGGTGTTCTTGATAGTTCGGACCTGGTTCTTTAGATTTGTGTGCCAATGGATTGAATCAGAAGTATATATTTACCCCAATGTTTGTTAATTATTGGCCAAAAAGGGGGAGAGAATGTTCAGTAGTAGCTGTTGAGTCTGGATCTTGTTCTGAGTATGTTGGTTGGCAGATTCAGAGTTTGTCCAATTATGGCTAAAAAGGGGGAGAGAGTTGCCAAGGTGTGGTTGTGAAGCCTTTTCTGATATGGTGTAGCAGCTATGAGCTGGTTCTTGGTTTGAGGGGGAGTTTGCCATATGCTGATGTGAAAGTGAGTTTATGCAGCTTGTTGGTTTTTGCTGCTGATGTTAGCTGAGATTGTTTTAGCCAAAATTAGCCAAAGGGGGAGATTGTTAGTTCTTGTATTGGCTGGAATTTTGGTAAAACAAAGTTGAACAATGTTAATGTCATGTGTCTAATGTCTTATCATTGAGTCATAACATTAGTGAATGTTAAGGTGATGAAGAGTTAAAGTGTTGAAGAGTGATGTCACATACGATGTCTTGACATCACTATACCATAACATTAGAACATCAGGTGGTGATGTTTTAGGGCTGCGCGTTTAAGTTTGATTTGATCAGATCTGTTAGAAATTTAGTGTGCGAATATCTTGGGAGAAATATTTTCTGTTGCAATCTGATTTTGTGCAGATTTGTTGCTGTGTTTAAGGGCTGAAGATTTAAAAAGATTTGAAGATAAAATCTGTTTTTAAATTCAAATCAAATCAGATATTTTTATGGAGAAGATCTTGCAGCTGAATTAAAAAGTGAAGATTATTGAAGATTAGTTTGTTACTATTTTAGTGCAAAAAGATATGGAGAATAGGTTGTTACTATTTTAGTGCAAAAAGATATGGAGAATAGTTTGTTACTATTTTTGTGCAAAAAGATATGGAGATAAATTAGGAAGAGTTTATTGAAGACCTATTTTGTAGGAGAATCTTTTGCAGATTTGTTACAGAAGATTTGATATGATTTGAAGGCCCAAATCCAGTTGGGATTATATTATAAATAGAATGCTTATAACCTAGAATAGGTACGGGTCTAAGATGTAGATCATTAGGGCTTTGTCTAAGTGAACCACTCGGGTTGTGAGATGGTCACGGTGTTTAACTCAGAAACCTGTAGGTAATGAGTTTGGTAGTGTTCTTGGAGGAAGCTTTGAAGCAACTCCAATGTGTGCCATGGAAGGGTGTTTTCTATGGTTGAACAGTTGTTGGTAATCAAGTTGTTGATGCAGTGGCAGTGTAGTTGACTGCTAGACATCATTGTAATGATTGGAAGTGAGATGGAGTCTCTTACCTAGGGAGGACTTAGGTAGAAGGGTCATTGGGTAGTGATTAAATTAGGTAGATTGTCAACTGGTCTGTTGAGTATGTAATTTGATACTACTAATACTGGACTTCCTTCCTGGCTTGGTATGCCCCCAGATGTAGGCTGTTGAACCGATTTGGGAGAACAATTCAGTGTGTTATTTACTGTCTCCATTATTGCCTTGTTCAGCAGATTGCGATGTTGTGACATTGCACAAAGACATCACACATATGTACCAGAATTTCAGGTTTTAAGCCCTCTTAGAGCTTAGACAAAGGATCAATCAAGAAATGACATGATATTCAACTTGTCTAACCTCTCAAACCTTCATAAAGGATTAAGAGGACTCCCACATCAGGAATCAAGCACTTAGTTGCAACATTCCAAGTGGATCCAGCCTCAAGATCGCCAGTGTCACCAAATTAGGGTTTTGGTCGACTGAGGCCTCCAGATGAAAATTTTCCTTTGGGCATGAGCCAATTCTTCAAATCACAACCCAAGATACTCTAAGGGACCTCATAAACCCAATCATCAAGTTAATTTGACTTCAGGGGATGCATTTACCAAAAATCAGGAATTAGGGTTTCTTGACCTAATTCACCCCTAAGTTGACTTTTGGGACAAAACATGAGCCAAGACCTCAAGACATGATTTGAGGGTTTCTAATAAAACATATTGATCCATTTGCAACAATGGATTGATCCAAGAAGCTTGACTCACAAGTTTCATTTTCATCAGGACCACAATTAGGGTTTTGAGGAAAAAGACAACTGTACCTTTGACTTTTGACTTGGACATGCTCCCAAACCTTGGGACATGATTCAATACACCCTACAACCCCTATGGAACATATCCATTAGGTTTGATTTAGGTCAAGGATTTGATTTCACCAAGGATCGCACAGTTTGGAATTCATCTGATAAAAAATCAACTGTGCACAAAAGTCAAGTTTGACTTTTTGAGATTTTTCACAATTATGGTTCATTGACCATAAAACAATGTTAATATGTGATTTGAATCATCATTCATCAATAAAAATCAAATAAAGTGGGATAACTTGTAAAAGGGGTAACCATAAAAACTTAGAATTTTTCTAAGTTATGGAACAAAGTGGCTAGGGTACCAACTTCCAAGGATCATAACTTGAGATCCAAGCAACCATTTTGGATAGTCCAAAGATGGATTTGTAGCTCTCATGGCATAATTTAAAAGTGTCAACTACACCTCATTCCAATTCCTCATGGATTTTGAGTTATGGAGTGATCAAAATGGCTGAAAACACAAAAGTGACATTTTTTCCAACACTTAGTGAAATTTTCACTAAGTCAGAATCTGCTTCACTTTTTCCAAAATGTTGAGGCATTTTTCAACCAAATGCAAGTTGCTTCAAAACCAAAGTTGGACATCACATTAAAGTAGGATACATCAGCTTTCCAAAGTGGTCAAGAACTCCATCAAATTCCATCTGAGCTAGGAGTTATAACAGCTGCAACATGCCTTGCTGCAAACTATCTTGGCAAGGCAAATTGTGCATTAGGGCTCGATTTGGTTAATTTGTGCAAATGATAAATAAGTTTATCCATCTGCATACCTCAGGGGGAGACCAAGGAGGAACAAACACTGATCCATAAGCCTCCCAAGTCTTTGGAACTACATATAGGTTTGGCACCCCTAAAACCTAAAGACGCCTCAAGACTCCAATTTTGTTTTGAGGCATTCAATGGATGCTTAGAGGTGGCATGTATCAGAGCAAAGATGAACACTTCAGTCAAGCCTTATCCTTGAATCAAAGAACCATAGACCTGTGCTCTAATCTCAAGTCAATGGCTAGAGGAGACTTGAGATTCCAAAGTGATCCAATTGGCCACAGACCTGTACCAGTTGCCATACACTATTGCAGCCAAAACAAACTTGGTGCACTATAAATATACCTCATTTATGATCAGTTTGAGTACTCCAAAGCACCCAAACTGATGTTTTCCTCAAAATCACCTCTTTCACTCCAATTTTGCCTTCCAAAGCAAGTCACTATCGGGTTTTGAGCTTGAGAGCAATTCCAACCAAACCAATCACACACACACACACACACACACTTCATAAACATCATATAGAAGTGATCCAAACACTTAAACAACATCTGGAACACCAATTTCACAAAATCACCATCCAACTGCTCAAGCTTTTAGCAGACTTGCAGTTGGGGTACCATTTTAAGTTCCAGCTTATTTCCAACCACTCCAAGCATTCAGACTCACTCCATAGCACCTAGGAAAGCTGTCCACATCATTGGAACCAAACTGTAACACCTCTAACTCAAAACACGATCACCAGCTGCAAGAGGTAAGCCTCAACTTAGTCATCTCATGATTCATGCATATTTCCTCGCACAATAATTTTTCCATATGTTCATAATCATGTATGGAATGTTTCCCCTCAATTAATTACTTTGTATGAATCGTGTGTGGTATTTCTGAGCCTTCATACAAAATTTAGGGTTCTTGAGGTTTCTCTTTGATTTCTTATTCCATGCTTAAAATAAATGAAATTATAGACCATAGACATGATCGTGAGGTGAAAACGAGTAGATTGATATGTGGATTGTGTGATTTCATCAAGTATTCAGTGAGATTGATGAGAAAATGCAAATCTGGGAAAAATCAGAACACGCGCGTGTTCGTGGTGTGTTCTTGGCGCCTTTTTCAAATATTCAAATATTTGAATTTTGTAATTTTATTTAATTGATTCAAAAATTAATTTCTCTCTTAATTTTAATGATTTTGAGTTGATTCTTTTTTTAATAATTCACAAAAATGTTAAAATATTTTATTTTATAAAAAATTCCCAAAAATATTATTTATTTCATATACTTGATATTTTTGCAACGAATTAATTTTTATTTTTATTTTCACATTTAAAATATTTTTTCTTTCTTGATTTTCCAAACTTAATTGGTTTTCAATCATTTTGTGGATAAAAACATGATTTTTGAAACATTGATCCAAGATCACCACTCATTTTTCACATGTTTTCAATAATTTTTATTATTTTTTAAACAAAATTAATTCCATTTTAGACAAAATTAGGGTTTTGATTAATTCCACCCTCATCAATCTTTTTCAAACACTTTGGGCCTCTAATAGAGTGTAAGACCCAAACCCTCTTTGAAACCAAAATAGTTTGGGCCTCAGTCATTGTATAAGACCCACGGTGTTTTCAAAAATCTCGGCGCGATCGCCAGTTTAAAATAAAATCATCTGGGACTCTCCCTGAGTTATAAGTCCCATTATTTTTCTTAAAATTACCCATGGGCCTCTAATAGAGTGTAAGACCCAACCCCTTTTTGTAAATAAACATTTTTGAGCCTCACATATTGTATAAGTCCTTTTGTATATTTTCAAAACAACAGCGTGATCGTCGCCTTTTCAAAATCATCTGGGCATCTCCCTGAGTTGTAAGCCCCATATCCTGTACAAAAATAAACTTTGAGCCTATAATTGAGTGTAAGACCCAATCCCCTTTTTAACCTTTTTTGGGCCTGTATAAGTCCCGATACAGTTTCAAAAACTTCGACGAGATCGTCGTTTTCAAACTATTTTTAACTGGGTCTACCCTTGTGTTGTAAGTCCCATTTCTTTTCTTTAAATAACCTTTGGGCTTCTCTTTGAGTTATAAGACCCATCCCTTTGTACAGAAATATTTTTGGGCCTCAGTCGTTGTATAAGTCCGGATACGATATTAAAAACAACAGTACAATCACTTTTCAAACCTTGGGCCCCTCCTTGAGTATAAGCCCCGACAATTTCTTCACAAACAACTCCCTTTTGATTTAGGTTCAAATATACAGTTGTTATCAAAACTTTCTTTAATTTCTCTGAACAACTAACAATACAAAATGGAAGCTCACTCACCGGTAAGTTTTAACAGCTTTCATTTACTCGCTTTAATATATATAACTGTATTGTGAGAAGCTGCGCATGGTTAGTCTTCTTTCATTCTTTTAAATATACGTTAAATATATATATAACTGTATTGTGGGAAGTTGTGCATGGTTAGTCTTCTTTCATACCTTTTTCAAATACTTGTCATATATCAACTATATATATACTAGTATAGTTATTTAGAGTTTTCCCCGGCAACTAGATCTAGAACTAGGTAAAGCCTGTTGGTCACTCTTAAATACAAACAAAACTAGATCCCCCATAGGATTTCCAGATACAATCTTCCCTTCTCTTGGGGTTAAACAACATGGAACAAAGCGAAAGGCAGTATTCTCGGTGAACCTCTTCTCAGACTGTCACCCTTAGAAATTGTCAAATAAATTCTACTCCCCGAAGTTGATCTATTCTCTGTGAATAGCATCTCCTGAGTTTCTTTAAATCACAGAACTTTCACTAAATGATCTATTCTCGGTGAATAGCATTTCTTTAACTTTTCTTGGTTTGGGACCCACGGGCTTCCTAAAAGTATCCCCCCTCCTCTTGGGCGTTGTACAAGGACCCTCCGGCTTCTTAGAAGTTCTTATGCCTTCTCTTGGGCTTAATACAAGGACCATGATGACCTCTTAAAGGTATAAGACAGAACTTAGTCATCCTTTGCTTGAGCAGTCTTTCCAGTTTCAAACCTCGTACCAACTTTAGGGTTGATTCTCATCCCTTAATGCCCTGGCCTCCTCTTGGAGGCATTATACATAAGATAAAACTCTTCCCCACCAGTAGACTTAGACAGTCTAATTCCCTTGAGTCTCAAAGACATTCTCAAGTTCCTTACAACTATAGGAAAAAACCCCGGGCATTCTGGATTGATCTCCAGCAGAAACCCAGCCTCTCTCATGAGAGTTCCCCGACCAGGGTCAACACTATCTCAAATCAGAACCTCAAGGTATCTGACATCTCAACTCTTCTATAACCCTCAGCAAGAGTTGATTCCCCACTTGGACCTGCCTGGGGATCTCAATTATCCCCGGCAAAAGATAGCCTCCTCTTAGGCTTTGTATAAGGACATTTCCTCAGCAAAAAGCTAGCCTCCTCTTAGGCTTGTATAATGATCCTTCCTCGGCGAAGTCAGCCTCCTCTTGGGCTTTGTAAAAATGATTCTCCCCAGTGGAGCTAACCTTTTCAGACTCTCTCGTTGAGTCAATCACTTTTTTAGACTCTCTTGTTGAGTCAATCACCTTTTCAGATTCTCTTGTTGAGTCAACCACCTTTCCAGACTCTCTTGTTGAGTCAATCACTTTTTAGACTCTCTTGTTGAGTCAATCACCTTCTCGGATTCTCTTGTTGAGTCAGCCTTTTTTAGCCTCAATCTTGGGCTTTATACAAGACAAATAAAAATACTCTCTCGTTGAGTCGATCTTTATCCAAACTTGGTATAAAGATTTCCCCTAGCAGGAGCTAGCCTCTTCTCAGGTTGTGTAGAATACTTTCTCCAACTTTCCAGCCTCAATCTTGGGCTTTGTACAAGACAAATAAAAAACACTCTCTTGTTGAGTCAAATCCCTTTAGCCTTAATCTTGGGCTTTGTACAAGACATAAATTTCCCTCTCTTGAGCTTGGGACAGATATCTTCCCTAGCAGATTCATTTCCTCCCAGTCTTCTTCTAGGCTTTGAGGAATGATTCTTCCCCAAGAAGAGTCAAACTCATTTCAGCCTCAATCTTGGGCTTTGTACAAGACACATACAAAATACCCTCACCAGAGTCAGTTAAATTTCCCTTTTCAGCCTCAATCTTGGGCTTTGTACAAGACAGATAATTCTCCCCAGTGGAGCCAAAACCCCTTTCAGCCTCAATCTTGGGCTTTATACAGGACAGACAGAATATTTTCCCCAGAAAAGTCAAACTTATAGCCTCCTCTTAGGCTTTGTATAATGATATCCCCAAAGAGTCAGTCTCTTTTTTGCCTCAACCTTGGGCCTTGTACAAGACACCAATATATGCACTATCTTGTTGAGTCGGTCACTTCTAGCCTCCTCTTATGCTTTGTATAAAGAAATCCCCTAGCCGAGTCAATTAACCTTTTAGCATCAACCTTGTGCTTTGATCAAGGCACACAAAAATCAACAATCCTTCTTTAGAGATGACAAATTCTCTCTCAGTCTTAATTTTTTAGCTTCAATCTTGGGCTTTGAACAAGACACAAATACCCTTTTAGCTTCAATCTTGGGCTTTGAACAAGACACCAAAACCTCATTTTCCTCCCTTAGAATAGGAGGAACTACGATTGCTCTGATTTCCCTGTTTCGTTTAAATTGGAATACGTAGGCATAAGATTGCAAAATCTTAGCGAGCATACTAATCAAAAACTCTAGGTCCAATACCTTCATATCAATCAAAACTTAGGTCTAGTACCTTACCAAAAACATCGGGAGTAACCCGAACCCAAACAAAATCTTACTCACTCACTCATACTTCCCAAGAAACTTTCCCAACCCATTACCAGATAAACACCATCAATTACAAAGCGAAACCCTAAAGCTAATATCCTGTGGATAACCACATATAGGATGGGTAATTGACAACTACCCATTGTATAACCTGACCCCGGACCCCCAATCTCTTTAAAGCATTTGTTCAGTTAAATATTTGCGTGCAAGGTTAGTTTTAGATAGCTTCCCTTTCCCTTCCAGCTTCATGGGATAAATAAGAAATCAGAAAGTAGCACCCTTTCTCCTTGAGGAGGAAAACCCAAATTTCAGCGATAAGATAGTCGCGTCACCAACAAAAATCGATCGCTACAGTAAAATGACGATTCTGCTGGGGAGTCATTTTATTTGTTAGGACTAGGATTATAGCTCTTAAGAGGTTTAGGATGTTAGTTTTAGGATAAATATATATATATATATATATATATATATATATATATATATATATATATTGCTTTTCCTAATTGATATCCGTGTTTAATTTTCTGCTAATTAGACTGCGGGTGATGCCGCATTTGGAAAGATTGAGTATACACCTAAGATAAGTAATGGCACTAGACGGGTAATCTTACAGGGAGTGACTCCTAAATAAGAAGCCCCGGTCGACCATCGAATCAGTGGAGATGCCCTTTGCGGATTCAATGCCTATACGACTTCGGTTGTTGAAAGCAGATTATTCGATTGGGTTATCTGAGAAGCTGAGGATTTTAGTACACTGAAACCATGTTACTATTTTGTAGTGCGGAAGCTATCGAAAATAGTTGTCACATGCTACTACCCTCATTTGAGATTACTCTAAGATACTGCAGCTCGCTCGGGTGAACCAGCCTGCTGTTGTTATCCCAAGAGGGGTCAATGATTGTGAGGACATGTACAAAAAATCACCAATATAACCTTTGGGGATGGGTAGAGCCATGACTTCATGACACCGAACTTTTGACCCCATGTTTTTTCTATGTTTTTGTGTGCTGCATTCATGCATTCATTTCATTAAAAAAAACATTAAAACAAAAAAAACTTCTCTTCCACTCTTTTTTTTTTAAATTAAACTAAGACAATGATTGCAAATATCAAAGAAAGAAGGATTGCGTTATGGATTTTGGTAGAAGGAATACTCACAAGTACACCTTCAAGGTTCCAAAACTAGAGGATTTGAGAGGTATGGCAAGGATGATCACCAACCCTGATGCTTTTAGAGCCAAGTACGGAGGACTGTTGTCTTTGTTAAGGGTTCATGTAATTGAAGGAATACTGGCTACGCTCATTCAGTTCTACAATCCGGTCTATCACTATTTCACATTCCCAGATTATCAACTAGCACCAACACTAGAGGAGTACTCTCACCTGACTGATTTACATATCACTGACCAAGCTCCCTTTTCTGGACTGAAAGAAATTCCAAAGAATCAAACCATTGCAAGAGCAATCTATTTGGACGAGTCAGAAGTTAGGACTCACATGACCACTAAGGGTGAAATCCAGGGTTTGCCAGCCCAGTTTTTGATAAAGAAGGTCCTGTACTTTGCTAGTATAGGGAACATGGCCGCTTTCGAGAGCATCTTTGTTTTGCTCACCTATGGGTTATTTTTGTTTCCCAACATCGATAACTTCGTAGATATCAATGCCATTAGGATATTTCTGATTGGAAACCCTATACCAACCTTGCTCACAGATGCTTATCATTCTGTACATTTAAGGAATTTGTACAGCGGAGGAATGGTCACCTGTTGTGTACCCCTGCTGTACAAATGGTTCATTTCCCATTTACCCAAGTCTGCTGCATTTTGGGATCCTAAGAATACTTTACGTTGGTCATAGAGAATCATGTCTCTTACCAACTCTGACATAGACTGGTACAATCGAATCTATGAAGGGATCGGAATCATTGACCGTTGTGAAAACTTTCCTAATGTGCCCCTCAAAGGAACTAAAGGAGGAATCAACTAACATCTAATTTTAGTTCGTCATCAATTTGGATACCCGATGAGGCATGTCCCGCGTAATGCTCATCTGGAAGGTATTTTCTTCAAGGAAGGAGAAAATGACAGAGCACTAAAGACAGAAATAGTGCATGCCTGGAAACATGTTCATAGAAAAAGAAGAGACTCTTTAGGAAAACCAGACTGTGTCTCTGTGGAACCTTATCTCCACTGGGTACAAACTAGAGCTCTCAAACTGAGGATGTCTTACCCTCGTCAAGAAGTTCTTCCATTAAGGGACCATGTCCTTTATTTTATGTCAGATATGGAAAAACTTCAGGTTACTTTCAACAGAGTTCAACAGGAGAAGAAATCTTGGAAGAACAAGTACCGTATTCTCAATGTGGAGTGTGAGAAAATACAGTAACTGTTAAAAGAAAAAGACGTTCTGATCGAGATTTTAGAGCAACATTCTGTAGAAAACCAAGATGACCAAAGGAATTTGCTCGCTCATTTTACTTGGCAAAGGAATGACAACCCGACAACGGCCCGAGAGCCCCGGTCAAAGAAAAGGAAAATATCAGAACCAACACCTGAGCTCTCCTCAGAGAGGACTCAGGAGCCATTAGCTTAGGCATTTCCTTTTGCAGCACTATGTAAATTACTGTATTTCCATTTCCGCAATCTTTGAATTCAATAAAACGGGGTTTCCCCATTGTTTGATATTTGCAATTCAATTGTTGAAGTTTCTTTTGATTAAACAAAAAAAATTATTAATATAAATATTGCATATCATTCATCATTCTCACATAAACGCATTCTTCTTCTCTGCGAATCTCACGTTTGTGTCTCAATTCTAGAGGCGAACTGTCTCATTCGTACAATACTCGGGTCAGTCAACAAAAGAAAATGGATAATCTCGAGGAAGAAAATAGAGAGTTGAGGGAAGAACTCGACGCTCTTAAAGAAGACTTGAGAAAGCTTCACAACGATATGCAAACTCTGGCAGCAGCCCAGATGCAACAACAAAGGACCGTGATCTCAGAGATCACATAGACACCCATAGTGGAAAAGTATGATCCTCGATATACCATGCCTAAAGATCGTCTCTGGGGCATGCCACTCAACTATATCCCAGAAGGATATATTCCGCCGATCACGGAAGATCCGGAAACTGCAGCAGGAACTGCTGGGCCTGAAGGTTACAAACTTCGGGAAAGCGAAGATGCCAAGGGCATGACAGTAACTTCTGAAGGTTACAAACTTCGAGATAGGGAAGTACCAAGAGTCACTGCCGTAATGACTACACCATAACCTGTGGTACACACTATCCCGGAAGGACAAATTTCCCAGATACCGTCTGGTGGAAACGAAAGTATGGACGAGAGAATGAGGGAATTCCAGGAACAGTTCCTGGAGATACAGAAGGAACTGCAACCCATTCGCGGTCAGGATCTATTTGGAAAGGACATCGCAGACAGAGCGGATATGGGCATGTACCATCTCATAACTATCACCAGTGTGATATCTGCTCTAAGAACAATCAAGGATGTTCTGTGGTGCAATTAGCTCTACAGGAACAGTTGGATCTCGGATGGATCCAAGATCGCCGAATTCGTGGGGTCAACATGATTTATACGAATTCCAACGTCATTAAAAACCACAACATTCTGGAAATGAATGTCAACTTGGTGGCAATGCACTCAAGGCAAAGACAACCTCATAATCTGCCACGACATGATTACGATTCCTGTCTGATTTGCTCGGTAAATAATCAGGGATGCTCTTTTGTACAAGAGGCCCTCCAACGTCAGATGGTTCTTGGATGGATTCAGGATTACCGTGATAGAAATTAGTATCGAGTGAACATGATTCAAATATTTGATATTCTCTTGATGAATACCAGCTTGGTGGAGTTACATGCTTCACAGGTCCAACTCGGTTTTCTGACTTCGCATAATTATCAGAACTGTACAGTATGCCGTAAGAGCGACCAAGGATGCGCTCTCGTTCAAAGAACTTTGCAACACTTGTTAAACCACTGGTGGCTTCCGATCTATTTAGACGAAGACACACAACAAGTTAGTATGATTAATGGAAACCCTACTAGGCATCAAAGTCAGGATGTTCGATCAATGGAAACAGATCTAGTGAGGTTACACTGCATACAGAGCGGACGTGGCCAGGTGCCACCACACAACTATGAACGCTGTAGAGTTTTCTCTGAATATAATCAAGGATGTTACCTGTTGAAATACAAATAGAGTTAGGGTTTTTGTTATCGTTCCACAGAGATTGTTTAAAGATATCACCGCCGTTCTACAGTTGTATACGTTTTAAACTTTAAATTAACAAAGGGTTTTGGTTGTTTTTAGTCGGAACGCTTCCATTCGAAGTTAAGTAATGATGGTAAAAAGATTGGTTTTAACGATTTGTAAAAACATGCCAAGATTAGGGTTCGACAAACCATTTTACACGGATAGAATCGACAAAGCTAATGAACTCGTTTAGACGGTAAATGTAATCACATATCCTCCCAATATGTTTATCTCTAACACATATTATGAGTTTTACCATTTTGATCCTTTGATGATCTCTCACTCAAACTATCAAAATGACAACATTCAAGTTCAATATTTATGAACATCAACACTCATTACTATCTCTAGCCAATGTGCATTGATGGATGAAAAACCTAGGTAAAGTGTAAGAGCACATTTCTCAATCATGAACCAACACAAAGAATAAACCATAGAAACAAAGTTTTTCATCATACATTCATCATCCAAGAGTTCACAAGCTAGAGTAAATACATATGCATGCAAAAGAAAGGTTTATCTACCATCTAACCTTGACATAAAAGGAAAATTAGCTCTCCATTGTCATGGAAGCTAAACAAACAAGAAGATGAAGAAGAATATCAAGCAACAACGACGATCTCTCGACAAATGATGCTTCCAATCTTCCAAAATGAGATGCTACAGTGTTTAC
This sequence comes from Lathyrus tuberosus, assembly GCA_022829125.1. NCBI lineage: Eukaryota > Viridiplantae > Streptophyta > Magnoliopsida > Fabales > Fabaceae > Lathyrus > Lathyrus tuberosus. Next base: position 4,550,274 of record JALAZF010000301.1, on the reverse strand, counting down.
AAAGTATTTTGCTCTGAAATATATCAAGGATCCCAAGAAAAATACAGAAAAGTCTATTTATAAGGGGGCAGAGGATCACAGAGCGCGCTAAGCGCATTGCACCGCGCTGAGCGCGGCCTCATTTATTGCCAAACTGACCTAAAACCGCGCTTAGCGGGCTCAGGACCGCGCTTAGCGGGCTCAGGACCGCGCTAAACGGGCAACTCTCTGTAACTAGCTGTATCCCCGCGCTAGGAGTGTGCTTAGCGGGCTCCAAGCATGCTTCAAAAATCATTTCCTTCACAAACTGCTTCTAGGGAGCCTTCCTTGCTCCAAGCTTCACCTTTCCATGTAAAAACCTTCAATTAAAACACAAAAGTTAAATAAATAAGTCTAATAATGTAATTAACTATACTACGGTTATTAACCGGAAACAATGGGAAAAAGCATCGATTATCAAATAAAGATCACAAAAAGGTGCTAAAAACTAAACTAAATATTAACACAATTTAGCACCTAACAACTCTCCCCAATTTGTTTCTTTGTTTGTCCTCAAACAAAGGGAAAATAGACTAGAAGCAAGAGGAAAACGGATAAGCAAACACAAACAAAAATCAATGGTTCAAACCGAATTGATACGCCTGCAAGTAATGCTCAGCTCCGACAGAATAAAAATATGTATATGAACTAACTTCTAAACATAAATAACAAGCACTCATCATAAGCAAACAAATGTTCAAACGGGAATCACCTATTTATTCAAATGAGCCAAGCTCAATATATACAAGGGACAAAACACACTCATAAGCAATTGTGCCACATCCAAAACAATTTATGCAATCGTCTCACAATTTAATGAAAATAATTGAAACAAAGATCACAAAAGGACTTTTATAGGTTGTAACTTGGCTGGGGTTAAGAAACAATGGGTCATATGTACACGACCATTGAACAAGAAAGGGTACAATTCATGAAGAGCATTTTCTTTTCTAACAACCATTCTTGCTCAAACTTTCAAATTATCTTCACAATGCATTCTATCTCCTTCTCTTTTGATTTCTACAATTTTCTTTTTCTTTCTCTTTTGATTTTTCATTTATTTTTCCTTTTCTTTCTTTTTCAATCTATTTTTTATTTCAATTGAGAATGCATTGCCCACAATTTCTTCTTCTCTTTTCACAATGAACCAATCTCCCCAACTTCAACAATACTAATACTTAAATAAAAAATGCTCTTCAAAGCGGTTAAAGTTCGGGTTCATGCTTCACGGATACAAAATTTTTCGTTTTAGGCTCAAGAGAGGTTTCTAATGATCACACACTCATAAGGTGACTTGAAGTGATTTTTGGAAAAGTGGTTATACTCATAGTACTCAAAAATTGCCTTGATCATTTCCAAGTTTCCAAAATTTCAAAACAAAAAGTAAGATTAAACATAAAAAATTTGAGTAATGCAACAACCACTTAAATCCCTCAATAATTTGTGAACAATGGAGGAAACTCACATTTGTGGTTATGTACTAATTGATTCCAATATGAACAAATATGCAAAATGAAGAAAAGCTTGAAAATTATGTACAATAAAAAGTTCATGTACGTATTAACATTCTACAAAGCACAAAACAGAGTACCTTTTTGTGCATCAATTCAGAAATTTATCATCACCATCAATGTATGATGAAGCACATCACTTTTGTACCAAGAAATTAACTCGCTTCATCCATTAATTACCTTAAAATATAGAACAAATAACAAAAAAATTTTGTACCAAAAATTATAAACATAGAACATCATCCGCCCGGATGGAAAATTCACTAATAACCAAAAAAATATTGTAACAATTATCCAAAATCAACATCCGCCCGGATGGAGAATACAACAATCCTAAACAAAAGTAGATAATAATAGAAACATAGTAATCATAGCAAAATACAAAATACAAAAATAGACACATCAAACCCATCATCAATAAGAACTCGATCTAGATGCTCCATCACCCGCTCCATCATCACCATCGTCATCATCACCGCCTGCCCCCTCCGGAAAACCATGTCTGCCCTCAGGCCATCTCGCATAAGCCATGAGGTCCTCTCGAGACCTCAAAGAATGCTCAATATGTGGCTCCCGGATCTGGAGCTGCAGCTGCATCATCGATTCGTGCATGAATAAGAAGGCCCGCTGGTGAGCCTCGTGCATTGCCCAATTGGCATCAGCACTTGGATCACGAGCACGCCCTGCAGGGGCAGCAGCGGTTACAGGAATAGCATCATCTAAATTCAGCGCCTGCAAACAATGACGAGTGATATAATTATCATCCAGCACAACCAACTTAACATTCCCATGAGTAGGAAGGGTGACACGCGCCCTATTGCACAAGGCCATGATAAGTCCAGGATATGTCAAGGTACAGGCCACCCTATCACCCAACGGTGTAGCACTCACAACTATCCTCTTAAGCTCATTGGAAATGATCCGTGCTAAGTCCATGGTCTTCTCGTCGTCAAGAATATAAGCAATAAGAGCAGCTGTCTCCATAGGAATGGAGGAGGTATGGCTACGTGGCTTAAGGTTGTGTAAAACAACCGCCATCACAATTTGCGCTTCTGTAGTCAAAACACTCCTCAAGAACTTGAGGGGCGCTCCATTAGCGCTTAGCTGGTATGTCTGTCCCCTCACACATAACACCTCCCTTAACTGCTCGACACTCCAGCTACGCCGAGCCATCATTCTTCCAAAATCACATAATTCATCCTCGGCCAGCTCAAGGTGATTACCAAGGTATGCATTAATAGCATCCCTTGAGAAGTCAATTTCCTTCCCCCTAACCCAAGTTTTAAAGTTGAAAGGCCTACCATCGGAGGGCAATGCATTTGCATAGAATTCCCTCATAATGTCAAGATGGTACTCGGGGTAAGGTGAAGAGAGCTTGTCCCAACCACCTCCAGAAATAAGAGAAGCAGTGCGGTGATAGCTTCCTTCCGGATCAATTAGAATAATTCAATCCGCCCACACCGTTCTCCTTTCAAGTTGTTGATATCGCTGTTGTTGTTCGAGCCCAAGGAATCTAGTGCTGTCAAACTGGCCGGATGGAGGGCGCCTAGGTGGGTTTGATGAAGAACCAACGACTCGTTGCTTCTTACGTCCAGACATCTGAAAAGAAAAACAAAACATACACAAAATAGCCACAAATGTTAATGAAAATAGTATTAAAATATTTCTAAATCCCTAAACAATTACTAAGAATAACATAAGGAAAGCAAAACAGAATTAAGAAAAAGGGGAATTTTTCTGCAAATCCCAGACCGCGCTAAGCGCGCTGAGCGGGCTCTGCGAAATGCAGAAAAAATCCCCTCTGCAACAGATGGTTTCCAAGGATACTCCTACTTCCTAAAAATAGTCATATTCATAGAGATATGCACAATCACGAATTCACACAATTAAAACCCTAATTTATATACAAAACCTAATTTCTAAATCACAATCCCTAAATTCTGAAATTAAAGTTTCTAACCACATGTAATTTCACTATTCTAGTACCAATAATGGAATTTGACAACAAAAAAGAAAACACAAGGAACAAGAACAATGAACTTAAAGGGTCAACCCAAAATGGGTTTTGTTCATGAAAAATTAAAAAGAAATTGAAGAACTTACAGTTTGTTGATGAAGATTCTGAGCAAGAAAATGAAGTTAATGTTGTTAGGGTACACGAAAATCCAAACAACTTTTGAAAATTTTTGAAGGAGAAGAGAGAACTTGAGACTTTTTGGTGAGAAAGGGTCAAATGAGGCATAAACCTCAGAACCCTAACTCATAAAACACCTTTTGGGCATGGTCAGCATTAGAGGGCCCAGAAAAAGTCATATTTTTTTTCAAAAATTCGCAGACCGCGCTGAGCGGGCTCAGGACCGCGCTAAGTGCGTTGCCCATTGGAAGTATAGGGTCCTTTTTCTTGAAACTGCGCTGAGCGGGCTACTGCGCGCACTGCAAAACTCAAACCACTTCCAGCAGCTCAAATCCCACTTCCAGCAGTTCAAAACATCATTTAGACCAGCACCAAACATCAACTTTACAAAAAACATGATTTAAACAGCAAATGGACTAGAAAACGATAAAAACTTACAAAATTGGGGTGCCTCCCAACGAGCGCTTTGTCATAGCCCAAATTTTGACCACTAAGATTTCCCATCATTGTGCAAATCATCATCACAATATGGAGGAACCATCCTATTTCCTCAGTCTCCCCAAAGATGGGTGAGCATCCACTACCATCAAAATTAGGGTTTCAAGGCCTCACTGAGTGCTTAGAAAAAGGATCAATCAAGGAATGACATGATCTTTAACTTGTCTAACCTCTCAAGCATTCACAATGGATCAAGAAGACTCCCACTTCAAGGATTAAGTACAAGGTTTCTCCCTTCTAGGTGGATCAAGTCTCAAGATCGCCAGTATCACCAAATTAGGGTTTTGATCGACCAGGTCCTCCAAATGGAAATTTTTCATCTGGGAATGAGCCAATGTTCCAAAACATAACCTAATATACTCCATGGAACCTCATGGACCCAAACATCAAGTCAATTTTACCTCAAGGGATGCATACATAAAAAATCAGGAATTAGGGTTTCTTGACCTAATTCACCCCTAAGTTGACTTTTGGGACAAATCATGAACCAAGACCTCAAGAGAGAGTTTGAGGGTCTCTAATGAACTATATTGATCCATTTGGAATAATGGATTAATCCAAGAAGCTTGAGCAACAAGTCTCAATTTCATCTGCACCACAATTAGGGTTTTAAGGGAAAAGTCAACTCTAACTTTGACTTTTGACTAGGACACACTCCCAAGCCCTAAGACATGCCTCAATATACCCTATGACACCCATGGAACATGTCCATCAAGTTTGATTTAGGTCAAGGACATGATTTCCTGAAGAATTGCACAATTTGGAATTCATCTGATAAAAAGTCAACTGTGCACAAAAGTCAACTTTGACTTTTTGAGATTTTTCACCAAAATGGATTTTAAACCCTAAAATGATGTTAATGTATGATTTGAATCATCATTCATCAAGAAAAATCAAGAAAAGTTGGATAACTTGCAAAAGGGGTAACCATAAAAACTTAGAAAATTTTCTAAGTTAAAAATAAAGTACAAAGGTACCAACTTTGGAGGACCATAACTCCTAAACCACAAGGCCATTTTCTCTCATCCAAAGATGGATTTGTAGCTCTCATTACCCTCTACAAAAACTTCAACTAGACCTAACTCCAATTCATTAAGGATTTTGAGTTATGGAGTGATCAAAATGGTTGAAAAATGAAAATGTCACTTTTTCCAACACTTAGTGAAATTTTCACTAAGTTCAAATCTGTCTTCACTTTTTGCCAAATGTAGGGGGATTTTTCACTTGGATTCAAAAGAGATCAAAACCAAACGTGTTCAAACAGTTGTTGTATGATGAAAGGGCTTTCCAAAATGACCAAGAACATTGCCAAATTCCATTTGAGTCATGAGGTATGACATTGGAAAGTTGCTTTGCTGAAATCTGTCAAGGCAAGGCAGAATTTGCAACTTTGCTCGATTTGCCAAAGTCAGCCAAATCCAATTGCTCCTATCCACTTGGACACCTCAGAGGATTGAATCTAAAGGGGACAATCACTGAGCCAAGTCTCCAAAGTCCATGGAACAAGAAATAGCATGTTGAACCTAGAATGGCCAAAATAGGGACAAGACTTCAAATTTCGATTGGAGAATTCAATGGAAGCATCAAGGTGGCATGGACTGAGCCATTCTCATCTGAAATCAGTCAAGACTTATCCAAGACCAAGGGAACCAAAGCTCTGTGCCCTAACCTCTAGTCAATGGCTAGAGGAGACTTGAAATTCCATTGGACAACATTGGCCAAACCTACTTAGCAGCTGCCATTCACTATTCCTTGCAAAACAAACTTGCTCTACTATAAATAGAGCTCAATTGTGATCAGTTTGAGTACACCAAAGCCATCTAACAGATCCTTTCCTCAAAATCTCTTTCTCTTGGCAAAAATGCCTTTCTTAGCAAGGTAGCTATCGGGTTTTGAGTTTGAGAGCTTTTCCAACCAAACCAATCACTCACACACCTCACATACATCGCATATGAGCTGATCAAACACTTAGATCACTTCTGAAACACCAATTTCACAAAATCACCAGCTGGTTGCTCAAATTTTCAATCAAGTTACAGCTGAGGTACCACAAATTGTTCCAGCCATTTTCAATCAGGTCCAAGCATTCAAACACACTCCATAGGGTGTAGGGAAGCTGTTCAGATCATCACCACTCATCTGTAACACCTCCAAATCCAAAATCACATTGTACTTGCTGTCACGACCTAGAGGTAAGCACATACTTGGTCATCTCTCAATCTATGCATATTTCCTCGCACAATAATTTGGCCATATGTTCATAATCATGCATAGAATGTTTCCCCTCAATAAATTGCATTGTTTGAATCGTGTATCAAAAATCCTAGCCTTCATGCAAAAATTAGGATTCTTGAGGATTTTTCGTGATTTCTTGTTGTATGTTTAATTTAAATGAAATTAATTGACATAAACATGATCGTGAGGTTGAGACGAGCATAATGATATGTGGATTGCATGATATGATTACGTATTCAGTGAGATTGGATGGAAAACGCAAATCAGCCAAACCCAGAAAAACGCGCGTGTTCTTGCTTGTGTTCTTGGCGCCTTTTTCATAAATTCAAATATTTGAATTTTGTGATTTTGTTTAATTGATTCAAAAATTAATTTCTCTCTGAGTTTTAATGATTTTGAGTTGATTCTTTTTTTAATAATTCACAAAAATGTTAAAATATTTTATTTTCCCAAAAAATCCCAAAAATATTATTTATTTTATATAATTGATATTTTTGCAAAGAATTAATGTTTTAATTGTTTTTAACATTTGAAATATTTTTTTCTACATTGATTTTGCAACTTTTAATGCTTTCTAATTATTTTGTAGGTCAATACTTAATTTTTGAAGCATTAATCCAAGATCACAATTTGTTTTTCATATGTTAAACAATTTTGATCATTTTAATTGAATTTTTATTCAATTAAATACATTTTTGAAAACAAATTAGGGTTTTTGGATTAATTCAACCCTCATAAATCATTTTCAAAACACTTGGGCCTCTAATAGAGTGTAAGACCCAATCCTTTTTTGACCAAATCATTTTTGGGCCTCAGTGTATTGTATAAGTCCCGATACCGTCAAAATCCAATGGCGCGATCGTCGCCTTTTCAAAATAACAATTGGGCCTCTCCTCGAGCTATAAGACCAATTCAAAACACTTTTGGGCCTCTAATAGAGTGTAAGACCCAATCCCCTTTTAACCAAAACGTTTTAGGCCTCATTCATTGTATAAGTCCCTTTGTACATTTTCAAGTTCGACGCGATCGTCATCCGTTGAAAAACAAATTTTGGGCCTACCCTCGAGTTATAAGCCCCACTCTTTTTCTTTAAACCTTTTGGGCCTCTTGAGAGAGTGTAAGACCCATCCCTTTGTACAAAAAACATTTTGGGCCTCAGTCACTTGTATAAGTCCCTCTGTACAAATTCAAACAGTGCGCTCACTGATAAAACCCTGGGCCTCTCCCTGAGCTGTAAGCCCCAAATCTTTCTTTTTCAAAGCACTTTCTCCTTTGATTTTGAATATACTGTTGTTTTCAATCTTTCTTTGTTGAACAACTGACCAAACAGCATGGAAGCTCTACAACCGAGTAAGTGGTTATTGCTTTCGTTTACCGCTTTCATATACATATAACTATATTGTGGGGCTGTTTCACTGTAAGTCTTCTTTCATAAACTCATATCAACTGTGTAATAATAGTATAGATATTTTGAGTTTCCCCAGCAACTACGTCTAGAACTAGGTGACGCCGTTTCGTTCGTAGAAATAGACAACTAGATCCCCAATAGGATCACCAGATACAGTCTTCTCTTCGGTTGTCCTCATTAGGAAATGTCAAGAAACTCTACTCTCCAAGATGAATGTATTCTCCGTGAATGTCATCTTTGAGTTTCTTCCAAATTCTCGAACTTTCCTGACTTTGATCTATTCTCGGTGAATAGCATTGCCTTGAATTTCTCGGGGTTTAGGGACCCACGGCCTTCTTAAAAGCATCGGCCTCCTCTTGGGCATCGTACAAGGACCCACAGGCTTCCTAAAAGCAACCCCGCCTCCTCTTGGGCTTAGTACAAGGACCCTACGGCTTCTTATAAGTATTCACAGCCTCCTCTTAGGCTTCGTATAATGATCTCTTCCTCCGGGAATGATAGCCTTCTCTTGGGCTTCGTACAAGGACCCGTCGGCTTATTAAAATTTTCCAGCCTCCTTTTGGGCTTCGTACAAATTGTCCCGACGACCTCCTAGAGGTATAGGAACAGAACCTAGTCATCTGCATAGAGCAGTCCTGTCGTAGAGTCTACTACTATTTCTCAAAGCATAGTACAAAAGGCAAAACTCTATACTTGGACAGTCTAATCTCCTTGAGTCTCAAAGACAATCTCAAGTGACCCCTTCGTTAAATAGGAAAGAAACCCGTAGACTCGGACAGTCTAAATACCCTTTGGATTTCCCGCTTCCTTAAAGAACAGGAATAACCCGGATCCTTGAATCAAATACATGAGTACAGTGTTGCTCATATAAGAACTGATTTTCTCTTTCAAAATCAGTATACTGAAACAGTCACCATAGCCTCCTCTTGGGCTTTGTACAATGATTCTCCCCAGCGGAGTCAAACAACGTTTAGCCTCTCTCTCGGGCTTTGTACGAGACACATAAGAGACTCCCTCGTTGAGTCCATCACCCCTTTCGCCTCCATCCCGGGCTTTATACGAGATACAAAAAGGTTCTTATTGAGCCAAATAAACAACAGCCTCCATCTCGGGCTTCGTACGAGATACAAAGACTCTCTTGTTGAGTCAAACTTTTAGCCTCCATCTCGGGCTTCGTACGAGATACAGAAACACTCTCTTGTTGAGTATAAAAGATTCTCCTGTTGAGTCAACTTTTAGCCTCCATCTCGGGCTTCGTACGAGATACAAAAACACTCTCTTGTTGAGTATAAAATATTCTCCTGTTGAGTCAACCCTTTTAGCCTCTCTCTCGGGATTTGTACGAGACACATAAGAGACTCCCTCGTTGATTCAATCACCCTTTCGCCTCCATCTCGGGCTTTATACGAGATACAAAAAGGTTCTTATTGAGCCAAACAAACAATAGCCTCCATCTCGGGCTTTATACGAGATACCAAAAGACTCCATAGTCAGGTCAAAACCTTTTAGCCTCTCTCTCGGGCTTTGTACGAGACACATATTAGCCTCCTCTTAGGCTTTATATAAGAAAACCACTGGTTGATCCAATCAACCTTTTAGCATCAAAGTTGTGCCTCGTTCACAGTACACAAACATCAACAACTCCTTCCCTTTCATCTAATCGCTATAAGCGGTAAGCCTCTGGATCATCTACATCCATGCCACTGTCCCTCTTTTAGCATGAGAAATTCCTAAGGAAAGATAGCATTGCTCTACACTGAGTTGAAGTCTTCTCCTTCAGGTTAAAACCCCTTATAAAGGAAATTATGGCATTACCAGGGTCCGCGTATCCCGGTTAAAGTAATTCTCCTTTATAAACAGTTGTGACAGACAAACCCTTCTTTAGAGATGACAAATTCTCTCTAAAGTCAAGGTCCTTCAGCTTCACATCTTGGGCTTTGAACAAGACACAAATAGACTTTTCAGTTTCACATCTTGGGCTTTGAACAAGATACAAATCACCTTTCGCTTCACGTCTTGGGCTTTGAACAAGACACCAAAAACCCATTTCCTGCCATAGAATAGGAGGAACTACGAACGCTCTGATTTCCTTGTTTCGGTAAACGGGAATACGTAGGCATAAGATTGAAAGAAAAATCTTAGCGAGCACAATCAACAAAAAACCCAAATCCCATACTCTCACATTCAAAAGCATCAGTCCTAACATCCTAACACTTGTTCCCCGCCAGAAGATCCTAGAAAGAAAAAAGAACCGTATTGGTGAAAATACAAATAACCAGTACAAGGGCCCCCCACATTGATAGCATTCGTAACCTAACAGGCCGCTGTTTAGACTCAGTATGCAAAGCAGGGTTAATTGGAGACATCTATTTCCCTTTCTTATTCAGCTCACAATAGGATAAAAAATGAATCGACCTGTAGTTTAAGCTCAAACCGCAGAGAGCGACCAGCGCTTAAGAACCGCGTCCAAAATCGCTCGCTACAGAAAAATGGCGCCCACCGTGGGGCCCTTTTTTGTCAAACTTTTTTCTCCTTTTTTGTGAATGCCACAGATTGGGGCTTCCGCTGGGGAACCCATTTCTGTCAGGAACTTAGGATTCATAGCTTCAAAGGTCTAGGATGTTTAAGACAAATATATATACTGCTTTTCCTAATTGCTATACATGTTTATTTTTCTGCTAATGGGAATGCGGGTGATGCCGTATGGGGAAAGACTGAGTAAACACTTAAGATAAGTGATGGCGATGGGGTCGACCATCAACCTCAGTGGAGGCTGACCAACGCAACCCATTCTCTCACCCAGACAATGGGCCAGTTGTTAAGTCTGAGAAGCTGAGGAGCCAAACCCTTTCGTAGTGCGGAAACTATCGGAAATAGTTGTTACGCGATACTACCCTCATTTGAGGCTGGTGATCTATTCTCGGTGAATGGCACTTACTCTAAGATTGCACTACAACTCGCTGGCGATCCGCTTGTTGTTTTGCTTTCCTGGGAGGAGCTGATGATAATGAGTACAGGTACAAAAATCACCCTAGTATAAACCTTTGGGGATGGGTAGAATCTTGACTTCATGACAACGACCCTTTGACCCCATGTTTTTTCTATGTTTTTGTGTGCTGCATTCATGCATTCATCTAAAAAACATTAAAATATTCAAAAAAATCTTCTCTTCTGGTCTCTCTGTTTTTCAAATTAAACTAAGACTGTGATTGCAAATACCAGAGAAGAAGATGGCACTAATGGATTTCGGTAGAAGGAGAACCCATAGGTATACCTTCAAGGTTCCAAAGCTAGAGGATTTGAGAAGGTTAGCAAGGATGATCACTAACCCTGAGGCTTTTAGGGCCAAGCACGGAGGTCTGCTACCACTGTTAAGAGTCCATGTGATTGCGGGAATCATGTATACGCTCATTCAGTTTTACAATCCGGTTTATCACTGTTTCACATTCCCGGATTACCAACTCGCACCAACGCTGGAGGAGTATTCTCATCTAGCTGATTTACATATCATTGATCGAGCTCCATTTTCTGGACTGGAAGAAATTCCAAAGAATCAGACCATTGCAAGAGCAATTCATTTGGACGAGTCTGAGGTCAGGACTCACCTGACTACTAAGGGTGACATCCAAGGTTTGCCAGCCCAGTTCTTGACGAAGAAAGCCCTGTATTTTGCCAGTATAGGAAACATGACTGCTTTTGAAAGCATCTTTGTCTTGCTCACCTACGGGTTATTTTTGTTCCCCAACATCAATAACTTCATCGATATTAACTCCATTAAGGTTTTTCTCATCGGGAACCCTGTGTCGACTTTGTTCGCAGATGCGTATCATTCTGTACACTTGGGAAATTTGTACAGTGGAGGGGAGATCACATACTGTGTACCTTTGCTTTACAAATGGTTTATCTCGCACTTGCCCAAGTCTGCTGCTTTTTGGGATTGTAAGAGTGCCTTACGTTGGTCACAGAAGATCATGTCTCTTACCAACTCTGATATAGATTGGTGTAATAGGATCTATGATGGAATCAGAATCATTGGTCGTTGTGGAAACTTCCCCAACGTACCCCTTATAGGAACTAAGGGAGGAATCAACTACCATCCAGTTCTCGTTCGTCGTCAATTTGGATACCCGATGAGGCATATTCCGCTGAATGCTCATCTGGAAGGTCTTTTCTTCAAAGAAGGAGAAAACGACAGAGCACTAAAGATGGAAATAGTGCAAGCTTGGAAACACATTCATAAGAAAGGACGAGAGTCTCTGGGAAAACTGGACTGTGTCTCGGTGGAGCCTTATCTCCATTGGTTACAAACTAGAGCTCTCAAGCTAAAGATGCCTTATCCTCATTACGGAATTCTTCCGCCGAGGGAATCTGTCATGTACTTCATGACGAAAACTGAAAAGCTTCAGGTTACTCTCAACAAAGTTCAACGGGAGAGAAGGTCTTGGAAGAACAAGTACCGTACCCTCGACATAGAGTGCATCAAAATACAGCAATTACTCAAAAAGAAAGATGCTCTGATTGAGATTTTGGAGCAACATGCTGTAGAGAATCAAGATGACCAAAGGAATTTGCTCACTCCTTTCACCTGGCAAAGGAATGACAACCCGACAACGGCCCAAGAGCCCCGGTCAAAGAAAAGGAAGGTACCAGAGTCAGGACCCAATTTCTCTTCAGAGAGGACTCGGGACCCATTAGCTTAGGTTTCTGTTTCTGCACTTTGTAATCTACTGTATTTCCATTTTTGTAATCCTTTGAATTTCAATAAAAAGGGGTTTCCCCACTGTTTGATATTTGCAATCTAATTGTCAAAGTTTATTTTGATTAAACCAAAAAAAGAACAATTAATATAATCATTGCATGCATCATTCTCACATGGCGTATTCTTCTTCCTTATGAATCTCACGTTTGTGTCTCGATTCTAGAGTCAAACTGTCTCATTCGTATAATACTCGGGCCAATCGTCAGAAAAGGATGGATGATCTTGAGGAAGAAAACAGAGAGTTGAAAGAAGAGATCGACGCTCTAAGAGAGGATATGAGAAAGCTTTGTAATGACATGCAAGCCATGGCAGAAGCTCAGCTACAACGGACTGTGATCTCCGAGATCACCTCAACGCCCATCGTGGAGAAGTATGATCCTAGGTATCAAATGCCGAAAGATCGTCCTTGGGGTATGCCTGTTAACTATATCCCGGAAGGATATGTTCCGCCGATCACTGAAGATCAGGGAATCACAACAGAAGCCGCTAGGCCTGAAGGTTACAAACTTCGGGAAAGCGAAGATACCACGGGCATACTGAAGATTCCTGAAGGTTACAAACTTTGGGAAACGCCTAGATTTACTTCCGTAGTCACGGTACCACCCCCTGTGGTGCACACTGTCTCGGAAGGACAGATTCCACCAACACCTTCTGGTAAGAAGGGAAACTATGTTTGACCGAATGGATGAATTCCAGGAGTAGTTCCTGGAAATGCAGAAGGAGCTGCAAGCCATTCGCGGTCAGGATCTATTTGGAAAGGACGCCGCAGATCTCTGCTTTGTCCCCAATGTGAAAGTCCCGCACAAGTTCTAAGTGCCCGACTTTGAAAAGTACAAGGGTAACTCTTGCCCTCAAAGCCATCTGGTGATGTACGCTCGGCGGATGTCAGCTCAGACGGAGAATCAGGACCTGCTGATTCACTACTTTCAGGATAGTTTAACCTGTGCCGCACTCAAATGGTACATGGGTTTAAACCGTGCTACGATCAGCACTTTCAGAGATCTTGGTACTGCCTTCGTCCAACAATACAAATACAATTTGGACATGGCACCCGACAGAGATCAACTTAGATCGTTGTCGCAAAAGGACAAGGAAACCTTTAAGGAGTATGCTCAAAGGTGGCGTGAAATTGCCGCTCAAATTTGTCCACCTCTTGAGGAAAAAGAGATGACAAAGATCTTCTTAAAGACCTTAAGCTCGTTTTACTATGACCGAATGGTTGCCAGTGCGCCCAGTGATTTCACCGAAATGGTGGGCATGGGTGTACGTCTTGAGGAAGCCGTCCGAGAAGGACGTTTGGTAAAAGACACTGGATCATCGAGCGGTACTAAAAAATATGGTAGTGCTCTCCCTAAGAAAAAAGAGCAAGATATTGGGAATATCACTCTTGGAAAGCAAAGGCGACGATATCAACCAGTAGCAGTTGTGACTCCTGCTATTAGCCCTGCGCCTATTCCTACGTATCAACCTCAGGTTGCGCAGAGCCAACCTGATCAACAAAAGACGCAACAGCCTCTTCAGCAGGCTCATCCCCAATACAACAACAACCGCACAACACGGCCACCAGGATTTGATCCTATACCCGTGACGTACGCAGAACTGTTTCCATTACTACTAGCCAAGAGTCACATTCAGACTAAGTCCCCTCTTACAGTACCGGAAAACCACCTTTTTGGTTTAAGGTGGATCAGACGTGCCCTTATCATCAAGGAGGTCCAGGGCATAACATAAAAACTTGTCTTAATTTCAAGTCCGACGTACAAAAGCTTGTTAGGAGCGGGCTCTTATCTTTCAAAGATACGAATCCTAATGTTCTTACGAACCCGCTGCCTCAACATGAGAAAGCTGCAGTCAATTTGATAGAGGAAGAGATTAACAATGTCTATCAAATTCACAATGTACTCTTGTTGAAGACCAATCTGGTCAAGATGCATTGTAGACAGAATGGATATGGCCATATGTCACCTCATAATTATCACCAGTGTGATATCTGCTCTAAAGATAACCAAGGATGTTCTGTAGTGCAAGCGGCTCTACAGGAACAAATGGATCTCGGATGGATCCAAGAACACCGAGTTCGTGGAGTTAACATGGTTTACACGAATTCCAATGTCATTCAGAACCACGACATCCGTGCAATGAGTGTCAACTTGGTGGCAATGCACTCAAGGCAAAGCCAGTATCATAATCTGCCACGACACGATTACAATTCCTGTCTGACTTGCTCGGTAAACAAACAGGGATGCTCTTTCATACAAGAGGCCCTCCAGCATCAGATGGATCTTGGATGGATCCAAGACTACCATGATAGGAATTCCTATCAGATCAATATGGTTCAAATCTTTGACATTCGCGTGTTGAATACCAACCTGGTAGAGTTACATGCTGAGTAGGTCCGACTCGGATTCTTAATATCACATGACTATCAAAGCTGTAAAGCGGGTTGCGAAAACGATCGAGGTTGTACCCTTGTCCAGGAGGCACTCCAGCACTTGTTAAATCACTGGTGGATGCCAATCTACATGGATGAAGATACTCAGCAAATCAGTATCAATAACAGGAATCCTACTCGACGTCAAAGTCAGGATGTCCGATCAATGGAACGTAACCTAGTGAGGTTACATTGTATTCAAAGTGGGCGTGGCCAGGTGCCACTACACAATTACGACCGTTGTAGCGTATGTTCGGAAAGTAACCAAGGGTGTTACCTTGTGAGAGCGGCTCTTCAGGGTCAGGTGGATCGTGAAGAAATTCGTCCATATCCGGGTTCTAGACCTATCGACTGGACGCCAAACTACCTCGCCGATCAAATTGAGGACGTTGTCACAATCTCTGGTCATCACAGGACCAGGGATGTTTTTGCCATCATTCCTCTACTTGACGAATCTAAAGTTCCCAACCAGGAACGGATCGAGATTACTTACGATGGTCAGAAAAATCAAAAGGTTCCCATAGTCATCTATCTGCCGGGACCACTACCGTATGAATCAACTAAGGCTATCCCTTACAAATACGGTGCAACGATAGTTGAAAATGGAAAGGAAATTCCATTACCCTCCGTTGTGAACATTGTAGACATCAGTCAGGTAACATGGAGTGGTAGAATCTTCAACCGGGGGGTTGGGGAAATTAACAAGGAAAAGGAACTTCAGACAGAAGCTCCCGATCCACCAGTCGGTCAATCTAGTAATCCCGACATTTCGAAAAATGATGAGTTGCTGAAGCTCATCCAAAGGAGTGAATACAACATTGTTGATCAACTGTTACAAACTCCTTCAAAGATCTCTGTGTTATCACTGTTACTCAGTTCAGAAGCGCACAGGGAGGCCCTATAGAAAGTCTTGGAGCAGGCCTTTGTGGAACAGGATGTAACAATCAGACAGTTCAATAGTATTGTCTCTAACATCACTTCTTGCAATAATTTGGGATTTAGTGATGAGGAATTACCTGAAGAAGGTCGCCGTCATAACATGGCGCTCAATATCACAGTTAACTGCCAGGACGATGCTCTAGCCAACATACTGGTAGACACAGGGTCAGCCCTGAATGTTATGCCAAAGTCTACTTTGATGCAGTTATCATTCAAAGGCCCTCCGATGAGAATCGGCGAGGTCGTCATCAAAGCATTCGACGGATCCAGAAAAACGGTTATCGGCGAAGTTGATCTTCCCATAACTATCGGTCCTCACACTTTCCAAGTCACTTTCAGGTCATGGACATTCGGGCAACATACAGTTGTTTATTAGGAAGACCTTGGATACATCAGGCTGGAGCGGTTACGTCAACCCTCCACCAAAAGCTAAAGTTCGTCAAGAATGATCAACTTGTCACAGTCTGTGGAGAACAGGCCTTGCTTGTAAGCAACCTGTCATCATCTACTGGTATAGAACCCGATGAGGTTATTAGAACGCAGTTCCAAGCGCTGTCGGTGAGCAAGAACAATCAGTTCAAAGAAGGAACTTCGATTTCTTCATACAACGATGCTATCAAAGCGGTCGAGAGTACCGATACAACCGGATGGGGACAGCTTGTCATTCCTATTGACAATAAAACAAAGAAGGATCTTGGTTTTTCTGCAACCTGTACCCAGACAGCTAGCTGCCAACGATGAAAGTCTTCATTCGCTTCAAAACTTCTTCCACAGTGGAGGTTTCCTTCACCCAGTGTCTCAAGCGGTACATGCTATCAATAAGAAAGATCCCTCTGACACGGATGAAGAATGGAAGTCCTATCTCAACAAGGACGATTATATGTCTCAAGAAGAGGTGCCTATGCCTTTTTGCTTTCCTACAGAAAGTCCGAGATTTATACCAAGATCAGATGTCGAAATGATATTTGGAGATTATGATCCGGAAGGATGCCGTGCTCCACCAAATTCATTAGAGGAGGACACTCCGATGAAAGACAATTTTGACTACAACTACTATGGCCCAATGGATGATCTGCCAATGTGGCAGCCTTACCCAGGAAACTTGGGGCAAGAAAGTCAGCCGAACAATGAAACTCAGCTGACTGTCATTGAACAAAATACCTGTGTCCCCACCATGTCATGGGATCAACACTCAGGTCATTCAGAAACTACTCAACATGAAGATGAATTCGCAACATTCGCAGGACTTGAATTCATCAACTATGATTTTCCCGAGGTCAACGTCATCGAGAGAGATGACTCCTCCAGTTCCAAAGAAGTGTGGGACACCCTGGGACAACCAAGTGGAAAATACGACTTTATGGTCAAGTACACTGCTCCCGAAAGCTCTCGTATCAGATTTGAAGATATCCAGCCAACTGGATGGGGAGATACAGCTGAGAGCACCAATGCTATGCAAAGTAATTGCCATCTTTTAACCTTTCACTCTGCCCAGGTGAAACGGATGTTTTGATAGGGCTCGCTTTCTGTAAATTTTCCTCTTCGCTTCGCCCAAAGCCACAGAGTTTTGTTTAATAGGGCTGTAGTTTCAAGGATCGACTTGTTCATTAATAAAATAACGTCGTTCTGTAATTTCCACATTAATTGATGTTTTCTCTTTTTGCTTTTTCAGAAAATGGTAATCCTAAAAGAAAACAATTCAATAATAAAAACAAGCAGTAAAATAAAACACTGCACACACTCTTGTATTTTTCTCTATCTCTTCTAAACACGAATCATTACGTCATGCAGATTGCTTGTTTTAAACCCCGTTGAAACATACGATCTGATGCCTTCTCCCAACTTTGAGTTCCCGGTATTCTGGGCTGAAGAAGAAAATGACAACGAAATTCCAGAAGAAATCTCCCGACTACTCAGACAAGAGGAAAGGTCTATTGAGCCTCACAAAGAACCGTTGGAAACGGTAAACTTGGGTTCAGAAAAAGAGAGAAAAGAAATCAGGATTGGAGCACTGCTCGGTCCAACTGCCAGAGAGGGTTTGATAAAGCTTCTCAAAGAATTCCCCGATGTATTCGCTTGGTCCTATCAGGATATGCCAGGGTTGGATACCAGCATCGTGGAACATCACTTACCATTGAGATCAGAATGTCCGCCAGTAAAGCAAAGGTTGAGACGCACTCACCCGGAGATGGCCATCAAAATCAAGGAGGAGGTACAGAAACAGATTGACGCGGGTTTCCTCGCCACATCTGAATATCCTCAATAATTAGCCAACATCGTACCCGTTCCCAAAAAGGATGGAAAAGTCAGAATGTGTGTTGATTACAGGGATTTGAACATGGCAAGTCCAAAGGACGACTTTCCTTTACCACACATTGACATGCTGGTAGATAGTACAACAAAGTTCAAAGTTTTCTCCTTCATGGATGGATTCTTGGGCTATAACCAAATCAAAATGGCGCCGAAAGACGTGGAGAAAACTTCATTCATTACCCCATGGGGTACTTTTTGTTACAAGGTAATGTCGTTCGGTTTGAAGAACGCCGGGGCAACCTATCAAAGGGCCATGGTTACTCTGTTTCATGACATGATACACAAAGAAATAGAGGTATATGTCAATGATATGATTGCAAAATCAAAAACAGAGAGTGAGCACGTTGAACATCTGTCAAAATTGTTCGAACGTCTAAGAAAATTCAATCTCCGCTTGAATCCCAACAAGTGCACCTTCGGTGTCCGTTCAGGGAAACTACTAGGGTTCATCGTCAGCCAGAAAGGAATTGAAGTTAATCCTGACAAGGTCAAGGCCATTCAAGAAATGCCTTCTCCGAAAACTGAAAAACAAGTCAGAGGATTCCTGGGACGTTTGAATTACATCTCCAGATTCATATTCCTTATGACTGCCACTTGTGCGCCAATCTTCAAATTACTGAAAAAGAACCAGGATTGCGTTTGGTCAGAAGATTGTCAAACCGCCTTCAACAGTATCAAGGAATATATGTTGAATCCTCCGATTCTATCACCTCCAGTGGAAGGGAGACCACTGATCATTTACCTCATAGTCCTAGAGGACTCAATGGGATGTGTACTTGGCCAACAAGACGAAACCAAAAGGAAAGAGTCTGCCATTTACTATCTAAGCCAGAAATTCACCGACTGCGAAACTAGGTACACGATGCTCGAGAAAACTTGCTGTGCTTTGTCTTGGGCAGCCAAACGTCTTCGCCAGTACATGATTCGTCATACTACTTGGTTGGTCTCCGAAATGGATCCAATCAAGTACGTTTTCAAAAAACCTGCTCTCACGGGAAGACTTGCCCGTTGGCAGATGTTGTTATCAGAATATGACATAGAGTACCACGCTCAGAAAGCCGTTAAGGGAAGTATTTTAGCCGATCATTTGGCTCATCAACCGATTGACGATCAGGACTCAGTCGAATTTGACTTCCCAGACGAAGATGTCATGTATCTAAAAATGAAAGACTGTGATGAACTGCTACCCAGTGAAGGGCCAGATCCAGGTTCCCAATGGGGACTTATCTTTGACGGAGCAGTTAATCATTATGGAAACGGAATTGGGGCAATCATTGTTACCCCTCAGGGTACACACATTCCTTTCACTGCCAGACTTACGTTCAAATGTACGAACAACGAGGCCGAATACGAAGCTTGTATTATGGGTCTCAAAGAAGCGATTGATTTAAGGATCAAAAATTTGGACGTATACGGCGACTCAGCCCTGGTTATCAATCAAATAAAAGGAGATTGGAACACATACCAATCAGGATTGATTCCATACAAAAACTACGCAAGAAGGTTGTTACCTTTCTTCAATAGAGTTGAGTTTCATCACATCCCTCGTGATGAGAATCACATGGCTGATGCATTAGCCACTATCTCTTCTATGATTAGTGTAGGTCAATGGAATGACCTACCTAAGATTGACATAATGCGCCTTGAACGGCCCACTTACATCTTCACAATTGAAGCAGTCATAGATGACAGACCTTGGTATCACGATATCAAATGCTTCCTTCAGAAACAAGAGTACCCATCTGGGGCACTCAGAAAAGACAGAAAAACCCTCAGAAGATTGGCTGGAAACTTATTCCTGAGCGGTGACACTCTTTATAAGAGGAATTTTGACATGGTTTTGCTCCGATGCGTCGACAGACCAGAAGCAGACATGCTGATAAAATAAATTCATGAAGGATCCTTTGGCACTCATGCTAATGGACACACAATGGCGAGAAAAATCCTAAGAGCAGGGTACTACTGGTTAACCATGGAATCCGACTGCTACAAGTACATGAGGAGGTGTCACAAGTGTCAGATATACTCCGACAAAATTCATGTACCGCCATCACATCTCAAAGTTCTTTCTTCCCCATGGTCATTCTCGATATGGGGAATCGACATGATTGGCATGATTGAGCCTAAGGCTTCAAACGGACATCGGTTCATCCTGGTCTCCATTGACTATTTCATCAAGTGGGTCGAAGCAGCATCATACGCTAATGTAACCCGACAAGTGGTGGTCCGATTTATCAAAAACAATATCATCTGTCGTTATGGTGTTCCGAGCCAGATCATTACTGATAATGGATCTAACTTGAACAATAAGATGATGAAAGAGTTGTGCGCAGAGTTCAAGATCGAACACCATAACTCATCTCCCTACCGACCAAAGATGAACGGAGCTGTAGAAGCAGCTAACAAGAACATCAAGAAGATCGTTCAAAAGATGGTTGTAACCTATAAAGACTGGCACGAGATGCTACCCTTTGCTCTTCACGGTTATCGCACATCTGTCCGCACTTCCACAGGGGCTACCCCTTTCTCTCTAGTATATGGCATGGAGGCAGTGCTCCCCATAGAAGTAGAGATCCCGTCAATCCGAGTATTGATGGAAGCTAAGCTCACCGAAGCTGAATGGTATCAAAGTCGACACGACGAATTGAATCTGATAGAAGAGAAGCGAATCACGGCACTGTGCCACGGTCAATTGTATCAGCAAGGAATGAAGAGGGCGTTCGACAAAAAGGTTCGACCCCAAATCTTCAGAAAAGGAGACCTCGTGCTCAAGAAGATACAATCATTTCTCACTGACTCTCGGGGCAAATGGACCCCAAATTATGATGGCCCCTATGTGGTCATGAAAGCTTTCTCAGGCGGTGCCTTGAGACTTGCAACCATGGACGGAGAGGAATTTGCCTACCCCACGAATGTTGACGTAGTCAAGAAATACTTCGCCTAAAAAAAAACGTCTCGGTGGATTGAAAACCCGAAAGGGCGGTCCAGGCAAAAATTAGAGACATGAAGAAACCATCCCGGTGGATTAGAAACATCATAGTACAATCCAGGAAAAAATTAGGGATAATGGCAAGTAACTATGTTCAACAGAGGCAAGTCCCTCAGCAGCAGTAGTTACATCATCTGTCAGAAAACTCCAGTCAAGGTCATCTTCGACAGAAGCTCAGGATGCCCCGAATTCAACGTTGGTAGAAGGATGGTGGTTGTTATGTTTCAACGTAGCCCTTTTCCCTATAAATTACCATTTTTAAACTTTGTATATACTCTTTGGGATCACGCGTTTGGCTGATCATCATCTTATCAATAAAATTTAAGCTTTTGTGCTTTTGTTTGTAATTCTCATTTGTTTTAGCTTTACAGAATGACGTTGTTAACATGATTAATGATTCTTGAAATAAAACAAAAATGAATTTACTTGATAAAAAATTTTCTGCTTTTTTTAAAGTAAAGATGGCATTTTTTTGGTTGTTGAACATTGAAAGAACGTCGATTGCGTCTCCAAAGGTGTTCGAACTTCAAAGTGCAGAATCAAAGTACTCCTTCTAGGCCCAGTACGCCTGAATGAAGGGATCAACTGTGCCAGAGACCTTGTTTCTGACACACCTCGGTCGAGTTCTTATCTCCTAAGCCCAATCAACATAGCTCCCAACTGGGACTATCTCTCCTAAGCAAGGTGGAATTGCTATTTTGAACCAGCGATATTTCTATACGCCCCGCGATGGCCGAGTATCCAGTCGTGTTCACCCGTCAGTTTGTATGTCGCGTCAGTTTTGTCCGCACAAATATACATACATCATGCATTTTTTATTTGCATTCACATTTCATATTGCATCACTATCACTCTAGTCGGTCTTGTCCCCTAGTGGTAGAAGTCCTCTCAATCGAGTTGTCAGTTCTTGCCTCGTCAGGAAATACTGTGTCTGAACAACCTCGCTTCCAGTTTAATTCTGGAAAGAAGTTGGTCCTTGACCACTTTGATAACTTGAACCTCTGAAAAGCCAGAGAAAACTTTCAACAAATGTCATTCTTCGACATTGAGGATGATATCTTTGCTTTCCTGGATTAAGGAAAATCCCGAGAAAAAGCCTCGTAATCAGAAATTCGGCAGCACACCAGTTTCGCTCCGAAAAGATCGCTGATGAAAAGGTCATCGGCACCTCAAAATTGGATCCCATCATATGGCATTTCTCCGGGAAGATCCTGAGAAAAGTATGATGTAACCCCAAACGAAAACAGTCTCTCAAGAGACTCGCTTTCCCCAGTAGAATCGACAAATGGCGTCTCCAACAGAGAAGTTTGTGCAACTCTACAACTCAGACTACTGGGTTCCCCAGCAAGTCTGACATCAAAACTTTTTCCGTCAAATGGCGTCTCCCCAGGAAAATTCGGCGAGAAGTTTGAGGAAAACCGCTACGAATAGTGTCCCTTGTCAATTAAGTTTATTGACAAAAGAAACTGAGACCAGTTCCTTGGTAGGAAACCAGGATCGAGGGGAAGTTTATTTCAGAAACTAAGACCAGTTCCTTGGTAGGAAACCAAGAACGAGGGGAAGTTTATTTCAGCAACTGAGACCAGTTCCTTGGCTGGAAACCAAGAACAAGGGGAAGTTTATTTCAGAAACTGAGACCAGTTCCTTGGTAGGAAACCAGGATCGAGGGGAAGTTTATTTCAGCAACTGAGACCAGTTCCTTGGCTGAAGACCAGGATCGAGGGGAAGTTTTACCTTTTCTAAGCATCATCGCTTGGCTAAAGAAGATGAATGCGTAAGCTACCATTCACAACCACCATCAAAATTTCGGGTATTCTGATATTTAATCCTCTTGCACCCCGAATGCTCGAATACCTTCGTCATTCACACTTTCGGGTCCAAAAAGATTAAATAGGGGCATCTGTCATACCCCAAATTTTGACCACTAAGATTTCCCATCATAGTGCAAATCATCATCACAATATGGAGGAACCATCCTATTTCCTCAGTCTCCCCAAAGATGGGTGAGCATCCACTACCATCAAAATTAGGGTTTCAAGCCCTCTCTGAGTGCTTAGAAAAAAGATCAATCAAGGAATGACATGATCTTCAACTTGTCTAACCTCTCAAGCATTCACAATGGATCAATAAGACTCTCACTTCAAGGATTAAGCACAAGGTTGCTCCCTTCTAGGTGGATCAAGTCTCAAAATCGCCAGTGTCACCAAATTAAGGTTTTGGTCGACCAGGTCCTCCAAATGGAAATTTTGCATCTGGGCATTAGCCAATGTTCCAAAACATAACCTAATATACTCCATGGAACCTCATGGACCCAAACATCAAGTCAATTTTACCTCAAGGGATGCATACATCAAAAATCAGGAATTAGGGTTTCTTGACCTAATTCACCCCTAAGTTGACTTTTGGGACAAATCATGAACCAAGACCTCAAGAGAGAGTTTGAGGGTCTCTAATGAACTATATTGATCCATTTGGAACAATGGATTAATCCAAGAAGCTTGAGCAACAAGTCTCAATTTCATCTGCACCACAATTAGGGTTTTAAGGGAAAAGTCAACTGTAACTTTGACTTTTGACCAGGACACACTCCCAAGCCCTAAGACATGCCTCAATATACCCTATGACACCCATGGAACATGTCCATCAAGTTTGATTTAGGTCAAGGACATGATTTCCTGAAGAATTGCACAATTTGGAATTCATCTGATAAAAAGTCAACTGTGCACAAAAGTCAACTTTGACTTTTTGAGATTTTTCACCAAAATGGATTTTTAAACCTAAAATGATGTTAATGTATGATTTGAATCATCATTCATCAAGAAAAATCAAGAAAAGTTGGATGACTTGTAAAAGGGGTAACCATAAAAAATTAGAAAATTTTCTAAGTTAAAAATAAAGTGACAAAGGTACCAACTTTGGAGGACCATAACTCCTAAACCACAAGGCCATTTTCTCTCATCCAAAGATGGATTTGTAGCTCTCATTACCCTCTACAAAAACTTCAACTAGACCTAACTCCAATTCATTAAGGATTTTGAGTTATGGAGTGATCAAAATGGTTGAAAAATGAAAATGTCACTTTTTCCAACACTTAGTGAAATGTTCACTAAGTTCAAATCTGTCTTCACTTTTTGCCAAATGTAGGGGGATTTTTCACTTGGATTCAAAAGAGATCAAAACCAAACATGTTCAAACAGTTGTTGTATGATGAAAGGGCTTTCCAAAATGACCAAGAACATTGCCAAATTCCATTTGAGTCATGAGGTATGACATTGGAAAGTTGCCTTGCTGAAATCTGTCAAGGCAAGGCAGAATTTGCAACTTTGCTCGATTTTCCAAACTCAGCCAAATCCAATTGCTCCTATCCACTTGGACACCTCAGAGGATTGAATCTAAAGGGGACAATCACTGAGCCAAGTCTCTAAAGTCCATGGAACAAGAAATAACATGTTGAACCTAGAATGGCCAAAATAGGGACAAGACTTCAAATTTGGATTGGAGCATTCAATGGAAGCATCAAGGTGGCATGGACTGAGCCATTCTCATATGAAATCAGTCAAGACTTATCCAATACCAAGGGAACCAAAGCTCTGTGCCCTAACCTCTAGTCAATGGCTAGAGGAGACTTGAAATTCCATTGGACAACATTGGCCAAACCTACTTAGCAGCTGCCATTCACTATTCCTTGCAAAACAAACTTGCTCTACTATAAATAGAGCTCAATTGTGATCAGTTTGAGTACACCAAAGCCATCTAACAGATGCTTTCCTCAAAATCTCTTTCTCTTGGCAAAAATGCCTTTCTTAGCAAGGTAGCTATCGAGTTTTGAGTTTGAGAGCTTTTCCAACCAAACCAATCACTCACACACCTCACATACATCGCATATGAGCTGATCAAACAGTTAGATCACTTTTGAAACACCAATTTCACAAAATCACCAGCTGGTTGCTCAAATTTTCAATCAAGTTGCAGCTGAGGTACCACAAATTGTTCCAGCCATTTTCAATCAGGTCCAAGCATTCAAACACACTCCATAGGGTGTAGGGTAGCTGTTTAGATCATCACCACTCATCTGTAACACCTCCAAATCCAAAAACA
Source organism: Lathyrus tuberosus (assembly GCA_022829125.1). Lineage (NCBI taxonomy): Eukaryota > Viridiplantae > Streptophyta > Magnoliopsida > Fabales > Fabaceae > Lathyrus > Lathyrus tuberosus. Next base: position 4,524,941 of record JALAZF010000301.1, on the reverse strand, counting down.
CATTGCACTTGTTGTCACGGCCTAGAGGTAAGCACATACTTGGTCATCTCTCAATCTATGTATATTTCCTCGCACAATAATTTGGCCATATGTTCATAATCATGCATAGAATGTTTCCCCTCAATAAATTGCATTGTTTGAATCGTGTATCAAAAATCCTAGCCTTCATGCAAAAATTAGGGTTCTTGAGGATTTTTCGTGATTTCTTGTTGTATGTTTAATTTAAATGAAATTAATTAACATAAACATGATCGTGAGGTTGAGACGAGCATAATGATATGTGGATTGCATGATATGATTACGTATTCAGTGAGATTGGATGGAAAACGCAAATCAGCCAAACCCAGAAAAACGCGCGTGTTCTTGCTTGTGTTCTTGGCGCCTTTTTCATAAATTCAAATATTTGAATTTTGTGATTTTGTTTAATTGATTCAAAAATTAATTTCTCTCTGAGTTTTAATGATTTTGAGTTGATTCTTTTTTTAATAATTCAAAAAATGTTAAAATATTTTATTTTCCCAAAAAATCCTAAAAATATTATTTATTTTATATAATTGATATTTTTGCAAAGAATTAATGTTTTAATTTTTTTTAACATTTGAAATATTTTTTCTACATTGATTTTGCAACTTTTAATGCTTTCTAACTATTTTGTAGGTCAATACTTAATTTTTGAAGCATTAATCCAAGATCACAATTTGTTTTTCATATGTTAAACAATTTTGATCATTTTAATTGAATTTTTATTCAATTAAATACATTTTTGAAAACAAATTAGGGTTTTTGGATTAATTCAACCCTCATAAATCATTTTCAAAACACTTGGGCCTCTAATAGAGTGTAAGACCCAATCTTTTTTTGACCAAATCATTTTTGGGCCTCAGTGTATTGTATAAGTCCCGATACCGTCAAAAACCAACGGCGCGATCGTCGCCTTTTCAAAATAAAAATTGGGTCTCTCCTCAAGCTATAAGACCCATTCAAAACACTTTTGGGCCTCTAATAGAGTGTAAGACCTAATCCCCTTTTAACCAAAACTTTTTGGGCCTCATTCATTGTATAAGTCCCTCTGTACATTTTCAAGTTCGACGCGATTGTCATCCGTTGAAAAACAAACTTTGGGCCTACCCTCGAGTTATAAGCCCCACTCTTTTTCTTTAAACCTTTTGGGCCTCTTGAGAGAGTGTAAGACCCATCCCTTTATACAGAAAACATTTTGGGCCTCAGTCACTTGTATAAGTCCCTCTGTACAAATTCAAACAGTGCGCTCACTGATAAAACCCTGGGCCTCTCCCTGAGCTGTAAGCCCCAAATCTTTCTTTTTCAAAGCACTTTCTCCTTTGATTTTGAATATACTGTTGTTTTTAATCTTTCTTTGTTGAACAACTGACCAAACAGAATGGAAGCTCTACAACCGAGTAAGTGGTTATTGCTTTCGTTTACCGCTTTCATATACATATAACTGTATTGTGGGGTTGTTTCACTGTAAGTCTTCTTTCAGAAACTCATATCAACTGTGTAATAATAGTATAGATATTTCGAGTTTCCCTGGAAACTACGTCTAGAACTAGGTGACGCCGTTTCGTTCGTAGAAATAGACAACTAGATCCCCAATAGGATCACCAGATACAGTCTTCTCTTCGGCTGTCGTCATTAGGAAATGTCAAGAAACTCTACTCCCCAAGATGAATGTATTCTCCGTGAATGGCATCTTTGAGTTTCTTCCAAATTCTCGAACTTTCCTGACTTTGATCTATTCTCGGTGAATAGCATTGCCTTGAATTTCTCGGGGTTTGGGGACCCACGGGCTTCTTAAAAGCATCGGCCTCCTCTTGGGCATCGTACAAGGACCCACAGGCTTCCTAAAAGCAACCCCGCCTTCTCTTGGGCTTAGTACAAGGACCCTATGGTTTCTTAGAAGTATTCACAGCCTCCTCTTAGGCTTCGTATAATGATCTCTTCCTCCGGGAATGATAGCCTTATCTTGGGCTTCGTACAAGGACCCGTCGGCTTATTAAAAGTTTCCAGCCTCCTCTTGGGCTTCGTACAAATTGTCCCGACGACCTCCTAGAGGTATAGGAACAGAACCTAGTCATCTGCATAGAGTAGTCCTGTCGTAGAGTCTACTACTGTTTCTCAAAGCATAGTACAAAAGGCAAAACTCTAGACTTGGACAGTCTAATCTCCTTGAGTCTCAAAGACATTCTCAAGTGACCCCTTCGTTAAATAGGAAAGAAACCCGAAGACTCGGACAGTCTAAATACCCTTCGGATTTCCCGCTTCCTTAAAGAACAGGAATAACCCGGATCCTTGAATCAAATACATGAGTACAGTGTTGCTCATATAAGAACTGATTTTCTCTTTCAAAATCAGTATACTGAAACAGTCACCATAGCCTCCTCTTGGGCTTTGTACAATGATTCTCCCCAGCGGAGTCAAACAACGTTTAGCCTCTCTCTCGGGCTTTGTACGAGACACATAAGAGACTCCCTCGTTGAGTCCATCACCCCTTTCGCCTCCATCCCGGGCTTTATACGAGATACAAAAAGGTTCTTATTGAGCCAAATAAACAACAGCCTCCATCTCGGGCTTCGTACGAGATACAAAGACTCTCTTGTTGAGTCAAACTTTTAGCCTCCATCTCGGGCTTCGTACGAGATACAGAAACACTCTCTTGTTGAGTATAAAAGATTCTCCTGTTGAGTCAACTTTTAGCCTCCATCTCGGGCTTCATACGAGATACAAAAACACTCTCTTGTTGAGTATAAAAGATTCTCCTGTTGAGTCAAACCTTTTAGCCTCTCTCTCGGGATTTGTACGAGACACATAAGAGACTCCCTCGTTGATTCAATCACCCTTTCGCCTCCATCTCGGGCTTTATACGAGATACAAAAAGGTTCTTATTGAGCCAAACAAACAATAGCCTCCATCTCGGGCTTTATACGAGATACCAAAAGACTCCATAGTCGGGTCAAGACCTTTTAGCCTCTCTCTCGGGCTTTGTACGAGACACATATTAGCCTCCTCTTAGGCTTTATATAAGAAAACCACTGGTTGATCCAATCAACCTTTTAGAATCAAAGTTGTACCTCGTTCACAGTACACAAACATCAATAACTCCTTCCCTTTCATCTAATCGCTGTAAGCGGCAAGCCTCTGGATCATCTACATCCATGTCACTGTCCCTCTTTTAGCATGAGAAATTCCTAAGGAAAGATAGCATTGCTCTACACTGAGTTGAAGTCTTCTCCTTCAGGTTAAAACCCCCTATAAAGGAAATTATGGCATTGCCAGGGTCCGCGTATCCCGGTTAAAGTAATTCTCCTTTATAAACAGTTGTGACAGACAAACCCTTCTTTAGAGATGACAAATTCTCTCTAAAGTCAAGGTCCTTCAGCTTCACATCTTGGGCTTTGAACAAGACACAAATAGACTTTTCAGCTTCACATCTTGGGCTTTGAACAAGATATAAATCACCTTTCGCTTCACGTCTTGGGCTTTGAACAAGACACCAAAAACCCATTTCCTCCCATAGAATAGAAGGAACTACGAACGCTCTGATTTCCCTGTTTCGGTAAACGGGAATACGTAGGCATAAGATTGAAAGAAAAATCTTAGTGAGCACAATTAACAGAAAACCCAAATCCCATACTCTCACATTCAAAAGCATCAGTCCTAACATCCTAACACTTGTTCCCCGCCAGAAGATCCTAGAAAGAAAAAAGAACCGTATTGGTGAAAATACAAATAACCAGTACAAGGGCCCCCCACATTGATAGCATTCGTAACCTAACAGACCGCTGTTTAAACTCAGTATGCAAAGCAGGGTTAATTGGAGACATCTATTTCCCTTCCTTATTCAGCTCACAATAGGATAAAAAATGAATCGACCTGTAGTTTAAGCTCAAACCGCAGAGAGCGACCAGCGCTTAAGAACCGCGTCCAAAATCGCTCGCTACACAATTGTTTAACATCGGATAAGCTCGACGGTCCAAGACGATCAATGAAGAACGTCTAGGAGAACAGAACAATTGTCACGATCAAATTTACCACCAAGGTAGATTTTTAAGCGTTGACCATTTACGGTCCAACAGTCTTTTTTCTCCAAATCTTCGATCACAATCGTTCCATAACTTTTCACCTCCTTCACACGAAATGGTCCTGACCATTTTTATTTTAATTTTCCCAGAAAAAGTTTTAACCGGGAATTAAATAGCAATACCAAATGGCCGACCTGGAAGTCCTTTTTCCGGATCTTCTTATCATGATAATTCTTTACCTTTTCTTTATACAACCAACTGGAATGATAGGCGGCATTCCGCATTTCTTCCAATTCCTGAAGTTGTATTTTTCTCTTTTCTCCGACCAAGTTCGTATCAAAATTTAACAGCTTAAGGCCCCACAGTGCTTTGTGCTCCATTTCAACCGGTGGCATGTTTTACCATAAACCATTTGAAATGGAGTTAAGTTAATTGAAGCTTTGTAAGAAGTACGGTATGCCCACAAAGCTTCGTCTAATTTCTACGACCAATCTTTTCTAGAACTTGAAACAGTTTTTTCTAAAATCCTTTTCACTTCACGGTTCGACACCTCGGCTTGACCGTTCGACTGTGGGTGGTAAGGGGTCGCCACTTTATGCGATACACCATAATGTTTTAAAACACTTTCAAGAGATGCATTGCAAAAGTGTAACCCGCCATCACTAATAAGAACCCGAGGAGTGCCAAAACGGGAAAAGATGTTTTTCTTCAAAAAATTTATCACTGTTTTGCCATCAGCCTTAGGTGAAGCAATTGCTTCAACCCACTAAGATGTACTCGTTTCCAAAAGAGAGTGGAAATGGACCAACAAAATCTATGCCCCAACAATAGAAAATTTCAACTTCTTGTATATTTTGAAGGGGCATTTCATCTCTTTTTCCATTTCCCCCACTTCTTTGACAAGTGTCACAACTTTACGCATGAAGATTTGCGTCTTTAAAGAGAGTAGGCCAATAAAAGCCTGATTGCAAGATTTTCGTGGCCGTCCTCGAACCATTAAAATGGCCGCCATAACGCGAGTTGTGACAATGCCAAAGAATACTTTGAGCTTCTTCACTCATGACACACCTTCTCAAAAGGTTGTCACCTCCTAATTTGAACAAATAAGGGTCATCCCACACATAGTAATTAGCATCCGACAAGAACTTCCTTTGTTGGTTCCAAGTTAGGTCTTCGGGTATCCAACCGGTTGCTTTGTGGTTAGCAATATCCGCAAACCAAGGCCTAACTTGGACTTTAAACAATTTTTCATCGGGAAATTCCTCTCGAATTTCCTTTTCAGCTTTGGTTACCTCCTCATTGATCAAATGGGACAAATGATCCGCCACTAAATTCTCTGAACCCTTTTTATCCTTTATTTCCAAATCAAATTCTTGAAATAAAAGGATCCAATGGATGAGCCTTTGCTTTGAATTCGGTTTAGTGGGCAGATATTTGATAGCCGAATGATCCGTGTATATAACCACTTTTGACCCTATTAGGTAAGAACGAAACTTCTCAAGTGCGTATACAATCATAAGCAATTCTTTTTCGGTTGTGGCCTAATTTACTTGCACCTCATTTAATACCTTGCTTGCGTAATGTATAGCATGAAAAGTTTTGTCCTTCCTTTGACCTAACACCGCTCCAACGGCATAATCACTCGCATCGCACATTAGTTCAAAATTTAAAGTCCAATTTGGCGGATGATTATTGGAGCGGTAATTAGTTTCTCTTTCAAAATTTAGAAAGCAATAAGACATTCATCATCAAAGAGAAATACCTGATCTTTGTTGAGCAAGTTGCTCAATGGCCTTGCTACCTTTGCAAAATCTTTGATGAAACACATATAGAATCCCGCATGTCCCAAAAAGCTTCTGATTCCTTTGACGTTGGTAGGAGGAGGTAACTTTTCAATTACTTCAATCTTCGCTTGATCGACTTCAAGGCCTTTGGAAGAAACTTTGTGGCCAAGCACAATTCCCTCCGTCACTATAAAGTTACACTTCTCCCAATTCAACACCAAGTTAGTCTTAACACACCTCTCAAGGACGGTTTCCAAATTCTTCAAACACAAGTCGAAAGATGCTCCAAACACGGAAAAATCATCCATAAACACCTCCATTGTCTTTTCTATGAGGTCAGAGAAGATAGCTTGAACACACCTTTGGAAAGTTGTCGGCGCATTACATAAACCAAAAGGCATCTTTCGATAGGCAAATATGCTAAAGGGACAAGTAAAAGCCATCTTCTCGTGATCCGCCGGGTCAACCGCAATTTGATTATACCCCGAATATCCGTCCAAGAAATAATAAAATTGTTGCCCGGATAACCTCTCGAGCATTTGGTCCATGAATGGAAGTGGAAAATGGTCTTTTCTTGTTGCGGTGTTCAACCTTCTATAATCAATACACATTCTCCACCCCGTCACAATCTTTGTTGGGATTTACTTATTCTTATCGTTTCGGATAACGGTCATGCCACCCTTTTTAGGAACAACGTGCACGGGGCTTACCCATGGACTATCAGAGACTGGGTAGATCATTCCCGCATCCAAAAGCTTCACAACTTCTTTTCGAACCACCTCTTTCATAGTTGGATTCAAGCGGCGTTGTGGTTGAGCAACCGCCTTGAAATCTTCTTCCATAAGAATCTTGTGCATACAATAAGATAGACTAATTCCTTTAGGATCGGAAAGAACCCATCCTATAGCTTCTTGATTTCTTTTCAACACTTGAATCAAACGGGTTTCTTCTTTAACGGTCAAAACGTTGCTAACCGGCTTGTTCCCACTTTCATCAAGGAATGCATACTTCAAATTTGAAGGAAGCACCTTCAATTCAAGTTGAACTTTCTCATCACTTGGTTCTTTCTTCAACTTTTCATTTTCAACTTCCCACGGTTGTAATTCTTTGAGAGATTCAAGCTCTTTCAAACATTCCTCAAGAGCTCTTTCTTCTTCATCGAAAAACACTTCAAAAGAATCCTCAAGAGCCAACTCCAAAGGAGACACTATATGAACATGCTTAGAAACCTCCATAGTTGCTTCTTCAATTGCATCGATACGAAAGCTATCATGCTTGTCTTTGGAATGCTTCATTGCTTCGAATAGATTAAAAGATACCTCTTCATTTAGAACCCGCACTTTCATAAGGCCATCATCGACATCTATCATCATGCGAGCGGTCTTCATAAAAGGTCGTCCAAGAATAAGAGGAGCATCATCATCCTCTTCCATATCAATAACAATGAAGTCCGCCGAAAAGAAAAATTTGTCAACTTTCACCAACACATCTTGCGCCAACCCAATCGGATGAGTGGTAGATTTGTCCGCCAATTGTAATGTCATCCAGATGCCCTTAATTTCAATGTTCCCAAGCTTTTTCACAATAGATAATGGAATGAGATTGATGCTTGAGCCCAAATCAATAAGGCCATTTCCAACAAAGGCATTACCAATTGTAACGGGTAAGGTAACTCGCCCCGGATCGGCCTCTTTCTTCGGAAGAGTTCTTTGAATAATAGCACTACAATTTTCCGCAAGAACAACGGTTTTCGGCTCCGAATATTTCCGCCTTTTTGTAAGAATATCCTTCATAAATTTGGCATACTTCGGCATTTGCTCTAGAGCTTCGGAAAAAGGAATGTTGATTTGAAGTTGCTTAAAGATATCCATGAATCTTGAGTATTGCCTAGCATTTTCTTTCCTTGTCAGCACATGAGGGTAAGGCATACTTTGAATCGGTATCGGATTTATCATCTCCTTCCCCCTCTTAATTCTCACATGTTTCTCTTTTTTCTTCACTTCCTCCACACTCTCATTTTCAACTTCAACAATATCATCATTTTTCTTTTCAACCACAACCTCATCACTATTTTTATTTTCAACTACTCCCTCATCACTATCCTCCTCAACAATACCATCATTTTTTTCTTCTTCCACCCTCTCATTTTCTTTTGCTAACTCCTTCCCACTTCTAGTAACGATTGCCTTGCAATGCTCCTTAGGATTCACTTGAGTATTTGCGGAGAATGAAGGACCCGATTGTTGCCCGGCTAGTTGTTTCGCAAGTTGCCCAACTTGATTTTCGAGATTCTTTATCGCTGCATCGCTACTCTTTTGGTTGGCCATAGATATTTGCATGATTTGAGTCAAAGTGTCTTCCAAATTAGAGTTAGCAACCGGAGGTGGTGGAGGTTGATAAGGATTTTGCCGGCTTGAAGAACCGCCACCATAACCTTGATTATTTTGATAGTTCCCCCTCGGTGGATATCCTTGATTGCCTTGGTAATGTTGTTGAGGATTGTGTTGTTGATAAGATTGTTGTTGTTGTTGTCTTCCTTGATAGTCTCGTTGATTATTCATGTAGTTCACTTCTTCAAATCCTAGAGGAGGACAAAATCCGGTGTCATGCTCTCCTTTGCAAAGTTCACAACAAGCAACTTGTTTACTCTTGCTAGGTTCCTTCAATTCCTTAATTTGTTGAGTCAAAAGTTCCACTTGTTGAGATATAAGCTTGTTTTGTGCTAGGATTGCATCATTAGTTCCCAATTCAAGTACCCCGGGCTTCTTATGCGAGTTGTTACAACTTTGACTTTGAAGATCATTGAGAGCCATTTTATTGATGATATCCGTAGCTTCTTCGGCACTCTTTGATAACAAAGATCCTCCATAAGTGGCATCCAATAATGTCTTGCAATTTGGTTGGAGACCATTCTTGAAGATGTGAATTTGTGTTAACTCGTCAAACCCGTGGCCTTTGCATTTTTGAAGCATGGATTTGAATCGTTCCCATGCTTCATTCAGAGATTCATTAGTGCCCTGAGAGAACACAAAAATTGCATTTTTTGACTCCATAAAACGGTTGTGAGAGAAGAACAGTTCTATAAATTTTTCCTCCAGAACATTCCAATCGGTCATCACAGCGGGAATTTGATCAAGATACTAATCCTTAACCTTACCAAGTAAAGCATGAGGAAATAGTCTCTTGAAAAGAGGTAACTCTTGCGCTTGATCGACTCCAGCCGCTAACGTTATCTCATAAAATTTGGTGAGAAAAGAGAAAGGGTCTTCATGATCCATTCCCGTGAACGGACTTCCATACAACAAGTTCAAAATTCCAGTTTTCATCTCAGCTTGCCTTCCTTGATTATTGTTAGCAAACTGAGCGGTGTGATGCGGACTATTTACACATGGTGTGGAAGCGGGTGGTGGTGGTGGTGGATGCTCCATGATTGGCGTGAACTGTGGAATTGGTGGTGGTGTAGAAGTCGAACTTTCTCCTTGTTCTTGCCTTTGTCTAGCTAGTTGCCTCCTCCTTCTAGTTCTGCTATTGAGTCTACGAGTGGTTCTTTCAATCTTGGGATCGAATAGAAGTTGGTCCGCCGGTAGTTGCCCTCGTATAAACAAAGTCTGCACACTAAACAAAACAAATTAACAAGCACAGGAAAATTTTTAACAAGCCTAAAACTTCACAACTATTGCAATGCTTGCAATATCAATTAACAATCCCCGGCAACGGCACCAATTTGTTGAAATACAAATAGAGTTAGGGTTTTTGTTATCGTTCCACAGAGATTGTTTAAAAATATCACCGTCGTTCTACAGTTGTATACGTTTTAAACTTCAAAGTAACAAAGGGTTTTGGTTGTTTTTATTCGGAACGCTTGCATTCGAAGTTAAGTAATGACAGTAAAAAGATTGGTTTTAACGATTTGTAAAAACATGCCAAGATTAGGGTTCGACAAACCATTTTGCACGGATAGAATTGACAAAGCTAATGAACTCGTTTAGACGGCAAATGTAATCACACATCCTCCCAATATGTTTATCTCTAACACATATTGTGAGTTTTACCATTTTGATCCTTTGATGATCTCTCACTCAAACTATCAAAATGACAACATTCAAGTTCAATATTTATGAACATCAACACTCATTACTATCTCTAGCCAATGTATATTGATGGATGAAAAACCTAGGTAAAGTGTAAGAGCACATTTCTCAATCATGAACCAACACAAAGAATAAACCATAGAAACAAAGTTTTTCATCATACATTCATCATCCAAGAGTTCACAAGCTAGAGTCAATACATATACATGCAAAAGAAAGGTTTATCTGCCATCTAACCTTGACATAAAAGGAAAATTAGCTCTCCATTGTCATGGAAGCTAAACAAACAAGAAGATGAAGAAGAATATCAAGCATCAATGACGATCTCTCGACAAATGATGCTTCCAATCTTCAAAAATGAGATGCTACAGTGTTTACAAAGTATTTTGCTCTGAAATATATCAAGGATCCCAAGAAAAATACAGAAAAGTCTATTTATAAGGGGACAGAGGATCACAGAGCGCGCTAAGCGCATTGCACCGCGCTGAGCGCGGCCTCATTTATTGCCAAACCGACCTAAAAGCGCGCTTAGTGGGCTCAGGACCGCGCTAAGCGGGCAACTCTCTGTAACTAGCTCCATCCCCGCGCTAGGAGCATGCTTAGCGGGCTCCAAGCATGCTTCAAAAATCATTTCCTTCACAAACTGCTTCTAGGGAGCCTTCCTTGCTCCAAGCTTCACCTTTCCATGTAAAAACCTTCAATTAAAACACAAAAGTTAAATAAATAAGTCTAATAATGTAATTAACTATACTACGGTTATTAACCGGAAACAATGGGAAAAAGCATCGATTATCAAATAAAGATCACAAAAAGGTGCTAAAAACTAAACTAAATATTAACACAATTTAGCACCTAACATTACCTCGTGCGAGCAGCCCTTCAGAGTCAGTTGGACCACAAAGAGATTCAACCGTGTCCAAGTTCTGGCTCAACCAATTTGAAGCCAAACTTTGTCGCTGATTGAATCAAAGATGTTGTCGTAATCTCTGATTATAAGAGGACCAAAGATGTTTGTACCATCATCCCTTTACTTGACGAATCAAAAGTTCCCAACCAGGAACTGATTGAAATTACATACAATGGTCAGAAGAATCAGAAGGCTCCTGTAGTTATCTATCTACCGGGACCATTACTGCATGAATCAACTAAGGTTATCCCTTACAAATACAGTGCAACAAAAATTGAGAATGGAAAGGAAATTCCATTACCCTCCGTCGTGAATATTGCAGACATCAGTCGAGTAACACAGAGTGGTCGAATCTTCAACCGAGGAATTGGAGAACCTACCAGAGAAAAGGAACCTCGAACGAAAGTTCCTGACCAACCAGTCGGTCAATCTTGTGATCTCGACCTTTCAAAGAACAATGATGAGATGTTGAAGCTCATCCAGAAGAGTGAATGCAACATTGTTGATTAGCTGTTGCAAACTCCTTCAAAAATCTCAGTGCTATCACTTTTACTCAGTTCCGAAGCTCATAGGGAGGCTCTACAGAAAGTCTTAGAGCAAGCCGTGTCAATAAGACAATTTGACAGCATCATCTCCAACATCACTTCCTGCAACAACTTGGGATTTAGTGATGAGGAATTGCCAGAAAAAGGCAAAAGTCATAATACGACACTCAATATTACAGTCAACTGCCAGGATGATGCTTTAGCCGGCGTACTGGTAGACACCGGATCGGCTCTAAACATGATGCCAAAATCCACTCTAATGTGACTATCATTCAAAGGATCTCCGATGAGAGGCAGTGAGGTCACCGTCAAAGCATTTGACGAATCCCGAAAAACTGTTATCGGCGAAGTCAACCTTCCCATAACTATCGGTCCCCACACTTTCCTAGTCACTTTCCAGGTCATGGACATCCGAGCAACATACAGCTGTTTGTTGGGAAGACCTTGGATACACGAGGCTGGGGCAGTCACTTCGACGCTTCACCAAAAGTTGAAGTTCGTTAAGAACGACCAACTAGTCACAGTCTGCGGAGAGCAAGCCTTGATCATGAGTAACTTATCGTCGTCCACGTGTGTAGAACCAGAAGAGGTTGTAGGAACCCAATTTCAAGCCTTTTCGATGAGCAACGATAATCAATCAGAAAGAGGAACGTCGATTTCCTCGTACAGAGATGCTCTCGAAGTGATTAAAAGTAACAATGCAAAGGGATGGGGACAGCTTGTCATTCCTACTGATAACAAAACAAATAAGGGTCTTGGTTTTTCTTCAACCTGTGCCCAGACAGCTACTAACGATGAGAGTCTTTATCACATTCAGAACTTCTTCCATAGTGGAGGCTTCCTTCACCCAGTGTCTCAAGAAGTACATACCATCAACGAGGGTGAGTCCTCCGATACAGATGAAGAGTGAAAGTCCTATCTTAATGAGGACGGTTATATGTCTCAGGAAGAGGTTCCTACACCATTTTTCTTTCTGGCACAGAGTCCGAGATATATACCAAGGTCAGATGTCAAGATGATATACGGAGATTGTGATCCGGAAGGATGTCGTGCTCCACCAAACTCATTAGAGGAGGACACTCTGATGAAAAACAATTTTGACCACGACTATTATGGCCCAATGGATGGCCTGCCTATCTGGCAGCCGTACCCAGGAGACTCAGGACAAAAGAGTCAGCCGAACGATGCATATCAACTGAGCATCATTGAAAAGAATACCTGCATCCCCACCATGTCATGGGATCAACACTCAGGGCATTCTGAAAATATCCAGCACGACGATGAATTTGAAAAGCTTGTCGGACTAGATGACTCCTCTAGTTCCAAAGAAGTGTGGGACACTTTAGGACAACCAAGTGGAAAGTACGACTACTTGGTCAAGTACACCGATCCTGAAAGCTCTCGTATCAGGCTCAAAGACATCCAGCCAACTGGATGGGGAGATCTACTCGAGAGTACAAACACTGTGCAAGATACAGTTGAGGAATCCTCCTACGACAACTCTTCCTGGGAGACAGATTCCAATGATCCTGCTACACCAGAAATCAGCGTTATTTATGAAGACAAATCAAGAAGGAAAATGCCAGACTTTGTGATTCACCGAGGAGTTTGCCACCAATGGGTTGCTGTCAACGTTCCGAAAGTTGTTCATAAGTCTAAGTAATTGCCATCTTTGTTTTAACCTTTCACCTTGCCCAGGTGAAACGGATGTTTTTACAGGGCTCATTTTCTGTGAATGTACCTCTTCGCTTTGCCCAAAGCGACAGAGTTTTGTTTTATAGGGTTGTAGTTTCAAGAATTGACAAGATCATAAATAAAATAAACGTCGTTCTGTAATTTCCGTAATTATTGTTGTTTTCTCTTTTTCGCTTTTTCAGAAAATGGTAATCCTAAAAACAACTCAAATAATAAAAACAAGCATTTTTCAAAAAATACACTGCACGCACTCTTGCATTCTCTCTATCTCTTCTAAAAACAATCATCACGTCATGCAGATTGCTTGTTTTGAACTCCATTGAAACATACGATCCAATGCCTTCTCCCAACTTTGAATTCCTGGTATTTGAGGCTGAAGAAGAAGATGACGAAGAAATTCCAGAAGAGATCTCCCGATTACTCAGACAAGAGGAAAGGTCCATTGAACCTCACAAGGAGTCGTTGGAAACGGTGAACTTGGGTTCAGAAGAAGAGAGAAAAGAGGTCAGGATTGGGGCACTGCTCAGTCCGACTGTCAAAGAAAGTTTGACAAAGCTTCTCAAAGAGTTTCTCGATGTATTTGCTTGGTCCTATCAGGATATGCCAGGGTTGGATACCAGCATCGTGGAACATCATCTACTGTTGAGATCAGAATGTCCGTCGGTAAAACAAAGACTGAGACGGACTCACCCGGACATGGCCATCACAATCAAAGAAGAGGTACAAAAACAGATTGACGCGGGTTTCCTTGCCATGTCAGAATATCCTCAATGGCTAGCCAACATAGTACCAGTTCCGAAAAAGGACGGAAAGGTTAGAATGTGTGTAGACTACATGGATCTGAACAAAGCAAGTCCAAGGATGACTTTCCCTTACCGCACATAGACATGCTAATAGACAGTACAACAAAGTTTAAAGTCTTCTCCTTTATGGATGGATTCTCAGGCTATAACCAGATAAAAATGGCACCGGAAGACATGGAGAAAAATTCTTTCATCACCCCATGGGGCACGTTTTGTTACATGGTAATGCCGTTCAGTTTGAAGAACGTCGGGGCAACCTATCAAAGGGCCATGACTACTCTGTTTCATGACATGATACACAAAGAAATTGAGGTATATGCCGATGATATGATTGCCAAATCTAAGATAGGAGAGGAGCATGTGACCCACCTGTCAAAACTATTCGAGCGATTAAGAAAATACAAACTCCGCTTGAATCCCAATAAGTGCACATTCGGTGTCCGTTCAGGGAAACTTTTAGGGTTCATCGTCAGCCAGAAAGGAATTGAGGTTGATCCTGACAAGGTCAAGGCCATTCAAGAAATGCCTTCTCCAAAGACTGAAAAACAAGTCAGGGGATTCCTGGGACATTTGAACTACATTTCCAAATTTATATTCCTCATGACCGCAACATGTGCGCTGATTTTCAAATTACTCAAAAAGAATCAGGATTGCGTTTGGACAGAAGATTGCCAAACCGCCTTCGACAGTATCAAGGAATACCTGTTGAACCCACCGATTATATCACCTCCAGTGGAAGAAAGACCACTAATCATCTACCTAACAGTCTTGGAAGACTCTATGGGTTGTGTACTTGACCAACAAGACGAAACCAAAAGGAAAGAGTCTTCCATTTACTATCTGAGCAAGAAATTCACCATCTGTGAGACTCGGTACACTATGCTTGAGAAAACTTGTTGCGCTCTGGCTTGGGCAGCCAAACGTCTTCGTCAATATATGATTCCTCACACTACTTGGTTAATCTCCGAAATGGATCCAATCAAGTACGTCTTTGAAAAGCCTGCTCTCACGGGAAGGATTGCCCATTGGCAGATGTTGTTATCAGAATACGACATCGAGTACCATGCTCAGAAAGCCATTAAAGTAAGTGTTTTAGCCGATCATTTGGCTCATCAACCGATTGACGATCAAGAATCAATCGGATTTGACTTCCCAGACGAAGATGTCATGTATCTAAAAATGAAAGATTGCGATGAACCACTACCCAGTAAAGGGCCAGAACCAGGTACCCAATGGGGACTAATCTTTGACAGAGCTGTTAATCATTATGGAAACAGAATTGGGGAAATCATCATAACACCGCAGGGTACCCATATTCCTTTCACTGCCAGACTGACATTCAAGTGTACAAATAACGAGGCCGAATACGAAGCTTGTATCATGGGTCTCGAAGAAGCGATTGATTTAAGGATCAAAAACTTGGATGTATATGGCGACTCATCCCTGGTTGTCAATCAGGTCAAAGGAGATTGGAACTCATACCAATCAGGACTAATTCCTTACAAAGACTATGCGAGAAGGTTGTTACCATTCTTCAACAGAATCGAGTTTCACCACATCCCTCGTGAAGAGAATCACATGGCTAATGCATTAGCCACTCTCTCTTCCATGATTAGTGTAGGTCAATGGAATGACATACCTAAGATTGACATAATGCTCCTTGAACGGACCGCCTACATCTTCACGATTGAAGCAGTCATAGACGACAAACCTTGGTATCACGATATCAAATGCTTCCTTCAGAAACAAGAGTACCCACCTGGGGCATCCAGAAAAGACCGAAAGACCCTCAGGAGACTGGCTGGCAGCTTCTTTTTGAGCAGTGATACACTCTATAAAAGAAACTTTGACATGGTCTTGCTCCGATGTGTAGACAGACCAGAGGCAGACATGCTGACGAAAGAAATTCATGAGGGATCATTTGGCACTCATGCCAATGGACACACAATGGCGAGAAAAATTTTAAGAGCAGGATACTACTGGTTGACCATGGAATCTGATTGCTACAAGTACATGAGGAGGTGTCACAAGTGTCAGATATACTCAGACAAAATCCATGTACCGCCAACACATCTCAAAGTTCTTTCTTCCCCATGGCCTTTTTCCATATGGGGAATCGACATGATTGGTATTATTAAACCCAAGGCTTCGAACGGACATCGGTTCATCCTGGTAGCCGTTGATTACTTCACCAAGTGGGTCGAAGCAGCGTCATACACCAATGTAACCTGACAAGTCGTGGTCCCTTTTATCAAAAACAATCTCATCTACCGTTATGGTGTTCCAAGCTAGATCATTACTGATAATAGATCTAACTTGAACAATAAGATGATGAAAGAGTTATGCGCTGAGTTCAAGATCGAACACCATAACTCATCTCCCTACCGACCCAATATGAACGGAGCGGTAGAAGCAGCTAACAAGAACATCAAGAAGATCGTTCAAAAGATTGTTGTAACCTACAAAGACTGGCACGAGATGCTACCCTTTGCTCTTCACGGTTATCGCACATCTGTCTGCACTTTAATAGGGGCAACCCCTTTCTCTCTAGTATATGGCATGGAAGTAGTGCTCCCCATAGAAGTAGAGATCCCATTAATCCGGGTATTGATGGAAGCTAAGCTAACAGAGGTTGAATGGTGTTAAAGTCGACACGACGAACTGAATCTGATCAAAGAAAAGTGGGTAACGGCTCTATGCCATGGTCAGTTGTATCAGCAAAGGATGAAGAAGCCATTTGACAAAAAGGTCCGACCTCGTGTCTTCCGGAAAGGAGACCTTGTGCTCAAGAAGATACAATCACTTCTCATTGATTCTCGGGGCAAATGGACTCCGAATTATGATGGCCCCTATGTGGTCAAGAAACCCTTCTCAGGCGGTGCCTTGAGACTCACAACCATGGATGGAGAGGAATTTTCCTACCCCACAAACGTTGACATAGTCAAGAAATACTTCGCCTAAACGAAAAAAAATGTCTCGGTGGATTGAAAACCCGAAAGGGCGGTCCAGGAAAAAATTAGAGACATAATCAAAAAATCATCCCGGTGGATTAGAAATATCAAAGTACAATCCAGGCAAAAGTTAAGGATAATGGCAAGTAACTATGTCTGATCAGTTCAACTCCTCAGCAGTAATGCCAGCCATCAGAAAACTCCAGTCAAGGTCATCTTCGACGGAAGCTCAAGATGTCCAGAATTCAAAGTTGGTAGAAGGATAGTGGTCGTTATGTTTCAATGCAGCCTTGTTCCCTTAAAATTACCATTTTCTAAACTTTGTAAATACTCTATGGAATCACGCGCTTGGCTGATCTCCACCCTATCAATAAAATTTGAGCCCTAGTGCTTTTGTTTGCAATTCTCATTTGTTTTAGCTTTACAGAATGATGTTTTTAATATGATCAACGATTCTTGAAATAAAACAAAAATGAATTTAATTGTCAAAAAATTTCTGCTTTTAAATAAAGATGGCAATTTATTTTGACTGTTGAACATCGATCGCTTCTCCAGAAGCAATTGAGCTTCAAGGTACAGAATCAAAGTACTCCTTCTAAACCAGTACACCGGAATAAAGGATCAACTATGTCGGATGCGAACATTCCATCCGACACCCCCGATAGAGTTCTTATCTCCTAAGCCCGACCAGCGATTGTTCCCCACAGGGACTATCTCTCCTAAGCAATGCAGAATTGCTATCTTGAACAAATGGTGCTTCTTCGTCTCTAGCAGTGGCCGAGTATCCAGTCGTGTTCATCCACTAGTCTGTATGTCACGTCAGTTTTGTCAGCATATACATACATACATCATGCATTATTGAATTACATTCATATTCATATTGCATCACTATCACTCTAGTCGGTCTTACCCCCTGGTGATAAAAGTCCTCTTAATCGAGTTGTCAGTTATTTTCTCGTCAGGAAACGCCTTATCTAAGCGATCTCTCCTCTAGTTTATTTCTGGGATGGAGAAGGCCCTTGACCACTTTGATAACTTGAACCTCTGAAAAACAAGAAAACTCTCGGCAAACGTCACTCTTCTCCATTGAAGATGATATCTTTGCTTTCCCGGATTAAGGAAAATCCCAGAGAGAACCTCGCAACTAAAGGCTCTCAGCAACACAGTGGTTCTTCTATCCAGAAAATCAATGTTAATGAAGCCATCAGCACCTCGAAATTGGGGTACATTGTATGGAATTTCTCCGAGAAGGTCTCGAAGAAAAGTATGATGTAGTATCCCCGAGCAGAAAGCAGTCTCTCGAGAGACTCGTTTTTCCCCAGTAGAGTCGACTAATGACGTCTCCAACCAGAGAAGTTTGAACACCTCTACCTTTCAGACCAATGGGTTTCCCCGATAAGTCTGACCTCAACCCTTTTCCGTCAAATGGCGTCTCCCTAGTAAAAGAAATTCGGCAAGAAGTTTGAGGAAAAACCGCTACGAATAGCATTTCTTGTCAAGAAAGTTTATTGACAAAAGAAACTGAGACCAATTCCTGGGTAGGAAACCAGGATCGAGGGGAAGTTTATATCAGAAACTGAGACCAGTTCCTTGGTAGGAAACCAGGATCGAGGGGAAGTTTATATCAGAAACTGAGACCAGATCCTTGGTAGGAAACCAGGATCGAGGGGAAGTTTATATCAGAAACTGAGACCAATTCCTTGGTAGGAAACCAGGATCGAGGGAAAGTTTATATCAGAAACTGAGACCAGTTCCTTGGTAGGACACCAGGATCGAGGGGAAGTTTACATCAGAAACTGAGACCAGTTCCCTGGCTGAAGACCAGGATCAAGGGGAAGTTTTTACCTTTTCTAAGCATTATTGCTTAGCAAAATAAGATGAATGAATAAACTACCATTCATAATCACTGTCAAAATTTTGGGTAATCCGATATTTAATCATCTTGCACCCCGAATGCCCGAATACCTTCGCCATTCACACTTTCGGGTCCAAGAAGATTAAATAGGGGCATCTGTCATACCCCAAATTTTGACCACTAAGATTTCTCATCATTGTGAAAATCATCATCACAATATGGATGAACCTTCATGCCTCATCAGTCTCCTCAAGGATTTTTGAGCATTCACTACAATTAAGCATTAGGGTTTTAAGCCCTCTTAGAGCTTAGACAAAGGATCAATCAAGAAATGACATGATCTTCAACTTGTCTAACCTCTCAAACCTTCATAAAGGATCAATAGGACTCCCACATCAGGAATCAAGCACAAAGTTGCAACATTCCAGGTGGATCCAGCCTCAAGATCGCCAATGTCACCAAATTAGGGTTTTGGTCGACTGAGGCCTCCAGATGAACATTTTCCTCTGGGAATGAGCCAATGCTTCAAAGTATAACCTAAGATACTCTAAGGGGCCTCATAAACCCAATCATCAAGTCAATTTGACCTCAGGGGATGCATTCACCAAAAATCAGGAATCAGGGTTTCTTGACCTAATTCACCCCTAAGTTGACTTTTGGGACAAAAAATGATCCAAGACCTCAAGACATGATTTGAGGGTCTCTAATAAACCACATTGATCCATTTTCAATAATGGATTGATCCAAGAAGCTTGACTCACAAGTTTCATTTTCATCAGGACCACAATTAGGGTTTTGAGGAAAAAGTCAATTGTACCTTTGAATTTTGACCTGGACATGCTCCCAAACCTTGGGACATGATTCAATACACCCTACAACCCCTATGGAACATATCCATTAGGTTTGATTTAGGTCAAGGACTTTATTTCACCAAGGATCGCACAGTTTGGAATTCATCTGATAAAAAGTCAACTGTGCACAAAAGTCAAGTTTGACTTTTTGAGATTTTTCACAATTATGGTTCCTTGACCCTAAAACAATGTTAATATATGATTTTAATCATCATTCATCAATAAAAATCAAAGAAAGTGGGATAACTTGTAAAAGGGGTAACCATAAAAACTTAGAATTTTTCTAAGTTATGGAGCAAAGTGGCTAGGGTACCAACTTCCAAGGATCATAACTTGAGATCCAAGCAACCATTTTGGATGGTCCAAAGATGGAGTTTTAGCTCTCATGGCATACTTTAAAAGTGTCAACTACACCTCATTCCAATTCCTCATGGATTTTGAGTTATAGAGTGATCAAAATGGCTGAAAACACAAAAGTGACATTTTTTTCCAACACTTAGTGAAAATTTCACTAAGTCAGAATCTGCTTCACTTTTTCCAAAATGTTGAGGCATTTTTCAACCAAATGCAAGTTGCTTCAAAACCAAATTTGGACATCAAATTAAAGTAGGATACATCAGCTTTCCAAAGTGACCAAGAACTCCATCAAATTCCATCTGAGCTAGGAGTTATGACAGCTGCAACATGCCTTGCTGTAAACTGTCTTGGCAAGGCAGATTGTGCATTAGGGCTCAATTTGGTTAATTTGTGCAAATGATAAATAAGTTTATCCATCTGCACACCTCAGGGGGAGACCAAGGAGGAACAAACACTGATCCATAAGCCTCCCAAGTCTTTGGAACTACATATAGGTTTGGCACCCCTAAAAGCTAAAGATGCCTCAAGACTCCAATTTTGAGGCATTCAATGGATGTTTAAAGGTGTCATGTATCAGAGTAAAGATGAACACTTCAGTCAAGCCTTATCCTTGAATCAAAGAACCATATGCATGTGCTTTAATCTTAAGTCAATGGCTAGAGGAGACTTGAGATTCCAAACTGATCCAATTGGCCACAGACCTGTACCAGTTGCCATACACTATTGCAGCCAAAACAAACTTGGTGGACTATAAATAGACCTCGTTTGTGATCAGTTTGAGTACACCAAAGCACCCAAACTGATGCTTTCCTCAAAATCACCTCTTTCACTCCAATTTTGCCTTCCAAAGCAAGTCACTATCGGGTTTTGAGCTTGAGAGAAATTACAACCAAACTAATCACACACACACGCACCTCATAAACATCATATAGAAGTGATCCAAACACTTAAACAACATCTGGAACACCAATTTCACAAAATCACCATCCAATTGCTCAAGCTTTTAGCAGACTTGCAGTTGGGGTACCATTTTAAGTTCCAGCTTGTTTCCAACCACTCCAAGCATTCAGACACACTCCATAGCACCTAGGGAAGTTGTCCGCATCATTGGAACCATGCTGTAACACCTCTAACTCAAAACACGATCACCAGCTGCAAGAGGTAAGCCTCAACTTGGTCATCTCATGATTCATGCATATTTCCTCGCACAATAATTTTGCCATATGTTCATAATCATGTATGGAATATTTCCCCTCAATTAATTGCTTTGTATGAATCGTGTGTGGAATTTCTGAGCCTTCATGCAGAATTTAGGGTTCTTGAGGTTTCTCTTTGATTTCTTATTCCATGCTTAAAATAAATGAAATTAAAGACCATAGACATGATCGTGAGGTGAAAACGAGTAGATTGATATGTGGATTGTGTGATTTCATCAAGTATTCAGTGAGATTGATGAGAAAATGCAAATCTGGGCAAAATCAGAACACGCGCGTGTTCTTGGTGTGTTCTTGGCGCCTTTTTCAAATATTCAAATATTTAAATTTTGTGATTTTATTTAATTAATTCAAAAATTAATTTCTCTCTCAATTTTAATGATTTTGAGTTGATTATTTTTTTATTAATTCACAAAAATGTTAAAATATTTTATTTTACAAAAAATTCCCAAAAATATTATTTATTTCATATACTTGATATTTTTGCAAAGAATTAATTTTTATTTGTTTTTTAACATTTAAAATATTTTTTCTTTCTTGATTTTCCAAACTTAATTGGTTTTCAATCATTTTGTGGATAAAAACATGATTTTTGAAACATTGATCCAAGATCACCACTCATTTTTCACATGTTTTCAATCATTTTTATTAATTTTTAAACAAAATTAATTCCTTTTTAGACAAAATTAGGGTTTTGATTAATTCCACCCTCATCAATATTTTTCAAACACTTTGGGCCTTTAATAGAGTGTAAGACCCAACCCCTCTTTGAAATCAAAATAATTTGGGCCTCAGTCATTGTATAAGACCCACGGTGTTTTCAAAAATCTCGGCGCGATCGCCAGTTTAAAATAAAATCATCTGGGCCTCTCCCTGAGTTGTAAGTCTCATTCTTTTTCTTAAAATTACCCATGGGCCTCTAATAGAGTGTAAGACCCAACCCCTTTTAGTGAATAAACATTTTTGGGCCTCACATATTGTATAAGTCCCTTTGTATATTTTCAAAACAACGGTGCGATCGTCGCCTTTTCAAAATCATCCGGGCATCTCCCTGAGTTGTAAGTCCCATCTCCTGTACAAAAATAAACTTTGGGCCTCTAATAGAGTGTAAGACCCAATCCCCTTTTAACCATTTTTGGGCCTGTATAAGTCCCGATACAGTTTCAGAAACTCCGACGAGATCGTCGTTTTCTAACTATTTTTAACTGGGCCTACCCTTGTGTTGTAAGTCCCATTTCTTTTCTTTAAACAACCTTTGGGCTTCTCTTTGAGTTATAAGACCCATCCCTTTGTACAAAAATCTTTTTGGTCCTCAGTCGTTGTATAAGTCCCGATACGATATTCAAAACAACAGTATAATCACTGTTCAAACCTTGGGCCTCTCCTTGAGTATAAGCCTCAATAATTTCTTCACAAACAACTCCCTTTTGATTTAGGTTCAAATATACAGTTGTTATCAAAACTTTCTTTAATTTCTCTGAACAACTAACAATACAGCATGGAAGCTCGCTCACCGGTAAGTTTTAACAGCTTTCATTTACTCGCTTTAATATATATAACTGTATTGTGGGAAGCTGCGTATGGTTAGTCTTCTTTCATTCTTTTAAATATACGTCAAATATATATATATATATATATAACTGTATTGTGGGAAGCTGCGAATGGTTAGTCTCCTTTCATACCTTTTTCAAATACTTGTCATATATCAACTATATATATACTAGTATAGTTATTTAGAGTTTTCCCCGGCAACTAGGTCTAGAACTAGGTAAAGCCTGTTAGTCACTCTTAAATACAAACAAAACTAGATCCCCCATAGGATTTCCAGATACAGTCTTTCCTTCTCTTGGGGTTAAACAATATGGAACAAAGAGAAAGGCAGTATTCTCGGTGAACCTTTTCTCAGATTGTCACCCCTAGAAATTGTCAAAGAAATTCTACTCCCCATAGTTTATCTATTCTCTGTGAATAGCATCTCCTGAGTTTCTTCAAATCACAGAACTTTCACTAAATGATCTATTCTCGGTGAATAACATTTCTTGAACTTTTCTTGGTTTGGGACCCACGGTCTTCCTAAAAGTATCCCCGCCTCCTCTTGGGCGTTGTACAAGGACCCTCCGGCTTCTTAGAAGTTCTCATGCCTTCTCCTGGGCTTAATACAAGGACTCTGACGACCTCTTAAAGGTATAAGACAGAACTTAGTCATCCTTTGCTAGAGTAGTTTTTCCAGTGTCAAACCTCGTACCAACTTGTAGCACCCCAAAATTTGCCCTAACCTTTTTCAACGCTTTTTTGGCTTTCGCTTCGCATTCATCTTGCATATCCGTTAGGTCATACTCATTTATTCATTTGCATTGGGCTTTTGAGGCGTGGGATCACAGTTTCGTATCTTCTATGCGAATTGGTTGATATTCATCAATGAAAAATGGTGGTCAGGGTTCGTGGCAAAGGCATCTGGACATGAGATCCAGTTGTGGATTTATATTGTGGGCAGGGCAATGTTATTCTCATAGTTACTTATGGTTCGTTGCTGGTAATACATGTTAACAAGGGTTGATATTGAAGTTGATTGGAGTTGGAAATTCATTAAGTATTAGAGTTCTGATCTGGATGTAAATTTTGATTGATCAAGGTTTAAGCATGTGAAATTTGAAAACGAGATTCATGGGGATTACTTGGAATTCAATATAAAAATCCATTTCTATATCCAAGTCAATCCACTCACTTTCAAATTCATTCATCACAAGCTAACCTAACACCACATCATGACAGTAGCAACATACCCAAGATAATGCAGCTAAGTTAGCAGCCACTTTGCTTAATGAAACCGTTGACTCAATTGCACAAACTGACCAAAGGAAAAGCACTCTCGTTGATGATGAATTCCCAAGTCCACATGCGGAAAAGGAAGCTTAAAGCTAGTAGTGATAATGTTAATCAAAAGAGGCGTAAGATTGAACAAGGGAAACAATAACAGAATGCCGCGAATACGAACCGTAATTCAGTTTAACAATTACAGGCAGCAGAAAAAATCCACAACAGAGCTTAATAACAGAATTCTACAACTCCTAATCACTTCCATAACAAAACCAGTCCCTAACCAAAAACCTCATAACAGGAATTCCAATAATTTCTAACAAAATGAACACCATAACCAACTCTCTTCTCCCATTCACTTTCATCACCAATCTCAAACCTCTTCCTTCGATCTTCAATCTCCCCTTCATCTTGCAGCATCTTCACCCTTCACATATTGAAAAAACCTCTGCATCAATCTTCACTCTCCCATACACATCTTCAATAACTCTGCAAAATTCATCCAACGCCTTCATCAATTCTTCACGTTCATCATCTTCAATCTCTGCAAAATCAAACTTTCATCATCATCGATTATTCACCTGCAAAATCAAGAATTACAACCACTTCAGATTCATAAAGGATTTCAACCGAGTCTTAACAAGTTGAACCAAGAACAACAATAACACACTGCAAGAGGATTGAAGAATGATTCACGAATAAGAGAAGAAGGATTGAGAGCAAGTAGGTGTGCAAGAAAGAGAAAAGGAATCATACCTGTGAATCGTCGACGTTGCCGGATTCGGTGGGTATTTCACCATCGATCTTCTTCCGTAACTCGTAGCGACTACTCTTCACATCATCATCGCACCAATTCTTCATCAGTCAAGGAAATCGCAACAACTTGTAAGACGCACAAACCGAGTAAGAAAAAAGCTGAGTGGATAAGAAGAGGTGAACGTTGAACCTTACCAGGAGATTCGAAGAGGCACCAGACTTGTCTCCGGTAGGTACGTAAATATCGATCTCTCTCGTAGCTGCGGCCTTGGACTCTTAGAGAGTTCATTGTGGTTTTATTATATGTTGAGCTTGACTTGTTTCTTTGAGTGTTGATCTTTGTCGCGTACGATCTCGTCGATTGATTGCGTTTTTGAGAATTAAGTTTCCAGATTCGTAACGAGAGGGAAATTCTAGTTAGGATTTGTGTTTGGATTCAGTGGTTTGGTGGTGGTAGGTCGCCGGAGAAGACGATGGCGCCGCCGCCGGGCACCGGCCTTCTTCGGCCATATTTATTTTTCGGCGAGTTTAATCATAGAGAGAGAGGGATAGTTGAGAAAGAGATAGGGACGGTTGAGAAAGAGGGAGAGACGTTTGAGATATTATGATTCATGTGTTACTTATGTAAAGATAATAAGGAGATAAGGTTTGGTGGCAGTGGTCCTCTCCGGCGGTGACACTTGTCACCATCCGGTAGGACCACCTGGTTAATCAAGTACATGTCGTCCCAGACTTATTACCATGCACTCTTCAACCTTGACCCTTGGATTGATCCTAGATTGGATCCAGCAGCTGGGATTAGTCCCCCAAATCTGAGGCTTCACCGTGCACCTCCAGGCCCTGAGCATTCCTTGGGCCTATTCTTCTATTGCTAATTACACCCCCTCCACTTGAGCCCAATAAAGAAATCAATTGAATAATTACTAACTGCGCACCCTCCTGATTACATTTCTGGTTTTTTTATTTTCTTTTTCTATGTGTTTCAAAATGCCAATTTTAAAATACTTGTGATCACTCAAAAATTCTGGATAAATTCATGGTTGATCTTAAACATGTCATTTAATTTTTGGTGATTTTTATTTTCCATTTTTTTTAATTGAATTTTCTTTAAAGTGTACTCATATGATCATACTTTGTAATACTTGTTGCATATTTGATTTTTTGTAACTAGTTAGGAATTGAATCTTTGTAGGCCATTCGGCACATGTATTAGGCACACCTTGGAGAGTCTTACGCATTTTTTTCTGAATTTTTAGACTACTTTTGATGGCATGCTTGACACCATTTTGTACATGATTGTTAATTGACCATAATGAGTTGTTTAAGTATTGTTTGAGCTTGATAAAAAAGGAGTTTTGGTCTCATCTTTTAAGTGATGTTTAGCCACTAACCTCACATCAATTTTCATGACTTAATTTAATTTTTGAAGCACTTGATCATGCTCTTTTAGATTGTTTAAATGCACTTTTGTTCATGGAAGTGATTCAAGGCTATGCCTTAGGTTTTAGTGATAATCTCTATGTCATTCATTGCTAAATTGGTTGAGATACTTGTGGACATGTATGATAGAGATTTTAGGTCTTTAGAAATCAATTTATAGGTCATTTCTTGTTGCTTTGTTGATTGACTTAAATCTCGTTGAATGTGAATATCAATGTGTATGAACTTTGTGCATTCTTTTGAGACCTCTTGAACACTTGTGTTTGCCATTTCATTTCAGAACTTGAAAGTCCAATAAGGAATGTTATAGGTACTGACTTGTAGCATTATCAATCATTCTTACTTGCCTTTTAATCTTATCTTATTCTTTTTAAAGTTGCATGACTTGTAAATGTTGCATTAATGCATAAACTTGTGTCTACTTGTGTGTTTGTTTAGTATGCCTTAACATGATGCTTCCAACTTGCATTTCTCCTCATCATACATGATATATAATGTACATATTCACTTACATGAAACATAATGACATCTAATTGCATTTCATACCTCTTGTGACATTATTTTTGTTTTACACTTTCTAATTGAACATTGTTTGTCTAGTTACCTAATCCTTGTATGCTCCTTATTCTTCTAACTCTTTTAGGGCTTAGATAGGACCTATTAGAGGTCATTAGGTACTGACTTGCACCTATCCAACATGTGCACAATCCTTTCATGTTTCTCTTTTGCTTGTGTTGCAAGTATGCTAACTTCTAAGAACTTAAATGACATTGTTTGGTGTTTGTTTCATTTTAGTTTCTAAACTTGAAATGTTATGAATTCCCATTGCTAATTGAAAGTTGTTTAAGGCATATTTAATATGACATCATTTCTGACTTTGAACTTTGCCATAGCATACCTCCACCCTCACATGTCTTTTGCATGAATAACAATAGTATGTTGCATTCTAAGTTGATATTACTTGTGCATAACTTGTTCAACTTTGTAATTGCTTTGATACATGACT
Organism: Lathyrus tuberosus; assembly: GCA_022829125.1. Classification (NCBI taxonomy): domain Eukaryota; kingdom Viridiplantae; phylum Streptophyta; class Magnoliopsida; order Fabales; family Fabaceae; genus Lathyrus; species Lathyrus tuberosus. The sequence goes on along the minus strand of JALAZF010000301.1, from coordinate 4,497,829 downwards.
TCCATATTCTTCTAATGACATTTACACATCTTAATACACTTCATACACTTCTTACCTTGAGGTATAATCATGTTTTAATTCACTTATATGATGCTTAAACATCTATTTTCTTCAAGTTTATGAACAATGTACATTTGTGCAAAGTTTTGCTACATAGTTTGACATAGTTTGATTTCCTTTAACATGATAACATAAGTAGAAGTTAATTATATGTACCTACTAACCTATACATGTTATTTCACTCTTAGGCTTCATCTTACATTGTTCATAGTTGTATGTTACCTTTAATACCAATTCAAATAAACTAGTCTTAGTTTAGGAGTTGTATGCTTAACTTTTCTAATCAATTAGCAACTAATGCTTATGCTTTACATTCTTTAATCAATGTTGCTAAGTTTGCTTGCAAGGTAAGTCACTTGAGTATATGAATACTCATTCTTCTTTCATCTCCTTTTTCATTTGCTTACTCTTATTCTTTTAATTATGGATTGTGTGATATAATGCTTGTTTGAACAACTCTCTCTCCCCCCTTTGGGATCTTAGCTTAACCTTAATATTTTATTAAGGTAAAGTAAGATAAACATTAGGTAGTGCAATCCCTCCTTATCCATTAGGTAGAGTCCTTCTTTTAACTCAACGATAGGGCCATCAATGCATGATAACATTAGGAATTCATCTAGTTTCCCTTTAGTTGTTTTCTCTTTCAACTTTGAGTCTCTCTTTCTCATCTCAAAACAAAGATCAAAAACATGTAATAAAAACAACAAGTATTGTACGCCATGAGCCTTAAGTACACGGGAAATGGAAGGAGGAGAGTCTCCCTTCGCCTTTCTAGAGTGTTTAGCATACGTCTTGTTGGGGACGACCATGCGACGCATTCGTTCCTATGTCATAGACTTTAGTGCAATATGCGTTACAAACACAAAACAATCAAAACACTTCTTCTTAAAAAAAACAAAAACAAACAACAATTCTCTTCTCATCTTCCTCACTCCATTCATAAAGGATGCGTCACTTCCGTTCTACCGCAAACAGGTAAATGCCTAAGACTCCGTACAACGAGATGCGACACCTAAACTGCTGGAACGCGAACATTGGCGTCTTCCGTTAAAAAACACAAACAAAGAAAATTTATCCCTAGTGAGGGGAACTACATCGCTCTGATTCTTCATTGGTTAATAGAGATACGTAGGCAGGAGATCGTGCGATATCTCTGCGAGCACAACCTTATCAATCAAACCTTTCTCTCGCCCGCGTGCGATCGAGACATTAACAAACAAAACCGACCTCGTTAGGTCAAACTACGAATGCTCTGACTTCCTCTATCTAGTTAGATTGAGGATACGTAGGCACGAAACACGATGGCTTGGCGAGCAAACTTCCCCCCACAATCCCGTAGTCGTCCGAACTACGTTGACTCTGATTCTTTATTGGTTAATGAAGATATGTAGGCATAGGATTGTGACGATCCTTAGGAGTCCTTTGTGTCCTTTTTCTCTTTTTTCCCCGTTTCTCCATTTCACCTTTTGTTTCCAGTTTCCAGTTAGCCGTTGAGCTTTAGATACCTTACACCCTTTGATCGATAACAAAAAAGCGTGGATCCCATCGAGTATGATGGACGCGAGGGGGTGCTAATACCTTCCTCTCACGTAACCGACTCCCAAACCCAGGCTATGGTTGCGATGACCATTCCTTTCCCTTTGTTGAGGTTTTCTTCGATCGCTTCTTTTCCCTGCGTCGGGATAAATAATGTTCGATGGCGACTCTTCTGTTCTTTTCCGCCGGTTGATTTTTGTGGATACCACAATTGGTGACTCTGCTGGGGACACTTCCCATCCCTAAGCGAGTCAATCCTAGCGCATGTTCGTTTTCGATTATAGGGTGTTTATCTGTTTGTTGTACTCGCTTTATTTATGGCATTGTTGCATGTTTACTATTTTATTACATTTACTTGCTTATTATTTACTGTTGCCATATATATTGTACTGTGCTGGACTGTGCTGAATTTTTCTGTTTGGTGGGCAGGGTGTTCTGAGAGATAAGCCCACTACACATGCTTGAGTATACACATAGGATTTAGAGTGGACAGTCGTGTTGCTCGCGTGGTGGTGACCACGTGGAGTGTTCGCGAGATCCACAACCAGACGAGGTCCATCAAGGAGATATCTAATACTGCATGTTGATGCTGATCATTGGATATTCCTTGATGAGTTGTCGACTCTGGTGACCATTTCCCGAGGACTCAGTTGAGGCACTCCTCCTGAGGGGCGATAATGGCAGACCAGAAATGGAAAACCTGTTACGCTTCTCGATCCGAGGACCCGAAGTTGAGAACTTGCCATAGGATTACCTTGTTTTTAGGGGAATCAGTGGACGACCTCTTTGTTTGGCGATAGTATTGTACCACGAGGGATGAATATACTATTGCTTCTCAAATTGAGAATCCGAAACTGATGAACCTTGGTTTTAGTACCCACATGTGAGAATGGGCGGGTGTTTACAAGTTTGCAGGTAACCTTGACCTTCAACCTACCCGGTATTCAGGTTTTCTTATCAGTATGGACTTATCAGCCTGGCATTTTGGTACTCTGATTATGCCAATATTCTAGCATTTTGGTATTCTGATTATGCTGGTATTCTGGCATTTTGGTATTCTGTTTATGTCGATATTCTGGCATTCTGGTTTTCTGGTTAAGCCGATATTCTGGTATTCTGATTATTCGGATATTCTGGTATTCCGGTATTCTCTTCAGAGCGGACCCATGAACTTATTCAGTCATCCACAGCACCGCAGTTATCCAGATTATATGGAAACTTTGATCCCGTGTTTTATTGCATTCATAGAATTGCTTTGCTTTTTCATACTCATTTGCATAACAGGTGTTCAAGGCTTGGTTATTCTTATCCTGACCTGGTTTTCTTCAGAATTTCAGACTTAACTGCTCAAGCCATTCAGAAGTTGACCATGGATCAAGTTCAAGTAGACTTGAGGGAAATGTGAAGCCAAATGGGGCAGTTTATGTGGGACATGAAAGCTCTGATTCAAGACCAGAAAATGCTGAAGGAAGAGGTCAATCAAATGAAGATTTAGATGAGTCTGGTTATGAAAGTTGTGAGAAATGTGCTCAGAAATGATGATAATCCCAGGACTGAGGCTGCAGCAGAAATTTTCGTTACACCATTGCCTGTGGAATCTATCCCAAAGAGTGATTTACCTCACGGATTTTCTACACAACCTGGGTCTCCGGAACTTCCTCGTCAGCAGCTACCTCTTGTCTCCCAAGACAACCCCAAGGCTAAGAAGTACCCACCAAAGCCGAAGAAAGCTGACAGAATCTTTGATCCGATTCCTATGTCTTATGCTCAGCTGTTAAGGTATCTACTTCAGCTCCAATTGGTTGAACATAGGACGATAAATCCTCCTGGTGGAAAGCTCTCATTCGGTTACGATGCAAGTGCCCATTGCGACTTCCACTCTAGTGCGCCAGGGCATATTGTGGAAAAATGTAAGGCATTTCATCATGTGGTCCATGATCTGATTGACTTGAAAGTAATTGAATTCACACTGGGCGGCGTGAGCGTACAAGGTGGTCTTACTCCTGTTGCTGCAAGAAAAGTGAATATCCCTATTGTCCCTCTTGAAGTTGCACCAAGTCAGGGGCATTTCTTGCAACTTATGGTTTTAGAACCTTCTCGTCCACAACTGGTGCATGTTCCTAAGCCGAGTTTGAGGAGGAAAGTGCCCGAACAAGAGGAAACACAAGTCGGTATCGGCAACAGAGCTATCATTCGAAGAGTCAACAAAAGTCTAGAAGGCAGGAGAGAAAGTTTAATCCTATTACTGTTCCTTACAGTCATTTGCTTGCTCATTTACTTCAAGACTCTTTGATTCAGCTAGGGGAAGCTGCTCCTGTTCTGTATCCCCTTCCTTCAAACTATGACAAGAGTGTTAGATGCGAGTACCACTCAGGGACACAGGGGCATGCCATTAAAGATTGCAAGGTGTTCAGACACAAGGTGCAAGATCTCATTGACGTTGGGTTTATCATTTTCACTGAAGACGGTCTGTACATTAACTGAAGTTTCCCAAGTGAGCACTTGAGACTGTAGAGACATCTCCTGAAGCAACCTATCCAGTTGGAGCCAAGCCTCCTCAGCAATGGCGATCATCAGTTTTCTTTACTGCATTTTCATTTGTAATTTTTCCTTATTGGTTAATGTCTTTGCATGTATAAAAAAATTGTTTGTTCTTGAATAATGGTCTTAATACAATAAGTAGGTTTTTCTCGAAGAAGTTCATTCGTATTCACTCATTTAATGTTTGTATGCACTGCAATACTAACCTTCTTTCTTAAACTCTTTGAGGGAGGATGGTGAGATGAAAATGCACAGTCTTTGTTTGTATGCTTTTGGATAAAACTCTGTTGATGATGTACAGGCATTATTTCAAATTCCCAAACACCAGAGATATAAGGGAGTGAAACCGTTGTATACCCCGTCAAGCCTAGTAGTAGGAGTTTATTTCTGAAAACGAAAAAACCCTCAATCTTAACCCGGGGCAGGGTAGGTGGCAGTTAATTTGACCATGCGTTCAAATTTCAAAAGGAGTGTCCCATTCGAGGATCAATTACACCTATGGCTATCCCCCACCAACTGAAGAGTAAGGCAGTCACAACCCAAACAAGTCAGACAAACCTGTGTCACACGATTCGTTCCAAAAAAAAAGAATCAAAAGAAAAAAAGAGAAAAGCCCGCTAAGTCAAAACTTGAAAACAAGTGACTTAGGCAAAAGTTAGGGCATCCTGCTGGACTTCAAGATCAAAAAAATTCAGAAGGAATCAGTCCAGGCAAAAATCAAGGAAATCAAAAACAAAAGAACGAAAAGCAAAAAAATAAGAGGAACAAAAAGAAAAATCCTCGAGCAAATAACAAATCGTGTGAATACAGACACCAAAGACAAAAATGGGTGGTTGTCACTCTGCAAACCGTGTGGGTTCCTTAACCATCCCCATACCATTCATAACCTTTTTGAAAGGTGAGCGCTTGTGTCGAATTAGCTGAATGTAGGACTGGAGAACATCAAGGAGAATGGGTGGGTACAAACAAAATTTTGAGCCATAAATCCTTCTTTCTTAAACTGTGAACCAGGCCACGTTACAACCCTCAAAAGTCCTAATTGAAACAGGGTTTATTCTAAAGGCGTACTTCAATAAGATAGCGTTCTTGACTCCCATGAGTTGTGCTAAAAGACCTTTGTTGGTATTGCATGTGCATGTTATGTTTCATTCAAAAAAATATGTGTCGCACCTTAACCAGTGACTCGTTCACAGGTGTTGGCGATATCTTTTCGATAAAACACTTCGAGATTGATATATGTGTTGCATTATAATTCTAATTCTGGGAATAAATATTTTCCACTGGCTTACATGTATTTGACACCAATAAGGCTTACAAAGTGAACATTGGTTAAGAATTTTGATCCCGCCAAAGTGAGATGCTTGAAGACTCCGAGGGATGAGCGTGACAAGGGACATGTTATCAAGTGATTCTGTTGAGTGTGGGATTTCTCTATAAGTCGTGTTAAGAAGTTGCTAATTTGGGGCAGTTACATTGTGAAATATCTTTGAAGTTCGGTTAATCTCGGGCAATTATGTTGAGAATCTGAGGCAATCAAGTCGAGATTTAGAAAATCTCTCAGAGATTAGTCAGTTAAAAGCACTCCTTCACAGATCAGCCAGACAAGGGCATAAATCATTTCAAGGCTGGGGCAGGCCACCCCAAAAGCACAAAAGGATATTCTCTCCGGAGGACGGTTAATCAAAAGCCATGGGGCAATATATTTCGGATCTTAACGAGATATCCTGAAGACATGTTCATTTACAGGTTATGCTGCATAGTGGCACCTCTTTTGGTCATATCACATCTGCAGGGTTCACGTTGATAGTTAACACGTGACGTCCCCAGTAGAGTTTCTCTCCTTGGCAGAGATGGCTAAAGTTTTATCACTCAGCAGAGCATTATGAAGATTGTGAATCATTCTCCCTAGCAAGAAGTCAGGGGTTCGCTCTCCCCTATCCAGCTTGGTGAAGTTTATTGCTCTTCAGCAAGAGTTCATATTCCCGTACAGGATAAGAGTGTTGGGTTTGTGCTTCCCTAGTTTACTGTAAAGTCGTTTCAGTCTCCCCAATAGAGTAAGGGCAGAATGTAAATCTCCGACGAAGGTGTAAGTCTGATGTTGTCTCCTAGCAGAGCTGATGTCATCAACCATCATTCCCCAAGAAGATCTGTTGTTGGTGGCGGATGTTCCCCAGCAGGTCAAAGGTCGATTGTCATTGGCATTTTTCTTCAACAGATTCCTGAGATGTTTCTCCGGCAGATGTTTGTTATTCGTACTTTCCTGCAGAATGGAGGTTTAGTTGGGATCTCGAGCAGTTATGACACTGAAGATGATTCAGTTTGTTATCCCCAGCGGGGTAGGCCTCGTCTCTTCAACATTTATTTTGCAGGAGTGGTTCTGTTGCATATCATAAACATCATGGCATAATCATTACCATGCATATCATTAGCATAGCATTGCATGAAGCCTTGTAAAATCAAACAGAAATCCATAGTCCAACCTTGCTTGACACCTTCATTCGAAGCCCACTTTACTGGTATCTTTCAAAATCCTGAAGCCCTATCCCTATTGGCGTCCCCTTTAAAGCAAAGTCCGATCCCTATTGGCGCTTCATTCAAAATCCAATCCCCATTGGTACCCAGAAAAATTTCGCCTTTGAAAAAAATAATCACCATCAGGTTTCATATGTCCTTGCCAGCAAAGTCCAATCATACTTGGTACATCCTTCTTTTCCTGGCAGCCGAGTATACATCGACTTTTAGCATATAGTAATCATTGCATCCTCAAATTGCGTAGCATTTCCATTTTGATATGGAGCATTACGCCATAGAAAGAAAATTCAAACATATGCATACGAAGGATAAGCCAGATTTGGTACCTTGCGCGAAAGTCCAAATCAATTTTCAGTCAAGACGTTGACATATCCCCAGCAGACATTACAATTAATCCCTACGCTTACTTTTCTCCCGGGTCGTAGATCTTACCCTCGGTCAGTTATTGTCCATCAACCCTTTGATGATGACATTTTAAAACAAGTCTTCTTTCCGTCAAACCCCTTTGACGACGTGCCTCCTTCGGTCGAGTCTTCTTTCCGTCAAACCCCTTTGACGATGTGCTCCCTTTGGTCAAGTCTTCTTTCCGTCAAACCCTTTTTGATGATGTGCTTCCTTTGGTCGAGTCTTCTTTCCATCAAACCCCTTTGACGACGTGCCTCCTTAGGTTGAGTCTTCTTTCCGTCAAACCCCTTTGACGATGTGCTCCCTTTGGTCGAGTCTTATTTTCGTCAAACCCCTTTGACGATGTGCTTCCTTTGGTCAAGTCTTCTTTCCGTCAAACCCCTTTGACGATGTGCTTCCTTTGGTCAAGTCTTCTTTCTGTCAAACCCCTTTGACGTTGTGCTTCCCTTCGGTCGGGTGTCAATCTTTCTTTCCGTCAAACCCCTTTGACGATGTGATTTCTTTGGTCGAGTCGTCTTTCCGTCAAACCCCTTTGAAGATGTGCTTCCTTTGGTCAATTTTCTTCCCGTCAAATCCCTTTAATGATGTGCTTCGTTTGGTCAAGTCGTCTTTCCGTCAAACTCCTTTAACGATGTGGTCTTCGGTCGGGTTTCAAGTTTTCTTTTCGTCAAATCCCTTTGACGATGTGCTTCCTTTGGTCGAGTCTTCTTTCCGTCAAACCCCTTTGGCGATGTGCTTCCCTTTGGTTGGGTGTCAAACTTTCTTTCCGTCAAACCCCTTTGACGATGTGCTTTCTTTGGTCGAGTCGTCTTTCCGTCAAACCCCTTTTGACGATGTGCTTCCTTTTGTAGCGAGCGATTTTGGACGCGGTTCTTAAGCGTTGTTGCTCTCTAGGTTAGTTTACTACAGCTCGATTCATTTTTTATCCTATTAAAGCTGATGAAGGAAGGGAAATAGATGTCTCCAATTAACCCTACTTGCATACTGAGTTTAAACAGCGATCTGTTAGGTTACGGATGCGATCAATGTGGTGGGGCCTTTCTTGTGTTATTTTGACAGAATGGCAGGTTTCTGGCGGGGAACAAGGACTAGGATGTTAGGACTGATGCTTTTTGATAGATACATGAGAGTATGGGATTTTGGGTTTTTGTTTAGTGTGCTTGTTAAGATTTTTTCTTTCAATCTTATGCCTACGTATTCCCGTTTACCGAAACAGGGAAATCAGAGTGTTCGTAGTTCCCCCTATTCTATGGGAGGAAATGGTTGTTTTGGTGTCTTGTTCAAAGCCCAAGATGTGAAGCTGAAGGGTCTATTTGTATCTTGTTCGAAGCCCAAGATGTGAAGCTGAAGGTGTTGACCTTAGAGAGAATTTGTCATCTCTAAAGGGGGTCTGTTTGTCACAACTGTTGGGTAACTGATGTATAAAGGAGAATTACTTTAACCGGGATACGTGGATCCGGCAATGCCATAATTTCCTTTATAGGGGGTTTTAACCTAAAGGAGAAGACTTTAACTCAGTGTAGAGCAATGCCATCTTTCCTTAGGAATTTCTCATGCTAAAAGATGGACAGTGGCATGGATGTAAATAATCCAGAGGCTTGCCGCTTACAGCGATTAGATGAAGGGGAAAGAGTTGTTGATGTTTGTGTACTATGAACGAGGCATAGTTTTGATGCTAAAAGATTGATTGGATCAACCAGTGGTTTTCTTATACAAAGCCTAAGAGGAGGCTAATATGTGTCTCGTACAAAGCCCGAGAGGGAGGCTAAAAGGTTTCGACTCGACGATGGAGTATTTTGGTATCTCGTATAAAGCCTGAGATGAAGGCTATTTGACTCAACAAGAGAGTTTTTTTGTATCTCGTACGAAGCCCGAGATGGAGGTTGTTGTTTGTTTGGTTCACTAAGAACCTTTTTGTATCTCGTATAAAGCCCGAGATGGAGGCAAAAGGGGTGATTGACTCAACGAGGGAGTCTCTTATGTGTCTCGTACAAAGCCTGAGAGAGAGGCTAAACGTTGTTTGACTCCGCTGGGGAGAATCATTGTATAAAGCCCAAGAGAGAGTATAACTTCACCGGAGAATGATCATTATACAAAGCCTAAGAGGAGGCTATGGTGACTGTTTCAGTTGAGTGACAGGCCCAGTATCCTGAGTTAAAGAGAAAATCAGTTCTTATATGAGCAACACTGTACTCAAGGATTTGATTCGAGGATCAGGGTTATTCCAGTTCTTTAAGGAAGCGGGAAATCCTAAGGGTATTGAGACTGTCCGAGTCTACGAGTTTCCTTCCTATTTAACGAAGGGGTCACTTGAGAATGTCTTTGAGACTCAAGGAGATTAGACTGTCCAAGTCTAGAGTTACATCTTTTGTACTATGCTTTGAGAAACAGTAGTAGACTCTTTAAAAAGACTGTTTTATGGAGATGAGTAAGTTCTGTTCCTATACCTTTAGGAGGTCGTTGGGACAATTTGTACGAAGCCCAAGAGGAGGCTGGAAACTTTTAAGAAGCCGAGAGGTCCTTGTACGAAGCCCAAGAGAAGGCTATCATTCCCGGAGGAAAAGATCATTATACGAAGCCTAAGAGGAGGCTGTGAATACTTCTAAGAAGTCGACGAGTCCTTGTACTAAGCCCAAGAGGAGGCGAGGGTGCTTTTAGGAAGCTTGTGGGTCCTTGTACAATGCCCAAGAGGAGGCCGATGCTTTTAAGAAGCCCTTGGGTGCCCAAACCCCGAAAAATTCAAGGCAAGCTATTCACAAGGAATAGATCAAGTCAGGAAAGTTCGAGAATTTGGACGAAACTCAAAGATGCCATTCACGGAGAATACATTCATCTCTAGGAGTAGAGTTTCTTGACAATTCCTAATGTGGACAGCCGAAGAGACGACTGTATCTGGTGATCCTATTGGGGATCTAGTTGTCTATTTCTACGAAACGACTTTTACCTAGTACTAGACGTAGTTGCCGGGGAAACTCTAAATATCTATACTATTATTACACAGTTGATATGAGTTTATGAAAGAAGACTTACAGCGAAACAGCCCCACAATACAGTTATATGTATATGAAAGCAGTAAATGAAAGCGTGTAAACACTTACTCGGTTGTAGAGCTTCCATGTTGTTTGGTTAGTTGTTCAACAATGAAAGATTGAAAACAATAGTATATTTCAAAATCAAAGGAGAAAGTGCTTTGAAAAGAAAGATTTGGGGCTTACAGCTCAAGGAGAGGCCCAGGGTTTTATCAGTGAGCGCACTGTTTGAATTTGTACAGGGGGACTTATACAAGTGACTGTAGCCCAAAAAAGGTTTTCTGTACAAAGGGATGGGTCTTACACTCTCTCAAGAGGCCCAAAAAGTTTTAAGAAAGGAAATGGATCTTACTACTCGAGGGTAGGCTCAGTTAACTTTTCGTTAAAAATGGCGATCGCGCCGAGGTTTTCTTTTAACGCAGAGGGACTTATACAATAAGTGAGGCCCAAAATTTATTTTGGTTAAAAGGGGATTGGGTCTTACACTCTAATAGAGGCCCAAATGAGTTTTAAGAAAAGAAATGGGTCTTACTACTCGAGGGTAGGCCCAGTTTTGTTTTGAAAAGGCGACGACCGCGCCGTTTGTTTTTGACGGTATCGGGACTTATACAATATACTGAGGCCCAAAAAATGATTTGGTCAAAAAAGGATTGGGTCTTACACTCTATTAGAGGCCCAAGGTTTTGAATGGGTCTTATAGCTCAAGGAGAGGCCCAAATGGTTAATTTTAAACTGGCGACGATTGCGTCGTTTATTTGAAAATGTACAAAGGGACTTATACAACGAATGAGGCCCAAAAAAGTTTTATGTACAAGGGGGTTGGGTCTTACACTCTAATAGAGGCCCAAAGTGTTTTGAAAATGATTTATGAGGGTTGAATTAATCCATAAACCCTAATTTGTTTTCAAAATGTGTTTTAATTGAATAAAAATTCAATTAAAATGGTCAAAATTGTTTAACATATGGAAAACAAATTGTGATCTTGGATTAATACTTCAAAAATTAAGTATTGACCTACAAAATAATTAGAAGGCATTAAAAGTTGCAAAATCAGGGTGGAAAAAAATAGGCTTAAATAATGTTTTCGTCCCTGTAAGTTGGCGAGTTTTTGGTTTTCGTCCCTAAATCTTTTTTTTTTCGGTTTTAGTCCCTATATATTATTTTTTGTTGGTGTTTAGTCCCTAAAGCCAAAATCCGCAGGAAAATCCGAAGGTTTCTTGTGGATTTTCCTTAAGAACAAAATCCGCAGGAAAATCCATAGAAAAATCCGCAGGAAACCTCTGTAGGGACTAAACACCAATAAAAAGTAAGATATAGGGACTGCAACCGGAAAAAAAAAATTCAGGGACGAAAACATTATTTAAGCCAAAAAAATATTTTAAATGTTAAAAACAATTAAAACATTAATTCTTTGCAAAAATATCAATTATACAAAATAAATAATATTTTTGGGATTTTTTGGGAAAATAAAATATTTTAACATTTTTGTGAATTATTAAAAAAAGAATCAACTCAAAATCATTAAAACTCAGAGAGAAATTAATTTTTGAATCAATTAAATAAAATCACAAAATTCAAATATTTGAATTTTCAAAAAATGGCACCAAGAACACGCGCGTGTTCTGGGTTTGCCCAGATTTACATTTTCTCTCCAATCTCATTGAATACTTGATTATATCATGCAATCCACATACCAATCAACTCGTTTCAACCTCACGATCATGTCTATGACAATTAATTTCATTTAAATTAAACATATAACAAGAAATCATGAAAAATCCTCAAGAACCCTAATTTCTGCATGAAGGCTATGATTTTTGATACACGATTCAAACAATGCAATTAATTGAGGGGAAACATTCCATGCATGATTATGAGCATATGGCCAAATTATTGTGCAGCAAAAATTGCATGGATCATAGAGTTAGAAGAGCTCATGCTTACCACTTGCAGCTGGTGATCGTGATTTGTGTTGGAGGTGTTACAGCTAGGTTCCAATGATCTGGATAGCTTCCCTAGGTGCCATGGAGTGTGTATGGATGCTTGGAATGGATTGAAATGGTTTGGAATTGAAGATGGTACCTCAACTGCAAAACTGTCAAGAACTTGAGCAATTGGCTGGTGATTTTGTGAAATCTGTGTTCCAGATGTTATGTGAGTGTTTGGACCACTTCTATATGATGTATGTGAGGTGTGTGTGATTGGTTTGATTGGAAAAGCTCTCAAACTCAAAACCCGATAGTGACTTACCTTAGAATGCAAAATTGGAGTGAAAGAAGAGATTTTGAGGAAAGCATCTGTTTGATGGCTTTGGTGTACTTAAACTAATCACAATTGAGCTCTATTTATAGTAGAGCAAGTTTGTTTTGCAAGGAATAGTGAATGGCAACTGCTGAGTAGGTTTGGCCAATGTTGGCAAATGAAAATCCAAGTCTCCTCTAGCCATTGACTAGAGGTTAGGGCACAGGCTGCTGGTTCCCTTGGTCTTGGATAAGTCTTGACTGAATTCAGTTGAGAATGGCTCAGTCTATGCCACCTTGATGCTTCCATTGAATGCTCCAATCCAAAATTGGAGTCTTGTCCCTATTTTGGCAATTCTAGGTTCAACATGCTATTTCTTGTTCCAAAGACTTTGGAGGCCTGGCTCAGTGATTGTCCCCTTTAGATTCAATCCTCAGAGGTGTCCAAGTGGATAGGAGCATTTGGATTTGGCTGATTTTGGTAAATCGACCAAAAGTGTAAAATCTGCCTTGCCTTGGCAGATTTCAGCAAGGCAACTTGCCAATGTCATATCTCATGACTCAAATTGAATTTGGTAATGTTCTTGGCCATTTTGGAAAGCCCTTACATGATACAACAACTGTTTGAACATGTTTGGTTTTGATCTCTTTTGAATCCAAGTGAAAAATCCCCCTACATTTGGCAAAAAGTAGGGTAAAATCGGACTTAGTGAAATTTTCACTAAGTGTTGGAACAAAGTGACTTTTCTTGATTTTGATCACTCCATAACTCAAAATCCATGAGGAATTTGGACATAGGTCAGTATGAAGCTTTTGTAGAGGGCAATGAGATCTACAAGTCAAGCTTTGAATGGGGAACAATGGCCTTGTGGTTTAGGAGTTATGGTCTTCCAAAGTTGGCACATTAGTGTCACTTTTTCCATAACTTAGAAATTTTTCTAAGTTTTTATGGTTACCCCTTTTACAAGTTATCCCATTTTCTTTTATTTTTCTTGATGAATGATGATTCAAATCATACATTAACATCATTTTAGGGTTAAAAATCCATTTTGGTGAAAAATCTCAAAAAGTCAAAGTTGACTTTTGTGCACAGTTGACTTTTTATCAGATGAATTCCAAACTGTGCAATTCTTCAGGAAATCATGTCCTTGACCTAAATCAAACTTGATGGACATGTTCCAGGGGTGTCATAGGGTATATTGAATCATGTCTTAGGGTTTGGGAGCATGTCCTGGTCAAAAGTCAAAGTTACAGTTGACTTTCCTCGCGAAACCCTAATTGTGGTGCAGATGAAATTGAAACTTGTTGCTCAAGCTTCTTGGATTAATCCATTGTTCCAAATGGATCAATATAGTTCATTAGAGACCCTCAACCCCTATCTTGAGGTCTTGGCTCATGATTTGCCCTAAAAGTCAACTTAGGGGTGAATTAGGTCAAGAAACCCTAATTCCTGATTTTTGATTAATGCATCCCCTGAGGAAAAATTGACTTGATGGTTGGGTCCATGAGGTTCCATGGAGTATATTAGGTTATGTTTTGGATCATTGGCTCATGCCCAGAGGAAAATTTCCATCTGGAGGCCCTGGTCGATCAAAACCCTAATTTGGTCACACTGGCGATCTTGAGGCTTGATCCACCTAAAAGGGAGCAACCTTGTGCTTAATCCTTGAAGTGGGAGTCCTTTTGATCCATTGTGGATGTTTGAGAGGTTAGACAAGTTGAAGATCATGTCATTCCTTGATTGATCATTTGTCTAAGGCTCAAAGAGGGCTTGAAACCCTAAGTTTGGTAGTAGTGGATGCTCAACAATTCCTTGGGGAGATTGATGAGGCAAAGAGGTACATCCATATTGTGATGATGATTTGCACAATAATGGGAATCTAGGTGGTCAAAATTTGGGGTATGACAGATGCACCTATTTAATCTTCTTGGACCCGAAGGTGTGAATGACGAAGGTATTCGGGCATTCGGGGTGCAAGAGGATTAAATATCGGAATATCCGAAATTTTGACGGCTATGAATGGCAGCTTGCGCATTCATCTTCTTTTGATAAGAAATGATGCTTAGAAAAGGTAAACTTCCCCTCGATCCTGGTTTCTTACCAAGGAACTGGTTTAAGTTGCGGAAACAAACTTCCCCTCGATCCTGGTTTCTTACAAAGGAACTAGTCTTAGTTTCTGATATAAACTTCCCCTCGATCCTGGTTTCCTACCAAGGAACTGGTCTTAGTTTCTGAAATAAACTTCCCCTCGATCCTGGTTTCCTACCAAGGAACTGGTCTTAGTTTCTGAAATAAACTTCCCCTCGATCCTGGTTTCCTACCAAGGAACTGGTCTTAGTTTCTTTTGTCAATAAACTTTCTTGACAAGGGACGTTATTTGTAGAAGTTTTCCTTCAAACTTCTCGCCGAATTTTCCTGGGGAGATGCCATTTGACGGAAAAAGTTTTGATGTCAGACTCGCTGGGGAACCCAGTCGTCTGAGTTGTAGAGTTGCACAAACTTCTCTATTGGAGATGCCATTTGTTGACTCTATTTAGGGAATGCGAGTCCCTTGAGAGACTGCCTTCTGCTTGGGATCTTACATCATACTTTTCTCGGGATCTTCCCGGAGAAATTCCATATGATGGGGCCCAATTTTGAGGTGCCGATGACCTTTTCATCAGTGGTCTTTTCGGAGCGAAACTGACATGCTGCCGAATCTCTGATTACGAGGATTTCTCTGTGGATTTTCCTTAATCTGGGAAAGCAAGGATATCATCTTCAATGGCGAAGAGTGACATTTGTAGAAAGCCCCTCTGGCTTTTCAGAGGTTCAAGTTATCAAAGTGGTCGAGTTCGACTCTAATCCAGAGATACACTGGAGGCGAGATGGTTCAAACGCAGCGTCTCCTGACGAGGCAAGAACTGACAACTCGATTGAGAAGACTTTTATCACTAGGGGATAAGACCAACTAGAGTGATAGTGATGCAATATGAATTTAAATGCAAATCAATAATGCATGATGTATGTATGTTTATGCTGACAAAACTGACGCGACATACAAACTGACGGGTGAACACGACTGGATACTCGGCCATCGCGGGGCGTGTAGAAATATCGCTGGTTCAAGATAGCAATTCCACCTTGCTTAGGAGAGATAGTCCCTGTTGGGAGCTACCGTTGGTCGGGCTTAGGAGGTAAGAACTCTGCCGTGGCGTGTCAGAAGAAACAAGGTCTCTGACACAGTTGATCCCTTTATTCAGGCGTACTGGGTTAGAAGGAGTACTTTGATTCTGCACTTTGAAGTTCGCTTACTTCTGAAGAAGCGGTTGATGTTCCTTTGATGTTCAACAGTCAAAAGAAATTGCCGACTTTATTTTAAAAGCAGAAAAAGTTTTAACAAGTAAATTCATTTTTGTTTTATTTCAAGAATCGTTAATCATGTTAACAACGTCGTTCTGTAAAGCTAAAACAAATAAGAATTACAAACAAAAGCACAAGGGCTCAAATTTTATTGATAAGATGGAGATCAGCCAAACGCGTGATTCCAAAGAGTAATTACAAAGTTAGAAAATGGTAATTTACAGGGAAAAGGGCTACGTTGAAACATAACGACCACTATCCTTCTACCAACTTTGACTTTGGGGCATCCTGAGCTTCTGTCGAAGATGACCTTGACTGGAGTTTTCCTCCGATGGACGGATGATGTAACCGCTGCTGAGGGACTTGCCCCTGTTGAACATAGTTACTTGCCATTATCCCTAACTTTTGCCTGGATTGTACTGTGATGTTTCTAATCCAACGGGATGATTTTTTTCATGTCTCTAATTTTTGCCTGGACCGCCCTTTCGGGTTTTCAATCCACCGAGACATTTTTTTTTTGAGTTTAGGCGAAGTATTTCTTGACTACATCAACATTCGTGGGGTAGGCAAATTCCTCTCCGTCCATGGTTGCAAGTCTCAAGGCGCCGCCTGAGAAAGCTTTCGTGACCACATAGGGGCCATCATAATTTGGGGTCCATTTACCCCGAGAATCAGTGAGAAATGATTGTATCTTCTAGAGCACGAGGTCTCCTTTTCTGAAGACACAAGGTCGGACCTTTTTGTCAAACGCCCTCTTCATTCTCTATTGATACAATTGACCATGGCATAGTGTCGTTATTCTCTTTTCTTCGATCAGATTCAGTTCGTCGTGTCGGCTTTGACACCATTCAGCTTCGGTGAGCTTAGCTTCCATCAATACTTGGATTGACGGGATCTCTACTTCTATGGGGAGCATTGCTTCCATGCCATACACCAGAGAGAAAGGGGTTGCCCTTGTTGAAGTGCGGACAGATGTGCGATAATCGTGAAGCACAAAGGGTAACATCTCGTGCCAGTCTTTGTAGGTTACACCCATCTTTTAAACGATCTTCTTGATGTTCTTATTGGCCGCTTCTACTGCTCCATTCATCTTGGGTCGGTAGGGAGATGAGTTATGGTGTTCAATCTGGAACTCAGCGCACAACTCTTTCATCATCTTATTGTTCAAGTTAGATCCATTATTAGTAATGATCTGGTTTGGAACACCATAACGGCAGATGATATTGTTTTTGATAAATTGGACCACCACTTATCGGGTTACATTAGCGTATGACGCTGCTTCGACCCACTTGGTGAAGTAATCAATGGCTACTAGGATGAATCGATGTCCGTTTGAAGCCTTGGGCTCAATCATGCCAATCATGTCGATTCCTCATATCGAGAATGGCCATGGGGAAGAGAGAACTTTGAGATGCGTTGGCGGTACATGGATTTTGTCGAAGTATATCTGACACTTGTGACACCTTCTCATGTACTTGTAGCAGTCGGATTCCATGGTCAACCAATAGTACCCTGCTCTGAGAATTTTTCTCACCATTGTGTGTCCGTTGGCATGAGTGCCAAAGGATCCTTCATGAATTTCTTTCATCAGTATTTCTGCTTCTGGTCTGTCTACGCATCAAAGTAAGACCATGTCAAAATTTCTCTTATAGAGAGTGTCACCGCTTAGGAAGAAGTTTCCAGCCAATCTTCTGAGGGTTTTTCTGTCTTTTCTAGATGCCCTAGGTGGGTACTCTTGTTTCTGAAGGAAGCATTTGATATCGTGTTACCAAGGTTTATCGTCTATGATTGCTTCGATCGTAAAGATGTAAGCGGGCCTTTCAAGGCGCGTTATGTCGATCTTAGGTATGTCATTCCATTGACCTACACTAATCATGGAAGAGATAGTGGCTAATCCATCAGCCATGTGATTCTCCTCACGAGGGATGTGATGAAACTCGACTCTGTTGAAGAAAGGTAGTAACCTTCTTGCATAGTCTTTGTAAGGAACCAATCCTGATTGGTATGTGTTCCAATCTCCTTTTATCTGATTGATAACCAAGGCTGAGTCGCCGTATACGTCCAAGTTTTTGATCCTTAAATCAATTGCTTCCTCGAGACCCATGATACAAGCTTCGTATTCGGCCTCGTTGTTCGTACATTTGAACGTAAGTCTGGCGGTGAAAGGAATGTGGGTACCCTGAGGGGTAACAATGATTGCCCCAATTCCGTTTCCATAATGATTAACTGCTCCGTCAAAGATAAGTCCCCATTAGGAACCTGGTTCTGGCCCTTCACTGGGTAACGGTTCATCGCAATCTTTCATTTTTAGATACAAGACATCTTCGTCTAGGAATTCAAACCCGATTGATTCCTGATTGTCAATCGGTTGATGAGCCAAATGATCGGCTAAAATACTTCCCTTAACAGCTTTCTGAGCGTGGTACTCTATGTCATATTTTGATAACAACATCTGCCAACGGGAAATTCTTCCCGTGAGAGCAGGTTTTTCGAAGACATACTTGATTGGATCCATTTCTGAGATTAACCAAGTAGTATGACATATCATATATTGGCGAAGACGCTTGGCTGCCCAAGCCAAAGCACAGCAAGTTTTCTCGAGCATCGTGTACCGAGTTTCGTAGTCGGTGAATTTCTTGCTCAAATAGTAAATGGCAGACTCTTTCTGTTTAGTTTCGTCTTATTGGCCAAGTACACATCCCATTGAGACCTCTAGAACTGTGAGGTAAATGATCAGTGGTCTTCCTTCCACTGGAGGTGATAGAATCGGAGGATTCAACAGATATTCCTTGATACTGTCGAAGGCGGTTTGGCAATCTTCTGACCAAACGCAATCCTGGTTCTTTTTGAGTAATTTGAAGATCGGCGCGCATGTCGCGGTCATAAGGAATATGAATCTGGAGATGTAGTTCAAACGTCCCAGGAATCCTCTGACTTGTTTTTCAGTTTTCGGAGGAGGCATTTCTTGAATGGCCTTGACCTTGTCAGGATCAACCTCAATTCCTTTCTGGCTGACGATGAACCCTAGTAGTTTTCCTGAACGGACACCGAAGGTGCACTTGTTGGGATTCAAGCGGAGCTTGAATTTCCTTAAACGTTCGAACAATTTTGACAGATGTTCAACGTGCTCACTCTCTGTTTTTGATTTTGCAATCATATCATCGACATATACCTCTATCTCTTTGTGTATCATGTCATGAAACAGAATAGTCATGGCCCTTTGATAGGTTGCCCCGGCGTTCTTCAAACCGAACGGCATTACGTTGTAACAAAAGGTACCCCATGGGGTAATGAACGAAGTTTTCTCCATGTCTTTTGGCGCCATTTTGATCTGGTTATAGCCCGAGAATCCATCCATGAAGGAGAAAACTTTGAACTTTGCTGTACTGTCAACCAGCATGTCAATGTGTGGTAAAGGAAAGTCGTCCTTTGGACTAGCCTTATTCAGATCTCTGTAATCGACACACATTCTGACTTTTCCGTCCTTCTTCAGAACTGGTACGATGTTGGCTAACCATTGAGGATATTCTGACGTAGCGAGGAAACCCGCATCAATCTGTTTCTGTACCTCCTCTTTGATTTTGATGGCCATGTCTGGGTGAGTCCTTCTCAACCTTTGCTTTACTGGCGGACATTCCGATCTTAACGGTAAGTGATGCTCCACGATGCTGGTATCCAACCCTGGCATATCCTGATAGGACCAAGCGAATACATCGGGGAATTCTTTAAGAAGCTTTATCAAACTCTCTTTGGCAGTTGGACTGAGCAGTGCCCCAATCCTGATTTCTTTTTTCTCTTTTTTTGAACACAAGTTTACCGCTTCCAATGGTTCTTTGTGAGGTTCAATGGACCTCTCCTCTTGTCTGAGTAATCGGGAGATCTCTTCTGGAATTTTGTTGTCATTTTCTTCTTCAGCCCCAAATACCGGGAACTCAAAATTGGGAGAAGGCATTGGATCGTATGTTTCAACGGGGTTTAAAACAAGCAATCTGCATGACGTGATGATTCGTGTTTAGAAGAGATAGAGAAAAATGCAAGTGTGTGCAGTGTTTTATTTTACTGCTTGTTTTTATTATTGAATTGTTTTTTAGGATTACCATTTTCTGAGAAAAAGCAAAAAGAGAAAACAGCAATTAATGCGGAAATTACAGAACGACGTTATTTTATTAATGAACAAGTTGATCCTTGAAACTACAGCCCTATAAAACAAAACTCTGTCGCTTTGGGCAAAGCGAAGAGGGAAAATTTACAAAAAGTGAGCCCTATCAAAACATCTGTTTCACCTGGGCAGGGTGAAAGGTTAAAGATGGCAATTACTTTGACTGGTGAACGACCTTCGGAACATCGACAGCAACCCATTGGCGGCGAACTCCTCGGTGAATCACAAAGTCTGGTACCTTCCTTGATTTGTCTTTAGAAATAACGCTGATTTCTGGTGGAGCAGGATCATTGGAATCTGTCTCCCAGGCAGAGTTGTCATAGGAGAATTCCTCAGTTGTATTTTGCGTAGTATTTGTGCTCTCAGCTGTATCTCCCCATCCTGTAGGCTGGATATCTTCGAGCCTAATACGAGAGCTTTCGGGAGCAGTGTACTTGACCATGTAGTCGTATCTTCCACTTGGTTCTCCCAGAGTGTCCCAAACTTCTTTGGAACTGAAGGAGTCATCCCTCTCGATGACGTTGTCCTCAGGAAAAGTATAGTTGATGAATTCAAGTCCTGCAAATGTTGCGAATTCATCTTCATGTTGAGTAGCTTAAGGATGACCTGGGTGTTGATCCCATGACACGGTGGGGACACAGGTATTCTATTCAATGACGGTCAGCTGATTTTCATTGTTCGGCTGACTCTCTTGCCCCAAGTTTCCTGGGTAAGGCTGCCACATTGGCAGGCCATCCATTGGGCCATAGTAATTGTGGTCAAAGTTGTCTTTCATCAGAGTGTCTTCCTCTAATGAGTTTGGTGGAGCACGGCATCCTTCCGAATCACAATCTCCATATATCATTTCGACGTTTGACCTGGGTATAAATCTCGGACTCTGTGCGGGATAGCAAAATGGCGTAGGCACTTCTTCCTGAGACATTTAGTCATCCTCGTTAAGATAGGACTTCCATTCCTCATCTGTATCATAGGGATCTTCCTCATTGATAGCATGTACTGCTTGAGACACCGGGTGAAGGAAACCTCCACTGTGGAAGAAGTTTTGAAGGGGATGAAGACTTTCGTCGTTGGCAGCTGTCTGGGTACAGGTTGCAGAAAAACCAAGACCCCTCTTTGTTTTATTGTCAATAGGAATGACGAGCTGTCCCCATCCGGTTGTATTGGTACTCTCGACCGCTTTGATAGCATCATTGTATGAAGAAATGGAAGTTCCTTCTTTGAACTGATTGTTCTTGCTCACCGATAGTGCTTGGAACTGATTTCCAATAACCTCCTCGGGTTCTATACCAGTAGATGATGACAAGTTACTCACAAGCAAGGCTTGTTCCCCACAAACCGTGACAAGTTGATCGTTCTTGACGAACTTTAGCTTTTGGTGGAGGGCTAACGTAACCGCTCCAGCCTGGTGTATCCAAGGTCTTCCTAATAAACAACTGTACGTTGCCCGGATGTCCATGACCTGGAAAGTGACTTGGAAAGTGTGAGGACCAATAGTTATAGGAAGATCAACTTCGCCGATAACCGCTTTTCTGGATCCGTCGAATGCTTTGACGACAACCTCGCTGATTCTCATCGAAGGGCCTTTGAATGATAATTGCATCAAAGTGGACTTCGGCATAACATTTAGGGCTGACCCTGTGTCTACTAGTACGCTGGCTAAAGCATCGTCCTGGTAGTTAACTGTGATATTGAGCGCCATGTTATGACAGCGACCTTTTTCAGGTAATTCCTCATCATTAAATCCCAAATTGTTGCAGGAAGTGATGTTAGAGACAATGCTATCGAACTGTCTGATTGTTACATCCTGTTCCACAAAGGCTTGCTCCAAGACTTTCTGTAGAGCCTCCCTGTGGGCTTCTGAACTGAGTAATAGTGATAATACCGAGATCTTTGAAGGAGTTTGTAACAGCTGATCAATAATGTTTTATTCACTCCTTTGGATGAGCTTCAGCATCTCATAATTATTTTTCGAAAGGTCGGGATTACTGGATTGACCGACTGGTAGATCAGGAGTTTCCGTCTGAAGTTCCTTTTCTTTGTTAGGTTCCCTAACCCCTCGGTTGAAGATTCTACAACTCCGTGTTACATGATTGATGTCTGCGATGTTCACGACGGAGGGTAATGGAATTTCCTTTCCATTTTTAATGGTTATTGCACCGTATTTGTAAGGGATAGCCTTAGTTGATTCATACGGTAATGGTCCCGGCAGATAGATGACTACGGGAGCCCTCTGATTTTTCTGACCATCGTAAGTAATCTTGATCCGTTCCCGGTTGGGAACTTTAGATTCGTCAAGTAGAGGGATAATGTCAAAAACATCCCTGGTCCTGTGATGGCCAGAGATTGTGACAACATCCTCAACTTGATCGGCAAGGTAGTTCGGCGTCCAGTTGATAGGTCCAGTACCGGGATATGGACGAATTTCTCCACGGTCCACCTGACCCTGAAGAGCTACTCTCACAAGGTAACACCTTTGGTTACTTTCCGAACAGACGCTACAACGGTCATAATGGTGTGGTGGCACCTAGCCACGCCCACTTTGAATACAATGTAACCTTACTAGGTTAGCTTCCACAGATCAGACATCCTGACTTTGACGTCGAGTAGGATTCCGGTTATTGATACTAATCTGTTGAGTATCTTCATCCATGTAGATTGGCATCCACCAGTGATTTAACAAGTGCTGAAGTGCCTCCTGGACAAGGGTACAACCTCGATCGTTTTTGCAACCCGCTTTATAGCTTTGATAGTCGTGTGATATTAAGAATCCGAGTCGGACCTGTTCAGCATGTAACTCTACTAAGTTGGTATTCATCACGCGAATATCAAAGATCTGAACCATGTTGATCTGATAAGGGTTCCTATCATGGTAGTCTTGGATCCATCCAAGATCCATCTGATGCTGGAGGGCCTCCTGTACGAAAGAGCATCCCTGTTTGTTTACCGAGCAAGTCAGACAAGAATTGTAATCATGCCGTGGCAGATTATGATATTGGCTTTGTCTTGAATGCATCGCCACCAAGTTGGCATTCATCGCACGGATGTCGTGGTTCTGAATGACGTTGGAATTCGTGTAGACCATGTTAACTCCACGAACTCGGTGCTCTTGGATCCATCCGAGATCCATTTGTTCCTGTAGAGCTGCTTGCACCACAGAACATCCCTGGTTGTCTTTAGAGAAGATATCACACTGGTGATAGCTATGAGGTGGCACATGGCCATATCCACTCTGTCTACAATGCATCTTGAGCAGATTGGTTTTCAACAAGAGTACATCATGAATGCGATAGACATTGTTAGTCTCTCCTTCTATCAAATTGACTGCAGCCTTCTCATGTTGAGGCAGCGGGTTCGTGAGAACATTAGGATTTGTATCCTTGAAGGATAAGACCCCGCTTCTAACAAGTTTTTGCACGTTGGATTTGAAATTGAGACAATTCTCAATGTTATGCCCAGGACCTCCTTGGTGGTAAGGGCAAGTTTGATCCACCTTAAACCAAAAAGGCGGATTTTTCGGTACTGTAAGAGGCGACTTAGTCTGAATGTGCCCCTTGGCTAGCAGTAATGGAAACAGCTCTGCGTACGATATGGGTATAGGATCAAACCCTGATGGTCGTGTTGTACGGCTGTTGTTGTATTGGGGACGAGCCTACTGAAGAGGCTGTTGTGTCCTCTACTGATCAGGTTGGCTTTGTGCAACCTGAGGTTGATAAGTAGGAATAGAAGCAGGGTTGATAGCAGGAGTCACAGCTGCTACCAATTGATATCGTCGCCTTTGCTTTCCGAGAGAGATATTCCAAATATCTTGCTCTTTTTTCTTAGGGAGAGCACTACCGTATTTTTTAGTACCGCTCGTCGATCCAGTGTCTTTTACCAAACGTCCTTCTCGGACGGCTTCCTCAAGACGTACGCCCATGCCCACCATCTCGGTGAAATCACTGGGTGCACTGGCAACCATTCGGTCATAGTAAAATGAGCTTAAGATTTTTAAGAAGATCTTTGTCATCTCTTTTTCCTCAAGAGGTGGACAAATTTGAGCGGCAATTTCACGCCACCTTGGAGCATACTCCTTAAAGGTTTCCTTGTCCTTTTGCGACATTGATCTGAGTTGATCTCTGTCGGGTGCCATGTCCAAATTGTATTTGTATTGTTGGACGAAGGCAGTACCAAGATCTCTGAAAGTGCTGATCATAGTACGGTTTAAACCCATGTACCATTTTAATGCGGCACCGGTTAAACTATCCTGAAAGTAGTGAATCAGTAAGTCCTGATTCTCTATCTGAGCTGACATTCGTCGAGCGTACATCACCAGATGGCTTTGAGGGCAAGAGTTACCCTTGTACTTTTCAAAGTCGGGCACTTGGAACTTGTGTGGGACTTTCACATTGGGGACCAAGCAGAGATCTACAGCGTCCTTTCCAAATAAATCCTGACCGCGAATGGCTTACAGCTCCTTCTGCATTTCCAGGAACGGCTCCTGGAATTCATCCATTCTATCGAACATAGTTTCCTTTTTACCAGCAGATATTGGCGAAATATGTCCTTCCGGGACAGTGTGCACCACAGGGGCTGGTACCGTGACTACGGCAGCAAATCTTGGCGTCCCGAAGTTTGTAACCTTCAGGAGTCTTCAGTATGCCCCTGGCATCTTGGCTTTCCCGAAGTTTGTAACCTTCAGGCCCAGCGGCTTCTGTTGTGATTCCCTGATCTTCAGTGATCGGCGGAACATATCCTTCCGGGATATAGTTAACAGGCATGCCCCAAGGGCGATCTTTTGGCATTTGATACCTAGGATCATACTTCTCCACTATGGGCGTTGAGGTGATCTCCGAGATCACAGTTCGTTGTAGCCGAGCTTCTACCATGGCTTGCATGTCGTTACAAAGCTTTCTCATATCCTCTCTCAGAGCGTCGATCTCTTCTTTCAACTCTCTGTTTTCTTCCTCAAGATCATCCATCTTTTTCTGACGATTGGCCCGAGTATTATACGAATGAGACAGTTTGACTCTAGAATCGAGACACAAACGTGAGATTCGTAGGGAAGAAGAATATGTGATGTGAGAATGATGAATGCAATGATTATATTAATCGTTCTTTTGGTTTAATCAAAATAAACTTCGACAATTAGATTAGAAATATCAAATAGTGGGGAAACCCCTTTTTATTGAAATTCAAAGGATTACATAAATGGAAATACAGTAGATTACAAGGTGCAGAAACAGAAACCTAAGTTAATGGGTCCCGAGTCCTCTCTGAAGAGAAATCGGGTGCTGACTCCGATATTTTCCTTTTCTTTGACCGGGGCTCTTGGGCCGTTGTCGAGTTGTCATTCCTTTACCAAGTGAAAGGAGCGAGCAAATTCCTTTGGTCATCTTGATTCTCTACAGCATGTTGCTCCAAAATTTCAATTAGAGCATCTTTTTCTTTTAGTAATTATTGTATTTTGATGCACTCTACGTCGAGGGTGCGGTACTTGTTCTTCCAAGACCTTCTCTCCTTTTGAACTTTGTTGAGAGTAACCTGAAGCTTTTCAGTTTCCGTCATGAAGTACATGACAGATTCCCTCGGCAGAAGAATTTTGTAACGAGGATAAGGCATTTTTAGCTTGAGAGCTCTAGTTTGTACCCAATGGAGATAAGGCTTCACCGAGACACAGTCCGGTTTTCCTGGAGACTCTCGTCCTTTCTTATGAACGTGTTTCCAAGTGTGCACTATTTTTGTCTTTAGTGCAGTGTCATTTTCTCCTTCCTTGAAGAAAAGACCTTCCAGATGAACACCCCGTGGGACGTGTCTCATCGGGTATCCAAACTGACGGCGAACCAACACCGGATGATAGTTGATTCCTCCTTTAGTTCCTATGAGGGGTACGTTGGGGAAGTTTCCACAATGATCAATGATTCTGATTCCATCATAGATCCTATTACACAAATCTATATCAGAGTTGGTGAGAGACATGATCTTCTGCGACCAACGTAAGGCACTCTTGCAATCCCAAAAAGCAGCAGACTTGGGCAAGTGGGAGATAAACCATTTATAAAGCAAAGGTACACAGCATGTGATCTCCCCTCCGCTGTACAAATTTCCCAAGTGTACAGAATGATTCGCATCTGCGAGCAAAGTCGGCACAGGGTTTCCAATGAGAAAAACCTTAATGGAGTTGATATCGACGAAGTTATTGATGTTGGGAAACAAAAATAACCCGTAGGTGAGCAAGACAAAGATGCTTTCAAAAGCAGTTATGTTTCCTATACTGGCAAAATACAGGGCTTTCTTTGTCAAGAATTGGGCTGGCAAACCTTGGATGCCACCCTTAGCAGTCATGTGATTCCTGACCTCAGACTCGTCCAAATGAATTGCTCTTGCAATAGTCTGATTCTTTGGAATTTCTTCCAGTCCAGAAAACGGAGCTTGATCTGTAATGTGTAGATCAATCAGATGAGAATACTCCTCCAGCATTGGTGCAAGCTGGTAATCCGGGAATGTGAAACAGTGATAAACCGGATCGTAAAACTGAATGAGCGCATCCATGATTCCCTCAATCACATGGACTCTTAATAGTGGTAGCAAACCTCCGTGCCTAGCTCTGAAAGCCTCTTGGTTTGTGATCATTCTCGCCAAACCTCTTAAATCCTCTAGCTTTGGAACCTTGAAGGTATACTTATGAGTTCTCCTTCTACCGAAATCCATTAGTGCAATCCTTTTCTTCGGTATTTGCAATCACAGTCTTAGTTTAATTTGAAAAACAGAGAGACTAGAAGAGAAATTTTTTCTTGTTTTAATGTTTTTTAAATGAATGCATGAATGCAGCACACAAAAACATAGGAAAAACATGGGGTCAAAGGGTCGTTGTCATGGAGTCAAGGCTCTACCCATCCCCAAAGGTTTATACTAGGGTGATTTTTGTACTTGTACTCATTATCATCAGCTCCTCCCAGGAAAGTAAAACAACAAGCGGATCGCCAGTGAGTTGTAAAGCAATCTTAGAGTAAGTGTCATTCACCGAGAATAGATCACCAGCCTCAAATGAGGGTAGTATCGCGTAACAACTATTCCCGATAGTTTCCGCACTACAAAAGGGTTTGGCTCTTCAGCTTCTCAGACATCACAATCGGCCCATTGTCTAGGTGAGAGAATGGGTTGCATTGGTCAGCCTCCACTGAGGTTGATGGTCGACCTCGTCGCCATCACTTATCTTAAGGGTATACTCAATCTTTCCACATGCGGCATCACACGCATTCCCATTAGCAGAAAAATAAACATGTATAGCAATTAGGAAAAGCAGTCTATATATTTGTCTTAAACATCGTAGCCTTTAAAGCTATGAATCCTAAGTTTCTGACAGAAATGGGTTCCCCGGCGGAAGCCCCAATCTGTGGTATTCACACAAGTGAAGAGAAAAAAAAGGTTTGAAAAGCCCCACGGTGGGCGCCACTTTTCTGTAGCGAGCGATTTTGGACGCGGTTCTTAAGCGCTGTCGCTCTCTGGGTTAGTTTACTACAGCTCGATTCATTTTTTATCCTATTAAAGCTAATGAAGGAAGTGAAATAGATGTCTCCAATTAACCCTGCTTGCATACTGAGTTTAAACAGCGATCTGTTAGGTTACAGATGCGATCAATGTGGTGGGGCCTTTCTTGTGTTATTTTGACAGAATGACAGGTATCTGGCGGGGAACAAGGATTAGGATGTTAGGACTGATGCTTTTTTATAGATACATGAGAGTATGGGATTTTGGGTTTTTGTTTAGTGTGCTCGCTAAGATTTTTTCTTTCAATCTTATGCCTACGTATTCCCGTTTACCGAAACAGGGAAATCAGAGCGTTCGTAGTTCCCCCTATTCTATGGGAGGAAATGGTTGTTTTGGTGTCTTGTTCAAAGCCCAAGACGTGAAGCGAAAGGTGATTTGTATCTTGTTCAAAGCCCAAGATGTGAAGCTGAAGGGTCTATTTGTATCTTGTTCGAAGCCCAAGATGTGAAGCTGAAGGTGTTGACCTTAGAGAGAATTTGTCATCTCTAAAGGGGGTCTGTTTGTCACAACTGTTGGGTGACTGATGTATAAAGGAGAATTAATTTAACCGGGATACGTGGATCCGGCAATGCCATAATTTCCTTTATAGGGGGTTTTAACCTGAAGGAGAAGACTTTAACTCAGTGTAGAGCAATGCCATCTTTCCTTAGGAATTTCTCATGATAAAAGAGGGACAGTGGCATGGATGTAAATAATCCAGAGGCTTGCCGCTTACAGCAATTAGATGAAGGGGAAAGAGTTGTTGATGTTTGTGTACTGTGAATGAGGCACAGTTTTGATGCTAAAAGATTGATTGGATCAACCAGTGGTTTTCTTATACAAAGTCTAAGAGGAGGCTAATATGTGTCTCGTACAAAGCCCGAGAGGGAGGCTAAAAGGTTTCGACTCGACGATGGAGTCTTTTGGTATCTCGTATAAAGCCCGAGATGAAGGCTATTTGACTCAACAAGAGATTTTTTTTGTATCTCGTACGAAGCCCGAGATGGAGGTTGTTGTTTGTTTGGTTCACTAAGAACCTTTTTGTATCTCGTATAAAGCCCGAGATGGAGGCGAAAGGGGTGATTGACTCAACGAGGGAGTCTCTTATGTGTCTCGTACAAAGCCCGAGAGAGAGAGGATAAACGTTGTTTGACTCCGCTGGGGAGAATCATTGTATAAAGCCCAAGAGAGAGGCTAACTTCACTGGAGAAGGATCATTATACAAAGCCTAAGAGGAGGCTATGGTGACTGTTTCAGTTGAGTGACAGGCCCAGTATACTGATTTAAAGAGAAAATCAGTTCTTATATGAGCAACACTGTACTCAAGGATTTGATTCGAGGATCAGGGTTATTCCAGTTCTTTAAGGAAGCGGGAAATCCTAAGGGTATTGAGACTGTCCGAGTCTATGAGTTTCCTTCCTATTTAACGAAGGGGTCACTTGAGAATGTCTTTGAGACTCAAGGAGATTAGACTGTCCAAGTCTAGAGTTTCATCTTTTGTACTATGCTTTGAGAAACAGTAGTAGACTCTTTGAAAAGACTGTTCCATGGAGATGATTAAGTTCTGTTCCTATACCTTTAGGAGGTCGTCGGGACAATTTGTACGAAGCCCAAGAGGAGGCTGGAAACTTTTAAGTAGCCGAGAGGTCCTTATACGAAGCCCAAGAGAAGGCTATCATTCCCGGAGGAAGAAATCATTATACGAAGCCTAAGAGGAGGCTGTGAATACTTCTAAGAAGCTGACGGGTCCTTGTACTAAGCCCAAGAGGAGGCGATTAGGAAGCCTGTGGGTCCTTGTACGATGCCCAAGAGGAGGTCGATGCTTTTAAGAAGCCCGTGGGTCCCCAAACCCCGAAAAATTCAAGGCAAGCTATTCACAAGGAATAGATCAAGTCAGGAAAGTTTGAGAATTTGGAAGAAACTCAAAGATACCATTCACGGAGAATACATTCATCTATGGGAGTAGAGTTTCTTGACAATCCCTAATGAGGACAGCCGAAGAGAAGACTGTATCTGGTGATCCTATTGGGGATCTAGTTGTCTATTTCTACGAAACGACTTTTACCTAGTACTAGACATAGTTGCCGGGGAAACTCTAAATATCTATACTATTATTACACAGTTGATATGAGTTTATGAAAGAAGACTTACAGCAAAACAGCCCCACAATACAGTTATATGTATATGAAAGTAGTAAATGAAAGCGTGTAAACACTTACTCGGTTGTAGAGCTTCCATGATGTTTGGTAAGTTGTTCGACAAAGAAAGATTGAAAACAACAGTATATTTCAAAATCAAATGAGAAAGTGCTTTGAAAAGAAAGATTTGGGGCTTACAGCTCAAGGAGAGGCCCAGGGTTTTATCAGTGAGCGCACTGTTTGAATTTGTACAGAAGGACTTATACAAGTGACTGTAGCCCAAAAAAGGTTTTCTGTACAAAGGGATGGGTCTTACACTCTCTCAAGAGGCCCAAAGAGTTTTAAGAAAGGAAATGGGTCTTACTACTCGAGGGTAGGCCCAGTTGACTTTTCGTTAAAAATGGCGATCGTGCCGAGGTTTTCTTTTAACGCAGAGGGACTTATACAATAAGTGAGGCTCAAAATTTGTTTTGGTTAAAAGGGGATTGGGTCTTACACTCTAATAGAGGCCCAAATGAGTTTTAAGAAAAGAAATGGGTCTTACTACTCGAGGGTAGGCCCAGTTTTGTTTTGAAAAGGCGACGATCG
The DNA here is from genome assembly GCA_022829125.1 of Lathyrus tuberosus. Taxonomy (NCBI): domain Eukaryota; kingdom Viridiplantae; phylum Streptophyta; class Magnoliopsida; order Fabales; family Fabaceae; genus Lathyrus; species Lathyrus tuberosus. The sequence goes on along the minus strand of JALAZF010000301.1, from coordinate 4,467,752 downwards.
TGCCGTTTGTTTTTTACGGTATCGGGACTTATACAATATACTGAGGCCCAAAAAATGATTTGGTCAAAAAAGGATTGGGTCTTACACTCTATTAGAGGCCCAAGGTTTTGAATGGGTCTTATAGCTCAAGGAGAGGCCCAAATGGTTAATTTTAAACTGGTGACGATTGCGTCGTTTATTTGAAAATGTACAGAGAGACTTATACAACGAATGAGGCCCAAAAAAATTTTTTGTACAAGGGGGTTGGGTCTTACACTCTAATAGAGGCCCAAAGTGTTTTGAAAATGATTTATGAGGGTTGAATTAATCCCAAAACCCTAATTTGTTTTCAAAATGTGTTTTAATTGAATAAAAATTCAATTAAAATGGTCAAAATTGTTTAACATATGGAAACCAAATTGTGATCTTGGATTAATGCTTCAAAAATTAAGTATTGACCTACAAAATCATTAGAAGGCATTAAAAGTAGCAAAATCAAGGTGGAAAAAAATATTTTAAATGTTAAAAACAATTAAAACATTAATTCTTTGCAAAAATATCAATTATACAAAATAAATAATATTTTAGGGATTTTTTGGGAAAATAAAATATTTTAACATTTTTGTGAATTATTAAAAAAAGAATCAACTCAAAATCATTAAAACTCAGAGAGAAATTAAATTTTGAATCAATTAAATAAAATCACAAAATTCAAATATTTGAATTTTCAAAAAATGGCGCCAAGAACACACCCAGAACACGCGCGTGTTCTGGGTTTGCCCAGATTTTCATTTTCTCTCCAATCTCACTGAATACTTGATTATATCATGCAATCCACATACCAATCAACTCGTTTCAACCTCACGATCATGTCTATGACAATTAATTTCATTTAAATTAAACATATAACAAGAAATCATGAAAAATCTTCAAGAACCCTAATTTCTGCATGAAGGCTAGGATTTTTGATACACGATTCAAACAATGCAATTAATTGAGGGTAAATATTCCATGCATGATTATGAACATATGGCCAAATTATTGTGCAGCAAAAATTGCATGGATCATAGAGTTAGAAGAGCTCATGCTTACCACTTGCAGCTGGTGATCGTGATTTGTGTTGGAGGTGTTATAGCTAGGTTACAATGATCTGGATAGCTTCCCTAGGTGCCATGGAGTGTGTATGGATGCTTGGAATGGATTGAAATGGTTTGGAGTTGAAGATGGTACCTCAACTGCAAAACTGTCAAGAATTTGAGCAATTGGCTGGTGATTTTGTGAAATTTGTGTTTCAGATGTTATGTGAGTGTTTGGATCACATCTATATGATGTATGTGAGGGGTGTGTGTGTGTGATTGGTTTGATTGGAAAACCTCTCAAACTCAAAACCTGATAGTGACTTGCCTTAGAAGGCAAAATTAGAGTGAAAGAAGAGATTTTGAGGAAATCATCTGTTTGATGGCTTTGGTGTACTTAAACTAATCACAATTGAGCTTTATTTATAGTAGAGCAAGTTTGTTTTGCAAGGAATAGTGAATGGCAACTTCTTAGTAGGTTTGGCCAATGTTGGCAAATGAAAATCCAAGTCTCCTCTAGCCATTGACTAGAGGTTAGGGCACAGGCTGCTGGTTCCCTTGGTCTTGGATAAGTCTTGACTAAATTCAGTTGAGAATGGCTCAGTCCATGCCACCTTGATGCTTCCATTGAATGCTCCAATCCAAAATTGGAGTCTTGTCCCTATTTTGGCAATTCTAGGTTCAACATGCTATTTCTTGTTCCAAAGACTTTGGAGGCTTGGCTCAGTGATTGTCCCCTTTAGATTCAATCCTCAGAGGTGTCCAAGTGGATAGGAGCATTTGGATTTGGCTGATTTTGGTAAATCGACCAAATGTGTAAAATCTGCCTTGCCTTGGCAGATTTCAGCAAGGCAACTTGCCAATGTCATATCTCATGACTCAAATTGAATTTGGTAATGTTCTTGGCCATTTTGGAAAGCCCTTACATGATACAACAACTGTTTGAACATGTTTGGTTTTGATCTCTTTTGAATCCAAGTGAAAAATCCCCCTACATTTGTCAAAAAGTAGGGTAAAATCTGATTTAGTGAAATTTTCACTAAGTGTTGGAACAAAGTGACTTTTCTTGATTTTGATCACTCCATAACTCAAAATCCATGAGGAATTTGGACATAGGTCAGTATGAAGCTTTTGTAGAGGGCAATGAGATCTACAAGTCAAGCTTTGAATGGGGAACAATGGCCTTGTGGTTTAGGAGTTATGGTCTTCCAAAGTTGGCACATTAGTGTCACTTTTTCCATAACTTAGAAATTTTTCTAAGTTTTTATGGTTACCCCTTTTACAAGTTATCCCATTTTCTTTGATTTTTCTTGATGAATGATGATTCAAATCATACATTAACATCATTTTAGGGTTAAAAATCCATTTTGGTGAAAAATCTCAAAAAGTCAAAGTTGACTTTTGTGCACAGTTGACTTTTTATCAGATGAATTCCAAACTGTTCAATTCTTCAGGAAATCATGTCCTTGACCTAAATCAAACTTGATGGACATGTTCCAGGTGTGTAATAGGGTATATTGAATCATGTCTTAGGGTTTGGGAGCATGTCCTGGTCAAAAGTCAAAGATACAGTTGACTTTCCTCGCGAAACCCTAATTGTGGTGCAGATGAAATTGAAACTTGTTGCTCAAGCTTCTTGGATTAATCCATTGTTCCAAATGGATCAATATAGTTCATTAGAGACCCTCAACCCCTCTCTTGAGGTCTTGACTCATGATTTGCCCTAAAAGTCAACTTAGGGGTGAATTAGGTCAAGAAACCCTAATTCCTGATTTTTGATGAATGCATCCCCTGAGGCAAAATTGACTTGATGGTTGGGTCCATGAGGTTCCATGGAGTATATTAGGTTATATTTTGGATCATTGGCTCATGCCCAGAGGAAAATTTCCATCTGGAGGCCCTGGTCGATCAAAACCCTAATTTGGTCACACTGGCGATCTTGAGGCTTGATCCACCTAAAAGGGAGCAACCTTGTGCTTAATCCTTGAAGTGGGAGTCCTTTTAATCCATTGTGGATGTTTAAGAGGTTAGACAAGTTGAAGATATGTCATTCCTTGATTGATCATTTGTCTAAGGCTCAAAGAGGGCTTGAAACCCTAAGTTTGGTAGTAGTGGATGCTCAACAATTCCTTGGGGAGATTGATGAGGCAAAGAGGTACATCCATATTATGATGATGATTTGCACAATGATGGGAATCTAGGTGGTCAAAATTTGGGGTATGACAGATGCCCCTATTTAATCTTCTTGGACCCGAAGGTGTGAATGACGAAGGTATTCGGGCATTCGGGGTGCAAGAGGATTAAATATCGGAATATCTGAAATTTTGACGGCTATGAATGGCAGCTTGCGCATTCATCTTCTTTTGCTAAGCAATGATGCTTAGAAAAGGTAAACTTCCCCCGATCCTGGTTTCTTACCAAGGAACTGGTCTAAGTTGCGGAAACAAACTTCCCCTCGATCTTGGTTTCTTACCAAGGAACTGGTCTTAGTTTCTAATATAAACTTCCCCTCGATCCTGGTTTCCTACCAAGGAACTGGTCTTAGTTTCTGAAATAAACTTCCCCTCGATCCTGGTTTCCTACCAAGGAACTGGTCTTAGTTTCTAAAATAAACTTCCCCTCGATCCTGGTTTCCTACCAAGGAACTGGTCTTAGTTTCTTTTGTCAATAAACTTTCTTGACAAGGGACGCTATTTGTAGAGGTTTTCCTTCAAACTTCTCGCCGAATTTTCCTGGGGAGATGCCATTTGAGGGAAAAAGTTTTGATGTCAGACTCGCTGGGGAATCCAGTCGTCTGAGTTGTAGAGTTGCACAAACTTCTCTGTTAGAGTGCCATTTGTTGACTCTATTTGGAGAATGCGAGCCCCTTGAGAGACTGCCTTCTGCTTGGGATCTTACATCATACTTTTCTCGGGATCTTGCCGGAGAAATTCCATATGATGGGGCCCAATTTTGAGGTGCCGATGACCTTTTCATCAGTGGTCTTTAAGGAGCGAAACTGACATGCTGCCGAATCTCTGATTACGAGGCTTTCTCTGTGGATTTTCCTTAATCTGGGAAAGCAAGGATATCATCTTCAATGGCGAAGAGTGACATTTGTAGAAAACCCCTCTGGCTTTTCAGAGGTTCAAGTTATCAAAGTGGTCGAGTGTCGACTCTAATCCAGAGATACACTGGAGGCGAGATGGTTCAAACGCAGCGTCTCCTGACGAGGCAAGAACTGACAACTCGATTGAGAAGACTTTTATCACTAGGGGATAAGACCGACTAGAGTGATAGTGATGCAATATGAATGTAAATGCAAATCAATAATGCATGATGTATGTATGTTTATGCTGACAAAACTGACCCGACATACAAACTGACGGGTGAACACGACTGGATACTCAGCCATCGCGGGGCGTGTAGAAATATCGCTGGTTCAAGATAGCAATTCCACCTTGCTTAGGAGAGATAGTCCCTGTTGGGAGCTACCGTTGGTCGGGCTTAGGAGGTAAGAACTCTGTCGTGGCGTGTCAGACGAAACAAGGTCTCTGACACAGTTGATCCCTTTATTCAGGCGTACTGGGTTAGAAGGAGTACTTTGATTCTGCACTTTGAAGTTCGCTTACTTCTGGAGAAGCGGTTGATGTTCCTTTGATGTTCAACAGTCAAAAGAAATTGCCGACTTTATTTTAAAAGTAGAAAAAGTTTTAACAAGTAAATTCATTTTCGTTTTATTTCAAGAATCTTTAATCATGTTAACAACGTCGTTCTGTAAAGCTAAAACAAATAAGAATTACAAATAAAAGCACAAGGGCTCAAATTTTATTGATAAGATGGAGATCAACCAAACGCGTGATTCCAAAGAGTAATTACAAAGTAAGAAAATGGTAATTTACAGGGAAAAGGGCTACGTTGAAACATAACGACCACTATCCTTCTACCAACTTTGACTTTGGGGCATCCTGAGCTTCTGTCGAAGATGACCTTGATTAGAGTTTTCCTCCGATGGACGGATGATGTAACCGCTGCTGAGGGACTTGCCCCTGTTGAACATAGTTACTTGCCATTATCCCTAACTTTTGCCTGGATTGTACTGTGATGTTTCTAATCCAACGGGATGATTTTTTTCATGTCTCTAATTTTTGCCTGGACCGCCCTTTCGGGTTTTCAATCCACCGAGACGTTTTTTTTTTTTTTTTAGTTTAGGCGAAGTATTTCTTGACTACATCAACATTCGTGGGGTAGGCAAATTCCTCTCCGTCCATGGTTGCGAGTCTCAAGGCGCTGCCTGAGAAAGCTTTCGTGACCACATAGGGGCCATCATAATTTGGGGTCCATTTACCCCGAGAATCAGTGAGAAATGATTGTATCTTCTTGAGCACGAGGTCCCCTTTTCTGAAGACACGAGGTCGGACCTTTTTGTCAAACGCCCTCTTCATTCTCTATTGATACAATTGACCATGGCATAGTGTCGTTATTCTCTTTTCTTCAATCAGATTCAGTTCGTCATGTCGGCTTTGACACCATTCAGCTTCGGTGAGCTTAGCTTCCATCAATACTCGGATTGACGGGATCTCTACTTCTATGGGGAGCACTGCTTCCATGCCATACACTAGAGAGAAAGGGGTTGCCCTTGTTGAAGTGCGGACAGATGTGCGATAATCGTGAAGCGCAAAGGGTAACATCTTGTGCCAGTCTTTGTAGGTTACAACCATCTTTTGAACGATCTTCTTGATGTTCTTATTGGCCGTTTCTATCGCTCTATTCATCTTGGGTCGGTAGGGAGATGATTTATGGTGTTTAATCTGGAACTCAGTGCACAACTCTTTCATCATCTTATTGTTCAAGTTAGATCCATTATCATTAATGATCTGGTTTGGAACACCATAACGGCAGATGATATTGTTTTTGATAAATTGGACCACCACTTGTCGGGTTACATTAGCGTATGACGCTGCTTCGACCCACTTGGTGAAGTAATCAATGGCTACTAGGATGAACCGATGTCCGTTTGAAGCCTTGGGCTCAATCATGCCAATCATGTCGATTCCCCATATCGAGAATGACCATGGGGAAGAGAGAACTTTGAGATGCGTTGGCGGTACATGGATTTTGTCAAAGTATATCTGACACTTGTGACACCTTCTCATGTACTTGTAGCAGTCGGATTCCATGGTCAACCAATAGTACCCTGCTCTGAGAATTTTTCTCGCCATTGTGTGTCCGTTGGCATGATTGCCAAAGGATCCTTCTTGAATTTCTTTCATCAGTATTTCTGCTTCTGGTCTGTCTACACATCGGAGCAAGACCATGTCAAAATTTCTCTTATAGAGAGTGTCACCGCTCAGGAAGAAGTTTCCAGCCAATCTTCTGAGGGTTTTTCTGTCTTTTCTAAACGCCCCAGGTGGGTACTCTTGTTTCTGAAGGAAGCATTTGATATCGTGATACCAAGGTTTATCGTCTATGACTGCTTCGATCGTAAAGATGTAAGCGGGCCTTTCAAGGCGCGTTATGTCGATCTTAGGTATGTCATTCCATTGACCTACACTAATCATGGAAGAGATAATGGCTAATGCATCAGCCATGTGATTCTCCTCACAAGGGATGTGATGAAACTCGACTCTGTTGAAGAAAGGTAGCAACCTTCTTGCATAATCTTTGTAAGGAACCAATCCTAATTGGTATGTGTTCCAATCTCCTTTTATCTGATTGATAACCAAGGCTGACTCGCCGTATACGTCCAAGTTTTTTATCCTGAAATCAATTGCTTCCTCGAGACCCATGACACAAGCTTCGTATTTAGCCTCGTTGTTCGTACATTTGAACGTAAGTCTGGCGGTGAAAGGAATGTGGGTACCCTGAGGGGTAACAATGATTGTCCCAATTCCGTTTCCATAATGATTAACTGTTCTGTCAAAGATAAGTCCCCATTGGGAACCTGGTTCTGGCCCTTCACTGGGTAACGGTTCATCGCAATATTTCATTTTTAGATACATGACATCTTCGTCTGGGAATTCAAACCCGATTGATTCCTGATTGTCAATCGGTTGATGAGCCAAATGATCGGCTAAAATACTTCCCTTAACAGCTTTCTGAGCGTGGTACTCTATGTCATATTCTGATAACAACATCTGCCAACGGGCAATTCTTCCCGTGAGAGCAGGTTTTTCGAAGACATACTTGATTGGATCCATTTCCGAGATTAACCAAGTAGTATGACAAATCATATATTGGCGAAGACGCTTGGCTGCCCAAGCCAAAGCACAACAAATTTTCTCGAGCATCGTGTACCGAGTTTCGCAGTCGATGAATTTCTTGCTCAAATAGTAAATGGCAGACTCTTTCCGTTTAGTTTCATCTTGTTAGCCAAGTACACATCCCATTGAGTCCTCTAGAACTGTGAGGTAAATGATCAGTGGTATTCCTTCCACTAGAGGTGATAGAATCGAAGGATTCAATAGATATTCCTTGATACTGTCGAAGGCGGATTGGAAATCTTCTGACCAAACACAATCCTGGTTCTTTTTGAGTAATTTGAAGATCGGCGCGCATGTCGCGGTCATAAGGAATATGAATCTGGAGATGTAGTTCAAATGTCCCAGGAATCCTCTGACTTGTTTTTCAGTTTTCGAAGGAGGCATTTCTTGAATGGCCTTGACCTTGTCAGGATCAACCTCAATTCCTTTCTGGCTGACGATGAACCCTAGTAGTTTTCCTGAACGGACACCGAAGGTGCACTTGTTGGGATTCAAGCGGGGCTTGAATTTCCTTAAACGTTTGAACAATTTTGACAGATGTTCAACGTGCTCACTCTCTATTTTTGATTTTGCAATCATATCATCGACATATACCTCTATCTCTTTGTGTATCATGTCATGAAACAGAGTAGTCATGGCCCTTTGATAGGTTGCCCCGACGTTCTTCAAACCGAACGGCATTACCTTGTAACAAAAGGTACCCCATGGGGTAATGAACGAAGTTTTCTCCATGTCTTTCGGCGCCATTTTGATCTGGTTATAGCCCGAGAATCCATCCATGAAGGAGAAAACTTTGAACTTTGTTGTACTGTCAACCAGCATGTCAATGTGTGGTAAAGGAAAGTCGTCATTTGGACTAGCCTTATTCAGATCTCTGTAATCGACACACATTCTGACTTTTCCGTCCTTCTTCGGAACTGGTACGATGTTGGCTAACCATTGAGGATATTCTGACGTAGCGAGGAAACCCACGTCAATCTGTTTCTGTACCTCCTCTTTGATTTTGATGGCCATGTCCGGGTGAGTCCTTCTCAACCTTTGCTTTACTGGCGGACATTCTGATCTTAACGGTAAGTGATGCTCCACGATGTTGGTATCCAACCCTGGCATATCCTGATAGGACCAACCGAATACATCGGGGAATTCTTTAAGAAGCTTTATCAAACTCTCTTTGGCAGTTGGACTGAGCAATACCCCAATCCTGATTTCTTTTTTCTCTTTTTCTGAACCCAAGTTTACCGTTTCCAACGGTTCTTTGTGAGGTTTAATGGACCTTTCCTCTTGTCTGAGTAATCGGGAGATCTCTTCTGGAATTTTGTCGTCATTTTCTTCTTCAGCCCCAAATACCGGGAACTCAAAGTTGGGAGAAGGCATTGGATCGTATGTTTCAACGGGGTTTAAAACAAGCAATCTGCATGACGTGATGATTCGTGTTTAGAAGAGATAGAGAAAAATGCAAGTGTGTGCAGTGTTTTATTTTACTGCTTGTTTTTATTATTGAATTGTTTTTTAGGATTACCATTTTCTGAGAAAAAGCAAAAAGAGAAAACAACAATTAATGCGGAAATTACAGAACGACGTTATTTTATTAATGAACAAGTCGGTCCTTGAAACTACAGCCCTATAAAACAAAACTCTGTCGCTTTGGGCAAAGCGAAGAGGGAAAATTTACAGAAAGTGAGCCCTATCAAAACATTTGATTCACCTAGGCAGGATGAAAGGTTAAAGATGGCAATTACTTTGACTGTTGAACGAGCTTCGGAACATCGACAGCAACCCATTGGCGGCGAACTCCTCGGTGAATCACAAAGTTTGGTACCTTCCTTGATTTGTCTTCAGAAATAACGCTGATTTCTGGTGGAGCAGGATCATTGGAATCTGTCTCCCAGGCAGAGTTGTCGTAGGAGAATTCCTCAGTTGTATTTTGCATAGTATTTGTGCTCTCAGCTGTATCTCCCCATCCAGTAGGCTGGATATCTTCGAGCCTGATACGAGAGCTTTCGGGAGCAGTGTACTTAACCATGTAGTCGTATCTTCCACTTAGTTCTCCCAGAGTGTCCCAAACTTCTTTGGAACTGGAGGAGTCATCCCTCTCGATGACGTTGACCTCGGGAAAAGCATAGTTGATGAATTCAAGTCCTGCAAACGTTTCGAAGTCATCTTCATGTTGAGTAGCTTCAGGATGACCTGGGTGTTGATCCCATGACATGGTGGGGACACAGGTATTCTATTCAATGACGGTCAGCTGATTTTCATTGTTCGGCTGACTCTCTTGCCCCAAGTTTCCTGGGTAAGGCTGCCACATTGGCAGGCCATCCATTGGGCCATAGTAATTGTGGTCAAAGTTGTCTTTCATCAGAGTGTCTTCCTCTAATGAGTTTGGTGGAGCATGGCATCCTTCCGGATCACAATCTCCATATATCATTTCGACGTTTGACCTGGGTATAAATCTCGGACTCTGTGCGGGATAGCAAAATGGCGTAGGCACTTCTTCTTGAGACATATAGTCATCCTCGTTAAGATAGGACTTCCATTCCTCATCTGTATCAGAGAGATCTTCCTCATTGATAGCATGTACTGCTTGAGACACCGGGTGAAGGAAACCTCCACTGTGGAAGAAGTTTTGAAGGGGATTAAGACTTTCGTCGTTGGCAGCTGTCTGGGTACAGGTTGCAGAAAAACCAAGATCCCTCTTTGTTTTATTGTCAATAGGAATGACGAGCTGTCCCCATCAGGTTGTATTGATACTCTCGACCGCTTTGATAGCATCATTGTATGAAGAAATGGAAGTTCCTTCTTTGAACTGATTGTTCTTGCTCACCGACAGTGCTTGGAACTGAGTTCCAATAACCTCCTCGGGTTCTATACCAGTAGATGATGACAAGTTACTCACAAGCAAGGATTGTTCCCCATAAACCGTGACAAGTTGATCGTTCTTGACGAACTTTAGCTTTGGTTGAGGGTTGACGTAACGGCTCCAGCCTGGTGTATCCAAGGTCTTCCTAATAAACAACTGTACGTTGCCCAGATGTCCATGACCTGGAAAGTGACTTGGAAAGTGTGAGGACCAATAGTTATGGGAAGATAAACTTCGCCGATAACCGCATTTCTGGATCCGTCGAATGCTTAGACGACAACCTCGCTGATTCTCATCGAAGGGCCTTTGAATGATAATTGCATCAAAGTGGACTTCGGCATAACATTCAGGGTTGACCCTGTGTCTACCAGTACGCTGGCTAAAGCATCGTCCTGGCAGTTAACTGTGATATTGAGCGCCGTGTTATGACGGCGACCTTCTTCAGGTAATTCCTCATCACTAAATCCCAAATTGTTGCAGGAAGTGATGTTAGAGATAATGCTATCGAACTGTCTGATTGTTACATCCTGTTCCACAAAGGCTTGCTCCAAGACTTTCTGTAGAGCCTCCCTGTGGGCTTCTGAACTGAGTAATAGTGATAATACCGAGATCTTTGAAGGAGTTTGTAACAACTGATCAATAATGTTATATTCACTCCTTTGGATGAGCTTCAGCATCTCATCATTATTTTTCGAAAGGTCGGGATTACTGGATTGACCGACTGGTAGATCAGGAGTTTCCGTCTGAAGTTCCTTTTCTTTGTTAGGTTCCCCAACCCCTCGGTTGAAGATTCTACCACTCCGTGTTACACGATTGATGTCTGCGATGTTCACGACGGAGGGTAATGGATTTTCCTTTCCATTTTTAATGGTTGTTGCACCGTATTGTAAGGGATAGCCTTAGTTGATTCATACGGTAATGGTCCCGGTAGATAGATGACTACAGGAGCCCTCTGATTTTTCTAACCATCGTAAGTAATCTCGATCCGTTCCCGGTTGGGAACTTTAGATTCGTCAAGTAGAGGGATAATGGTAAAAACATCCCTGGTCCTGTTATGGTCAGAGATTGTGACAACATCCTCAACTTGATCGGCAAGGTAGTTTGGCGTCCAGTTGATGGGTCTAGTACCCGGATATAGACGAATTTCTCCACGGTCCACCTGACCCTGAAGAGCTGCTCTCACAAGGTAACACCCTTGGTTACTTTCCGAACAGACACTACAACGGTCATAATGGTGTGGTGGCACCTGGCCACTCCCATTTTAAATACAATGTAACCTTACTAGGTTAACTTCCACAGATCAGACATCCCGACTTTGACGTCGAGTAGGATTCCGGTTATTGATACTAATCTGCTGAGTATCTTCATCCATGTAGATTGGCATCCATCAGTGATTTAACAAGTGCTGAAGTGCCTCCTGGACAAGGGTACAACCTCGATCGTTTTCGCAACCCGCTTTACAGCTTTGATAGTCGTGTGATATTAAGAATCCGAGTCGGACCTGTTCAGCATGTAACTCTACTAAGTTAGTATTCATCACGCAAATATCAAAGATCTGAACCATGTTGATCTGATAAGGGTTCCTATCATGGTAGTCTTGGATCCATCCAAGATCCATCTGACGCTGGAGGGCCTCCTGTACGAAAGAGTATCCCTGTTTGTTTACCGAGCAAGTCAGACAATAATTGTAATTATGCCGCGACAGATTATGATACTGGCTTTGCCTTGAATGCATCGCCACCAAGTTGGCATTCATCGCACGGATGTCGTGGTTCTGAATGACGTTGGAATTCGTGTAGACCATGTTAACTCCACGAACTCGGTGCTCTTGGATCCATCTGAGATCCATTTGTTCCTGTAGAGCTGCTTGCACCACAGAACATCCTTGGTTGTCTTTAGAGCAGATATCACACTGGTGATAGCTATGAGGTGGCACATGGCCATATCCACTTTGTCTACAATGCATCTTGACCAGATTGGTTTTCAACAAGAGTACATCATGAATTCGATAGATGTTGTTAGTCTCTCCTTCTATCAAATTGACGGTAGCCTTCTCATGTTGAGGCAGCGGGTTTGTGAGAACATTAGGATTTGTATCCTTGAAGGATAAGACCCCGCTCCTAACAAGTTTTTGCACGTTGGATTTGAAATTGAGACAATTCTCAATGTTATGCCCGAGACCTCCTTGGTGGTAAGGGCAAGTTTGATCCACCTTAAACCAAAAAGGCGGATTTTCCGGTACTGTAAGAGGGGACTTAGTCTGAATGTGCCCCTTGGCTAGCAGTAATGGAAACAGCTCTGCGTACGATATAGGTATAGGATCAAACCCTGATGGTCGTGTTGTACGGTTGTTGTTGTATTGGGGACGAGCCTGCTGAAGAGGCTGTTGTGTCCTCTGCTGATCAGGTTGGCTTTGCGCAACCTGAGGTTGATAAGTAGGAATAGGCGCAGGGTTGATAGCAGGAGTCACAACTGCTACTGGTTGATATCGTCGCCTTTGCTTTCCGAGAGAGATATTCCCAATATCTTGCTCTTTTTTCTTAGGGAGAGCACTACCATATTTTTTAGTACCGCTCGTCGATCCAGTGTCTTTTACCAAACGTCCTTCTCGGACGGCTTCCTCAAGACGTACGCCCATGCCCACCATCTCGGTGAAATCACTGGGTGCACTGGCAACCATTCGGTCATAGTAAAATGAGCTTAAGGTTTTTAAGAAGATCTTTGTCATCTCTTTTTCCTCAAGAGGTGGACAAATTTGAGCGGCAATTTCACACCACCTTTGAGCATACTCCTTAAAGGTTTCCTTGTCCTTTTGCGACATTGATCTGAGTTGATCTCTGTCGGGTGCCATGTCCAAATTGTATTTGTATTGTTGGACGAAGGCAGTACCAAGATCTCTGAAAGTGCTGATCGTAGTACGGTTTAAACCCATGTACCATTTTAATGCGGCACCGGTTAAACTATCCTAAAAGTAGTGAATCAGTAAGTCCTGATTCTCTGTCTGAGCCGACATTCGCCGAGCGTACATCACCAGATGGCTTTGAGGGCAAGAGTTACCCTTGTACTTTTCAAAGTCGGGCACTTGGAACTTGTGTGGGACTTTCACATTGGGGACCAAGCAGAGATCTGCAGCGTCCTTTACAAATAAATCCTGATTGCGAATGGCTTGCAGCTCCTTCTGCATTTCCAGGAACGGCTCCTGGAATTCATCCATTCTATCGAACATAGTTTCCTTTTTACCAGCAGGTATTGGCGGAATCTGTCCTTCCGGGACAGTGTGCACCACAGGGGCTGGTACCGTGACTACGGCAGCGAATCTTGACGTTTCCCAAAGTTTGTAACCTTAGGAGTCTTCAGTATACCCCTAGCATCTTCGCTTTCCCGAAGTTTGCAACCTTCAGCCCCAGCGGCTTCTGTTGTGATTCCCTGATCTTCAGTGATCGGCGAAACATATCCTTCTGGGATATAGTTAACAGGCATGCCCCAAGGGCGATCTTTCGGCATTTGATACCTAGGATCATACTTCTCCACTATGGGCGTTGAGGTGATCTCCGTGATCACAGTTCGTTGTAGCCGAGCTTCTGCATTGGCTTGCATGTCGTTACGAAGCTTTCTCATATCCTCTCTCAGAGCGTCGATCTCTTCTTTCAACTCTCTATTTTCTTCCTCAAGATCATCCATCTTTTTCTGACGATTGGCTCGAGTATTATACGAATGAGACAGTTTGACTCTAGAATCGAGACACAAACGTGAGATTCGTACGGAAGAAGAATATGTGATGTGAGAATGATGAATGCAATGATTATATTAATCGTTATTTTGGTTTAATCAAAATAAACTTCGACAATTAGATTGGAAATATCAAACAGTGGGGAAACCCCTTTTTATTGAAATTCAAAGGATTACAGAAATGGAAATACAGTAGATTACAAGGTGCAGAAACAGAAACCTAAGCTAATGGGTCCCGAGTCCACTCTGAAGAGAAATCGGGTGCTGACTCCGATATTTTCCTTTTCTTTGACTGGGGCTCTTGGGCCGTTGTCGGGTTGTCATTCCTTTGCCAAGTGAAAGGAGCGAGCAAATTCCTTTGGTCATCTTGATTCTCTACAGCATGTTGCTCCAAAATTTCAATTAGAGCATCTTTTTCTTTTAGTAATTGTTGTATTTTGATGCACTCTACGTCGAGGGTGAGGTACTTGTTCTTCCAAGACCTTCTCTCCTTTTGAACTTTGTTGAGAGTAACCTGAAGCTTTTCAGTTTCCGTCATGAAGTACATGACAGATTCCCTCGGCGGAAGAATTTCGTCACAAGGATAAGGCATTTTTAGCTTGAGAGCTCTAGTTTGTACCCAATGGAGATTAGGCTTCACCGAGACAAAGTCCGGTTTTCCTAGAGACTCTCGTCCTTTCTTATGAACGTGTTTCCAAGCATGCACTATTTCTGTCTTTAGTGCTCTGTCATTTTCTCCTTCCTTGAAGAAAAGACCTTCCAGATGAACACCCCGTGGGACGTGTCTCATCGGGTATCCAAACTGACGGCGAACCAACACCGGATGATAGTTTATTCCTCCTTTAGTTCCTATGAGGGGTACGTTGGGGAAGTTTCCACAATGATCAATGATTCTGATTCCATCATAGATCCTATTACACCAATCTATATCAGAGTTGGTGAGAGACATGATCTTCTGCGACCAACGTAAGGCACTCTTGCAATCCCAAAAAGCAGCAGACTTGGGCAAGTGGGAGATAAACCATTTATAAAGCAAAGGTACACAGCATGTGATCTCCCCTCCGCTGTACAAATTTCCCAAGTGTACAGAATGATACGCATCTACGAGCAAAGTCGGCACAGGGTTTCCAATGAGAAAAACCTTAATGGAGTTGATATCGACGAAGTTATTAATGTTGGGAAACAAAAATAACCCGTAGGTGAGCAAGACAAAGATGCTTTCAAAAGCAGTTATGTTTCCTATACTGGCAAAATACAGGGCTTTCTTTGTCAAGAACTGGGCTGACAAACCTTGGATGCCACCCTTAGCGGTCATGTGAGTCCTGACCTCAGACTCGTCCAAATGAATTGCTCTTGCAATAGTCTGATTCTTTGGAATTTCTTCCAGTCCAGAAAACGGAGCTTGATCTGTAATGTGTAGATCAATCAGATGAGAATACTCCTCCAGCGTTGGTGCAAGCTGGTAATCCGGGAATGTGAAACAGTGATAAACCGGATCGTAAAACTGAATGAGCGCGTCCATGATTCCCTCAATCACATGGACTCTTAATAGTGGTAGCAAACCTCTGTGCCTAGCTCTGAAAGCCTCTTGGTTTGTGATCATTCTCGCCAAACCTCTTAAATCCTCTAGCTTTGGAACCTTGAAGGTATACTTATGAGTTCTCCTTCTACCGAAATCCATTAGTGCAATCCTTTTCTTCGGTATTTGCAATCACAGTCTTAGTTTAATTTGAAAAACAGAGAGACTAGAAGAGAAATTTTTTCTTGTTTTAATGTTTTTTAAATGAATGCATGAATGCAACACACAAAAACATAGGAAAAACATGGGGTCAAAGAGTCGTTGTCATGGAGTCAAGGCTCTACCCATCCCCAAAGGTTTATACTAGGGTGATTTTTGTACCTGTACTCATTATCATCAGCTCCTCCCAGGAAAGTAAAACAACAAGCGGATCGCCAGCGAGTTGTAAAGCAATCTTATAGTAAGTGCCATTCACCGAGAATAGATCACCAGCCTCAAATGAGGGTAGTATCGCGTAACAACTATTCCCGATAGTTTCCGCACTACAAAAGGGTTTGGCTCCTCAGCTTCTCAGACATCACAATCGGCCTATTGTCTAGGTGAGAGAATGGGTTGCATTGGTCAGCCTCCACTGAGGTTGATAGTCGACCTCGTCGCCATCACTTATCTTAAGGGTATACTCAATCTTTCCACATGCGGCATCACACGCATTCCCATTAGCAGAAAAATAAACATGTATAGCAATTAGGAAAAGTAGTATATATATTTGTCTTAAACATCCTAGGCCTTTAAAGCTATGAATCCTAAGTTTCTGACAGAAATGGGTTCCCCGGCGGAAGCCCCAATCTGTGGTATTCACACAAGTGAAGAGAAAAAAAAGGTTTGAAAAGCCCCACGGTGGGCGCTACTTTTCTGTAGCGAGCGATTTTGGACGCGGTTCTTAAGCGTTGTCGCTCTCTGGGTTAGTTTACTACAGCCCGATTCATTTTTTATCCTATTAAAGCTGATGAAGTAAGGGAAATAGATGTCTCCAATTAACCCTGCTTGCATACTGAGTTTAAACAGCGGTCTGTTAGGTTACAGATGCGATCAATGTGGTGGGGCCTTTCTTGTGTTATTTTGACAGAATGATGGTTTCTGGCGGGGAACAAGGATTAGGATGTTAGGACTGATGCTTTTTGATATATACATGAGAGTATGGGATTTTGGGTTTTTGTTTAGTGTGCTCGCTAAGATTTTTTCTTTCAATCTTATGCCTACGTATTCCCGTTTACCGAAACAGGGAAATCAGAGCGTTCGTAGTTCCCCTATTCTATGGGAGGAAATGGTTGTTTTGGTGTCTTGTTCAAAGCCCAAGACGTGAAGCGAAAGGTGATTTGTATCTTGTTCAAAGCCCAATATGTGAAGCTGAAGGGTCTATTTGTATCTTGTTCGAAGCCCAAGATGTGAAGTTGAAGGTGTTGACCTTAGAGAGAATTTGTCATCTCTAAAGGGGGTTTGTTTGTCACAACTGTTGGGTGACTGATGTATAAAGGAGAATTACTTTAACCGGGATACGTGGATCCGGCAATGCCATAATTTCCTTTATAGGGGGTTTTAACCTGAAGGAGAAGACTTTAACTCAGTGTAGAGCAATGCCATCTTTCCTTAGGAATTTCTCATGCTAAAAGAGGGACAGTGGCATGGATGTAAATAATCTAGAGGCTTGCCGCTTACAGCGATTAGATGAAGGGGAAAGAGTTGTTGATGTTTGTGAACTGTGAATGAGGCACAGTTTTGATGCTAAAAGATTGATTAGATCAACCAGTGGTTTTCTTATACAAAGTCTAAGAGGAGGCTAATATGTGTCTCGTACAAAGCCCGAGAGGGAGGCTAAAAGGTTTCGACTCGACGATGGAGTCTTTTGGTATCTCGTATAAAGCCCGAGATGAAGACTATTTGACTCAACAAGAGAGTTTTTTTGTATCACGTACGAAGCCCAAGATGGAGGCTGTTGTTTGTTTGGTTCACTTAGAACCTTTTTGTATCTCGTATAAAGCCCGAGATGGAGGCGAAAGGGGTGATTGACTCAACGAGGGAGTCTCTTATGTGTCTCGTACAAAGCCCGAGAGAGAGGCTAAACATTGTTTGACTCTGCTGGGGAGAATCATTGTATAAAGCCCAAGAGAGAGGCTAACTTCACTAGAGAAGGATCATTATACAAAGCCTAAGAGGAGGCTATGGTGACTGTTTCAGTTGAGTGACAGGCCCAGTATACTGATTTAAAGAGAAAATCAGTTCTTATATGAGCAACACTGTACTCAAGGATTTGATTCGAGGATCAGGGTTATTCCAGTTCTTTAAGGAAGCGGGAAATCCTAAGGGTATTGAGACTATCCGAGTCTATGAGTTTCCTTCCTATTTAACGAAGGGGTCACTTGAGAATGTCTTTGAGACTCAAGGAGATTAGACTGTCCAAGTCTAGAGTTTCATCTTTGTACTATGCTTTGAGAAACAGTAGTAGACTCTTTGAAAAGACTGTTCCATGGAGATGATTAAGTTCTGTTCCTATACCTTTAGGAGGTCGTCGGGACAATTTGTACGAAGCCCAAGAGGAGGCTGGAAACTTTTAAGAAGCCGAGAGGAAAATTTGGATCATTGGCTCATGCCCAGAGGAAAATTTCCATATGGAGGCCCTGGTCGATCAAAACCCTAATTTGGTCACACTGGCGATCTTGAGGCTCGATCCACCTAAAAGGGAGCAACCTTGTGCTTAATCCTTGAAGTGGGAGTCCTTTTGATCCATTGTGGATGTTTGAGAGATTAGACAAGTTGAAGATCATGTCATTCCTTGATTGATCATTTGTCTAAGGCTCAAAGAGGGCTTGAAACCATAAGTTTGGTAGTAGTGGATGCTCAACAATTCCTTGGGGAGATTGATGAGGCAAAGAGGTACATCATATTGCGATGATGATTTGCACAATGATGGGAATCTAGGTGGTCAAAATTTGGGGTATGACACCTTTGGTCAATTTTCTTCCCGTCAAACCCCTTTGACGATGTGCTTCGTTTGGTCGAGTCGTTTTTCCGTCAAACTCCTTTGACGATGTGGTCTTCAGTCGGGTTTCAAGTTTTCTTTTCGTCAAATCCCTTTGACGAGGTGTTTCTTTGGGTTCCATCTTCTTTCCGTCGAATCCCTTTGACGACGTGGTTCGCTGGGTATACTGCCTTTCTGTCAAATTCCTTTGACGAGGTGTGACTGGGTTCCAATACTATTTTCTCTCCTTGCGGTTTGCAAATTTTGCGGTTCTTTTTGTATTCAATCACCTTCTACCTTGAATGTCTGAAAGCAATAGCTATCATCCTTTCAGGTTCAAGTTGATTGAATATGGGCAGCTGTAGCACCCCAAAATTTGCCCTAACCTTTTTCAACCCTTTTTTGGCTTTCGCTTCGCATTCATCCTGCATATCCGTTAGGTCATACTCATTTATTCATTTGCATTGGGCTCTTGAGGCGTGGGATCACGATTTCTTATCTTCTATGCGAATTGGTTGATATTCATCAATGAAAAATGGTGGTCAGGGTTCATGGCAAAGGCATCTGGACATGAGATCCAGTTGTGGATTTATATTGTGGGCAAGGCAATGTTATTCTCACAGTTACTTATGGTTCATTGCTGGTAATACAGGTTAACGAGGGTTGATATTGAAGTTGATTGGAGTTGGAAATTCATTAAGTATTAGAGTTCTGATCTGGATGTAAATTTTGATTGATCAAGGTTTAAGCATGTGAAGTTTGAAAACGAGATTCATGTGGATTACTTGGAATTCAATATACAAATCCATTTCTATATCCAAGTCAAGTCACTCACTTTCAAATTCATTCATCACAAGCTAACCTAACACCACATCATGACAGTAGCAACATACCCAAGATATTGCAGCTAAGTTAGCAGCCACTTTGCTTAATGAAACCGTTGACTCAATTGCACAAACTGACCAAAGGAAAAGCACTCTCGTTGATGATGAATTCCCAAGTCCACGTGCGGAAAAGGAAGCTTAAAGCTAGTAGTGATAATGCTAATCAAAAGAGGCGTAAGACTGAACAAGGGAAACAATAATAGAATGCCGCGAATACAAACCATAATTCAATTTAACAATTACAGGCAATAGAAAAAAATCCACAACAGAGCTTAATAACAGAATTCTACAACTCCTAATCACTTCCATAACAAAACCAGTCCCTAACCAAAAACCTCATAACAGAAATTCCAATAATTTCTAACAGAACGAACACCATAATCAACTCTCTTCTCCCATTCACTTTCATCACCAATCTCAAACCTCTTCCTTCGATCTTCAATCTCTCCTTCATCTTGCAGCATCTTCACCCTTCACATATTGAACAAACCTCTGCATCAATCTTCACTCTCCCATACACATCTTCAATAACTCTGCAAAATTCATCTAAAGCCTTCATCAATTCTTCACGTTCATCATCTTCAATCTCTGCAAAATCAAACTTTCATCATCATCGATTATTCACCTGCAAAATCAAGAATTATAACCACTTCAGATTCATAAAGGATTTCAATCGAGTCTCAACAAGTTGAACCAAGAACAACAATAACACATTACAAGAGGATTGAATAAGGATTCATGAATAAGAGAAGGAGGATTGAGAGCAAGTAGGCATGCAAGAAAGAGAGAAGGAATCGTACCTGTGAATCGTCGACGTTGCCGGATTCGGTGCGTATTTCACCATCGATCTTCTTTCGTAACTCGCAGCGACAACTCTTCACATCATCATCGCACCAATTCTTCATCAGTCAAGGAAATCGCAACAACTTGCAAGACGTACAAACCGAGTAAGAAAAAAGCAGAGTGGATAAGAAGAGGTGAACGTTGAACCTTACCGGGAGATTCAAAAAGGCACCAGACTTGTCTCCGGTAGGTACGTAAATTTTGATCTCTCTCGTAGCTGCGGCCTTGGACTCTTAGAGAGTTCATTTTGGTTTTATTATATGTTGAGCTTGACTTGTTTCTTTGAGTGTTGATCTTTGTCGCGTACGATCTCGTCGATTGATTACGTTTTTGAGAATTAGGTTTCCGGATTCGTAACGAGAGGGAAATTCTAGTTAGGATTTGTGTTTGGATTCAGTGGTTTGGTGGTGGTAGGTCGTCGGAGAAGACGATGGCGCCGCCACCGGCCTTCTCCAACCATATTTATTTTTCGGCGAGTTTAATCATAGAGAGAGAGGGATGGTTGAGAAAGAGATAGGGACGGTTGAGAAAGAGGGAGAGACGTTTGAGATATTGTGATTCATGTGTTACTTATGTAAAGATAATAAGGAGATAAGGTTTGGTGGCGGTGGTCCACTCTGGCGGTGACACTTGTCACCGTCCGGTAGGACCACCTGGTTAATCAAGTACATGTCATCCCAGACTTATTACCATGCACCCTTCAACCTTGACCCTTGGATTGATCCTTGATTGGATCTAGCGGTTGGGATTAGTCCCCCAAATCCGAGGCTTCACCGTACATCTCTAGGCCCTGAGCATTCCTTGGGCCTATTCTTCTATTGCTAATTACACCCCCTCCACTTGTGCCCAATAAAGAAATCAATTGAATAATTACTAACTGCACACCCCTGATTACATTTCTAGTTTTTTTTATTTTCTTTTTCTATGTGTTTCAAAATGCCAATTTTAAAAATACTTGTGATCACTCAAAAATTCTGAATAAATTCATGGTTGATCTTAAACATATCATTTAGTTTTTGGTGATTTTTATTTTCGATTTTTGGTTTTGTTTTTTTTTTTATTGAATTTTCTTTAAAGTGTACTCATATGATCATACTTTGTAATACTTGTTGCATATTTGATTTTTTGTAATTAGTTAGGAATTGAATCTTTGCAGTCCATTTGGCACATGTATTAGGCACACCTTGGAGAGTCTTATGCATTTTTTTCTAAATTTTTAGACTACTTTTGATTGCATTCTTGACACCATTTTGTACATGATTGTTAATTGACCATAATGAGTTGTTTAAGCATTGTTTGAGCTTGATAAAAAAGGAGTTTTGGTCTCATATTTTAAGTGATGTTTAGCCATTGACCTCAAATCAAATTGTTTGACTTCAGTTAATTTTTGAAGCACTTGATCATGCTCTTTTAGATTGTTTAAATGCACTTTTGTTCATGGATGTGATTCAAGGCTATGCCTTAGGTTTTAGTGATAATCTCTATGCCATTCATTGCTAAATTGATTGAGATACTTGTGGACATGTATGATAGAGATTGTAGGTCTTTAGAACTCAAGTTATAGGTCATTTTTTGTTGCTTTGTTGATTGAATTAAATCTCGTTGAATGTGAATATCAATGTGTATGAACTTTGTGCATTCTTTTGAGACCTCTTGAACACTTGCTTTTGCCATTTCATTTTAGAACTTGAAAGTCCAATAAGGAATGTTATAGGTACTGACTTGTAGCATTATCAATCATTCTTACTTGCCTTTTAATCTCATCTTATTCTTTTTAAAGTTGCATGACTTGTAAATGTTGCACTAATGCATAAACTTGCGTCTACTTGTGTGTTTGTTTAGTATGCCTTAACATGATGCTTCCAACTTGAATTTCTCCTCATCATACATGATATATAATGTACATATTCACTTACATGAAACATAATGACATCTAATTGCATTTCATACCTCTTGTGACACTTTCTAATTGAACATTGTTTGTCTAGTTACCTAATCCTTGTATGCTCCTTATTCTTCTAACTCTTTTAGGGCTTAGATAGGACCTATTAGAGGTCATTAGGTACTGACTTGGACCTATCAAACATGTTCACAATCCTTTCATGTTTCTCTTTTGCTTGTGTTGCAAGTATGCTAACTTCTAAGAACTTAAATGACATTGTTTGGTGTTTGTTTCATTTTAGTTTCTAAACTTGAAATGTTATGAAATCTCATTGCTAATTGAAAGTTGTTTAAGGCATATTTAATATGACATCATTTCTAACATTGAACTTTGCCATACCATACCTCCACCCTCACATGTCTTTTGCATGAATAATAATAGTATGTTGCATTCTAAGTTGATATTACTTGTGCATAACTTGTTCAACTTTGTGATTGCTTTGATACATGACTTCCATATTCTTCTAATGACATTTACACATCTTAATAAACTTCATCCACTTCTGACCTTGAGGTATAATCATGTTTTAATTCACTTATATGATGCTTAAACATCTATTTTCTTCAAGTTTGTGAACAATGTACATTTGTGCAAAGTTTTGGTACATAGTTTGACATAGTTTGCTTTCCTTTAACATGATAACATAAGTAGAAGTTAATTAGATGTACCTACTAACCTATACATGTTATTTCACTCTTAGGCTTCATCTTACATTGTTTATAGTTGTATGTTACCTTTAATACCAATTCAAGTAAACTAGTCTTAGTTTAGGAGTTGTATGCTTAACTTTTCTAATCAATTAGCAAGTAATGCTTATGCTTTAAATTCTTTAATCAATGTTGCTAAGGTTGCTTGCAAGGTAAGTCACTTGAGTATATGAATACTCATTCTTCTTTCATCTCCTTTTTCATTTGCTTACTCTTATTCTTTTAATTATAGATTGTGTGATATAATGCTTGTTTGAACAACTCTCTCCCACCCCTTTGGGATCTTAGCTTAACCTTAATCAAAGATTAAGGTAAGGTAAGATAAGCATTAGGTAGTGCAATTCCTCCTTATCCATTATGTAGAGTCCTTCTTTTAACTCAACAATAGGGCCATCAATGCATGATAACATTAGGAATTCATCTAGTTTCCCCTTAGTTGTTTTCTCTTTCAACTTTGAGTCTCTCTTTCTCAACTCAAAACAAAGATCAAAAACATGTAATAAAAACAACAATTATTGCACACCATGAGCCTTAAGTACACGGGAAATGGAAGGAGGAGGGTCTCCCTTCTCCTTTCTAGAGTGTTTAGCATACGTCATATTGGGGACGACCATGCGACGCATTCGTTCCTATGTCATAGACTTTAGTGCAATATGCGTTACAAACACAAAACAATCAAAACACTTCTTCTTAAAAAAATTAAAAACAAACAACAATTCTCTTCTCATCTTCCTCACTCCGTTCATAAAGGATGTGTCACTTCCATTCTACCGTAAACAGGTAAATGCCTAAGACTCCGTACAACGAGCTGCGACACCTAAACTGCTAGAACGCGAACATTGGCGTCTTCCGTTAAAAAACACAAACAAAGCAAAGTCATCCCTAGTGAGGGGAACTACGTCGCTCTGATTCTTCATTGGTTAATGGAGATACGTAGGTAGAAGATCCTGCGAGATCTCTGCGAGCACAACCTTATTAATCAAACCTTTCTCTCGCCCGCGTGCGATCGAGACATTAACACACAAACCGACCTTGTTAGGTCAAACTACGACTGCTCTGACTTCCTCTCTCTAGTTAGATTGAGCGTAGGCATGAGACGCGATGTCTTGGCAAGAAAACTTCCCCCCCACAATTCTGTAGTCGTCCGAACTACGTTGACTCTGATTCTTCATTGGTTAATGAAGATACGTAGGCATAGGATTGCGACGATCCTTGCGAGTCCTTTGTGTCCTTTTTCTCTTTTTTCCCCATTTCTCCATTTCACCTTTTGTTTCCAGTTTCCAGTTAGCAGTTGAGCTTCAGATACCTTACACCCTTTGATCGATAACAAACAAGTGTGGATCCCATCGAGTACGATGGACGCGAGGGGGTGCTAATACCTTCCTCTCACGTAAACGACTCCCGAACCCAGGCTATGTTTGCGATGACCATTCCTTTCCCTTTGTTGAGGTTTTCTTCGATCATTTTCTTTCCCTGCGTCGGGATAAATAACGTTCGGTGGCGACTCTTCTGTTCTTTTCCGCCGGTTGATTTTCGCAGATGCGACACAACTTTAGGGTTGATTCTCATCCCTTAATGCCCTGGCCTCCTCTTGGAGGCATCATACAAAAGATAAAACTCTTCCCCACCAGTAGACTTTGACAGTCTAATTCCCTTGAGTTTCAAAGACATTCTCAAGTTCCTTACAACTATAGGAAAAAACCCCGGGCATTCTGGATCGATCTCTAGCAGAAACCCAGCCTCTCTTATGAGAGTTCCCCGACCAGGGTCAACACTATCTCAAATCAGAACCTCAAGGTATCTGACATCTCAACTCTTCTGTAACCCTTAGCAAGAGTTGATTCCCCACTTGGACCTGCCTGGGGATCTCAATTAACCCCGGCAAAAGATAGCCTCCTCTTAGGCTTTGTATAAGGACTTTTCCTCAGCAAAAATCTAGCCTCCTCTTAGGCTTTGTATAATGATCCTTCCTCAGCAAAGTCAGCCTCCTCTTGGGCTTTGTACAAATGATTCTCCCCAGCGGAGCTAACCTTTTCAGACTCTCTCATTGAGTCAATCACTTTTTCAGACTCTCTTATTGAGTCAATCACCTTTTCAGACTCTCTTGTTGAGTCAACCACCTTTCCAGACTCTCTTGTTGATTCAATCACTTTTTAGACTCTCTTGTTGAGTCAATCACCTTCTCGGACTCTCTTGTTGAGTCAACCTTTTTTAGCCTCAATCTTGGGTTTTGTACAAGACAAATAAAAATACTCTCTCGTTGAGTCGATCTTTATCCAAACTTGGTATAAAGATTTCCCCTAGCAAGAGCTAGCCTCTTCTCAGGTTGTGTAGAATACTTTCTCCAGCTTGTCCGGCCTCAATCTTGGGCTTTGTACAAGACAGATAAATAACACTCTCTTGTTGAGTCAAATCCCTTTTGCCTCAATCTTGGACTTTGTACAAGACATAAATTTCCCTCTCTTGAGCTTGGGACATATATCTTCCCTAGCAGAGTCATTTCCTCCCAGACTTCTTCTAGGCTTTGAGGAATGATTCTTCCCCAAGAAGAGTCAAACTCATTTCAGCCTCAATCTTGGGCTTTGTACAAGACACATAAAAAATACCCTCACCAGAGTCAGTTAAATTTCTCTTTTCAGCCTCAATCTTGGGCTTTGTACAAGACAGATAATTCTCCCCAGTGGAGTCAAAACCCCTTTCAGCCTCAATCTTGGGCTTTATACAAGACAGACATAATGTTTTCCCCGGAAAAGTCAAACTTATAGCCTCCTCTTAGGCTTTGTATAATGATATCCCCAAAGAGTCAGTCTCTTTTTTGCCTCAACCTTGGGCCTTGTACAAGACATCATTATATGCACTCTCTTGTTGAGTCGGTCACTTCTAGCCTCCTCTTAGGCTTTGTATAAAGAAATCCCCTAGTCGAGTCAATTAACCTTTTAGCATCAACCTTGTGCTTTGATCAAGGCACACAAAAATAAACAATCCTTCTTTAGAGATGACAAATTCTCTCTCAGTCATAACTTTTTAGCTCCAATCTTGGGCTTTGAACAAGACACAAATACCCTTTTAGCTTCAATCTTGGGCTTTGAACAAGACACCAAAACCTCATTTTCCTCCCTTAGAATAGGAGGAACTACGATTGCTCTGATTTCCCTGTTTCGTTTAAACGGGAATACGTAGGCATAAGATTGCGAAATCTTAGCGAGCATACTAATAAAAAGCTCTAGGTCCAGTACCTTCATATCAATCAAAACTTAGGTCTAGTACCTTACCAAAAACATCGGGAGTAACCCGAACACAAAAAAAATCTCACTCACTCACTCATACTTCCCAAGAAACTTTCCCAACCCATTACCAGCTAAACACCATCAATTACAAAGAGAAACCCTAAAGCTAATATCCTGTGGATAACCACATATAGGATGGGTAATTGACAACTACCCATTTATAACCTGACCCCGAACCCCCCAATCTCTTTAAAGCGTTTGTTCAGTTAAACAGTCGCGTGCAAGGTTAGTTTTAGATAGCTTCCCTTTCCCTTCCAGCTTCACGGAATAAATAAGAAATCAAAAAGTAGTTCCCTTTCTCCTTGAGGAGGAAAACCCAAACTTCAGCGATAAGGTGGTCGCGTCACCGACAAAAATCGCTCGCTACAGTGTTGACCTAGGATGGTGATGTAAAAAATGTCTCTTTCTTTGAGTTGAAGAAATTCGGGGCGAATTTCAATTTAAGGGGGTGAGAATGTAACATCCCATATTCTATTAAGGGCTCTAAATGTTGTCATTTGGGGAAAATAGATAAATCAGTTGACTTTGAAGAGATCAATCCTTATTAAAAGAGATGGACCATTATTAATTAGTCCAAGAGGGAACATTTTGATAACATTAATAATTGATTAATTGGTATTAGAAGACAAAATATCAATTGAGATATTTTCTCTCATTACTTAATATTATATTTATATATTATGTATGTGTGGTGGATAAGAAAAAAGGAAATAATTGTGGATAAGAAAAAGAGAAAAATCATAAGAAAAGAAATAAGAAAGAAAACATGGAAGAGAGAAAGGGAAAAGAGAAGAGAAAGAAGATGAGAAAAAGGGAAGAAAAAGAAGGAAGCTCATCATCATCACCAACATCATCTCAATTTATTCATCATCTTCTTGGATTGAGGTGAGTTCCTAGATAGTTAAGCATAGGGGGGAAAATCATGAAAAAATTAGGTTATGATTTTGTGCCATGAATTGTTGTTGTATTATGCAAGATAATGCTATGTATTATTGTTGATGTTTCCTTTCCCCTTCCTGATTAAGTTCTGCAGTGGCCGACTCTGTTATCTTCGCTAAGCGAGAATGACCTTGCTAAGCGAACCCTCACCAACTGAGAAAATTGTTTCTTGTCATGGTCGCTAAGTGGGAGATATCTCGCTAAGCGAGAGTTCGCTTGGAGCTCGCTCTTTCTTCGCTAAGCGAGAGTTCCTCGCTATGACTTCCCTAAGAGAAACATGGGAAATATCCTGCTAACTTTGTTTGCAAGGAGTTCGCTAGGGCTCACTAAGAGAACTTGACAACATTGAGAAAATGTTTGATTCTTGTTTTCACCATAACTCGAGAATCACGTTTCCGATTGATGCCAGACTTGAAGCGTTCAGAATCTCATTCAATGCTCTATTTGATAGTGTAAAAGATGAATGGTGTTATTCCAATGATGGATACGATAGTGATAATAAACCATCATGTATGGTTTGATGAGAATGAAGTGAATGTAAATACTATGTTCCCTGTTTCCACCATAATACGGGAATTGTAGCTTCAATTGATGTGAGAATGGATGCACTAGGAAGCTAACATAGAGGACTGTGATATAGAGAGAAGTCTCTATGAGTTATTTTACTTTACCTTTCCCTTTGAGTCTAGTAAACCCCATCATAGGATGATTGGACGGATTTTCGCCTTATGGCGTGGAATTGTAATAAGATAGATTGAGGCGGATCGTGTAATAGTTTTGCCTATGGTCCTTGTTGCATGTTATATTTGATGAGTCCAAGCCTTTGAGGTTGACATCAATTTTGGTAAAACTAAATTAACAGAAAGATGTTGGACAAGATGTCCTAACATATTGAACTGACGGAAGATTAAGATGTTAGACAAGATGTCTTATCATGTTGATTCGACATATTTGTCTGTTACAGTTTGTGACAATTGTTATTTGGTTTCCAGTTTTTATGGGAATGTTTATTTTTCTTAGGTGGCATCCAAGATTAAGGAATAAGAGATTCTGATTCTAAGTGGAAGATGTTGTTTCTAAGTGTGGAGACACTTTAGGAAACTTAGGATTGAAGAAACTATTCTAGAGAAGAATAAGGTACAGATTATGTGGAGCTGAATTGTTGCAACTTTGAAGCCCAAATCCAGTCTTGTTTATTGTTATAAATATGATGGATTTAACCTAGAATAGGCAGAGAATATACACGGCTGTTAGTGAGTACTAGGGTTTGTACTTTTGTGAGCCCCTATCGTATTGTGTAAATACCTGAGTTAGACTGTGTTATTGAGTTGTAATTGTTCAATCACTACTGTGATTGAAAGGGAATTGAGAAGGGTCTCATACCTAGGAGTGTCTTAGGTAGATATATAGCATGGGTAGTGATTAGGTGACAAGTTGTAAACGGTGGAGTTTAGCTTAGAATTAATACTGCTTAGTGGATTTTATTCTTGGCTTGGTAGCCCCCAGACGTAGGTGTTGTTGTTCACCGAACTGGGTTAACAATTCTTGTGTGTCTTTTTGCTTTCTGCTATTTGTATTCTGCTCCTTATTATCCTTGAGTGAGAAGCAGAGATCAAGTGCCACGACATCCTGTCCGACATCTTAGTGATCTACTTTACCAGAATTTCAATTGGTATCAGAGCAGACATCCTAATCTGTATCTGGGTGAGATTCAGGGATGATACTTTCTGGTTCAATGGATAAAGAAGGAGGAATGTTGAATAGACCACCCATACTTGATGGATCCAATTATGAATATTGGAAAGTGCGCATGGTGGCCTTCATCAAGTCCATGGATGGTAAAGCCTGGAAGTCTGTGGTCAAAGGGTGGGATCCACCTAAGGCTAAAGACAAGGATGGGAAGATTACTGATGAGCTAAAACCTGAGTAAGACTGGGATGATAAAGATGATAAGCTTGCTCAAGGTAATTCCAAAGCCTTGAATACCTTATTCAATGGTGTGGACAATAACACCTTCAGGCTAATCAAGAACTGCATTGTTGCAAAGGATGCCTGGGAAATCTTGAAGATTGCTCATGAAGGAACTTCTAGAGTTAAATACTCAAGACTTCAACTTCTCACCTCCAAGTTTGAGAACTTGAGGATGAAGGAGGATGAAAGTATTCAAGAATTTCATATGAATATTGTGGACATTTCCAATACTTCAAGTGATCTTGGAGAAAAGATTCTAGAAGCAAAGCTTGTCCAGAAAATCCTAAGATCTCTTCCTAAGAAGTTTGACATGAAGGTGACAGCCATCGAAGAGGCTCAAGATCTCAATACCTTGAAGGTAGATGAACTCATGGGTTCTCTACAAACTTTTGAAATGGCACTGAATAAGAAGACTGAGAAAAATAAATGCTTAGCCTTGGGGTCTAACCGAGATGAGGGTAAGACAAATTCCAAAGAAGAGATGTTAAAAGCCGTTGTGTTTATGGAGAAACAGTACAATCAATTACTGAAGAGGGTGAAGGGAGAGTCAAGAGCTAATGTCAAGACTCAGCCATTCAACAGCCATAAAAGGAATGACTTTGGAAGGAACTCCAAGTATGAAGATAATGATGACAAAGGAAAAGGGATTAAGTGCTTTGAATGTGAGGGATTTGGACACATTAAATATGAGTGTTCTACTTTTCTCAAGAAAGAAAAGAAAGGCTTTACTACATCTTGGTCTGAAGGTGATTCTGCAAGTGATGAAGAATCACCTAAAAACATTTCTACTCTTACAGGGGTATTTGGCTCTAATATAGAATCAGAAATTAGAGATCTCTCATAAAATGATCTGATCAACTCCTACAAGGAGCCGTACACAAGATGTGCTAAAGTATGTCAGCTAGGAGAGGAAGTTATTGTGCTTAACTCCAGACTTGACAATGTAACCAAAACTGTTAGAATGCTCAACAGCAGTTCTGATGTGCTAGATGAGATACTACAGTTTGAGAGGAATGTTGGAGATGTCAGAGGACTTGGTTACGATGATCAAGTAGTGATAAGCAAGAATAGATATCTAGGATGTAGTTCTGATCAGCCCAAAAGAAGACAAAAGGTGTCAAACAGAATGTTTCAACATCAGTTCAGACATCAGAAAAATACTTCAGGCAAAAAGAAGCAAGATTGGAAATGTCATTATTGTGGTAAGTATGGTCATATTAAACCTTTTGTCATCAATAAAAATGGCAGAAGAAGAAACAGTTTCAGTGATTAATAATGGTTTTTGAATAATTCATAGCTGAACACCAGTCAGGAACAAGTTTATCAATCAACCCAGCTTGTTGTACATGAGTAACAACACCCTGTTGAACAAGAATCATATAAAGAACCCTACCAAAAGGAATGAGAAAAAATAATTCCTCAGAAGAAAGCCTTCCTGTCCCCTTTTCTCTAGGCCTTAGATTGGTTCCCATAATTTGGTACCAGACTTTTGCCATAGGAGTAAGAGTAGAAGGACTTTTAGCAGGGCCTTTACTTTCATAGATGATGTGCATATGATTCACAAATCTATTGTTATGTCTGTAGATCTCAACTGTAACTCCATCTTCCTCATAGTTTATTGCTTGAGAGATGATTTTAGAGTTTATTACAACAGGGAAACTATAGACAACAGACAGAATCTGATAGTCATCTAGCTCATTCTGATGAACATGAGCGTTTGCCCGAAAATCTTTCACAAGATCTGGATAGATGGATCCATAAAGCATTGCAAAATATTCATCCCATTTCTGAAAATGAATATTTGATACTATCTATGAAAGATTATTCATCGTCAATTCATTGAATTCAGATGAATATTCCCTTAGAATATCTAGATCATGGATCTATCCTTTAATGGTTTTTTAAGACATTTTTAAGAAGAAATACTAGATTGAAGAATTGTGATCTCACAAAATTATCTTATATAGAAGATAACTCATAAAATCCGGAGAATATACATGCAACTATAAAATACATAGAATGCTAATTTATAAGCAAGTATTTATTAAATGTTTGGATGGTTATGAGTCTAAATAAAAATGATTTAGAATCTTTGCCAGTACAATCCTTTTAATGAACCAAATTTCAGAGAAGATTTGTAAACAAGAGTGATGGTCATGTCCCTTCAGTATTGAGATTTTCAGAGACAACTGTCTATCAAAGTTGTATTTCAAAAAGCTTTTAAGTATTAGAGCGTAAGACAAGGATCCTTATTTTATCAGAACTCAAGAATAGTCCAATAGTTAATTCAAAGCATATAGCAAGGAATTAAACAAATTACTTTCTGCTTTAAGCAAAGCAATCAAGGAAGAGAGAGATCGTATACCCCTTATCCAAGCTTTATAGACCATACTTAGAGACATATCAAAAAGAAACATTCCAACTGAAAACCATCAGAATCCAAAGATTCCTCCAATACTCCATTTAGAAGACAAACATTTATTCAGTGACAAAAACCATGTTCAGATTTTTCTTAATATAACCAAGTTGAGCAATAGCTAAGGGTTTTGTAAAAATATCAACCCATTGACGTTCATAATTAATAAACTGAATATCTATAACACCCTTCTGAACATAGTCTCTTATAAAATGATATTTTATTTCAATATGATTGGTTCTAAAATATTGAATTGGATTCTTTGTTAGACAGATAGCAGCAGTGTTATCGCAAAGGATAGGAATATTGTTTCCAAAAGCCGGATAATCTTCAAGTTGATATTTCATCCATAGTAGTTGAGTACAACAATTGGAAACTGAAATGTATTCTGCTTTTGCTGTAGACAGAGCAACTGTTGCTTGTCTTTTACTACCCCAAGAGATAAGGCTTTCACCTATGAATTGACAAGTTCCACTAGTGGATTTCCTTTCAATTCTATCTCCGGCATAGTCAGCATCACAGAATCCAACCATCTGTCATACCCCAAATTTGTCCTACATGTATATTGCCTTCATCTGTATTTTTGTCTACTAACCCTTACTCAAAAATC
This sequence comes from Lathyrus tuberosus, assembly GCA_022829125.1. NCBI lineage: Eukaryota > Viridiplantae > Streptophyta > Magnoliopsida > Fabales > Fabaceae > Lathyrus > Lathyrus tuberosus. The sequence continues at coordinate 4,435,735 of JALAZF010000301.1, read as the reverse complement.
TAAAAATATTGTTGAGGATATCAAGTCAGGTGTATGTGCAGTATGGATTGAGGTTCATCTGGTTTGACCTAATCTTGGTCAGACAAGAATGTATTTCATGATTAAAGCCAGGGTGTGCACAATTCAAGTGGTGTGTGTCTGAAGTTTCAATTAGGGTTTTTGTGCCAATTCAGGTCAATTGTGTATGGATCAAGTTGTCAGGTTGTATCAAGTTATCAGTGCCTCATGGTTAAGGATCATCAGAGATTAGTGCATTTTCAATTAGGGTTTTGGACAGTACAATTCATATTTCAAGTCATATTCTTCTAATTTCATTGTTTCAAGGCCTTAATGCATTTGAAGATCCAAATCGCTTCATTTTCATTTTTTTCAAGATTAATTCAAGGATTATTGGAGTGTAGTGGTGGGTTAAGTTCATTCAAGGTGCACATTTGTGGTTTTAAGTTGAGAACTCCTGATTCAAGAGTGGATTTGAAAAACCGAGGCTTATCAAAGGAGTAATTCGAACCCATTATTCATTCTTCGTTATTCATTATCCAATTTCATTTCATTATCCATTTTGTTCCTAAATCCATTATCCATATGTATCCACAAATTCATTTTTTCCATGTCCATAACCCTTTTCAATTATATTATGTTTCTAACCAATTTCCACTTTTCAAACCCACTTCAAATTTCCATATCCAAAATCCATTTGCCCATTACAAATCAATGTTCAAAATTCAAAGGCTCGTCTTTTGTGAACAAAGTCCATTTTTACCAAGAGTTCATTACCACTTCTTGTTATTACCATTTTTTCAATTTTAGGGTCCATTACTACTTAATAAGCCCATTCAAAAATACCACAATTTACACAAGTTTCTTTTTTTTTCAAACAAGCTCATGTGATTGTCCATGTTAAAAATTACATCATAAAAAAATAAGGAAAAAATGCTAGCCAATCCATGATACAACACAACAAGATTGCCAAGTTTATTTACACACTGCCATAACAATAACATACAAACCATGAGCTGAAACGTGAAATAATTAAACACACAGCATGAACCAATTGCCTACCAAATTGTACAACATGATACACAATACACCCTCTGGTCACTATTATAAACAAATTTATCTTTTTGTGATACATTTGATTATTAATGTATCTACCGACCAAACCCATTCTTTTAGGTCGATTTGGATGGATTTTATTGGGTTTGTTAGGCTTACCCAACCCATGTACACCCCAGCGCACCTGTATGAGACAGCAACAAATCACGCAAATTACTACAACAACCTTCCAAGCCTTCACTTGGCCCCACAATTGCAATTCATAACCTGTAACTGAAATTTCCACAAAACGGCACACCTCGTACGACCTAATAAGAGGGAAAAAAGGCACATTTCTTCCTCCACTTTCTCCTATAAAAACAACGCATATCTCCCTCGTTTCTCCAAGCCTCAGAGCCAACGAAGTCATGACAAAATCCCTCTAAACCTCATTCCTAATTCCTTCTTCAATCTTCTTAATACTCAATCAAACCAACCCTTCAAACCTTCATCATTCTAAACCCCACTACATTCTTCTTCTTCAACCCAAAATCATAACAACAAACAACAACTTAACCAAACGAAAAAAGGGAAAGGAGATGAAGAGAGTGAGATGAAACACAAACCTGTACAAACCTGAAACGAGATTTTGAGACGGAAGAAGCAGTTGCAAGCGATCGAGAGAAAGGAGCGATTGCACACGTGAAGGTTGGGACGATACGGTTTCTGTGTTGATTTTGCTTTGAAAAAAATTTTGATGAAGGGCTTCCATGGCCGTTTTTCTTCTCTCTGTTTATGACTCTTGCTGATGATGCCATTACTTTTGTTTTTTGTATTTTTTTTTTAAATGTCATGTTGTTGTGTTTAAAGAAAGTGGACCGAGTTTGTGTTGGTCGGTGGATGATGGGCTGTCTCAAACCCATATGATTCCTGGTATCCACCACCCTAATATATTATGCGCCACCCTGCCCCTTGTTGTTTTTGGATTCATAAGGCCCATGTTGGTTTCCTAAACAAACCTTTGAATCTGTTCATGCACTCCATTGTCCTTTTTTCTACATCTTTATCTTTATCTTTTTATTTTTTTCTATTTTCTTAGCATTTTCTTTTTATTTTATTTTCTCAAAAAGTATTTTAAATACTTGTTCAATAATGTGGTTGGTTCTTGATTTTATGATTTCATGTTTTTTTTCATTTTTTTTTATTGATTTTCATTTCAGTTTTTTTTTTTTTTTTTTGGTTTATGAAGTCTTTAATATCGTGAATATTGGTTATTAAAGTTGTTTAAACTTCATTATTTCAAATCTGTAGGAAATGATCCTTTGGATTATTTTCTATATTTTAGAATCATGATAGGTTACCTTCGATTAATCGATGGAAGTTCTTGATTAAGACGAGACCGTCCTCTTTTTCTTTTCGTGTGGCGCGATTCTGAGAGACTGATCTACATATCATTTCTCTATTGTGTTTTAGCACAAACATTGTTATTGACCGGCCTCCCATAATATGATCTTACTCGTAGATCGTGCTACGATTGCTTAACATAGCGCTACATTGGACCCGATTCGAAAAGTGATCATCCGATCAATGACAGTTAACAACTAACAACTAACTTTAATATTATCTTGCTTTATCTTTCTGTCTATATATCACTGTTCTAATATTATTCATATCTTATTGTTCATATTCATCTTGTCATCTTCATCTTATCTTGTTCATCTCATTCTGAAAAAAAACAAAAACATGATAAAATTATTGAAACCCTAAAAGACTTTCAAGTGGTGGACTGTGGATACTATCTTTGGCATAATGGAGTTGAGACTTTATACAGAAACCCTAGCAATGGAGCTGTGGATTTTGGTTATCTCTATTCTCTATTAATTTGTCTTAGGACATATTCTGGACTGGGCCGAGGACTACTACTCGGTCGAGCAGGCCCAACCCACACATTCTGGGATGGCCCAACAAGGGCCTTTTGGACCGACCGATGTCGGGCACTTGCGCCTCCCCCCTATGACGTCGAGCACACGCATGACACGGGCGTCGGGCAGGGCATTGGACCTCCCCGAGTTCGTTCATCCTCGACACTCCTATGCTCCTCCCTGCGAGGAGCCACCTCCTTCTCACACAAGAGTCCTCCCCGCGAGGACACGTTCATATGTAACCGCCCCACTCCCGATGGAATCGGTCTGCCCTAATTCCGGAGATTTAGGAACGGTTACCCCAGGGCGAAGACCACGTGCTGGTCTTCACTATGCCACGTAAGCCCTGGCAGTTACTTGGATTGGGCCTGGCAATTCAGCCCAATGCAAGTAACCGTTGGCCCCGCGCTGGGGGCTCTCTATAAGTACCCTCTCACTTGAGAGGGTCAGGTTATGTTCACTTCTACTTTCACTTCTGTACTTGCTTTTTCTCTGACAACCACCTTACTTGAGCGTCGGAGTACCTTGCAGGTACACCCCCCCGACCGTCTTTCAACCTCACCAGAGCTGAAGTTCAACAGACGTCGTTGGCCACCAGAAACTGTCTGATCCAGGTACGATCAGTGGCGCCGTCTGTGGGAAATTTATAAGTGTAATACCCCAAAATTTGCTCTCCCCTTTTGGCATCATAGCATGGCATTATCATTTAGCATATCACATCCACCTCATTAACATTGCATTGCATTTAACATAGAAAAATGAAGCATGGCATCCTTCTTACCATCAGGGCATGTGATCAGGTGGAAGGTGGACAATCAAAGGATCATTCAAAGCACAAAAAGGTCAATCAAGTTGCCTCTGTGCAAGCCAAGAGGTCTCTCATGTCTCATACTATCTCAATTGATCTTCCAAAACCTTAAGGAGGTGAGATTCAATAGGAGATTGAAGCATTACATCCTACACTATGCAAGAGGTTCAAAAATTGAAGGAAAACCCTCAAGTGAGATAGCTCATTGATCCAAAATCATCCTCAAATGGTATATCTCATCATCCTTTAAGAAGGTACACAACATACTCTGAGGAATTTGAAATTGAAGACTGCACATTTTTCTCCTAGGAGATGGGCACCAAAACTAGGGTTTCCCATTAAATCAGGGAATCTTTGATTTTTTGGACAAAACTTGATGTCATGGTATTCCATATGTCCTTAAGTGTATGTATGTGGAAAATTGCATTTCAATTGGTTTTAGAAGTGGTTCAATTGGAAGAAAGATCAAAAATCAGGGAATTTGGGGCCAAGTCAAATAATCAGAGGAAAAAGTCAACTCTTGACTTTTTGAGGCCAAATTCATGAAATTCATGTTACATATGTCCAATGTACAAAATTTGGTCAAGAAACTCCAAAGGAATCATGAAAAAATCAAGATGTGAAAAGTTGCCATTTTTGGATGAAGTAGGGTTGCTAAAAAAGGCAAGTTTTGGCCATTTTTGCATCAGAGTTTGAACCAAGGCCATTTAAATTTGGAGCACCAAATGAAAAATCCACTCTGCCTCAATGAAAGATCTTGTTTTAAGCTTCAAATCCATGTGTAGAACATCTCCATTGGATAAAAATTGAGAGAGATATGATTGATCAAAGTTGGAGGAAAGTAGGTCCAAAACTAGGTCATGACCAAGATTTTCAGGGCACGCGCGCAGTCATTTTTACAAACACTTGGTGGGCCAAATGTATTGATCAATTACTCATGATTAGAGGCTTCAAATGGAAAATCTTTCAACATCAAAATTGTTCCTCTATGTGAGATATTCAAAGTTGGTGTTTATCAATTTTTCATCTGATCAAAGGTCAAGAAGTTATGTTGAGTCCAATGTGCTTTGATCACGCTGAAAACCTAGGGGCCATGTTACCTTGTCAACCAACCTTGGCCACGCCCTCATACCAGTTCCAAACCTATGTGTTATAGGTCATTTTTCAACCTCTTCCAAGCATCATTTCATTTCATTTTTCGTACCAAACATGTAGCATTACATCTCCTCTTTCCAATGACTCCTAAAACACACCAATTCATTCATTGAGTAGAGAGAAAAACTTCCTCAAACCACCTCATGTTGATACTGATGCATTGACAGACTGGTGCACGATTTTGGTTCACACACACCCCAAACACTTCATCACATCAGCTTTCCACATTAAACCAAACACACATGACTTACACATTGCACACTTGCCTTGGCATACATGAGAATGGAAAGAAACAAACTTGCTGAGCAAGTTTCTGCTACAACCAGCCGTGCCTTCATTTTCTTTTCACCTCCACCATAGCATATCATGAGTTGCCATCACCATATCATTGCTCTCCCTAACTAACTTGACTCAGTTAGTTAGGGATGACTCACTCAAACCACCATGACTCAGTTAATTCACTCAGCTTAACCCTGGTTAGCTCCCCCTATAAAACAGATTTCACCCTATTCTTTCTTCCCTAGCTTCATTTTTCTCATTTTTCACTTCAAAACACTTCAAACTCTCCCTCACATTCTCTCTACTTTCCCTCTGATTTCACACGAGCTTCACCATCTTCCCTTCATCTACTTCATCTTCATCATCATCAATGGCATTGGATTGAAGTTTTCTACACAGTCCTCAAGGTTTTGGAAGCATTGTTCAACATTGAATCTCTCTGCTCTCAAGACCACTGGTTATATAGCATTCATTTTGCTAAGTTTGTGAAGCTCCAAGGTTGAAGAAGAAGCTAAGATCTCTGGTTTTCTGAAGAGTACTTCCAAATCTCCAATATTCAGGTACGAGTTTCATCCATTATAGACTTGATGTGAGTTTGTTTTCAGGTTCTTGCAGCTTCTTATAAGCTCAAGAACTTGCCTGGCTAGTTGATAGGCCTTTAGAGGCATAGACCAAATGTTAGGGCAAATCTGTTTCCGTTGGATTCTCTCATATCATGAATTGTTTGTGCATTTGGTTCTTGAATTCGTGTTCTACCTTAGTTCCTCTTTCTATTGGTATACGTTTTGTGGATTTCTGGAGAAATCAAGGTTGCAGACGGTGGTGAGTGACCGGAGAAGGTGACCGGAGGTCCCTCTCCGGCCGGTGGCTTCATGTTAGGGTTTTATGACCAGTTTGAATGTGATCCGTTGGATGAGCGTGATCTAATGGCTACCATGCTGCCAACACATAAAAATTCATGTGCATGTCACGTGATTCTTCTGATTTCATTTTTAAACATTGTGTGGCATGGTACATGGTAGCTATGGTGAACATTCATGCACATGCGTGAGATTAGGTTACTTTGACTTTGGTTTGACTGTGACTTGATCCAATGGCCATGAGTGAGTCAATTTTGTTGACTGAGATTCCATGCTTGTTAGTATGTTCTGCGCGCTTATTGGACCTAAGACAGATTGTTATTTACACCCCACGCTTCTAAGGCCCAAACGAATTGAACTATGGATTTGCTATGGTTGCACCCCATTCATATTGTATTTCATATTTTATTTTCATTTTTGCTACACGTTTCATAATTAATTTTTAAAAATATCAAATGGTATCATAAAATTCCACAAAAATTCATGTGTATTCTTAAAACATTTAGGAAATTTTTCATGATTTTATTTTCTGATTTTATGACCATTTTGCCCCTGTTCCATTATTTTTTTGAATTTCCATTTGTATGCATACTTAATGTGACATATGATTTTGTGCATTTTTGTTCTTGATCATAAAAAATGATTTTGAGGCCTTTCTTTTTGCATTGTGGTCACAACATGTTGAGGTATGTTTGAGATTTATGAGATGATTTTTAAGTCTTTTTTGGATGACTTTTGATGTGTTGCTTTGAGCATGAATACATGAAACTTCCATGAGACTTTGACCTAATGGTTGAGTGACTTTGGTTCTGATTCATTGCTTGTGGACTTGATATGTTAATGGCATGTGTTTAAGGTGTTTGATTGGTGAAAGTCATAATTTTTGAAGCATGTTTGCTATTTGTTTGAAGCATGAAGTTTAACTTGTTCATTTTGTGAATGCATGCCTCATGTTTGGTTTGCTTGATCATGAAGGCACTTGTGCCATGAGTTGTGGTTTTGTTTGAGGATGTATAGCATGTTAATTGACTTCTGATTGTGACATTTGGGTTTCATCTTTGCATGTTTGATGTTTATCTTGCACCTTAAGTCACTTGTTTCACAAGTATGAACCACATTCACATCACTTCACCTCTTCTTCTTTGCTTCTTGTTGGATTGAGATTTTGTTTGCATGATTTGGTATGCTCATTTAGGATAACATTAGGTTGTGTAAATATGAGTTACATTCTGACTTGGAAGCATGTATAGCATTTAATCTCATTTTACTTTGTTTGTCAACTTGTTTGAATTTGATTTGTTCATTATACTTTCTTACTTTACTTGTAAGTGATTGTGCTAACCATGTAGGGGCTTTGGTAAGTTTCAATTGAGTGTGGATAAGGAATCCACATTCAACTTCTATCCTTTCTCTTTTACAATTCCATTTTGTGTTTTGTTAAGCACTTATGTGTTTTCTTTTAATAACTCATTACTTTCCCTTTTGAATTACAATCCATCTTCTACTTGGGAAGTGAATTGTTTAATTCTTTCTTTCTTTAGATTTTAGGTTGAAACCTCACAAACCTTTAGGATCACTCCCTTAACTAATCAATTAGGATTGAGTCTTAGTCCATATAGATTTTTACCTTTACCCTCTCTTGAGTCTTCTATCTTCTCATCTCAAAGAAAATTCAAAACATATAATAAAGGTAGGCATTTATTGCATTTAGGCCTTTCATATAAAGAAAAGGTTATAAGGGGTCTTCTCTTATAATCTTAGAATGTATAGCATATAGCCCATCTTGGGTCAATGTGTTAAACATTTGATCTTGTATGAGGGACTTAAATGCAATACTTGTTGAAGGTACAAATAAAAAACACTTCTTCATTTCTTAATCAACAAAACACTTAATAAACACAAGTATGCTAGTGTGTTTGAGCCTTGACAATTGGAACTAAGTGTGGGGGTCTTCTTCACTCTTAGTGTGCATTCTTACCCATTCCGTCTTGGAATGTGAGAATGTACACATTCCAATGACTAAGATTCAGATACACTATCATATGCAAACAAATGAAAAAACTTCTAAAAGGCAAAAACAAACAATAACGTCTTTCCTTCGGGAATTCTTTTCTCATCTCATTCATTCTCAACGCACGAACGCGCTTCTACTCGTTCTCTTGCAAGATGGTAACGCACTCGGACCAGCGAGCCTGCAACACCTGAGCTAGAACGTAAGCCGTTCTCTAAAAAACACAATCCATCCCCAGTGAGGGGAACTACGTCGCTCTGATTCTCATGTTCCCGATGAGATACGTAGGCAGTGGGGTAGGGCCCATGCGAGCACTTCTTTTATTTTCCCTACATTTGTTTCTCGTTCCTGTTCCATTCTTTCTCCTTTCTTTCTTTCAGTTCCTTTTCCAGTATCTTTTCTTTACACCCTTTGATCGAGACAAGCAAGCGTGGATCCCATCGGGTACGATGGACGTGAGGGGGTGCTAATACCTTCCTCTCGCGTAACCGACTCCCGAACCCATTTCTCTTGGTCGCGAGACCATGCTTTTCCTTTCTCTCAGGTTTACGCGGTGTTTCCTTTCCCTCTCATGGGATAAATACACATTGCTGGCGACTCTGTTTCGGTGCCACTTTCGCGTTTGTACTAGGATGAAAATCCCGGGAGCGACAGCTGGCGACTCTGCTGGGGACAGGTTGACCTATTGCTGGTCCATCCTAAGCGAGTCAATCCTAGCGCTTGTTTGCTTTTCTTTCATTGGGTGTTTCCTGTTGTGCTTTATTTTGCTGTTTATTTACTTTACAGTATTTACTGCATTTTAGCATTACATATCATATATTATATTGTGCTGCACTGTTTTGTCTGTTTGGCGGGATGGGATTTCTGAGAGATAAGCCCATTACACAGGCTTGAGTATACACTTAGAATTAGAGTGGAGAGTAGTGGGACCTACGTGCCGTTTGGAGTGCGTTGGGTGTTCACGAAATTCACAGCTAGATGAGGCTATCTTGGGACACGTCGTGGCATACGCATCTTGCGTATTCCAGGATGTAGATCTAGAGAGCTGTCGACTCTAGTGACCGATCATGAGGACCTTAGTGGAAATATCCCTCTTTAGTGGTGACAATGGCAGACCACATTCTGTGGCAAACCCATTCGCACCCGAGGGCCCACTTTGGAACTTGCATAGGATGACCTTTATTTTCTAAGGGGAGTCAGTGGACGACCTCTTTGATTGGCATAGCATTGTATCCTACGGGCTGAATGTGCTATTGCTTCTCAAACCTCCGAAGCTGACAAGCCTTATTTTCTAAGAACCACATGTGAGCATGGGCGGGATGTTTACAGGTTTGCAGGAAACCCAGCCTCCTACCTACCTTACTCGTGATTCTATGATGATTTCAGACATTGTATCCTATGACAGTGATTTAAGTGTTCATCTCAGATATTGCCAGACTCAGTACAGAGACACAGTGCACACAGTTCAATACAGACACCGACACTTGATTACCTGATCACATGCCCTTTTGCATTGCATTATCATATCATAACAGTTATGTTTGTCATTTTCAGGTGCATAATACATTTCTGATTCCAATCCATGGGTTCAACAGAGATCGTCGCCGAGAGAAAGAACAATGTGTCTTACAAGTTTCCAGATCCTGTCTTGGATTCATTGCTCAAAGTTATAGATATGGCTGGTCCGGGTATTCTTGATAGGTTTCAGAAGAGCTACGGGAATTTGGTTGGGATGGTCCGTACAATCACCAAGTATGAACATGATGCTTTGCACACTCTGCTGCAGTTCTACGAGCCTTCGTTGAGGTGCTTTCTTTTTTCAGATTACATTTTGATGCCAACACTGGAAGAATTCTCATTTATTTTGGGAATTCCGATTACGTCGGCAATACCATTCTTCTCTGGTAGTTCTCCCAGCGTAAAAGAAATTGCTGCTGCTTTACAAATGGATCAGGCAGTGATAAAGAGTGGTGTGAACAGTAAAAATGGAGTTAGCGGATTTCATTTAGAATTTCTGTCTGGACGGGCCCAGGAGGCTGCAAGTGCTAAAAATTGGACGGTTTACAATTCCATTCTGGCTCTCTGCATATATGGCCTAGTTTTCTTTCCCAATCAGCAAGACTTTGTGGATATGCAAGCGACAAGAGTTTTCGTTCTTAAAAATCCGGTCCCTACTTTGTTAGGAGATTTTTATCATTCTGTGCACTATAAGAATGAGAAAAGGAGGGGAGGATCTGTTAGTTGTTGCACTCCACTGCTGAGTCATTGGTTTTTCAAACATTTGCCTCAGACAGGTGCCTTTGTGGAAACCAAAGATGTGGCGAAATGGTCTAAACGATTGATGAGTTTAACTGCTGATAACATTGTATGGTTTGACCACCGGTTATTGAGAATAGAGCTTGTCACAAGATGCGGAAATTTTCCAAATGTGCCTTTGATTGGCAGAAAAGGAGGGATCAATTATAATCCAGTTTTGGCCATCCGACAGTTTGGGTATGCTTCCAGGGATCCTCCTACAGAGCAAGATGTGGAAGAATCTTTATTCTTTACAGGAACTAAAGATGCGAAGGTGGTAGAAGTAGTGAATGCTTGGAAAGATAAGCACAAAATTGGAAAAGCAGTTTTTGGAAAAGGAGATTGTAGATCTTATCCTGAATATGACAGGTGGATTGAAACGAAAGTAAAGGAATTGCTTTTACCCTTTTCAAGGGGACCTCTTTTATGTGCAGTACAGCCAGAACAACCCACTATGGTGGCTATTGAAGAATGTGAGAAGTGGAAGAAAATGGTCAGAGAGTTGCAGATAGAGAATTCTGGAATGAGCAGATGTCTTCAGAAAGCTCTAGCTGACAACAAAGAGTTGGAAAAGAGAGCCTTGAAAGCGGAAAAAACCTTGGCTGACAAAGAGGAAGATTTTGATGACCGAGCTCGGTACTTTCGGAAACTTACTTTGGGAGCAGATGACACTAGTCAGGCTCACAAGATTACAAAACAGGCTTTAGCCCGAAGCAAGGATTCATTAGCTCAACTTCGTCAAGCTTGGGATGAAGTCAGAATTGAAAATGCCGAGTTAAAGGATCAGTCGAAGACTAAAGACGAGGAGCTTAAAAAGGCACATGAGCAGAGGAGAAAGTATCGGGAAAGCCTCGGTAAGAGTCAAGAACAGTTAGAAGAAGCTAGAAGCCAGTTGAAGAATACCAAGAAAGAGCTTGAAGACGTCATGATAGAAAGGGAGATACTCAAGACGCAAGCCGGCATAAAGAGACACAAAGGAGTGTGTGATGACGAAGCTCTGATGCTGCATATGGGTTCTTTAAATGAAGCTCTTGAGAAAAGGGATGTCTTGATCAAAGAAATGATTGAAAAGCCGAATCACCAGCGTACCCGTATACTTTTTGAGGAAATCAAGTATTCAAGTGATAAGCTGAAGGGTGTGGAATTGTCAGATTGATGTGCTTTTCCCTGTATTTTGTTGTTAATGGATACCATCAGGCTTGTTGATGGATCCATTTCTTCCTTGTATTGCATTTGCGGTTGAACCTTTCTTAAATGTACTTGAATATTTTATTGAATGAGTATGAGCAGTTTTATTCAGAATTATTCTTTATCAGATAGCTGCGCACAAGCACATGACCACGACACGTCTCTTTATATCACAATTTCTAGTCTTCAGATTTCTGTGGTTGGATTGGAATCAGGGTATAAAGCACCTAGGAAATGACAAACATAGCATTGCATGGCATTGCATATCATTTTGCATTTTGTTACTTGCTTTTCAGGTACTCGTTGCGGGGTCTCTAACCTTTATTTGGTTTCAGGCAGTATAGCGGAGAGTCATATTCACCGATATTCGACGCGAAGGAATCAAGTAAGAATCATGGATCAAGTGCAAAGTGATTTGGCGGAAATGAGGGCGCGTATGGACCAGTTCATGACCCTCATGACTGGCATGGCGCAAAATCAGGAGAGACTGAGGCTTCTGGTAGAGCGTCCCGACAATGGGCCCGAAGGTGATCATCATGACAATTCACAGGGACACGGCATCCCTCCTCCCGGTGGTAACCCTCCTCCTGGTGGTAACAATCGGGGTAATGGAAATGGTAGGCATGCTGGTGTTACTCTTGAAGATACTCTGGAAGACCAATTTACTCTGCTGGATGCTGATGTGGGTAATCAAGGGGATCGAAGGTATGATGAGTTAGCAGAGAAGATCAGGGCCATAGAATGCAAGAACTCTATGGGTATTGATGTTACCAGCTTGGGGCTGGTATCAGGAGTCAGAATTCCCCCTAAATTCAAACCTCCTACTTTTGATAAGTATCACGGCAATGCGTGTCCCCAAACGCATCTTCAAGCTTACTTTGGGAAGATTTCAGCCCATACTGATGACGAGAAGCTATGGATGCACTATTTTCAGGACAGTCTGGCGGGGGCGTCTTTGACCTGGTACATGAAGTTGAGTAGAGCTGCTGTGAAGAATTGGAAAGATCTGGCAGAAGCGTTCCTGAAGCAATACCAGTATAATATTGACATGGCGCCCAACCGCACTCAATTGCAGGGGTTGTCACAAAATGCCAAGGAGAGTTTCAAAGAATATGCACAGAGGTGGAGGGAAATGGCTGCCCAGGTTCAACCTCCCTTATCAGACAGAGAAATGGCAGATATGTTCATGGGCACCTTGCAAGGGGCCTATCTGGATAGATTAGCTGCTTGTCCGTCAACTGGATTTGCTGATATTGTGATTGCGGGAGAAAGAATAGAAAGTCTGTTAAAGCTTGGAAAGATCCAGGATGTGAGTGGGGCTGGCTCTTCGGGGACGAAGAAACCGTTTGCTAGTAACCAGAAAAGAAGAGAAGGTGATACGAATGCTGTGTTTAGAGGACGAGGCAGAGGGCGTTCTCGAGCTTATTATCAGGTAGATGCTGTGACAATCCCCACACCGTCTGTTCAGAAACAACAACCCCAACAACAAGTTCAACAGCAACAACCTTTTTTCCAGCAAAGGTCTAGACAGAGGGATCGTAAGATGGATCCTCTCCCTATGACTTATGCCGCGCTGTTGCCCCGGCTACTCGAGTTAAAGTTGGTAGAACTCCGTACTATGAAAGCTCCGGTTGCCGGAAACCTGCCACCTAACTTCGATGCTAATGCTCGTTGTGAGTTCCACTCAGGTGCTCAGGGGCACTCCATTGAAAAATGCTGGGCTTTCCATCATAAAGTACAAGATTTGATTGATGCTAAAGCCATCAATTTCTCTCCCGCTCCTAATATTACTCAGCATCCCATGCCTGATCATAGCGCAGCAAATGTGTACGCTATTGAAGATGGGAGGAGATTGAATCTGGTGACAGATATCCGTCAAGTGAAAACTTCTTTGTTGGTTGTAAAAGATCGTTTATTGAAGGGACAGGTGTTCCCGGGCTGTAATCAAGATTGCTTTGAGTGTATGAATCAGGAGAACGGCTGTGATAAGTTGAAGATGGGTTTACAGAATCTGATCGATGAAGGATGTCTACAGTTCGATAGAGTCGTGAAAGACACTGATGAGATATCAACCGTGACCATCTATTACACTCCCGCTGAGATTCAAATGCCGGTCAATGCAGTTCCCGTGGCGAGTGTTGCGCCAGAAGGGCCCAGTCCTGTCACTATCACGGTGCCAGGACCAATTCCGTTCACATCCACGAAAGCTATCCCATGGCACTATGGGGCAGATGTATATTACGAAGGTAAAAAGCAGGAAGTTGAGTCATCAGTCAGACCAAGTGTTGATAATGTAGGGGGTGTAGGGGGCTTTACAAGGAGTGGAAGGTTGTTCGCTCCCCAGACCTTGAGAAGTGATAAGGAGGTAGAAGCTGCAGCAAAGGCTAAGGGTAAACAGGTGGTTGAAAGTGCGCCTACACCTGAAGCAGAGACAAAGATTACTTTTGATAAGGAAATGGAAGAATTTATGAAGATAATCAAGAAAAGCGATTATAAGATTGTGGACCAACTGAATCAGACCCCTTCAAAGATTTCAATCCTGTCACTATTGATGTGCTCTGATGCGCACCGACAGGCGTTGTTGAGAGTGTTGAAGAGTGCGTACGTGCCACAAGAAATTACTGTTAATCAGCTCGAGGGCGTAATCTCCAATGTTAATGTCAGCCATGGCTTGGGCTTTACAAGTAGAGATTTGACTGTTGAAGGAAGAAACCATAATAAGGCTTTGCATATCACGATGGAGTGTAAGGGCGCAGTGTTATCTCATGTACTGGTAGACACTGGTTCATCACTCAATGTCTTGCCCAAGAAGGCATTAATGAAGCTGGAAGTTGACGGTTTGATCTTAAGGCCTAGTGAATTGGTGGTCAGAGCATTCGATGGAACTAGACGATCTGTGTTTGGTGAGGTGGAATTGCCCGTACAAATTGGACCACAGGTATTCAAATCCACGTTCCATGTAATGGACATACAACCTGCATATAGCTGCCTATTGGGACGCCCTTGGATTCACGGAGCCGGGGCTGTTACTTCTACTCTACATCAAAAGCTGAAGTATGAGTTTGAAGGGCAGGTTGTGACAGTGTGTGGGGAAGAAGACATCTTTGTGAGTCACTTGTCCACGTTCAAGTACATTGAAATGGATGGGGAAATTCATGAGATGCTGTGCCAATCATTTGAAGCAGTCAATATTGACGATGCACCTGAGTCTTCTTCTGTACCAGTTGGGGCTGGTACCTCCATTTCATCTTACAAACAAGCTGTCGAAGTCGTTAGGGCAGGCAACGCCCAAGGTTGGGGCAGGTTGATAGAGACCCCAATGAAGGAAGACAAATTTGGTATTGGTTATCATCCTTCTACAACTTCAGATGCGGGGAGCAGGGGACCCATTACTTTCAATAGTGGGGGAATTATCTACATGGACCAGTCTTGTGCAGCCACGGAGGATAGTGTTGACAGTAATTGTGACCTGGACAACTGGGTACGCCCTCATGCTTCGGGACAACAAGTGCAGAACTGGTTCGTTGAGGAAGTCATCCGGGTTACTCTTCAGACAGAGTAATTTTTCTTTGTTTTTTCTAACCATAATGCATGACAAAATCTTGCGCTCTGCCCAAGGCGTATAGATTCATTTGTAGGGCCACCATGGTTGCATTTGCAATGTTTAATCATTAATAAAGGACGTTTTGCAATCAAATTTTGTTCTCTGTCTTTCAGTTTTTATTTTTTGCACAAAAAAATAAAATGGCAATGTTTCATTTTCTTTTGTTTTGCTTAAAAATAAATTCTAAAATAAGGCATGAACACGTTCATGCAGACTTGATCCTCCGGATACCACTGATAACGATTTTGATATGGCCATGTATGACTTTGACAATCCGATTTATCAAGCCGAAGAAGGGGATGAGAAAGATTGTGAACTCCCTGAAGAACTGGCCAGATTGTTGAAACAGGAGGAAAGGGTCATCCAGCCTCATCAGGAGACTGTAGAAATCATCAATATTGGTACCAAGGACGCCAAGAAAGAGATCAGGATTGGTGCCAGCTTGCAAGCAGATGTGAAGCAAATTCTGACGGAAATGTTGCGCGAGTATGTTGACGTCTTCGCCTGGTCGTATCAAGACATGCCGGGGTTGGATACGGATATTGTCGTGCACAGGCTACCATTGAGAGAAGAATGTCCGCCAGTCAAGCAGAAACTTCGTCGGACTCACCCCGACATGGCTTTAAAGATTAAGGAGGAAGTCCAGAAGCAGTGGGACGCTGGTTTTCTTGCTGTGACAAAGTATCCGCCATGGGTAGCCAACATCGTGCCAGTACCGAAGAAAGATGGAAAAGTGAGAATGTGTGTGGATTATCGAGATCTTAATAAAGCTAGCCCGAAAGATGATTTTCCACTACCTCATATTGATGTGCTGGTCGATAATACAGCTCAGTTTTCAGTGTTCTCATTTATGGACGGTTTCTCCGGGTACAACCAGATCAAGATGGCACCTGAAGATATGGAAAAGACCACGTTCATTACTCCGTGGGGTACTTATTGTTATAAAGTAATGCCTTTTGGGTTGAAAAACGCAGGGGCAACGTACCAGCGGGCGATGGTGACATTGTTTCATGACTTGATTCATAAGGAGATCGAATGTTATGTAGATGATATGATTGCCAAGTCGAGAACAGAAGAGGAACATCTGGTTAACCTGAAAAAGCTGTTTGAAAGGTTGAGAAAGTTCCGTCTGAGATTAAATCCAAACAAGTGCACGTTTGGGGTACGTTCTGGAAAGTTGCTAGGTTTCATTGTGAGCGAAAGAGGAATCGAGGTTGATCCTGCCAAGGTGAAAGCAATACAAGAAATGCCTGAACCGAGAACAGAAAAAGAGGTTCGTGGTTTCTTGGGTAGATTGAACTACATTGCAAGGTTCATATCTCACCTAACAGCCACGTGTGAGCCAATATTTAAATTGTTAAGGAAAGATCAAACGGTCAGGTGGAATGACGATTGCCAATTGGCATTCGATAAGATAAAAGAATACTTGCAGGAACCTCCGATTCTAATGCCTCCAGTTGAAGGGAGACCGCTGATAATGTATCTGACAGTGCTTGAAGGTTCCATGGGTTGTGTTCTCGGTCAACATGACGAGACAGGTAGGAAGGAGCATGCTATTTACTACCTGAGCAAAAAGTTCAATGATTGTGAGTCCCGATACTCAATGCTTGAAAAGACATGCTGTGCGCTTGCATGGGCCGCTAAGCGATTAAGGCAATATATGGTTAGGCACACGACCTTGTTGATTTCAAAAATGGATCCTATCAAGTATATTTTCGAGAAACCAGCATTGACAGGCAGAGTTGCACGGTGGCAAATGGTCTTGACAGAGTATGACATTCAGTACACTTCACAAAAGGCCATCAAAGGAAGTATCTTGTCTGACTATCTTGCGCAACAGCCGATTGATGATTACCAACCCATGAAGTTTGACTTCCCTGATGAGGACATCATGTTTCTCAAAGCTAAAGACTGCGAGGAACCACTTCCGGAGGAGGGGCCAGACCCTGAATCCAAATGGAGTCTGATGTTTGATGGGGCTGTCAATATGAATGGGTGCGGAGTTGGAGCAGTTCTTATCACGCCGGAAGGTGTTCATATGCCTTTCACTGCCCGAATAACTTTCGGGTGCACCAACAATGAAGCAGAGTACGAAGCTTGTATAATGGGGATCGAGGAGGCGATTAATCTACGGATTAAAACCCTTGATATATTCGGTGATTCAGCTTTGGTAATCAATCAAGTGAAAGGGAGTTGGTACACGCACCAAGCAAATCTAGTGCCGTATAGAGATTATACGAGGAGATTGCTGACATTTTTCACAACAGTGAAACTGTACCACATTCCTCGAGATGAGAATAGGTTCGCTGATGCCTTGGCCACTCTGTCTTCCATGATCAAAGTGCAAGGATGGAACCATGTACCTAAGATTGAGGTATCCCGCCTTGACAGACCAGCATTTGTGTTTGCGGTCGATGCAACGTCTGATGACAAGCCATGGTTTCATGATATTAAGTGTTTCTTGAAAAGTCAAGAGTACCCGTCAGGGGCATCGTCCAAAGACAGGAAGACGTTGAGAAGGTTAGCTGGTAGTTTCTTCTTGAACAAAGATGGCGTGCTGTATAAAAGAAATTTTGACACGGTCCTGCTTAGATGTGTGGATAGACATGAAGCAGACTTGTTGATGATTGAAGTGCACGAAGGCTCTTTCGGTACTCACGCCGGAGGGCAGGCAATGGCTAAAAAGTTGTTAAGGTCGGGATATTACTGGTTGACTATGGAGTCAGATTGTTGCAAATATGCCCGCAAATGCCATAAATGCCAGATCTACGCAGATAAAGTGCATGTACCTCCAAATCCGTTGAGTATCATGTCGTCGCCTTGGCCGTTTGCCATGTGGGGCATTGATATGATCGGAAAGATTGAGCCTACAGCTTCCAATGGTCATCGTTTCATCTTGGTGGCAATTGATTACTTCACCAAATGGGTTGAAGCTGCATCCTATGCCAATGTTACAAAACAAGTGGTCGCTCGTTTCTTAAAACGGGATATCATTTGCCGATATGGAGTTCCCGAAAGAATCATTACTGATAATGGTTCTAATTTGAACAATAAGATGATGGTTGAGTTATGTCGGGACTTCAAAATCGAACATCACAATTCTTCCCCGTACCGCCCAAAGATGAATGGCGCGGTCGAAGCGGCCAACAAAAATATCAAGAAGATTGTACAGAAGATGGTTGTCACGTACAAAGATTGGCATGAGATGTTGCCATTTGCTTTGCATGGGTATCGAACGTCGGTACGCACGTCCACTGGGGCAACCCCCTTCTCACTTGTATATGGTATGGAGGCAGTGCTACCGGTTGAAGTAGAGATTCCGTCCCTCAGAGTTATGATGGATGTTAAGCTAGATGAAGCTGAATGGGTACGAGCCAGATTTGATCAGTTGAGCCTTATTGAGGAAAAGCGATTGGCGGCTGTATGTCATGGGCAACTATACCAGCGCAGAATGAAGCAGGCATTTGACCAAAAGGTGCGTCCTCGGGTTTACAAAGTCGGAGATGTGGTACTCAAAAGGATCCTTCCTCCCAATACAGATCACAGGGGCAAATGGACTCCTAATTATGAAGGTCCATTCGTGGTTAAAAGGGTCTTTTCGGGCGGAGCTTTATTGCTTACAACCATGGATGGCGAAGACTTTTCATCCCCTGTCAACTCGGACGTAGTCAAAAAATACTTCGCATGAATAGACCCGCTGGATAATAAAAATAAAAAATCCAGGCAAAAAAGGGCATCCCGGCGAACCAAAAACAGAATAAGGTTCGGGCAAAAATTAGGGATATAATTGAAAAAATTGTACACCCGGTAAGTTGAAAACCCGAAAGGGCAACTTAGGCAAAAAAGGGTATCCTGGTGGATCGAAAACCTGAAAGGGCGGTCTACACAAAAGAGGGATTTAAGCGAATGACTACGGTTTGAGTTACCTGTACCCCATTATTGTTTGAACAACTGACGTTCTGAAGAATAGGAATCGGTCTGATCATTCCTCAGAAGGCAAGGTCGGGGAGTTTTGAAGACATACTGGTCATAACAGAATGGAAACTCAGTGGAATTCCGTTTTCACATTGCCGTTAGGATAGTTTCTTTTCTCAATTTTCAGCGATCACCTCTTTCCAGGGATTGCTTCCAGATGTAATTGCCTATTCTGGGCTCTCAGTCAATAAATTGAATTTCAATAAAAAGCTTTCTATTTTTGTTTTATTGCTTTGTTTGCAAAAACGTCCTAATTGTTGATAAAACATTGCATTTGAAAACATGGCAGCCTTGCAATAACATGCGCAGAAAAAATATTTGAAATTACTTCGAATGTTGAATACTCCCGGATGGTGGATTCTAGCCACGCAATATTCGGGGCATGTGGGCATATTCTTTTGTTGCAGGTAGCAGGTGCAGATGATTTTAAGCACAAGACTAGCAATAAATCACTCCACGCAAAAGACTGGGGCAATTATGGGTAAGGAGATCGGCGTTCATCGGGTCGATCTCAGCGAATTAAGTTCAACTGGGTACCGTTGTATCTTATTAAGTCGATTCTCTCATTCAGTACTTCCAACAACTACAAGCTTTTCTGTGTCAATAACGGTCACAGGTTCCCCAAAAGAGTGGTCTCGTCGACACCGAAACTGATGGTCATTATCCCCAGCGAAGTCACAAGAGTTTGAAGAGGCTAGATCTTCTGTAAAATCCTCTTATGACATCCTCTTCGGGGACGAATTGTTGTTTTGTCCAAGCATGGGGCATGTTTGGTTCCCCAGCATGAAGTGTTGATCATCCCCAGTAGAGTTTGAGGACAGTGGGTCTTCTGTAAAATCCTCTCAAAAGGCATTCCCCAGCACGAGACGTTTTAAAGCAGTTTCCTCCAACAGAGTTTGTTATAAACTCGCCATCCCCAACGGAATTGTCTAAGGGAAGGCTCGCCTAACATGGGGCATTGTAGTACTTATCCTAAGCTCGATAGTCACATTCTTCAGCAGACTACTGTGGATTTGCTTTGGGTTTCCCCAACAGATCTCTAATGACTCTTCGTAGCAAGTTGCAGGGGAATGTTCTAACCAGGATTTGCATATCCCTGGCAGAGTAGCCCTGATATCCAGCAAGATCGTATCTCTGGTCATGGTATCCCCACAAATGTCAGCATCGAATCTTGTCAGCAATACTCCCCAGCTGAGTTGTCGTTCTCCCCGCAGAGGTTTATAAGATCGGCAGAATCTATTCCTCAACAAGGATGGCACAGTCTTTCCCCAGCCGGGTCAGAAGGTTGATAATCCCTATAAAGGATTTTGGGTTGAATAAATCCCCAAGCAGAGTTTTAATGGCTCATTTCCCCAGCAGGACGTCATTCAAAAATTCTCATCCCCAGCGGAGTTGCTGTGACTAGAATCCAGCCCCAAACAGATGGAATAATTCCTGGCAGAGTCATCATTCCCTCATATCTTAAAGTCCAATTTATTGTTGGCAAGCTTGACAATTCGAAGCAGACGGATTGTTCATCCATTCGCCAGCAGAGATATTATCCTCTCAGGAACCTCTAAAGTCAAGTCATTGATCATTGTTCCTCAGCAGAATCAGCAGAGATGTCTGACACGGATGCAGAGAGTAATACAATTTTGCAAATTCTTAAAGTCCAACAGTGGATTGGCGAAAGGTCCATCTAAGGGTGGCAAATTCTAAAAGTCCAACAGTGGATTGGCGAAAAGTCCGTCTTCGGGTGGCAAAAGTCCAACAGTGGATTGGCAAAAGTCCGTCTTCGGGTGGCAAAAGTCCAACAGTGGATTGGCAAAAGTCCGTCTTCGGGTGGCAAAAGTCCAACAGTGGATTGGCAAAAGTCCATCTTCGGGTGGCAAAGCAGCTAAAAGTCCAACAGTGGATTGGCGAAAGGTCCATCTAAGGGTGGCATATTCTAAAAGTCCAACAGTGGATTGGCAAAAGTCCATCTTCGGGTGGCACGAAGCTGCAAAGTCCACCAGTAGTGTGGCAGGCCAGTAGTCGTCTGGAGTTGCATAAAAGACATTATTAAAGTCCACCAGTAGCGTGGCAGGCCAGTAGTCGTCTGGAGTTGCATAAAAGACATTATTAAAGTCCACCAGTAGTGTGGCAAGCCAGTAGTCGTCTGGCGTCGTTCAAAAGGACATTATTAAAGACCACCAGTAGTGTGGCAGGCCAGTAGTCGTCTGGAGTTGCATAAAAGACATTATTAAAGTCCACCAGCAGCGTGGCAAGCCAGTAGTCGTCTGGCATCGTTCAAAAGACAGTTTTCTCCGACAATGTTTCATTGAAGATTCAAGCCAGCAATGTCGTGGAAGTTTCTTCCTCATCATCCAGAGCAAATTTTTGGTTATATTTGGTATTCAATCACTATATACCTTGAAAGTCCGAAAGCAATTGCTTTCAGGCATTCAGGTCTACAGCGCTTGAATAGGGGCAGCTGTAATACCCCAAAATTTGCTCTCCCCTTTTGGCATCATAGCATGGCATTATCATTTAGCATATCACATCCACCTCATTAACATTGCATTGTATTTAACATAGAAAAATGAAGCATGGCATCCTTCTTACCATCAGGGCATGTGATCAGGTGGAAGGTGGACAATCAAAGGATCATTCAAAGCACAAAAAGGTCAATCAAGTTGCCTCTGTGCAAGCCAAGAGGTCTCTCATGTCTCATACTATCTCAATTGATCTTCCAAAACCTTAAGGAGGTGAGATTCAATAGGAGATTGAAGCATTACATCCTACACTATGCAAGAGGTTCAAAAATTGAAGGAAAACCCTCAAGTGAGATAGCTCATTGATCCAAAATCATCCTCAAATGGTATATCTCATCATCCTTTAAGAAGGTACACAACATACTCTGAGGAATTTGAAATTGAAGACTGCACATTTTTCTCCTAGGAGATGGGCACCAAAACTAGGGTTTCCCATTAAATCAGGGAATCTTTGATTTTTTGGACAAAACTTGATGTCATGGTATTCCATATGTCCTTAAGTGTATGTATGTGGAAAATTGCATTTCAATTGGTTTTAGAAGTGGTTCAATTGGAAGAAAGATCAAAAATCAGGGAATTTGGGGCCAAGTCAAATAATCAGAGGAAAAAGTCAACTCTTGACTTTTTGAGGCCAAATTCATGAAATTCATGTTACATATGTCCAATGTACAAAATTTGGTCAAGAAACTCCAAAGGAATCATGAAAAAATCAAGATGTGAAAAGTTGCCATTTTTGGATGAAGTAGGGTTGCTAAAAAAGGCAAGTTTTGGCCATTTTTGCATCAGAGTTTGAACCAAGGCCATTTAAATTTGGAGCACCAAATGAAAAATCCACTCTGCCTCAATGAAAGATCTTGTTTTAAGCTTCAAATCCATGTGTAGAACATCTCCATTGGATAAAAATTGAGAGAGATATGATTGATCAAAGTTGGAGGAAAGTAGGTCCAAAACTAGGTCATGACCAAGATTTTCAGGGCACGCGCGCAGTCATTTTTACAAACACTTGGTGGGCCAAATGTATTGATCAATTACTCATGATTAGAGGCTTCAAATGGAAAATCTTTCAACATCAAAATTGTTCCTCTATGTGAGATATTCAAAGTTGGTGTTTATCAATTTTTCATCTGATCAAAGGTCAAGAAGTTATGTTGAGTCCAATGTGCTTTGATCACGCTGAAAACCTAGGGGCCATGTTACCTTGTCAACCAACCTTGGCCACGCCCTCATACCAGTTCCAAACCTATGTGTTATAGGTCATTTTTCAACCTCTTCCAAGCATCATTTCATTTCATTTTTCGTACCAAACATGTAGCATTACATCTCCTCTTTCCAATGACTCCTAAAACACACCAATTCATTCATTGAGTAGAGAGAAAAACTTCCTCAAACCACCTCATGTTGATACTGATGCATTGACAGACTGGTGCACGATTTTGGTTCACACACACCCCAAACACTTCATCACATCAGCTTTCCACATTAAACCAAACACACATGACTTACACATTGCACACTTGCCTTGGCATACATGAGAATGGAAAGAAACAAACTTGCTGAGCAAGTTTCTGCTACAACCAGCCGTGCCTTCATTTTCTTTTCACCTCCACCATAGCATATCATGAGTTGCCATCACCATATCATTGCTCTCCCTAACTAACTTGACTCAGTTAGTTAGGGATGACTCACTCAAACCACCATGACTCAGTTAATTCACTCAGCTTAACCCTGGTTAGCTCCCCCTATAAAACAGATTTCACCCTATTCTTTCTTCCCTAGCTTCATTTTTCTCATTTTTCACTTCAAAACACTTCAAACTCTCCCTCACATTCTCTCTACTTTCCCTCTGATTTCACACGAGCTTCACCATCTTCCCTTCATCTACTTCATCTTCATCATCATCAATGGCATTGGATTGAAGTTTTCTACACAATCCTCAAGGTTTTGGAAGCATTGTTCAACATTGAATCTCTCTGCTCTCAAGACCACTGGTTATATAGCATTCATTTTGCTAAGTTTGTGAAGCTCCAAGGTTGAAGAAGAAGCTAAGATCTCTGGTTTTCTGAAGAGTACTTCCAAATCTCCAATATTCAGGTACGAGTTTCATCCATTATAGACTTGATGTGAGTTTGTTTTCAGGTTCTTGCAGCTTCTTATAAGCTCAAGAACTTGCCTGGCTAGTTGATAGGCCTTTAGAGGCATAGACCAAATGTTAGGGCAAATCTGTTTCCGTTGGATTCTCTCATATCATGAATTGTTTGTGCATTTGGTTCTTGAATTCGTGTTCTACCTTAGTTCCTCTTTCTATTGGTATACGTTTTGTGGATTTCTGGAGAAATCAAGGTTGCAGACGGTGGTGAGTGACCGGAGAAGGTGACCGGAGGTCCCTCTCCGGCCGGTGGCTTCATGTTAGGGTTTTATGACCAGTTTGAATGTGATCCGTTGGATGAGCGTGATCTAATGGCTACCATGCTGCCAACACATAAAAATTCATGTGCATGTCACGTGATTCTTCTGATTTCATTTTTAAACATTGTGTGGCATGGTACATGGTAGCTATGGTGAACATTCATGCACATGCGTGAGATTAGGTTACTTTGACTTTGGTTTGACTGTGACTTGATCCAATGGCCATGAGTGAGTCAATTTTGTTGACTGAGATTCCATGCTTGTTAGTATGTTCTGCGCGCTTATTGGACCTAAGACAGATTGTTATTTACACCCCACGCTTCTAAGGCCCAAACGAATTGAACTATGGATTTGCTATGGTTGCACCCCATTCATATTGTATTTCATATTTTATTTTCATTTTTGCTACACGTTTCATAATTAATTTTTAAAAATATCAAATGGTATCATAAAATTCCACAAAAATTCATGTGTATTCTTAAAACATTTAGGAAATTTTTCATGATTTTATTTTCTGATTTTATGACCATTTTGCCCCTGTTCCATTATTTTTTTGAATTTCCATTTGTATGCATACTTAATGTGACATATGATTTTGTGCATTTTTGTTCTTGATCATAAAAAATGATTTTGAGGCCTTTCTTTTTGCATTGTGGTCACAACATGTTGAGGTATGTTTGAGATTTATGAGATGATTTTTAAGTCTTTTTTGGATGACTTTTGATGTGTTGCTTTGAGCATGAATACATGAAACTTCCATGAGACTTTGACCTAATGGTTGAGTGACTTTGGTTCTGATTCATTGCTTGTGGACTTGATATGTTAATGGCATGTGTTTAAGGTGTTTGATTGGTGAAAGTCATAATTTTTGAAGCATGTTTGCTATTTGTTTGAAGCATGAAGTTTAACTTGTTCATTTTGTGAATGCATGCCTCATGTTTGGTTTGCTTGATCATGAAGGCACTTGTGCCATGAGTTGTGGTTTTGTTTGAGGATGTATAGCATGTTAATTGACTTCTGATTGTGACATTTGGGTTTCATCTTTGCATGTTTGATGTTTATCTTGCACCTTAAGTCACTTGTTTCACAAGTATGAACCACATTCACATCACTTCACCTCTTCTTCTTTGCTTCTTGTTGGATTGAGATTTTGTTTGCATGATTTGGTATGCTCATTTAGGATAACATTAGGTTGTGTAAATATGAGTTACATTCTGACTTGGAAGCATGTATAGCATTTAATCTCATTTTACTTTGTTTGTCAACTTGTTTGAATTTGATTTGTTCATTATACTTTCTTACTTTACTTGTAAGTGATTGTGCTAACCATGTAGGGGCTTTGGTAAGTTTCAATTGAGTGTGGATAAGGAATCCACATTCAACTTCTATCCTTTCTCTTTTACAATTCCATTTTGTGTTTTGTTAAGCACTTATGTGTTTTCTTTTAATAACTCATTACTTTCCCTTTTGAATTACAATCCATCTTCTACTTGGGAAGTGAATTGTTTAATTCTTTCTTTCTTTAGATTTTAGGTTGAAACCTCACAAACCTTTAGGATCACTCCCTTAACTAATCAATTAGGATTGAGTCTTAGTCCATATAGATTTTTACCTTTACCCTCTCTTGAGTCTTCTATCTTCTCATCTCAAAGAAAATTCAAAACATATAATAAAGGTAGGCATTTATTGCATTTAGGCCTTTCATATAAAGAAAAGGTTATAAGGGGTCTTCTCTTATAATCTTAGAATGTATAGCATATAGCCCATCTTGGGTCAATGTGTTAAACATTTGATCTTGTATGAGGGACTTAAATGCAATACTTGTTGAAGGTACAAATAAAAAACACTTCTTCATTTCTTAATCAACAAAACACTTAATAAACACAAGTATGCTAGTGTGTTTGAGCCTTGACAATTGGAACTAAGTGTGGGGGTCTTCTTCACTCTTAGTGTGCATTCTTACCCATTCCGTCTTGGAATGTGAGAATGTACACATTCCAATGACTAAGATTCAGATACACTATCATATGCAAACAAATGAAAAAACTTCTAAAAGGCAAAAACAAACAATAACGTCTTTCCTTCGGGAATTCTTTTCTCATCTCATTCATTCTCAACGCACGAACGCGCTTCTACTCGTTCTCTTGCAAGATGGTAACGCACTCGGACCAGCGAGCCTGCAACACCTGAGCTAGAACGTAAGCCGTTCTCTAAAAAACACAATCCATCCCCAGTGAGGGGAACTACGTCGCTCTGATTCTCATGTTCCCGATGAGATACGTAGGCAGTGGGGTAGGGCCCATGCGAGCACTTCTTTTATTTTCCCTACATTTGTTTCTCGTTCCTGTTCCATTCTTTCTCCTTTCTTTCTTTCAGTTCCTTTTCCAGTATCTTTTCTTTACACCCTTTGATCGAGACAAGCAAGCGTGGATCCCATCGGGTACGATGGACGTGAGGGGGTGCTAATACCTTCCTCTCGCGTAACCGACTCCCGAACCCATTTCTCTTGGTCGCGAGACCATGCTTTTCCTTTCTCTCAGGTTTACGCGGTGTTTCCTTTCCCTCTCATGGGATAAATACACATTGCTGGCGACTCTGTTTCGGTGCCACTTTCGCGTTTGTACTAGGATGAAAATCCCGGGAGCGACAATAAGCTTCCCCGTTTTTCTGCTCGATAAACCAAAGCTTTCTCCATTCATCACCAACATGGCCAATCCGACAGTTAACCAGGCTCTGAACACCGTGCTCGCACAACTTGAGAACGGGAACCACCATGAGGACGCCGTCATCCTCAACGGCGGCGAAGGCGACATAAGAGACGGGCAGACCGCCTCCCCGGACTCCCAAGATGTGGCTCACGACGCCGCCCGCCGGGACGATCAGCATGTCATTCCCCAACCAGTTGCTCCGTCGCCCAATGCGAACCCGAGCAGCTTGGCCCTGTTTGCATTGATCAACCAGACCAATCAGCTGATGGCGCAGCAGAACACCAGAATTAAAGCCTTGGAGCAAGGACGGGCACAACGATCTTCCCCGCGAAGTCATCGTCGTCCCCCGTCACCTCGCCGTTCTCCTTCCCCGCGAAGGACCCCTTTCAAAGAATCTCGGACCCCGTCGCCGGTACGCCAGGGTCGCCGACCGCGCCTCGAGCGCCCCCAGCCGACGATCTCCCAGAAACGCCCTCGTTCCCCGCCTCGGAAGGAACCCAGGGCCTCCAATACCTCCAAGAAGTCCAAGCAGACCGAAGAAAGACCAATGAACCGTTCGAGGAACTCCCCTCCACGGCACCATCGATCACCTTCGAGATCCCCGGCTGGTAGCGACGACGAGGACCAGAGTACCCCTTTGTCGTGGGAAATCATGAACGCCCCAATCCCTGCGGGCATGGAGAAACCCCCACCATTGGGGACCTATGACGGGCTGACCGACCCTGATGACCACGTGGAGAGTTTCGAAGCAATGCTCGACTTCCGAAATGTCAGGGGAGCCATCAGGTGCAGGCTGTTCCCCACCACCTTGCGGAAGGGAGCCATGACCTGGTACAAGGGTCTGGAACATGGGTCGATCACGTCATGGAAGCAACTGAAGCTACGCTTCACTAAACACTTCACCGCGTCTCGTCGACACCCGAAGACGGAGGCTGCCCTAAAAAGCATCTTCCAAGGGAGGAACGAATCTCTTCGAAACTACATCGAGAGGTTTAACAAAGAAGCCGTCGAGGTCCATACGACTGACGACATGAAGAAATATTTAATTATCCATGGACTGCGTGCCGGGTCTGACTTTGCCAAATCCATCGGCCTCCGAAGACCCCGGCGTCTCGAGGACCTTCTCGCGCGAGCTCAGAAGTATATCGAACTTGAGGAGACGGAAGTAGCTCAGATCGCCCTGGAGACGAGACGCAGAGAGGGCCCCCGCGGCCACAAAGATGAAGACTCATCTCCTCGACGAGGAGGAGAAAGAAAGAAAGAGAACCGCAACCGTGACCCTCGGGAACCGTGCGGACCGGCCGGCCAGTTCACGGAGTACACCCCGCTCAACACTCCCCGGGCTCGAATCCTCTCCGAATGCCAGAATTCCGAGTTTGTGAAAGGAGGAGTTCGCTTCCCGAAACCCGCTGCTCCCAAATCAAACGTCAACAAATCAAAGTACTGCAGATTCTACCGGAGCCATGGGCATGTGACAGAAGATTGCATCCATCTCAAGGATGTAATTGAAATTCTCATCAAAGAGGGGCACTTGAAGAAATATGCCCAAAAGAGCGACCCTCCTCGTCCGAGCTCACGGGAAGCGCAGAATGTCGAGGAGACAACACCTCCTCCCAGCGACAACTAGCTTCAGGTCACCCTCAGCGTCACTCGACCCGAGGACTTCTTCGTCCCCCCGATCATTGAGGGCGAAGAAGCAATCCGCAACATGTGGGCGACCTTCCCCGACGAGGACCCCGTCACTGCCCGCAGTACCTGGGAAGGCTTCCCTAAAGCAATGGTCATCTCCGGAGGTGGTCCCGAGAAATTATCGGTTGGATCAATCAAGCGAAAGTTTGACGAACTGGAGTCCGCGACGTCGGCGAAGGCGACCACCCTCGAGAAAGTGCGGGGAAACTCCAATCCCATCACCTTCTACCTCGAGGAACTCCCCGGGGGAGCACCAAACGCCACTATCCCCCTCCTGATCAGGATGCAGATGGAGAACTTTGACGTTCGAAGGATCCTAGTCGACCAGGGGAGCTCGTTCGACATCATGTACGCCCATCTGTTCGGGACCCTTCAGCTCGACGAGAGGCACCTGACCCCGTACGTCGGTTCAGATCTACAGGGGTTCAATGGAACCACCACCAGACCATGGGGTTACGTGGAGCTAATGGTTACATTTGGGGCCGAAGACACTGCCTGACAGGTGAAGATCCGTTTCCTGGTGGTCGACTGCCCGTCCCTTTACAACTGCATCCTCGGGAGGACCACCCTGGCCGAGCTCACGGCGGTACCGTCAACGGTCCACCTCAAAATGAAGTACTACACGACCAGGGGTCGAGTAGTGACGATGCACGGGGACATCGACGCTGCCAGAAGGTGCTTCGACGCCGCCATCAAAGGCCTAAGCTCCATCGGCCCCAAACCCAAGACCGTGGCCAAGCCACCCCAGGATGCCGAACAGGTACCTCTCCCGTGCGTCAACGCGGTCGACCTCGACAGCAGGTTCTCCGGCGAGCCCGACGAAGACAGAGTCGAAGATCTCAACCACCAGGCGGAGAACAATGGGCAGCCTCTCCACCCAGCGCGCCCCATCCCAGATGGAGACTTCGAGCTCGTGACCCTCGGGGGCGATCCAGACCGCAACGTGAAGATTGGCACTGGGATCCCCGACCTGGCAAAGGAGCAGCTGAAAGCATGTCTGAGGGAGAATGCTGACCTCTTCGCGTGGAGCGCATCCGAGATGCCTGGCCTCGACCCCGAGGTGGCTTGCCATCAGCTCGCAGTAGATCCGGCTGCTAGGGCCATAGCATAACGTAGGCGTAAGCAGTCTCCCGAGAAAACGGAGGCTGCTGAAAAAGCTGTAAAAGACCTCTTAGAGGCAAACTTTATTTCGGAAGCCAAATACACGACATGGCTATCCAACGTTGTACTTGTTAAAAAGAATAATGGAAAATAGAGAATGTGTGTTGATTATACTGATCTTAACCGGGCTTGCCCGAAAGACTGTTATCCCTTGCCCAACATCGACCAACTGGTCGACAACTCTGCAGGTTACAAACTACTATCTTTCATGGACGCTTACTCGGGATACAACCAAATTCCCATGGACAAGGTCGACAAACAACACACGGCCTTCATGACCGCGTCGAGCAACTACTATTACAACGTAATGCCCTTCGGCCTGAAGAATGCCAGTGCGACCTATCAGCGGATGATGAACAAGGTTTTCCGGGCTGAAATCGGCGACATGCTCGAAGTCTACATGGACGACATGATCGTCAAGTTTGCAGAAGAAGTCGACCACGTCGCGCACCTCAAGAAGGTGTTCGACACGGCGAGGAGGTGCCGCATGAGGTTTAACCCCGACAAGTGCACCTTCGGAGCCCGGGCAGGGAAGTTCCTTGGATTTTACCTCACAGAACGAGGAATCGAGGCAAACCCCAACAAGTGTAGGGCTTTCTCCGAGCTCCCTACCCCGGACTCAAAGAAGTCGATACAATAATTGAACGGGATGCTCACCGCCCTTTCCCGCTTCGTCACCAAATCCGCATAGTACGCACTCCCATTTTTCAAACTTCTCCGACAAAAAGCAGAGTTTGATTGGAGCGAGGAGTGCGAGCAGGCACTCGTCCACTTAAAACAGGTCTTATCACAGCCCCCGGTCCTCTCACGGCCTGAGAACGGGGAAACACTCTTCTTGTATCTTGCGATCACGAGTGAGGCAGTCAGCTCCGTCCTCATTCGGGAAACCTCGGACGGGCAGAAGCCAGTTTACTTCACGAGCAAAGCCCTCCAAGGCCCCGAGCTCAGATATCAGCAGATTGAGAAAGTCGCCCTGGGCCTCGTCACCGCGGCCAGGAGGCTACGCCACTACTTCCTCGCCCATACCGTTGTCGTAAGGACCGAACAACCTATAAGGTAGCTCCTCGGACGACCGGACATGGCAGGGAGGATGCTCAGGTGGTCACTCGAGCTCGCCGAGTTTGACATCCAATACGAAGGAAGGAAAGCCCTGAAGGCACAGGTATTGGCCGACTTTGTAGCAGAGATGACCGTCCCGGAACCTTCGACCAACGGGTCATAGAAATGGACGATCTATGTCGACGGAGCATCCAGCCCGAAGGGAAGCGGGGCGGGCATCATCCTCGAAAATGAGGAAGGCATCCTGATCGAGGTATCCCTCGAACTATCCTTCCCGACATCGAACAACCAAGCCGAATACGAGGCCTTCCTCGCAGGACTCCGGCTGGCTGAGGTCCTCGGCGCCAAGGAGATCAAACTTTTCACCGATTCCCAGCTTGTAGCCTCGCAAGTCCAAGGAGAGTACCAAGCCAAGAATGACAGCCTCATAGAATACTTGGCCTTAGTAAAAGAAAAGATGAAAAAGTTCACCTCCGCGGAAGTAACTCACATCCCCCGCGAGCACAACGCCCGAGCAGATGTCTTGTCGAAGTTGGCGAGCACAAAGAATAAAGGCGGGAACAAATCCGTCATACAAGAAGTGCTTTCCCGCCCGAGCATCGACAAACCGGCCATGGTTTCGGACATCAACGCCATAGGGGACAGCAACTGCTGGATGACCCCGGTATACGAATACCTCACGACGGGCAAACTGCCCGAAGATCCTAAAGAAGCAGGAATGGTCAAGAGGCGGGCGTGCTCGTACACTATAGTCGAGGATAAGCTATACCGGCGAGGGTTCTCTATCCCCCTCCTCAGGTGTGTCGAGGAGACTAAAGTCCCCGGCATTCTCCAGGAAATCCACGAGGGAATCAACGCCCAGCACCTCGGCGGCTGCTCATTAGCCCGTAAGGCGCTTCGAACGGGATACTACTGGCCCACCATGCAACAAGACGCCAAGGAACACGTCAAGAAGTGCGAGAGATGCCAGCGACACGGGGACATGCACCTCGCTCCTCCCAGCGAGCTTAAAACGCTATCATCCCCGTGGTCGTTCGCTTGGTGGGGAATGAACATCCTTGGCCTCTTCGTCGTAGGATCATACCAAAACAAATACCTCATCGTCGGGGTGGATTACTTCACGAAGTGGATCGAGGCAGAAGCATTGGCCAAAATCATCGCCTTTAACATACTGCGTTTTTACAAAAGAAACATCCTCGCCTGATTCGGCATGCCTTAAGCCATTGTCACCGACAACGGGACCCAGTTCACCGACAAGAACTTCCAAGACTTCGTCACCAAACTAGGCACGAAGCAGCACTTCACGTCGGTCGAGCACCCCCAAACAAACGGGCAGGCTGAGGCGGTGAACAGGGTAATCCTCTGAGGATTGAGACGTCGATTAGGCGACGCCAAACAAAGGTGGGTCGAGGAGCTACACAGCGTCCTCTGGGCCTACCGAACGACCCCACACTCCACGACCGGGGAGACCCCTTTCCGTTTGACCTACGAAACGGAAGCAGTGATCCCCGTGGAGATCAGGGAACCCTCGAGGAGGACAGAAGCCCCCCTCGACGGGGATGCGAACGATGAAGACTTGAGGGAAGAACTCGACTTCGTCGAGGAAACACGCTCGGTCGCTTCTCTCCGAGAAGCGTCACTTAAACAAAAAATAACACTACGTTATAACGACAAAGTTATCAAACGTGATTTTAAGGTAGGCACCCTCGTCCTACGCAGGAACCAAAAGAACTCGCGAGAAGGAAAACTCGCCGCGAACTGGGAGGGCCCGTACCGCGTCCGCAGGAAAACGGGGACGGGAGCCTACTTCCTCGAAAACCTGCATGGGGAAGAACTTGCTCGACCATGGAACGCTGAGAAGCTTAAACAGTACTACAGTTAAGCACTGCCCGCGGCTCACTAGCACCGCGATCACGGGGACACGCTTAGGTACGAGCGCGACACCCCTATACAGAACACGATGATCAGAGACCGCGTTGTGTGTGCGCGAGGACCTTTGATCCGACAGGGATACCTCGATCGAGGCCCACCGTCATCGTACCTACCGGGCATAACACCCAGCTCGCGATGGGAAGTTCATGCCACGAAGCTAAGACCTCGATCGAGCTCTTAGCCTCGTTGAAGTTCGGAATACACCTTCGGCCGCCCGACCAGCTCTCCACGCGGTCAGGGACTATCAAGGTCGAGCAAACCCAAAGCCTTAGTACTTATGAAAAAATAAAGTATAACAAATAATACATCACACACAATTTAAACCATGCAAACAGTACTGGCAAGCAAACAAGGGTGCATTAAAACGGGCGGAAGCCCAGTGTACAAATATTACAAAAGTCTAAAAAAAAAGCCCCTGGCACATACGCCGGGCACAAATATTACGATAGATCAAAACGGCTCGCAGGCCAACCAAAACCAAGATAAAAGCCTACTCAGCTGTAGTCTCGTCGGGCTCCTCATGCTCGTGAATCTCGTCCACCCGCATCGCCTGCACGATATGGCCATCCACCACCTCGGCATCGGGGTCAATCCCTTCAGTGACGAGGTCGGGGTTGAGGACCCGAAGCTGCTCCACGGCGTTCCTGAAGCCTATGCCAGCCACCTCGAGGTTGTCGTCCTCGGCTTCCCGGAGCTTCGCTATCAGCGCTGCCCGCGAAGTCAGCAACTTATCCTCCTCAGTCTCCTCCTCCGCAGGACGGACAACATCCTCCAACTGGTGACCCTCGACAAAAGGCGATCCCTCTCCGCCTCGATACCAGCGAGACGTTTCCGCTCCTCCTCAGCGCCTTTCAGCTTTTCCTCCAATTTATGCTGGAGCTCGACTTGGGCTTTGTTCTCACTTTTACAGTCGGCCAGCTCCTTCTCCACCTTCTCCATCTCGGCCGAGATGGTCTGGAAACTATCCCGCAGCTTTTGCAGCTCGCCAGCGGAGCACACCTCGTCATTCAGGACCAAGGCAGCCGCGCAAATCCTCATCACAGCAGAAATATCGTCCACCAGCGCCTTCCTCCGTGAAGCCTTGTCGACGCCTAGGATGGCCTGAGCTTCGGGGCCATCCATGCACAGCGAGTTATTCCCGGTGAAGAAGTTCGGCCTCGTATGACAGGGCGGGAGCATAAATTTTATGGCAGGCAGGCTCTCCTGCTCGGTGAGGTCGACGTCCACGGTGTTCTCGAGTCGTTGCCTCTTCGGGAAGTGCTGAGGGCTGAGGGAACCAGTGTCCTGGTGAGAGCCAGAGGAACCCACGGGTGTCGGGGATGGAGCGGGCTCATGCTGTCGAAGTTGCTCGACGCGACCCTTGTCACCTTTCTTCGCAGCACGATTGGCCTTCAACTTCTTGAATCGCTCCTCGGAGGTCGACATCTTGTCTGCAAAAAAGAAAACAAACATATCAGTGAACCAGAAATCGAGACACAAGAAAAAGAAAAAACAAGGGGCAAATTCGGAAGGTGTCTCCACCTAACAGCTCGAGAGCCTCCTCGTCGGAGAACGTCTCGAGGAGGGCCCTCGTGTTAATTAGATGGCGCTTTGTCAACACCCGTCCGTCGTCTCCGCGGACGAATTCCCCGTCCATCGTCACGAACTTGCCCCGGTTGAAGCTGTTGACGAACGCCACTATCCGCTCGTACGCCAATCGATCCCCCTCCCCGAGACGGCTGGGCTTGACCTTGTAGCTGTCCATCCCAAATTTGAAATGCGCTTCTATCCAGAACAATGGGAACTTAGACTTGAGGACCTCCTGTCGCCGACCATCTCTCTCCTCGACCTCTCGACGGTACATCGTGTTTACGGCCTCAAATGTGATCGGCCGCACGAGGTAGTACCGAAATTTGAAGTCGCGCACGGAGTCCAGGTAGGTGTGAAACAAGATGTTCACCTGCTTAAAGGATACCCAACCGTGCCTGCCGTCGATGGCCTGCCTCTGAAGATGGAAGATGCAAAAAAACAAGGGCACGGTGGCACCAATCCGCAAGTATTTACACACCAGCTTGAAGGCCCTGATGAAAGCTAGTGAGTTGGGATGGAGCTGGGAGGGGGCCAAGCGCAGCCAAGTGAATACGGCCTGTTGGAAATTTGTGAAGGGCAGGCGCCACCCCGCCTTGTCGAACATGAGCTCGTAGACGGGGAACCGCATCCCACTATACGTCGAGCAAATCATGTGGTACTCTCTTGGCCTAAATACGTTCCATGACTTGTCGGAGCCCACCAGGCGGTGCTCGACGGTGCAGAAAATATCGTCTTCGTCCCCGTCGACGAACAGGGACGGCATGTTTAAAGCCTCCTCATAGGCCCATTCGTCGGGCGACCTCTCCCCGCTGGTTGTCTCGGCCATAGGAGAGTCAGGCTCGTCGTAACTGTCCAACGATCCCACAGCCATGGGCAACGCGTCCATTTACCTAAAAAACAGAAGGAAATGGTGAATTCGATGACCCATATCAAATCCACCCCTCCACCGCTGATCAAGTGAAAGGGCGATGAGGGATCGTCGGGGAAGAGGAGATGTTTGACCCAGATCCTCGAGATAAACTTTGGTTCCCCGGGGACTCCATCCCTATTCCCCGTGGAATTCTATAAACGAATCAAGAAACATTCATCCCAGGACCCCGGGACATTCTTCATGACCCCGGGGATTTCATCACCCTTCCCCGCGAGATTCAACAACTAAACTATGAAATTCCGCCGTTTTCGCCGGATATTTCATGATTCTATGGGAACTTCATCGGTTCCCCATAAGAGTCACCCTACGAACGCAGAAAAAAGGAGAAAAAGGGAAGAAACTTACTTGAAATGCGCTTTTTTAGAGTTCCGGCATGGCGGACGTTGGAAGAGAACGGCGGAAGACGGCGGAAGCTAGCGGCGAAAGAACGGAGAAGGAAAGAATAGAGCGTCTGAGAGTGAAAGAGCAAACGGAGCAAATGAAACGAGGTGAGGCCTATTTATAGGACCCTCACGGAATTCAAAGAGTTTAGAGCACTTAAGTACGCTACACTAGGCTAGCCGCCCTAGGCAATGATTGCGTCTGCCACGTGGCACGCATGCGACTGTTCGCTCCCCAACACGCATCTCTCCTTTTGCCTCGACACTCAAGTTCAAACTTCTCGTATCCCCGCTGAGTCGAGCAAACTCAGACTGCCGCGCTCGAGTCTCCCCGACGAAACAGCCAGTGGATCCCTAACAAGTTATCCCTCCTCGCGGTCGCCTACTTCCCAGACATACTTATTGGCCCTTAAGTCATCACTCCAACACTTTGAAGCGACGACTTGGGGGGCTCCTGTTCTGGACTGGGCCGGGGACTGCTACTCGGTCGAGCAGGCCCAACCCACACATTCTGGGATGGCCCAACAAGGGCCTTTTGGACCGACCGATGTCGGGCACTTGCGCCTTCCCCCTATGACGTTGAGCACACGCATGAAACGTGCGTCGGGCAGGGCATTGGACCTCCCCGAGTTCGTTCATCCTCGACACTCCTATGCTCCTCCCTGCGATGAGCCACCTCCTTCTCACACAAGAGTCCTCCCCGCGAGGACACGTCTCTCCCCGACACGCAAGACCGCCTCCCCGCGAGGACACTTCATATGTAACCGCCCCACTCCTGATGGAATCGGTCTGCCCTAATTCCGGAGATTTAGGAACGGTTACCCCAGGGCAAAGACCACGTGCTGGTCTTCACTATGCCACGTAAGCCCTGGCAATTACTTGGATTGGGCCTGGCAATCCAGCCCAATGCAAGTAACCGTTGGCCCCGCGCTGGGGGCTCTCTATAAGTACCCTCTCACTTGAGAGGGTCAGGTTATGTTCACTTCTACTCTCACTTCTGTACTTGCTTTTTCTCTGACAACCACCTTACTTGAGCGTCGGAGTACCTTGCAGGTACACCCCCCGCCATCTTTCAACCTCACCGGAGCTGAAGTTCAACAGACATCGTTGGCCACCAGAAACTGTCTGATCCAGGTACGATCAGGACACTTTTGCACATCATTCATAGCTTACTCTTGGGCTTTCTTACAATGAGACTTATTTGATCAATTACTTCTAGTTGGTCATCTAAAAGGCTATGCCACTTTGCTAGTGCACATTTAGTTTATTTGGGTTGTTTACTTATTGTTTATTCCATCCCCATTTAAACAAATGTATCATCACTCCCATGACATGTAATAACTTTTACCGCTTTCTCTTTGCTTGCTAGTTGCTTAGGTTTCCCTAATTCAAGAATAAAATCAACCACACCTTTTTAAAAGATCACAAATAAGCTTGATCCAATGTCAAACATTTTCATAATAAATCAACTTAATAGGTTTCCATCATCATCAACCTTTCAACCAATCACACTCCATTTGCATTCACCCTTTGTAAGTCGATTGCCTTGTTCATCGCCATCGACCTTACCCAACACCTATACGATATCCTTTCCATTAGTCCTTACACCTCTTTGCACGCAAATTCAAACCTCGATCAAACTCGATTACTTTTCAAATCAATCAAAAACATTTTATCATATTCAAATACTATTTCATTAAAGGTGAAAATGAGGGGTTTAAATCTTTCAATTCCTCTCCTCGATTGTTTGGGTACGAGTTGCCTTTCTCATGTTTGAACAATTATCACCTCTAAAATAAACCAACAATCCATAGTCTCACGAACTACGAACGCTCCGATTCTTCATTTTCGTCCACATGAAGATACGTATGCACAGGGGCCTCAATCCTTGGCGAGCTACCTTTTCTTTTCTTTATCCAAAGCTTTTCCCGTAGTCTGAACTACGAACGCTCTGATTCTTCATTATCGTCCAAATGAAGATACATAGGCGCAGGGGCCTAAATCCTTGGCGAGCTACCTTTTCTTTTCTTTATCCAAACCTTTTCTCGTAGTCCAAACTATGAACACTCTGATTCTTCATTTTCGTCCAAATGAAGATACGTAGGCACAAGGGCCTCAATCCTTGGCGAGCTAACTTTTCTTTTCTTTATCCAAACCTTTTCCCGTAGTCCGAACTACGGATGCTCTGATTTCTCATTTCATAATGAGAACATGTAGGCACAAGGGCCTCAATCCTTGGCGAGCACCCTAATAAATAACCACTCATTTCCCTTTAGCAAACAAGATCCTTTACTCCTACCTTTTTTTTTGCATTACTCGCTTAGAAGAAAACAAATAACATTAGCTAACATTCATCACAAATCGAACTAAGAGGTTTCCGTTGAGTACAACGGACGTGAGGGATGCTAATACATTCCCTTTGCGTAATCGACTCTCGAACCTAGAATTTGGTTGCGATGACCATGTTCTGATCTCTTAGAAGTTTTCTCGATATTTTCCTATTCCTTCATTGGAATGAATAAAGTTTGGTGGAGACTCTGTTCGAACCATTTTTCCGCGTCCCATCGCAAAGGTCGTATTTTTTAGAGGTACGACACCAGCTTATAATATGAAGATTTCTTATAAAGAAGTCCAAGATTGATTGCTCCTTTCAGATACCTCAAGATCCTCTTAACAACTGTTAAGTGAGGTTCTCTATGATCTTATT
The DNA here is from genome assembly GCA_022829125.1 of Lathyrus tuberosus. Taxonomy (NCBI): domain Eukaryota; kingdom Viridiplantae; phylum Streptophyta; class Magnoliopsida; order Fabales; family Fabaceae; genus Lathyrus; species Lathyrus tuberosus. The sequence continues at coordinate 4,397,551 of JALAZF010000301.1, read as the reverse complement.
GGAATCTTGAACACAAACATATACTGAATAGAATATCAGGTCTTGAAGTAGTGAGATAGAGTAAATAACCTATAATACCTCGATATTTAGTTGGATCCACCTTAGCACTACATTCTTCATTATTTAGATTGCAAGTTGGATGAATAGGAGTTGACATGACTTTGCATTCATCAAGATTGAACTTTTCCAAGAGCTCTCTTGTGTACTTAGACTGGTGAACATAAATACCTTCAGACTTCTGATTAATTTGAATTCCAAGAAAGTATTTTAATTCCCCCATCATGCTCATCTCAAATTCAGCCTGCATAGTTTTAGAAAATTCTTGACAAAGAGATGCATTAGTTGAACCAAAAATTATGTCATCAACATAAATTTGAACAATCAAGATTTCTTCTTCTAGAGTTTTCCTAAATAGTGTAGTGTCAACCTTGCCATTAACACAACCATTTTCAAGCAGGAAATTATTCAATCCCTTATACCAAGTTCTTGGAGCCTGTTTGAGACCATATAGTGATTTCTTGAGCTTGTAGACAAAGTCTGGATGGTGTGGATATATAAATCCTGGAGGTTGCTTGACATACACTTCTTCAGTAATAACTCTGTCTAGAAAAGCACTTTTCACGTCCATTTGATAGAGTATATTGTCATGGTTGATGGCATAGGAGAGAAGAAGTCTTATGGCTTATAACCTTGCTACAAGAGCAAAAGTTTCAAAGAAGTCAATTCCCTCTTGCTGACTGTAGCCTTGAGCTACAAGTCTAGCTTTGTTCCTAACGACTTCTCCAAGTTCGTTAAGCTTGTTTCTGAAGATCCAGTTAGTCCCAATGATGTTTTTCTTCTGTGGTCTCACTACACCAAAAATGAGTTTAGACAACACCACTTTTACCAGCCGTTATTACCAAAAAGCGTTGTTTAAAATGACAAAATAACATACGACAACGCTTATGAACATAAGCGCCGGCTTAGGTTTCCACATAAGGCAACGCTTTATTGTATAAGTGTTGGTGTATGTTCAACAAAAAATAAAAAATAAAAAATAAAATAAAATTTACATATTTGGCAGCACTTTGCTTTAAGACAATGCTCAGTTTAAAAAGCGTTTCCTTAAGTGTGATATTAGCCAATGCTTTTTATTCAAAAAAAGCGCTTTGGTAGGTGTACTTTAGACAACACCCATAAATTTTAAGAAAAACGCAGTCTAAGATGAAAATTTTTAAAAAGGCACTTCACCCGTGCATATTAGAAAAAAAATTCTTTTTTAGAAAATATATCTAGGAGGATTCAAACCCCACACCTTTGGCCTCATAACACACTACTTTAACCAGCAGAGCATTTGGACTTTTGTTGTTTATTTTTGATTTTGTTATTCATATACACTAAACTAATAAAAAAATTAAAAAAAAATTATAAAACTCATTTTCCCTAAGATTCACAAATTAGACTCTAAAATTTAGAAAACCATTGAAACTCAAACGAAAACTTCAGAAAAACTCGCAACCCTCACCACCTCACCGTCACGGCAACAAAACCTAGCCACCTTTCCTAGTCATAAAAAGGTTTGATTTCCATTGTCGTTACATTTCTCGATTTGATTAGCTCATCTTGAACAAGTAATTATATCGCACAAATTTTCATTTCAGGGTTTCTCTATCTTGCTAGATTTCATAGATAACCCATGTTCTCCCCCAAATGTATTAGGATTTTATTTCTAGGTTTACCGTGTTGTTTTTGGAATGCCAAAATTCATTGTATGTTTTTACTGCAACTTGCAATTATTTGAATGCTGTAATATGACATTTGTGTTTAGTTGCTTGTTTTGCACACACCAAGATAAGCCTCTCGTCTGATTATAAGTTAATACAATACAATATGAAGCGACGTTATCATATGAGTAGTAAGGATTATCTTTTAAATCCTCTAACTATATTAAAACCACGAATCACTGTACTCTTGGAATGTGTATTCAACCTTGATTGGGTTTTTGAATTTGATGTGAAATTTTTTCAATCACAACACTGCAAACATTTGTTTGTTTTAAGCAATAACTGAAATTTTTTCAATCACAACACTGCAAACATTTGTTTGTTTTATGAATTTTCAAACATTTTTCAAAAATCACAACAATGGCAACCGGTTACCCTATAATGAGTAATCAATTACGCATTCATCCTGCGCAGACAGTAGCCAAAAATCCAATTGGGTAACCGGTTACCTCATATTGAGTAACCAGTTACTCAGTTCATTTTCTGCGTAAAACCATAATTTTTCTGCAAGTAACCGGTTACCCTATAATGAGTAACCGGTTACCACTGAGTCTGAGACCTAAAAACATGTTATTTTCAGCATCAAAACCCAATGGAACATCATCAAAATTCATGGAAACATCATAGCAAGTATTCTCGATTATTTCCACATACAACCCGACTATATTACTCGATTTATTCCATGTTTTATCCGTTAGAACATTGATTTTAGCCAATTTACTCATTTTCTCTCAAACTCTAACCTAAACTCAATCATGAAATTTCTAGAGCTTAGGGTATTTATCTAGAACCCACCTGATAATCGAAGAGGAGGTTGAAGAAGATGATGAACAAAATGATGATCAAAGTCTCTTCCCAAGCTTTTCCTCTTTCCCTTTTCTCTTTTCTTCCTGTCTCTTCTTTCTCCTTTTCTTCTTCTTTCTCAACTTTCCTTTTCTTTTTTCTCTATCTCTTACTAACAAATATTATATAATATAATCCAATAGAGTAAAATATCTCCAATTGATATTTTGTTATCTCAAACCAATATTAGAGTTACCATAAAATCCCCTCTTGGACTAATAATTAATGACCTGTCTCTTTCATTAAATAATCTACCTTTTCAGAGTTCACTAGTTGCTCTATTGATCCCAGTTGATAATACATAGAGCACTTAGAGGATTCCATTAATCAAATTATCCAAAGATAGAGTACACAAAAGCTCATATGATATCCAATTGAGCATTTAGATAATATGGGGTATTACAATACTAAATTTGGTGAGAGTAGTGGAATAAGTGGTTAGAAAGCCATTGAATCAGAATCCACTCAAAGCGGTGTTCAAACTCTATTGGTCAAGTCTGAATACTGAATTGAATCTGGCCAAACAAAAGAAAAAAAACAAAAAAAAAACATGGTATGTTCTTTTTTGGCTTATCTTTTGATTCAATGAAACATTTTGTTTAGATATAAATACAAAGTTTCTGTTAGATCTCTAGAGAAGTTCTTTTGAAAAATAGAACTTCAGAAAACTTTAAGAGGAAACTCTGTTGTATTTGTGTGTACTAACTGTCTTATCAAACTAGATGATGATCGGATGTATGAAAACAGTTTTCTCACTTTTGTGTTGATATTATTGCTTGTTAGCCATCTAAAAGAAGACAATTCAATATTCATCTATCCCTCATGACTCTTGTTTCAAGATAAAGTGCTAGTTCTGAATAGAATCTTAGAGACTTGTTTTTAACAGATGATATCTCTGTCTAAGTCTAGACTCACTAGACTCTGATGGTTGATAGCTTCTGAAAGTTGTCAGTTTCTGAGGTTCAGAAGAAGATTCTTTTTTACTGTCTTAAGCAGTTTAAGTAAAAAAATTTCTAAAACTTTTTTAATACTTAACCTTTCATAAAGGTGAAACTCGTCTGGTGGAATTGAAATATCTGCTGGATAAAGAACCTTTGGGTAATGATGTTTTCTCTTTTAGAACTTGTTGTTACTATTCCCTGTCTTGTGAAACATCATTGTGTCCTTTTTCTGACAAGATTCATATCTCTGTATGATTCTTGTTCAGTTTCTTTTCTTTCTTCTTCTTTTTCTCTTTCTTTTTTTCTTCTTGTTTGTGTGTTGATCAAACCAAACTTGAGATGATTTCTTTAGTTTATTCTCCTTTGAATCGGCTGATTATCATCAATGAAAAGGTTGTGGATTTTGATGAGTTGCTTAAGATTGGTTTCAACCTCTGGGAGACTGTGTCTAAACAAAGGTGGAATGGCTACTTTGAGATGCTATGTGGTTTCACTTATCCAAGTCTTGTCAAAGAGTTTTGGATCAATGCCTCCATTTTTTAGTTGAATTCTGAGTATGTTATTCTGTCTAAAGTAACTGGTGTTTCTATAACAATAACCTCTAAAGCGATTTCAAATGTGATCAATTGTGAGGATATTGGAGAAATCTCAGTAACTCTTGTTTGGGAACACTATCTTCCTATTTGGCATACCTTTGTAGATCCATCTAATACATCAGTGGTCTCTAATCTTCTTCCTGATGCTTTTGTTTGGAGTCAGATTCTGAGTTCAAACTTACTACCTAAGGATAGAGATTTAGACCAAGTGGACCATATTGAAAAAGATCTACTTCTACTTCTCAATTCAGATTTGAAGATTGATCTTCCTCAAGTTATGTTTGACCATCTGAAGAGGTCTCTTTCTTCTTTTGAAAATGGAAAGACCTTCTCCATACCTTTTGGACAAGTTATTTCTGAATTACTTGTTCAACAAGGGTTTAACATAAGTTCTGAGGCTAGTTCTTCCAAGATTTGGAAAGACAAGTTTGAAGTTATCATCGAAAGATTCTGATGTTAGATTTTCTGCATATTTATGCTTTGTATTGTTGTTGAAATCTTTGTATTGAGCATCTTATTAATAAATTATGAGTTTGTTCATGCTTGTGTTCAGTTTTAACTGATTAATATTTATTTGTGTTGTTCACTGAGAATCTGAAACAGATAAAAGAACTCAAATGTTTGCAACTTATTTTATTAATAAAAAGGAAGCTATTACAAGACAATTAGATTTTTCTAGTCTAATGGATGTGTCCTAAGGAACTCCCTAGGATCATCTGACATGTCTAAACTGTCTAAGAAATATTGCCAGTCTTCCTTAGCAAACTCCAAAGCCTCCTTCCTCAGTTTGTTTCCGCGTCTTGATCTAGAAGATCTTCTTCTTCTGTGTGTCTTCACAAAGGATGCTGAAGAGGAGAGCACTCCTGAAGCTATCTGCTTGCTTGCAGGTTCTTCAGCCGCTGCTTTGCTTTGATTTGCTTGAGTTGCTGCATTTAGTAGTGCTGCCTTCCTAAAATCTCTCTTTGGAACCCAGATTTGCTTTTGCTTATACATCTTGGTGTTTTAGGGATTAAGTGATGATGGAAGAAAGCTTACTAGAGTCCTTTTATATACATGTTACATTTATTGTCTTGAGTTTAATATTATTTAAGTACTGATTAAATTTAATTAGTATTTTAATGATAACTCTTGGTAATGTAATCTAAACATCTAACCTATTAAGATTCTCTGAATAATTATGAATTTATGTCTGATATGTTCTAACTGTCGTTTCTGTGTCAGTTTCACTTTGATAGTGTACCTTCAGAAAATCTAAAGAAAATTCTGGAATGTAAATGTATGCTAAATAAGCAAGTGGCCTGATAAACTTTTTTCATTAATTGAACAAAAGGATTACATTTTTTTTAAAACAAAAAAGGGGTACAAGATGATCTCTAGATTTGAACTCTAACTATTACATCATGTGCCCAACAGTGTCCACTGCTGTTATAGTCTACCTCATCATCTTCTGAATCAATCACTTCTTCCTCTCCTATGTCTGGGAAAGAGCGGTAGAACTACTTGTTGACCCTCCTTTTCTTCTTCCTTGGTCTCTTCATGCTTCTTCTCTGAGGTTTCAAGGCAGCTACTGTTGAACAACCTTCTGAAGGTCGTTCAGGTGCTACTGAAGTAGCCTCTTCAGAATCAAGTTGTGTTGAGAGCACAAGTACAGTTCTAGAGGACTCAGAAAAAGCTTGCCTCTGAGGGGATTGGATTGGCAAGCTTGTAGAGCTCTCAGTTGTGTCTGTTACGACAGATGCCTTATGACTCTCAGATGCTGACTCTATATTCTTAGGATTGGTGATTGATGAAAATGATTTAGGAGTTGGATGTTTTTATAATGACCTATGTGGATACCAAGAGTCTAAAATTAATCCTTGTTTAATTCTTAGAAAGGTAACGACCACTAAGACTTCAAAGCGTGCACTTTGCAAACCTTAATAACTCTTATTACTTGATTATTCATCCTTTTTGGAAACTGATCCTGTAATGATTATTTGAGTTACATTTATTAGTGATATTTTATTTATTTCCTTTTTTCCTTTTATTCTTTTTGATGTGACAAAAGGGGGAGAAATAATAGTAAGTATTTAAGTGGAAACTGAACCCATTGAATATTTGTCCTGTACATATTAGTCATTTATTTTCTGTTACCTTGCCTAGGGCGCATTTTTAACTTTCTATATATAGGTCTAAGGAAGAGTTTATAAACCTCAGACTTAGCCTATCAAACCCAGAAGGAGCTTACAAACCTCATATTCTGGTGTTGCCAAAGAAAGTTAAAAAGGGCAACATATTTTAACTCTCTTGTACATATTGTTTAGAAAGAGCTTACAAATCTCTGACTTACCTATGAGACTCAGAAGAAGCTTACAAATATTGTATTCTGATGTTACCAAAAGGAGTTAAAATGCAGTTATCTTGGTGTTCTTAAAAATGGAACTAAGGGGGAGCTTACAAACCTCAACCTTGGAACTGTTTGACTCAGGGGGAGCTTACAAACTTCAGACCCTGATGTTACTAAGAAGACTAATTTATTTTTCTTGAAAAATGATTCTTAATGCTAGAGTAAATTAAACTCAATTGTGAGCTATCAGACTCATGGGGAGCTTACAAACCTCATACCCTGTTATTGCAGAGAAAATTAAATGCCCAACCTTGTCCTTTAAATACTTGTGTTTGTCATCATAAAAAAGGGGGAGATTGTTAGAACAAGATTTGTTCTTGATATTTTCTCTTTTAGTTTTGATGATAACAAAAGTATTAAAAGTATAATGGTTTATTTGTGTGTTTTATTTATGATGGTTCTTGTTCTTGTATATAAATAATCAGAATTTATTTTACTTGAGACACACTTGGAGTTGCTTCATTGCTAGCTTCTGGTGGCAGAGTCTGAAGAACAATTTCTAGTGTGGTTTGACGAATACTTTGAATTGAAGACCTCAGCATTCAGATGATTTTCTACACTTAGTAATTGTATATCAGCATCTGGTACCATTCAGAGTTGGTGATAAAGCTGTCGACTATCCGTACTACGAAAAGCAAGTTATATTGTCTTATCAGTCTGTCAAATTGAGTCTACAGGATTTCAAGGCTCAAGAAAAGATGGTACGTTCTATGGATATCTACTCCCAACGGCTCTATTAGTACAGATCCTCTTGAAAGACTCAAAGGTTCAACGTGTTATACACTGGATTTAAAATCTGATGTGCATCCATATTCAACGTCTCTTGTACAATGGAGCAAAAGCAAAGACACTTGATCAAGTAACCTTCTCAACGGCTAGTTTCTGGAAAGCCTATATATATGGCTGAAGATTCAAGCCCGAATTTTTAATAAGGATTCTTCTGTTGAAGAAGTAGCAAGATCAAGCAATTATAAACTCAATGTAATATGCATATTTCTGTTTTAGGTTGTAATTGTAAAAGCCTTAAGATTTCTTACCCCTGTACATATTTAGAAATCTTAAGAGCTTTAGGTCTTTGTTATGGTGATCTCCCGTACCTCTGATACTTACATCATGTACACCTTGTGTTGTAGTGAGAATCAGATATCAAGCTATTATATTAACTTGAATCACAAATCTTAAAGTTCACCACCGAACTTTAATTTATCCAAAGGAAAGGGTAAAGATCTAAAAAACCCTAAGTGCGCTATGTAGTAACACAGCTAAGAGATATAAGGTTCGGGGGTTGGTTATACCTAGGGAAGGTGTTATCATCCTAAGTATATGTAGTACTCTACAGGAACCTCTTGTTAGTATTTGTGTTATGCTAATGTTTGCTTGCTAAGGGAATCTAGTAAGGGTAAAAGTAAAGACCTAAGGGTATATACACTAAGTATGTTCGCCAAGACATCGCATCTCGTGCCTACGTGTCCTGACGGGAATGGAATCAGAGCATTCGTAGTTCCCCTTATTATGGGGTAAAAGGGTAAGAAGAAAAGGTGGAAAAAGAAAAAGGTAGAAAAAAGAAAAGGTAGCTTGCTAGGATCTCGCAATCCTATGCCTACGTATTCTCAAGGTGAACTTGAGAAATCAGAGCGTCCGTAGTTCCCCTCAACGAAAAAAGGTATGGTTGATGATCAACGAAAATGTTTAACTAAAATGCAAAAAAAAATGTTGACCTAGAATGATATGCAAAAGATCAAAGAATCTAAGGGTAAAATTTGGGGTACAACAGTTGCCCCTATTTAAATAATTTCACCAGATGACGTGAGTGATGATAGTTCTCGTGAAATAATGGTGAAAGGTATTTAAATATAGATGACAAAAAATTTTGCCCTTAGATGCGATGACATGCTATGAACTCTAATATGATGAAAATGGTGGAATGATAAATGCAAAAATGCAGACGAAGACAAAAGCAAAAAGAGATAAAGTCGCACAATGAATAACCACTCACTAGGGATGACAACCACACTGGGGAACTGAAACAAACTGGGAAATCTAAAGTGATGGAGCAACTGGTTCAAGCGTGACCGGCTGACACTTTAGAAAGAATAGATAACACAAAATCCTCACCGGAAGTAGAACCAGAAAGACAGTCACCACTGGGGAATCAGATAACAAAGACCCAATCTGGAAGAACATCAGAAAGAAAAAGGCACATCCGGAAGAACATCAGATGGCAAAAGAAACCAGACATCCAATAATGGCTTTGAATGAAAGGTACAAATCACAATATCTAATAATGGCTTTAGATAAAAGTGAACAAAGCAGGGATCCAAGAAAGCATTGGACGCAAAGAAACCAGTCATCCAATAATGGCTTTGAATGAAAGGAAAACTCATAGTATCTGAGAAGGCATCAGATGCAAAGAAGATAAAAGGTGAAATCCAAGAAGGCATTGGATGCAAAGAAACCAATCATCCAATAATGGCTTTGAATGAAAGGAAAACTCATAATATCTGAGAAGGCATCAGACAAGAATGAGATAAAAAGCGTAATCCAAGAAGGCATTGGACAGAAAGACACCAAACATCCAATAATGGCTTTGAATGAAATGTATAATCACAATATCTAATAATGGCTTTAGATAAAAGTGAACAAAGTAGGGATCCAAGAAAGTATTGGATGCAAAGAAACCAGTCATCAAATAAAGGCTTTGAATGAAAGGTAAACTCATAATATTCGAGAAGGCATCAGATGAAAATGAGATAAAAAGTGAAATCCAAGAAGGCATTGGATGCAAAGAAACCAATCATCCAATAATGGCTTTAAATGAAAGGTAAACTCATAATATCCGAGAAGGCATCAGATGAAAATGAGATAAAAAGTGAAATCCTAGAAGGCATTTGATGCAAAGAAAATAATCATCCAATAATGACTTTGAATGAAAGGTAAACTCATAATATCCGAGAAGGCATCAGATGAGAATGAGGTAAAAGGAAAAATCCAAGACGGCATTGGACCAAAGACACCAGACATCCAATAATGGCTTTGAATGAAAGGTACAAATCACAAAATCTGAGAAAACATCAGATGAACGTGAGAAAGGTAGAGATCCAAGAAAGCATTGTATGAAAAGAATCACAAAATCCAAGAAAGCATTGGATGAATGTGAGCAAAGAGATACCCAAGAAAGCATTGGATAAAAGGAATCATAGTATCCAAGAAAGTGTTGGATGACTGAGAAAGAGCTTTCAAGAATGACACTGAAAGTAATCCAAGCAACTTTGATGGGGATTACAGAAGAGAGGCAAAACTTCCAGGAATAGCACTGGGAGGAACGAGAGAAATAAGATATCCAGGAATGGCACTAGAGATTAAAAGAGACAGACAACCAGGAATGACATTGGAGTGAAAGAATATAAAGATCCAGGAATAGCACTGGAATGAAAGTAGACAAAGATCCAACAACAAGACTAGATGAACAAGGAAACGACAACATTCAAGAATGGCACTGAATGAAAGGTCACGTAACGTTCTGGTAGGCGTCAAGTAAGTTGGACCTTGACCACAAGGTAAAACGTGGATAACGACATGACCTCTGACGAAATGCAAATGAGGATGAAACACTCATGATATGCATATGGTATATGAATCATGCTATGATATATGGTTAAATGTAGATGCAGATACTGACGACACAGCTCGGCTCTTGAGAGAAGACAAGACTGGAAGGCTGATTCCTTAACACGGAGATCATTGCCATTCTGCTTGGGGACTAAAGATGCTACCACTGAACACATATCTGCCACACTAGTAAACTGTATCCAAATTGATGATCCTTGTAGGAAGGATGCAGAGCTGCTTGGGGATTCTTCAAGTAACTTTCCCTAGATTAGTTGACTGTCGTAGATGAGTTGATCATTGCTTCAACCAGATTGATGCTGAAAATAACTGAATTACTTTGCGCTTGGAAAGCTTGCCCCAGCATGAGTCTTGAAAAGTCTTATGGATAAACTAATTCTGAGAAGGACTTGCCCCTAAACAACAAATCTTGAACTGATTCTTCAACAGGATTCGGAAAGAACTTGCCCCTGATAAGACCACTGACCAAGTTTCTTAATTGTTTGAAAATTCCTTGAGAGAAAAGCCAGTTTGCAAACAAAAGTATTTGTACAAACATGGTAATTTTAAAGCAAAGTCATGCAACTTTTGAAATCAATTTCAATTTGCAAAACAAATGAATCAGTGGTCTGAACATGGTGGTTCAAGACATTTAAAATGAAAGGTGAAGCACAAGTGTAATGACCTGCAAAGATCTTTTGGAGTCAGTTTATGCAACCTTGTTGTAGTATGCTTTCAAAATAACCTTGCTTCAATTAGGTCTTTGAGAGTTGTATCGTGGCCTGGTTCACGGTTTATGAAACTAAGGATAAAAGCTCAAAGTTTATTTGTGCCCACCCAATCTTCGTGATGATCTCCATTCCTATGCTCAGTTAACTCAAACTATGCACTCAGGTTACCATAGGTTAGGAATTGCACTGATGATAGCGATAATGGTTCAGAAGTCGAGGACCCTTGATATGGCGGTCACTGCTTCCTTACAACTTTTGGTTGTTATACAAGCTTGTTCTTTGCATGAGGTAAGGTTATGAGCTTCCTATCTTTCTTAGATTTTGCCTCGAAAGGGACTTGGCTCATTCTTTGAGTAAGGATTCCTTGATGACCCTTCTTCATTTATCACTTTGGGAATAACTTGTACTAAATTTATTCATTTAATTTGGAAGAGTTGAAAGGTTGTGAATGCCTGGCTTAATGATTACAGTGAACCATCATTGGCTTCTGATTTGAAAGACATCTTCGACACCTGCTTGCTGTATGCGAAGGAAAACTGTGAATGCAACCTTTTGTTGAAAGGCGTCTTGCATGAAACTCTTGCACAATCAAGTTAACTAAGAACTACCCATCCCAAAGTTAAGATTGCAGGTTTTTGTAAAGAAATAAACTTCTACTCCTACGCTCAAAGGGGTTGACGAGGGAGTAAATTCCTTATTTCTCCAGTGTTTGGGGAATTGAAACAATGCCTTACATCGTCAGCAAAGTTTATTTGAAAGCATACTAGCAATTATGAGTATTTTATTTTCATCATCCTCCCTCCAATCTTTGCATAATCAAAAGAAAGTGGACAAGAGAAAAATTTTGAAAAGGAAAACATGAAGATGTAAATAATGGACAAAATGAATTGAATCAAAAGTTGCAATGCTCATTTCATTAATCAAGAAAGTACAAACATCATTTGAAGGCAAATAGCCATTACAAAATAAGGAAAATGCAAACAACAAGAAACAAGGTCTAATGACTATTCAACTACAAGGATGAGTTGTCATGTCTTCAGAAAGTAGCTAAGCTGAAGTCGACTGAAGCTTCACTTGGCGTACCCTGGAAGAGGGTTGTTCTTGACATTTTGCATCTGATGTTAGCTCTAGTCTGGTATCAGTGTCGAGGAATCAGCTTGACGACTCACAGACATACTCTGGAATATAGAGACAGCTGGAGATGAGTAACTAGACAGACAAACGTATGCAATGAATCATGCAAAGATGCAAATGATATACAATACAATGCAAACAAAATGCAAAACACATGCAATAGGATCAAGGGTTAGAGATCACATCACGGAGTCTGGGTAAGGAACCAACAATAGGTTGTGTACTAGGGTTATTGTATCCGCATAATAGGGTTCTAAGAGTTCCCAGAGTCAACAACCCATCTTTTGGATATTATCGATTTCCCGAATGACTCGGTAGTCAATAATATTCTCAAGAGAGTCTAGTCTGAGTGTAGTATCACATATAAACCATTTTGGGAATAGACTCCCTCATAGTCATTGCACTACGTCCTAAAAGGCCAAGTGAGGTTAAAGGTAACTAATGGTCATCCGTTTCACGGGCACCTAGGTCGAGAGTAGTAACGTTTTCAAGAATAAACTCGTTCAACATCACTAAACTCTCAGGAGGGCCTCCACTGAGCGATGGTTTCTTAAGTCAACTTTTTCGGGAATCGACTCCCTCAAAGTCTCCTTGAATATACCGTCGTCCTATCATAAATGTACTCTCAAGTCCGGGTATAGGACATATCCACACCTCTCAAAGTAACCACCCTGCATACAGAAAACCCAAGCACAACAGGTATATATACAGATATGAATATACAAATATACAAGCAAGCAAACATGTAAGATAACACAAAGACAAACAAGGTGGGCTTAACCCTCTTAGGGGAGACTTTCCCCAGAGAAGTCACCATTTCTGTTGCGGTGAGAATCTGATATCAAGCTATTATATTAACTTGAATCACAAGTCTTGAAGTTCACCACCGAACTTTGATTTATCCAAAGGAAAGTTTAAAGATTGAAAAAAACCCTAACTATGCTATGTAAGAACACAGCTAAGAGATCTAAGGTTCGGGGGTTGGTTATACCTAGGGAAGGTGTTAGCATCCTAAGTATCTGTAGTACTTTACAGGAACCTCTTGTTAGTATTTGTGTTAAGCTAATGTTTGCTTGCTAAGGGAATCTGCTAAGGGTAAAGTTAAAAACCTAAGGGTATATACACTAAGTATGCTCGCCAAGACATTGCATCTCGTGCCTACATATTCTGACGGGAATGGAATCAGAGCATTCGTAGTTCCCCTCATTACGGGGTAAAAGGGTAAGAAGAAAAGGTGGAAAAAGAAAAAGGTAGAAAAAAGAAAAGGTAGCTCGCTAGGATCTCGCAATCCTATGCCTACATATTCTCAAGGTGAACTTGAGAAATCAGAGCGTCCGTAGTTCCCCTCAAAGGGGTGAAGAACTCTTGACTGTGGTCAAGGTTCCAAGGGAAAGTAGGGTCTGACAGCAAGACACCTACGTGGAGTGCGGCGACTCCAAATCTAAGGCTAGGTAAAATAGGGAAAGAAGTGTCCACGGGAAAGTAGGGTCTGACAGCAAGACACTTACATGGAGTGCGGCGACTCCAAACCTAAGGCTAGGTTAAAAGGGAAGGCACGTCTCGATCGTGCGGCGACGTGATATAAGGGAAGAAGATGGCTACCTATGACTATAAGGTCAAGGGTTGAAGATGGCTATGAGGTCAACAGAGGTTAATGAGTTATCTATGTCTTTGAGGTCAATAGAGAGACTTTCCTTTGGAAGGAGGGGAAGGACTAAATCTTATAAACACAAGAGTTGAAATGGGATTGAAATTAAATGAACAATATGAGTTCAAGAACTTAGAGGGGATGCACAACAATTAAGCATGATCAATCTCAAAAGTATGATTCAAACATCCATGTATGGAAAGAGATAATGAGATAATTCACAACGAACATAAATAAATGAGCACACATAAATATGACAAAGATAGCATCCTCAAGTTTGAAATCAAAGACAAAATGTCCAAGGTATGGGACTTAGCAACAAAAGCCAACAAGTACAAACAAAACCTAATAAAATGACTTTATCCAAGGCCAAGAAACACCTCTCAAATAACCCTCTCATTCTAAGAAAAACTCTCACAAAGTTGATTTCCAAAAAGAAGTTTAAGGTTTATCCATATATTTGAAAACTTAGAAATAAATGTGAAAATAAAATAAAAGGGTTAATGAAGTTTTTGGTTCTCATAAATATCTCAATTTCACTTTTAGTCCCTCCAAAAAATTCCTTCAAAGAATGGTCCTCAAAAAATTTTTAATTTTAACTTTTGGTCCCTCCTGCCAATTAGCGACAATTTTTACAACTTAGAGACAGAATTAGCGACAGTTTTAGCGACGGTTTTTTATTTAGCGATGGAAATGGCGACGATTTTAGCGACGATTTTGGCAGGAAGGACCAAAAGTTAAAATTAAAAATTTTATGAGGACCATTCTTTGAAGGAAATTTTTGGAGGGACTAAAAGTGAAATATGAGATATTTAGGAGGACCAAAAACTTCATTAACCCAAAATAAAAATAATGAAAATAAAGATTAGAGAAAATTGAATCCAACATTAAAATGTATTTTTGAATTTTTGTAATTTTTGGGTAGAAGGAAAATATTCTAAATGGGTTAAATAAAAGCAAAAAGAGAAAATAAAATAAAATTGGAAATAAACAAAAGGGGGTGCACTAGTAGAAGTGAGGTGAACTGAGGTTGTGTTATGAGGCGCACATGGGCCTGTTATTGGGGGTGCGAGTAGTAGAAACGACCCAAAGTCCAAACAAGTTGAAAACAGAAAAGAATAAAAAAGCCAAAAGTGAACGTGCGAGAAAGACACAAGAAAGAGGGGTTTGAATTGTGTATTTACTCTTTTAACAACTTTTCACTTCTTGTCAATAAGACACTTTGTGTAACATCAGAGTTCGTTGTGAGACTCTGATTTGTGAAGTTATATTCAGACTTGACAATGCTTAGAGCATGAGAACCAATAAAAGTCTGAACGCTATGTACATCATTCAGAACTTGCAGAGCGGGAGCTTATCAGAGTTGCGAGATTCTGACTTGCTTATGTAAGGTTCTGATCCTCAATAAAGAAACATAAACAAAGACATTAAGCATAAGAGTAAAGAACACACGATATATCATGGTTCACCACAAAGGCTAATCCAGTCCACCATCCTCAGGTGATTTCGCCTTGAACACAAGGTCTTAATCCACTATAATCAATCTCGATTACAGATGCACGAGCACATAGCTGGTGACTAACAAACTGCACATCCACACTCTGACTAACATGCAATGAACCGTTCAGGGATTCAACTTAATGAATATAACGAACATTGACCTGCAGGTTCCAATCTCGTAAGATCTACTACTAGGCTTTCACAGCTAGACGTTCAGGGATTCATCACAATGAATATAACGCTACTGACCCTATTTCAGGATTTCCCACAATGACATCTCGCCATTGTCTTCTCGAGTCTCCGGTCACACTGACCACTCAAGGAAACCTAATTCATAAAGAATTAGTTGTACAGGAGATTACATAGTTGCTTCTTAACAAGCAGATTACTCCTAAGTTTAAGTACAAGGAACACATAAGTGTTCAAGCAAGATATGAGCAACAACTCTTTGCTTTCCTAAGAAACTACAAACATGTATAATGATTTGTCAGTTGTTGACATCTTGTAGATCTTCTTCTTCTTTATCTTCTTGGGTGAGAAAGCTTTGAGCAACAACTCCTTGCTTCAGATCTTCATTGTAGTCCTGACGAGAAGGTGAGTTGATGACTTGACTGATCTTCAATGTTGTCTTCTTCATCAACAGCCTCTGTTCCAAATTGTTGTTGTTGTTGTGTTGAATGTTGATCTTATGTTCCAACAACAATGGCCATGTGTAAATGGTTGTTGTTGATGAAGCATGAGTAGAGTCTTCTTATCAGGATATCTGATACGTCAAGTCTTCAGTCATTTGAAGAAGTCCATTAGGAATCAGTCTTCATAACTTCAACACTTGTCTTTAAGAACATTATCCTTTACTACTTCAAGTCTTCTGAAACTTCAGAACTCGTCCATTAGGAATCCGTCTTCAGATCCTTCAGCACTTGATCTTTGGAACGGTAATCTTCAGAACACATAAGTCTTCAGAGTCTTTCTGTACTTGGTCTTCAGAGCCTTCCGCCTTTATAAATTCAAGTCATGAGAGTCTTCAGCATTTCGGTTCTCTTCTTCAGAAGCTTCGCAATCTTCAGAATCACAACCACTTTCAGCGAGCATCCACAAGAGCATTGCAACAGCAATATCAACATCCTTGGATCTGACTGATCATGATCAGATACAAAAGCATTCTTACTTCTTGCGACTTGTACCACACATAGTAACTTCGCATATAATCATTTTTGCTCATCTGGCTGGTGCTTGTTGAATCTGATATCTTCTATAATTATGATCTGCACATAACACACGTTAGAACATAAAATAGTTCTTTCACAAATACGTATTGTTATCATCAAAACATAGATTGACTTGTAGAGACAATTCTTGCTCTCACAATCTCCCCCTTTTTGATGATGACAAAACCAAGTATTTTGATTGAACATTTTATACAAGGTAATCACCAAACAAACATATTCAGAGTCTGGAACAACAGCTCCCCCTGAATGTGTTATTCTCAAAGTTTTATCTGTGATCATCTAGAATCTTATATGATCCAAAGATATACAGAATAACAACTTGAATTGCCAGAAGAAAGAATAGAAAGGGATTACTTATCTATCTTGTCTATAAGAAAACATAGAGTCTTTAGCATTTGGACTAGTTCATCAGAACTTCCATCTTCAGATCTTCAGAACTCAGTTCCTATGTAGTCGTATCAGAGCTTATAACCTTCAGAGACATCTGAAGCATTTCTACTTTTCAGCAGATTCATTTAAGCATAAATAAAACAGTTCTTATCTAATAACATAGCATTGCTATTCATCAGAGACATACATTGTCTTTTGAGAAACTCCCCCTGAGTTTCAGACTTTGTGAAGATTTTAGATTTAGCTATTGTATCTTCTGGGTAGTCTCCCCTAATTTCCATAAGTCAGATATTGGGATCTTCAGAATCGTAATTCTGGAATATGAGTTTTTAATCACTAATATAGATCATGACTTTTTTAGAGTTTGACTTTTGAACACATGTCTTCATCTCAGAACCTTGTTATTGTCACAACTCAGTGGTTCATCGAAGCTTGATTTTTGATCAGATACCAATTGAGGATTAATTATTGTGATCAATCAACGCTTGACTCTGAAATTGGTACACATGTTTTAATCTTAGTCTGATATTGAGTTATACCAGAGTATGTTGTGTCTGATTCCAACTGAAGGAATTCTTTTCATACTACTTGAAGGGTATTTCCTTAGTGTGCTGAGATTGATACCAATAAAGGTATAGAAAACATTTCACAGCTTAGCTCTGATTGATATTACTACAGACTGAGTCTGATACCAATCTTTATGTATACTGAGTCTAATTACCATTTGTTGATTTAGTCTGATACCAAATCATTTTCTTCTTAATTGGTTCTTGGCAGACATCAGAACTACTTGTTCTTGGATCTTGAATCCGGATCTTCAGACAGTTCTTTGACTTCTAATTTGCACAGTTCTTCTGAATAAGCATCTTGAGATGTAGACTTTGTCTTGACTGCTTTTTTATTTTTCTTCTTCTGATTCTTATGTTCTGAATCTCATATTCTTAGACAGCTTACAGCTTCTGAACCAAGTGAGACAGAGATCAAGATAAACTTTGACTTTCAGACAGTTCTCAACTTCTGAACAGTATTGGGTAGATCTGATTTTGAACACATGTTCACAAAGTGTACAACTTCTATCATATGACCAATAGTTCATAAGGACTCCTAACAGAGTTCTTCTTTCTTCTTCTTTCTTAACCTGTCTTAGAAAGCCTAGTGAACTTGTTTAGAGTTCCTCGGATAAACATCAAATAACAAACATTAGCAGTAACACATTTTATATGATTGATTACTTGTTTGAGTTGCATTCTTTTAGATTTTTCTTTCCAATCAAAATCATATTATATTTCTCCCCCTTTTTGACATCATCAAAAAGTTTAGAGCATCTGAGCATTTAGGCATATGTAGATTAATATGATAGTGAACATAAATAGATTCAAAACATAGATGTAAGGTGATATGATTGGTTTTGGTGATAAACATCTTTAGAGATCAGATAAGACATTATCGTAGATAGACAATTAGATGAAAAAATTTAACACAGAACCACACAATATAACGCAATGTCATTGATTCTTAGGCGAAAATAATAAGTGACAAAGCATAGTAACTAAAAAAAATAACAAAGACTTAATCATTAAAATCCTTAATTTTATCCACTCGTTCACATCTGGTCTCTTCTGGTGAGGATCCAGGTTCAAGCCTGCTTATTAATCCCCAAGCCTTTTCTTTCCAAATTATCTCAGATATTATTCTTGCATATGGAATGAAGGCATGCATCTTGTTTCGTGAGACTCTGATAGAGTGTCTCATGTGGTTAAAGATGGTCTTAGGAAGGTCTATTGTAATGTGATGTGTTAAGAGGAAGACAAAGATTCTGTCGTCATGAGTCATAGTGCTTCTTGCAGAAGCCCGCAGACAAAGTTTGGTTAAGGAAAACTTGAACCAGGTTTTTGGAGAAGGGAGAAGCTTCTCTGGGTTATTCGGTTCATAAGGAACTGAATCGTCAAACAGAATTCTACATCTTTCAACCATGCTTAAGTCTGATTGATAGTCATCAATTGTGGCTCCAGAGGAGACACATCCCGTGATTCTCTCTATCGAGGAGACATAGATAGCAATGGGTTGATAGTGGACATCAGACCAGATAGTTTTTCCGTCATTGCTGACTCTTGCGTAGTTCTAGAATTCTTTAACAAGGTTTTTAAAGATGGGACCATACAAGATAGATTAATAGCACTGCCAAGACTTAGCTTGCATGCTTCTGATTATTTCCAAACCATCATTTCTGAGACGAGCAAGGTTTGGCTTTTTTTGAGCAATGATATCTAAGTTTTCTTTTCTTCCGAGAAAGGTTGGACCATTTCTATGGGAATTCATCATCTTCTTTAAAATAGGAGTTTTGAGAAAATGACAATTTAGGTTTTGAGGATGAAAGAGGATTAAGCAAGATCCTAATATTTATAGGCGAATGAGAGCCAAGGGTAATAGTTGAATCGATTTGGGTTTGCTATTTCCTAGGTGATCATGATTACTTAAGGAATCCTAAAGGGTGTAACTGTGTGGGAAAGGAAAACAGAGCAGTTACTAATTAATCGGTTATGAATATTAACTATTAGATGGTGAGTGGCGGCTGGGACTGACGCATTTTGAATAATGATGGTTTCTTGAGCCACTCAAATATCTTTCAAATAACTTTTAAAGAAATCAATCTATCATTAGATTTTGTCAGACATTTTATAATTTTTAGTATTAAAAGTTCAATAATCAAGATAATTCACAGGCACAGTTCATTAATCTAAAATAACTTAGGAAAAATTGACATTATTGAAACACTTCAGAACAACTACGATTTCAAACATGCACTCCGCATACATAGTTAAAACATAGATAGATTTAATTTTCTTAGTTACTAAAGATTTCACATTTAGTCTTCAACAAGCAGTTATCTGGAAGGCTTTCAGGACCATCTTCTTCATTTTTTTCTTTGATCATGTCCACAATTCCATCTCTAAAGAAAATCTCAGACAAAACTCTTCCATAAGGAATGTAGGACTTTGTGAGGTTTTTGGACTCAGAGATGGTTTTCCAGATACAGTTGAAGATAGTGTGTGGTAGATTTATTTGAAATTCATTCATTAGTAAATAAATGAATTCATGGTCATGAAATCTAAGTAAGTCATGACTTTCTCCTCTGGGAAGAAAATTGGACAACATGAGTTCAAGGAGGTCTTGGTTTCCTAGAAAGGTTAGTGGACGCATGATGATGGATGGAAAACAGAATTTTGACCCTTATGTTTTATGAAATAAGGATTTAGGTATGAAATTATTTGATGGGGAGAAGCTATTTTTATACACATAAATAGATAGGATGAGTTGTGCCTAGTCTAGAGAAAACATAGATCAGGTAGGAAAAGATTTTTAAAGATTTTAAGTGAGCTTATGTTGTCAGACGAAATTTTTTTTTTAGTATATTTTTCACTAGAACCTATGTTCCTAAGGATATATCATGATTACTCAAGATATGCAATTATGACAAATGTTATAATGAGTGAACACATTATCCAGAGATCTGATCAAAAGATTTTTCTTGAAAGAAAGAATCTCATTAATGTTATTACCTACCAGATAATTTTTAGTTCAAATCAGTCTTTTGACAAGGAGAGTCGTACCTTAGAAAATCTGAAATTCTTCAGCTGAGTGCTTTTCATTCTGACTTCTGAGCTTCTGATCAAAACTTTCTGCTTCTACCTTCTTATGATAGAACTGTTGTGGGTTCTTGGATTCTTCACAATTCACTTGCATTTTGGTTTCTGATCATCGTCTTTCATCTTCAACTTCCTTTAGAGAGAGCTACCGGATATTGGCTGAAATGTGTATAACTCTGAGTTTGAACAATGTAGATATCTCCTACATTCTGATCATAAGAATCATATACCAGATGATTCATTCTCTTCTTGTTCAGAGTTGTTCATCTGATTTCTGAGAACAACCAATCAGAGGTTCTGAACTTGAACATCAGAATAACTGTCTTTCAATACATTTCAAATTTTCAGAACATCAATAAAACTTAGCTTGATCATAAACTGCTTGCGAGGTTATAAGCTAAGGAGAATTGATTGACATCTTCTGACTATGTTTCTTTAATGAATGCAGATCATGTTCAGATACAAGTATCATCAAACATGTGTGAAGCACAACATATAATTTGCATAACACTTCTTGATCTTATAATGCTAATTTAACTTGACTATAGACTTAGTCCATCAAAGATCAACAACATATCTTCTTCTAAAAGATGTCAACTGATTTCTTCAGTCTGAAAACATCAGCAACTTAAATCCTTTTGACTTCAAGAGATAACTTTAGTTACTGCATCAACTTGAACATCTTCTGATTTTGGATTAATGAGGTTCTGAGAAACTTATCAGATAGAATCTGACCAATAGCATAAGTTTCAACTGAGATAGAATCTCAAGTTTAACAGAACTCAATTATTTGAGTTTATTCAACCAAGATTTAGAATATATTCTGATCAAGTACTTGATGAATCATTTAATTTTTTCTTCCTGAATATTCTATCAATTTTCTGCATAACTCACCTAGAAAACAATATTCAGCTCTTCAATGAATCTTTTAACTTCTTGATTAGTCAAGATTCATATGTTGAATCATTTCTAAGAGTTTGAATTCTTCAAATTTCTGTCTTCAACAGACTTTACTCTGAAATTCAAAATCATAGAACAACAATCTTTCTTCTTTACATGAAGAAGTTCTGAATGAGCTTTAAACGAGAAAGTCAAGGGTGGACCTAATCCGTTTCTTGTAAACATCTCAAAAACACATAAATAATTAATCTTCAGCAAACAAGACTTCTTGTTTTCTGATGATTCAACTTTGAGCAAATACGTGGTTCATCCACACGCATTTTCCAAGATAAGCATTCAACAGATACTACTTATTATCTGATGAATCTATCTTATCAGCTGATTCTCCAATCTTCATTAAAGCTTATGTGAGGAAGATTTAGTTGTTTGACAACTGCAAAAACTTCCAGAATCAGTGATTTGCTCAAGTACTCAGATTGATTACAATTTTGTACACAGTCATCTTCTGAACTGTTACAGGAATTGTAAGTGGATTTCAATCTCACCCAGAATATTTCTACGCACCGCATCTGGATCTTTTTCTGACACTTTTAAGTGTTTGATATCCATCAATAACAGAACCGGAGCTCTGGTACCAATTAAAGGTGTGAGAAAGACACAAGAAATGGGGGGTTTGAATTGTGTATTTACTCTTTTAACAACTTTTCGCTTCTTGTCAATAAGTCACTTTGTGTTACATCAGAGTTCGTTGTGAGACTCTGATTTGCGAAGTTATATTCAGACTTGACAATGCTTAGAGCATGTGAACCAATAAGAGTCTGAACACTATGTACATCATTCAGAACTTGCAGAGCGGAAGCTTATCAGAGTTGCGAGGTTCTGACTTGCTTATGTAAGGTTCTGATCCTCAATAAAGAAACATAAACAAAGACATTAAGCATAAGAGTAAAGAACACACGATATATCCTGGTTCACCATAAAGGCTAATCCAGTCCACCCTCCTCGGGTGATTTCGCCTTGAACACAAGGTCTTAATCCACTATAATCAATCTCGATTACAGATGCACTCGCACATAGCTGGTGACTAACAAACTGCACAGCCGCACTGTGACTAACATGCAATAAACCGTTCAGGGATTCAACTTAATGAATATAACGAACATTGACCTAGAGGTTCCAATCTCGCAAGATCTACTGCTAGGCTTTCACAGCTAGACGTTCAGGGATTCATCGCAATGAATATAACGCTACTGACCCTATTTCAGGATTTCCCACAATGACATCTCACCATTGTCTTCTCGAGTCTCCGGTCACACTGACCACTCAAGGAAACCTAATTCATCAAGAATTAGTTGTACAGGAGATTACATAGTTGCTTCTTAACAAGCAGATTACTCCTAAGTTTAAGTACAAGGAACACATAAGTGTTCAACCAAGATATGAGCAACAACTCCTTGCTTTCCTAAGAAACTACAAAGATGTATAATGATTCGACAGTTGTTGACATCTTGTAGATCTTCTTCTTCTTCGTCTTCTTGGGTGAGCAAGCTTTGAGCAACAACTCCTTGCTTCAGATCTTCAAGGTAGTCCTGACGAGAAGGTGAGTTGACGACTTGACTGATCTTTAATGTTGTCTTCTTCATCAATAGCTTCTGTTCCAAATTGTTGTTGTTGTGTTGAATGTTGATCTTAAGCTCCAACAACAATGGCCATGTGTAAATGGTGATAGCTTTTGATATTTAAGTGTTACAACGAGAACTCATCGTTGTTGCTATCTTCACACAATGACTTTGATCAATTCTCTATCGATGGACTAAATCGATACCTTCAGAAGCAAGAACTCTTTCCTTTAAATAGCCCAGTAGAAATATATCCGTTTGAAATACTGTTGGCTGTTGGAAAAGAGACGTTGTGTAATAATGAGTTGTACTGACACATCTCCTTTTTGCTGTGGGAGAAGTGACGGGATATCTCCTTGAGCAGTGTGTATAGTTGTTCACAACGGTAACATTTGACTTCCAAACTTCAGAGGCTTCTGATGGTAATTTGATGAAGCATGAGTAGAGTCTTCTTATCAGGATATCTAATACGTCAAGTCTTCAGTCATTTGAAGAAGTCCATTAGGAATCAGTCTTCAGAACTTCAGCACTTGTCTTTAAGAACATTATCCTTTACTACTTCAACTCTTCCGAAACTTCAGAACTCATCCATTAGGAATCTGTCTTCAGAGTCTTCAACACTTGATCTTTGGAATGGTAATCTTCAGAACACATAAGTCTTCAGAGTCTTTCTGCACTTGGTCTTTAGAGCCTTCCTCCTTCAGAACTTCAAGTCATGAGAGTCTTTAGCACTTTGGTTCTCTTCTTCAGAAGCTTCGCAATCTTCAGAATCAAAACCACTTTTAGCGAGCATCCACAAGAGCATTGCAACAGCAATATCGGCATCCTTGGATCTGACTGATCATGATCAGATACAGAAGCATTCTTGCTTCTTGCGACTTGTGTCACACATAGTAACTTCACATATAATCATTTTCGCTTATCTGGATGGTGCTTGTTGATCTGATATCTTCTATAATTATGATCTGCACACAACACATGTTAGAACATAAAATAGTTCTTTCACAAATACGTATTACTATCATCAAAACATAGATTGACTTGTAGAGACAATTCTTGCTCTCCCAAAAAGGGTGTCTGGGGCGAGGGGGATTCGAACCCCAGACCCCTCGTTTACAATGCGCGCTTCATACCACTGGGGTGGCTATACATCCAATGTATAAGCCCACCCCATTAACATATAACCTCTGAGTGTTTCCAAAATGCCATGCTCTTAAAACCACATAAAGAGTAACGTTACATGCTAATAAATATATCAATCGGTCAAGCAAAAATTAAAATGCAAAACGACAAAAAGAACTTAAGACCATTCACGCGCTTCCACACTTTCTCTTCCATGAAACATGCAACGAAACTCAGGAATTCATCGTGAAAAACAAAAAAACAGCAGCATTCGCATAGTTTATCATCACCTTGTTCAACCATTATCATCCTCAAAACTTAACCAAGCATCATGAACTAAAACACTACCTTGTACTACTCAGAACAAGGAACACTAATGAACCTTATACAACTCAAAGAAAAGGCATGATCAAGGTGAAAAACGACGTGGGATAGGTGTGTTCAGAAGTGAGACCAAACTCTTATCATACCAACACAAGTCCAAACAAACTTTCATGTTGTTTAACCTAAACTAACACATAATAGATAACCTGAGAGTATCTTCAAGTATTCAAACTTTAGTATGAAGACACGACCATTACATGATCCAAACTATCAAAAAACCTGGCAGTGCCACAATGCATCATACAAACTCTCACATTATCATTTACAATATCATTTAAAACTGACTTGAGTACAAGGCGTCAACATGATAAAAGTATTGAAATTTTTGCTATATGATCATGGTATTTTGGATATGGAGGAAAAGAGAGTGAGGGTTACCTAGTGGAGAGGGTCCACTGCCTCTTCAAAGGTATGAGTTCTGAAGATTCAAAGGGACTGGGTTTCTTCCTTTCAAAGTGCCAGCTGCTGCAGAGCTTTTCCCCTCCTCTTAGTTGCCAAGAAATCTCACAAATTGCTAGTGCTTTGGATGATATGTTCTAGTGTGTGTTAGTGTTCTGATATTGATGATCTCCCAAAGGAGAAATATGGTAGAGTATGTGCATGGCTTTTCTGTTTTTCTTGAGCCAAGTGAGGAGATTAGTGGTGGCTTAAACTAGGGTTTAAGTCAGACAAGAAAAGAGCAAGGACCAAGAGTTATGGCATCAAAAAATCAGTTTACATAGTGGCCCATGCTAAAGCTTCGTGTGTCAACTTTGCAAAGTACAAAGTGATTGTACTTTGGAAGCTTCTCTTGCACGGGTTTTAGGGGTAAAGCAATGTGTTGGAAACTGATGGAAAAGAAAAGCAAGGTGTACGTGGCAAGTGGTCAGGTTTTGGTTCAAGTGGAACAAGGTTTGTGTAATGAAACTAC
The DNA here is from genome assembly GCA_022829125.1 of Lathyrus tuberosus. Taxonomy (NCBI): domain Eukaryota; kingdom Viridiplantae; phylum Streptophyta; class Magnoliopsida; order Fabales; family Fabaceae; genus Lathyrus; species Lathyrus tuberosus. Next base: position 4,372,202 of record JALAZF010000301.1, on the reverse strand, counting down.
ACCCAAAGTCCTACTTTATCACACGATAATTTGTATCCTAATGAACCAAATGAAAAGATCTTTTCCTCTTTTGAAAGATTAACTAAATTAAATCAGACAAAAAAATGAAAAATAAAAACCATAATTAAAATTAAAATGGAAATAGAATTAAACTAAATTAATAAAACTAAATTAAGACTAAACTAAAATAAAAATAATCTAAATTAAAAAAAAAATATACTAAATTAAAATTATAAACTAAAAAGTTATAAATTGAAATAAAAAAAAAAATCTAAATGACATGGAATGATAAAATTGGATAAAAAAGGTATGGTTGATGATCAACGAAAATGTTTAACTAAAATGCAAAAAAAAAAATGCTGACCCAGAATGATATGCAAAAGATCAAAGAATATAAGGGTAAAATTTGGGGTACAACACCTTGTTCTCTATTCTGCTGAGCCTTCAGTAGCTTAGATTAAGTCTCCTGCTGTTTGCTTGAGCAAAAAGTCTTATCTCATTGGGATTCAAGAAACAAGTCTTGAGCCAAGATGCTTAAGCCACATAAGTCTCATCGCTTAAGTGCTTAAGCTGTGAAAGTCTTATTCAGCTAGTCTGATTGAGCAAGAAGTCTTGAGTGCGGCTTGAGCAAGGGAAGTCTCAGTCTGGATGTCCAGAAGAGCAGGTGGCTCGGCCAGAGGATGTGAGCAAAGGTAACTCTTAGACATGTGCTCTAAGAAAAGGGAAGTCTCAACCATAAGAGAGATTAGAAAGTGGCTCAGTCAGATGGTGTGAGCAAGGGAAGTCTTAGATACGAGGTCTAAGCAAGGGAAGTCTCAGACAGTTAGTCTGAGCAGTTGTAAAAGACTTATGCAGAAGCATAAGTGGTTGTAATCATGAAGTGGTTATAATGAAAATCTCTTGTAAGGCAAGGGGACTGGACTACTCTCAGTTAGGGGAGGAACCAGTATAAATCTTTTGTGTCTTCTGCTGTTATTTTATTTACTTCTATTGTATCTGCTGTCAAATGAATTAACTCAGAATCTAAACACCAGTACTGATTCTGAGACTCTGATTAGAAGCTAAATAATAACAAAATGCAAAACACAATTCAACCCCCTTCTTGTGTACTTTTCACACCTTCACATTCTTCATCATATCCTAAACCCTCTCTATTAAATTTGCCAACTCCATAAATCATAGATGCAAGTTTAGTTCGAGCAATGCCAAATGTAATAAATTTATGAAAAGCTTGATCATCTTTACCTAGAGATGAACATTCATTTTGGGATGTACTAATTTCTTTTAATTCCTTTTTCAAAATTAAATTATCTCTTTTTAAAATTGTAACATAACTAGCTTGATCCTTGCAATAATTTATAAGATTATTAGCATATGAAATAAAGTTAGAGTAAGAGTATACCTCATCTTCGTCTTCAGATTCAGATTATAGTCCTTCATCAGATGAGTGTGCCATTAGTGCAAGATTGGCATCATCTTCCTTCTCTGAATCTTCATTATCCAGCTCTTCCCATGTCGCCATAAAATTTTTCTTGAGCCTATTTCTGAAGTTATCCTTCTGATAGCTTCCTTTTTTTTACTGTCTTTCTGAATATCAGGACATTCATATTTGAAGTGACCAAGCTTGTTGCCGTTATAGCAGATCTTATCTTCTTATTTTTATTTGAACTTGGATCTCCTATTGCTTTTAGGAAATCTCTTGTTTCTTATGGCCATTTGCTGAATTCCTCTGATGAAGCAAGTTATGTCATCATCATCAGATCTTCCATCAGACTCTTCTTCAGAAGTTTCATCATGTTTACTGCTCTTAGAAGAACTTCTGGACTTTTCACTAGACTTTTCAGAAGCAGATCTCAAGGCAAGAGATTTAAGTTTCTTGGAAGACTCATCTCCATTTAGTTCAATCTCATGACTTTGAAGATTGTTGATTAGACTTTCAAGAGACAGTGTATTCAGGTCCTTAGCTTCCTGAATAGTTATTACTTTAGGTCTAAACTTGTGAGGAAGACTTCTTAGAATATTCTTCACATGATCTGCTGTAGAATAGCTCTTGTTCAGCACTTGAAGGCCTGATACGAGAGTCTGAAACCTAGAGAACATGGTTTCAATATCCTCATCATCTTTCATCTTGAACAACTCATACTTCTGTACCACTAAGTTAGCTTTTGCTTCTCTAACTTGATGATTTCCTTCATAGGTAGAGCATAGGAATTCAAATATAGTCTTTGCAGAAAACTTATCAATGATTTTCAAATACTCAGTATGTGGCAGAGTATCCACCATAATACCCCTGACTCTATGATGCTTTCTGTAAATTTTCTTTTGAGCAGGAGTCAGAGTTTTCTGTCAGATACCATACCAACACTATCAACAATGATTTCAATACTATCTTCAAGTATATCCCATAGCTCATCATCCATTCCAATTATATACATATACATCTTATTTTTCCACCATTGGAACTCAGTGGAGTCACTACCGAATACATGAGGATTAGCAGAATAATGATTTCTCTCTGTGCTATTGTAATCACAGGTTTAGCAGAATAATGACTTCTCTCTGCGCTCACTAAACATATAACCTTCCAATATGTACTAGAACATTATAATATGACATATAACCTTCCAATATGGTTGCTACTTTTGATCGTTGTGACATGTTATCTAGTAAATAAAAAATACGCGCTCAGGATTAATATACCCTGGTTAATACTATGGTCGTCGTAATATTGGTGTTACGAAAGGCTTATTTTGTAGTAGTGAAGCCTACAGCAAGAGACTTTTATCTAAAATGACTGTTTAGAGAAGGAATAAATTACAACAACACTTGATTAACAATCAGAGGTGTTCAAATATAATACAACACACTTTTACAAAGGATTCTTAAACTATATAAGAATAAGAACTCTTAACAGATTTTGCTTCTGATATGCAGTGCGTGTATTTCTCAATTGTAGTTGCAGTGTTATTTCTTGAGTTGATCTTCAAATCATCTGTTCCTTATATAGCTGAAGAAATATAGTTGTTAGAGCATCCACAACGGCTATAATCAAATCAAATCTTCTATTACATCTTCTTTTCCAATAAAGCAGATGTTGGAACTTTCAGTCAAGGAATTATCCACAGAACAAGACATTTGTTCAGAGGACTTATCTATGATTCAAGTACAACACAATATAATGAAGATAATGTCAATATATCTCGAGTCCCGTGTTAGCAGAACTGAGTTGACACTACTCAGTCTCAGAAGCAGCCATAACACGCTTCTGATTTTGGAGTGTACTAACAGCTGCTTTATGATCAGCCTCTCTCACGAGTGTATGATCAGAACCAAACCAAAGCTACTTCAGTGTCAGAACCAGTTTCATCAACTAAATATAATTCTGCACACACGAACCAGCTAGTTAGAAATCCTAATTGTTTTTCAAATACTTTGACATTATCAAAACCTTAAAGGATACATGGTATGAACCAAACTTGTCTAAACAATATCCATGCGAAAGTCGAATCATACGAGCATGTGTGAACCGAGCTTGCCCTAGACGTAGGTTCGTTCGGGGATCGATGTTTCGTGAATCCGAATAGTGATTGTTTGATTTATGAGAACTCAAGTGACACGTTTACATACATTGCGAATATCCCATAGATACTTAAGTCTTGGTTATGTGGTTTGAGTGATACACAAGTAACTGAGTGAAGACTTAAGTTAGGAATTGGTTAGAAACCATGTAGAACCGAGTGAACCCATAGAATAGGGGAACTCACTGAGATTATTACCTTACCCCAATATTGTTGTTTCTTTTCAGGTGTTGTTTGCATGTTATATCCAAGAAAAGTTGTCAGATGATGTTTCAAAGGATTATGCCTGTTGTAATCTTCCGCTGTGAATTATGTGTAATGAAGATATTGTACATAGATCTTAACTTTTTATTTTAAGCGTTGTTGTCTAACATGTGCCTCAGTTTTATATTTTAGTTTGGACTTGTATATATAATGATGTCGTTTGACACTTGTGTTGTATCAGTACAACAAAAATTAACATTTGTATGATATTATTCTAGATATATATTATACGGAGTATTACATATGCATCGACTTGAGGGGGTGTTGAAAAATAAGATCTTTATTTTTCTATTTTATTTCTAGACAATTCTATTATGCAAGTTTAATTTTCTTTATTTTCCATTATGGATAGAGTTATTGTAATTAATTGTATCCCCTTTTATAGAAACAATTTTAAACTGAGGAATAATATACAACATCATTTTATCTATTGTCATATATATATATATATATATATATATATATATATATATATATATATATATATATATATATTATGACTCATTTTACAATAATACATCTTAATCGTAATGCATAGCTACAACCCAGCGACGGAGCTAGGTATGGCATACTGTGGGGCTATGCCCCCACTAATAATTCTCACATACACATATATCTATTATTTTACTCAAGTATGTTGAATGAACAATGTCAACTTCAGATGTAAATTAACACTACTCAACTATATAAAATATAATTGATTTAATTTTGTAATATATAATGATTATTTTGAAAAACGTGCTAATATATAATTGAATTCAATGATAACATATCTGTGTAATAACTGCTAGGGCTTACGTGTAGTAATAATGACCAGCTCGTGGTCAACACCCTAGTGTAACCGTCCCTTTAATGCCATTAGTAGACGGTTACATGAAACGTATCTGTGTAGATAAGACCGTTAGTAGACTCCTCGGGGGAGAGTCTACAATGTCGAGAAAATATGGTGGTCGTGATCTGGATATGACCTAACGGAGGAGAACCATGCTTGTCGAGGACCTATGAGTCGACGAGATTAGGAGTATTCTCGCGGGGAGAAGTTAATCTGTCGAGGAGGTCCATTTCATCAGGGTGTGATGTCTTCCTTTCCTGTTTGTCCTCAGATGCTCGACACTGTCAAGGAGCCAGGTGCCCGACATACCTTTGGCCTCGCGTATGGCAGTCATGTGTCCTTCTCTAGGACTTTATTGGGCTTCTTCAAGTTGTATGGATTGGGCCTGTTTGATTGTAGGAAACCACGGCGCAGTCCAGAACAAAATCTAAATAACATGATATGCTAGAGAGTGTCTTTTATAACACGAAGCCTCAATATAGTAATTCTAATGAAAGTAAAACAAAAAGCCAACATTAGTCCAAATTTAAGGTCTTGCATTGTAGTTTGGCCGGCTGCACCAAGAATTTAACCCAACTTCTTATACTTTTTCCACCTTAATTGCACTTAGCAATTGATTATTCCAAAGCTATTTAAAAACAGTTTAACATCTTAGCAATTGATTATTTTAAGAGGCAATGGTTGTCACAACCAAAGGCAGAAGTTAATTAAGGTTTTGTCTCAATGAGTTCTTCTGGTCCTCAAATGGAAGTTGTTTCATGTGCTATTGTGTTTCTAGTAATTTTTGTTACAATAGCCACTGGTGCTGATATATATCTTGATTGGCACGTTTCCTTGAACTTCAATATTAATCCAGTGTCTACAAATCAACCGGTAGAGATTATCGCCTTTAATCTATTCATCGTTTAATTACATTGTTGGCTAATCTTATTGCTGATTTTATTGTCAGGTTATCACAATCAATGGCATGTTCCCTGGACCCCTTATAAATGCAACAACAAATGATTATATTCATGTCAATGTTTTCAATGATTTGGATGAACCTTTGCTATTTACATGGTATATGGTACTTTATGTTTTTGTTACTATTAAGCAATTGCTTTAGCTTTAGAAATGGTGTTATGAATTAAACATGCAGAATTATGTTTGTTATTTATGTATAGGAATGGTATACAACAAAGGCAAAACTCATGGCAAGATGGAGTGTCTGGTACAAACTGCCCTATCGTACCAGGAACGAATTGGACTTATGTTTTTGAACTCAAAGATCAGATTGGCACATTCTTCTACTTCCCTTCCATCAATTTCCTTAAAGCCGGTGGAGCGTTTGGTCCATTTCGAGTCAATAATCGCCCGGTCATAAGTGTTCCTTTTCCAAAACCGGAAGCTGAGTTTGATCTGTTAATCGGTGACTGGTACAATAGTAGCTACAAGGTAGTTTAAGGTTTCTTTTTCATCATATTAGTCAATTTTTTGGATTTGCTAATTCTATTTTTGTGATCATTTCAACTAGGATATTAGGTCAAGGTTGGAAACTATGGATATTGTTTCACCAAATTGGATGTTAATAAATGGAAAAGGACCATATATGAACACTCTTTCAAAATCATATGAATCCTTCAAAGTTACACAAGGTATGAAGATAATCAAAATGTGAGTTATTTCAACTTTATGATAATTTCATTTCATTTCATTCATTAATATAACTTGTTTATGAAAATGTGTCAAAGGCAAAACATATTTGCTTAGGATATCAAATGTAGGCACAGCTTGGAGCTTCAATTTCAGGATTCAGAATCATAGAATTCGTTTGGTTGAAACCGAAGGATCTTATGTGAATCAAATAGATTTGGATTCTCTTGATGTTCATGTTGGACAATCCTATTCAGTTCTTGTAACAGCAGATCAAAATGCTGCTGCCTACTACATAGTGGCTTCTCCTAAAATGAGCAATGCGACGCTTAACAATAGTCTTGTTGGAATTGCGGTGCTTCATTATGATAATTCAACCACACAGGCTAATGGTTCTCTCCCAAGTGGTCCTGATCCATTTGATTTGGAATTCTCCATCAACCAAGCTAAATCCATTCGGTAATTGCACGGCACAAAATAGTACTAAGTGTCTGTTTGAATTGACTTATTTGAATTGATATACTAATATAGAGTTTACTTAAAAAGCTTATGACTTATTTGAATCAATTGAAGGTGGAATCTGACTGCTGGAGCTGCAAGGCCTAATCCTCAAGGAACCTTCAATGTAACAAATGTGACAATATCACAAACTTTTATCCTCGAAGCATCAACTGCCACGATTGATCGATTATCTCGCTACACTGTCAACAATGTATCATACCTGACACCAAATACACCACTGAAGCTAGCTGATCACTTTTCCGACGACTCTGGAATATATAAACTCGATGCTTATTCCAAAAACACTTCAAACGTGAACGCGGTTCATGATGTTTTTGTAGCAAGCGCATTGTATAAAGAATGGACAGAGATAGTGGTTAAGAACACTTTAAAAACCATTGATGCTTGGCATTTGGATGGATATAGCTTCTTTCTTGTTGGATTGGGAGAAGGAGAATGGAAAGAAGAGTCGCGTTCGAGTTACAATCTTTTTGATCCTGTAGTTCGCTCAACTGTGCAGGTGTTCCCTGGAGGATGGAGTGCAGTTTATGTGTATCCTGATAATCCAGGAATGTGGAATTTGAGATCACAGAATTTGCAAAGTTGGTATTTAGGTGAAGAACTTTACGTCAGAGTTTTTGATCCCAATCCTAACCCTGCCAAAGAGAAACCCCCTCCACAGAATCTGCTTTTATGTGGTTAGTAAGTTATAGCTATTCTCTGAATAAAGGTGTCGGACACCAACACGACACTGATACATCGGATTATATTAAAATTTTAAAATTATTATAAGAGTGTCAATGTGTCAGTATCAACTTATTTCTTTATGATTATGGTATTGATGCTATTGAGTTGTTTATATTATTGAAGGTAAGTATCAACCTTCAGCACCACCTCCTGCTCCATCAGTGTCACCACCACCCCCACAATCACCAAATGCACCATCATCCAAGGCATATAATCTAGATACAACAAGGTATTGTTATTAACTTGTGACATTATTAATGTGAAATATATGTTTATAAGCTAATATGGTTATTCTTTGTATATATTAATAATAGGTTTCAATTTGCTATGATCACCACTGCCATGTGTTTTCTCTATATTGGTTTCCACTGAAGGTGCACCCTTTGCTAAGGAGATTGGACATATGAAGATCATGAGAGAGACATTAAGTTTTAATATCAAGAATGAAAGCAATTAGGTTTATAGTTTGCAAAGTCATTTTTTGGCTTTAACTACGGAAGGTAGAAAAAGATGTGTGTTTTAGGGTCAACGTCATGCAATTACAAGGTCTTTTTGATTGCAAAATGATTATTTACTAGAAAACACTTTTTACAAGTTAGTTTCATGCTTCATCTCCTCTTTATGTATTGACATGATGACATCTCAATATATTTGATTAAATAATTAAATTATAATATTGCCATATTCTTTGGTAGATTTTACTATGAGTGTTCACTTTCACTATATTGACGTATCAACTAACTACAAGCTATTGCAACTGTTGCTACTTCTCTTTGGCCTCATTAACCTACTTGCAAATATATCGCCAATCCTTCCAATAAAATCAAAATAACACTAAAAGTTACAAATGTGATGGGTTGGTTTGGATTGAATTTAGTTAAAATTACGACTCAAATCATAGAGGGTACATCTATTTGGGTGAGGAAAATAACCACCCATAATATCATTTGATCGGTTTGGAGAGGTTGGATAGTGGATTATCCTTTTTTTTTTCTTTCTTATATAATTTATAAATTATAGGTCAATTTTTTTTAATAAATAATTGAGTTAATTATACGATTCTTCTCTGCCATTAGGGCGAGATTTGATTTTGTCCTCCTGAAGTTTTTTTTTTTTTGGCGCCCTCTTATAAAACCAAAATTCAACTTTTACCACACCCTATCCCTTGTTTGAATGACTAGGTTTAGTTGAATTTTTAATTCTATTTATTTTTAATTTCATTTCCACGTAATATTTGAAATTTATTTTTAATTCAATTTATTTAATTTATCGTTTATTTAATTTTTTTTTGAATTTATTTAATTTATAATTTTTTATTATTTAATTTTTATTTGTTTAAATAAAATATATATTAAATATATTGGACTCAACATACCAACACAAGCCCAATGCTATAGCCCATTGCTTCTAACTCATTTGCAATTGTGTTTGTGAATTAGATATATAAACACTAAAAACTTGTAACCCACAAACGATGTGGGACTTGTTTTGGCCATTATTGCATCTTCAATAATAATGCAACTGGAGTAAAAAGACAGTAAAATACGAAACATTGGGTTACTGGACAAGTAAAAGCATGCATTGTCAAAAGAGGCGTGTAAAAACCAATTCCGTCCAGATGCTTGATGCACCATTCTAGACAGGTAAAAACACATGGTTTTGGTACATCTAACTGGGATAGGTTTTTTAAGAAACGTTAAAAAATATATGAAACCAAGCTATGTTCCATTGCAGCACCTCTTGGCAAGCCCATGTAATATATTGAAAGAACATTTTGCGTTTGCCTTTGGACAAAATATCACTATAATCCATCTTAAAACTTAAAGTATACATGCCAGACTTCATATTGAAGTGGGAACAAATTTTGAAAACCCAAGTTTGCAACTGTCAATTATCTAAACAATTACTTATTGATGATAGACTTCATTTCTCAACATCTAAACATCTAATAACTTGTAACCCACAATCAGATATATTGCAGTATTGTTTGAAATGTAGAAAGTGTAGCTACTTCAACATTTTGTAATAACTACTTCAATGCTCTGTTTCACATCCTCTTCTTCTTATGATGGATTGAAGTTCCCTTGTGCACTCTTTTGTATGCCAAACTATGAACTTCAATCCTAATACACTAAATGAAAAAACAGTAAGAGTAGTAGATCATTACAGCTGGAAAGCCACCATAGTCCCCTGGTTCTGTGATGGTATTTTTCTCATTAATGGTAGACTCCAATATCCTTGTCATAAGATCCTTCTCTCTATGAAACCTTGCCGAACTTAGGCCCCTTTCTTGTGAAAACAGTTGAAAGCTAGAAAGTGGTGAGCACTGATTAAGAACGAGTAAAGGTTGAGTTGCAGGGAGTTTGATGGTTCATCTGCATATTCAATCTTATATTCACATTGTCTGATGGGAGGCAGCGATTAATACAGAAGCGCCAGGAAGAGAAGCAGGATGATATTCAATTTGGAAAGGATAATGAAGTCCCACATCGACTGGGTATATGGCATAACTAGTGTTTATATATTAAACACACACATGACATGTAAAATTGCAAATGGGCTCTAGGTGTATGGGCCATGAGCCCAATATGTTTAATATATATTTTATTTAAACAAATAAAAATTTAATAAATAAAAAAATTATAAATTAAATAAATTCCAAAACAAATTAAATAAATGTAAAATATTACGTGGAAATGAAATTAAAAATAAATAGAATTAAAAATCCAACTGGACGCCACGAGGCCATTTACCATATACCCAGTCACCCAAACAAGGGATAGGGTGTGGTAAAAGTTGATTTTTGGTTTTATAAGGGGGCGTTCAAAAAAAACTTCAGGGGGCAAAATCAAATCTCGCCCTAATGGCAGGGGGAATCGTATAATTAACCCTAAATAATTTAACTTATTACCGCTATTTGTTTAAACATCAAATATATGAATGCACGATAAAATTCATCATAAACATACTTGGAAAAACTAAATTTACATTACGATAACACCTAGAATTGCATAAAATGCTTGCAACTTACAAGAATTATCATCAAAATAATCAAAGTAGGGGCATCCTAAATAAGTTAAATCATTACTTACAAAATACAATTAGTTCAAAATGTTATAATTGAAGCAGTCAAGATTAAAGACATCAAAGTCATCACTCATTAAATTACAAAAAATAGTCACTCAATAACTCATGGGTTGTGTGGATTGGGTGTGGATTTACCCATAACCCAATTATTTTGAATTATTTTTCAATTTTAAAAACCATGTTCACCCAATAACTCAACCATGTTGTGATATAATCTAAGTTAGTTACATGGTTAGTAAGTTTGTTTGTTTGTTATGCTAGCTACTTGGGTTAGAAGTAACCTATTGTATATAAATACATGTCTAGATAACTCTTATCATGATTTTTCTAATACAATTATTTCTCTCTCTCTCTCTCTCTCTCTCTCTCTCTCCCCCCCCCCCCCCCAAGTGCTTCTTGTAACGCCCCAGTTTTGTCAGTTTTTATTTAATTGAGTCGTTTTGATTATTTTATTATTATATTATTTTATTTTCGACTTTTATTTGGAAATATGTTATTTTTCAATGTTGTGATATTTTATCGCATTTTGGGAACGTTTGCGAGATATTTGAGTGTAGGGGTATTTTGGGCATTTCACTTTATTTTTCTTAAGTTAAGAAAATAGAAATAGAAAGAGAGAAAAATAGAGAGAAAGAAAAGAGAAGAAGGAAAAGGGAAAGAAAAGAGAAGAAGAGAAGAAAAAGAGAGAAAACTTGGAATTCAAGAAATCAATCTCCCGACTTTTCTAAACACGATTAAATCGGGTAAGGGTGCGAAACTCGATTATTATATGCTTGTGTATGATTATGTATGTATGTTTTTGGTTGTTATTGGATTGAAATGGAAATATATAGTAAAAACCATATTATGTAGAAATTGATTAGAAATCGATTAAATTGTGTCGGAAATCATGTTTTCAGGTCCATTATTGTTGATACATGTTAGATACATGTTGTTAGGCATTGTATTGGTAACTTTCTGGTGTATAGGTGGAAATTGGATGATTTTGGGTTGGAAAACGCAGAGAAAATTCTGCAGAAAAATTCTTGTTTTCCACTGCCCATACGCGTATCACTCAAGTCAATACGCGTATTGGTCAAGGCAATACGCGTATGGAGCTTCATTTTCTCGGCCATCTGCCCATTTACGTAATGGTACGCGTAAGGTTTAGGGCAATACACGTATAATGTCGGGCAATACGCGTATTGGAGTTTTAATGGGAATTTTGGGGAAAAATGGGTCTCTGCCTATACGCGTATGACCTTGGGCAATACGCGTATGGAATGGGCGAGGAAGCAGGGTAATACGTGTATGGCTCAGGGCAATACACGTTTGGCCAGGAGAATTGCAAAATGGGGTTTTTTACGCGATGTCTTTTCTTGTTTAGTCCGTAACTTGTGTTCCGATTATCCGTTTTTAATATTCTTGGTATCGTTGAGTAGCTATTGAACCGTACTTTCTTATTATAATAATTTTGAGATTGTTAGCCGATTTAATTATGTCAGGAATTTGGAATAGTGTCATTTTGTCGACTTTTGTCGTTATAATTGTGGGTAATTGGTGTGTATCATGCAATGTGCTGTTGATATGGATATGGTATGATTTGTGTGCTGTTGTATGGTATAAATGCATTGTTTTGGGCTTGAATTGCAAAGCATGATTAATGTTGAGTGAGATGATTGCATATATGTGTGCATTGGAATGTCATGAGTCATTGTATGCCAAGCATCATGATATGCATTCTTGTAATGTCGTGTGCCCATGTGTGGTGTGAGCGACGGTTTGGTTCCAGAGGGAATCCGCTATAACGTTGTGTGCCCGTGTGGGGTGTGAGCGATGATTATAGACGGTTGTGTGCCCGTGTGGGGTGTGAGCGATCGGATCGTGTGCCCGTGTGGGGTGTGAGCGATCCATAAACGTCGTGTGCCCGTGAGGGGTGTGAGCGACGGGGAACATCGTATGCCCGACGGGGAGTTACATTAAGTAACGAGCGATGATTCCAGCAGAGTTCCTGAGTGAACTAGTGATGAGATTGATGGATGGATGGTACCGCATATGCATTGCATAGAGTCGTTGTGTCGGTCTCTGTGCATTTGCATAAATCATGAATATGATTGACTATGTGTGAGAATTGTGAATGAATTGTTATATGTTGGTGATAATTGCATTGGGTATAATTGATATGCAGTAGTGATGGATAAATGAGACATGTATTGTGTTGTGTGGCATTTGGATTCTGTTGTACGTTGTGGTGAGAATATTTATGTGTGTAATTTCGTGTTAGTATATAATTGTATGCAATTATATTATGATTGTTTTTCTCACCCTTCTGCTGTTGTTAATGCTCTACGAGGCATTGCAGATTAGATGCTGGAGGTCTTTTTGTGAAGCTTAGGACTTCATTCTTTTGTCGGTCGGCTCTGATATGTGGCACCGGGTAGTCAGGGGGATCGTTTGTAGTTTGATGTGTATATGTATATATATCTTTTGGCTTGTGCATGTATGACTGGATGTATGACAAACTTTTTATGTGATATATATATATATATATATATATATATATATATATATATATATATATATGAGATTCAGTACAGATTTTCCGCTTTTATTCTGTAGCTGAATTGTGGGTAGTAGGAACTAAGTACCTCTGTTTATTTGCTACCTGCGAGTGTTGCATATCTTTATGGGCAAGTTTATTGTGTTTGTTTCAAATTGATGTGACCCCTCGGTCTATGTTGTGAATGTTTTAAATATACTCTGACAAAATTTTGAATTTTCTTTTACTGCTTTATTTAATTGGGGGTATAGATTAGGGGTGTTACATTAAGTGATATCAGAGCCAGTCCGTGTCAGTTTGTGTCAGTCCTTGTCGGTCTTGGTGTTTGGATGAGCTGTTTGTTTAACCATAGTTGTTGTTATTGGAAATCAACAGAATATGGCTGGTAGGAATGACGCTGCTTTGGCTGCTGCTATGCAAGCTATGGCTCGGGCTGTGCAGGGTGCACCTAATGCTGCAGGTAATGATGAGTTCAGGAAGAACAAACCGCCTGTCTTCAAAGGAAGATATGATCCTGATGGTGCGCAGATTTGGCTGAAAGAGATTGAAAGAATCTTCTGAGTGATGGATTGTGCTGAGGATAAGAAGGTGAGACTGGGTACTCACATGTTACTGGAAGAAGCTGATGATTGGTGGGTTAGTACACGTCATGTGTTGGAGGCTGCAGAGGAAGAGATCACTTGGGCTGTGTTTAGCATTGAGTTTCTGAGGAAGTATTTTCTTGAAGATGTAAGAGGAAAGAAGGAAATTGAGTTCTTGGAGTTGAAACAAGGTAGTATATCTGTTATTGATTATATTGCTAAGTTTGTGGAGCTTGTACAGTTTTATCCACATTATGCTGAAGCGACTGCGGAACTTTCTAAGTGTGTAAAGTTTGAGAATGGATTGCGTCCGGAGATAAAGCAGGCAATTGGCTATCAAAGGATTCGGAGGTTTTCTGATTTGGTGGATTGTTGTAGGATTTATGAGGAGGATAGTAAGGCTCGTTCTACTCACTATAAGAGTGTGAGCGAGAGGAAAGGGAAGCAACAGTTCCGTGGTGGTCCTTATGTAACACCAGCTGATAAAGGTAAACAAAGGGGTAATTTTGAAAGAAGATCAGGTGGAGGTGGAATGTCTAGTCCTCTGAGATGTTATAGATGTGGTGATGTGGGACATCGTTAGTCTGAATGTAGGAAGGATATGAGAAAGTGTGTGAATTGTGGCGGTTTAGGACATGTTGCAGCTGATTGCGCCAGGAAAAATGTGGTGAAATGTTACAACTGTGGTGAACCTAGTCATATTAGTACGAAATGTCCGAAACCAAAGCAAGCTCCAGCTAGTGGGAAAGTATTTGCATTAGCAGGAACTCAGACTTCAAGGGCAAACCGTCTGATCAGAGGTACTTGTTTTATTAATAGTACGCCTTTAGTTGCTATTATTGATACTGGAGTGACTCATTCGTTTATTTCGTCTGAGTGCGCGAAGCGTTTGAATCTTGTGTTGTCTTTGATGCATGGTGAGATGGTTATTGATACTCCAGCAATGGGGTCAGTAACTACTTCCTTGGTTTGTTTAAGTTATCCTTTGACCATTTATGGTAAAGACTTTGAGATGGATTTTGTGTGTTTGCCGTTGGAGGGTTTAGATGTGGTTCTGGGAATGAATTGGTTACAATTCAACCGAGTTCATATTGATTGTTATCATAAGTTGGTAAGGTTTCCTTCTCTTGAGGAAGACGAAGACTCGAGTTTCTTATCTACCAAAGAGTTGAAGAAACTTTTGGCAGATGAAGCTCAGTTGTTTGGGTTGTTTGCATCGTTGACTGTGGATAGTCAAGTTTCACTTGATGTGTTTCCTGTTGTGTGTGATTTTTCGGAAGTGTTTCCCGAGGATATTTCAGACTTGCCGCTAGAGAGAGGTGGAGTTTTCTATAGATCTAGTTCCTGGTACTAGACCTGTATCGATGGCACCTTATCGAATGTCGGCATCTGAGTTGGTTGAGTTGAAGAAGCAGTTGAATGAGTTGTTGGAAAAGAGGTTTGTGAGGCCAAGTGTTTCTCCTTGGGGTGCTCCAGTTCTCTTGGTGAAAAAGAAAGATGGAAGTATGCGATTGTGTATTGATTATCGCCAGTTGAATAAGGTGACGATTAAGAATAAGTATCCTCTTCCAAGGATTGATGATCTGATGGATCAGTTGGTTGGTGCGTGTGTGTTCAGTAAGATTGATTTGAGATCCGGGTATCATCAGATTAGGGTAAAAGAGGAAGATATTCAGAAGACGGCTTTTAGGACACGTTACGGTCATTATGAATATTCTGTGATGCCGTTCGGGGTTTCTAATGCGCCAGGTGTGTTTATGGAATACATGAATCGTATTTTCCACGAGTATTTGGATCGTTTTATTGTTGTGTTTATTGATGACATTTTGATTTATTCTAAGTCTCGGGAGGAGCACGCGGAGCATTTGCGTATTGTTTTGCAGGTTTTGAAAGAAAGAAAGCTTTTTGCCAAGTTGTCCAAGTGTGAATTCTGGTTGTCGGAAGTGAGTTTTCTTGGGCACGTGATTTTAGGTAATGGTATTTCTGTGGATCCATCTAAAGTAGAAGCAGTTCTACAATGGGAGGCTCCTAGATTTGTTACTGAAATTAGAAGCTTTTTGGGTTTGGTCGGATATTATCGAAGGTTCATTGAAGGTTTTTCTATGCTAGCACTTCCTTTGACCCAGCTGACTTGTAAAGGGCAAGCATTCATTTGGGATATTCGGTGCGAGAAAAGTTTTAATGAGCTGAAGAGAAGATTGACGACAGCTCCGATTTTGATTTTACCGGATCCTAATGAACCGTTTGTGGTGTATTGTGATGCGTCTTTGATTGGTCTAGGTGGGGTGCTAATGCAAGACGGTAAGGTCGTGGCTTATGCTTCAAGGCAATTGAGAGTGCATGAGAAAAATTATCCTACTCATGATCTTGAATTAGCGGTTGTGGTTTTTGTGTTGAAGATTTGGAGGCATTATCTCTATGGTGCAAGGTTTGAAGTCTTTAGTGATCACAAAAGTTTGAAATATTTGTTTGATCAGAAAGAGTTAAATATGAGGCAACGGAGATGGTTGGAATTTTTGAAGGACTACGACTTTGGCTTGAATTACCATCCTGGTAAAGCTAATGTGGTAGCCGATGCATTGAGCCAGAAATCTTTGCATATGTCCGCTTTAATGGTTAAAGAGTGGGAACTTTTGGAATCGTTTAGAGATTTGAGTTTGGTTTGTGAAGTGACGTCGGATAGTGTGAGGCTTGGAATGTTAAAGGTTACTAATGATTTTCTGATGACTGTTAGTGAGAAACAGAAGCTGGACGTGAAATTGGTGGATTTGATGTTGGTGGGAGAAAAAGATATGAATAGTGATTTTAAAGTGGATGATAATGGTGTTTTGAGATTCCGTGGTAGAATTTGTATTCCTGATGATGCGGAGTTGAAAAAGATGATTTTGGAGGAAGGACACCGGAGTAATTTGAGTATATATCCGGGAGCTAATAAGATGTATCAGGATTTGAAGAAGATCTTTTGGTGGTCTGGATTGAAGAGAGATGTGGCTCAGTTTGTTTATGCATGTTTGACTTGTTAGAAATCGAAGGTAGAACATCTGAGGCCTAGTGGTTTGTTGCAACCGTTGGATATTTCTGATTGGAAGTGGGATTGCATCTCCATGGATTTTGTGACAGGGTTGCCGAATACACAGCGAGGGCATAATGTTATTTTGGTGGTTGTTGATAGGCTGACTAAATCGGCTCATTTCATTCCGATTGACATCAGTTTTTCTTTGGAGAGGTTAGTTGAGATTTACATCAATGTGATTGTGAAATTGCATGGGGTTCCATTGAGCATTGTTTCGGATCGAGATCCGAGGTTTACCTCGAGATTTTGGGAAAGTTTACAGAAGGCGTTGGGTTCTAAATTGAGATTGAGTTCGGCTTATCATCCGCAGACGGATGGACAGACCGAGAGAACGATTCAGTCGTTGGAAGATTTGTTGAGAGCTTGTGTTCTTGAGCAAGGTGGTGCATGGGATAGTTATCTTGCATTGATTGAATTTACGTATAATAACAGTTTCCATTCGAGTATTGGAATGGCACCGTTTGAAGCACTGTATGGACGAAGATCTCGAACACCATTGTGTTGGCACGAATCTGGTGAGAGTTCGGTGGTTGGACCAGAGTTGGTGCAACAGACTACGGAGGAAGTGAAGCTTATTCGTGAGAAAATGAAGGCTTCTCAGAGTAGGCAAAAGAGTTATCATGATCGGAGAAGAAAAGATCTTGAGTTCCAAGAGGACGATCATGTATTTTTGAGAGTTACGCCGGTAACGGGTGTTGGTCGTGCATTGAAGTCGAAGAAACTTACTTCTCGGTTTATTGGTCCTTACCATATATCTGCGAGAGTGGGTGCTGTGGCTTATAGGGTGGCGTTGCCGTCGAATCTGTCGAATTTGCACGATGTGTTCCATGTTTCACAGCTTCGGAAGTATGTTCCGGATCCGTCACATGTGATTCCGATGGATGAGGTTGAGGTAAGGGAGAACCTTACGGTTGAGGCATTACCAGTTAGGATTTTGGATCGCGAGGTGAAACGGTTGAGAGGCAAGGATATTACACTTGTGAAAGTGGCGTGGGGAGGCGCTGCTTAGGGCAATTTGACTTGGGAGTTGGAGAGTCGGATGCGGGAGTCGTATCCAGAGTTGTTCGTCTCAGGTATATTTTTGAGGACGAAAATTTCTAAGTGGGGGAGAGTTGTAACGCCCCAGTTTTGTCAGTTTTTATTTAATTGAGTCGTTTTGATTATTTTATTATTATATTATTTTATTTTCGACTTTTATTTGGAAATATGTTATTTTTCAATGTTGTGATATTTTATCGCGTTTTGGGAACGTTTGCGAGATATTTGAGTGTAGGGGTATTTTGGGCATTTCACTTTATTTTTCTTAAGTTAAGAAAATAGAAATAGAAAGAGAGAAAAATAGAGAGAAAGAAAAAGAGAAGAAGGAAAAGGGAAAGGAAAGAGAAGAAGAGAAGAAAAAGAGAGAAAACTTGGAATTCAAGAAATCAATCTCCCGACTTTTCTAAACACGGTTAAATCGGGTAAGGGTGCGAAACTCGATTATTATATGCTTGTGTATGATAATGTATGTATGTTTTTTGTTGTTCTTGGATTGAAATGGATATATATAGTAAAAACCATATTATGTAGAAATTGATTAGAAATCGATTAAATTGTGTCGAAAATCATGTTTTCAGGTCCATTATTGTTGATACATGTTAGATACATGTTGTTAGGCATTGTATTGGTAATTTTCTGGTGTATAGGTGGAAATTGGATGATTTTGGGTTGGAAAACGCAGAGAAAATTCTGCAGAAAAATTCTGGTTTTCCACTGCCCATACGCGTATCACTCAAGTCAATACGCGTATTGGTCAAGGCAATACGCGTATGGCATTGAAGAAAACTGGGCAATACGCGTATGAAGCTTCATTTTCTCGGTCATCTGCCCATTTGCGTAATGGTACGCGAGGTTTAGGGTAATACGCGTATATTGTCGGGCAATACACGTATTGGAGTTTTAATGGGAATTTTGGGGAAAAATGGGTCTCTGCCCATACGCGTATGACCTTGGGCAATACGCGTATGGAATGGGCGAGGAAGCAGGGTAATACGCGTATGGCTCAGGGCAATACGCGTATGGCCAGGAGAATTGCAAAATGGGGTTTTTTACGCGATGTCTTTTCTTGTTTAGTCCGTAACTTGTGTTCCGATTATCCGTTTTTAACATTCTTGGTATCGTTGAGTAGCTATTGAACCGTACTTTCTTATTATAATAATTTTGAGATTCTTAGCCGATTTAATTATGTCGGGAATTTGGAATAGTGTCGTTTTGTCGACTTTTGTCGTTATAATTGTGGGTAATTGGTGTGTATCATGCAATGTGCTGTTGATATGGATATGGTATGATTTGCGTGTTGTTGTATGGTATAAATGCATTGTTTTGAGCTTGAATTACAAAGCATGATTAATGTTGAGTGAGATGATTGCATGTATGTGTGCATTGGAATGTCATGAGTCATTGTATGCCAAGCATCATGATATGCATTCTTGTAATGTCGTGTGCCTGTGTGGGGTGTGAGCGACGGTTTGGTTCCAGAGGGAATCCGCTATAACGTCGTGTGCCCGTGTGGGGTGTGAGCGATGATTATAGACAATCGTGTGCCCGTGTGGGGTGTGAGCGATCCATAAACGTCGTGTGCCCGTGTGGGGTGTGAGCGACGGGGAACATCGTATGCCCGACGGGGAGTTACATTAAGTAACGAGCGACGATTCCAGCAGAGTTCCTGAGTGAACTAGTGATGAGATTGATGGATGGATGGTACCGCATATGCATTGCATAGAGTCATTGTGTCGGTCTCTGTGCATTTGCATAAATCATGAATATGATTGACTATGTGTGAGAATTGTGAATGAATTGTTATATGTTGGTGATAATTGCATTGGGTATAATTGATATGCAGTAGTGATGGATAAATGAGACATGTATTGTGTTGTGTGGCATTTGGATTCTGTTGTACGTTGTGGTGATAATATTTATGTGTATAATATCGTGTTAGTATATAATTGTATGCAATTATATTATGATTGTTTTTCTCACCCTTCTGCTGTTGTTAATGCTCTACGAGGCATTGCAGATTAGATGCTGGAGGTCTTTTTGTGAAGTTTAGGGCTTCATTCTTTTGTCGGTCGGCTCTGATATGTGGCACCGGATAGTCAGGGGGATCGTTTGTAGTTTGATGTGTATATGTATATATATCTTTTGGCTTGTGCATGTATGACTGGATGTATGACAAGCTTTTTATATGATATTTATATATATATATGAGATTCAGTACAGATTTTTCGCTTTTATTCTGTAGCTGAATTGTGGGTAATAGGAACTAAGTTCCTCTGTTTATTTGCTACCTGCGAGTGTTGCATATCTTTATGGGCAGGTTTATTGTGTTTGTTTCAAATTGATGTGACCCCTCGGTCTATACTGTGAATGTTTTAAATATACTCTGACGAAATTTTGAATTTTCTTTTACCGCTTTATTTAATTGGGGGTATAGATTGGGGGTGTTACACTTTTGCACTAACAAATTGCTATTTAGAGCTTCTGGTCCATCTTTCTTGATCACGTATTCAAGAACTACACGTCGGTGATCGTGTTTCCAGGGATCATGAATCATGTTTGCTGCAACGATGAATAGTAGCAAAAGTATTCCTATTTCTCTTCCAATTCTTGATGGCAAAAATTTGGTCTGATGGAGTAAATAGATACAGTCATTATTTGGTTTACATGAAACCCTATAAGTGGTTACTGTTGAGTCCCTGCTTTTGAGGTTGGCATTAATTTTGGTAAAACTAACTTAGCAGAAAGATGTTGGACAAGATGTCCTAACATGTTGAACTTACTGCAGGTGAAGATGTTAGTCAAGATGTTCTATCAGGAGGATTCGACATCTTTTTCTGTTACAGTTTTGTACTAACTGTTTGTGGTAATAGGTGTGATTGGAATTTGACTAGGATTCCAGGTGGCACCTGAGATTGTGGAATCAGAGATTCTGATTCTAAATGAATTTGCGGTTTCCGTGTGAAGGAGACATTTTTGGTAACTTGGGATTGAAGAAAGAATTAGGTCGCTAATTCTGAGGAAGATATTTGTTGCGCTTTTGAAGCCCAAGTCCAGCTGTGGTTTACAATAAAAATAGGTTAGAGTTAACCTAGTTTGGTGTGGATGATTGCAGCTATTTTAGAAGTACTAGGGTTTGTACTTTTTGTGAGCCTCACGTGTATTGTGTGAATACTTAAGAAGGACTATTTATTGAGTTGTAATATTTTCTGTCACTGCTGTGATTGGAAGGGAATTGAGAAGGGTCTCATACCTAGGAGAGTCTTAGGTAGAAATCTAGGAATGGTAGTTTCTAGGTGCTAAGTTGTAAACGTTGGAGTTTAGCTTAGAACCAATTCTACTTAGTGATTGCATTCCTGGCTTGGTAGCCCCCAGACGTAGGTGTTGTTGCTCACCGAACTGGGTTAACAATTTCTGGTGTTGTTTACCTTCTGCTTTTTACGTTTGTTCTTCCTTAGATCCTTGTGAGAAGCAGAGATCAAGTGTCACGACATCTTGTCTGACATCTTCGTGATCTGCTTAACCAGAATTTCAATTGGTATCAGAGCAGGCATCCTGCTCTGTATCTGGGTGAGATTCAGGGACGATACTTTCTGATTCGATGGATAAAGAAGGAGGAATTTTGAATAGACCACCAATACTTGATGGTTCCAATTATGATTATTGGAAAGTTCGCATGGTGGCATTTATCAAGTCTATGGATGGAAAGGCTTGGAAGTCTGTGATTAAGGGGTGGGATCCACCAAAAATCAAAGACAAAGATGGGAAGCTCACTGAGGAGCTGAAACCTGAAGAAGTTTGGGAGGATGTAGATGATAAGCTTGCTCAAGGAAACTCCAAAGCCTTGAATGCCTTGTTCAATGGGGTGGACAAGAACATCTTCAGACTCATCAAGAATTGCACTGTTGCAAAGAATGCGTGGGAAATCTTGAAGACTGCTCATGAAGGTACCTCTCATGTGAAATCCTCAAGACTTCAGCTTCTCACTACTAAGTTTGAGAACTTGAGAATGAGAGAAGATGAAAGCATACATGACTTTCACATGAACATTGTTGACATTCCTAACACATCTAGTGACCTTGGAGAAAAAATTCCTGAAGCCAAGTTAGTTCAGAAAATTCTAAGATCTCTTCCCAAGAGATTTGACATGAAGGTAACTGCCATAGAAGAAGCTCAGGACATAGACACTATGAAAGTTGATGAGCTCATGGGGTCTCTACAAACCTTTGAAATGGGACTGAATGAAAAGTCTGAGAAGAAGAAAAGCTTAGCCTTAGTGTCAGATCATGATGAAGAAAAGATAAACTCAAACGAAGTAATGTCTAAGGCGGTTGTGTTTCTTGGAAAGCAGTATGGACAATTGCTGAAGAAAATGGAGGGGGAAGCAAGATCTAATGCTAAGCCTCAACCATTCAACAACCTTAAAAGAACTGATCTTAGAAGAAACTTTAAGAACGAAGATGAGAAGGGAAAAGGAATCAAATGCTATGAATGTGAGGGATACGGACATATCAGGTATGAGTGTCCTACCTTTCTGAAGAAAGAAAAGAAAGGACTCATTACATCCTGGTCTGAAGATGAGTCTGCAAGTGATGGAAAATCACCTAAACAAGTCTCTTCTCTTACAGGAATGTTTGATACTGAGATAAATTCAGAGATTGGAAGTCTATCTCATGAAGATCTACTAAAATCCTTCGAAGAGGTCTATAAGAGATGTACTGAAATCTGCCAACTAGGAGAAGGACAACACAAGATCATTATGCTTCTTGAGGCTGAAAGAGAGAAACATCTTGATGCCATTTCTGATCTTGTGGAGGAAGTAGTTGTGCTAAAGTCCAACCTGGAAAATATGACCAAAAATGTTAGGATGCTCAACAACAGCTCTGGTATTCTAGATGAAATTCTTCAAGTCGGGAGAAATGTTAGAGATGTCAGAGGACTTGGCTACAATGATCCAGAGTGTAGTCTCAATCCAATCAAAAGAAAACAGACAATGTCAAATAGAATGCCTCAACATCATTATAGACATCAGAGAAGACAAGATTGGAAATGTCATCACTGTGGCAAGTATGGTCACATTAAACGATATTGCTACAAGCTACATGGATATCCCAAAGGCAGGAGTACTGGAAAGAAAAAAAGCTCCAAGGATGAGTCCATGGCCCTGGTAGTCCATTCCCATCAAAGTGAGTACCCTGAAGAAAGGTGGTACTTTGACAGTGGATGTTCAAGACACATGACTGGTGTCAGGGAATATCTAGTGGACATAAAGCCCCATTCTTCCAACTATGTCATCTTTGGAGATGGATCCATGGGAAAGATTAGAGGAGTTAGAAAATTGGATCACCCAGGGAATCCTAGACTAGATGATGTGTTATTTGTAAAAGGATTAACTTGCTAATTTGATTAGCATTAGTCAACTGTGTGATCAAGGTCTAAGAGTCAACTTCACCAGATCTGAATGCCAAGTCTTGAATAATAAAGGAAGAATTATCATGAAAGGACTCAGATCAAGGAATAATTGTTATGTGTGGACTGCCTCTCAGACGGAGAAACTTCACGAACCATCCCCAGATATGGACATCAGAAGATTAACCAAAATGACACATATGAGAATGCAACGTCAGACTATCGTAAAGATGGAAAATCTTCTTCAGAAGGCCTCCAGGTTTAGGGAAATGACTGGAAATAGATGCTCTTATGCTATCCAAGATTATCCTCAAAATGTTGGAACCAAAAATGATGTTATACAAGATGTCACGACATTCGACTGTGACATCTTGAATTGCTCAAGTGTTACAAAACTACAAAGAAAAATTCTGAAGGACGAATTAGGGTTTTTCTCTGTTTGTGGAAACGCTACTCAAAGGGTTAAAAATCAAATCACTAAAAACCACATCAACCAAACTTACTCTCAACTTGCTCTAAATTCCTCGAACTCGCTCATACTCACGATTGAAGAACAAGCATTCTGTGCCCTGGTGAAGATGTCTCAATAATCTCCAACACGTGTAATCAAGAAGGAAACAGCTGATTCTAGGTCGAAGTCCAAGGAGCTACACACTGAAGATGAGGTTGCTTCGCTTGCTATCTTGTCATACAAGACGGACAAACTTCCGATTCGGCGATCCAAGACTGCCCCACCAGGTAATCCTTCGAATACCTCTGATGCTTCCTTTAGTGCTAGGAAAGGGATAGAGAGGTTCAACACAGAGGAAAGGGTTGATAAAATAGTAGAGAAACTCATAAGCCAGGGGGACAGGGTGAGTGTTGCTGGAATCACCAGACCTCTTGCTCAAATTATGCCATCAAAATCATCTCAAAATCCTGATGTTGCTAAGAAGAATACTGATAAAAGAGGAAATGATGTTGAAATGTCAGGAGGGAATTTGCACACCCTTGCTGAATCTGTGATTAAAAATGCTGAGACAGATGATGAGACATCCTCATCCACACAAGGGGCCTCAAAACAAGCTGACAAAATCATCAATTTAGATGATATGCCCTCTGACAATAAAGTAATTGTTACAAGCCTCCAACCAAGTGTGTCGGAACGATTAAAGAAAAGAAAAAAATAAAGGTGTAGCCATCTCCAACAAGCTGACTAAGAAGGCAGCAGTTGGACCTTCAAGGCCCTGGAGCAAGGTTGGTGTTGAGAGCAAGAAAAGGAAGGAAGAATCTAAAAGTGAATCAGACTATGAAGGGATAGAGGATGGACAAAATGTTATAAAGAAACCAGCTTCCAAGAAGACTGCAGGTTCACTTCCCAAGGCTCCCATGGACAACATCTCCTTTCATGACGTTGTAAGTGTCAGCAGGTGGAACCATGTTTATCATAGAAGAATTTCTTTAGAGAGAGAACTGGGACAGAATGTCCTCAAGTGTGAAGAAGTGATGAACTTGATTAAAGAGGCTGGGTTGATCATAACTGTCTCTCATTTTGACTCATGTTATGAGCAGCTGGTGAAAGAATTTGTTGTAAACGTACCAGAAGGATACAATGATAGAAGGAGTGAGGACTACTTCAAAGTGTATGTCAGAGGAAATGTTGTGACATTTTCTCCTGCTGAAATAAACAAATACCTTGGCAGATCTGAGTGTTCTCAGGCTGAAATTGAAGATACAAATGATCAAATCTGTAGGGAAATTAAGGGGAACACCGTGAAGAGCTGGCCAAGCAAACAGAAACTGCCTGCTGGGAAGCTCAACATCAAATATGCCATTCTCCATAGAATTGGTACTATAAATTGGGTTCCTACAAACCACACTTCAACTATCTCCACAGGACTTGGGAAGTTTATTTATGCGATTGGAAGAAGGAAATCCTTTGATTTTGGTGAATATATCTTTGATCAGATTCTGAAACAAGCTACCTCATCAGCTGTCAAATTGCCAATCTGCTTTCCATCACTCATATGTGGAATGCTACTTCAACAATATCCTAGGATAACTATATCTGGTGATGTCATCATGAAAAGAAAGCCACCTCTGTCTCTACATCACAACCTGATTACTGGAAAACATATTCCAAAGATTGTCTCGACATCTACAGTTACATTCTCAGAGGTGGACACCATTGATCAGCTGAAAGCCACTTGCAAAGAACTTGATGATATAATCAAGGTAAGCACTGCAAGAAAAGAGAAGCTAGAAAGATTGATACAAGCTCTGGCTGCTAAGCAAATCAAAGACACTGAAGTCCATGCTGGAGATCCTAAGAAGGGTGATGAAGAAAACAGTGGTGCAGAAGAGGAAGATGCTAAAAATGATACTAGGAGTGCAGGAGAAGAAGAGGATGAGGAGGAGACTGAAGATGACCTCTGAGAGTTGTCTTCACTTTAATTTTTTTGTTTTTTTTTTATTGTGTGTTTTGTTTTTCCTTTGGTTGTGTAAGGGCTGAATGCCCAGGATATTTTTCATTTTGGTTGAGTGTGTATTTTTATTACTCTGAACTGGTTATTGGTTTTTGGGTTAGTTCCTCTACCTTTGTCATATTGTGGCCAAAAAGGGGGAGAAATACTAACATCACTAACCACAGCTGACTGCTGATTGTCTACTAACCACTAAGGGGGAGTAAATTTGAACTGATTAAGGGGGAGACATGTTGTGATTCCGCTGCTGCTCTAATAGTGGTCTCCCTGATATGTTTCTGCAGGTTAATGAAAGTTAGTTTTAGCCAAAAATTTCCAAAGGGGGAGATTGTTGAGTCCCTGCTTTTGAGGTTGGCATTAATTTTGGTAAAACTAACTTAGTAGAAAGATGTTGGACAAGATGTCCTAACATGTTGAACTTACTGCAGGTGAAGATGTTAGATAAAATGTTCTATCAGGAGGATTCGACATCTTTGTCTGTTACAGTTTTGTACTAACTATTTGTGGTAACAGTTGTGATTGGAATTTGACTAGGATTCCAGGTGGCACCTGAGATTGTGGAATCAGAGATTCTGATTCTAAATGAATTTGCGGTTTCCGTGTGAAGGAGACATTTTTGGTAACTTGGGATTGAAGAAAGAATTAGGTCGCTAATTCTGAGGAAGATATCTGCTGCGCTTTTGAAGTCCAAGTCCAGCTGTGGTTTACAATATAAATAAGTTAGAGTTAACCTAGTTTGGTGTGGATGATTGCAGCTGTTTTAGAAGTACTAGGGTTTGTACTTTTTGTGAGCCTCTCGTGTATTGTGTGAATACTTGAGAAGGACTGTTTATTGAGTTGTAATATTTTTAGTCACTGTTGTGATTGGAAGAGAATTGAGAAGGGTCTCATACCTAAGAGAGTCTTAGGTAGAAATCTAGGAAGGGTAGTTTCTAGGTGCTAAGTTGTAAACGTTGGAGTTTAGCTTAGAACCAATTCTACTTAGTGATTGTATTCCTGGCTTGGTAGCCCCCAGACGTAGGTGTTGTTGTTCACCGAACTGGGTTAACAATTTCTAGTGTTGTTTACTTTCTGCTGTTTACGTTTGTTCTTCCTTAGATCCTTGTGAGAAGCAGAGATCTAGTGTCACGACATCTTGTCTGACATCTTCGTGATCTGCTTAACCAGAATTTCAGTTACTAATGGCGTTCATAAGCTTGCTCACAATGCAAACGATGCTTAGAGAATTGTTCACAAGGATGCTAAGAAGAAAGATTGTAAGGATGTATTTTATATTAATATGTTGTAGATGGGGAAAATTTTGATTGGATATCTCATGTTGAATCGGCGAAGGAGGCATGAGATATTCTTGTCAAGTGTTATGAAGGAAGTGAGAAAGTTAAAGTAGTTAAGTTGCAGGCACTGCGAAGGTAGCATGAGTTACTGCAAATGGGAGAAGATGAAAAGATTGTATGATATGTCTCGAAAGTGCAGAATCTTGTCCATCTCATGAAAGGCTATAGTGACGTCCGAACTGATAAGATGATAGTTAAGAAGGTATTGCATATGTTGACCTCTCACTTTGATCATGTTATCGTACCCATTCAAGAATCCAACAATCTTGAAACCTTGAAATTGGAAGCTTTGGCTGGTTCGTTGGAGACACGTGAGTTAAGGATTGTCGGGAGGAAAGGGGTTCAAGGTTCGATACAAGCACTGCAGGCCCAAAAATGGAATAAGCATGTCGGTTCCAATAAGTTCAAAGGCAAATGAGATAAGACTCGGAGCAAGAAGTCTTTGGTTAACCCTCAAAAGCATAAGGTTGATGATACGACTTCTGAATCCTCGAAAAAGAGGAGAATGAACTAAAATTCTGGCATAGCAGACATCAGATGTCCTAACACATGTCAAGACATTGTTCTGCATAATTATTAAACAAAGAACAGAACTGCAAACTGATATCCAGACTATCAGTAACTACAGAAACACAGATGTTTCGACATCTGTTCTAACATGTTCATCAAAACTTAACTGTAAATTACAGAATGATAAACAACACAGAATATGATGACCCAGTTCGGTGCAACTCACCTACATCTGGGAGATACCAATCCAGAAAGAAGAATCCACTATCAGTAGTATAGTTTTATGTAAACAACCTTAAGTTTATAGTAAACACCCATGTTTACCTATCACTACCCAATGAAGACTTTATCATTAGAAGTCACATATAATTGATAAGAGAAACCCATCTCACTCCCTAAATCACAACCTGTGATTATCTAACAGTTACTACACCATAACTGTATCATCCTATTGAAAGACACCCCTTTCAATACAAAGTTCAGTCAAGCATCCTTGACTAACAAGTTAACTTGAATTTGCTTCAAAGCTTCATCCAAGAACAATACATGATTCATTACCTACGGGTTTCTGAATCTGTACAAGTACCTATGTCTACCAGAATGTATCAAATTGATACAGAGGGAGGCTTACAAGAAAGCCTACGACTCTCAAAACCCTAAACCCTATTTTCTACTTTACAAAAGTGTTACAATAGGTTCTGTTATTCAGTCCCAGGTCTTGGTCTTCTTTTATACTCTTCTGCTGCCTAGGGCTTCAATCTTCTGTTGGCTGGTTCCTTGATCCACGTTCTGATTACTTCCTTAATTCTTGGACCAGACTTAGAAACAACCTGCTATATCAATTTAAGATGTCAGGACATTGTCTTCGACATCTTTTTCTGCAACATTCTTCATTAAGTTGTAACCAAAATTTAGTCAAACCTCAAGAGCTTTCAATCTCCCCCTTTTGACAAATTTTGGCTAAAACTTCAATTTGGACAATAAACCCAGGGTGCTCCTGACGTCTCTTCACCCTGAGTGGCGGTTATGATTGGAATACTGATATGACTCCAATCATGTTGGTGATACATTCCACTTTTCCCATGAATCGATAATTCCTCACCTGGGGGGAAGAATTTTGCTATTGAAGCAACCAAACACCAACATGGGTAACTCAGAACACAGGGAACGAATGTGTTCATAACTCAGATCATAGGACACGAAAGAAGGACTTAGAACATATGGGAAGAAACCTGAGACTTAGTCAGAATGTCAGAACATTCTGTCGAACATCCTTGCAAACCAACTGCAAGGACAGACTCAACCCTTGTACTTTTCTCCCCCTTTTTAGCCAAAAATTGGCAAACATGTCCAAGACAGACCCATACCCAAACCGAGCCAACCAAAAAATGGATAAACCCCATGAGAACCCAGCACAACATAAAAGACAACCTGCGATAAGATGAGGACGAGAACACCCTTTATATACAAGAGCATTTTTCTTAGGATGTAACGAACCATTGGAAGTAACACATGTCTATTCCATGAGATCATTAAATGAAATAGAGTATCTTCATAGACAAAAGTTCATCGGCCAAACCGTATTTAACTATTTCTTCCTTTTAACAAGGACCATTTAAGGAATGCGCATTTTCTGAAACATATGTTTAACACGCGTTCCCTAAGACACAATTTCTCCACCGTCCAACGCAATTAAGAGTACAACCATACATCCTAACCAATGTTCTGACATCTTGTCAGACTTCATTTAGTCCCTCTTGTAACATCTATTTAATCCCCTTTCAACCAAAAGACCCAGAGTAACTGACCAAGATGTTTAGACATTTTTTCAAACAATTCTCAGTTAGCAGCCAAGACTCTTAAAAGACCGTATCTGCTTCTGCAGAGAAAAATAAATTCTCCCAGAAACAAACAATGACTCTCAAAACACTCACAAGGTATTTGTATCTCTTTTGATTCAGTCCATTGACACCCCAATGACAGAATCAGAACAACCTGATAAGTTCACCCAGAACTTATACCAGTATAGCAATGTCACGACATCTCGTCTGACACATCAACCTCACCTGAGGCAATCTATCACAAACTTCTTGAAACCACAGGCAATCTTGACAAACAATCTGCATTACTACAACCATATATCCACAACCAAAGTTTAACTCCCCCTGTCGTAGATAACCAGTGTTCCTTTGCCAGAAGAACACCCTAAATAAATGGAAAACATAAGACGCATCTTCATGTCTTCAAGAGCGCACCCTCTGTTCAACACAACTGCTGAACGCATTCACCTAATGCTTGACCCTCAAGCAATCCATGTACCACACCAGTACATATAAAAGACAAAATTTCTCCCCCTATCTTTCTCAAAAGATGCTTCTTCAGCAAGAACCACCTCAAAATCACCACATGATATCCCATGACATCTTCATGATCATATAGTAAGAGTACTAGGAACGCATGCTTGTACCACAGCCAACAAACTCTTGGATTGAGACCAAAACACCATTGATCCCTCTCGTCCAGAAACCATCCATACATCACACGAATGCCTCCTTAATTCTCATGTATAGATCTCCTTGTTCCCTGAGATACAACCCAATTGAATCTGGAATACTTCACATTCCTCAAAGAGACATACAGAGCCCCTTAGTTTGCTAGCTCGCCCAGATGTTCTTCACACTTGAAGGACATCAAATACATGCTCCAGAAATCCTCAGCTTATTTGCTCCACAAGCACCAAACTGACCCACTTCTAGCATGTCACATTCACATCAAACTTCCAAGACAGTCCTTTACCCATCATTCTCCTGTACGACAAGATAAATACCTCTTAGACAAGATGTGAACTAAGAATCCTGCTCCAAGGATAACTAACCCAGAAGATGTTCTAACATCAGTTAGGACATCCTTCACATATCATAGACACCAACCAACATGGTTCTAGATATGTTCCACCACTGGACTTACTATCTACATAGTAATCCAACTGAAGATCTTCAAACAACACTACGCCACCAGCTTGATCAACAAGAACTCCAGATAAACAAAGAGAGAAATAAACTCTCATCCACTAAATGAAGGTAATCTTCCATCATCAGCTTAGAACTTCTACCACAAGCTCCAAGATAGAACTGAACCAGAACCTCCTTACGTCTTCAACCAACTACCCTTCTGCCCAAGAGTAATTAGTTCCAAGCACCCTGCTTGAATGCACACTAAAGATCAACCAAATGCCATTGTTTGGTTCATCTTAGCTTTTCTTTAAAGTTTCAGATAATCTTCTGATCCACCAATGAAACCTAATCTTCAAGTTACATGAACTACTTGGTCCATAACAAGGCATCTTGGATTCACCAAGCCTTAGACATGTAACATCTTCTCCTTCCACAGCTCCCGCAAATTACATGAGATAGACCTTTTTGAAGTGTTAATTCCATTTATTTCTGGGAAGATCAAATTATCTTACGATGATGCGCCACTACATCAACTAAGAATCTGAAGTTTCTGCTTGATGTCACGACATCTAATCAGACATCCAGTTGAGGAATTCAGCCCTTCCTTCTTCCACTTAGAAGAACCCCGTCCCTATTACAGAACAAGAGTTCCATGTTCTCATAGACTTGATTCAATAACCAAGTTTGAGTAGACAACCTTCATCCTGCTTAATCATATCACAGGTATTTCATTCAACCTCACACCTTGATGAATATCTACTTTGCAACTCCAAAGAACTCAACGTGTCAAGTCTGATTCTCCAGAAGAGAAGTAGTCACAAACTACACCATAGCTACACCAAAGGATGCCACTTTCCTTAAGTAGAGCATATTGTAGAAAGTCAGAGATAACTGCAACTTAACCTTGACCTCCAAGATGAGCAAGATCACATGCTCCTATGTACCTAGATCAAAAATAAACTGACCCAAGCTATGCCATCACCAGCACCATATTCTGGATAAGTCTCTTGCCAGGACACTTTCCAGATAAACATCAGATGCTTCTAGTAACAATTGGAACACACCTGTTGCACTCCAATACTCCTAGATCAGAAATAAACGGATCCAATAACTATTTATCAAGATTATGACGTCTTCTACTTCTTCTTCAACATCACCATTGTCTAGACCAGTTTCTTGCTAGGAAACCCTCCAGAGATCAGATGTTTCTGCCACACCAAACTGAAGCAGATTCTTAGGTCAACACCCAAGAGAAATAGATCCAAAAGCTTATGCAGTACCCCTCCCATGATTCTGCACAAACCAGATGAAGAAATGTTTCAACATCGTGTTAAATATCAGTAATCTTGAACTTCACATATAAGGATAATCAAATAAATACTTGTGAATATCACAAATATAAATTGATCTTAAATCCTTGTTCAGTAACCCTGTTTCACTATTGAAGCCATACTCCAACAGATCACTCCATGAACACTTATCAAGTATTCAATCTTTGTAAGTATCTTCTTGGACAAACAAAATGTTCAGATACCAAGGCTGCCACCCTTGACTCAAGTAACTAAGATTATCTCTAAACGAACCCTATTTACCTCAACAGTTCTGAAATCTCCATTCAGATTGGATCCATCCATAGGATTAAGAGAGATGAATCCTTCCTTGCACTTTTGGATGGTGAAAATAAATCACCTCCACTTTCTTCAGGTCTATGTTTCATAGAAACACCCTCTAGTCAGAAGAATAACTAGAAGACTCTAGATTCACGACTGATATGCCTTTATGAGTGGACTTGAGAGACTTCTCAAGTATCTTTAACAACTTAGCCGATAAATAATTTTATCAAACTCCTAGAGCAAGAACTTGATAAACCTAATCTCAACTCACCTTCTCTTCAACTGACTTCAAACTACACAATGGACCCAAGCTTCCAAGTACCAAGTCACCATAATAGACATCTACCAACAACTCTCTCCATTCCATCGCTCCCGACTTTGGAATAAAAGAATGCAGATATCTTCAAATATAAAGGTCGGCGATTGAGATCTTCCACCATCTGTCTTTAGTAACAACTCCAGAATCCCATAAATTCCAGAGCTCTTCCATCAGAAACATGTGCAGTGGAACCACTAAGGAACAAATTCAACTTGCCCTAATAAGATGTCAAAACATCTTACAAGACACCCCAACAAGAGAACTAGCCACTCCTCCTGCAGGTGTTGTAGAACCTCCTCAGCAACATGAACAACCACTGGGTTGTTACCTTCGATCCAGAACATTCATCCCATCCATTAATACCCTTGAGTATGTCTAAGTTAAAAAACTGATCTCCTAAACTCTTCTTTGTTTAAAACGCTAGAAAGTATCTCCCAAAGATCTCATCCAGAAACAGACAGGATGTCTGCTCTGATACCAATTGAAATTCTGGCATAGCAGACATCATATGTCCGAACACATGTCAAGACATTAATCTGCATAATTATTAAACAAATAACAGAACTACAAGCTGATATCCAGATTATCAGTAACTGCAGAAACACAAATGTTTCGACATCTGTTCCAACATGTTAATCAAAACTTAACTGTAAATTGCAAAATGATAAACAACACAGAATATGATGACCCAGTTCGGTGCAACTCACCTACATCTGGGGGATACCAATCCAGGAAGAAGAATCCACTATCAGTAGTATAGTTTTATGTAAACAACCTCAGCTTTACAGTAAACATCACGTTTACCTATCACTACCCAATGAAGACTTTATCATTAGAAGTCACATCTAATTGATAAGAGAAACCCATCTCACTCCCTAAATCATAACCTGTCATTATCTAACAGTTACTACACCATAATTGTATCATCCTATTGAAAGACACCCCTTTTAATACAAAGTTCAGTCAAACTTCCTTGACTAACAAGTTAACTTGGATTTTCTTCAAAGCTTCATCCAAGAACAATACACGATTCATTACCTACGGGTTTCTGAATCTGTACAAGTACATATGTCTACCACAATGTATCAAATCGATATAGAGGGAGACTTACAAGAAAGCCTATGACTCTCAAAACCCTAAACCCTATTTTCTACTTTACAAAAGTGTTACAATAGGTTCGGTTATTCAGTCCCAGGTCTTGGTCTTCTTTTATACTCTTCTGTTGCCTTGGGTTTCAATCTTCTATTGGCTGGTTCCTTGATCCATGTTCTGATTACTTCCTCAATTCTTGGACCAGACTTAGAAATAACCTGCTATATTAGTTTAAGATGTCAGGACATTGTCTTGAACATCTTTTTATGCAGCATTCTTTATTAAGTTTTAACCAAAATTTAGTCAAACCTCAGGAGCTTTCATGTACCTTATATCAGAAAGACAAATAGTAGAAGAAAAGTGTGTAGTGATATAACTGTAAAAAGTGGGGTCACTTGGCCAAGAATTATTGGTACAAGAAAGACAATGGAGGGACAAAAGACAAGGATAACGAAGGAGAAAATCTTTCACATCAAGATTCAGATGATTATGATGGTATGGTGCTTATGACTGCAGTTGCAGATGAGCATGTTAACTCCAAGACCTGTTTCCTCGACACGGACTGCTCGAATCACATGATTGGTCGAAGATTCAAAGAAGAGCAAGTTCAGGCTTGCAAATAATAGCTCGTTGCAAGAAGAAGGCACTAGCAACATATTTATTCAAAGGAGTAATGAAGGAAAAACTTTAGTCAAATATGTACTTTATGTACATGGCATGAAGTGCAGCCTACTAAGTATTTGACAACAGGTCGAAAAAGGTTTCTCATTGATTATGAAAATGGAGCCTTAAAATTTTTCGGCACCCAGAATAATTTGCTCTTAAAATCTCCTTTGTCGAAGAATAGGACATTCAAGACCATGATCAGTGTGACAGGGGTACAATGCCTAAAAATAGTTGTCAATCACAAGCATAATTGGTTGTGGCATTTGAGGATTGACCATTTTAATTTTAGGTCACTCAATCAACTGATTACTCAAGATATGGTAACTGATATACTAAGTCTTGTGATGCCCGACAAACTCTGTAAAGGTTGCTTCGTAGGAAAGCAATCCATAAAGTCTTTCGTTTCGACTATGCCAATGAGATCCTCCTACATACTAGAAGTAATACATTGAGATGTATTTGGCCCATTTGAGGATTATACCAATGGTGGAAACAAGTATTTTGTCTCTTTTTTTTTTTGATAAAATAAAAATGAAATATGGCCCCATTTGAGGATTATACCAATGGTGGAAACAAGTATTTTGTCTCATTTATCAATGAGTATAGTCGAAAGAGTTGGATCTATGTGATCAGGCGCAAAGACAAAGTATTTTCAATATTTAAGAGATTCAAAATGCTTTTCGAAAACCAAAGTGAAAAAAAGATCAAGGTTCTACGAACAGATGGAGGTGGTGAATACACATCCAAGATATTTGTGGAGTTCTGTGCAGAACATGGTATTGATGATGAGGTAATTACTCCTTACACGCCTCAACTTAATGGAATAACATAAAGAAGAAACATGATTATATTGGATATATGTTCATTAGGTGTCATTCATTTTTTTGTTAATCACATAACCAATCGAAGTAATATATGTTCATTAGGCACCATTCATTTTTTTAAAATCACATATAACCATGGTCAAAATAAACAATCGTTGTGATATGTTAAGTGTGACACGCTTCGAATCCCATCGCCTGTAGTTTTATGTTTTTTCTCTAGAAAAAGGCTGTGTTCCTATTTTTTAAATAAAACTTAGGCTTAAATAGTCTTTTGGTCCCTGTAAGTTAGCGCGTTCTTGAATTTAGCCCCTGTATTTTTTTTTCGGTCTGAGTCCTTAACATTTGATTTCCTTTTGCGATTAGTCCCTGACGTTAAACTTCTGTTACAAAAACAATGATGTGGCCAACGTCGCTGACGTGGCAAGTTTTTTATTTATCATTTTCCATTAATTTTAATCCCAATAATTCCACATAAGCGCTGTATTGTTTGGGGCTAATGCTTTAAAAATGCAAAAATTCAAAATTTGGTCCCAATAAGGATTGAACCCAAGACCTTTCCAATTGCAAATGACCATCTTTCCACTAAGCCAACCATTGCACTTGATAATAGTATTGCAACATGAATATATATTTCATAAGTAATTCAGTATTTAATAGATTACTTAATATTTAATAACATTACTTAATTTATTTCAACTATATATTACTTAATGTTCCATTAAGTGCTTTAGTATTAATATTTCATATTATTTAATAAATTAATTTTTATTTCATATTAATACGGAGTATGTGTTTAATTAAGTAATTTTTATTTCATATTAATACTTATGTATTTAATTAACTAATCTTTATTTTATACTATTTAGTAATTATTTAATATTATATTTTAATTTTATTTTTATTGATACTATGAAATAATTTTAATATTATTAAATAGTTTATAAAATATTTCAACTATTTAGTTTATTAAATATTTCAATTATTTAGTTTATTAAATATTTATTCTATTAAATAATTACTTTATTAAATATTAAAATTTTAATCTATTAATAATTATTTTAATAAATATTAAATAATCTATTAATATATTAGTATATGCATTACAAATATAAACCAAAGGAAGTATATTAGTATATGCAGTAATATTATTATATTTTAATTATATTTTTATTGATTTTATGAAATAATATTAATATTAAATATTAAATATATTATTAAGTAATTTATAATTCAACTATTAAAATATTAAATAGATTATTAAATATTAAATAGTTTATTAATTAATTTATATTTTAAATAGATAAAATAGTTTATATTAAATAGAAAAAACAGTTTATTTAAAATAGTGTATTAACTAATTTATATTTTGATTTTTATTAAATAGATAAAATGGTTTATTTAATATTTATATTTTAACTATTTTATTAAATATTAATAAAATATTAATATCATTAAATAACTATTTACATAACTATTTCAACTATTATATCAAATAGTTTAAACTAATTTATTTCATTTATTAATTAATTAATTTATTCAATATTTTACCTATTTAAATAAGTAAATGGCTGCAATATTATTAAATATTTAATAAACTAATTAATAAACTAGTTATTAGTTATATTATTTAATAGTTGAAATATTTATTAGACTAATTATTAGTTGAAATATGTAGGTTGGTTTAGTAATATATTAGTTATATCATTTATGTAATATATATATTTGTTGCAATAAATTAATCAAATATGTAGGTTGATTTAGTTGTTATGTACTAGCATGTAAATCTAATGGTCTTGGGTTCAACTCCTCTTGGGACCATTTTTAAACTTTGCATTTTAGCCTTTAAGTCAACACAAAAAATAATAATAAAAAATAATGCTGACGAGGAATTAAAAAAAATGAAAAAAAAAACCTTGCCACATCAGCGGTAGGAACCACATCTGCATTTCCACGTCATCACCGTTAGTCCAGTCAGCTTTTTTTAAACAGATTTCTGATGTCAGGGACTAAAGGCAACACAAAAGTGAAATATAAGGACTCAGACAAAAAAAAAGATACATGGACTAAATTCAAAAACTCACTAACTTACAGGGACCAAAAGACTATTTAAGCCTAAAAATTAAACGCTTTTCACCACGATCCGAATTAACAATTGTGGTTAAATATTAGGACAAATCACCACGGTATGGGCTATATAAGCTAACTTAATTAACTTCAGAACAGACTGGGCTCAAACTGAAAGCCTAACTTCACTCACAATCTCTCAAAAATCCATTATAACTTTAAAAAACTCCAACATAACTTCTCCAATTAGTCTGAATCAAGGATAGGTGTCACGAAACAAGTAGCTAGCTCATATCTCTGTCTTCATTTTCCACAAATCTTTTCAAGGAAAGATACGTACGTGAATCATTTTATGAGTTATGATGTTATTGTTCAAAATAATTGTCTTGTTTTTCTTGTTTTTCTTCGTCAAATTATATGTGACACATTTGTCTTCGTCCAACATAGGGTTTATTGTTTTCTTGTTGTTAAGATGAGATTATAGGTTTATATTGTTGTTTTTGTTGAGATAAGTAAAATGTTTAAGTTATTGTTGAGGTATGTTGTTTTTTTGGTTAAATTAAGTTGTTGTTTATGTTAAGGTAAAATTTGTTTTTGTTGATAAATGTTGTTGTTTATGTTATTGCAGATGGTTTTTTTTTTACTATGTATGTTAATGTTTTTATTGAGGTATGTTGTTGTTTTGTTAAGTTAAGTTTATGTTTTTGTTGATAAATGTTGTTTGTGTTATTTTTAATGTTTTTTTGAAGTATGTTGATGTTTTGGTTGAGGTGTGTTGTTGTTTTGTTAAGATAGGTTGTTGTATTTTGTTGATAAATGTCATTGTTTATATAAGTTTAGATGTTTTTGTTGAAGTATGTTGATGATTTAGTTGAGGTATGTTGATAAATGTTGTTGTTGAGGTATGTTTGATAAATGTTTTTGTTTGTTATTGTATGATGTGTTTGTATAGGTATGTTATTATTTATGTTATTACTTGTACGCTGCAAATTCTGTTCCATTAAACCAAAATATCCTAGAAGATGAGTTTATTATATCGTATGTGCTTTAAGTGTTTTACCAACCCCTCATTGAATATATAATCTTTTGAATTGAATTAGAAAATAATACGCTACTACGGAAAATCCATTTAACAATGGTTGGGAAAGATATATAATGACGCAAGCACAGACGTTGTTATGTAGAGTGTCGTTGTATATATGATACTTACAATCACGGCCCAGTAAGCGTTGTAATAAACTGGAAAGCGTGTTACCTATAATGACAATTATTTTAAATACCCGTTGTTGTATGTCTTTTAATAAAATAAAAAAATGCAGCATTAGAACTACCTATAATGACGGTTATTTTAAATACCCGTTGTGTATGCTACCTATAATGACGGTTATTTTAAATACCCATTGTTGTATGTCTTTTAATAAAATAAAATAAAAACTACAACATTAGAACAAGAACAACAGCAAGAACAAGAACAACAGCAAGAACAACAACAACAACAACAACAACAACAACAACAACAACAACAACAACAGCAAGAACAAGAACAACAGCAAGAACAACAACAACAACAACAACAACAACAACAACAACAACAACAGCAGCAGCAGCAGCAGCAGCAACAACAACAACAACAACAACAACAACAACAACCACAAGAAGAAGAAGAACAAAAATAAGAACAACAACAACAACAATAATAACAATAATAACAACAAGAACAACATTAATAAAAAAGAACAACAATAATGAAAAAGAACAACAAGAACAACAATAATTAAAAAAGAACACCAACAACTAACGTTTCTAACTCAAGTTCTGAAATTTGGCTTAGTGGAGAAATAGAGTATCATAAATGAAAGATGATGTTTGGAGGTAGAAGATGTAGTTCGTCTAAGTTTTAGGTTTCATGCGGATCACTAATAGTAGTGTCTTGGCCGTTGATAATCACTAAATGGACGGTCAAGATTTATTTAAGGATAGTGAATAAACTCAATATGCACGTCACCTATAATGTTGGTAATGGGACTTGAAAATATAAGTAAAAAACCAAAAATGCTGGTGTTGGGACTTGAACCCATGACAAGACGCTACCTATAATGACGATTTTTTTAAATACCTGTGGTGAAAGGTCTGTCAGCATTTTGAAAAAATAAGTAAAAAACGCTACCTATAATGATGGTTTTTTAAATACCCGTAGTGAAAAGTCTATCAGCATTTTGAAAAAATAGGAAAGAAGTAACATGATTAAAATAAATTCAGAAAAATCTAAAAACACGAAATTTAATCTAATTAGCTAAAATAAGAATTTTGATCTTTTTTTTGGAATTTTTTGAGACTATGAAAATAGTAAAAAATTCATTAAAAATAGAAAAAAGATGAATTTGGGGTTTTGAGGGTGAAACAGAACTTTCTGCTTCAAATGCACGAAACAGATCTAAAAAAGGAGACGATTTTCCCTAAAACCGATTTTTTGAAGAGCAAGACCTAAAACTAAACTATAGGCTATAATGACGGTTTTTTAAATACCCGTGGTGAAAGGCTGTCAGCATTTTGAAATTTTTTGTAAAAAACCATAAATGTTGGCGCTGGGACTTGAACCCATGACCAGACGCTACCTATAATGACGATTTTTTAAATACCCGTGGTGAACGGCCTCACATTTCACCATGGTTGGAATTTTAACTGTCATTAAAAGCATTTTAATAAGATCTAAAAAAATGCGCGCATCCAGTTTGCACTATTACAACGGTGTATATGATGTCGTTGTAAACCTGGCGTTGTTGTTTGCGCATTTTGTAGTAGTGATAATATAAAAAATTAAGTTATGTTAGAAAACAACTTACATTAATAAATGTTTTTCGAGCTTTCTTCAGCCTGTTATCCGTATCTTGCTCTTTGATGGTTAGAATTTGGTTTAATGCAAGTATTTCTTCAATCAACATTTCTTTTTCTACTAGTTCATTATGAAAAGTTAATAATACTTTGCAGAATGAACTAGTAGAGAAGGAAGTGTTGGTTGAAGAATTAATTATAAGCATTGGACCAAATTCTAATTGTTATAGAGCGAGACACTGATAATGGATTGTAGAAAACTCGAAAAAACATTGATTAATGTAACTTGTCCTTCTAATATAACTTAATTTGTCATATTATTAATTTCTAAATCAGATTGAAAGGTTATATAATTATTGAGCAGTTGGTAAAATAAGCATTCCACATGAGTTATAATAAACTCAATTGAACATATCACCACAGTTAGAAGATATAACCATGGTGAAAATTTGTACGCTAAATATTTCACTATAGTTGGAACGTTCAACCATGGCAAAATGTTGAAAAATCTCTCAAAATACTAGCGCTAGGGATTGAAACCCTGGCCTCCACATTTTACTACAATTGGTTTCTATAACTATAATGATATGTTATGCGAAACTGTGTTTTTACCACGCCTACCAACCCGTGATAGTAAAGAGGCCACATACTACCCTTCATTATCACAGGCCACCATTCGTGGTGGAATCCTTCTCCCAACCATGGTAAACTTTTAATTTTGTAGTAGTGAAGCTTGGAGTGTTGAAGCAATTCTAAGATGTTGTTGTATTGCTTTTGAGTAAAACTAAAAGAGGATGTAGTTGAGCCTAGTGAAGAAGCTTCTGATGCATTGTTAATTGTAGCAGCAATTTATGAAGTGGTTCCATCACCTTGAACCTTGCCTTTGCCTTTGAAACCTGGTGGGAATCCATGCTTAAGAAAGCAAATTTAAATGGTATAATTTGTCCTGCCACAGTACGTGCACACTCTATTATGACCTTTTGGACCCCTAAATCCTTGAGACTTTCCTTTGAAATTATTGTTTCCATGTTTACCATTGTGAGTTCCTTTTTAAGGTTGAACTTATAAAGCTATAACTTCTTCATTGTTGCCAATGCTTAGAATAAGAGTAGAGATAGAACTATTCATCTCTCTTTCTTGTTGAATAACAAAAGAAAGTGTTTTGTCAATGTCACGTAAAGGATTCACCATCATAATCTATGATTTAGAGTGTGTGAATTTTTCGTTCAATCCCATAAGAAAGCGTATCACATAATCATGTTCTCTATACCTTTGAACAGATGTATTCGCACCACGGGAATAAGGGATTGCACATGAGCAAGTAGGAAGTGGACGATAGTTCTCTGATTCGTCCCACATAACCTTCAACTGAGTAAAGTACTTAAAAACATCGAGATAAACTTAACAAAATTTGTAGAGATCTTCTTGTATATCTAAAATGCGAAAGATCATTGTGAGAGAAACGAGTTTGCAAATTCTTCCAAACATCACCTCCACTATCAATCCAGAGCACCGATTTGGCAATAGATTCTGAAATTTAGAGTTGAATCTAGGCGAGGACTATAGTATTACAACGAAACCAAGGTGCATAAAAAGGATCTTAGATATAAGAATTGGTTAGGATTCTGTCAATAAATTTGTCCTTGTTTTTGGATATCAGCATTATTTGCATCAACCAGGCCCAAGTATGATAATTTTTTGGCAAAATTACACCAAGGTCCTTTAAGTTGTTTTTTTGTAACATGTTAGTCATTTAAGTTTTTTTGTAACATCGTGGTCCTTTAAGTTACCAAATGTGTGCACCGTTACCATTTTTTAACAAAGTTAAGATGCTAATTATGGATGCAATTATTTTGAGTGGTATGAAAATGATAAAGTGCAACCAGAAATACAACAGTCACACATTTCTAAATGTTCAAAATGTTAGAAAAGAATGTAGAAATCACCCTAAAGGACCAAGTTGTTACAAAATAAAAACTTAAAGAATTAATATGTTACAAAAAAAAAAAACTCAAAGGACCTCTGGTGTAATTTTGCCTAATTTTTGTCATCAAGTGGTGGAGAAACAAGAACAATTGATGGATTCTCATTCAGATGTAGGTAATACAGATTTGAAGAATTGATTGAAAAATCAATGAAGCTATGGTACGCCATTTGAAAAATTGATAAAAGATGAATCAGGGACGCGATTACAAAGAAACTGCAAGAACAAAGTGAAGATGAAGAGTCGGAGTGAAACTTCAAGAGAAATGATAACAATGGCTACCAGATCTTGTTAAGCTCTAATATCATGTTGAGAAATATGGTTGGACCTAACTCAACCATACAAAACATGTTTGTAGGGTAAGAAATGCCCTCACTTATACGCACATGTTCAAGCCATATAATGTCTGATGTGGGACCTTAACACACCCTTTCACGTCCAAAACTAGACAACTGGAGTGTAAAATAAATGGTGAGTGACCTGATAGCAGGTAGCCCACCATATCATTAACAAAGCTCTTGATACCATGTCGATGATGAAGATCTCAAGGTAGAAAAATAAAATTGATGATAGAAAAACAAAATAACATAAAAAAGTTTACTGAGCTATGAAGAAATTGTTTATTGTTTCATTGATGCTATATATACATACATCTGCTTAGAGAGTTAGTTAAATAAATTAACATAAATAAACTAAATGTATAACATTGCATAACGAACTGTACAACTAACACATGACTGAGTGCACTAATTATACTATTCAAACCAATTTTTAATTTGAATTTGTTTAAAAAAATTCTTGCAATTTTTTTTAACCAAAAATAAATAATAGTACAAAAATCATTAGCTTAAATTCACTTTTGGTCCCCCTAGTTTGGGAATTTTAAACAATTGGTCCCCCTATTACAAAACCAACGAATTTGGTCCCTTGATTATGATGGACTTTTGATTTGTATGGTCCCCTATCCCTTTTTGCTTATATGGCTACTTCATTAATGAGGTGGAATGTACCAATGGGATCTATATTAGCAAATCCTAATATTTTAAATCTCAGTTGGATATTTTAATTCAGAAAGTTTTAAAATTCATTTTTTAAATTAAAGAGACAAATTATAAATTGTTGAAAATAGAAAATAGGCAAAGGTCAAACATTTTCCCCAATTCACATCCTCGTTCTTCAGAAGGTTAAAAACTCTAAACCCCCATTGACACCCATCCTTCATTACAAGCAAAAATTCCCCAATCCCTTAATCATAGCCATTGTTACCCCCTTCGTCCAAAGCGTTCAACTGTGCACATCAAAGTTGTGTAGCTATGTTTCAGAGGTGTTTGGTTTGCCGAAGATGACAAACCCAACAAGGCAAAAGGATAAAAATGAAGGAGTCAAATACTGTGTAAGGTACGTATTGTTGTCCTTGTAGTACCGTTTGTTTAGTACATTTATTGTATTCTTGTGGTCCCTTGTATCAGTTTATGTTTGGTTTAGTTAATGAATTATTATCGTGCTTGTGGTCCCGTTTGTTTAGTATTGTTTATGTATTCTTGTGGTCCCTGGTGCCACTTTATGTTTGTTTGATTCTAGTATTGTCAATTTTTTCTTAGGCCAACTAAGACTAATAAGATTAGGTTGAGAATACATCATAGGGGGAAATTAGTTGAGACACCTCTTAAGTGGTATGTAAAATGGGGAAGTTACTAAGATAAATTGGAGTTGGGATGTCGATTATATGTCGTACATGGAATTATAGGATATGATTTAGAGTGAGGGTTACGTAAATATAAAGTGCTTGTGGTATTGGAACCCAACATATAGCTTTTCTCGTGGTCTTAGACCCTTGAACAATGATCAGGATGTACTACAATTTTCAAAAAATGTTGTAGGATATGATGTAATATATGTGTATGTGGAGCATAGTGTGGGGATTCCTGATATTTTTTATGATAGTGAAGTCAATGCTAACATTGAGGATAATGGTGAAGATGACGTACAATGTTCTGGTTTTAAGAGTGCAGATGTTAATGAGGATGATGTTGGAAAAGGTGTTAACCTTGAGGCTGATTGTGAAGATGATGCTAATAACGTTGCTGAAAAAGCTACAACTGGTCCTAATGTTGTCGCTGAAAAAAGTGACTGATGATCATAACGTGGATGTTAACAATGAAACTGGGCTAGAAGGTAATGATGAGGACTATGTTACAAGTAAGGGTATTTTTTAGGATAGTGAGTTTCAGTTTAGTGAAGAGTCTGAGGAGAGTGAGATGGACAGGACTAAGGTACTTCCCCAAGAGACTTTAGGTGAGGTTACCAGTTGCCAAAACCAAAAAGACCAGGCTGACATGATTCATGATGAAAGTGAGGACTCAAACCATTTATATACACCTCTAGGGAGCGATGATGATGATGATGGAATGAAGTTCCCTACCTATAAGTCTGGTCAAGGAATGAATTTCCAACTAGGGATGATGTTTAGCAACAAGGAAGTGATAAGGGATGCTTTCAAAGACTATGGCATGGAAAATCAGAAGAATGTATTTATTAAGAAGAATGATAAGTCATAAGGAGTTACTACATAGCTACACTGGATCAACCTGTC
Organism: Lathyrus tuberosus; assembly: GCA_022829125.1. Classification (NCBI taxonomy): domain Eukaryota; kingdom Viridiplantae; phylum Streptophyta; class Magnoliopsida; order Fabales; family Fabaceae; genus Lathyrus; species Lathyrus tuberosus. Next base: position 4,327,677 of record JALAZF010000301.1, on the reverse strand, counting down.
CTAAAATTTAGCTGGTTATTGAGAAGCATAAGAACCAAGCACAAGGGTGGGGTCCAACATGGCATGGTGATGATGCCTAGTAATATTTGGTGTCACCAATGGAATGGAAACATATTGTGTGGATCTGAAAAAAGAAACTTGCTCTTGTAAAAAGTTGGACTTGTCTGGTATACCATGTTGTCATGTAATTGCTTGTGTATGGAACATCAAGAAACAACCTGAGGATTACATTGTTGCATGTTATAGGTATGAAAACTTGATATGTTTTGTTTGGATTCTAGTATGTACATGAAAACTGTGTCTATTTTAAACCTGAAAACTTGATCTATTTTGTTTAGGAAAACTACTTTTATGGACACATATTCAAACATTGTGTATCCAACAAATGGACCACAATTGTGGCCCATAGCTAATATGAACACAGTGACACCACCAGTGATGAGGAGATCCATAGGTAGGCAAAAAAAAAGGAACAAGACATATGATGTAGAATTCCTCACATACTACCAAGGAGATTTTCTACTGTCACATGTGTAAAATGTGGTGCTATGGGACATAATAAGAGGAGTTGTAAAGGCAAAAGGGTAGCTGATAGAGCAATTCCAAAGGGTGGTAATAAGCCAAAGAGGCTAAGAAAGTGAAAGGTGGAAAGGGAACCAAAAAGTCCAAAGAAAAGCAAACAAAAATTTCTCAAAGTTCACAAGCTCTTCAACCCACTCAAAAATAGTTTTATTATGGCTTAAGTAGTTTATGACTTATTTTGTATGGTTGTACTTATGTGTTAAGTATTAAGTCATATACCTTTTGTATGGTTGTACTAATGGCTTAAGTTGTACTTATGGCTTATTTTGGATGCTCAAATATTAATGTTCAAATAATGTTCAAGTATTAATGATCAAATGTTAAGTATTTTTTTCTGTTACATAAGTTGTACTTATGGTTTATTTTACAGTTCCAACTATGTTCAAATGTTAAAACAGGTCCAATTAATGATAAAATGTTAATGATCAAATGTTAAGTATTTTACACGTCAAGTTATGTTCAAATGTTACAACAGGTCCAATTAATGATCTGATGTTAAGTATTTTACAGGTCCAATTATGTATAATGCAAATTTTGTTCAAATAGGTCCAATTATGTATAATGCCAATTATGTTAAAACAATGCTTGTGTATGTTGTTTGTTCAAGGCATCAGTGCCAATTATGTTGTCTGTTCAAGGCATCAGTGCCTTTTATGTTAGCTGTTAAACACAATTTGCAAAATGCAATACAAACAAATTGAACAATATCAGTGTGAACAATAGGTTTACAACTTGAACAACAAATTGAATAATAAATTACAAGTCCCCACAACATGATCAATACCAACAACAAAATTGAAGCATTAATTTCATTCAAAATGTATTACATTACACCATTACAAACAACAACATAACAACCAACAACAACATAACCTTAAAACCTAATCACCTACAACCTATTTCCTCAATGTTATCCCAACAAATGCAAACAACATAACAAATAACAATATCCAGGTTATCTTCAACTGTTTCTTCAACGACTTCACTTTCATCTTCAATTCTTCCTCTTTTTCTCTGTACGATTTAACTGTCGCCTTTTCTTTATTTATGTTCTTTAATAAAGCAGAGATTAACTCTTTTGCCCTAGGATTCATCTCCTCATCCAACCAAACAAAGTGATTGCATTTCTTGTACCTTGAATCTGTGAGCATCAATGGAGATGAAGTTGTAAACATACCATTGAAGTTGTAAACATACCAAACCATTAACATTGAAGTTGTAAACATACCAAACCATTAACATTGAATTTGTATACATACCTTATACATCCCACATCCATAGAAACGGCGACCTGCGTTAGCATCAGTCCATGCCGTCATCAATGGAGCATCCAATCCACACTTGCATACATACCTCGAACAATTTGAAGATCTACTTCCATGGCTAAAAACAGATTATTGCGACATCATCAATAGAAACGGCACACTGGGCTTTCAATGATTTTGTTTTAGATCTGGAATGAAAAAATGATGAGAAACACGTTTTTGCAGAAGAGGATATAAGAGGTTGAAGAAGACCAATGGAGGAGAACAACAACATGAAACACGATGAAGTAATTTATAAATCATTTTTTTAATTTAAAAATGATTTTTAAAACGTTCTGAATTAAAATATCCAACTGGAATTTAAAATATTAGGATTTGCTGACATGGATCCCATTGGTACATGCCACCTCATTAATGAAGTTGTCACATAAGCAAAAATGGATAGGGGACCATACAAATACAAAGTCCATCATAATTAAGGGACTAAATTAGCTGGTTTTGTAATAGGGAGAACAATTATTTAAAACGCTCAAACTAAAAAGACCAAAAATGCATTTAAGCCAAAATCATTTTAAACTAAAACTAAAACAAAGGAATTCTAACTTTAAACGAATATCATATTATGAATAAAAAACTATTGGGAAGATTCCCATATATTGGTTAGTTATAAGGCATCTAAAAGATTTATATAAAGTGATATCTCTCACTTTATAAATTGGTTTTAAGAGGATAAGTTCTGTCAAACTTTAATATGATATCAAAGTCTATCGATTGAATCATTGGATGCACACCATTAATATTCACACACTACGTTCAAAAAGAATATTGGATGTGAGGGAATGAATTGGAAAGATTCCAAATCCGACATTAATTAAACATAAAACATATAAAAGATTTATAGAGTAACACTTTTCATCTTATAAATCGATTTTAGAAGAACGAATTCCATCAAACTCTAATCTAATATAAAGAAGATGTAAAAAAATTTCATTTCCCGTAATGAATTATTAGAAGAGTACAAGCCTTATTAACTACTACAATGTATACTAAGCTGCAGACTGGTGTGTTTTATTCTTGATGTAAAAGAAACTATATCAAAATTTAGTAAATATTATAAAAATAAACATTAAAAGTATAGTGTGAATAGTTGAGTAAATACAAGTTAATATTTGAAGTATCATGTTACACCTATGTATGTATATTTTGAAGAAAAAGATAAAAGAGGTGGGTAGTGTAGTGTGGGGTAGAGGCAAAGTATATTAAAAATTGCTTATAGAAAAAAAAGTATATTGAAGTTTGATGTATTCCGTATACCCTGCGTATAACCTAAACTTCTGTGTAGTATAATCTAAAGGTAAAGAGTGCTTCAACACAAAGCATTTCTCTACTGCAACTATGGCAGTAGAAGTAGGCTAATGGGTTATATATATATATATATATATATATATAACAACCTACTCAACTTGACAAACTTTAGCTGCTCAACCTCAACCCTCTCTTGTTTTTCATTCATATTTATTTTACTAATCTCATGTAATTAAATATATCCTCAACTTCTATCCACATAATCTCATGTTGCATTAATTATACTTTTGACTTCTTATTATACTAAAAAAATATATTGGTTGTTAATGTTTTGTTATTTAATCATAGAGAATATAATGGTCCTATATTAGGTTGAGTGTAAACCTATATTTCAAGAGGAACTGAGTTTTCTTCGCTTCATCCAAAAGAAAAGTAAATAGTACAATATTCATAATCCTTAGTTTAGTTAGGTGTTAATGAAATAGCTTAATTCAATAGAGCTGCACTATTTAGTTTCCTTTGTAAAATTGTCTATTCTAATTTTGGCATTTATTAGCTGTACATAAGTTTGAGAGTTGTGAATAACGAAGTTTAGATGATTTTATGAGTTGCTTAGGTGTAATGAGTAGGTAATTAACAAGCACAGAAATGGACAATGGCAAGAAAAATAACAAAACTGGCTCAACAGTAACATTTTTGTTTTTTAGAGTAAAGGTAGAAGAAACTCACAAAAGAACAAGTTGATGTGGCATGTTTCTAACAAAAAAAGTGAAAAAAATTTCAACCCCTAAACTATGAAGAGCCCCTAATTTCTTTATATTTTTATTTCTTAATTTGCACCCGTCTCCGAATTAAGTAATCTAGAATTTGTTAGGATTGGATGATTAAAAAGTACAAAACTATTATTATAAATCTAACAATGTTAGGCTTCTTAAGATTTTACACAGCATAGTTTATTCTGTTTTGGTTTTTACGCATCAAAATTGAATTGCATAGATAACAGGTGTTATAGATAAGAGGAGTTCCATTGGGAAACTAGAAATGTATCATAAAGGCTTGATCCAATGAAATAAATTTTGAGTGGTAGAGAGGAGATGAATCTGCAAAATTAATATTTTAATTTTAAGTTAGTTATCGAGTAAAAAGTAGTGTGTGAGTAAATCAGGGCCGACCCAACTCATTTGGAAGCCTAAGGCAAAATTTAAAACTAAATTTTTTAAATATAATATCAATATTTAATAAAATTAATATATTTTTATTTAAACTGTAATGAGTTTTTTAGATGAAAAATTATTTATTTAAATTATTAAAATTAATTTCTGTTAATATTTAATTTTCATCGATTATAAAATTAATCCATTTAGGTGCTCGTCACATCATATTTTAAAAAAATCATCTAAAAAAATATTGCCAAATTTTTTAAAAATAAAATAGTAAATAACTTCTTGTCATATAGTAGGTCATTACATTTTGTAATCTATAAAAATAATTTTTAAGTTAATTAATAAATATTCTAAATTAATATTATTGTTTAACTATTATAAAAAATAATTTTAAAAAATATTGAATCAAAGTAAAAAAAAGGTTGAGGCCACAAAAGTTGAGGCCCTAGGCGGTGGCCTTGGTCGCCTACCCCTAGGGCCGGGCCTGGAGTAAATTATGATTAAAATATATCTTAAGTTTTGTATAGGACTTCTTATATGAGTACGTTCAGAGCTCCTTTGATTTCTGGAGTGGTATACGGGAAATCGTTGAATGATTAGTCACGAAGCCAGATTACAAAGTTTGAGGTGGTCACTAAATTAAACTATAATTTATATATAAAATATTCATAAAATATCTAAATAGTAATAAACACAAAGTTGAACATGAAATAATTAAAGAGTATTAGTTTAAAATACTTTAAAATAATGCTCTACAGTTTGTGAGTAGCTTGAAATCATCAATAACAGTCTTAGAATCAATTAATATTTGCAACAATTGAGTTTTTTTCTAAACTATTTGTCATAAGCAGATTCTATAGAAATTTCCAAGTCTCATGATAGAAGATACGAAGGTAAAGGTACTCAAGGTTTAAATGTTATGCCAATGGGCCGAAATGTATTTCTTCAAACACATTTGTATATATATATATATTAAATATCGTTGATGAAGTTCAACTTTACTTATTTGATCAGTAAAGACATATCAAGAAAATATTCTTTGATGGATGAGAAATGGTTGTTGAGAGAGCATATGAAAAGTTTTATAAACTTGTTTAATGAAAATGTTTCTAAAGACAGAAGTGCATCACGAGACAATTAAATGATTGTCATACATGCTTATGTTTAATGTAACAATTTGGAGTGCATGCAACATTAGTAAATTTTTATTCTATACAAAATCAAAGGGTGATTGTAGTACCTTCCAAATAGTGGGGTTATGGTTGAGGATGAATCCATGTACTTCTTGTGGAACTATGTGCTTGTAGGTTTAATCAGGAAGTGATCAAAGCTCATAAATAAGAAAGATTTTCCTAGCCTTGATATCATCATAGTTTTGATGATGAAAATTCCTTAAGATGTAACATTATTTAAAGTGATTTTCATGACAACAATAGGAAAGTGTTAAAGCTGGTTCAAACGGTCAAAGATGCACAAGATAGTTGATCACATTATTCTTCTAAATCAATCTAAAGAACTAGGGTTTTATGACCAGTAGTGTTATCCTTTGATGATGTCCTCTGACTAGAAGATATCTAAAGCCTTGTCCAAAATAATATTAAAGAGAAGTCCTTATATGATTGATATATTCAGAAAAGGAACTTAAATCTTTAGAGTGTAAAAGAGAGGGAATGTGAAAGCTTTTTCCTAATCTTGTATATCTGAGCGATCATTGTTTTGTAAAAACACAAGAGTGTGTTTGTAAAGTAGTATGGCTAAATCACCCATCCATTAAAACTATCTTATAAGCCTCTATTTTTCAAATAAAATCACCTATATTGTTTTTGGAGCATACCCAGATAATTTAAGAATTGTCTTATTGATTAGAGCATGTTTTTGAACTACCTAATCGAATATACCAAATTCCTAATCGATTCGATAAGTGCGAAATAATTTTATAATCGTTTATGACAGTGTCTTATAAACGGTAACGATTCTCTATCAAAACCTTACAATTTGGGAAGCAATAGTCAATTATTGCATGTTCCTACGATTAGCTAATTGATTATAACATGAATTTTGTTCATTGATTGTTTCTTTTTTGAACCATCCATTGGCATATAAATAGAGGTATTCCCCTTCATTTCTAAACATCCAGAAAACGTGAGATATCTCATTTTCCTCTGTCTTAACCTCTCTTTAAACTATTTTTCATTATCTCGCATATTTTTAGTCATAACGCTTTGCGAAACATTCTTGAGTTTAGTGAGGAAGTTGTTATGGAAGGGGTATTATTGTATATTCACCCAGAGTTTTTTTTTCCTATTGAGTGAATTATTCTTCCTTAGGAATTAGTTGTTTTGGTTTTAAGCTAAACATATTAAAACCTCTTTTTGGGGGATTAGTGTTAGTATCCATTTGGTTTGTGAGCTCCGCCACTTGAGGAAAAACTCTCCTTTTGGGTTCATGAAGAACAACCATTGAAAAATATTTAAATCAGTTTGTGAGCTTAGCCCTTTACAATAGCTTAGTCGGTTCAATAACATCCCTGTATAAAATCTCGATTTGGTTCATGGCTAACCTGGTATAAAACCTTGATTTGATTCGGAGGATAACCAACTCAAAAATCCTTCTTGGTTTGAGATAAGTCTGTACAAAATATATGTTTAGCTTAGAGACTAACCACTCAAAGCATTGTTTGCTTTTCTATGTGAAGACAAATATTTGATCCAACCCTTAAATCGAGAGATGGGAATGCTTATGAATTTCAATAAAAATCAAAGAATGGAGAATCATCGAGAAGTTGAATGAATTAACTCAATTACTAAAGGATGAAGGAATGATCTCAAGTCTAGAAGAATCTTGAGCAAATTCATCAAACTCCCGCAAAAACAAATCAACTCTGGTAATCTTCTTTGAAAGAACAATCTCGGTAGTTGAATGATCCTTAGAGGTGTCATACCCCAAATTTTGACCACCAAGATTCCCATCATTGTGAAAATCATCATCAAAATATGGAGGAACCATCATACCTCATCAGTCTCCCCAAAGATGGGTGAGCATCCACTACAATCTAATTTAGGGTTTCAAGCCCTCTCTGAGTTCTTAGACAAAGGATCAAGCAAGAAATGACATGATCTTCAACTTGTCTAGCCTCTCAAATATCCACAAGGGATCAAGAGGACTCCCACTTTAAGGATTAAGCACAAGGATGCTCCCTTCTAGGTGGATCAAGCCTCAAGATCGTCAGTGTCACCAAATTAGGGTTTTGGTCGACCAGGGCCTCCAGCTGGAAATTTTCCTCTGGGCATGAGCCAATACTTCAAAGCATATCCTAATATGTTCCATGGAACCTCATGGACCCAATCATCAAGTCAATTTTGCCTTAGGGGATGCAGTCATAAAAAATCAGGAATTAGGGTTTCTTGACCTAATTCACCCCTAAGTTGACTTTTGGGACAAATCATGAGCCAAGACCTCGAGAGAGGATTTGAGGGTCTCTAATACACTATATTGATCCACTTGCAACAATGGATTGATCCAAGAAGCTTGAGCAACAAGTCTCAAATTCATCAGCGTCACAATTAGGGTTTCGCGAGAAAAGTCAACTGTAACTTTGACTTTTGACTAGGACATGCTCCCAAGCCCAAAGACATGATTCAATATACCCTATAACACCCATGGAACATGTCCATCAAGTTTTATTTAGGTAAAGGACATGATTTCCTAAAGGATTGCACAGTTTGGAATTCATCGGATAAAAAGTCAAATGTGCACAAAAGTCAACTTTGACTTTTTGAGATTTTTCACAAAAATGGATTTTTAACCCTAAAATGATGTTAATGTATGATTTGAATCATCATTCATCAAGAAAAATCAAAGAAAGTGGGATAACTTGTAAAAGGGGTAACCATAAAAAACTTAGAAAATTTTCTAAGTTATGAACAAAGTGGCAAGGGTACCAACTTTGGAGGATCATAACTCCTAAACCACAAAGCCATTTTTCCCCATCTAAAGCTTGATTTGTAGATCTCATGGCCCTCTACAAAAACTTCAACTAGACCTCATTCCAATTCTTCATGGATTTTGAGTTATGGATTGATCAAAATCACAAAAAGTGAAAATGTCACTTTTTTCCAACACTTAGTGAAATTTTCACTAAGTCAGAATCTGCCTTCACTTTTTTCCAAATGTAGGGACATTTTTCACTTGGATCCAAAAGGTATCAAAACCAAATATGATCAAACAGTTGTTGTATCATATAAGGGCTTTCGAAAATGGCCAAGAACATCACCAAATTCAATTTGAGCTAAGAGTTATGGTAGTGGCAAAATGCCTTGCTGAAAACTGCCAAGGCAAGGCAGAATTTTGCATTTTTGGTCAATTTGCCAAAATACCCAATTCCAAGCCTTGTCATCATCTTGGACACATCTGAGGATCAAATCTAAAGGGGACAATCACTGAGCCAAGCCTCCAAAGTCCTTGGAACAAGAAGTAGCATGCCAAACCTAAAATTGCCTAAAAGAGGGACAAGACTCCAATTTTGGATTGAAGCATTTAATAGATGCTTAGAGGTGGCATGGACTGACACATTTGTAACTGAATTCAGTCAAGATTCTTCCAACAAGTAGGGAACCAAAGCTTTGTGCTCTAACCTCTAGTCAATGGCTAGAGGAGACTTGGATTTTCATTTGCCAACATTGGCCAAACCTCTGCTGCAGTTGCCATTCACTATTCTTTGCAAAACAAACTTGCTCTACTATAAATAGAGCTCATTTGTGATCAGTTTGAGTACACCAAATCCATCAAACAGATTTTTTCCTCAAAATCTCTTCTTTCACTCCAATTTTGCCTTCTAAGGCAAGTCACTATCGGGTTTTGAGTTTGAGAGCTTTTCCAATCAAACCAATCACACACACACACACCTCATAAACATCATATAGAAGTGATCCAAACATTTAAACAACATCTGGAACACTGATTTCTCAGAATCACCAGCCAGTTGCTCAAGGTTTTAACCAAGTTGCAGCTGAGATGCCATGAAGTGATCCAGCCATTTCCAATCAAGTCCAAGCATTCAAACACACTACTTAGGGTGTAGGGAAGCTGTTCAGATCATCACAACTCATCTGTAACACCTTCAACTCAAAAATCACATTGCTCTTGCTGTCACGACCTTCAAGTAAGCCTAAACTTGGTCATCTCTTAATCTATGCATATTTCCTCGCACAATACTTTTGCCAAATGTTCATAATCATGCATAGAATGTTTCCCCTCAATTAATTGCTTTGTTTGAATCGTGTATCAAAATTCTCAGCCTTCATGCAATTTTTAGGGTTCTTGAGGTTTTGTCTTGATTTCTTACTCCATGTTAAAAATAAATGAAATTAAAGACCATAGATATGATCGCGAGGTTGAAACGAGCAGATTGATATGTGGATTGCATGATATAATCAAGTATTCAGTGAGATTGGAGAGAAAATGCAAATCTGGGCAATACTCAGAACACGCGCGTGTTCTTGGGTATTCTTGGCTCCCTTTTTTGAAAATTCAAATATTTGAATTTTGTGATTTTATTTAATTGATTCAAAAATTAATTTCTCTCTGAGTTTTAATGATTTTGAGTTGATTCTTTTTTTAATAATTCACAAAAATGTTAAAATATTTTATTTTACCAAAAAATCCCAAAAATATTATTTATTTCATATAATTGATATTTTTGCCAAGAATTAATATTTTAATTATTTTTTACATTTAAAATATTTTTTCCTTCTTGATTTTACAAATTTTTATGAATTCTAATCATTTTGTAGGTCAAAACATGATTGTTGAAACATTAATCCAAGATCACAATTTGTTTTCCACATATTAAACAATTTTGACCATTTTAATTGAATTTTTTATTCAATTAAAATACATTTTGGAAACAAATTAGGGCTTTGATTAATTCAACCCTCATCAAACAATTTCAAACACTTTTGGGCCTCTAATAGAGTGTAAGACCCAATCCTTTGTAAATACAAACCTATTTTGGGCCTCACTTATTGTATAAGTCCTGTTGTATTTCAAAAAGTTCGACAGGATCATCGTCCATTGAAAAACAAACCTTGGGCCTCTCCTCGAGCTATAAGACCCATTCAAAACTTTTGGGCCTCTATTAGAGTGTAAGACCCAACCCCCTTTGAAAACCAAACCATTTTTGGGCCTCAGTCTTTGTATAAGACCCACTACGTTTTCAAAATCTCGGCGCGATCGCCATTTCAAACGGAAAATCATCTAGGTTTACCCTCGTGTTATAAGCCCCACTCTTTTTCTTTAAACCTTTTGGGCCTCTTAAGAGAGTGTAAGACCCACCCCTTTGTACAGAAAACCTTCTTGGGCCTCAGTCACTAGTATAAGTCCCTCTGTACAAAACGACAGTGTGATCACTGATAAAAACCTTGGGCCTCTCGTTGAGCTGTAAGCCCCACCACTTATATAAAAACAAACCTTTTGGGCCTCTTGAGAGAGTTTAAGACCCATCCCTTTGTACAGAAAACCTTTTTGGGCCTCAGTCACTTATATAAGTCCCTGTACAAATTCAAGACAACAGTGTAATCACTAATAAAACCTTGGGTCTCTCCTTGAGCTATAAGCCCCAACAATCTTTTCAAAGCACTTTCTCCTTTGATTTTGTATATAATATTATGATCAAAGCTTTCTTTGTTGAAAAACTAACCAAACAGCATGGAAGCTCTACAACTGAGTAAGTGTTTACATGCTTTCTTTATCCGCTTTCATATACATATAACTGTATTGTGGGGTTGTTTCATTGTAAGTCTTCTTTCATAAACTCATACCGACTGTGTAATAATAGTATAGATATTTAGAGTTTCCCTGACAATTACCTCTAGTACTAAGCCCTGTTGATCACTCTTAAATAGACTAAACTATATCCCCACAGGATTACCAGATACAGTCTTCCCTCCTATTGGGGTTAAACAATATGGAGACGTGAAAGGCAGCATTCTCGGTGAACCCTTTCACAGACTGTCACCTTTAGAAATCGTCAAAGAAACTCTACTCCCTAGAGATGATCTTTTCTCCGTGAATGGCATCTCTTGAGTTTCTTCCAAATTCTCGAACTTTCCTGGCTTGATCTATTCTCTGTGAATAGCCTGTCTTAAATTTCTCGGGGTTTGGGGACCCACATGCTTCTTAAAAGCATCCCCGCCTCCTCTTGGGCGTTGTACAAGGACCCGTCGGCTTCTTAGAAGTATTCACAGCCTCCTCTTATGCTTCGTATAAATAATTTCTTCCTCCGGGAATGATAGTCTCCTCTTGGGCTTCGTACAAATTGTCCCTCAACTTCTTAAAAGTTTCCAGCCTCCTCTTGGGCTTCATACAAATTGTCCCGATGACCTCCTAGAGGTATAGGAACAGAAATTAGTCATCTTAATAGAACAGTCTTTCAAAAAGTCTAGATCCTACTACTGTTGTTTCTCAAACGTAGTACAAAAATGAAACTCTAGACTTGGACAGTCTAATTCCCTTGAGTCTCAAAGACATTCTCAAGTTCCTCTCAAAACTAGGAGAAAAAACCCGTAGACTCGGACAGTCTCAATACCCTTTAGATTTCCCATTTCCTTAAAGAATAGGAAATAACCCTGATCCTCAAATCAAATCCCTGAGGGCAAACAATACTCATATAAGAACTGATTTTCTCTTTAAATCAGCATACTGGACCTGTCACTCAACTAAAACAGTAACCCTAGCCTCCTCTTAGGCTTTGTACAATGATTCTCCCCAGCAGAGTTAACCTTTTCAGACTCTCATGTTGAGCCAACACCTTTTAGCCTCTCTCTCTCGGGCTTCGTACGAGACACATATAAAAGCACTCTCTTGTTGAGTCAACCCTTTTAGCCTTTATCTCGGGCTTTGTACGAGATACTAAATCACTCTCTTGTTGAGTATAAAAGACTCTCTTGTTGAGTCACCCCTTTAGCCTCCATCTCGGGCTTTGTACGAGATACAAAACACTCTCTTGTTGGGTACAAAAGACTCTCTTGTTGAGTCACCCCTATAGCCTCCATCTCGGGCTTCGTACGAGATACAAATCACTCTCTTGTTGAGTATAAAAGATTCTCCTGTAGAGTCAAACCCTTTAGCCTCTATCTCGGGCTTCGTACGAGACACAAAAAACACCCTCTTGTTGGGCCAATAGCCTCCTCTTAGGCTTTGTATAAGGAAACCCGGTTGAACCAATCAACCTTTTAGCATCAAAAGTTGTGCCTCGTTCACAGTAAACAAAAATCAATAACTCATTTCCCTTCATCTAATTGCTGTAAGCGGCAAGCCTCTGGATCATCTACATCCATGCCACTGCCCCTCTTTTAGCATGAGAAATTCCTAAGGAAAGATGGCATTGCTCTACACTGAGTTAAAGTCTTCTCCTCCAGGTTAAAACCCCCTATAAAGGAAATTATGGCATTGCTAGGATTCACATATCCCGGTTAAAGTAATCCTCCCTTCTTTAGAGATGACAAATTCTCTCCAAAGACGAAACTTTTAGCTTCACATCTTGGGCTTCGAACAAGATACAAATAGACCCTTCAGCTTCACATCTTGGGCTTTGAACAAGATACAAACCACCTTTAGCTTCATGTCTTGGGCTTTGAATAAGACACCAAAACACCATTTCCTCCCATAGAATAGGAGGAACTACGATCGCTCTGATTTCCCTGTTTCGGTAAACGGGAATACGTAGGCATAAGATTGAAAGAAAAATCTTAGCGAGCACACTAATCCAAAACCCAAATTCCGTACCCTCACATGTCAAAAGCATCAGTCTTAATCTCCCACCAATCTCCCTAGCACTATTTTAACAAAATAACCTAAGAGAAACCCACAATCTTTGTAGCATCTGTAAACCAACAGTCATCTGTTCAAACTCAGTTTGCAAGCAGGGTTAGTTGGAGACATCTATTTCCCTTCCTTCATCGGCTTCAATAGGATAAAAAATGAATCGAACTGTAGTACCAAAGCGATAGTGCCTCGCAACCACGTCCAAAAATCGCTCGCTACAAGAGGTTTCAAAGAAGAGGATGTGAAGAAGAAGCTTCGTATAATGGAATCTTCAAGAAAATTAAGTAGAAGAAAGCATATAAAAATAACAATGATTCAACATCAAAGATGAATCTCTAAGAGTCAACCTTGGGTAGAACCTTAGAAGAATCTTCATCCAACGAAGCAATTGAAATTTGTTTGAAAGTATCTCACGAAGAAGAAGACCGTGAGGTAACAAAGTTATCATACAAGCAACTTTTTAAATTAAGTTCTAAGTTAATCGAATAAAATGATAATATTAAAAAGAGGAACTTAGACCTTAAGGATTATCTTGAATTTTTAGAAAAGAGTAACGAAACACTTAAGCATAAAATAACTAATATTAGAAACCTAGATGAAACATGTGATACTTGTGTCTCGATGAAAAAGGAAGTAACACATTTTCATGAAACCCTAAGTAAATTTACTAAGGAGAAATAAAACCTTAACGTGATTTTATCAAGTCAAATGCCTTTCATAAATAAATCTGGATTAGGGCTTAAGTCCTGTATAACAAATAATAAAAAATTAAATAGGAAGAAAGTGAATCAAAATGTTTATAAATGTTATCGCTGCAATGGATTTGCCCATTTATAGTCATTTTGTTTTGATAAGTTGAGATGGTCTAAAGGTAGTAACCCTAGACCTTTTAGAACTACTAATGCACTATGACACAATACAATTTGGGTACAAAAGGTAAAAACCTAGTGTGGTTTGTAGGGATTCTTTGCAGCTTTAATGAAGCCTTGATGTATATTAAGTAAAGTTGTGCAAAGCAAAGAGTATACTTTCGAGTTAAAAGTAGTTTGATTTGAAGTCTATGATCCAAGGATGCTCGCTGATGGTGTATATCAATGATCATGATCAAATCAAGTTTTCGTTCCCCCAAAAGGGGGCGTCTTTATAAAATTTATTTGGTAATCAAGATAGTATGTTGTTTAAGGGTTGAATAATAAAAAACTTTGACTAAACCTTTAAATAACTACTTTTAATATTCGTTAATCCTTCAAAATAATTTTACTAATAAAATAGATGATTTTTTTAGTTTTTATCAAGAAAGAGGTGCTAACTAATTGGTTAGGGGTGCAAAAAGAGGCGAGACAAAGCTAAAATTCCACAAAAGGCCCAAAATGCACAAAGGAGGCTGAAGATCAAAGGGATAAACAATTAGGTCTATAAGCTAATCGATTAGGTGACCTAAGCGCTTTAAATTTCACATCAAATCTTATTCAAAATTCGCCTCTATGCTAATCAAAACTCTACATTAATGAAAAACACGCAAAATCTCCAAAAATATCAAGATCTAATCGATTAAGGCTTTAATCTAATCAATTTTATAGCTCATTTCTGAAAAGATTTGGTTCCCATATTTGATGGGCACAATCCTCATTTATTTTGTGCAAGTTTTACATGCTAAAAACCGCCAAAAGGTTTTCTATAAGTAGGTAACTCTTTTTCCCTTCTCTTGCATCTCATATTTTCTTGTTTCTTCTTGTTGTGTGCAGGCATAGCAATATAACCCGTATCCGCGGGTACCCACCCGAACCCTCCCTGAAATTGATGGGGGAAAACCCACTTTGACTGAGTTTGGGTTTTCCGCGATTAAAAATAATGGGGACAAGTCGAGTAATAGGGACACTAGTACTCACCCCGAACCCGCCCCGTTTATTTCATTATGTACATTATTATTTAGTTTATATAATTTGGAATATTAAACATGTGACCAATGTTTTGATATTTTTTATTTGTATTAATTATTTAAAATATTTGAAATGTAAATATGATTTTTTTTGAGATTATTTTATTTTATTATTTGTAATCTAATTTGATTTTGGAAAAAATAAATATTTTTATTAAAAAAATTGATTTTACTAAATGTATAGTGGCGGAGCGGGAATAACCGATCCCATCCCGAACCAGTTTGGGACAGGTTTGGGTTTTAATTCTCCATCCCCTTTAGGATTTGGGGCAGGGAACGAGGATTGTTTGAGGATTCGGGTTTGGGTTTGGGAGAGGTAAAAACCGTCTTTGTCCCGCCCCGTTGCCATGCCTAGTTTTGTGTGAGAATACCACTTTAGTATTCCATCATCATCATCATCATCATCATGACACCCAGAAGACAGATTTTTGTCTCTCCACCATCCCCTTTCACCGATGTTTTCTCATCACAACAACAAGAAGGAAGGTACTTTCAGAATTTTGCAAGCAGGATCGTCTTGGAAATTCACACTCTAGATGCTGGAGTTTTTCAAGAATGTGAATTCTTCAAGATCTTTGATCCACAACCATCCAATAAAAGTATACACATTGTTGGTCCAAATGTTCTTTTCAAATCTCTACTTCACTGTTGGGATAACTTATTATGAAGTAGGAAAGCACAAGATATCCCTACCATTAGAAGAATTTGCATACATTTTGGATCTTCCTCATGAGGGAGTTTTCTTCAATCCAAATGAACAAGGGGACAACTTCAACTACAAGATGGACTCCTCCTCATATATGATCAATCCAAAGTCTCTGGTACTTTCCCCTTTCATGGTTCGATGGTAAATCACATAATCTTTCCAAGGAAAAGCAACTTCATCCACCTAACTAGATTTGACATTGCAACTGTATGGGTGATTGCAAATAAAATTGAAACAAATTAGATAAGTGAAGTGAAATATCACATGTTGGCCAGCAAAAGAAAAGGGATATGCTTACCATATGATGACCTGGTCACAAACATCCTGGAACACACTAGTTTCAACTTTGAAAGAGAAGAATCTAAGGAAAATGTAACAAAAATAGGAGAAACTGCACTAGCAATGATGATGTACGAGATTCAAAATGAAAAAGTAATTCAAAAACCATCCAAAGGAAAGAAAAGAGGAATGAATCAAGAATCACCCATGGATCTAGAAGATTTTGACTATGATATTCCTAAAATGCCCTCTTTTGAAGACCTACTCAAATAAATAATCAAAAGAATAAAGATGACAAATGTGAAGATCAATTTTATGGTTTTTAACTTTGCCTAATACTTAAGACAACTACCTCCAAGGATGTTCACTAATGATGATGATGATGAAGATATTGAAGAGTAGTGTCACTTATTTGTTTTAGTTTTTTCAAGTGTTTTTTCCATCATTTTGCATTATTTAAATTCTTGGAATTTCTATACTTTCTATACTTTGAATTCCAGCATGCTTTGAATCAATGCAATGTTTTTTCCTTTAATATATTTGTCTATGCTTACAATATGCTTGCATAATTAAATTTCGTCTTGCATTTTTACTAGCTTTTTTTATTATGACAAATAAGAAGTAGTATACTCTCAAGGGGAGTAAAGTATACTCTCTTCTCATGTGAGGGTGAGTTTAAACACTCTAAATTTTTATCTACCTATTTTTATTTTACCACCTCAATGAGATATGCGTTATCATCACCATAAAGGGATAGAATATGGAATGATGTGTTAGGAGGTTTAATCAAGAAGTGATCAAAGCTCATATGTAAGAAAGATTTACCTACCCCTTATAACATCATTGTTTTTATGATGAAAACAGATAAAGATGTAACATCCTTTAAATCGAATTTCATGACAACAACAAGCAAGTTCTAAAGCAGAATCAAGCGGTCAAAGATGCATAAGATAGCTTATCAAGTTATTCCTCCAAAACAAGCTAAAGAACTAGGGTTTTACGATCACCAGTGATATTGTTAGAACAATATTAGTTCATGACATATATCTCGTGAGTTTTGATGATAACAAAGTATTAAAAGAACAATGATGTTATATAATGTGTGTTCCAAGTATGCAGGTTCTAAGGCTTGAAAAGAAGGCATTCAAAATCTAATGTAAGGACGCACTTGAGAGGTGGCAAGTTACTAGCTTCTGGTGGATCGAAACCTGAAGAACACTCTCTAAGTGATGTCTGGCGTAGACTCTAAAGCTGAAAACCTCATCATCAAAAGAGTAACATATCGTCTTTACACTAAGTTATTGTATCAGCTTCTGGTGAACATTCAAAATTAGTAATAAAGCTTGAGTTATCTGTACTGCAAAAAGCAAGCTGCATTGTTAAATCAGCTTGTCAGCTAGAGTCTATTTTTCACGAAGCTCAAGAAAAATTGACATGCTTTACGGATATCTACTCTCAACGGCTCTATAGTATAAGACTACATGGAAGACACAATTGTGAAACATGTTACATAATGAATTAGGATCTTTTGGTGTCTATCTCTTCAACGTCTCTTGTACTATGAAAAAACAAAGACACTTGTTCAAGTTATATCTTCCAACGACTAGTCTTCTGCAATTGCTATATAAGCTACTAAAGATTCAAACTTAAGTCTTTAACAAGGAGCAATCAAAAGGGAAAATATAGAAGGAAAGCCAAAAAGAATAGAAGTGTTCTACACTTCTGTCTGGTACCAAGATCATACAATAAGCAACGCAATCGAGTATGTAGAATTTCTGTTATATGTTGTAAATTGTAATAAGCCTTAAGATTTCTTAAACATTGAATATCTTAGAAATCTTAAGTGCTTAGAGGTCTTTGTTAAGGTGATTACCCTGTACCTCTGATTTTGTTTCAAGTACAAATTGTTCTCTATTCTGCTAAACATAATTGTTTAGTAGTTTAGATAAAGTCTCTTGCTATGTGCTTGAGCATCAAAGTCTCTTTCTATGAAGTTTGAGCCAAGTAAGTCTCATGCTATGTGCTAGAGCATTGAAAGTCTTGATTAATTATTGATTAAGCATAAAGTTTTAGACTGTGAGTCTGAGTATAAGTCTTGGGCCTGAGGGGCTTAAGCATAAGTCTTGGGTTCGTGGAACCCGAGCAAAGAAGTATTGAGTTCGTAGAACTTAAGCAAGGAAGTCTTGGTCCTGAGGAGCTTGAGTAGAAGTCTTGGATACATGGAATCTAAGCAGGGAAGTCTTGGACCGAGGGTCTGAGCAGAAGTCTTAAGTCCGAGGGGCTTAAGCAAGGAAGTCTTGGGTTCGTGGAACCTAAGTAGACGTCTTAGACTTGAGGGGTTTAAGCAGGAAGTCTCGGGCTGAGGGTCTGAGCAATGAAAATTCTTATACTTAAGTGTATAAGCAGATGTAATCATGTTTGATTACAGTGCAAATCTCTTGCATTGCAAGGGGGCTGTACTACTTTCAGTTTGGGAGGAACAAATATAATTTTGTTGTGTTTTTATCTGTTTATTTACTTCTGTTGTTATCCACTGCATCTGTTATCAGGTTCTGAACCTTCGTTCAGAATCTGAACTCTGTTCAGAAGTATAAGAAATTGGAGAACACAATTCAACCCCCTTTCATGTGTATTTTCCTCACCTTTAGATATCCTTTGATAATGGCATCTCACTCGAAGATATCTCAAGTCTCATCCACAAGAATATTCAAGTAAGTGCTTATATGATTGGTATATCCGACAAAAGGACTTGAAGTTTAAGAGTGTTAAATAGAGGAAGACTGAAAGCTCGCTTGATCATATCTATCTAAGTAGTATGGAAAAATCAAACACACACTAATACTATTTTTGAATCCTCTATTTTTCAAATAAAAGCACCTAAAATATTTTTGGAGTATAGCCAAATGATTAGGGAACTGTTAGATTGATTAGGACAACTTTTTAAATTGCATAATCGATTAAACCAAGTTTCGAATTGATTATATAAGAGAGAAATAAATGTATAATCGATTATGTTAGTGTCTTAATGAATGGTAACAATTCTCTATCAAAACCTTCTAATTTAGGCAATAATAATCGTTTATTGCATGTTCCTAATCGATTAGGTAATCGAAACATTAATTTTTTCTATGGATTGTTTCCTTTTTTGAACCATCATTTGGCCTATAAATAGAGGTCTTCCTTTTCATTTGTAAACATCCAGAAAATGTGAGATATCTCGCATTCCACTCTCTCAATCCCTCTCTAAATTATTTTTTTATTCTTTCACATATTTTTAACCGTAGTGCTTTGAAAAACGTTCTTTAGTTTAGTGAGGAAGTTGTTATGGGATGGGTATTATTGTAAATTCACCAAGAGTTATTTTTCCTCTTGAGTGAATTGTTCTTTCTTAGGAAGTAATTGTTTAGGTTTGTAGCTAAACTTGTTAAAACCTCTTTTTGTGGGATTACTGTTAGTCTCCGTTTGGTTTATGAGCTCTGCCACTTAAGGAAAAGCTCTCCTTTTGAATTCGTGAAGAATAACCAATAATAAATCTTCACATCGATTCTTGAGCTCATCCCTGTATAAAAGCTTAGTTGGTTTGAGATCAATCCGGTATAAAATCTCGGTTCGATTCACGGTGAGCCTTGTATAAAACCTCGATTTAGTTAAGAGGATAAACAACTCGAAACTTCATCTTGGTTTGAGATAATTTCATACAAAACATCAGTTTGACTTAGACTACCCGCTCAAAGCTTTGTTCATTGTTTAACGTGAAGACTAACCGCTTCATTCAAATGTTTATTGTTTAGTTAGAAGTAAACATGAAACTTCATTTTCCTTGTGTAAGGGGGTATGTGGATTTAACCTTCTAAAAGCTCTTATAGATTATTGGATACTCTCAAGAACAGTTCCCTAGTGTTATCTCTCTTCTCTTAACTTTTACTTTCCACTTATTTTCTTTATCTTGATTTTCTGCTGCATATCGAAACGTTTTTTAGAAAATATTTTCAAACTCTGATGATTTTTCTTTAAACCAAATTTTTTCAAACCACACAATTCACTCTCTTTTGTGTGTGGAGTCGCATGTCCAACCCTTCTCTAGTTTCAAAGATAAGAATTATGTAATTACATCTAGAAAATACTTTAGGGTCTTTGAGGGAGATTCAAAGATTGATTATGTTATATTTAAAATTCTTTTATTTAAATGTAATTGGGTTGACAATAATACTGATGTACAAACCGGTGAATTTGAATTCTCACGGGATAACCTTTTTAAGGCAACTTATATGAACGAATCATTCATTATAACATCTTAAATAAAATAAGTTTTTTATGTCATTGACCCTTCTAACAATAGATGATCAATTATTCTATGAGAAAAACACATTCTTAATAGTAATGAAAATCAAGATACAAGACATGAAAATAAAACTTACAATTGTCTCTAATAGGATGAAGGGTGTAAAACAAAAACAAAAAGGAGTGACCTTAATCAATCACTTTGTTGTACTTTAGTTTGACATAAACGAACATCTCATCATTTCGCGCAGAAGGATTGATCAATTTATCATGTTGAAAGAATTTGTGAAATATATCGTGAGCATAGAAAAAAAATCATCTCCAAGACTTAATTTCAATATAATTAGGATGGTAATTTGCATCATCATCATCAAGTGAGAATCCCGCGGAAAACTTTCATTTGGAGCAATATATTTATTCAAGACCAACAGTTGGAATTTACAAATCAAGAATAATGAATAATTTATCTCTAGTGGTGAGTGATGAACAGATACATGAATGTATTATATAGTTGTAAAACACAGGTCGTGGTTTACATAATCACAAAATGTAACATAAAAAAATGAAAATGCAATAAGAGCAACGATGCAACCATAATATAACTTAAATTATCAATTTTAAAAGATAAAACTTACGGATCAATCTCCTTGTAGATTATAGATCGGAATTCCACCAATAGATTTATACATAAATTTTACAGTAAATTTTTAAAAAATAATTGATCATTCTCTTTCACTTTAACAAAAAAAAAACCTATTTATCTCTGTTTTTGTAATCTCAATTACAATTTAGATGTTTCAACATTAATATTATTTTAATGTCAACATATTGGTAAAGGAGAAAAAGGACAGCATGAGGCTTCATGTGAGAATATCAGTTACTTACTGGCTTTCCACACTTTTATTCCATCTCCATAACCAATATGAGGGGACACATACATAATAAACACACTGTAAGAGAGAGAGACAGAACATTTAGAGAGAGAGATAGAGGGGGACAACCTTTCTTGTAAACAAAACAATGTCACTTAAACAAAAAAAAAATTAACATAGTACCAATAACCCCTTATGCCTCTCTTTCTCTCTGTATTCATAATATATCATCACATTCTTTGGCACAGAAAAAAAAATAGCATAAAAAAATAATAAAAATAAAATAGAAGAAAAAGATACCCAACATGATCTATACATGACTTGTTGTTGAGGTCTTTTCATTGAACAAACTATAAAAATTCTTCAATAAACAGCTGAATTTATAAAAATTATCAGATGCTTGTTCAAGTTGAATGAGAATCAAAAGAATATATAAGATCATACAACAAATATATTTCTAGATTTATATGATGATGATCCACGGATATCAGATATCGATATCCGTTGATCATCATGTTGAATTCAAAATCGAAACTTTATCACTTGTCTTAGTAATGACAATCTACCAGAGCTGGTGCAGAGAAGACGAGATTTGTTTGTTGTGGCTGCTGTTGTTGCTGTTGTTGTTGTTGCTGTTGATGTTGTTTTTGTCCATGCTGTTGTTGGTGTTGTTGCTTGGAAGCAAAGGCAAACTTTGATTCCTTGTGATCATCTTCAGGTGCAGGAAGGTTGAGATCCAAATCCAAAGATAAAACATTCCTTTTCTTTCTAGGTTGATGATCTTCATCAGGCTCCAAAGCCATTGGTGTCAATGAAAGTGTGGTGTTGGCAGTTGATGACCCCACCGGTGCGCGGTGGCGCCTCATGTGCCCACCAAGTGCTTGTCCAGATGTGAATTCAGAACCACAGATGGAACACTCATGAACCTTAGACTTATTGTTGTTGTTTCCGCCGTATAGATTTCCTTTACCATTGTTCAATTGAAGGGAAGCTGTTTTATGATTGGGTTTGAATTGAAACTCTTGATCATCATCGAAAAACTGTTTTCGCTCTTGAGCAACTGCCAATGCTTTTGGCTTTTTGTGACTTGCTCTGTGGCCACCAAGAGCTTGAAAAGAAGGGAAAGTTCTGTTACATGTTTTGCATTCATAAACATAGAAACCTGCTCTTCCAGAATCCAAAGTAGCAGCTTCCATGAACTTTCTACTGCTGTATTTTGTGTAGTTCATCATTCCACCATCCAATTCATCGGTAGTTTTCGGTGATTCCTTTGATTGTCCTTGTGCCAATAGAATCAAACAGTTTGCCATATCATGTTCTTCATCATCCATAACACTGTCCTGTTTCTCTTCAACATAAGATGTTGTCGGAGAGGTATTGTTGTTATTGTGGATGATATTGATATTGATATTGTTGTTGTTGACAACATCATCACCATTGTAACAATCTTCTCTTTCACCTCCTTCTCCAGTTGAAGAATTAGCAGTGATGGAAAAAGGAATAGGAGATTGTGGCCTAACCCTTTTGGTTCTTTTCCCTTTGATGATATTGCTGAGTTCTTTAGAGGCTACAGAGAGCTGTTGTTGTTGCTGCTGCTGTTGATGATGATCATTTTGATGATTACCATGATGATCATGTTGATGATGATCAGAAGCTGGTTCCATTTTGATTTGGATTAAGAGGAGATAGATAGAGAGAGAAGTTGAATTGAACCTTAACCTTAAAAGTTAAGAGAGAAAGAGAGAGGGGTTAGGAGAATTGTAATGTAATGTAAGGTAGCATATAGAAAGGAGAGTGGTTATTTATATATATATAGAAAGAGAAAGAGAAAGGGATTGGGTTGGGGGAGTCAAAAGCCACCCAATACAGTAACTGTGATTGATTTGTGAATGGAACAAGTGTTTATTTATAGGAAAGTTAAGAAAAGGAAAAAAATTTGAGAGAGAATATAGGTAGAGAGAGAATTAACTAAAGAAAAAAAAGACCCAAAAATAATGAAAAAAAATTAACAGAAAGTGACCAAATATGGAGAGAGTGGCAGAGTGGACATATATAGATAGAGTCCGTCTCACACTCTCTTTCTCACACTTTGCCAACGCACTTCACCAGATGAAATGAAACTACTCCAACCAAAAGCTTGGTGGCAAGATATTAGCATGCTAATAATTTTTTTTAATTAATTAATTACTTAATTAATTAATTAATTAATCTCTCTCATTCTAATTAATTACTCTCTTGCATTGCATGCATTATCAGTAATTAGTAATTACTATTTACTAATCACCACAACTCATATTCATGGGGTGAATCAATTCTCTATATATGGATTGCTTGTATCTTACACCAACCTCTCAATCTTTTTCACTTCACTGGCTTTTTGCATCTAAACCACAAAAGGTTTAGTAGGTTGTAGTTTTGCTTGCACCGTGTAATTTTGGGTGAATGCATGGAAAGTTTTATCTTTAGAGGTAGCTATTTCATACCAAAGATATTATTTTATTTTATTTAATTATTAGATTTTAAGGATTGATTTTGAGATTTACTATTTAATGTTAATTATGTTTTTTAAGATACATTTTAATTAAGAAATATTTTAATTAAATTTTAAAATTTTAATAAATATAAATGCACGCGTATATCGACGCTATTAAATTAAAAAAAAAAGACAATTTTTAAAAAGTTTAAAGATAAGTATTACATAATACATATATTTTGAGACATGAGATATGAATTTTTTTCTTGTACAATTTTACATAATATTCAAGATAATTGCAAAGCGTAATATTCACTTTTAAAGTCGGTGCGATAAGGTTTAGTTTATCTGACGATATTTTGTGATAGACTCAAACTATGATCGATAGAGGTGGATTGCGTGGTGGGTAGGTTTCAAATATGATTCCCAACATCTTATTAAAACGTTACGCACAAAACGATAAATATTCTGATCAAAACGCGTTTATTATATGATTCACCTGATCTTATCAAAATTTGTAAAAGTTGTATCCAAATTTGTTAATTATATTTTTTGAAGCAAATAAATGAATGTAATTGGATTTAAGTACCAAAATAAATAAATAGAATTTACTATACGATACTTAATCATGGAATATATCATATCATATTTCTATTGTTATAAAAATAATAATTTTAAATATGAATTGGGTTAGAAATAAACATAATATAATAAGAAAATAAATTATTAAATAATTTCTAAAATATTTAATGTAAAATAAAAAATTAAATTTTTAATAAAATATAGAAAAACAAAGGAATTAATATTAAATTAAGATATTAAAAATTAATTTATTAATATAGAATATTTAAAATTAAATTATCAATAAAAATTTCAAGAACATAATATATAATATAATTACCCATGATTCAAAGAAAATTAAATATTTATTAAGTTGTCACAATATTTTTTAAAAAAATTTATCTAAATTTGTTTAATTCGTTTTAAAAATTTATATATTAAACGTAAAATAATATTTTATTTTCTTAGTATGTATATATCAAATACGTGATAGAATAATTGTCTATTATATAATTATCATAAGATATTATCCAACTCTTTTATCATATCATATTTTTTTATCACATCACATTTATATTTTATCATCTGTTCATCAAAAGCCCTTTGATCATAATCATGTCAAGAGTAGTACTTCAAAAGCCAAGAATGATTACATTTTTACCAATAAAAGTGCTTATTTTAGAAAAGAGACAAGAAGAAACATGAAGGTTTCTTCAAACCCCTCACTCTCTACTTTGTGATCTAGACCACAGAAAATGTGTGACATGTTGAATTCTAGAATTCATGCCGGCCCACAATTAATCTTGTTGGTTACTTACTATCTATAGCTAAAATTCAAGTTATCATGAATGAACCTAATGATTGTTTCAGTTTTAAGGAATATTTTAATGAATAAGTGACGAGTTACAACCAAAAAAATTTGTTGTAGTATAGTTGGTAACACGTTATGGTTGAAGAATGAGAGATAATACATGTAGAGTGTAAGATAGAGGATGACATATACACTATCTTTAGAGAAGCAATAAGCTAGCCATTACTTTGGGTGAACGATTTGTGCACGAGATGATTAATTGGAGTGCAAGGCTGGAACCACGGAATCTGCGGTGATCCCTTCCCTTATATTATGCTACCTTTTCTACTCTGTCATGTCTGCATCACCACACATTTTTTTACATTTATTCCATGGACTTCTTGTGCTATAACTAGCTTCCCACACTTTTTCTTGTTCTCTTAATTTTGTGCCATAGTTGTACTAAATGGTAAATGAAACTAAGGGAATTTTTTTAACATACATTCTAATATCTAACACATTTTAATCACATTGAAAAAAGTTCAAGTGTCACAAACTACAATCATTCTTTTTATAATTCGGTTTTTTAGAAATGAGTTAAATAAAACTAGGTTTTGTAGAAATGAGTTAAATAAAACTATAATATGTAATAACAATTCATATTTTCTAACATACTTTATTATTGATTAAAATTCACACAAATTTTACTAAATTAAGTAAATTTGACTTGTTGTGGAATCGATGACATGAAATAAGAAAATCACGAAGTGAGAAAGAAAGAAAAGAAAAAATGATTCAAAGTGGTATAAAATTCTAAATTGTTGATTTAATTATGCATTAGAGAGCAATGTTTACAATTGAATCTCAACCACAATATTTTCGCCCCTAATCAGAGTTAATGAGAAGTGAGGACTAGTATGTTATTTATAAAAAAACTAAAACCATATCTTTCAACTAACATAATAAATAAATGTGCTAATTGACTGGCCCATTTCGTCATTGTTAACTACCTAGCATATTTCGACAGCTAAAATAGCTCTTCGACTTCAACAGAGTTTGATCCAACACCAGCTTATAACCCATAAGCTACAAATTTTCACCTTGGAACAAAACGCCGAACCATGAAATGAATTACCTGTCATCATGCAGATTTATCAGCTGCATACAGAGGAAGAACTTGCAACTTGACATCGTCTTGGTGATCATGTCAGCAGCATTGTCATCAGACGAAACCTTCAGCACTTGGACTTCTCCACGCTAGATTATCTCTCTGACGAAATGCATCCAAACATCAATGTGTTTGGTTTGCTCATGATAGGCTGAATTCTTCGACGTGTTATGACACTTTGGCTATCACAACAGTGATTATCTGACCTTGAAGTTTCAGCTCCTTAACAAAACCTTCAAGCCACAGTGCTTCTTTCACAGTTTTAGTAAGGGTAATGTATGCTGCTTCAGTGATTGATAAGGAAACAATCTAGTGTTGCTTTCAAACTGATTGTTGTGCTAAACATGGTGAAAACATATCCAGAAATAGATTTTTAAGAATCCATACATCCTGCATAATCATAGTCGACAAATACTTCGATTTCAACTTTGCTATCTCCTGTGGCTCCACCATAAATCAGAACTCATCACAAAGATCCATTTATGTACCTTAGATTCCACTTCAATGATTGCTAGTGCGCCTTTCCAGGATTGGCCATATAACTGCTTACAAGGCTCACTGCATATGCTACGTCTGACCTAGTACAAACCATAACATACATCAAAGAACCTACTATGTTAGCAAATGGTATGCTATTCATATAGGCTTTTTTTACCTTAGTACTAGGACTTTGAGTTACACTCAGCTTGAATTCAGGATTTGTCAGAGTCACAACAAGATTTGAATTCGACATACCAAACTTGTCGAGAATCTTTCGTAGGTATGTCTCTTGAGATAAGCATAATCTCGACTGCTGTATTTCTCTCCAGATGTCAATCCCAAGGATTCTGATGGCAATACCCAAATCCTTCATCTCGAACTCCTGTCCAAGTTCAGTCTTTATCCTCAATACCTCTTCGTCACTATCGTTGGATATGAGGATATCATCTACATATAGCAACAAAATCATAACTGAACTTCCAGGTCAAAATTTGAAGTAAGCACAATGGTCGAACTGACTCTTAATGAAACCAATTTGTGTCGTGAACCTATCAAACCTCCCATTCCATTGCCTAGGAGATTGCTTCAGGCCATATAATGACATATTCAGCTTCCACACATAATCCCCATTTCCTCTTTCTTCATACCCTTCAAGTTGCTTCATGATGATTATTTGATCTAGGTCATTATAAAAGAAAGTAGTTTTCACATCTATCTGTTCCAGCTCTAGGTTGAACTTTGCCACCATGGCAGACATCATTCGAATGGATCTGTGCTTCACAATAGGAGATAACACATCATTGAAGTCATCTCTTTCTTTCTGAGTGAACCTCCTAGCTATCAACCTTGCCTTATATTTGTTCGACATCACTCATTCGATTCCTTCCTTTAGCTTGAAAATCCACTCGCAACTGACTAATTTGGCCTCTGTGGGTCTCTTAATCAGCTCCCAAGTGTTGTTATCATGAAGACATTTCATCTCATCATCCATGACTTTAAACCATTTAGTCTTGCCTCGACTCTTCATAACTTCCTTATAGTCTTTAGGCTTTTGATCCAGAACCTCACTAGTAGAGATTAAGGCAAAAACTATAAGATCTGCATAACCAAGTCTCTAAGGTGGTTTGATGATTCTCTTGGCTTTGTCTCTGGCTAACACATACTCATTATTAGTGTCCTCATTCATTTCAACATCTTGTGCTTCTTCTTCGACTTCATCTGAGTTTTTCATTTCAACATCAACATGCTCCACCTCAACAGGAAACTCCTCCAGTTCTAGCTCCTCTACAAAGATCTTCGTACTTTGACCAACGTCGTCAGTTTTATTGAAATCCATCTCAACTTCATTGAAAACTTCATATCGAATTTTGATACACCTTTTGTGACATGGCTCTAGGCACCGCAATATATAAGCTTTGACTCCTCCATGATATCCAAGAAACATATATCCCAGGGCTTTAGGTTTGACACTGTCTTGCCTAATGTGAGCATATGCTACACAACCAAATACTCTAAGTTTGTCGAGGTCTGATGGATAACGTGACCAAACTTCTTCAGGTGTCTTCATCCCCAAGGAAGTCAAGGGACGCCTATTTATGAAGTATGCTGCAGTCATGACTACCTTAGCCTGAAAAACCTTCTTTAACCCCACACTAACTAATATGCACCTCCCTCTTTCTAGAATGGTTCTATTAAACCTTTCAGTCAAACCATTTTGCTAGGAAGTACCTGCAGTATTTTTATGTCTTGTAATTTCATATACAACACAATAGTTGTCGAAAGCTTCATTGCAACATTCAAGACCATTGTCCTTCATGAACCTCTTGACTTTCCTACCAGTTTGGTTTTCGACCAGAGTCTTCTAACTTTTGAAATTTTCAAAAGTTTCATCCTTAGTTTTCTGAGTGAATACCCATAACTTTAGTGAGTAATCAACAACTATGTATATAAAAATATCTTACACCTGAGTGTGAGGGATTTCTTGCAGCCCCCCAAAGACCAGCATGAATATAATCAAGGGATCCATGTGTTTTTTGTTTAACTTTGGTGAACTTTACTCTAGAAAATTTACCAAATACATAAGGTTCACAAAACTCCAATTTTTCGACCTTGTCACCACCTAGAAGATTTTGCTTTCCCAATTATACCAGGCCCTTTTCAATGACATGACCAAGTCAAATGTGCCATAACTCAGTCTTCGACACAGGTTTTGTGGATGCCACATTTGCTAAACCACTTACAACCTCAGCCTTAAGGGTATACATGTCTTACCTTATGATGCCTCTCAAGATTTCCTTCGACCCTTTCATTACATTTAGGATACCTTGCTCTCCTTTGAAGACATATCCTTTATTTTTGAATTCACTAAGAGAAACCAAATTTCTCTTAAGATCAGGTACATACCTGACACCACTCAACAACTTTATTGACTCATCATGGAGCTTGAACCTTACAGATCTAATTTCTATAATCTTGCAGGCTTTGTTGTTTTACCAGCAACACTGATCCACCATCTTGATCACATAGCTCCTCAAACACATCTTTGTTTGGAGCCATGTGCCAAGTACAACATGAATTCATAATCTATTCCTTGCTAGAATTGTTGCTAGAAATCACCAGAACATCATATGATTCATAATCATCATGAACAATGGTTGAGTTGCCATTATCCTTACCTCTATGATTATTCAGATGTTCAAGGCACGCGTTTCTTGTATGACCTTATTACAATGATAACACCTAATTGTAGGAGCATCACCACCATAATACTTATGCTGACCTTTACACTTCTTCTTCTTAAACCTACCATCCTTCTTTGAGAATTTTCCTTTTACGGAAAATCCTTCACCAACAGAAGATGGTTTATGCTCCTTTCTTGTTGATGTAAGCCCTAGAGGCCATTACTTTTGGTACTTGTATCGTATTATTTATTAATAATAAAAGACATTTCTTTATTATGTTTATTTTTCCAAGATAATAAAGTCCCTATAATAGCTAGTTCGTTTAATGAATTATTAAGTGTGACTTAATCATGAGATCCCATTATACATAAGGACATTATTCTTAAAGTATCTGTATTACTATGAAGTGAGATAACCTTAAAGCATTAAGACTATTATATAGATAGGCTGATGATCACTTCTTATGGATCATGGATAAAGAGTTATCAAGTCATAACATAAGTATGAATATTAGGAGTAATAGTTATACTGGATTGACCCGCTATGAGAGTACTACATAAAATGTTATGCAAAGTGTCATAAGTTACTCTCATGGTGATAGTGGTATATATCACCCTTCAACCTAAACCACTATGGACCCTAGATGTAGAGTCGAGTACTTTATTGTTGATCTAACATTGTCCGTAAATGGATTACCATAAAGATAGTTGATGGGTACTCCACAAAGCATGCTGAGGGACATGAGTGACCTAGATAGAATTTTCCCATCCTGCATAACAGGATAAATGCCTAAGGGCCCAATTTGAACTAGACAAGGATGACACGCTATATGCCTTGTGTTTAATATAGACATAAGGGCAAAAGGGTAATTGTACACACAAGTATTATCATAAAAGGTTTTGTCAGATCACGTGACATTTTTGTGACTTGGGTAGCAGTAATGTGTTGCTAGATACTGCTCGCTGTTTAATATGTTAAATGTGTGATTTAATGTAATTACCAATGTCACAAAAACCTACAGGGTCACACAGATAAGGACAGATTGATAAGAGGTAGAGTAAATAAGGAACACCGTAAGTTATGGTGCACTTAAAAATGTAGAACACCGTAAGGTATGGTGCACTTAAGTAGAATATGGAGTGTGGTAAGGTACCACGCGCTTAGGTGATATATAGTACACCATAAGATATGGTGTGCATACACTTAAATGGGCTTTTTAGCTTGCAGCCCACACAAGTGGTTCTATAAATAGAACCCTTGTGCAGAAGCATACATTCTTGATGAAAATTCAGATTGTGAAACCCTAACCGTATTTCCCTCCCCCCTCTCTCACTCTCTCTCTCTCTATCCCTGTCTCTATCTCTCTCTCTCTCACACTCAAAGCCTTCAATCGTAGCAGCTAGCACTGAGACTGAAGGGATCTGTTCGTGTGGACTGAGTAGAGGCGTTGTTCATCGTTCAACGCTCATGATCACTCCTTCAATTTAACTTCAAAGGTTTAATCGCCATAAGAGGTAATGATTTCTATCACCGATCATGACCATTCGTAAGGATCACTAAAGGGAAAATTTTAATTTTCACTGCGTTTTGGATCTCGATTTCCCTTTATGTCTTTCATTCAAGTCCTTTGAGTACACGGCTGATTGAACTTGTTCAAAGGTCATGGATTCTCTTCCATACAATAAAGTTTCTTTCAAATGAGCATGATATCTTGGGAAAGCACACAACAACAGTAACGCTTGATCTTCATCATCGATCTTGGCATCAATATTCTCTAGATCAAGAATTAGCCTATTGAACATATCCAGTTTTTCATTCAAGACTTTGTCTTCACTCATTTTGAATGAATACAGAGCTTCTTTCAGGTAGATACGATAAACCAAAGATTTGGTCATGTACAAAACTTCAATTTTTTCCACACGCTGGCAACCATTTTCTCCTTCGAGACTTGTCGGGGAACCTTATCACTAAGTCTAAATATGATGGCATTACGAGCTTTACGAGCTTTATCGATCATCGTTGTCTTCTTCTTCATTGATAGGGAATCATCCATCTTCTTTGATTCTTTTGATGCTTCTAGCAAGCCTTGATGTACAAGAAGCGCTTGCATTTCAAGCTCCATAATCCGAACTCAATTACTCTGGTGGATTTCTTAATCTCATACTTTGTTGATGACATTTTCTCCTCCATGCTCACCTCAACAATTTGTTACGAAATCGAGAACAGGAAAATAGAGTATAATCGGTTACTTTATCAACAAGAAAACCATGAAATGAGAAAGAGAGAAAAGTAAAAACAATTCAAAGTGGTATAAAACCCTGGATTCTTGATTCAATTATGCATTATAGGAAAATGTTTACAATTGAATCTCAACCACACCACTTTCTTCCCTAATCAGAGTTAATGAGAAGTAAGGACTAGTATGTTATTTATAAGAAAACTAAAATCCTAGATTTCAACTAACATACTAAACAAATGTGCTAACAGACTAGCCCACTCGACATTCTAACTACCTAGCATATTTCGACGACTAAAATAGCTCTTTGACATTATTAGAGTTTGATCCATCACTAGCTTATAACCCATAAGCTACAAATCTTCACCTTGGAACAAAACTCTGAAACATGAAACAAACTAGCTGTCATCATGCAGTTTTATTAACTGCATACAGGGGGAAAACTTGCAACTTAGCATTATATTAGTGATCATATCAGCAACATTGTCATTAGAGCCATCAGCATTTGGAATTCTCCATGCTCGATTATCTCTCTAATGAAATGCAGCCTAACATTAATGTGCCTTGTTCGCTCATGATATGCTGAATTCTTTGACATGTGTGTGGTACTTTGGCTATCACAACAGTGATTATCATACCTTGAAGTTTCAAATTCTTAGCAAAACCTTCAAGCCAGAAGGCTTCTTTCACATCTTCAGTGAGGGCAATGTATTTTTCTTCAGTGGTTGATAAGGCAAAAACCCTTCTGAAGTGTTGCTTTCCAACTTATTATTGTGCCAAACATGGTAAAAACATATCCAGAAAGATATTTTCAAGAATCTATAAAACCTGCATAAATCAGAGTCAACAAATAATTTGATTTCAAATTTGCTATCACCTCGGCTCCACCTTAAATCAAAACTCTGCCCAGACATCTATTTATGTACCTTAGAATCCACTTCAATGATTGCTAGTGGGCCTTTTTAGGATTGCCTATATACCTGCTTACGAGGCTCACTACACATGTTATGTCTGGCCTAGTACAAACCATAACATACATCAAAGAACCTACTATGTTAGCATATGGTATGCTATTCATATAGGCTCTTTCGACCTCAATACTAGGACTCTGAGTTACACTCAGCTTGAATTGAGGATTTGTCGGAGTCACAACAAGATTTAAATTTGACATACCAAACTTGTTGAGATTCTTCCGTAGGTATGTCTCTTAAGATAAGCATAATCTCGACCGCTTTCTATCTCTCTGGATGTCAATCCCAAAGATTCTGATGGGAAAACCGTGATCCTTTATCTCTAGCTCTTATCCAAGATAAGTCTTTATCCATAATACCTATTTGACATAATCGCTGGCTATGGTGATATCATCCACAAATTGAATCAAAAGCACAAGTGAACTTCCAAGTCGAAATCTGAAGTAAACACAGTGGTCGAACTGACTCCTAGTGTAACATATGTGTGCCATGAACCTATCAGACCTCCTATTCCATTTCCAAGGAGATTGCTTCAGGCCATATAATGACATATTCAGCTTGCACTCATAATTTTCTTTGCCCCTTTCTTCATATCCTTCAGGTTGCTTCATAAGGATTATTTCATCTAGGTTAGCATACAAGAAAACGGTCTTCACATCCATCTGTTCAGCTCTAGGTCAAACTTTGCCACCATGGCAGACATTATTCGAAGGATTTTTTGCTTTACAACAGGAGAGAGCACATCATTGAAGTAAACTCCTTTTTTAGTGAAAACCCTAGCGACCAACCATGCCATATGTCTCACTTCTTCGATTCCTTCCTTCACCTAAAAGATTCACTTACAACTTACTAATCTGGCCCTTGTGGATCAGTTAATAAACTCTCAAGTGTTGTTGTCATGAAGATATTTCATCTCATTAACCATGGCACTAGGCCATTTAGTCTTGTATTGACTCTTCATAAATTCCTTATAGTATTTACGCTCTTCATCCAAAATCTCACTAGCAGAGATTAAGGAAAAAGCTATGAGATATTCATAACCAAGTCTCTTAGGTGATTTGATGATTCTCCTTGTTTTATCTCTGGCTAATAGATACTCATTATCATTTTCCTCATTCATTTCAAAACCTTTTGCTTCTTCTTCTTCTTCTTCAACTTCATCTGGGTTTTTCATTTCAGCATCAACATGCTCCACCTCAACAGGAAACTCCTCCTATTCCAGCTCCCCTACACAGATCTTCGTACTTCGACCAATGTCGTCACTTTTCTTGAAATCCATCTCAACTTTATTGAAAACTACATCTTGACTTCCGATACACCTCTTATGACCTAACTTTTAGGAACCAAAGCCTATAAGCTTTTTACTCCTTCAAGGTATATAAGAAACATATGTCTCAGGGCTCTAGGTTCGACCTTGCCTTGCCTAATGTGAACATATGCTACAAAACCAAAAACTCTAAGTGTTTCGAGTTCTGGTGAATGACCTGACCAAACTTCTTTAGGTGTTTTCATCCCCAAGGTAGTCGAGGGATGCATATTTATTTGGTAAGCTGCAGTCATGACCACCATTAATGCTTTAACAACTTGTTGAACATCGCCATAGATGTCAATGAACATCTATTAAGAACTACCATCAATGTTAACATAACACCTTGCTAAGCATTACCATCAATGATAACACCATCAAGATCACCATAGACGAACAAATTTTGTATATACACACGCTTTTCACAACTTATCAAATTTTGCTAATGAGAAACTTCAAAGTTGCAAAGCACTTCGTGCAAAACAAGTCAGTCTTTCACCTTTGGTACCCATATCTTTTAAGGTCTTGATGTGTTACTGTCTCTAAGAGGTCTAGGGTTATTCTCGTTGTTCATCTTAGTTTATCATAGCAAAATGGCTCTAAATGTCCAAGCTTATTAAAAACAGAACATTTATAAATAGGTCGATTCAATTTCTTCCTATTTTTAATTATCTTTCCAAGTGATCTATCTAGGTTAAAACCTACTCCATTTTTATTAACAGAAAGGCTTTTGATTTGATGAGATCAAATCTAGATTTTCTTTCCACCTTATAAATTTACTTAAGGTTTTATTATGATTAGATGCTTCTATTTTAAATGAATCACAATAATCATATGTTATAAATTAGTTGATTTTAAGGATTCACTTCTTATGTTAGAAATTTCTTCATAAATAATCTTATTGTTATTTTCCAAGAATTCGACATATTCCTTAAGATCAGTAATGTTATTCTCTAAATTCTCATTTTCCCTAGCGAGCTTAACACTAAGCTTAAAAAATTTACTATGAGATAAAGAATTTACCTTAGAGTCGTCTTCCTTTAAAGAGTTGAGGAATACATGATCAGATAATTCCTTTTGAGGAGGCGCTTCATAGGAATATTCTGATGTATTGTCAGGTATATTTTTAAAGACGTCTTTGCAAGAATCTCTATAGGGGTTTATCAATGTTTCCTCCATTGACACATCATTTTCTTCCTCCAAAAGTTTACTTATCACAGTTTCTTCTGGATGTTGACTTTTTATCTCTTATTTCAAATATTCCACTGACTAAGGCTTCTTCATCATCTCTATTACTTGAAGAAAATATTCTCCTTGATGAAGCTTTTTCAAATATTCTAATGGATGAAGCTTCCTCGTCACACTTATTATATGATTCTTTGGATGATCGTTCATCTATCAAAATTGTTTGTTTGAAGGAAACAACTAGGGTTCATTCTACTTCTTCGTCTTTAAAAGAGCTTCTTGATGAAGTTTATGATGATTCTTATAAACCCATTCCTTCATCCTTTAATAGTTGAATAAAAATGTTGAACTTTCCTAGGGTTTCTTCTTTCCTAGATTTTTCCCGAAAGTCACAAACACAACAATATCTAGATTTAAGGATTAGATTAGAAATTCAATAGAAGTTTATGAGAGTTGTGTCTCATTGAAAAAGGAAGTAATGGATTTGCATGAAACCATCAGCCCAATCGGTTGACACATTGAGGAAATCGATTGGAAAATCTTGGCGCACATATTTTCATATTAAATCCAAGCTAAACATATTCTCTAAGGTAATCAGGTCCTAACTTTGATGATAAAGGCTTAATATCTTGAAAGATCTGATCATCCAATCGATTAGATCCTTAAGCCACTCGATTGGCACACCACTTTTGAAATGATTTTGATCTGATTTTGAATTTGCACAATCACCATTGATTACTTGCAATAATTACACACTCAAACCATCAAAAAGCACACTATAAACATGTATTGATTCTCTATTTTCATATCAAACTCTCTTCTCTTTTAGCATTCTTCTTGTGTGAGTTTTCCCTTACCATAAGTATCATCATGGCCTTATCAAGCCACAAGTCTAGAGGTGCTTAAAAAAGAGATGTCTTCACCGCTGGTCTAATAAGTAGACATAAAAAAGAGAAAATGATATTCCTTAGAAACAATGTGACCCAACCATGGTTCGTAGAGCCAAGCTTCATGAGAAGTTACAAACCGTACTATCAAATCTATCAAGCCTCTTTAAAAGAGTTCTTCACAAAGGTATCCACTAGAAACTTTCCAAACCTCGTAAGAGAACTTTATTCAAATGTGAAGATTATATGAACATCCCTGAGATCACCAATTAGAGGAGTGGAGATATATATATATATATATATATATATATATATATATATATATATATATATATATATATATATATATATATATATATATATATTCATAAAGATAATTTTTGTAGAATTTTTGAGCTACCTAGTGAAGGAATATCCTAACCAATTAGAGGACCCTTAGGTTTTAAAACTTTAAGTGTTACATATCCTACTATCTTGTTATTAACCCCATGGAGAATAGAAATCTCCATTTCAAATAAATTCACTCGAAAACAAAAGGTGCACATCATTAACTACCTTCAAACTATAATCCTTTTCCATGAAATGTCAACCTTAACTATGTCATCAGAGAAAATATCATACCCATTTAGATTTTAACCCAAGAAGTTCCAACAAATTGGTTAGAATGGATTTTTCACCATATTATCCACTCCAGAGAAGACCAG
Organism: Lathyrus tuberosus; assembly: GCA_022829125.1. Classification (NCBI taxonomy): domain Eukaryota; kingdom Viridiplantae; phylum Streptophyta; class Magnoliopsida; order Fabales; family Fabaceae; genus Lathyrus; species Lathyrus tuberosus. The sequence goes on along the minus strand of JALAZF010000301.1, from coordinate 4,291,020 downwards.
TCAGTAGGACTTACATATCGAGAAATGATCACCAAACTCTTAGAATAAGTCTCTTTCTAGGTAGATTGAGTAGAAGTCTCTTTCTAGTAGTTACCTTTTCTACTAAACTATTTGTTTAAAGTAGAGGAAGTCTCTTGCCTGTGTGCTTAAGCATTGAAGTCTCTTGTCTGTGTACTTGAGCAAGTTAAGTCTCTTTCTAGGTTTATTGAGTAGAAGTATCTTGCAAGGTTGCTTGAGCATAAGTCTCTTTCTAGGTTGATTGAACATTGAAGTCTCTTGCAAGTGTGCTTGAACAATTGTAATATGTTTGGTTATAGTGAAAAGCTCTTGTTGAGGCAAGGGGATTGGACTACTCTCAGTTGATGAGAGGAATCAGGATAATCTTTTTGTGTTGCTTGCATTTACTTCAGATTATTATATTTTTGCTGCTATTACCTGTTCTAATATCAGACTTTGAACTTGGTTCAGATTCTGAAGTTCTCATATCAGAAGTGAAACAGATTTTTGGCATACACAATTCAATCCCCCTTTCTTGTGTATTTTTCTCATTTTCATGCCTGGTAGTTCTTATGAAACTAGTTCTGAGAAACATTCTCCCCGTGGAAGTGTAGCGCGAATTTTTACGTGGTTGCGAAGCACTATCGCTTTTGGGGTACTACAGCTCGATTCATTTTTTATCCTATTGAAGCTGATGAAGGAAGGGAAATAGATGTCTCCAATTAACCCTGCTTGCAAACTGAGTTTGAACAGATGACTGTTGGTTTACAGATGCTACAAAGATTGGGGGTCTCTCTTAGGTTATTTTGTGAAAAAAGAAGTGTCTGGGTGATTGGTGGGGGTTTAAGATTGATGCTTTTCGATTGATGTATGGAGGTACGGGATTTGGGTTTTGGATTAGTGTGCTCGCTAAGATTTTTCTTGCAATCTTATGCCTACGTATTCCCGTTTACCGAAACAGGGAAATCAGAGCGATCGTAGTTCCCCCTATTCTATGGGAGGAAATGGTGTTTTGGTGTCTTGTTCGAAGCCCAAGACGTGAAGCTAAAGGTGGTTTGTATCTCATTTAAAGCCCAAGATATGAAGCTAAAGAGTCTATTTATATCTTGTTCAAAGCCCAAGATGTGAAGCTAAAAGGGTGTTGACTTTAGAGAGAATTTGTCATCTCTAAAGAGGGGTATGTTTGTCACAACTGTTTTATAAAGGAGAATTACTTTAACTGGGATATGTGCATCGGACAATGCCATAATTTCCTTTATAGGGACTTTTCAACCTAGAGGAGAAGACTTTAACTCAGTGTAGAGCAATGTTATCTTTCCTTAGGAATTTCTCATGCTAAAAGAGGGACAGTGGCGTGGATGTAAATAATCTAGAGGCTTGCCGCTTACAGCAATTAGATGGGGAAAAGGAGTTGTTGATGTTTGTATACTGTGAACGAGGCACAACCTTGATGCTAAAAGGTTGATTGACTCAACCGGGATTTCCTTATACAAAGCCTAAGAGGAGGCTAGTGACCCAACAAGAGGATGTTTTTGTGTCTCGTACGAAGCCCGAGATAGAGGCTAAAAGGGTTGACTCAACAAGAGAGTGTTTTTATATGTGTCTTGTACGAAGCCCAAGATGGAGGCTAAAGGTTGGACTCAACAAGAGAGTCTTTTATACTCAACAAGAGAGTGTTTTGTATCTCGTACAAAGCCCGAGATAGAGGCTGAAAGGTTTGACTCAACAAGAGTCTTTTATACTCAACAAGAGAGTGTTTTGTATCTCGTACAAAGCCCGAGATGGAGGCCGAAAGGTTAGCTCCGCTGGGGAGAATCATTGTACAAATCCCAAGAGGAGGCTATGGTAACTGTTTCAGTTGAGTGACAAGTCTGGTATGTTGGTTAAAAGAGAAAATCAGTTCTTATGAAGATTAAAGGTAAGGTTGTGCTTTTGGCACTGATCGGAGGATCAGGGTTATTTCCTGTTCTTTAAGGGAATGAGAAATCCAAAGGGTATTGAGACTGTCCGAGTCTACGGGTGTTTTCCCTATCTTTGAAAGGGGCTTGAGAATGTCTTTGAGACTCAAGGGTCTTAGACTGTCCAAGTCTAGAGTTTTATCTTTTGTACTATGCTTAGAAAGACAGTCGTAGAATTTAGACTCTTTGAAAGACTGTTCTATTAAGATGACTACTTTCTGTTCCTATACCTCTAGGAGGTCGTCGGGACAATTTGTACGAAGCCCAAGAGGAGGCTCTCTTCCTGAAGGAAAAATCCTTATACGAAGCCTAAGAGGAGGCTGTAAATACTTCTAAGAAGCCGACTGGTCCTTGTACAACGCCCAAGAGGAGGCGGGGATGCTTTTAGGAAGCCTGTAGGTCCCCAAACCCCGAGAAGTTCAAGACATGCCATTCACCGAGAATGGATCAAGCCAGGAAAGTTTCAGAATTTGGAAGAAACTCAAGAGATTCCATTCACGGAGAAAAGATCATCTCTGGGGAGTTAGAGTTTCTTTGACAATGTCTAAGAGTGACAGTCTGAGAAATGGTTCAAAAAGAATCTGCCTTTCACATCTCCATATTGTTTAACCCCAAGAGGAGGGAATACTGTATCTGGTAATCCTATAGGGGATCTAGTTTTGTCTATTTAAGAGTGATCAACAGGGCTTAGTGCTAGACGTAGTTGCCATGGAAACTCTAAATATCTATACTATTATTACACAGTCTATATGGGTTTATTAAAGAAGACTTATAGTGAAACAGCCCCACAGTACAGTTATATACATATGAAAGCGGTAAATGGAAACGTATAAACACTTACTCGGTTGTAGAGCTTCCATGCTGTATTGTTAGTTGTTCAACAAAGAGAACTTTGATAACAATATTATATACAAAATCAAAGGAGAAAGTGCTTTGAAAAGATGTTGGGGCTTACAGCTCAAGGAGAGGCCCAGAGTTTTATCAGTGATTGTACTGTGGTTTTGAATTTGTACAGGGACTTATACAAGTGACTGAGGCCCAAGAAAGGTTTTTCTGTACAAAGGGATGGGTCTTACACTCTCTCAAGAGGCCCAAGAAATTTTATTTAAAAAAAAGGAATGAGGCTTATAACACGAGGGTAGGCCCAGATGATTGGTTTTTGAATTGGCGATCGCGCCGAGGTTTTCTTTTAATGCAGAGGGACTTATACAAGGTCTGAGGCCCAAAAATTGTTTTGGTTAAAAGGGGATTGGGTCTTACACTCTATTAGAGGCCCAAAGATTTATTTTTGTACAAGTGGTGGGGCTTACAGCTCTAGGAGAGGCCCAAGGTTTGTTTTTGTTTGAAATGGCGATCGCGCCGAGATTTTTGAAAACGCCGTGGGTCTTATACAATAAGTGAGGCCCAAAAATGTTTGGTTTTCAAATAGGGTTAGGTCTTACACTCTAATAGAGGTCCAAAGATTTTGAATGGGTCTTATAGCTCGAGGAGAGGCCCAAAGATTGTTTTTCAACGGACGATGATTGCGTCGAACTTTTTGAAATACAACGGGACTTATACAATAAGTGAGGCCCAAAAATGTTTTGTATTTACAAAGGATTGGGTCTTACACTCTATTAGAGGCCCAAAAGTGTTTGAAATTGTTTGACGAGGGTGAAAATCAAAGAAACCCTAATTTGTTATTCTTTAAAAGTAAATATTTAAAGAAAATCAAACAAAATACCATATAAGTTTGAATAAACCACTTGTGATTTTTGTTTAAGGTTTGGAAAATGAGGTTTTAATCACAAGAGATATTAAAACTCACTTGGTTTTGATTTTCAAAGTAAATATTCATTTTTAAAATGTTTAAAAAACAATTAAAAAGGAATTTATTCACAAAAATACTAATTATATTAAATAAATAATATAAATTTAATTTTTTTGAGGAATAAAATATTTCAACATTTTTGTGATTTTTTGCAAAAAGAACTAATAAAAAATAATTAAAATTGAGTGAGTTATTAATTTTTCAAATCATTTAAAATAAATATGAAAAATAAGAAAATAGGAAAAAGTGATAAAAAAGAGATCTGGGGCGAGGGGGATTCAAACCCCAGACCTCTCGCTTGCTAACACACACAAACCAGCTGATCAACCACTGGGGCGCAATGCCAATTCATTAAACATATGGCAAGGGAAAAATATAAGGCAAACTTGGTTGGTTTTTCAAGCATGGCGCCATGGCCATCTTCAACCTCAAGCTCAGATGTGTGAAGCCCTCCATCTCCTTCGTTTCTCAACCATTTGACATGATTCAAACACCAAACTCATGCGTTTTTTCACAAGGAAGAAAGTGGCAATACTCAATTTTATTTATTTTCAGTGTATAGCAAATTATATCATTGTGGCCGTATGAACCCTAATTTTGCAAAAGCAATCGAGCATACATAATTATGAGTGCCACGATCAAATTTTTTTAGGGGAAATACTCAGTATATGATGACAATCAATTGGCAAAAATATCATGCGAGGAAATATGCATGGATCATGAAGTTGGAGTTTGAGGCTTACCTTGATGCAAGCTGAAATGGAACTTTGCACAGATGGTGTTCCAGATGTGGTTTGATGATCCCTACAGCTTCAATTGATGTTTTGGAGTGTGTTTCAAGCTTTGGAACACTTTGAAAGTCTTTGGATCAAGCTGGAGCACTTCAACTGCATAATTGAAGCATAATGGCTTGGTTGAAGGATGATTTTGAGCTAGGGGTGTTACAGTTGGTGTTTAAGTGTTTGGACACCTTAAATACATCATATGTGATATGTTTGAGCAATTGGAATGGATTGATTATGGCTGCAACTCAAAACCCGATAGTGGTTGCTCAAAAACAAAGAAATTTGGCACTTAAGAGAGAGTGAGAGAAAGTATAACTGGCTTTGGTGTGAGTTGAATGATCCATTGGAACCTCTATTTATAGGTGATCAATTCTTGTCTTGGAGGAATAGTGAATGGCTGCTGGATCAGATCACATTCAAAGGCTTTGGCTTGGTGGCATTTCTTCTCATGCAAGGCAACGTAGCCCCTCCCAAGAGCAGGGCTATGCCTTGACCAAATTCACATTCTTCAGATGTTTTTATTATTTTTTAATAAGAGAACTTGACTGAGTAGAGTGGCTTTTTTGAAAGTGCCCTATTTCACATAAATGCCTTTGAATTCAAGGCATAATGTGCCAAAATGCATTAATCTCAAGTTGGAAGATCCCTTGGCTTTTTGACTCAGCTTTATCAGTTGGATCAGTTGCATTGTGATTGGTTTGAGTACATGTGGCACAATGATCCTTAGTTTTGGTTCAGAAATCGTGTATGGCAAGCAAACATGCAAACTGATTTTTCCAAAACAGCTTGCAGCAACATGACTTTGGGCATGGATTTCTCTTGGCTCAAGTTGAATCAATTCATGTTGGTAAGCTTTTTGGATTCTTAGAAACATATGCAACAAGATTGATGTTTGCCTTTGGACTTGATTCAGCTTGCAACTATGTGAAAAGATCTGACAAGTTTTGGTGTTTCAACAAAATCTGCCTTGCCCAGAATTTTTCTAAGTGTTGGAAAAGTTGTATTTTCATGTTTTTAGTGAATTTGATCATTCCATAACTCACAATCCATGATGAATTTGGAGGGAGGTCAGTTTTAAGCTTTTGTAGAGGGTAATGAGATCTACAAATCTAGCTTTGGGTGGGGAAAAATTGCCTTGTGGTTTAGGAGTTATGATCCTCCAAAGTTGGTACCCTTGCCACTTTGTTCATAACTTAGAAAATTTTCTAAGTTTTTATGGTTACCCCTTTTACAAGTTATCCCACTTTTCTTGATTTTTCTTGATGAATGATGATTCCAATCATACATTAACATCATTTTATGGTTAAAAAACCATTTTTATGAAAAATCTCAAAAAGTCAAAGTTGACTTTTGTGCACAGTTGACTTTTTATAAGATGAATTCCAAACTGTGCAATCCTTTAGGAAATCATGTCCTTGACCTAAATCAAACTTGATGGACATGTTCCATGGGTGTTATAGGGTATATTGATCAATGTCCTAGGGCTTGGGAGCATGTCCTGGTTAAAAGTCAAAGCTACAGTTGACTTTTTCCGCAAAACCCTAACTGTGGTACTGATGAAATTGAGACTTGCTGCTCAAGCTTCCTGGATTAATCCATTGTTACAACTGGATCAATGTGGTATGTTGGAGACCCTCAAATCCTGTCTTGAGGTCTTGGCTCATGATTTGTCCCAAAAGTCAACTTAGGGGTGGATTAGGTCAAGAAACCCTAATTCCTGATTTTTGCTGTATGCATCCCCTGAGGCTAAATTGACTTGATGATTGGGTTTATGATGTCCCTTGGAGCATCATAGGTTATGCCTTGAAGCATTGGCTCATGCCCAGAGGAAAATTTCCATCTGGAGGCCCTGGTCAACCAAACCCTAATTTGGTGACACTGGTGATCTTAAGGCTTGATCCACCTAGAAGGGAGCTGCCTTGTGCTTAATCCTTGAAGTGAGAGTCCGCTTGATCCTTTTAGATGTTTGAGAGGCTAAACAAGTTGAAGATCATGTCATTTCTTGTAGAGCCGTCAAAATGGGCCGAAGCCCATGGGCCGGCCCGCCGAGCCCGAAAAAAGTTAGGGCTTGGGCCTTATTTTTGGAGCCCATATTATTCCGGGCCTTTTTTAGCCCGGCCCGAAAAAGCCCAAAAAAAATGGGCCGGCCCGTATGGGCTATGGGTAGCCCGCCAGCCTGACAACTTTTTTTAAAAGAATTAATTTAACTATTTGGCCCATAATATAAATTAATAAATATATATAATTGGACCTAAAAAATAAATTTGGCCCAAGAAACATTTGGATACAATGTGTTAGTGCTTCTTTGGTTCGGTCCACACACACTTCAGTGACTACCAGAACATTAATTTCTATTACATTATATTACATTACAGTATTCTAAAATGAATATATTACATTAAGATCATTAAAATGAGTATTAATTTCTATAACATTATATATTAAAATGAGTATTAATTTCTACTACATTATATATTACTTTAAAAATGAATTTTTTAATTTTTTTTTTAAAATGGGCCCGTTTAGGGCCGGACCCGTTTAGGGCTGGGTAGCCCGCAGCCCAGACAGGGCTGGGCCTGGGTAGTAAAATAGGAGCCTGTATTCAAAATGGGCTTTTTGAGCCCGGCCCGGAAAAGCCCGAGGACCGCCAGGGCTAGCCCGTTTAGGGTCGGGTAGCCCGTTTTGACAGCTCTAATTTCTCGATTGATCCTTTGTCTAAGAGCTCTGAGAGGGCTTGAAACCCTAAGTCTAATTGTAGTGGATGCTCACCCATCTTTGGGGAGACTAATGGTTCATCCATATTGTGATGATGATTTGCACAATGATGGGAAATCTTAGTGGTCAAAATTTGGGGTATGACAGATGCCCCTATTTAATCTTCTTGGACCCGAAGGTGCGAATGACGAAAGTATTCGGGCATTCGGGGTGCAAGGGGATTAAATATCGGAATACCCGGAATTTTGATGGTGGTTAAGAATGGTAGTTCACGCATCCTTCTTCTTTTGCTAATCAATGATGCTTAGAAAAGGTAAACTTCCCCTCGATCCTGGTTTCCTGCCAAGGAACTGGTCTAAGTTGCTGAAATAAACTTCCCCTCGACCCTGGTTTCCTACCAAGGAACTGGTCTCAGTTTCTGAAATAAACTTCCCCTCGATCCTGGTTTCCTGCCAAGGAACTGGTCTAAGTTATTGAAATAAACTTCCCCTCGATTCTGGTTTCCTACCAAGGAACTGGTCTCAGTTTCTGAAATAAACTTCCCCTCGATCCTGGTTTCCTACCAAGGAACTGGTCTCAGTTTCTTTTGTCAATAAACTTTATCGACAAGGGACGCTATTCGTAGTGGTTTTCCTCAAACTTCTCGCCGAATTTTCCTGGGGAGATGCCATTTGATGGGAAAAATTTTGATGTCAGACTTGCTGAGGAACCCATCTGTCTGAATTGTAGAGGTGTACAAACTTCTCTGGTAGAGATGCCATTTGTTTCTACTGGGGAAAACGAGTCTCTTGAGAGACTGCTTCTGCTTGGGTATTTACAACATACTTTTCTCGAGATCTTCTCGGAGAAACGCCATATGATGTGATCCAATTTTGAGGTATCGATGACCTTTTCAGCAGCGGATTTTTTTCGGAGAAAAACTGTTGTAGCACCAGATCTCTGCTTAAGAGGCTTCCCCTGGGGATTTTTCCTTAATCTGGGAAAGCGAAGATATCACCTTTAATGGCGAAGAGTGACATTGGTTGAAGGTCGTCTGGTCTTTCAGAGGTTCAAGTTATCAAAGTGGTTAAGGGCCAACTCTGATCCAGAAATAAACTGGAGGAGAGAGACAGTTCCGACGTGACATTTCCCGACGAGGAAAGAAATCGACAACTCGATTGAGAGAACTTTTATCACTATGGGACAAGACCGACTGGAGTGATAGTGGTGCAATATTAATGCGAATGCAAATCAATAATGCATGATGTATGTATGTATATGCTGACAAAACTGACGCGACATACAAACTAACAGATGAACGCGACTGGATACTCGGTCTCAGCTGGGGACAAAGAAGTACCGTTGGTTCAAGATAGCAATTCTGCCTTGCTTAGGAGAGATAGTCCCTGCGGGGAAAACCGTTGGTCGGGCTTAAGAGGTAAGAACTCTGCCGGTGATGTCAGACGGAACATTCGCATCTGACATTGCTGATCCTTCACTCTTGCGTACTGGCTTAGAAGGAGTACTTTGATTCTGCACTTTGAGGTTCGATTACTTCTGGAGAAGCGATCGATGTTCTTCTGATGTTCAACAGTCAAAAGAAATTGCCATCTTTATTTTAAAAGAAGAAAAAGTTTGACAAGTAAATTCATTTTTGTTTTACTTCAAGAATCGTTAATCATACTAAAATGTCGTTCTGTAAAGCTAAAACAAATAAGAATTGCAAACAAAAGCACAAGGGCTCAAATTTTATTGATAGGATGGAAATCAGCCAAACGTGTGATTCCATGGAGTATATACAAAGTTAGAAAATGGTAATTCACAGGGAAAAGGGCTACATTGAAACATAACGATCACTATCCTTCTACCAACTTTGAATTCGGGGCATCTTGAGCTTCTGTCAAAGATGACCTTGACTGGAGTTTTCCTCCGATGGATGGCATTACTGCTGAGGAGTTGAACTAATCAGATGTAGTTACTTGCCGTTATCCCTAACTTTTGTCTGGATTGTACTTTGGATTTCCAATCCACCGGGATGATTTTTGATCATGTCTCTAATTTTTTCCTGGACCGCCCTTTCGGGTTTTTAATCCACCGAGACGTTTTTTTTAGGCGAAGTATTTCTTGACTACATCAACATTTATGGGGTAGGCAAACTCCTCTCCGTCCATGGTTGCAAGTCTCAAGGCACCGCCTCAGAAGGCTTTCTTGACCACATAAGGGCCGTCATAATTCGGAGCCCATTTGCCCCGGGAATCAGTGAGAAATGATAGTATCTTTTTTAGCACGAGGTCTCCTTTCCTGAAGACACGAGGTCGGACCCTTTTGTCGAACGCCTTCTTCATTCTTTGCTGATACAACTGACCGTGGCATAGTGCCGTGATTAGCTTCTCTTCGATCAGATTCATTTTGTCGTGTCGACTTTGACACCATTCAGCTTCAGTAAGCTTAGCTTCCATCAATACCCGGATTGATGGGATCTCTACTTCTATGAGAAGCACTGCTTCCATGCCATATACTAGAGAGAAAGGGGTTGCCCCTGTTGAAGTGCGGACATATGTGCGATAACCATGAAGAGCAAAGGGTGGCATCTCGTGCCAATCTTTGTAGGTTACAACCATCTTATGAATAATCTTCTTGATGTTCTGTATAGCCGCTTCTACCGCTCCGTTCATCTTGGGCCGGTAGGGAGATGAGTTATGGTGTTCGATCTTGGACTCTGTGCACAACTCTTTCATCATCTTGTTGTTCAAGTTAGATCCATTATCTGTAATGATCCGGCTTGGAACACCATAACGACAGATGATATTATTTTTGATAAATCAGACTACCACTTGTCGGATCACATTAGCGTACGACGCTGCTTCGACCCACTTGGTGAAGTAATCAATGGCTACCAGAATGAACCGATGTCCGTTTGAAGCTTTGGGGTCAATCACGCCAATCATGTCGATTCCCCATATGGAAAAAGGCCATGGGGAAGAAATAACTTTGAGATATGTAGGCGGTACATGGATTTTGTCTGAGTATATCTGACACTTGTGACATCTCCTCATGTACTTGTAGTAGTCGGATTCCATGGTCAACAAGTAGTACCCTACTCTTAAAATTTTTCTCGCCATTGTGTGTCCGTTGGCATGAGTGCCAAAGGATCCTTCGTGAATTTCTTTTATCAGCATGTTTGCTTCTGGTCTGTCTACGCATCGGAGCAAGACCATGTCGAAATTTCTCTTATAGAGTGTATCACCGCTTAGGAAAAAACTTCCAGCCAGCCTTCTGAGGGTCTTTCTGTCTTTTCTGGATGCCCCAGGTGGGTACTCCTGTTTCTGAAAGAAGCATTTGATATCGTGATACCAAGGTTTGTCGTCTATGACTGCTTCAATCGCAAAGATGTAAGCGGGCCTTTCAAGGCGCATTATGTCGATCTTAGGTATGTCATTCCATAGACCTACACTAATCATGGAAGAGAGAGTGGCTAAGGCATCAGCTATGTGATTCTCTTCACGAAGGATATGATGAAACTCAATTCTGTTGAAGAATGGTAGCAACCTTCTTGCATAATCTTTGTAAGGAACCAATCCTGACTGGTGTGTGTTCCAATTTCCTTTAATCTGATTGATAACCAGGGCTAAATCGCCATATACGTCCAAGTTCTTGATCCTCAAATCAATCGCTTCCTCGAGACCCATAATACAAGCTTCGTATTCGGCCTCATTGTTTGTACATTTAAACGTAAGTCTGGCAGTGAAAGGAATGTGGGTACCCTGAGGGGTGACAATGATTGCCCCAATTCTATTTCCGTAATGATTGACAGCTCCGTCAAAGATTAGTCCCCATTGGGAACCTGGTTCTGGCCCTTCACTGGGTAGCGGTTCATCGCAATATTTCATTTTCAAATACATGACATCTTCATCTGGGAAGTCAAACCCGATTGATTCCTGATTGTTAATCGGTTGATGAGCCAAATGATTGGCTAAAATACTCCCTTTAACGGCTTTTTGAGCATGGTACTCTATGTCATATTCTGATAACAACATCTGCCAATGGGCGATCCTTCCCGTGAGAGCAGGTTTTTCAAAAACATACTTGATAGGATCCATTTTGGAGACCAACCAAGTAGTGTGACAAATCATATACTGGCGAAGACGTTTGGCTGCCCAAGCCAGTGCATAGCAAGTTTTCTCAAGCATAGTGTACCGAGTCTCGCAGTCGGTGAACTTCTTGCTCAAATAGTAGATGGCAGACTCTTTCCGTTTGGTTTTGTCTTGTTGGCCAAGTACACAACCCATGGAGTCTTCCAAGACTGTTAAATAGATGATCAGCGATCTTCCTTTCACTAGAGGTAATAGAATCGGCGGATTCAACAGGTATTCCTTAATACTGTCAAAGGCGGTTTGGCAATCTTCTGTCCAAATGCAATCCTGGTTCTTTTTCAGTAATTTGAAAGTCGGCGCACATGTCGCGGTCATGAGGAATATGAATATGGAGATGTAGTTCAAACGTCCCAGGAATCCCCTGACTTGTTTTTCAGTTTTCGGAGAAGGCATTTCTTGAATGGCCTTGACCTTGTCAGGATCAACCTCAATTCCTTTCTGGCTGACGATGAACCCTAAGAGTTTCCTGAATGGACACCAAAGGTGCACTTGTTGGGATTTAAGCGGAGTTTGTACTATCTCAAACGCTCAAATAGTTTTGACAGGCGGGTCACATGCTCCTCTTCTGTCTTAGATTTTGCAATCATATCATCGACATATACCTCAATCTCTTTGTGTATCATGTCATGAAACAGAGTAGTTATGGACCTTTGATAGGTTGCCCCGACATTCTTCAAACCGAACGGCATTACCTTGTAACAAAAGGTACCCCATGGGGTAATGAACGAGGTTTTCTCCATGTCTTTCGGCGCCATTTTGATTTGATTATAGCCCGAGAATCCATCCATGAAGGAGAAGACTTTGAACTTTGTTGTACTGTCTACCAGTATGTCAATGTGTGGTAAAGGAAATTCGTCCTTTGGACTAGCCTTGTTTAGATCCCTGTAGTCGACACACATTCTGACATTTCCGTCCTTTTTGGGAACAGGTACGTTGTTGGCTAACCATTGAGGATATTCTGATGTGGCGAGGAAACCCGCGTCAATCTGTTTCTGTACTTCCTCTTTGATTTTGATGGCCATGTCCGGTGAGTCCGTCTCAACCTTTGCTTTACTGGCGGACATTCTGATCTTAATGGTAGATGGTGTTCCACGATGCTGGTATCCAACCCTGGCATATCCTGATAGGACCAAGCGAATACATCGGGGAATTCTTTGAGAAGCTTTATCAAACTTCCTTTGGCAGCTGGACTGAGTAGTGCCCCAATCCTGATTTCTTTTCTCTCTTTTTCTGAACCCAAGTTTACCATTTCCAACGGCTCTTTGTGAGGTTCAATGGACCTTCCCTCTTGTCTGAGTAGTCGGGAGATCTCTTCTGGAATTTCGTTGTCATCTTCTTCTTCGGCCCCAAATATAGGGAACTCAAAGTTGGGAGAAGGCATTGGATCGTATGTTTCAATGAGGTTTAAAACAAGCAATCTGCATGACGTGATGATTCGTGTTTAGAAGAGATAGAGAAAATGCAAGTGTGTGTGCAGTGTATTTTTTTTTATAACTGCTTGTTTTTATTATTGATTTGTTTTTTAGGATTACCATTTTCTAAGAAAAGCAAAAAAGAGAAAACAGCAATTGATGCGAAAATTACAGAACGACGTTATTTTATTAATGAACAAGTCGATTCTTGAAACTACAGCCCTATAAAACAAAACTCTGTCGCTTTGGGCGAAGCGAAGAGGGAAAATTTACAGAAAGCGAGCCCTATTAAAACATTCGTTTCACCTGGCCAGGGTGAAAGGTTAAAGATGACAATTACTTTGACTGATGAACAATCTTTGGAACATCGACCGCAACCCATTGGTGGCGAACTCCTCGGTGAATCACAAAGTATGGTACCTTCTTTCTTTTGTCTTAAAAAATAACACTGATTTCTGGCAGAGCAGGATCGTTGGAATCTGTCTCCCAGGCAGAGTTGCCGTAGGAGGATTCCTCTGTTGTATTTTGCATAGTATTTGTGCTCTCAGGTAAATCTCCCCATCCACTTGGCTGGATGTCTTCGAGCCTGATACGAGAGCTTTCGGGAGCAGTGTACTTGACCATATAGTCGTATTTTCCACTTGGTTGTCCCAGGGTGTCCCACACTTCTTTGGAACTGGAGGGGTCATCGCTCTCGATGACGTTGACCTCGGGAAAAGCATAGTTAATGAATTCTAGTCCTACAAATGTTGCGAATTCATCGTCGTGCTGGGTAGGTTCTGAATGACCTGAATGTTGGTCCCATGACATGGTGGGGACGCAGGCATTCTGTTCAATGATGCTCAGCTGCCTTTCATCGTTCAGCTGATTTTCTTGCCCCGAGTTTCCTGGGTAAGGATTCCACATTGGCAGGCCATCCATCGGGCCATGGTAGTTGTGGTCGAAGTTGTCTTTCATCAGAGTGTCCTCCTCTAATGAGTTTGGCGGAGCACAACATCCTTCCAGATAGTGGTTGCTCAAAAATAAAGAAATTTGGCACTTAAGAGAGAGTGAGAGAAAGAAGTGATATAACTGGCTTTGGTGTGAGTTGAATGATCCATTGGAACCTTTATTTATAGGTGATCAATTCTTGTCTTGGAGGAATAGTCAATGGCTGCTGGATCAGATCACATTCAAAGGCTTTGGCTTGGTGGCATTTCTTCTCATGCAAGGCAACCTAGCCCCTCCCAAGAGCAGGGCTATGCCTTGACCAAATTCACATTCTTCAGATGTTTTTATTGTTGTTTAATCAGAGAACTTGACTGAGTAGAGTGACATTGTTGAAAATACCATATTTCACATAAATGCCTTTGAATTCAAGGCATAATGTGCCAAAATGCATTAATCTCAAGTTGGAAGATCCCTTGGCTTTTTGACTCAGCTTTATCAGTTGGATAAGTTGCATTGTGATTGGTTTGAGTACATGTGGCACAATGATCCTTAGTTTTGGTTCAGAAATCGTGTGTGGCAAGCAAACATGCAAACTAATTTTTCCAAAACAGCTTGCAGCAGCATGACTTTGGGCATGGATTTCTCTTGGCTCAAGTTGAATCAATTCTTGCTGGTAAGCTTTTTGGATTCTTAGAAACATATGCAACAACATTGATGTTTGCCTTTGGACTTGATTCAGCTTGCAACTATGTGAAAAGATCTCACAAGTTTTGGTGTTTCAACAAAATCTGCCTTGCCCAGAATTTTTCTAAGTGTTGGAAAAGTTGTATTTTCATGTTTTTAGTGACTTTGATCATTCCATAACTCACAATCCATGATGAATTTGGAGGGAGGTCATTTTTAAGCTTTTGTAGAGGGTAATGAGATCTACAAATCTAGCTTTGGATGGGGGAAAAAATGCCTTGTGGTTTAGGAGTTATGATCCTCCAAAGTTGGTACCCTTGCCACTTTGTTCGTAACTTAAAAACTTTTCTAAGTTTTTATGGTTACCCATTTTACAAGTTATCCCACTTTTCTTGATTTTTCTTGATGAATGATGATTCCAATCATACATTAACATCATTTTAGGGTTAAAAAACCATTTTTAGGAAAAATCTCAAAAAGTCTAAGTTGACTTTTGTGCACAGTTGACTTTTTATCAAATGAATTCCAAACTGTGCAATCCTTTAGGAAATCATGTCCTTGACCTAGATCAATCTTGATGGACATGTTCCATGGGTGTTATAGGGTATATTGATCAATGTCCTAGGGCTTGGGAGCATGTCCTGGTTAAAAGTCAAAGCTACAGTTGACTTTTTCCGCAAAACCCTAACTGTGGTACTGATGAAATTGAGACTTGCTGCTCAAGCTTCCTGGATTAATCCATTGTTACAACTGGATCAATGTGGTATGTTGGAGACCCTCAAATCCTGTCTTGAGGTCTTGGCTCATGATTTGTCCCAAAAGTCAACTTAGGGGTGGATTAGGTCAAGAAACCCTAATTCCTGATTTTTGCTGTATGCATCCCCTGAGGCTAAATTGACTTGATGATTGGGTTTATGATGTCCCTTGGAGCATCATAGGTTATGCCTTGAAGCATTGACTCATGCCCAGAGGAAAATTTCCATCTGGCGGCCCTGGTCGACCAAACCCTAATTTGGTGACACTGGCGATCTTAAGGCTTGATCCACCTAGAAGGGAGCAGCCTTGTGCTTAATCCTTGAAGTGGGAATCCTCTTGATCCTTTATAGATGTTTGAGAGGCTAGACAAGTTGAAGATAATGTCATTTCTTGATTGATCCTTTGTCTAAGAGCTCTGAGAAGGCTTAAAACCCTAAGTCTGATTGTAGTGGATGCTCACCCATCTTTGGGGAGACTAATGGTTCATCCATATTGTGATGATGATTTGCACAATGATGGGGAATCTTAGTGGTCAAAATTTGGGGTATGACAGGAAGCAACAGCCACATTTAGAGTACATCTAGTCAAATTAATTATATTTCTAGACCACCAGCATTCAATAGTAACTCCATTGAATTTGAATGGTGGAAGAGCAAGATGTACACTCATATCATTGGTTTGGATGATGAGTTGTGGGACATCCTTAAATATGGCATTGAATTTCAGGTCAATGATGTTGTAATTATTGCTGATAGAAATTCTCTCACTCTTGATAAGAAAAAGATCTATAAAAAACATCATAGAGTGAGAGGGATTCTTGTTGATGTCTTGCCTCATTTTGAGTATATAAAGATTATAGACAAGTCTACTACTAAGACTATCTTTAAATCTTTATGTGCAACCTATGAAGGTAATCAACAGTTGCAAGAAGTCAAAGCTAATTTTCTGGTTCAGCAGTATGAGTTGTTCAGAATGAAAGAGGAGGAGAACATTGAATCCATGTTCTCAAGAATTCAAGTTCTTGTGTCTGGACTTCAGCTCTTAAACAAGAGCTATACTACTTCGGATCATGTCAAGAAGATTCTTAGGAGTCTTCCTGCCATATACAGACCCAAAGTAATTGGTATTCAAGAAGCTAAACACTCTAAGTCTTGAACATCTTGTTACCAATCTCCAAGGTCATGAAATGGAGTTAAATGGAGATGATCCTGAAAAGCAAGTTAAAACCTTGGCTTTAATTTTTTTTGAGAGACTTGAGAAATCTTCTCAAACTAAAAAGATCAAAGTCGCCACTCATGATGAAGCTTCTGATGAAGAATCTGATGATGATGAACTAGCTTTTATCATTAAAAGATTTCAACAACTAGCCAGAAAGAAGAAAAAATTCTTTGGTAAGAGATATAACTTCAAAGGGCCAAGTTCTGGGAGTAAAGATCGAATTGTCTGTTACAAATGCAACAAGCCTGGTCACTTCATTAATGAATGTCCTGATCTCCACAAAGACAAAAGCAGGAAGGAAAACTTCTAGAAGAACAACTTTAAAGGAAAGTTCAAGAAGAGTATCATGGAGGCATGGGAGAACTTGACAATGAAGGAGAAGATGTAGAAGCGAACCTTACCTTGATGGCTTCAACCTTTTACAGATTCAGAATCTAAAGATGGTTCTGACTCAAAGTTATAAGAAATAGATCAACTACTTTCTAAACTCTCTATATATGATTTGAGTACTACCTGTCATGATTTTAGGGAAAGATGCCAGTAGAAAGACATGCATGTGAAAATGTTAACAAAGAAACATGACCTTTTAAAAGATGAGCTAAAACTCTCAAAAGAAAAAATTGAAAAACTTGAGAAAGATCAAATTGCTTTAGCGCAAGCCGTGTTTGACAAACCTTTGGATAAAAATGAATTAGCTCTTCAAAATTTCATTATATTTGGGTTTGAAAAAACTAAACTTACTTCC
Organism: Lathyrus tuberosus; assembly: GCA_022829125.1. Taxonomy (NCBI): domain Eukaryota; kingdom Viridiplantae; phylum Streptophyta; class Magnoliopsida; order Fabales; family Fabaceae; genus Lathyrus; species Lathyrus tuberosus. The sequence continues at coordinate 4,273,877 of JALAZF010000301.1, read as the reverse complement.
ATGATCTATGGAGTAAGTAAGAGCAAAGGAAGAGGGCTTGGATACCATCAAAAACCTTACAATCCAAGGTATAATGTTTTGGTAAAACCATCATACCCTTCTTCTTCAAGCACTGCTCAAAAGGGGCTGAATGCTTACTTTATGCCTGCTATTGAAAATGGTAAAATTCTGAATCAATCAGAACCTATGATAGAAAAATATCAGGATCTGAAGGAATCAAGATCTCTAACTCAAGAGTCAAATGTTCTAAGTAAATTAGAACCTAAGACCCTCAAGTCAGAGACTTTGAAGAACTCAGAACCCATGACCGTTGTATCTAATGTTTTGAGAGATTCAAAAGTTAAGGTCAAAACCTATTCTAGACAAAGTGTCAAGAATGAATCTAAACCTTACTATAAGGCTAAGGCACAAAGCAAGAAGAAACCCTGCAAAACTAACCTCAGAGAACCGATAAGAGTATGGGTATAAAAGAATGAGATTTTTTTTTTGTTACAAATGTGCTTAAAGGAAAGAACAAAGCAACAATTGTTCCAGGACAATGGTTACTAACAACCTTAAAAAAGAAGAAGGCATACATTCCAAATCATAACTCTGAAATAGGAAGGAGGTGTGGAGTCCCGAAGAAACTAGATAAACAATATCACTAGTACTGGGAAGACTGAATTCCTCATGTGTTGAACTGGTGTTCAGACCTGTGGTTTTATCTTTGAAATTTATCCAGATATCTTTAGAAGTCAAAAAGGCTTCTGGCTATGATCAGAAGGGCATTGTTGGAACATGAATGTTCCCTTTGGACAATCGAAAAAGCTGATACTACTAAAAGTGAGGTATGTTTATCTCTGTTTTTATTAGATAGTTTCTAATTCTAACATTTTCTAATGTTTATCAGAAGATCTTCATATTTATGAAAGAAGAATTACACTTTAGTGTGATATTCCTAATTCTATCAGTTGGGCATAAAATCTTACTCTACATCAGAGTCTGATGATGTTCAGAAGCTACCTTGGTCAAAAAGCTCTAAGTCATCTTCAGATGAATAAATAGCCTCTGAAGCATCTCAGCCTCTAATACCATGAATAAGGTTAAGTGCCTCTGGTATGCACACAAGTTAACATCTTCTAATAACTGCCTTTGGCATCTTTCCTCTTACGTGTCATAAATTTGAAACGGCTGCTGATACGTGGATTGCAGCTATTAAGTAAAAACTCCTCTTCTCTTGGTGGTTTGCATTTACTTCTTTGATTATCTATTTCTTTTTGCATTTATGTTGTTTGTTATTTGAAATTCCTTTTTCACTCAAAAACACTTTGTAAATCAGAAACACACACTTCACTTCTCACTACCTACACTTTGCTTTTTCTAACCTTCTCTGAAAAACCCCTTTTCAAAAAGTAAACCTTAAAAGCTCCTCTAAAAAATGGTGTCCCCATTTAATGCTCAATATGCACACATGATTATCGACTCTAGCAAAGTATGACCATCAAGCCCAAGTCCATGGGTTTGAATGAAGATTATCTAAAGCTTTTGGTGGAACAGATTGTTGGTTTTGAGTCATTCAATCAGAATGGGTATGATCTTTGGAGATTCTTTAGAAAACAAGAGTGGTATCCTATATTTGAAATGATGAATGGACCATCCTATCCTTATCTTGTGAAAGATTTTTGGGTTAGGGAAGAAGTTTTTGATAAATTTGTTGCATCTGAGGAACTTAGATTTCTAGTGGAGAAGAATAGTTCTTTAGAGGGGAAGAAGAAAGAAGAAGTTGGATTGAAGAAGTGGAAATCAGGTCTACTGTGATGGGTGTTGTTGTGGTCATCACTCGGAAGATTATTTCTAAACTTTTGAGAGCTCTAAACTCTGGAAGGTTTACTATGGGTACCAAAGACAACAGTCTTGAAGGCGAGGCTGTCAAGAGTACTTGTTTGAGAATGTTGATAAACTTGGTTCCTTTGACTTTGGAAAGGTTAAGAACATGAAGAGGGAATTAAGACTTCTATTTAAAATCTTAATTGGTTATCTGATTCCTAGAGAAGGAAGCACTGGTCAGATTTCTTGGGATCACAAACATTTACTTTTCTACTTGAAGAATGAAGATAAGATAAATTAGTTTGCCTACATTTTCCATCATCTTTGTGAAGCAATCAGAGATAGCACAAAGCTTCGAAAGAAGAACGTGCCTTATGCTAGACTTTTTTCTGAATTGTTCTTTCAGGTTCGTCTAGTTGATACCCAGAAAAACATGCCTGATAATGGAGATGTGAAGGAAATATATGGAAATGTGTTGTCTGCTTCTATTATGGGTAATATGAAGATTATGAAGAAAATATATGTTGTGGCTTCAAATGTACCTTTCTCTGTTAGGTGTACGAATCCTGATTATCTTGAGGATTATCCTGTCATCACCCGGATGGATAACCCTAAAATAATAAAAAACTTCATTGAATAATATTTCAAGGAAGTAAAAGTTATCAGACTCGAAGACATTCCTGACAAGCCTATTGAAGTGTTTAAGGTTTCTAACAAGACGAAGCAGATGGCTTTAGATGTTCAGAAACCCTCCAAGAAGAAATTTGTTCATCAGAAGAATACTGAGAAGGAAATCAAGGAGGTCATTGCATATAATGAATTGATGCCCTCCAAGACTAAGATTGGAAAGTCTCCTAAGAAAGTTGGTTTTGTCTCTGTCATTTCAGAAGCACCTAAAAGGAGAAAGAGATTGAGGAAACTGGATGAGTTGGAAGAGGAAGAAGAGGAAAAAGAAGAGGATGTAGGTGCATCCTTGATCAGAAGAAGAAGAATGCAGATGTCTTTGTTCAGAAGGATATAATTGGTCCTAGCTTAAGTTTGCTCAACCTTTAGCATCTATGATGTTGGATCAGTCGTCGAAGTCTTCATCATTCATTGATGATGGGAATCAAGAGGTTGCGATTGTTGGTGGGCTGGAATCTGCCGAGGTTCAAGCTACAGAAGTTATGGATGGATTGAAGACTATTGTGTCTGAAGCTCCTGTTGTTCTTGAAAATTTTGTCTTAGAAGGTGTGGCTACTTCAGAAGCTCTGAATGCTGGTAGAACATGTATCTATCTGAACCTATTATCTGAATATGTTTTTGAGTACTCCACCCTTAACTGAAAATCACCAACCCCCTCGCCAATTCCCTCACCTATTCATTCTCTTATACATCCTTCCTTACCCATTGTTGAGCCCATCGGAGATCAAAATCACTTAGCTCTTAATACCATGTCTAATCAACCATCACTTATTAACATGATGTTTTGGACCACCTATAGACATATCTAGTGGTAAAACCTGATCTTCAAGTCCTGAATTAGTACATGATAAAGCAAGTTTGATTGCTAGTGTGAGTGCAACTTCCGTTTAGATATGTTTTGTATGATGTCAAAACTAGGACAAACTTTAGTGTTTTTTCTACATTGGACGGTATAAACTGATTCTAAGTGTGCATTATGCATTTTAGCATTAGGTAGCATGTCAACATATTTGGAAATGATTTAGAAAGGATCCATGCATTAAGAAAAGATTTTTATGCATAAAAAAATATTTGAATTTTGGGTTGAAAAACACTGCATAAGTCGACACATACGACTTTAGGTCGACCTATAGAAGATTTTCTTCAGCATAGGTCGACACATAGATTGCATAGGTTGACACACATGCCTCAATATTGAAGCTTGTAACCACGGTCCATGTGCCTCCTCTTATAGGTTGACCTAAGACCTTTATAGGTCGATACATTGCTTTAATATGTCTACCTATTTATGAGAGCAAGAGTTGTCTCTGCAAGTCGTCTCTATATTTTGATGATAACAATGTGTATTTGTGAAAGAACTATTTTATGTTCTAACGTGTGTTGTGTGTAGATCATAATCATAGAAGATATCAGATCCAACAAGCACCAGCCAGACGTGCGTAATTGTTTATATGCGAAGTTACTATGTGTGACACAAGTCGCAAGAAGCAAGTATACTTCTGTATCTGATCATAATCAGTCAGATCCAAGGATGCCGATATTGCTGTTGCAATGCTCTTGTGGATGCTCTCTGAAAATGGTTGTGATTCTGAAGATAGAGAAGCTTCTGAAGAAGATAATTTTATGGAGAACCGAAGTACTGAAGATTCTCATGACTTGAAGTTCTGAAGGCTGAAGGTTCTGAAGACCAAGTGCATAAAGACTCTGAAGACTGAAGTGTTCTAAAAATTATGGTTCTAAAGGTCAAGTGCTGAAGACTCTGAAGACAACATTCTGAGTGAACAAGGTTCTGAAGATTCTGAAGACTTGAAGAAGTGAAGATAACGGGTTTCAAGACAAGTGCTGAAGCTCTGAAGACAGATTCCTAATGGACAATTTTTGAAGACTGAAGACTTGAAGTTTCTGAAGACCCAGTTATAAAGTCTCTACTCATGCTTCAATTAATTACCATCAGAAGCCTCTGAAGATTGAAAACAAATGTTACCATTAGCAATGACTGTACACCGAACTAAAAGACCTATCCCATCACTTCTTCTACAGTAAAAAGAAGATATGGCAGTACAACTTTCATCATTGCATAACGAATCTTTTCAAACAGCCAACGACTCTTTAACAGCTCTATTTTACATGGCTATAAAAGAAAAGAAGAAGCGCTTCTGAAGGTGTCGATTGGCTGTATCAATTATAGAATCGATCAAGTTGATGTGTGATGATAGCCACAACGATGAGTTCTCGTTGTAACACTTAATATCCAAAGCTATCACCATTTACACACAACCATTGTTGTTGAAGCTCAAGATCATAAATCAACAAAACAACAACAATTAAAACAGAAGTTGTTGATGAAGAAGACAACATGGCAAATCAATCAAGTCATCAACCACCTTCTCGTCTGTGCTACATTCAAGATCTGAAGCAAGGAGTTGTTGCTCGAAGCTTGCTCAACCAAGAAGACGAAGAAGAAGATCTACTAGATGTCATCAACTGTCAAATCAACATACATCTTTGTAGAATCTTAAGATAGCAAGGAGTTGTTGCTCATATCTTGCTTGAACACTTGTGTGTTCTTATGTACTTAAACTTAGGAGTTATCTGCTTGTTAAGAAGCATTATTGTAATCTCCTGTTTAACTAATTCTATGTGAATTAGGATTCCTCAAGTGGTCAGTGTGATCGGAGACTTGAGAAGACAATGGCTTGGTGTCATTGTGGAAATCCTGAAATATGGTCAATGATAGTCATATCTCAAAGAGGATCAAGTGTGGATCAAACTCTTGTGAGATCACTGATGGAACTCATTGAAAATCCTAGAAGAATGGTCAGTAAACATTATATTTGTTAAGTCGAATCCCTGAACATTTAGCTGTGAAATCCTGATAGTAGATCTTGCGAGATTGGAACCTATTAGGTCAATGTTCGTTATATTCATTAAGTTGAATCCCTGAACAGTTCATTATCGGTTAGTCACAGCTACGGTTGTGCATGTTGTTAGTTACCAGCTGTTTCTCGTGCATCTGTAATCTATGTTTGATTATAGTGGATTAAGTCCTTGTGTTCAAGGCGAAATCACCTAAGGAGGGTGGACTGGATTAGCTTGAGAGTTGCTCAGGTGAACCAGGATATATCGTGTGTTCCTTACTCTTGTTATACTTTTAGTTATTGTTTAGTTTCGGTAATAAGTATCAGAACCTTACATAAGCAAGTCAGAACCTTGCAACTTAACTCTGATAAGCTTCCGCACTGCAAGTTCTGAGTCAAGCATATCTTATTCAGACTCTTGTTGTTACTTATGCTTTATGCATTGCAAGATCTGAATGATGTATCTCGAGTCAGAGTCTCTCAACGAACTATGATATTCTCTTAGCGCTTCAACGATAAGAGGCAAAAAGTTTGTAAGAGTGAATACACAATTCAAACCCCCCCTTTCTCGTGGCTTTCTCGCACCTTCACTATTGACCTAAAATCTTGAATTTTTGCTTTCCTTTCATTTCCTTTTGCATTCCCTTTTCTCCTAACTTGCATACATATATATACTTGATACACACATCATTCCTAGAAAGGTTCTAGGGTAAAACCTATGTGAAATCAAGATTTCAAAGCATACTCATCATCTTCAACCTCTCTTATATGCATAAACACAATCAAACTACACATAATCATTTTTTGATAGGGTGACCATCTAAATTATGGTTGATAATGTCCAATTAGGTTGTTGTACCGAGAATATTGGGTTAAGTTCTTTGAGGATTTCAAATAAGAAAACAGAGATGGGATTTTCCTTTAAGATCGTTGAGGATTTGAAGGTTTTGGACAAGATTACACAATTTGAATCTGATCGAGTGAAAGCCTTGGGACAAGGGGTGCTTTGAAATGGAGTAGCGTGAGACGATGGATCGTGTTGGTAAATCTTGGGTTTCAACAATTGTACGCTTGAGATTAATTCGACCGAGTGAAAACCATGAGACAAGGAGTGTCTTTCAAGGTAGTAGCAATAACTGGTGAATTGAAGCGATATTGTTGGTGACTTGATCAATCTTTGATCAAGGGTTTTGGAGGTGGTAGAATCATCAACAAACCTAGGGTTTATAGGGTTAGAGTTCTTCATCTCTTGTATATACACTATTTGCAAAATAAGGTTAATTGCAATTATCTCAATTCGAATTTGAATTGAGGGCAGACGTTCCCATATAAGATTCGATTCAGGTTGTTTCCATTGTGTCATAAAACTTTTAAAATTTTATTTTTGCCAAAAGTTTTAGTTTGTGATCTATTCACTCCCTCTAGATCTAAGCCTATCGTCTAACAAGTGGTATCACGAGCTCCAATTAATTTTGTGCTAAATATTTCTTATTAGAAGAATGGATACTAAACCAAAGGGAGCATACAATAGAGCACTAAATTTCACCGGCGAAAATTATGGCTAATGGAAAGCTTTTATACGTATTCATGTCAACTCGGTTGAAAAGGGTATATGGGACGCCATCGTAAATGGTCCTAATGAAATTACCAAGACCAATGATGAAGGTGTTACCGTATCTAAACCAAAAGCACAATGGAATGATAATGATTAGAAATTGTGGTCACATGATTGGAAGACGAAAAATATTCTCACATCCGCATTAGGTGTTGATGAGTATTATCGTGTTTCTCATTATGAGACCGCCAAATCTATGTGGGATGAACTATAAGTTGGCCATGAGGGTACTAATGAGGTCAAACAAGCTAGGATCAACACATTAAATCAAAAGTTTGAGCTATTTCGCATGGAGCATGGTGAAACCATTGCAGAAATGCGAAAATGGTTCGCACATCTTATCAATTGATTGAATGTGCTAGGTAAGTCTATTTCCAATGATATTGCAGCTAATAAGGTGTTTTGATGTTTAAATAGGGAATGAAAACCCAGCGGAACTTCTATTAAATAGGTGAATGATCTCAAAGCACTTGATCTCACTATCTTGTTTGGCAAATTGGAAGAACGTGAGCAAGAACTCTCTTGCTTAAAAAAACAAAAAAAAAAGAGTATGAAAAGAAGGTGAACAAGGAAAAAGGAAAAGACAAGGAAGTAGAGAACAAGTTTATTGCTCTAAAGACCTCAAATTCAAGGTCCTCACACAAAGAGCATAGTGATTGTGAAAGTGAAGATGACATGAATTCCGACGATGAGGATATGTGGCTTTTTGTCAAAAGATATCAAAGGTATATAAGGAAAAATGGAGTCAAACACTCCAACAAGAGCCTAACCAAATTTAGAAGGCTAACAAACTCCTCAATGGAAGATGAAGATAGGAAAGGTAAACTTAGAAGGTCTTGCTGCAATTGCGGAGAAGTCGGTCACTATAGATCGGAATGTCCTATGATGAAGAAAGAGAAAGAGAAAGGGCATCACAAGAAATCTAGCAAGTCTATAAGATCTTATGCCGCTTGGGAGAGTGCAAGTTACTCCTAAAGTGTTGAATAGGCCCAAATTTGTTTAATGACAAATAGAAAGAAGAAGAAAAATGTAAGTCTTTCTAAACTTGAATCTAGTAATGACTTATTTTATCTTCAATTATAAAAGGCCTTTGAAGATCTTTATAGAGAGGCCCTAAAAGCCTTTAATAAATTAGCTTCACAAGAAAAAATATTTTTACAATTAGAGGCTAAAGTGTTAGAATCTGAAAGGAAATTAGAAGCTATTAAGAGATCTATGATAGATATTCAAAGCGACAAGAATGAGGATGTATAACCTTCAAGGTTTAGTTGTGAACATTGTCACAATTGGCAATCAAAGGTTAATACTTGTTCTGGACTGGACCAATGGCTAGGCATGGCCCAATCCACTTCTGCTCCCAGAACGGCCCAATTGCCTAAGTCCAATCCACAAAGGGGCGAAAGTTACCTTTCTTCCCCTCCAACCGGGCAAAGACTGCATCACTCCTCCCCGGAACAGCTGCCCTTCCCGCACGACTTCTTCACTCCCCGAACAGCTAAGGGCATGTGCCCGAAACTATGCCTATGCCCGACATAATAGCTAGTTTTGGGCACCCTGCCTGACATAACGGCTAGTTTTGGGCAGTTACCTATTCTTCGGGAAAATGGTTATTTCGCCCCAAAAATAGGACCGTTGGCCATGCGCTGGGGGCACTATATAAACCCTCTCACTTGAGAGGGCCAGATATCCAATTTTCATCCTAAGAACACACTTTGTACTTGCCCCCTTTTCTTTGACCTTTTCTTACTTGAGCGTCGGAGTGCCTTGCAGGTACACCCTCTCCTCCTCTCCATACGCCCAGCGTCTCAGACGTACTTGGTGGCCCACTTCAACAGGATCTGATCAAGCCTTCACGATCAGTGGCACCGTCTGTGGAAACTTTGTTCTCCCCGTCTTAACATCCATCTCCGATACTAAGACCAAAACACTCTCATCCAAGATTATCATCATGGCCGCTCAAGATCACGTCAAAGGTGCTCTCCAGTTAGTTGTCCTCCCCGTCAATAAGACTGATGTTGAGGGTCCTTCATCCCTCATCGGAGACCCCCGTTTTCTGAGAGACGGGGCCACATCCTCTCCTCCCCTACTCCTGCTGACCGCGACAACGATCAGCCCTCGCTGGCCATCCAACCCATTCCTGCTCCACCCAATGCCGATCCGGCCGTGGTGGCCCTTCTTGAGGCGATCAACAAAACCAACCTCATGATCCTTCAGTAGAATGAAAGGATCGGGTAATTAGAGGAATCTGCCCGTCCAAGACCCCCCCCTTTGAGGAAAATCCATCGACGATCCAAGAGCCCGCAAGCCAGGCGGGAAGTCGGTCGAAGGCTGTGCCAAGAACCAGAATCTCATGCTGCCCGGAAACGTGGCCATGTTGCCCCGCGAAACCAGAACTCTCCCGGTCACAAGAGGACCCAAAGAGACAAGCAGTCACCCCCGGTCAGGTCAAAGGGTCGGGCCCATTCACCTTCCCCCTGAAGAAGAGGCCGCCACGAGCGAATCGTACGGTCCCCGTCGTTAGCCAACTCGAGCAGCGACGATGAGCCTCACGACCCATTGTCCTAAGAAATCTTGACAACGCGTCTCCCCAAGGGCCTGGAAAAGCCCCCAGCACTGGGTACGTACGACAGCACAACTGACCCCGACGAGCACATCGAGAACATCGATGCGCTAATGGACTACCGTGTCGTCCGGGGCGCCATCAAGTGCCGATTATTCCCAACCATGCTCCGAAAGGGAGTAATGACGTGGTACAAGCAGTTGTTCGAAGAGTCCATTACGTCGTGGAAACAACTGGGCAGAATGTTTTCCAGGCATTTCACTGCGTCGCGCCGTCACCCCAAGACTGAAGCCTCCCTTGGGGCCATAATCCAAGGAAAGGACGAACCTCTCCGGGCATACATCGAGAGGTTCAACAAAGAAGCGATACAGGTCCCTACAACGGACGAGATGAAAAAATTTCTGCTCGAGCAAGGACTCTGTTCGGGTTCAGAATTTTTTAAAGCTGTCGGCCTCGCACCTCCGAGGAGCCTGGATGCCCTCCTCCTCAAGGCACAGTCGCACATTCAGTACGAGGAAAAGGAAGCGGCCAACTCCGTCTGAGCCTCCCGCCACCAGGAGAACGCTCTGGCCTCCAGAGGCGAAGAAGCCTCGACATCTCGTCGAGGAGAAAGGAAGTGCGAAGACCGTCCTCGGGACTCCCGCGACAACAAAGGACCCTTCGGACGATTCCACGACTACACCCCCTGACCATCTCGAGAGAGAAGATACTGTCCGAATGCGCGAATTCGGAATTCAAACAAGCAGGGGTCCGCTTCCCCAAATAAGTACCGGCCAAACCCAACGCCGACAAATCAAAGTACTGTCGTTTCCATAGGAGTCACGACCACACCATCGAAGACTGCATCCATTTGAAGGATTCTATCGAGATACTAATCAGGGATGGCCACCTAAAACAGTTCACGAACAAGAAAGACACTCCCCGACAGGACGCTCAGGAGTCCAAGAAGATAGAGGAAGAAGTGCCTTCCTCGGAAGAGGCCAACATCCAGGTCGCCATGTCCGTATCGCGACCAGAAGACTTCTACGTCCTGGACGAACTCAGCGCTCCTGCCTATTTCGTAGCCCACAGCCCGTGGGAATCATTCCCCTCCGCCATGGTCATCTCGGGCGGAGGCTTCAATAAAGTCATGGTGGGCTCCGTGAATAGAAAATTCGAGCACCTAATCAGCACGAGCTCCAATAAGGTGACCACGCTCGACCAAGCCCAGAAGGGCTCTGTCCCCATCTCCTTCTTCTGGGAAGAGCTCCTCGGAGGATCTCCAAACTCGAGCATACCCTTGGTCGTCAGAGCTCGAATGGCGAACTTCGACGTTCGTAGAATCCTCGTCGACCAAGGCAGCTCGGTCGACATTATGTACTCCCAGCTGTTTTTAACACTTCAGCTAGACGAATCACACCTCACCCCTTATGTGGGGTCTGATTTATAAGGATTCAATAGATCAGTGACCAAACCTTGGGGATACGTCGAACTGACCGTCACTTTTGGATCAGCAGAGACGGCCAAGTCCGTCAAAGTGCAGTTTCTGGTAATCGATTGCCCGCCATTGTACCAGTGTATCTTCGGAAGACCAACGTTGGCTGAGTTGGTAGTTGTGCCTTCAACCGTCTATCTCAATATGAAGTACTACACTTCAAAGAGGATGGTCGCCACCCTCCACGGCGACATCGAAGCCACACGACGATGCATCGAAGCAGCCACGAAGGGACTCAACGCCATTGCATCCAAGCCAAAGGTATCTAACAAGCCAGCCTTGCCCAGCAGCTCCGAGGAAGCTAAGCCGCTGCCTCAGGTCGACGCCATCGACCTCGACAGCCGCTTCCCCGAAGAGGACTAGAAGGAGGACCATGCAGCCTCGAACAACTCATCTGCCCCGACCGACATCAACTCCCATCAGACGCGTCCCATCTTGGATGGCGACTTCGAGCTCGTCTTGTTCGGCGACGACCCCCAGCGGGGAGTAAAGATTGGAGCAGATCTCCCCGACATCGCAAGGAAATAACTCAAAGCATTCCTTCGTGAGAACGCTGATCTGTTCGCCTGGAGCGTCGCCGAGATGCCTGGCTTAGACCCGTCCGTCGCCTGCCATCAACTTACGATTGACCTGGCCGTCAAAGTAGTAGCACAACGTAGGAGAAAGCAGTCTCCGGAGAAAACGGAGGCTGCAGAAAAAGCTGTAAAAGACCTCCTCGAGGCAAAATTTATCTCGGAAGCCAAGTACACCACTTGGCTATCCAACGTTGTACTTGTGAAAAAATCTAATGGCAAATGGCGAATGTACATTGACTATACCGATCTTAATAAGGCATGCCCGAAGGATGCCTACCCCCTCCCCAATATTGATAAACTTGTTGATAACTCTGCCAGTTTTAAACTTTTATCATTCATGGACGCCTACTCGGGCTATAATCAAATACCAATGGCAATGAGTGATAAAAAATACATGGCCTTCATGTCCGAATCGGGCAACTATTACTACAATGTAATGCCTTTCGGCCTGAAGAACGTCGGCGCGACCTATCAAAGGATGATGAACAAGGTCTTCCGGGGAGAGATAGGCGACATGCTCGAAGTCTATATGGACGACATGATCGTTAAATCCCACGAGGAAACTGATCATACTGCCCATCTGAGGAAGGTCTTCGAATAGGCCAGGAAATACCGTTTCAACCTGGAGAAGTGCACATTCGGTGTCCGGGCAGGCAAATTCCTCGGTTTCTACCTAACAGAGCGGGGAAACGAAGCCAACCCTGACAAGTGTCGGGCATTCTCCGAGTTTTCCAATGCCCAAGTTGAAGAAATCCATCCAGTCCCTCAACGGGATGCTAGCATCACTATCCCGTTTTGTGGCCAAATCTGCCCAGCACGCCCTACCATTCTTCAAACTCCTCCATAAGGAGGCGACGTTTGAATGGACCGAGGAATGTGACCAGGCTCTCATCCACCTAAAACGGGCACTTTCGGAGCCACCAGTCCTCTCACGCCCGGACAATGGTGAGACTCTATACCTATATCTCGCCGTAGCAACCGAGGCAGTGAGCGCCGCTCTTATCCGCTAGACACCTGATGGGCAGAAGCCCATATATTTCACGAGCAAAGCACTGCAGGGACCGAAGCTGAGGTACCAGCAGATAGAAAAAGTGGCATTGTCCCTCATCAACGCAGCCAAAAGACTGAGACACTACTTTCTAGCCCACACAATCGTGGTTCGAACAGATCAACCCGTGAAGCAGCTGTTAGGACAACCATACATGGCCGGTAGAATGCTTAAATGGTCACTAGAGCTGTCCAAATTTGACATCCAGTATGAGAGAAGAAAATCCCTCAAAGCCCACGCTTTGGCTGACTTCGTCGCGGAAATGCGTTCGCAGATTCCCCTACCTGCGGGACGCGCAAATAGACCATTTTCGTGGACGGGGCCTCCAGTTCGGTGGGAAGCGGGGTAGGCATCATACTGGAGAGCGATGAGGGAATCATCTTTGAAGTATCACTCACCCTATCCTTCCCCACCTCTAACAACCAGGCTGAGTACGAAGCCTTCCTCGCCGGTTTACGTCTGGCCGAAGATCTCGGCGCGGAAGATGTCGTCATCTGCACGGATTCGCAACTAGTAGCCCTCCAAGTTCGAGGAGAATATCAAGCCAAAAATGACAATCTGTCCGAATACTTAGCCCTGGTCAAGAAGAAGATGATGAAGTTCGCAGCGGTAGAGGTGAAGCATGTTCCCCGCGAACACAATGTCAGGGCAGACATTTTGTCCAAACTGGCAAGCACAAAGAAGAAAGGCGGAAACAAGTCCGTCATACAGGAGGTACTTCCTTGACCTAGTATCGAGTAGACTTCTCCGACGGTCGACGTACAGATGATCGACGATAGCAACTGCTGGATGACCCCCGTTTACAACTATCTGCTAAATATGAACTTTCGTCCGACCCCAAAGAGGCCAGCATAGTTAGGCGAAGAGCTTGCTCCTACGTCCTGGTCGAAGATAAACTCTACAGGCGAGGGTTCTCCATTCCGCTATGCAAATGTGTCGAGGAAGAAATGGTCGCCCACGTCTTGTGTGAAATTCATGAAGGAATCAACGCCCAACATCTCGGAGGAAGGTCCCTTGCCCGAAAGGCCCTCCGAGCAGGGTACTACTGGCCAACCATGCAGCAAGATGCTAAGGAGCACATGAAGAAATGCGATAAATGCCAATGGCAGGGGGACATGCACCTAGCTCCACCTAACAAGCTCAAGGCTATGTCCTCTCCGTGGCCATTTTCCTGGTGGGGCCTGGACATCTTGGGACCATTCTTAGTGGGATCGAACCAGAACAAATACTTGATAGTAGGCATTGACTACTTCACAAAATGGATAGAAGCGGAGGCTCTAGCCAAGATAACTGCCCTTAACATACTACATTTCTACAAAAGAAACATCCTCGCACGTTTTGGCATCCCTAGGGCGATAATCACAGACAATGGGACACAGTTCACGGACAAAAAGTTCCAGGACTTCGTCCCCCAGCTGGGCACAAAGCAACACTTCGCATCCGTCGAACATCCCTAGACCAATGGGCAAGCTGAAGTGGCAAACTGAGTCATCCTTCGAGGCCTCAAGTGAAGGCTGGACGAAACGAAGAAAGCTTGGGTCTAGGAACTGCACATCGTCTTATGGGCATACCGCACAACTCCACACTCTTCAATCGGGGAGACACACTTTCGTCTGGCGTACAGGACTGAAGCTGTGATCCCCATCGAGGTTCACGTACCCTCCAGGTGGACAGAATCGCCCCTAGACGAGGAGATGAATGACGAAGCATTAAGGGAGGAACTCGACCTCGTAGAGGAAGTCCGATCAGGGGCAGCCCTCCGCGAAGCCTCGTTAAAACAAAAAATTACCATCAGGCACAACGCCAAAGTCATACGACGAGAGTTCGACGTAGGCAGCCTCGTCCTAAGAAGAAACCATAAGGACTCTTGCGAAGGCAAACTAGCTGCTAACTAGGAAGGACCCTATCGTGTCCGGGCAAAAACGGAGAATGGGGCCTATTACCTAGAACATCTCAACGGGGAAGACCTTGCTCGACCATGGAACGCCGAAAAGCTAAAGCAATACTACAGCTAAGGCCTTAATTGTCGAAGCATCACCCACCGACCATGATGCGCGCCTAGGTACAAGCATCGCATACCAGTAAAGCAGAACCCCGCTTAGGAACGAGCCAGGTCTCTGCTCGACAGCGGTCCCTCAATCAAGCACCGCCGTCGTCGAAGTAGCATGACAGGAAGAACACCCAGCGAACTCAGGCCTCAAATGCTACCTGAGCTTCGTTCTCTCAGCCGGACATTCCCTGGCCGGTCGACCAGTACCCCTCACTGCCGAACACATCTACAACGAGAAATTCCCTAAAACTTAAAGCAAATCAAAGTAATCCCTATTACGCGCATATATGCATGACGAGCATAACTACAACACTTAGCAAAATTTAAAGTAGATAAAACCATCCAAATCACAAAACCGGCCACGAGGACCGGACAGATACATAATTAAAAATAATAAGTGGCCACAAGGACCACAATTGTGCTTGTTACCTAAACCGGTGGCCACGTCCCCCATTCAAAATAAGTTACAAAGATACACGGCAGGCAGGGCGGACAAATTACAACAAGAATAAAAACCCCATCACTCCTCTTCTATCCCCTCAGGCTGCTCGAGGTTCGGCTCCGGCCCCTGGGTCTCATCGTTCAAAACTTCAGCATGCTCGTCACCACCAAGGAGGGAGTTCGGACTGACTATCCTGCCATCCTCGACATGAGCCAGGTAGTGGATACCCTCGGTGGAGAACTCAACCCCTGGGTTGACCACTCGCAGTTGGGCCACAACATTCTTAAAAGACTCGTCCCCAATGACAATGTTGTCATCCTTGGACTTCAACAGACGAGCAACCAGCTCGGCCCTAGTCTTCATTTCCCGGACATCCTCAGGTTCATCCTTGCCTGGAGCGCTTGCCAACCTCAACTGCTCGACCAGCTCCTCAGCTGCCTTCTTCTCCGCGGACAGCATAGAGTTCTCCCTCTTTATCCTGATCACCTCCTCGTCCGCCTTCTTTCGTGCATCATCAGCACTCTTAGCCTCTTCCTTGGCTTTCCTCGCCGTCTCTTCAAGAGATTCCATGGTAGCCCGGGCAGCTCTGTGTTCAGACTCAGTTGCAGAGTCCCTTTCAGCATAGATGGCCGCTATCTCCAAAACTCTGACCAGTGCAGAGGCATCTTGGGCCACCAGCGACCTCTTGCTCGGGCGATCCATGCCCTCCAGCTGGAGAGACTCTGCCTGCGGCACGACCAACGACGTCCCCTCAAAAAACCTTCTGTCAAGAATACATGGAGGAAGTTCGAACTTCCCCTTTTATGGCCCCCGGGTGAGATCTACCCCTTCAGTGGCCCTGAACCGCTTGGACCGTGAGGCCAGAGGCAAGGGAGACCCCTGGGGAGGAGTAGGCGAGGAGGTCCCCGTAGCAGGTTGAGGAGGAGTAGGAGCACGCTGGGCAAATTGAGACTTGGGAGCAACCGCCCCAGGCTTGTTTCTCGCGATAGCATTCTTTACCATTCTTTCATGAGTGGAAGGCATCTCACCTGCAAAAATAAAACAAACATGTTAGACGAGGAAGGAAATATAATTCGGGCAAGGTAAAAGACTAAAACTACCGAGCAACTTATGAACTTCCGCGGGAGTCTTGCACTCCAAAAGCGCCTTGGTGTTAATGAAACGATACTCCACCCTTTGGCTACCATCCTCCTCGAAAATCGGAGACCCCTTATTCGTCCAGCATTCAGCAAGCCGGAAAGAGTTAACGTACTTCACCAGTTTCTCATAATCACCCGTATCCTGCCCGTCTAGCATGTGCGGCTGAGCAACGTATTCATTGGGCTCCTTGAGGAAATGGCCAGGACCCCAGTGAAATGGGAACTTAAATTCTTTATCCCCGATCAGTTTCATATTCTCACCGTGCATATCATTACCCTCCTCGTCAAGGGAAATCTCCCAGACATATGTTTTATCCTAGGCCCTCTCCGACACAGGCTCTATAAGGTAGAACCTTTCCTTGAACTTCCGAATTGACTCTAAAAATGGCTTAAACAGCTTGCGGGGTTGTTTCAACGAAACCCAGCCATACCTCCTCCCCGTCAACTGCTGCTGAAGATGAAAGACAGTGAAAAATAAAGAGAGAGTAGCCTCTATCTTTAAATACTCGCACGTCAACTCTAAGGCACGGATGAACGCCCACGAGTTGGGATGCAACTGCGACGAGGCGAGATCCAGGTGCACGAAGACTGACTGCTGAAAATCGGTGAAGGGCAGTCTGAATCCAAACTCTTTAAACGCATATTCGTACATGGAAAAATGCTCCCCGAAGTTGTCACAGACCCTATCATCCTCGGAGGGGAAGTGCACCTTCCACTTCCCCTCTGGCCCAACGACCGTGAAGACATCCCCCAGATATGTCGAAAAAGTAGATACGTGCTCGGCTGGCTCAGCCACCGACCACTCCTCCGCTGAATCTTCAACAACCTCCTCCCCGACTTCGTTGGGGACGGTTGAAGCTTCAGTACTGCTGCTCTCCGAGGAGCTCTCCGAGGACGAGTCTATTACGATCTCCTCGTCAGGCCTTGTCGCCATATTGATCACCTGAAAAGCAGAGAAAAAATTGAATTCGACGAAGAATCAAATCCACCCTTCCACCGCCAGTCAAGTGAAAGGGTGCGCAAAGGGATGAGGACGACGTCCCCGACCTAAGCCCTAACATCAAACGAAAATCTCAAGAGTCTCCCACGAGTAGACGCTCGGGAAAATCACTTACGTACGAGGAACTTCCTCGAGCCACTTCCCAGTTTCCATTTGAAGCTTCACCGGAAACTGCAAAGCTTCACCGGAAACTGCAAACGCTCAACCGGAAACTTCATCATTACGCCAGAATCTGAGCAATCGCGACGGTTACACATGCATCATCATCGCAACGACGCCGGAAGCCGCCCTACTCACGAGATATCCTAAAAGCCCAGTGGCCTCGCCGGCGGCGGAAGACGGCCTAACCACCATCTACCACCAACAACCGCAAAAAATGAAGCAATTCATCCTCTAAACCTAAACCTAACCGCATGCAATCTACGAACAACCATAGAAGAGACAAAGGAGCACGAAATTAGTAAACTTACTTGGTTTAAAAGATGAAGAACGATTACTTGGAGCTGGGTACGGCGGCCGAAACAATGAACGGTTGTGACGGACAGATGCTCTGAGACAGACGAAGAGAAGAGAGAAGTGAAAAGTTCCAAATGAACTGAGTCTTCCCCTTTTTATACTAAGGGGCACGTGCAATGACACGTCCTCGTAGGTCATAATGGCTATTAACTAGCCATCATTGCCTAGTAACGGCGGCACAGGGCTCAAGGCACACGTGGCACCCTAACGTTTCAATCCCTTCTAACCGTTGGTTTCCCCGTATAACGGGCAATCCAGACATGGACATAGATCTCACGAACATCAGGGGTCACGGGCACCACTAGACAACCTCCCCTTCACTAAACGACGACCTCGCACCAGTTCCCCAGAGCCGCGAGCTATCCTTAAGTCATCAATCCCATGCTCGGGAGCAACGACTTGGGGGGCTCCTATTCTGGACCAATGGCTAGGCATGGCCCAATCCACTTATGCTCCCAGAACGGCCCAATTTCCTAAGTCCAATCCACAAAGGGGCGAAAGTTACCTTTCCGCCCCTCCAACCGGGAAAAAACTGCATCATTCCTCCTTGGAACAACTGCTCGTCCATCACGACTTCTTCACTCCCCAAACAGCTAAGGGCATGTTCTCGAAACTATTCCTATGTCTGACATAACGGCTAGTTTTGGGCACCCTGCCCGACATAACAACTAGTTTTGGGCAGTTACCTATTCTTCGGGAAAACGACTATTTCGCCCCAAAATTAGGATCGTTGGCCACGCGCTGGGGTCACTATATAAACCCTCTCACTTGAGAGGGCCAGGTATCCAATTTTCATCCTAAGAACACACTTTATACTTGCCCCCTTTTCTCTAACCCTTTCTTACTTGAGCGTCGGAGTGCCTTGCAGGTACACCCCCTCCTCCTCTCCATACGCCCAGTGTCTCAGACGTACTTGGTGGCCCACTTCAATAGGATCTGATCAAGCCTTCACGATCAATACTCTTCAAGTCAAATTAGACAAAGTCTTACAACCTAAGATTGCAATTGATATTGATCCTTCAAATTGTGAAAAATCTTTGAATCATTTAAATAAAAAGCATAAATATGTGCGTAAGGACTCAAATAGAAAAATCACATCTCATCGCAACTTATCTTGTCATTATTGTTGCAAAAAGGGTCATACTATTGAAAAGTGCAAATTTAGGAAACTTTTTGTCCTTAAAGGAGTTGTTCAATAGTTGCCTAAATGCAACTTTTTTTTCACTCACCCCCAAGGACCCAATGAAGATTGGGTACCTAGAACTTGTTGATTTTATAGGATAAGTGTCTTGGGTCTATAAAGAGAGTATGGGATCTTGTTTGTGGATACTCAAGACATGTGACATGTTACATCTCCCTATTTCGGTGACTTTGTGGCAAGGAAGAAAGGTTGTGTAACCAAAAGGAATAAACATTTAGTGTTCTTTAATTGGTAAAAGCGTGTTGATTACCATTAACATTTTATCCAAGAAATGTTGGGATAGGTGTTTCTTTCCATAATATAGGTATATCTTCACAAGACATTCTGAAAGAAACCGAAAAAGGAATTGATCATCCTAAAATGGTGGAACATGAGAAAGAAGAAGATAACAATTGTGAAAAAGGGAAGGTTGAAAGTCCAGCTGCAGTGGATGATCTTCTTTTGACTTGGAGAATCTCCAATAATCATCAAATCAATAATCTTATTGGATACATTATTAATCACACTTTCAAGTACTTGTACAAAGAGAAAAGTGGTAAGAGCATGTTGGTTTTGTTTGTGTTTGTGACACATTTTGTATTCATTCCAACTTTCGTTCGAGAGTTCCTTGTGGAATGCAAGTGCATCCTCCACCATTCGTACGGTGAGGTAATATCGTTTTAATCCTTTTCTTGTTTTGTAAGTAAGTATTTCTTTTACTTGCTTATTTCTCAAAGGTGTATGATGTGTTATGTGTTTGATGTATGAAATATGTGTTCACTTCCAAAAATTTCAAATGTGACCATTATGTGTTTGCACTTTACATGTTTATAGTGATCATATTCTAAATGTAGTCACATTCGATCTATATATTTTACTGTTTCTTGCCTACATTTGCATGTTTGCATGATTTTAGCTATTAAACCATGAAAAATTTTCATATGCATGTGTCTCTCATCTATTAGTCATGCATGAGTCAAAATGAGTCCTCCATAGTCATTCACAATTCACAAGTGTCAAAATTTCCATGTTTTGGATATTATGTGTCGACACAAAATTCGTATAGGTTGACACATAAAATTGAGCTTTTGAATTTGTCAAAATTCCATAAGTATGTGTCGATACATGTAATTGATAGGTCGATGATCCGCTGTCGTACACGGATAAAAAACGAGTGATTTTAAGAAAAATAGTTAGCGGTAACGACAACTCGAATATTGTTCTCACAAGGATTCTTGTAATGTTATTAACCAACAATCAGAATAATGGGGGGGGGGGGGGGGTTGGTTTTGATTTACAAAAAATAATGAAAATAAGTGATTATACTAAAAGTGATTATCAAAATAAACTGAACGGTTAATCTGTTGTTTTAGTTTCCCAACATATCATCGATCCAAATAATTCCCAATACCTAAGCGGACCCTATCCCCTTTTCGATTATAATAACAATCAAACAAGCGCAATTGATATTATACGATACATATTCCTAATTTACGAATTAAGCAAACAGGTGAGATATGGTAACCGTGAATTAAGCAAACACGAGAAACATACGCGGATTAAGCAAACACGATTAAAGTATAAGAACATGCAATCATCGAAATAAATTAATCAACCCTAAGATAAATCGAATTAAGCAAATAAGATATCACATAGAAGAATTGAAAGGAAATAGATTTTATTGGAAATTAAAAGAACCTCTAAGTGTCGGCGGAAACCGATTACAGCAGATTAATCCTTGGGATTAGTTCAAAATTCAATCGTACAAAAGCAAAAACCAAAATTGTGAATATTAAAAAACGTCATGAACAGCAGCACGGCTGCTACTAGGTATAAGGAAGCACACAAAATCCAGTTCTAACCCAACTGGGTCGAAAAACATAAAAAATCCGGCCCAAAACTAAATATTCCTAAAGACAGAATTCGGGTCCTGACTTCAACGAGTTATTAGAGTTTGTTACACTCTGAATCAGCTTCTTCGTAAAACATGAAAGTTGTAGCTTTTTGTCTCAACTTTCCAACAATTGGTAGAACGCGCAAATCCAATTCTCGAAGCTCCATTTATGATCCAAAGAGTGGACATATATCAAATAACCGCTAAAGCTGAAATTAACCTGCGAAAATAGATTAACGGCAAACAAAGACTTAATTATAAAAACATAATAAAATAGTAAAATAAACAAAACAAACTAAGGAAATGCCTAAGTACAAACATAAGATAATGTGCATTAAAATGCACTAATCAAATTCCCCCACACTTGAACTTTTGCACTCCGAGCAAAATAATATTAAGACTCATGAAAAACAATAGCATTCAGAAACTCATTCTAGGCTACAAACTCTTCTTTGGTCAAGATTGCATCGATAGGTACTAATTTTTCACAGTAAGGATATCGTAAGAACACAAATCCGCAATTGTGCAGTCATATACCTCCCTCCTATACAAACCTATCTGAATCATGTTATTATGCTTAAGCCTAACTTACTCATCCTTCTTTTTGCTCTCTTTCATTCTAATGCAATCACATTAAGCCCGTTATCTATTCACACACATGGTAAATAAGCCTGTTAGTGACTGTGATCCATATCTTGTCAACAATTCAAAATTAACCACTTTACAACAATAATTTTTTTTTTCTTTTTTTTGAAAGTTTCACAACCGTTAGCCTAAGTGACCGGGTGAGGGTCACCTAACTTAAAAGGCGGAGTCCTATTTAGATTTCTTATTAAGCACGGGATTATTCACTTATTTGCATCAACTTAATTACTTAGAGTGTGATTTCTAGATGGTGTTGACTGTTAAATAAACTACTTAAGAGTTATTAAAGGATGAGAACTCAAGGTTATGTCATAACAAGTATTTAAATCGGTTTCCATATTCGGGAGACTTAAGGTGTTAAAACGGTACCGATCTTATGAATTTTTCCCAAGTCTCCACAATCTAACCTCAAATAAATCTATAGCCTAAAATTTTCAAAAATGCACTATGTTTCTAAGTAAAAAAAAATCTTAATTTTTTTTTATTAAGAACAAAACCAAAACAGAGAAAATTGAAAACAAAATAATGAAAAAAAATAAAGAAATGGTTCCCTCCCCACACTTAAAACATGCATTGTCCTCAATGAAAGGACATAACTATTAAAAAAGAGTGAGAGAAAGGAAAGAACATACCTGAGTAGTCAAGGTGGATAGGTGATCGTATAAGCAGCCTTTCCCAAAGAGAGATCTTCTACAGGGTCCTCTTCCAAAGTGGGGATGTCATAAAGTAACTTTGGGTAGCATCCATCGACCTTGAAATTTTTATTAGTGCCTTCGCCTTTTATTCCAGGATCAAAGAAGAATCTTTGATAAGTAAAAGTGTCGAATGGAAACGTGAAAGTGGTCTTCTCTTTATCCTCTGATGCAATGTGGATCTCATTTTTAATATCATCCAAAATCAATAAGTTAGACCAACTTTAGGGCTGCCTCACTGCTTTTTATCCATTTTCAAGTAAGATCCTATGCGTACACATGAACTGCCTAATATCATAAATGTCAGTCATAGTCCATCCAATTCCCTTCTTATGTTCTTGTAATAAATTTTCTTCCTGCTTAAATTGAAGTTTTGATGAATAATATAAATCCTTTCGAAGTGGTTCAGAAGGTGCTTGTTCAATGGTATATTTGGTTGGGGTAGCCGGGATGTCGAGACCTTCAGCCATATAAACAACTTCATCTACAACTCCATCTGTAGGAAAAATGTCAACCTGCAAGGTACCCTCAATCTCAGCACAAACAGAGCAAAGGTTAGTGTCAGTATAGTCATCACATGAGTAACTATCATCAAAATCAGACAATAATGGAAAATCATCTGCAAACAAATCAATACAAGTATCATCAACCAACTCAGAAATTAATTCAATATGTAAAAAATGCTCTTTTTCATTAATCTTCTCACTTTTCAGTACTCTATGTGGGAAAGGTATCTTAGGTACATACTCTTTTTCTTTTTCCTCAACAACAATAGAAGGCTTAGGTTCATGTTCAGGTGTGACCTCAACAACTTTCTCATTTTTTTCCGGGGCAGAATCTGTAACTTTTCCGGATCGCAAGGATATTGCACTCACATTAGGACCTTTAGGATTCACCACTATTTAGGCAAGTAGTTGGTTTGATCCTTGAGCTTGTTGTATGGCATTCATTGAAGTGGCAAGTTGTCCAATTTGTGTCTGCAAGGTATGAATACTAGAATTTGTTCGTTGCTGAAATTGGAGCTCATTTACAGCCAATTGCTTGACAAGGTCCTCTAGTGAAGATTCGGAAGGTGCAACGGTGGTTACTTGTGGAGGGTTTTGTGGTGGTGGTAATGATAACATCAATTGTTGTTTCATTAAAGAAATAAGCTCATCAAGTCTGGTTTCTAGAGCATTGTTGTAAGAAGAAACTTGAATTTCATTCACACCTTTTGTTTGGACATAATTGTTTCTAGTTGTAAACTGTTGGGAGTTGAGTGACATATTCTCAATCAAGGCTTTGGCAGCAGCTGGGGTCTTATCAAAAAGTCCTCCACCACTAGCAGGATCTAAAATGTTTCTATCCATTGGTAGCAATCCCTCATAGAAATACTGGATAAGCAAATGTTCGGTAATCTGGTGTTGGGGGCAACTGGACACTAACTGCTTGAATCTTTCCCAATATTCAGCCAATGATTCATTGTCGAGCTATCTAATACCACATATATCTTTTCTTATTGATGTAACTCTGGAGGCGGGAAAGTATCTTTCTAGGAAGATTTTCATTAAATCATTCCAGGTTGTGATAAAATTCGGCTCAAGATAGTAAAACCAATCTTTAGCAGCACCTTGTAGTGAAAACGGGAATGCTCTAAGCTTGATATGATCCTCTGTGATTCCTTCAGGTCTCAAAGGTGTAGAGCACTCAACATGGAATTCCTTCAGATGCCTATGCGGGTCCTCACCTACAAGACCATTAAACCTTGGCAACAAACGTATTAAACCAGATTTCAATTGGAAAGGTACAATAACAGCAGGATATTCAATACATAAAGCATTATAATTCACATCAGGGGCATCAAGTTCTCTAAGCATTCTTTGGTTAGCCATATTAAATTTAATAGGAAAAAAAATTAACAAAGAATGAGAAAATACAAAACCATTTCAGCAATTCAACAAATGCAGAAATACCAACAATGTCCCTATTGAGAAAAAGAGTGGAAAATAGAAAAGCGGTTAAAATAAAATCTAAAAATTATAAAAATATGACTACAAATCAAAATAAATATTTACAAAAAATTTCAGATTTTTTTGAAAATATGAAAATAGAAAATAAATCAAATAAAATAAAAATAATAAGGAATTTGCGATTTTTAGGGTAAAAATCTTTTAGAATTTTATTCTAAATGAGTATTGTTCAGCGATTTTTTTTTTATTTTTTGGAAAAAATTCGGAGCAAATCGAAACAGCAGCTTCCAAACTTACCTAATAGGCTGAAACGCTTACCACTGTACTGCAACCCTGAAAATCAACAAGCAAAAACAAAAAACAAAAAACTCTAACAAAAATCTAAAATTAAGATTCTAAAATTGGCTAAAATAAATAAGAATCCCCGGCAACGACGTCAATTTGATCTGCTGTCGCGCACGGATAAAAATCGAGTGATTTTAGGAAAAATAGTTAGCGGTAACGACAACTCGAATATCGTTCTCACAATGATTCTTGTAATGTTATTAACCAACAATCAAAATAATTTTGGGGGGGGGGGGGGGTTGGTTTTGATTTACAAAAAATAATGTAAATAAGTGATTATACTAAAAGTGATTATCAAAATAAGTTGAATGGTTAATCAGCTGTTTTAGTTTCCCAACTTATCATCGATCCAAATAATTCCCAATTCCTAAGCGGACTCTATCCCCTTTTCAATTATAATAACAATCAAACAAGCGCAATTGATATTATACGATACATATTCCTAATTTCCAAATTAAGCAAATGGGTGAGATATAGTAACCGTGAATTAAGCAACACGAGAAACATACCCGGATTAAGCAAACACGATTAAAGTATAAGAACATGCAATCATCGAAATAAATAAATCAACCCTAAGATAAATCGAATTAAGCAAACAAGATATCACAGAGAAGAATTGAAAGGAAATAGATTTTATTGGAAATTAAAAGAACCTCAAAGTGTCGGCGGAAACCGATTACAGCAGATTAATCCTTGGGATTAGTTCTCCATTCAATCGTACAAAAGCAGAAACCAAAATTATGAATAGTAAAAAACATCATGAACAGTAGCACGGCTGCTACTAGGTATAGGGAAGCACACAAAATCCGGTTCTAACCCAACTGGGTCGAAAAACATAAAAGATTTGGCCCAAAACTAAATATTCCTAAAAACAGAATTCGGGTCTTCCTCGCACACACGATGAAATGTTGAAAATATCGTGAAAATTCAAAAATGGTTGTTCCTCACCAACCACTAACAAGGCAGACACAATCTTTCAAAAAAAAAAAAGAAGAAAGAAAAACGCGTTAAGTCAAAACTTGAAAAAATGACTTAGGCAAATATTAGGGCATCCTGGTGGTTTGGAAACTGATAACGTGAAAATGTATCATGTTATCAGGCTCATATTGCATGTTATTCGATGTTATTTTAGTTTGTTTTATCGCTTTTATGTCGTGTTTTATGTGCATTGTAGGTTTTAATAAGTTATGGAGCGATTAAGAGCAGAAGAAAGTGCAGAAAATGGAATTTCTGGTGCATGGCGTTCGCCATTACCTTAATGGTGTTCGCCATGTACCCAGTCCACGTCATTTAATGAATGACCAAATGGCGTTTTCCTTATCATGCAGTAGCAGACAAACGTGGAATCAGTTTGGACTTTCTCTTCCTACTATCCTACTTCTTCTCAACTCCCCTTGCACGTGGAAGAACAGTTACTAGGCTCAATACCTTTATATAAGTCAGTTTCTTGGTAGTTCAGAGCATCCAAGTTCGTGCGGAAGTGCTGTTATTTTCGTTTTCTAGTCTTAGGCATAAATTACCAATTAAAAATGATAATCACTCACATCAAGAGATTGTCACAATTTTATTTTTGTTTTATTCTGTACTCTTGGATCAACATCAAGCCTGCCGACATTAATTGAGCACCTTTATTATTTCCTCAAGTTCCAGATTTATTTCGTCTTTACAGGTTTTTATACGCATTAATTTAATTCTTGTTATATTGAATTCTTCTACTTTATGATATGTTGTCCTTAAATTTAAATACCATGTTTACGTTGTTTTTATTCAAAATAATGTCTGGCTAAGCGTGTCTGAGACCGGTGTATGAGAATCGTCGTTACTGATGGGACTCGGTAGAGAAAATAGGTGCGAAATGATAGTAAAAATTCTGTTTTGGTTTTAGTTTCCAAGTCTAATTCTTAGTGTTTTGTCACTAGAGTGAAAAAAAATTAAGGTTCGAGCCGATAGCGCGAGAGTGTGACGATTGAACCAAATAGTGGAAACTAGGCATCGATCCTAAAGCCAATGAGACCGCTTTAGGTATCGATTAGGATCTAATTAATTTTAAAAATACGCTTCTTAATTAAAATGGGCGAGCGAGAGCAAAATCTCATGGTTAGGGAGTGTGCCTTTAGTCAATAGCGCGAGAGTGTGAGACAGAGTCTTTAAATTGATATTTTCTACGGAACATAGTTTAATTACGATTAGTGTCTATAATTTACAGAGTCCCTGAGGAACACATAATCCATATTCCAGCCTCTCTTTATTAATATATTTCCTAATCTTTAGCAATTTACATTTTATTTCCGCCTAAACTTTTTAATCTCTAGCCTTAGCTTTACATAGCATCAATCAATAATGGTAGATTGATTATTAGTCCCTGTGGGTTCGATATCTTTTTAAACTTCGCGATATACTGTATACTTGCAGTTAGATCATCCGATAGACTCGTAAGATCGCGGTCAGAAACTCAAAAGAGACGGTCCAGGAAAAAACTAGAGATGCAAAAGAAGAAAAAAAAGAGAAAAAGTCAAAAGACGTCGCTAAAATCCTCAACAAAAACAAAATTTTGTGACTACTAAGCAAAAGTAGGTGTCTTCCACTTCAACAAAACCTCACTTGTTCTCGAACCATCACATCATATCTTCAAAATTCTCTTGAAAATTTAATGTGTGTACCAAATTAATTGAACGTAAGACTAGAGATCATCAAGGGAATAGGTGGGTAAAATTAAATTTTGAGCCTTATATCCTTTTGTTTTAAAAACTGTGAACCAGACCATGTTACAACCCTCAAAAGGCCTAATTGAAGCAAGGTTAATTTTCAAAGCATACTACAACAAGATTGCATTAATCTGACTCCAAAGATATTTGCGAATCATCTTCATTTGTATTTTGATGACATCGTCATTTTCACACTTTGAACGTCTAAGTATACATTGCACTTAGACTATTGATCCCTTCATTATGCATCACAACATTGTCTCAATAAATAACTTTCGATTTCAAAACTTGCACGAGCACTGCATTAGAATTCCCATTTTTAAGGAACAATTTTGTTTGCAAGTCAGCGCTTAGCATCGAGGAAATTTCAACAATGAACAATCCTTGAGAAACTCGATCATTCGCAAATGGTCTGATTAGGGGTAAATCACCTGAAAGACTCTACCGACATGGGGAAAATCACATAGAGATTCTGTTGATCATGGGTAAATCATTCCAAAAACTGGTTAATTAGGGGCATACTGCTTCAAAGTTAAAAATATTGTGGCAAGCCATCTCAAGGTCATATTATGACAAATTGCTACGAAACTCTTGTTGAGAAAAATTTCTTCAAGACCCGACAAATTGGTGCACGATAAACTCCAGATGCGAGTTCTCTCCACATTTCAAGATACTTAGGAAAATTCTACAATACATCAGCAGTTATCGAGTTCAAAATGAGTGTTGGGAGATCATGCTAAAACCATCTCCTATGAAATAACATTTTCCCTTGACAAAGAGTTTTACCACAAAAGAGCTCTTATGTTCCATTTTAACCATACATGGTCAGCCATATGGGCACTTTTGGAAACCCTCAAGTCATTGCATATATCACATCATGAATCAATCATGTTTGCATTTCTCTAGCATCAAACCATGCATATAATCTCATTCATCGGGCATGCCCCTTAACATGAATCTGACATCATCAAAAAGCCTTATAACACAAGCAACAAAATTAGACATCTAAAACCAAAACCCCAATGTAGTTGCATGTCCCCACTTCACTCAGGAGGAGCTTTTATATCTGGTTATTTAGTTTCTTGTCTTTATTGCTTTCATCTTTGATTTTTTTTTTATTCGTTGAGTCTCCTTCATGTTTGCACTTCTCGAAATCGAGTTTGAAATGATTCGTTTTTAGCATGCATAAAACTTTGGTTAGATTTGATCTTAATCTAAATGTTCTTTGATTAATAGCTTATGTTAGTGGAATGAAATCATTTTGTGTTTTGGTTAAACTTTGATTCAAAAGTAAAATATCAAAATGCTTTTGAAAATTTGAAAATTTGAGATTTTACAAGATTGGTTTGACTCATTTAGTTTTACACTGAATTTTTTATCCTGATCAAATTGGACATAAGTAAAACTCATTCAATTGTTTATGATCAAATTTTACACTTGATTCTGATCATTTTCATGGGAGCAGATTCTATTTGATTTGATTCGAATCAATATTTGTACATGATTCGAATCAATTTCTTTTTTCAGAAATTCATGGTCAATTTTGTGGCATTTGATTTGAATCAAATTTTAAACATGATTCGAATCATGTGACATTTGATTCAAATCACTTTTTGTCTAATCCAAATCAACTTGATTTTTTTTTTCAAAAATCAGTTATTTCTTCCATTTCACTTCATTTGCTCATTTGATTCAAATAATATATTTCTCTTTATTCAAATCTAACTAACTTTTTCAACCATTTTGTGTGCTTAATATCAAGCACATATAAAATCTTTTTGTCATCATTTCTCTTAAAACATCTATCATTATGAACATATTTTTCAGTGTGATTTTTAGTGAAAATCAATTTCCTCAGTTTTGAGTGTTCAAAGTATTGCTACAAAATTCTTAGATCTTCAAATTCAATTGAGTTCAGATATTGATAACGAGGGTTTTGATATTGATTGAAGGTGGCATGTAATTAATACTAATCGTTCTTGGAGATCTTGTTAAGTTTTTAGGCTGTTAGCAAGATTGAGGGATTGTTAATGGTGGTGAAAAATTCCATTGAAAAGAAGTAGGTTCTCCTCTCCATAATTGCCTTAGTAGTGACTGTGTGGAAGGATACAGATAAGGCGGTGTTCTTCTCTGATCTTTGAACAATTTTACCACTCAAGGAATTAGTAGGATCAAATGGTTGAGTGCTACACACGAAGGCTTAGAGCATAATTGGTGTTATTGGAAGATTCAAGAAACGTATACGAGTAAAGATTACGTAGAAGAGTATGGCAAGTGTGTTGTATACAAGTAAAGATCCAAATTAGGAGATTCATTTTCTCTGTTGTGTTATAGATTGGTGATTGTACGAACTCTTGGAAATATTTTTCAAATAATAAGGAACTATGCAGGTTCCAATGGGAAACCATTGAAGAGTGAGCATAGGAAAAGCAAAGACAAACACCGAAGCACTGTAAATCTCGGTGTCATCTCTCTCTATCTTACTCTTAGATTTTAAATTCCTAGTTATTGCATGCTTAGTTTTTTCAATTCTGTCGTATTATATCATTTGTTCTTCATAGTGATTTATTACGTAAGCATTAGGTTTTATTAGAATTGGATAACTTGTTAAGCATGATTCTTGATTAATAATCTTGAAACGAATTAGATTTGGAACTCCATAAATTGAATCATTGTGTGTAGACTTCTTGTGATTAAACAAATTGAATCAATTCATACCAAGCGTTTCATCATTATAATCTTTGATAATTATGAAATAATCTGTGTTAGCTTGATCAATATTCATTTGTATAATTTTAATTTTCGCATCAAACCTTCCGCTCGCAAGTCATTTTTAAAAACATTATGATTTTGGAAAACAGAGGTTGATTTTTAATTTGGGTATATTCACCCCCTCTAGACTATTTTTCTACTTCCATATTCACACCCAACACTGCTTATCACACATTCATTTGAAGGTTCAAAGTCCAAAATTGCTTCACACTACCTCACATAAAATCGTATGAACAAGATTTTGTTCTGCATCTGACCTTATGTTTTGATTATAACATTACATAGATTCATAATTAATAGTTTTGTACCCTTATGGTTTTGTTAAGTATGCAGATACTAGATATAAGTTCTAACACTGAAGAAGTGACGTGTGGCGTTATCAGACTCTAAACCTATTGTACTCTGACTCTGAGATGTGTGTTCTACAAAGATAATGAAGCTATGGATTACTCTGATCAGTTCTTCTAAATATCGTTCATCCAAGGCTTCAGATTATGACTCTAACAAGATAAGTGTCTGACGTTGTCAAGCTCCGAAGTCTTGCACTCAACAATTCTGAAGACCAAGTTCTGAAGATTCTAAAGACAAGATTCTGAAGACTATGAAAACAAGGTTCTGAAGACTCTCTCATACAAACTCTAATTCTTCTTCTATGCATGCTTCATCAACTCTCTATCTGAAACCTATGTATAATTGAAAATAAGGTCAAAAAGTTTTACGTGAGAAAATAGTACACAGTACAAGATCAATATTCTTTTCATTACACTGATTTCATGGGAAAAAATATTGTACTATTGTACCATTGTGTCCCCCATTTTCATAGACCATGATGTAAGGATACAACTACATTTGTGAATTCTATTTCTTCCCTCTAACAGATCTTTTCATTGCCTATATAAATGAGTCTTGGAAGAAAGGAAAAGAGATATATACAATAATTGGCAAAGAGCTATCACATAAATATTGCAGTATTGTAAAAATTTTGAGAGAAAGATAAACAAACACAAAAGGAACTTTTGTTCATACACTTTCGTTGAAAATATTGTTGTGTGTAAATCTTTGTAATTCATTTATGTAATCTTCTTTCTTAGAAACATCTTGTAACACACTTTGTATCTCAACTTTTGAGTTGTATTTCCTTGAGAGACTAGGGTATAGTCAAAATTTCTCAAGAAGACATTGACGGTTAGTTTATGTGATTGTAATCATGGTTGTGTATGGTGGATTAAGTCCTTGTAATAAGGTAAAATCACCTTAGCGGGTAGACTAGAGGTAGCTTAGTTAACAACGAACCAGGATAAAAATAATTGTGTTCATTATTTTTGTTCTAAGTTTTCTCCTTGTTGTTTTGAGTAGCAAAAGATTTTCATTCTTGAAACCCAATTCAAACCCCCCTTTCTTGTATTTATGTTACCTTCAAAACCCAATCTTACATGGCACCTCACTGAAACCCCATCTTCCTTTGCAACACTTCAGGCATCATACCTCATGCAACAATCATGACACTTCATGCATATAAAACAAACTCCATTCAATTATCATACATAGAAAGACGTGTGACGCTCATCCTCAGTTCCAAAAGATCGTCTGTCATTGACACTATACTTTTTAAATCCAAAAATATCAACATCGTTTGGCACCCCCAAAGACCAGTACTTTTCTAGCAAAGCACAAAATCCTTGTCTACTTTAGAATCCGATACTCACTTGGAACTCGTTCCATTTTAAATCCAGTTTCGTATGGTAATGAATTAAAGTCCAGTTCTCGTCTAGAAGTCAAGTCCAGTTCTCATCTAGTAATCCATTAAAGTCTAGTACCCGTATGGAGGTCTCCAGTTTAAAATCCAGTTCCTGTCTAGTAGCCAATTGTCAAATCCAGTTCACGTCTGGAGGTTTAGTTTTCAAATCTAGTTCCCATCCAGTAGAAAATTATCAAATCCAGTACCCGTATGGAAATTGAATCTTATTCGTCCTAACGACCAATACTCATTTGGCAATCAAATCATTTCCATTTCAAATTCTAGTAATTGTTTGGTGATCTAATCATACCAATTTTTTAGTCCAATACTCGTCTGAAAATCTAATCACCTTTCAAAGTCCAACTTCGATCACCGCGTACATCTCAAAAGCTTAACCTCGCTTGCCGCTTTTCAAAAGAAAATAACCCTTGCTTGACACAATCACCTTGAAGCACAAACTCCATTGGCGCATGTCCATTACATGCATCGACCATGCATTTGATTTTATGCATCATTTCGTGCATACCACATGGCACGCGTTAACAAATGCATCTGCACAAAGCATGCATACATAATGATAAGCAAGGATTATGTGACTGCTCGTAGAAACCTAGATTAATCCTCAACTATATCGGTTTAATTATCCAAAGTATAGTTCTTATCTCAATAGGAATGCTTATTGGTTCCGATAGTAAGTAACCTCCCCCACAAAGTCTCATTCAAAAGTTTTCCCTAGCAAGCGTTCTCCCTAGTGAGTCCTTTTCTAGAATCTTTCCTAGTGGATGAGTTCACAAGAATGAAATGGGTAGCACTCATCAAGTTTAAGCATAAGGTGTTTGCTGAGTTTCATAAGTTCAAGGTGAAAGCTAAAAGACAGAGCGGTCAGAAGCTGGAAGTTCTCAAAATTAATGGTGGAGGTGAGTAAAACTCATCAGAGTTCAAAAGGTTATGTGAAGAGAATGGAGTTGAACATGCGGTGACTGCTCTATATACTCCACAACACGATGGTCTTGTTGATAGAAGAAATAGGAGTTTGCTTGATATTTCAAGGAGTATGCGGAAGAAGAAGAAGCTCCCTCACACCTTGTGGGGAGAAGTTGTTGCCACTACAACATATGTGCTCAATAGGTGTTCAACCAAGAAGCTGAAGAAAATTGTTCCTTTTGTAAAGTGGAATGGTGATAAGAAATGTGTGATTCATTTAAGAGTATTTGGTTCCGTTTGTTATAAACATGTTACAAGTTCTACTAGAAAGAAGCTGAATGATAAAAGAAAATTGATGTTATTGATTGGGTACCATAGTACCTGTGCTTATAAGCTATAATGTCCAGTCACTAACAAGTTGGAAAGAAACAAAGATGTCATTGTGAAGGAAACAAAAGCTTGGGATTAGAACAAGTCTCGGTCCAACTCTGGTGCAGTGTTAACATCTGAGTTAACTTTTGAAGATATTTTAGACTCTGGAGGAGAATCTGCCTCTGATGGAGATTCTGCCTCTGAAGATGAGTCAGAGTCTGAAGGTGACTCTTATGCTGATATTGAGTATGAAGGAGAGTCTGAATCTGAAAGGTGACTCTGATGCTGAAGTTGAGTCTGAATCAAATGGTGAATATGATGATGATCCAGATTTTGATGATGATCCAGACTCTAATGGTAATCATGCCTCTAAAGGTGGTCTAGCCTCTGAAGGTAGTGCATTATCTGATACTGTTCTAGCATCTAAAGAAGAATCTAAACAAGTTCAGAGGCCACAAAGAATCATACAAATACCAAGAAGATTTGTAGAGTTTGACATGTTGCAAGATATTGAGATAAACTCTGAAGAGAAAGTCATTCAGTGTGCTATGTTAGTAGACTCTGAACCAGTTAATACTGAAAAAGCTCTCAAGAAGAATGTGTGGCTGAAGTCCATGAAAGAAGAACTTTAGGATATAGAAAGAAACAAGATTTAGGAGTTGATTGAGCTTCTAAAGAATAAGAAATCCATCAGCGTGAGATGGGTTTACAAGTTGAAACTGAAGTAAGATGGATCAATTGGAAAACACAAAGAAAGGTTAGTAGCAAGAGAATTTATATAGAAATATGGATTAGATTACATTGAGGTGTTTGCGCATGTAGCTAAGCATGAAACAATCAGATTGGTGATTGCTATAGCTGCTAATAGAAATTGACCTCTGTTGCATTTAGATGTGAAATCTGATTTATGAATGGTCCTTTACAAGAGAATTTTATGTGTCACAACCTCTTAGATTTATGAAAAATAACCAGGAAGGGATGGTGTACTAGTTGCATCAAGCCTTGTATGGACTGAAACAAGCTTCTAGAGCTTGGAATCTGACAATTGATTCATTTTTCTAGCTTCAAGGATTCATTAAATGTGAGATGGAGTATGGTGTCTATGTTTAGCATAAATTTTATAGCAATATGATTTTGGTGTGTCTCTATGTTGATGACATATTGCTAACAGGGAGTTGTTCATATGAGATAGTCAAGTTCAAAAAGGTGTTGATGAATGAGTTTGAGATGATTGATATAGGAAATATGGTATATTTTTTAGGGATGGAGATTTTGTACTCTGATAAAGGTATAATTTTTCATCAGGTAAAGTATGAACTTGAGCTTCTGAAGATATTTGAGCTAATGAATTGCAAGTCTGCAATTACACCTGCTGAAACAAATCACAATCTAGGTTCTATTGAGGGTAGTGATGTAGATGTTAAAATTTTTAAATAGCTGGTCGGCTCATTGAGATATCTCTGTAACACTAGATCTGACATATGATATGCAGTTGGAATGGTGAGTAGGTTTATGGACAAACCAAAGTGGTCACATTACCAAATTGCTATCAGGATACTGAGGTATATTAAGGGGACTCTGAGGTATAAATTTTTGTTCCCTTATAGTGTTAAATCTGATTCAGAGCTGATACGCTATTTAGACTCTGATTGGTGTGGAGACAGAGTTGACAGAAGAAGTACTTTTGGATATTTCTTCAAGTATCTTGGAGGTCTTATTTCTTGGTGCTCCAAGAATCAACCAGTGGTTACATTATCAACCTGTAAAGCCGAGTATATTGCACGTGCTTTGTCTGCGTGTCAAGTTGAGATAAGAATTCATTGTAATAGATTTTTTCTAATATAACCATTTTTAGTTAATAGAGAAAGTTAGTTATAGATTCTCTTTTCTCTTACATCATCATCATCTTCTTAAAGTTTTCAATTCTTATGCTCCAACGGTAACTACCATATCTCCTTGGAATTAGTTAATCTTTAAAATAAAATATTTTATATAACATACTTCTAAGTTTGGGGATGCTCTGAAATATCAACATTTTAAGTTTGGGGCGATGGTCTTAAAAATAATTTTCATAAATTAGACAGTTTGAGAAAAATAGGTACATATGAAAGAAAAAAGAAAAAAATTGCAAAAGAAAGATCTAAAAAGCAAAAATGAATGCGTACTAATATAATAAAAAGTTTAAAATAGTTTAGGACCAATCCCTTAAAGAATTGATTATGGAAAAAAGAAATGTATAATTTAAATAATGGATGAATGATGGAATATAGTGCCTTACTCCAAGAACCAGCCTATTTTGCCCAAATTTATCTCACATTAACCCAAGTCAAATTATGACCTTTAAAAACTCAAAAGTGTATGCAATAATGATTTGATATACTGTTTGAAATTCTTAAACCCTGCGATAAAATGATCTTTATTTCTTGATTGAGTGAACATTATTCATTTGAGTAAATTAGTGAGAAAAGAGTAAAAGTTGAATAGATCTGAGAAAGAGTAAATTTTTTTGATTTACCCATGCTAAGGTATGAGAATGGAAGCAGGTTTTAAGTATGAACATGGAATTGCTTTGGTAATTAGCACCAACTTAGAAATTATCATCGAAAGAGTTAAATTCTCATGCTTTCATATATCTCTTTTTTCAATAATTTTCCTTGAGGTTAAGGAAATGTTCAAATTTCAGGTTGTGATGATAGTCCGTCATATGATGTTTTTGTTAGTGCGTGAAGAACTTTTAGTGAGGAGGGAGAGAGAGAGAGAGAGAGAGAGAGAGAGAGAGAGAGAGAGAGAATGAAGAATAAGGATTATTATTATTATTGAATGTGATTGTACAAACTGAATTATAAAATATGTCTATTTATATACAACTAACTTGTATACTAAATAACAAACCCATAACCCTAATTAAATTTGGGCTTGGGCTACACAACTTAGATTATATCACATCATATCCCCCTATAATCAATGTTGTTGAACATACGCTAATCATAGTCGATCTGAACTATCCCTAATTTCTTTCTCAAATTCAGGAATCTGTCGATCTTTAATCCTTTGGTGAAAATGTCGATCAATTTTGCTTCACTTATGTAATGGCTTACTTCAAGTACACCTTTATTTACCTTCTCCCTTAAGAAGTGAAATCTAGCTTCGATGTGCTTACTCCTTGCATGAAAAAATGGATTCTTTGCAAGATTAACGAATGAATTGTTGTTGATCTGCAACACCAGTGGTTTCTTCACTTTGACCTCCATCTCTTCCAACACAGATCTTATCTAGATTGCTTGACACGCAGTATAAGACCCTGCTATATATTTATCCTCACCTGATGATAATGCCACCACATATTTCTTTCTCGAGCACCATGATATTAGGGCACTAAATACTTGAAAGAAATAACTAGTTGTGCTTCTTCGATCTTCTTTATCTCCACACCAACCAGCATTTGAATATTAAGTAACCATAGCTTCTTTGCCTTCAGAGTCTTGTCGAAATAGAATTCCATAGTTTATCTATCCTTTTTAGTATCTCAGGATTCTTCTTGCAGCCTTCATGTGTGACACCCTTGGTTCACTCATGTATTTGCTCATTAATCCAAATGAGAAACCTATATAAGGTCGATTGTTACACACATATCTCAGAGATCAAACAATTTGTTTGAACAAAATTACATCGACTTTGCCTTCCTCTCCATGACTCTCCAAATTCAAATTTGGTTCGACAGGTAAAGATGCAGGAGTCAAAATATCCATCCTGAATCTCTTGATTATCTCTTTAAAATACTTTCTTTGATGTAGCACCATACCTTACTTCGACATTTGAAATTCCATGCTTAGGAAATAAGACAATTTTTCCAGATCTGACACTTCAAATTCCCTCATCACCAGCTCTTTGAACTTCAACAAGTTCTCCAAGCTATTTCTAGTCATTGGCATATAAGCAGATGATTGTTATATA
Organism: Lathyrus tuberosus; assembly: GCA_022829125.1. NCBI lineage: Eukaryota > Viridiplantae > Streptophyta > Magnoliopsida > Fabales > Fabaceae > Lathyrus > Lathyrus tuberosus. The sequence goes on along the minus strand of JALAZF010000301.1, from coordinate 4,236,940 downwards.
TTATTCCATAACCTGAACATAGACACCATACTGTAGCGAGCGATTTTGGACGTGGTTCTTAAGCACTACCGCTCTGGGTTACTACAGGTCGATTCATTTTTTGTCCTATTGAAGCTGATGAAGGAAGGGAAATGGATGTCTCCAACTTACCCTGCTTTGCAAACTGAGGTCAAACAGTCAAAACTGTTGGTTTACAAATGCAATAAATGTGGGGGGCCTCTCTTAGGTTATTTTCGTTGAATTTAGACTTTTGGTAGGGAATACGGACTCGGATATTTTGGTGGATATGTGAGGATTTGTGACCTGAGGTTTTTTGATGTGGTGTGCTCGCTAAGATTTTTCTTTCAATCTTATGCCTACGTATTCCCGTTTACCGAAACAGGGAAATCAGAGCGATCGTAGTTCCTCCTATTCTATGGGAGGAAATGGTGTTTTGGTGTCTTGTTTAAAGCCCATGACATGAAGCTAAAGGTGGTTTATATCTTGTTCAAAGCCCAAGATGTGAAGCTGAAGGGTCTATTTGTATCTTGTTCGAAGCCCAAGATGTGAAGCTGAAAAGGTGTTGTCTTTAGAGAGAATTTGTCATCTCTAAATGGGGTCTGTTTGTTACAACTGTTGGGTGACTGACTATAAAGGAGGATTACTTTAACCGGGAGATGTGAATCCTAGCAATGCCATAATTTCCTTTATAGGGGTTTTAACCTGGAGGAGAAGACTTTAACTCAGTGTAGAGCAATGCTATCTTTATTTAGGAATTTCTCATGCTAAAAGAAGGACAGTGGCATGGATGTAAATAATCCAGAGGCTTGTCGCATACAGCAATTAGATGAAAGGAGTTGTTGGTGTTTATATCCTGTGAATGAGGCACAGTTTTGATGCTAAAAGGTTGATTGACTCAACCGGGGTTTTTCTTATACAAAGCCTAAGAGGAGGCAATTGGCCCAACAAGAGGGTGTTTTTTGTATGTGTCTTGTACGAAGCCCAAGACGGAGGATAAAAGGGTTTGACTCAACAAGAGAGTCTTTTATACTCACCAAGAGAGTGATTTTGTGTCTCGTACGAAGCCCGAGATGGAGGTTAAAAGGTTTGACTCAACAAGAGAGTCTTTTTGTATCTCGTACGAAGCCCGAGATGGAGGCTAAAAGGTTATTGACTCAACAAGAGAGTCTTTTATACTCAACAAGAGAGTGTTTTTGTATCTCGTACGAAGCCCGAGATGGAGGCTAAAAGGTTTGACTCAACAAGAGAGTCTTTTTGTATCTCGTACGAAGCCCGAGATAGAGGCTAAAAGGGGTTGCTGTTTCAGTTGAGTGACAGGTCCAGTAGGTTGGTTAAAAGAGAAAATCAGTTCTTATAAAGAGACTGATTAAAGGTAAGGCTATGCTTTGGGATTGATCAGAGGATCAGGGTTATTTCCTGTTCTTTAAGGAAATGGGGAATCCAGAGGGTATTGGAGACTGTCCGAGTCTACTGGTGTTTTTCCTTACTTGAGAATGCCTTCGAGACTCAAGGAGATTAGACTGTCCAAGTCTAGAGTTTTATCTTTTGCACTATGCTTAAAGAAATAGTAGTAGTATGTTCACGGTAGAAAGATCTAGACTCTTTGAAAGATTGTTCTATTAAGATGACTAATTTCTGTTCCTATACCTCTAGGAGATCGTCGGGACAATTTGTACGAAGCCCAAGAGGAGGCTGGAAACTTTTAAGAAGCCGAGGGACAATTTGTACGAAGCCCAAGAGGAGGCTCTCTTCCCGAAGGAAGAATCCTTATACGAAGCCTAAGAGGAGGCTGTGAATACTTCTAAGAAGCTGTAGGGTCCTTGTACAATGCCCAAGAGGAGGCGGGGATGCTTTTAGGAAGCCTATGGGTCCCCAAACCCCGAGAAATTCAAGACAGGCTATTCACAGAGAATAGATCAAGCCAAGAAAGTCCGAGAATTTGGAAGAAACTCAAGAGATGCCATTCACGGAGAAAAGTTCATCCCTTGGGAGTAGAGTTTCTTTGACAATGTCTAAGGGTGACAGTCTGTGAAAGGGTTCACCGAGAATGCTGCCATTCACGTCTCCATATTGTTTAACCCCAAGAGGAGGGAATACTGTATCTGGTAATCCTATGGGGATCTAGTATTGTCTATTTAAGAGTAAACAACGAGGCTTAGTGCTAGACGTAGTTGCCGGGGAAACTCTAAATATCTATACTAGTATTACACAGTTGATATGAGTTTATGAAAGAAGACTTACAGTGAAACAGCCCCACAATACAGTTATATGTATATGAAAGCGGATAAAGAAAGCATATAACCACTTACTCGGTTGTAGAGCTTCCATGCTGTTTGGTTAGTTGTTCAACAAAGAAAGATTGAAAAACAACAGTATATTTCAAAATCAAAGGAGAAAGTATTTTGAAAAGATGTTGGGGCTTACTGCTCAAGGAGAGGCCCAAGGTTTATCAGTGATCGCACTGTCGTTTTGTACAGAGGGACTTATACACGTGACTGAGGCCCAAGAAAGGTTTTCTATACAAGGGGATGGGTCTTACACTCTCTCAAGAGGCCCAAGTGTTTAAAGAAAAAGAACGGGGCTTACAACACGAGGGTAGGCCCATATGATTTGTTTTTTTTATTGGCGATCGGGCCGAGATTTTTGACAACGCGGTGGGTCTTATACAATGTATTGAGGCCCAAAAATGGTTTGGTTTTCAAAGGGGTTGGGTCTTACACACGAATAGAGGCCCAAAAGATTTTGAATGGGTCTTATAGCTCGAGGAGAGGCCCAAGGTTTGTTTTTCAACGAACGATGATCGCGTCGAACTTTTTGAAATACAACGGGACTTATACAATAAGTGAGGCCCAAAAATAGGTTTGTATTTACAAAGGATTGGGTCTTACACTCTATTAGAGGCCCAAAGTGTTTTTAAAAGGTTTGATGAGGGTTGAATTAATCAAAACCCTAATTTGTTTCCAAAATGTATTTTAATTGAATAAAAAATTTAATTAAAATGATCAAAATTGTTTAACAAGTGGAAAACAAATTGTGATCTTGGATTAATGTTTCAAAAATCATGTTTTGACCTACAAAATGATTAGAAGTCATTAAAATTTGCAAAATCAAGAAGGAATAAATATTTTAAATGTCAAAAACAATTAAAATATTAATTTTTTGCAAAAATATCAATTATATGAAATAAATAATATTTTTGGGATTTTTTGGTAAAATAAAATATTTTAACATTTTTGTGAATTATTAAAAAAAGAATCAACTCAAAATCATTAAAACTCAGAGAGAAATTAATTTTTGAATCAATTAAATAAAATCACAAAATTTAAATATTTGAATTTTCAAAAAAGGCGCCAAGAACACCCAAGAACACACGCGTGTTCTGAGTTTTGCCCAGATTTGCATTTTCTCTCGAATCTCACTGATTATATCATGCAATCCACATATCAATATGCTCGTTTCAACCTCACGATCATGTCTATGGTCTTTAATTTCATTTATTTTTAACATGGAATAAGAAATCAAGACAAAACCTCAAGAACCCTAAAAATTGCATGAAGGCTGAGAATTTTGATTCACGATTCAAACAAAGCAATTAATTGAGGGGAAACATTCTATGCATGATTATGAACATTTGGCAAAAGTATTGTGCGAGGAAATGTGCATAGATTAAGAGATGACCAAGTGTAGGCTTACTTGAAGGTCGTGACAGTAAGTGCAATGTGATTTTTGAGTTGGAGGTGTTACAGATGAGTTGTGATGATCTGAACAGCTTCCCTACACCCTATGGAGTGTGTTTGAATGCTTGGACTTGACTGGAAATGGCTGGATCACTTTATGGCATCTCAACTGCAACTTGGTTAAAACCTTGAGCAACTGGATGGTGATTCTGAGAAATCAGTGTTTCAGATGTTGTTTAAGTGTTTGGATCACTTCTATATGATGTTTATGAGGTGTGTGTGTGTGATTGGTTTGATTGGAATTGCTCTCAAACTCAAAACCCGATGGTGACTTGCCTTTGAAGGCAAAATTGGAAGTGAGAAGGTGATTTTGAGGAAAGCATTTGTTTGATGGCTTTGGTGTACTCAAACTGATCACAAATGAGCTCTATTTATAGTAGAGCAAGTTTGTTTTGCAAGCAATAGTGAATGGCAACTGCAGCAGGGGTTTGGCCAATGGTTACACTTTGGAATCCAATTCTCCTCTAGCCATTGACTAGAGGTTAGGGCACAGGGTTGTGGTTCCCTTGGTCTTGGATAAGTCTTGACTAAATTCAGTTGCAAATGGCTCAGTCCATGCCACCTTGATGTTTCCATTGAATGCTCCAATCCAAAATTGGAGTCTTGTCCCTCTTTTAGGCAATTCTAGGTTTGGCATGCTACTTCTTGTTCCAAGGACTTTGGAGGCTTGGCTCAGTGTTTGTCCCCTTTAGATTTGATCCTCAGATATGTCCAAAGTGATGACAAGGCTTGGAATTATCTGATTTTTCCAAATCGAGCAAAAATGCAAAATTCTGCCTAGCCTTGGCAGTTTTCAGCAAGGCATATTGCCATTGTTATATCTCTTGGCCCAAGTGGGATTTGGTGATGTTCTTGGCCATTTAGGAAAGCCCTCATATGATACAACAACTATCTGATCACATTTGGTTTTGATACTTTTTGGATCCATGTGAAAAATCCCCCTACATTTGGAAAAAAGTGAAGGCAGATTCTGACTTAGTGAAAATTTCACTAAGTGTTGGAAAAAAGTGACATTTTCACTTTTTGTGATTTTGATCATTCCATAACTCAAAATCCATGAGGAATTTGGAGGGAGGTCAGTTTTAAGTTTTTGTAGAGGGTAATGAGATCTAAAAATCAAGCTTTGGATGGGGAAAATGGCTTTGTGGTTTAGGAGTTATGATCCTCCAAAGTTGGTATGCATCCCCTGAGGTCAAATTGACTTGATGCTTGGGCCCATGAGGTTCCATGGAGTATTTTAGGATATGCTTTGAAGCATTGGCTCATGCCCAGAGGAAAATTTTCATCTGGAGGCCCTGGTCGACCAAACCCTAATTTGGTGACACTGGCGATCTTGAGGCTTGATCCACCTGGAAGGCATCAGCCTTGTGCTTAATCCTTAAAATGGGAGTCCTCTTGATCCCTTGTGGATATTTGAGAGGCTAGAAAAGTTGAAGATCGTGTCATTTCTTGATTGATCCTTTGTCTAAAAGCTCTGAGAGGGCTGGAAACCCTAAATTTGATTGTAGTGGATGCTCACCCATCTTTGGGGAGACTGATGAGGTATAATGGTTCCTCCATATTGTGATGATGATTTTCACAATGATGGGAAATATTAGTAGTCAAAATTTGGGGTATGACAGATGCCCCTATTTAATCTTCTTGGACCCGAAGGTGTGAATGGCGAAGGTATTCGGGCATTCGGGGTGCAAGAGGATTAAATATCGGAATACCCGAAATTTTGATGGTGGTTAAGAATGGCATCTTGCACATCCTTCTTCTTTTTCTAAGCAATGATGCTTAGAAAAGGTAAAAAACTTCCCCTCGATCCTGGTTTCCTACCAAGGAACTGGTCTTAGTTTCTGAAATAAACTTCCCCTCGATCCTGGTTTCCTACCAAAGAACTGGTCTAAGTTTCTTTTGTCAATAAACTTTCTTGACAAGGGACGCTATACGTAGCGGTTTTCCTCAAACTTCTCGCCGAATTTTCCTGGGGAGATTCCATTTGATAGAAAAATTTTGAGGTCAGACTCGCTGGGGAACCCATTCGTCTGAGCTGCAGAGGTGTACAAACTTCTCCGTTGGAGACGCCATTTGCCGACTCTACTGGGGAAAACGAGTCTCTTGAGAGACTGCTTTCACGCTTGGGGATATTACATCATACTTTTCTCGGGATCTTCCCGGAGAAACGCCATATGATGTGATCCAATTTTGAGGTGCTGATGACCTTTTCATCAGTGGTTTTTTTGGAGAAAAACTGTTGTATTGCTGAATCTCTGCTTAAGAGGCTTCCTCTGGGGATTTTCCTTAATCCAGGAAAGCAAAAATATCATCTTCAATGGCGAAGAGGGACATCGGTTGAAGGTTCTCTGGTCTTTCATAGGTTTAAGTTATCAGAGTGGTCGAGGGCCAACTCTAATCCAGAAATAAACTAGAGGAGAGAGATTGTTCAGACGCAATATTTCCTGATGAGGAAAGAACTGACAACTCGATTGAGAGGACTATTATCATTAGGGAATAAGACCGACGGGAGTGATAGTGATGCAATATGTGTGTGAATGCAAATCAATAATGCATGATGTATGTATGTATATGTTGACAAAACTGACGCGACATACAGACTAATGAACATGACTGGATACTCGGCCATCACGGGGCGAAGAAGTACCGCTGGTTCAAGATAGCAATTCCGCCTTGCTTAGGAGAAACGTTCCCTGTTGGGAGCGACGCTGGTCGGGCTTAGGAGATGGGAACTCGGCCGAAGAGGTCAGATGAAACAATGGTCTCTGACACAGCTGATCCTTCATTCAGGCATACTGGTTTAGAAGGAGTACTTTGATTCAGCACTTTGAGGCTCGAACACCTTTGGAGAAGCGATCGATGTTCTTTCGATGTTCAACCGTCAAAAGAAATTGCCGTCTTTATTTTTTTTAAAAGCAGAACAGTTTTAACAAGTAAATTCATTTTTGTTTCGTTTCAAGAATCGTTGATCATGTTAAAAACATCATTCTGTAAAGCTAAAACAAATATGAATTGCAAATAAAAGCACAAGGGCTCAAATTTTATTGACAGGATGGAAATCAGCCAAACGCGTGATTCCATAGAGTATTTACAAAGTTAGAAAATGGTAATTTACAGGGAAAAGGGGCTACGTTGAAACATAACGACCACTATCCTTCTACCAACTTTGAGTTCTGGGCATCCGGAGCTTCTGTCGGAGATGACCTTAACTGGAGCTTTCCTGATGGATGATGTAACTGCTGCTGAGGGACTTGCCCCTTTGTCGAAAGTAGTTACTTGCCATTATCCCTAATTTTTGCCTGGAATGTACTTTGAGATTTCCAATCCACCGGGATGATTTTTGATCATGTCTCTAATTTTTGCCTGGATCGCCCTTTCGGGTTTTCAATCCACCAAGGAGTTTTTTTTTAGTTTAGGCGAAGTATTTCTTGACTACGTCAACATTTGTGGGGTAGGCAAATTCCTCTCCGTCCATGGTTGCAAGTCTTAAGGACCGCCTGAGAAAGCTTTCTTGACCACCTAGGGGCCATCATAATTCGGAGTCCATTTGCCCCGAGAATCAGTGAGAAATGATTGTATCTTCTTGAGCACAAGCTCTCCTTTCCTGAAGATGCGAGGTCGAACCTTTTTGTCAAACACCCTCTTCATTCTTTGTTGATACAACTGACCATGGCATAGTGCCGTGATTCGTTTCTCTTCGATCAGGTTGAGTTTGTCGTGTCGACTTTGACACCATTCAGTTTCTGTAAGCTTAGCTTCCATCAATACCCGGATTGATGGGATCTCTACTTCTATGGGAAGCACTGCTTCCATGCCATATACTAGAGAGAAAGGGGTTGCCCCTGTTGAAGTGCGGATAGATGTGCGATAACCGTGAAGAGCAAAGGGTAGCATATCGTGCCAGTCTTTGTAGGTTACAACCATCTTTTGAACAATCTTCTTGATGTTCTTGTTAGCCGCTTCTACCGCGCCGTTCATCTTAGGTCGGTAGGGAGATGAGTTATGGTGTTCGATCTTGAACTCTACGCACAACTCTTTCATCATCTTATTGTTCAAGTTAGATCCATTATCAGTAATGATCTGGCTCGGAACACCATAACGGCAGATGATATTGTTTTTGATAAATCGGACCACCACTTGTCGGGTTACATTAGCGTACGACGCTGCTTCGACCCACTTAGTGAAGTAATCAATGGCCACAGGGATGAACCGATGTCTGTTTGTAGCTTTGGGCTCAATCAAGCCAATCATGTCGATTCCCCATATGGAAAAAGGCCATGGGGAAGAAAGAGCTTTGAGATGCGTTGGCGGTACATGAATTTTGTCGGAGTATATCTGACACTTGTGACACTTCCTCATGTACTTGTAGCAGTCAGATTCCATTGTCAACCAATAGTACCCTGCTCTTAGAATTTTTCTCGCCATTATATGTCTGTTGGCATGAGTGCCAAAGGACCCTTCGTGAATTTCTTTTATTAGCATGTCTGCTTCTGGTCTGTCTACACATCGGAGCAAGACCATGTCAAAATTTCTCTTATAGAGTGTATCCCTGCTCAGGAAGAAGCTGCCTGCCAACCTTCTGTGGGTTTTTCTATCCTTTCTGGATGCCCTAAGTGGGTACTCTTGTTTCTGAAGGAAGCATTTGATATCGTGATACCAAGGTTTGTCGTCTATGACTGCTTCAATCGTGAAGATGTAAGCAGGCCGTTCAAGGCGCATTATGTCGATCTTAGGTATGTCATTCCATTGACCGACACTAATCATGGAAGAGAGAGTGGCTAATGCATCAGCCATGTGATTCTCATCACGGGGGATGTGATGAAACTCAACTCTGTTGAAGAAGGGTAGCAACCTTCTCGCGTAGTCTTTGTAAGAAATCAATCCTGATTGGTATGTGTTCCAATCTCCTTTAATCTGATTGATAACCAAGGCTGAGTCGCTATATACGTCCAAGTTTTTGATCCTCAAATCAATCGCTTCCTCGAGACCCATAATACAAGCTTCGTATTCGGCCTCGTTGTTTGTGCACTTGAACGTAAGTCTGGCGGTGAAAGGAATGTGGGTACCCTGAGGGGTGACAATGATTGCCCCAATTCCGTTTCCGTAATGATTGATAGCTCTGTCAAAGATAATCCCCCATTGGGAACCTGGTTCTGGCCCTTCACTGGGTAGAGGTTTATCGCAATCTTTCATTTTCAAATACATGACATCTTCATCTGGGAAGTCAAACCCGATTGATTCTTGATCGTCAATCGGTGATGAGCCAAATGATCGGCTAAAATACTCCCCTTAATGGCTTTTTGAGCAAGGTACTCTATGTCATATTCTGATAGCAACATCTGCCAACGGGCAATCCTTCCCGTGAGAGCAGGCTTTTCAAAGACATACTTGATTGGATCCATCTCAGAGATCAACCAAGTAATGTGACGAATCATGTACTGGCGAAGACGTTTGGCTGCCCAAGCCAAAGCGCAGCAAGTTTTCTCAAGCATAGTATACCGAGTTTCACACTCAGTGAATTTCTTGCTCAAATAGTAGATGGCAGACTCTTTTCTTTTCGTTTCGTCTTGTTGACCAAGCACACAGCCCATGGAGTCTTCCAAGACTGTTAAGTAGATGATCAGTGGTCTTCCTTCCACTGGAGGTGATAGAATCGACGGGTTCGACAGGTATTCCTTGATACTGTCGAAGGCGGTTTGGCAGTCTTCTGTCTAAACACAGTCCCGATTCTTTTTGAGTAATTTGAAAATCGGCGCGCATGTCGCGGTCATGAGGAATATGAATCTGGAGATGTAGTTCAAACATCCTAGGAATCCTCTGACTTGTTTTTTAGTTTTCGGAGAAGGCATTTCTTGGATGGCCTTGAGCTTGTCAGGATCAACCTCAATTCCTTTTTGGCTGACAATGAACCCTAAGAGTTTTCCCGAACGGACACCGAAGGTGCACTTGTTGGGATTCAAGCGGAGTTTGTACTTTCTCAACCGCTCAAATAGTTTTGACAGGTGGGTCACATGCTCCTCCTCTATTTTAGATTTGGCAATCATATCATCGACATATACCTCGATTTCCTTGTGTATCATGTCATGAAACAGAGTTGTCATGGCCCTTTGATAGGTTGCCCCGGTGTTCTTCAAACCGAACGACATTACCTTGTAACAAAAGGTACCCCATGGGGTAATGAACAAAGTTTTTCCATGTCTTTCGACGCCATTTTAATCTGATTATAGCCCGAGAATCCATCCATGAAGGAGAATATTTTGAACTTTGATGTACTGTCTACCAGTATGTCAATGTGTGGTAAAGGAAAGTCGTCCTTTGGACTAGCCTTGTTTAGATCTCTGTAATCCACACACATTCTGACTTTTCCGTCCTTTTTGGGAACGGGTACGATGTTGGCTAACCATTGAGGATATTCTGACGTAGCGAGGAAACCCGCGTCAATCTGTTTCTGTACCTCCTCTTTGATTTTGATGGCCATGTCTAGATGAGTTCTTCTCAACCTTTGTTTTACTGGCGGACACTCTGACCTTAACGGCAAATGATGTTCCACGATGCTGGTATCCAACCCTGGCATGTCCTGATATGACCAAGCAAATACATCGGGAAATTCTTTGAGAAGCTTTACCAAACTCTCTTTGGCAGTTGGACTGAGCAATGCCCCAATCCTGATTTCTTTTTTCTCTTTTTTTGAACCCACGTTGATCCTTTCCAACGGCTCTTTGTGAGGTTCAATGGACTTTTCCTCTTGTCGGAGTAATCGGGAGATCTCTTCTGGAATTTCGTCGTCAACTTCTTCTTCAGCCCCAAATACCGGGAACTCAAAGTCGGGATAAGGCATCTGATCGTATGTTTCAACGGGGTTTAAAATAAGCAATCTGCATGACGTGATGATTTGTGTTTAGAAGAGATTGAGGAAATGCAAGAGTGTGTGTAGTGTATTTATTTTACTGCTTGTTTTTATTATTGATTTGTTTTTTAGGATTACCATTTTCTGAAAAAAGCAAAAAGAGAAAACAATAATTAATGCGGAGATTACAGAACGACGTTATTTTATTAATGAACAAGTCAATTCTTGAAACTACAGCCCTATAAAACAAAACTCTGTCGCTTTGGGAAAAGCGAAGAGGGAAATTTACAGAAAGCGAGCCCTATCAAAACATTCGTTTCACCTGGACAGGGTGAAAGGTTAAAAACGACAATTACTTTGACTTATGAACAATCTTCGGAACATCGACAACAACCCATTGGCGGCGAACTCCTCGGTGAATCACAAAGTCTGGCACCTTCCTTGATTTGTCTTCAGAAATAATGCTGATTTCTAGTGGAGCAGGATCATTGGAATCCGTCTCCCAGGCAGAGTTGTCATAGGAGGATTCCTCTATTGCATTTTGCATAGCATTTGTGCTCTCAGGTAGATTTCCCCATCCAGTTGGCTAGATGTCTTCGAGCCTAATACGAGAGCTTTCGGGAGCAGTGTACTTGACCATGTAGTCGTATTTTCCACTTAGTTATCCCAGGGTGTCCCACACTTCTTTGGAACTGGATGAGTCATCCTTCTCGATGACGTTGACCTCTGGAAAAGCATAGTTAATGAATTCTAGTCTGGCAAGCTTTGCCAATTCTTCGTCGTACTGGATAGGTTATACATGACCTGAATGTTGATCCCATGACATGGTGGGGACACAGGTATTGTTTTCAATGATGTTCAGCTGATTTTCATTGTTCGGATGATTTCCTTGCCTCAAGTCTCCTGGATACGGCTGCGACATTGGCAGGCCATCCATCGGGCCATAATAGTTGTGGTCAAAGTTGTCCTTCATCAGAGTGTCCTCCTCTAATGAGTTTGGTGGAGCACGACATCCTTCCGGATCACAATCTCCGTATATCATTTCGACATCTGACCTGGGTATAAATCTCGGACTCAGTGTAGGAAAGCAAAAGGGCGTAGGCACCTCTTCCTGAGATGTATAATCGTCCTTGTTAAGATAGGACTCCCATTCTTCCTCCATATCAGAGGAATCATCTTTATTGATGGTATGCACTTCTTGAGGCACTGGGTGAAGGAAACCTCCACTGTGGAAGAAGTCTTGAATGGGATGAAGACTTTCATTGCTGGTAGTAGCTGTCTGGGTATAGGTTGCAGAAAAACCAAGACCCTTCCTTGTTTTATTGTCAGTAGGAATGACTAGCTGTCCCCATCCTATTGTATTGGCACTCTCAACTGCTTTGATAGCATCTTTGTACGAGGAAATCGAGGTTCCCTCTTCGAATCGATTGTCCTTGCTCACCGACAGTGCTTGGAACTGAGTTCTAATAACCTCCTCGTGTTCTACACCAGTAGATGATGATAAATTACTCATGAGCAAGGCTTGTTCTCCACAGACCGTGATGAGCTGGTTGTTCTGGACGAACTTTAACTTTTGGTGGAGGGTCGAGGTGACCGTCCCAGCCTGATGTATCCAAGGTCTTCCTAATAAACAAATGTAAGTTGCCCGGATGTCCATGACCTGGAAAGTGATTTGGAAAGTGTGAGGACCAATAGTTATGGGAAGGTCGACTTCACCGATAACTGCTTTTCTGGACCCATCAAATGCTTTGACGACGACCTCACTGGTTCTCATCGGGGGTCCTTTGAAGGATAATTACATCAAAGTGGACTTCGGCATAACATTCAGGCTGACCCTGTATCTACCAGTACACTGGCTAAAGCATCGCCCTGGCAGCTGACCGTGATATTGAGCACCATGTTATGACGGTGACCCTCTTCATGTAATTCCTCATCACTAAATCCCAAGTTATTGCAGGAGGTGATGTTAGAGACAATGCTATCGAACTGTCTGATTGTTACATCCTGTTCCACAAAGGCTTGCTCCAAGACTTTTTGTAGAGCCTCTATGTGCGCTTCTGAACTGAGTAAAAGTGACAGCACAGAGATCTTTGAAGGAGTTTGTAACAACTGATCAACAATGTTGTATTCACTCCTTTGGATGAGCTTCAGCATCTCATCATTGTTTTTTGAAAGGTCGGGATTACTGGATTGATCGGCTGGTGGATTGGGAACTTCCGTTTGAGGTTCCTTTTCTTTGTTAGGTTCTCCAACTCCTCGGTTGAAGATTCGACCACTCCGTGTTACTCAACTGATGTCTACAATATTCACGACGGAGGGTAATGTAATTTCCTTTCCATTCTCGACAGTTGTTGAACCGTATTTGTAAGGGATAGCCTTAGTTGATTCATACGGTAATGGTTCCGGTAGATAGATGACTATGGGAGCCTTCTGATTTTTCCGACCATCGTAAGCAATTTCTATCCGTTCCTGGTTGGGAACTCTCGATTCGTCAAGTAGAGGGATGATGGTACAAACATCCCTAGCCTTCTGATGATCAGCGATTACGACAACGTCCTCAATTTGATCAGCGAGGTAGTCCGGCGCCCAGTTGATTGGTACGGAACCCGGATATGGGCGAATCTCTCTACGATCCACCTGACCCTGAAGAGCTGCTCGCACAAGGTAACATCCTTGGTTACTTTCCGAACAGACTCTACATTGTTCATAGTTGTGTGGTGGCACCTGGCCATGTCTGCTTTGAATACAATGTAACCTCACTAGGTCAATTTCCACAGATCGAACGTCCCGACTGAAATTCTGGCATATATATATCAGATGTCCTATCGAGATGTCGTGACACTGATATACAACAACAATGAACATGTTAAAAATAAATGTGTGCACAAAATGTAAAGAACACCAGAAATTGTTAACCCAGTTCGGATCTAACTATCCTACATCTGGGGGCTACCAAGCCAGGGATGAAATCAATATTCGATAGTATCAATTCACTGATAACCACACCCGGTTCAATCAGCTCACTTAATCATTACCCTTCCTATGACTTCTACCTAAGACTCCCCTAGGTATGAGGCCCTCCTCAAATCCCTCTTCAATCACAACCCGTGACTGGTTCCTTACAAGACAAGTAACAATGGTCGAAACACAAATTCTCAATACTTCACAGCTTATGAGAATTAACACTCAGCTACTCAATGCTTAAAAGCTTATGAGCAACCTTACACAACTTACACTACAGTCCTTGTACTGTTATCATAAGATACCAGTTAGGCTCACAAAACACAAGCACACAACCCTAAACATACATCTAAGTTCGACATCTAAAACTAGGTTTACATCAGTCTATTTATAGCTTGTAATCTGGACTGAATTGGGCTTAAAAAATGCAGCAATTAGGCTGCTCACAAATCTGCAAAAATAACTCCAATAAAATAGGTCTTCAATCCAAAGTTTCCTATTATGTCTCCATAATTAGAAACAGCAGCAAATCCGAAAACCAACAAGTAACCCTAATACAAAAATGCTTTGGATGCCACATAGGATAACCAAATATTCACAGAATATTCAGTTACAAATCATTGTAACAGATTCTGCAATAAATCCTGACTTCACAGCACGATGTCCTATGAGCAGTCATGGAACATCTTCATACGACATGTTGAACAAAGAGTAGTGAAACATATCTTTAGACATCTTCATTCAACACCTGCTGCTACATGAGTTTTAGCAAAATAATGCCAACCATAAAACCAAGGAAATAACAATCTCCCCCTTTGGCTTATTTTTGGCTAAAACTCCACACACACTTAAACACCATCAGAATCAGCAGCGAAAAAAACTCAAACACCATCAGTATCAAAAACACAAACCAAACCAGCATAGCAGCACTCCCCTTCAGCTGCAAAACAACACACACAGTACCACAAGACACTCATTATAGTAAGCTGGCAAAACTCCCCCTCAACAGCAGCAACACACCATCCATCTGCAGCACACACACTCTACCTGCAGCACTCCCCCTCAACAACTTACTACTCCCCCTTTTTAGCCACAAATATGACAAAGAGAGGTCATAGACAAATGTAACCAAATCACATAGCAGTATATTGTTCAAAACCAAAAAAAGAATTAAGTTGTCCAAAAAAAAACAAACAAAAACTAGAAAGTAAAGTTGCAGATAGCCTCTAGCTATTCAGCACTGTCCTCTTCAGCCACCTCATCACTTTCACCTGCAGATTCACCTTGTCCATCATCTTCAGTCAGCTCTTGCTCTTTAGCATCATTTCTCTTTTCATTCACACACTGCACTACCAGAACCTCTTTTAGTCTTTTCAGTCTGGCAGCCAGAAAGCACATTGATTGCTATAGATCTTCATGAATGCACACCCCAAGTCTGCTCCTCAGATTTTCGAACTTAACTCCATCCAGAGCCTTGGTAAATATGTCAGCAAGCTGATTTTCTGTGCTCACATGCTCAAGTGTTATGACTTTGTCCTCGACAAGTTCTCTGATAAAGTGATGTCTGATGTCAATGTGCTTTGTCCTGCTATGTTGGATGGATTTTTGGAAATATTAATAGCACTCAGGTTGTCACAAAATAATGTCATGACATCTTGTGAGACATTATACTCTGACAACATGTGCTTCATCCATACTAGTTGTGCACAACTACTACCAGCTGCGATGTACTCAGCTTCAGCAGTAGAGAGGGATACTGAATTCTGCTTCTTGCTAAACCAATAAATAAGATTATTTCCTAGAAAGAAGCATCCACCTGAAGTACTTTTCCTATCATCTGCACTTCCAGCCCAGTCAGCATCACAGTATCCTCTTAAATCAGTCCCAGAATCATGGCTATATAGCATCCCATGGTCACTTCTAATTCGAACAACACCACAATCCTTTTCCCGTTGAATTCTCTGACACAATTCTTTAAACGCTGCAAACACTTCGGACTTTTCTCTGATAAAACTTATCCACGTGAATCTGGAGTAGTCATCTACGACAACATAGGCATACTTCTTCCCACCAAGGCTTTCAACCTGCATAGGTCCCATTAAGTCCATGTGCAGTAGTTCTAGGACTCTAGAAGTTGTGGTAAGATGTTGAAGCTTCTTGTGTGACCCCCTTGTTTGCTTCCCAACTTGACATTCACCACATATTTTGTCCTCATCAATCTTCAGCTTGGGAATACCTCTAACAGCTTCACTTGACATGACCTTCTTCATCCCTTTCAGATGTAAGTGGCCCAATTTCTGATGCCACAGTTTGGTTTCATCTTCCTTTGTCATCAAGCAAGTGGACAGGTTTTCAGGTTCTAGAGGATTCCAAAGATAGCAGTTGTCTTTAGACCTGGTGCCCTTCATAACAACTTCATCTTTCTCATTGGTTACTAGACACTCAGACTTGGTGAAATTTACCTTGAGACCTACATCACACAATTGGCTTATACTGATTAAGTTTGCAGCCAGTCCTTTGACAAATAACACACGATCCAGATTTGGTTGTCCTGTGTAGTCCAGCTTTCCAACACCTTTTATCTCACCCTTCGATCCATCCCCAAAGGTGACATAATTGGTGGAGTGAGGCTTAATCTCTGACAAGAATTTCTTCACACCAGTCATGTGTCTTGAACAACCACTGTTAAAGTACCAATCTTCTCTAGCAGATGCCCTAAGAGAAGTATGTGCTATGAGACCAGCCATCATTTGTCTAGGAATCCATCTTCTCTTCACTTTACCCCAACTCAGTTCTTTATATTGTTGCTGAACACTTTTGGGATAGCCGTGTATCTTGTAGCAAAAGGCCTTTAAGTGACCAATCTTGCCACAGTAATGGCTTCTCCATGGTTTATACTTTGATCTACAAACTCCTTTCTGATGGTTCATCTGATGTTGAAACATGTGATTTGACATCCTCACTTCTTGCTTTATTTTTTTAGGAACAAACTTTAATACATTCTTCTTAGAAGTCTCGGCTTGATTGTTAAAACCAAGGCCTTGCACATTACCAGCTTCTTTCCCATTCTGAAGGATCTCATCCAGCTGTGTGGTACCATTGTTCATCATCCTTATAGATTTGGTCATATTGGCAAGTTTTAACTTTTGCCATTCAACCTCCTCCTTCATATCAGCAATGGTTGAAAGATGTTCTTCCTTCTCAGCTTCCAGTTGAGCTATCAAGAACTTCTGCTCCAATATAATCTGGCACCTTTCTTCGTCCTTGATACACAATTCTGAAAACCCTGAGAATACTTCTTCCTTAGTGAGTTCTCCAAAATAGGATTCTTTGTCAGAGTCAGATTCACAAGAAGTCTCTCCATCAGCCTTACAGATTCTAGCCAAGGCTGTCACTAATTTTGCTGATTCTTCTTCAACATCACTCTCAGACTCTCCTTCTGACCAAGACACGGATATGCCCTTGTTCTGCCTTTTGAGATACGTGGGACACTCGGTCTTTATGTGCCCAAATCCCTCATATTCAAAGCACTGAACTCTCTTCCCTTGATTGAAGTCTTCTTCAGTTCTGGATCTTCTTCCTCCATCCTGGTTCTTACTGATGTCGAGTGACTTGTTCTGAGCATTTGCTCTTGACTTCCAGTCAATCCTTTTCAACACTTTGTTAAATTGTTTACCAAGTAATACCAGATCTTTAGACACATCTTCTTCATCATCTGAGTCATCCGCATTCGACACAAATGCTATACTCTTCTTCTTTTCAGCTTTTTCACTGAATCCTAACTCAAAAGTTTGGAGTGATCCCATAAGTTCATCCACTTTCATCTTGTCAATGTCCTGAGCTTCCTCTATAGCAGTGACCTTCATATCAAATCTCTTAGGTAGAGACCTGAGAATCTTCCTGACCAGCTTGCTGTCAGACATCTTTTCTCCTAGAGCACTAGAGGCATTAGCTATCTCAATAATGTTCAAATGAAAATCATGAATGCTCTCATCCTCTTTCATCTTCAAACTCTCAAACTTGCTAGTGAGAAGCTGAAGCTTTGACATTTTCACCTTTGAGGTCCCTTCATGAGCAACTTTCAAGACCTGCCAAGCCTCTTTGGCAATAGTACAATGCTCAATCAGCCTGAAGATATTTTTGTTGACCCCATTGAACAATACATTCATGGCTTTAGAATTTCCAACAGACCCTTTGTAGTCAGCATCATCCCAGTCCTCTTCTTCCTTCAGAACATCAGTAGGGTTACCTTTGTCATCTTTAACCTTAGGGGGCTCCCATTCTTTGATGACAGCTTTCCATGCTTGATCGTCCATGGATTTGATGAAAGCTATCATCCTAGGTTTTCTATACTCATAGTTTGAACCATCCAGCAGAGGTGGTTTATTCAGAGCTCCTCCATCCTTGTCCATTGTACCAGAAAATACCTTCCCTGAATCTCACCCAGAAACAACTAAGGGTGCCTGCTCTTGATGCCAATTGAAATTCTGGCCTATATATATCAGATGTCCTATCGAGATGTCGTGACACTGATATACAACAACAATGAACAAGTTCAAAATAAATGTGTACATAAAATGTAAAGAACACCAGAAATTGTTAACCCAGTTTGGATCTAACTATCCTACATCTAGGGGCTACCAAGCCAGGGATGAAATCAATATTCGATAGTATCAATTCACTGATAACCACACCCGGTTCAATCAGCTCACTTAATCACTACCCTTCCTATGACTTCTACCTAAGACTCCCCTAGGTATGAGGCCCTCCTCAAATCCCTCTTCAATCACAACCCGTGACTGGTTCCTTACAAGACAAGTAACAATGGTCGAAACATAAATTCTCAATACTTCACAGCTTATGAGAATTAACACTCAGCTACTCAATGCTTAAAAGCTTATGAGCAACCTTACACAACTTACACTACAGTCCTTGTACTGTTATCATAAGATACCAGTTAGGCTCACAAAACACAAAAACACAACCCTAAAAATACATGTAAGTTCGACACCTAAAACTAGGTTTACATCAGTCTATTTATAGCTTGTAATCTGGACTGAATTGGGCTTCAAAAACGCAGCAATTAGGCTGCTCACAAATCTGCAAAAATAACTCCAATAAAATGGGTCTTCAATCCAAAGTTTCCTATTATGTCTCCATAATTAGAAACAGCAGCAAATCCGAAAACCAACAAGTAACCCTAATCCAAAAATGCTTTGGATGCCACATAGGATAACCAAATATTCACAGAATATTCAGTTACAAATCATTGTAACAGATTCTGCAATAAATCCTGACTTCACAGCGCGATGTCCTATGAGCAGTCATGGAACATCTTCATACGACATGTTGAACAAAGAGTAGTCAAACATATCTTTAGACATCTTCATTCAACACCTACTGCTACATGAGTTTTAGCAAAATAATGCCAACCATAAAACCAAGGAAATAACACCGACTTTGATGCCGAGTAGGGTTCCCGTTGGTAATACTAATTTGCTGGGTGTCTTCATCCATATAGATTGAAAGCCACCAGTGGTTCAACAAGTGCTGAAGGGTTTCCTGGACAAGGGCACAACCTTGATTATTTTTACAATCCGCCCTACAGCTCTGATAATCATGGGATACCAGGAACCCGAGCCGGACCTATTTAGCATGTAACTCCACCAGGCTAGTATTCATCAAGCGAATATCGAAGATTTGGATCATGTTGATCTGATAAGGATTCCTATCATGGTAGTCCTGGATCCATCCAAGATCTATCTGACGCTGGAGGGCCTCTTGTACAAAAGAGCATCCCTGTTTGTTTACCGAGCAAGTCAGACAGGAACTGTAATCGTGCTACGGTAGATTATGATACTGGCTTTTCCTTGAGTGCATCGCCACCAAGTTGACATTCATTACACGGACGTCGTGGTTCTGAATGATGTTAGAATTCGTGTAAACCATGTTAACTCTACGAACTCGGCGCTCTTGGATCCATCTGAGATCCATCTGTTCCTGTAGAGCTGATTACACCACAGAACATCCTTGATTGCTTTTAGAGCAGACATCACACTAGTGATAGTTATGAGGTGGCACATGGCCATATCTACTCTGTCTACAATGCGTCTTGACTAGATTGGTCCTTAACAAGAGTACATCATGAATTTGATAGACGTTGTTAGTCTCTCCCTCTATCAAATTGACTGTAGCCTTCTCGTGTTGAGGCAGCGGGTTTGTGAGAACATTAGGATTCGTATCCTTGAAAGATAAGACCCCGCTCCTAACAAGCTTTTGCACGTCGGATTTAAAATTGAGACAGTTTTCTATGTTATGCCCTGGTCTTCCTTGATGGTAAGGGCAAGTTTGATCCACCTTAAACCAAAAAGGCGGATTTTCCGGTACTGTAAGAGGGGACTTAGTCTGGACATGCCCCTTAGCCAATAGTAACGGAAATAGTTCTGCGTATAATACGGGTATAGGATCAAATCCTGGTGGCCGCGTTGTACGGTTGTTATTGTATGGAGGACGAGCCTGCTGAAGAGGTTGTTGAGTCCTTTACTGATTAGGTTGGCTCTGTGCAACCTGAGGTTGATACGTAGAAATAGGCGCAGGATTGATAGCAGGAGTCACAACCACTACTGGTTGATAACGTCGCCTTTGATTTCCGAGAGAGATATTCCCAATATCTTGCTCTTTTTTCTTAGTGAGAGCACTACCATATCGCTTTGTACTACTTGATGATCCAGTGTCTTTGACTAGACGTCCTTCTCGGACGAATTCCTCAAGACGAACTCCCATACCGACCATCTCGGTGAAGTCACTGGGCGCACTGGCAACCATTCTGTCGTAGTAAAATGAGCTCAAGGTCTTTAAGAATATCTTTGTCATCTCTTTTTCCTCAAGAGGTGGACAAATTTGGGCGGCGATCTCACGCCATCTCTGAGCGTATTCCTTAAAGGTTTCTTTGTCCTTTTGTGACATTGATCAGAGTTGATCTCTGTTGGGTGCCATGTCCAGATTGTATTTATATTGTTGGACGAAGGCAGTACCAAGATCTCTGAAAGTGCTAATCGTAGCACGGTTTAAACCCATGTACCATTTTAGTGCGGCACTGGTTAAACTATCCTGAAAGTAGTGAATCAGTAAATCTTGATTCTCTGTCTGAGCTGACATTCGTCGAGCGTACATCACCAAGTGGCTCTGAGGGCAAGAGTTACCCTTGTACTTTTCAAAGTCGGGCACCTGGAATTTGTGCGGGACTTTCACATTGGGGACCAAGCAGAGGTCCGCGGCGTCCTTTCCAAATAAATCCTGACCGCGAAGGGCCTGCAGTTCTTTCTGCATTCCCAGGAACTTTTCCTGGAACTCATTCATTCTTTCGAACATGTTGTCGTTTCCACCAGAAGGTATCTGTGGAATCTGTCCTTTCGGGACAGTGTGTACCACGGGCGGTGGTATAGTCATTATGGCCGAGACTCTCGGTGCCTCCTGAAGTTTATAACCTTCAGGAGTTGCTGTCATGCCCCTGGCATCTTCGCTTTCCCGAAGTTTGTAACCTTCAGGCCCAGCGGTTCCTGCTGCGGTTCCCTGATCCTCATTGATCGGCGAAACATATCCTTCTGGGATATAGTTAAGTGGCATGCCCCAGGGACGATCTTTTGGCATTTTGTACCTAGGATCAGACTTCTCCACTATGGGCGTTGAGGTGATCTCCTAGATCACAGTCCTTTGTAGCTGAGCTTCTGACATGGCTTGCATGTCGTTATGAAGCTTTCTCGTATCCTCTCTCAGAGCGCCGATCTCTTCTCTCAACTCTTTGTTCTCTTCCTCGAGATCATCCATCTTTTTCTGACGATTGGCCCGAGTATTGTACGAATGGGACAGTTTGACTCTAGAACCGAGACACAAATGTGAGATTCATAGGTAAGAAGAATATGTGACGTGAGAATGATGAATGTAATGATTATATTAATTGTTTTTTTTGGTTTAATCAAAATAAACTTCGACAATTAGATTGCAAATATCAAACAGTGGGGAAACCCCATTTTATTGAAATCAAAGGATTGCGAAAATAGAAATACAGTAGATTAGAAGGTGCGGAAACAGAAACCTAAGCTAATGGGTCCCGAGCCCTCTCTGAGGAGAACTCGGGTGCTGATTCTGGTACTTTCCTTTTCTTGGACCGGGGCTCTTGGGTCGTTGTCGGGTTGTCATTCCTTTGCCAAGTGAAAAGAACGAGCAAATTCCTTTGGTCATCCTGATTATCCACAGCATGTTGCTCCAAAATCTCAATCAAAGCATCCTTATCTTTTAGCAGTTGCTGTATTTTGGTACACTCTATATTGAGGGTACGGTACTTGTTCTTCCAAGACCTCCTCTCCTGTTGAACTTTGTTGAGAGTAACCTAAAGTTTTTTCGTCTCAGTCATGAAGTACATGACAGATTCCCTTGGCGGAAGAACTCCATGATGAGGATAAGGCATCTTTAGCTTGAGAGCTCTAGTTTGGACCCAGTGGAGATAAGGCTCCACCGAGACACAGTCTGGTTTTCCTAGAGACTCCCGTCCTTTCTTATGAACATGTTTCCAAGCATGCACTATTTCCATCTTTAGTGCCCTGTCATTTTCTCCTTCTTTGAAGAAAAGACCTTCCAGATGAGCATTACGCGGGACATGCCTCATCGGGTATCCAAATTGATGACGAACAAGAACTGGATGGTAATTGATTCCTCCTTTAGTTCCTATGAGGGGTATGTTGGGGAAGTTTCCACAATGATCAATGATCCTGATCCCGTCATAAATCCTATTGCACCAATCTATATCAGAGTTGGTAAGAGACATGATTTTCTGTGACCAACGTAAGGCACTCTTATGATCCCAAAACGCAGCAGACTTAGGCAAATGGGAGATAAACCATTTATATAGCAGGGATACACAGCATGTGATCCTCCCTCCGCTGTACAAATTTCCTAAGTGTACAGAATGATACGCGTCCGCGAGCAGAGTTGGCACAGGGTTTCCAATGAGAAAAACCTTAATGGCGTTGATATCGACGAAGCTATTAATGTTGGGAAACAGAAATAACCCGTAAGTGAGTAAGACAAAGATGTTTTCAAAAGCAGTCATGTTCCCTATACTAGCAAAGTACAGATCCTTCTTTGTCAGGAACCGGGCTGGCAAACTTGGGAACCCACCCTTGGTGGTCATGTGAGTCTTGATTTCTGACTCATCAAATAGATTACTCTTGCAATGGTCTGATCCTTTGGAATTTCTTCCTGTCTAGAAAATGGAGCTCGATCAGTAATGTGTAAATTGGTTAGGTGAGAATACTCCTCTAGTGTTGGTGCGAGCTGGTAATCCGGGAATGTGAAACAGTGATAGACCGGATTGTAAAACTGAATTAGTGCCTCCATGATTCCTTCAATCACATGGACTCTTAACAGAGGTAGCAGACCTCCGTACTTGGCTCTGAAAGCTTCAGGGTTAGTGATCATCCTCGCTAATCCTCTTAAATCTTCTAACTTCGGAACCCTGAAGGTATACTTATGAGTTCTCCTTCTACCGAAGTCCATGAGCGCAATCTTTTTCTCTGAAATTTGCAATCATTGTCTTAGTTTAATTTGAAAAAGAAAGACTAGAAGATAAAATTTTTCTTTGATGTCATGTTTTTTAGATGAATGCATGAATGCCGCACACAAAAACATAGAAAAAACATAGGGTCAAAGGGTCGGTGTCATGAAGTCAAGGCTCTACCCCACCCCCCAAAGGTTTATACTAGTGATTTTTGTACATGTCTCTCAACATCATCAGTTCTTGTCGAGAAAACACCAGTGGGCTGGGAACCGTGCTAGGTGATGTTTTTCGAAGAACCATCAGAAGAGGGTAGTATTGTGTGACAACCATTTCTAATAGTTTCCGCACTACTAAAAGAGGTTTTTCCTAGGTGTATACTCAATCTTTCCACATGCGGCATCACACGCATTCCCATTAGCAGAAAAGTAAACACATATATCAATTAGGAAAAGTAGTATATATATTTGTCCTAAAGTCCTAGACTTTAAAGAGCTATGAATCCTATGTTCCTGACAAAAATGGCTCCCCGGCGGAGTCGCCATC
The DNA here is from genome assembly GCA_022829125.1 of Lathyrus tuberosus. NCBI lineage: Eukaryota > Viridiplantae > Streptophyta > Magnoliopsida > Fabales > Fabaceae > Lathyrus > Lathyrus tuberosus. The sequence goes on along the minus strand of JALAZF010000301.1, from coordinate 4,213,296 downwards.
CTGTGGTACCTTCCCAACTTTAAAGGTTTTTGACCTAAGATCCTAGTGTGGTCAACAAAAATCCTATCCCAGTGAAGTCATCATTCTTTGGTTTCTACCTGAGAGATAAAAAGAGAGAGCCCCACGGTGGGTGCCATTTTTCTGTAGCGAGCGATTTTGGACGTGGTTCTTAACCACTGCCGCTCTGGGTTACAACAGGTCGATTCATTTTTTGTCCTATTGAAGCTGATGAAGGAAGGGAAATAGATGTCTCCAACTAACCCTGCTTTGCAAACTGAGGTCAAACAGTCAAAACTGTTGGTTTACAGATGTGATCAACGTGTGGGGGGGGGGGGGGGAGGGCTCTCTTAGGTTATTTTGGTTGAATTTAGAATTTTGGTAGGGAATACGGACTCGAATATTTTGGTGGATATGTGAGGATTTGTGACCTAAGGTTTTTTGATGTGGTGTCCTCGCTAAGATTTTTCTTTCAATCTTATGCCTACGTATTCCAGTTTACCGAAACAGGGAAATCAGAGCGATCGTAGTTCCTCCTATTCTATGGGAGGAAATGGTGCTTTGGTGTCTTGTTTAAAGCCCAAGACGTGAAGCTAAAGGTGGTTTATATCTTGTTCAAAGCCCAAGATGTGAAGCTGAAGGGTCTATTTGTATCTTGTTCGAAGCCCAAGATGTGAAGCTGAAAAGGTGTTGTCTTTAGAGAGAATTTGTCATCTCTAAAGGGGGTCTGTTTGTCACAACTGTTGGGTGAGTGACTATAAAGGAGGATTACTTTAATCGGGATATGTGAATCCTAGAAATGCCATAATTTCCTTTATAGGGGGTTTTAACATGGAGGAGAAGACTTTAACTCAGTGTAGAGCAATGCTATATTTCCTTAGGAATTTCTCAGGCTAAAAGAAGGACATTGGCGTGGATGTAAATAATCCAGAGGCTCGCCGCTTACAACAATTAAATGAAAGGAGTTATTGATGTTTGTATCCTGTGAACGAGGCACAGTTTTGATGTTAAAAGGTTGATTGACTCAACCGGGGTTTTTCTTATACAAAGCCTAAGAGGAGGCAATTGGCCCAACAAGAGGGTGTTTTTTGTATGTGTCTTGTACGAAGCCCAAGACGGAGGCTAAAAGGGTTTGACTCAACAAGAGAGTCTTTTATACTCACCAAGAGAGTGATTTTGTGTCTCGTACGAAGCCTGAGATGGAGGCTAAAAGGTTTGACTCAACAAGAGAGTCTTTTTGTATCTCGTACGAAGCCCGAGATGGAGGCTAAAAGGTTATTGACTCAACAAGAGAGTCTTTTATACTCACCAAGAGAGTGATTTTGTGTCTCATACGAAGCCTGAGATGGAGGCTAAAAGGTTTGACTCAACAAGAGAGTTTTTTTGTATCTCGTACGAAGCCCGAGATAGAGGCTAAAAGGGGTTGCTGTTTCAGTTGAGTGACAGGTCCAGTAGGTTGGTTAAAAGAGAAAATCAGTTCTTATAAAGAGACTGATTAAAGGTAAGGCTATCCTTTGGGGTTGATCAGAGGATCAGGGTTATTTCCTGTTCTTTAAGGAAATGGGGAATCCAGAGGGTATTGGAGACTGTCCGAGTCTACTGGTGTTTTCCCCTACTTGAGAATGCCTTCGAGACACAAGGAGATTAGACAGTCCAAGTCTAGAGTTTTATCTTTTGTACTATGCTTAAAGAAACAGTAGTAGTATGTTCACGGTAGAAAGATCTAGACTCTTTGAAAGACTGTTCTATTAAGATGACTAATTTCTGTTCCTATACCTCTAGGAGCGTCGGGACAATTTGTACGAAGCCCAAGAGGAGGCTGGAAACTTTTAAGAAGCCGGGGGACAATTTGTACGAAGCCCAAGAGGAGGCTCTCTTCCCAAAGGAAGAATCCTTATACGAAGCCTAAGAGGAGGCTGTGAATACTTCTAAGAAGTCGTAGGGTCCTTGTACAACGCCCAAGAGGAGGCGGGGATGCTTTTAGGAAGCCTGTGGGTCCCCAAACCCCGAGAAATTCAAGATAGACTATTCACAGAGAATAGATCAAGCCAGGAAAGTTCGAGAATTTGGAAGAAACTCAAGAGATGCCATTCACGAGAAAAGATCATCCCTGGGGAGTAGAGTTTCTTTGACAATGTCTAAGGGTGACAGTCTGTGAAAGGGTTCACCGAGAATGCTGCCTTTCACGTCTCCATATTGTTTAACCCCAAGAGGAGGGAAGACTGTATCTGGTAATCCTATGGGGATCTAGTTTTGTCTATTTAAGAGTGACCAACAAGGCTTAGTGCTAGACGTAGTTGCCGGGGAAACTCTAAATATCTATACTAGTATTACACAGTTGATATGAGTTTTTGAAAGAAGACTTACAGTGAAACAACCCCAAAATACAATTATATGTATATGAAAGCAGATAAAGAAAGCATATAACCACTTACTCGGTTGTAGAGCTTCCATGCTGTTTGGTTAGTTGTTCAACAAAGAAAGATTGAAAAACAACAGTATATTTCAAAATCAAAGGAGAAAGTATTTTGAAAAGAGGTTGGGGCTTACAGCTCAAGGAGAGGCCCAAGGTTTATCAGTGATCGCATTGTCGTTTTGTACAGAGGGACTTGTACAAGTGACTGAGGCCCAAGAAAGGTTTTCTGTACAAGGGGATGGGTTTTACACTCTCTCAAGAGGCCCAAGTGTTTAAAGAAAAAGAACGGGGCTTACAACACGAGGGTAGGCCCATATGATTTTTTTTTTATTGGCGGTCGCGCCGAGATTTTTGAAAACGGGGTGGGTCTTATACAATGTATTGAGGCCCAAAAATGGTTTGGTTTTCAAAGGGGGTTGGGTCTTACACTCGAATAGAGGCCCAAAAGATTTTGAATGGGTCTTATAGCTCGAGGAGAGGCCCAAGGTTTGTTTTTCAACGGACGATGATCGCGTCGAACTTTTTGAAATACAACAGGACTTATACAATAAGTGAGGCCCAAAAATAGATTTGTATTTACAAAGGATTGGGTCTTACACTCTATTAGAGGCCCAAAGTGTTTTTAAAAGGTTTGATGAGGGTTGAATTAATCAAAACCCTAATTTGTTTCCAAAATGTATTTTAATTGAATAAAAAATTCAATTAAAATGATCAAAATTGTTTAACAAGTGGAAAACAAATTGTGATCTTGGATTAATGTTTCAAAAATCATGTTTTGACCTACAAAATGATTAGAAGTCATTAAAATTTGCAAAATCAAGAAGGAAGAAATATTTTAAATGTAAAAAACAATTAAAATATTAATTCTTTGCAAAAATATCAATTATATGAAATAAATAATATTTTTGGGATTTTTTGGTAAAATAAAATATTTTAACATTTTTGTGAATTATTAAAAAAAGAATCAACTCAAAATCATTAAATCTCAGAGAGAAATTAATTTTTGAATCAATTAAATAAAATCACAAAATTCAAATATTTGAATTTTCAAAAAAGGCGTCAAGAACACCCAAGAACACGCGCATGTTCTGAGTTTTGCCCAGATTTGCATTTTCTCTCCAATCTCACTAAATACTTGATGGAATCATGCAAACCACATATCAATCTGCTCGTTTAAACCTCACGATCATGTCTATGATCTTTAATTTCATTTATTTTTAACATGGAATAAGAAATCAAGACAAAACCTTAAGAACCCTAAAATTTGCATGAAGGCTGAGAATTTTGATACACGATTCAAACAAAGCAATTAATTGAGGGGAAACATTCTATGCATGATTATGAACATTTGGCAAAAGTATTGTGCGAGGAAATACGCATAGATAAAGAGATGACCAAGTTTAGGCTTACTTGAAGGTCGTGACAGCAAGAGCAATGTGATTTTTGAGTTGGAGGTGTTACAGATGAGTTGTGATGATCTGAACAACTTCCGTACACCTTATAGAGTGTGTTTGAATGCTTGGACTTGACTGGAAATGGCTAGATCGCTTCATGGCATCTCAGCTGCAACTTTGTTAAAACCTTTAGCAACTGGCTGGTGATTATGAGAAATCAATGTTCCAGATGTTGTTTAAGTGTTTGGATCACTTCTATATGATGTTTATGAGGTGTGTGTGTGTGATTGGTTTGATTGGAATTGCTCTCAAACTCAAAACCCGATGGTGACTTGCCTTTGAAGGCAAAATTGGAATTGAGAAGGTGATTTTGAGGAAAGCATCTGTTTGATGGCTTTGGTGTACTCAAACTGATCACAAATGAGCTCTATTTATAGTAGAGCAAGTTTGTTTTGCATGCAATAGTGAATGGCAACTGCAGCAAAGGTTTGGCCAATGGTTGCACTTTGGAATCCAAGTCTCCTCTAGCCATTGACTAGAGGTTAGGGCACAGGGTTGTTGTTCCCTTGGTCTTGGATAAGTCTTGACTGAATTCAATTGCAAATGGGTCAGTCCATGCCACCTTGGTGTATGCATTGAATGCTCCAATCCAAAATTGGAGTCTTGTCCCTCTTTTAGGCAATTCTAGGTTTGGCATGCTACTTCTTGTTCCAAGGACTTTGGAGGCTTGGCTCAGTGTTTGTCCCCTTTAGATTTGATCCTCAGATATGTCCAAAGTGATGACAAGGCTTGGAATTATCTGATTTTGCCAAATCGAGCAAAAATACAAAATTCTGCCCAGCCTTGGCAGTTTTCAGCAAGGCATATTGCCATTGTCATATCTCTTGGCCCAAGTGGAATTTGGTGATGTTCTTGGCCATTTTGGAAAGCCCTCATATGATACAACAGCTGTCTGATCACATTTGATTTTGATATTTTTTGGATCCAAGTGAAAAATCCCCCTACATTTGGAAAAAAGTGAAGGCAGATTCTGACTTAGTGAAAATTTCACTAAGTGTTGGAAAAAAGTGACATTTTCACTTTTTGTGATTTTGATCATTCCATAACTCAAAATCCATGAGGAATTTGGAGGGAGGTCAGTTTTAATCTTTTGTAGAGGGTAATGAGATCTAAAAATTAAGCTTTGGATGGGGAAAAATGGCTTTGTGGTTTAGGAGTTATGATCCTCCAAAGTTGGTACCCTTGCCACTTTGTTCATAACTTAGAAAATTTTCTAAGTTTTTATGGTTACCCCTTTTACAAGTTATCCCACTTTTCTTGATTTTTCTTGATGAATGATGATTCAAATCATACATTAACATCATTTTAGGATTAAAAAGCCATTTTTGTGAAAAATCTCTAAAAGTCAAAGTTGACTTTTGTGCACAGTTGACTTTTTATCAGATGAATTCCAAACTGTGCGATCCTTTAGGAAATCATGTCCTTGACCTAAATCAAACTTGATGGACATGTTACATGGGTGTTATAGGGTATATTGAATCATGTCCTAGGGTTTGGGAGCATGTCTTGGTTAAAAGTCAAAGATACAGTTGACTTTTCTCGCGAAACCCTAACTGTGGTATTGATGAAATTGAGACTTGCTGCTCAAGCTTCCATGATCAATCCATTATTACAAATGGATCTATGTGGTATGTTGGAGACCCTCAAATCCTCTCTTGAGGTCTTGGCTCATGATTTGTCCCAAAAGTCAACTTAGGGGTGAATTAGGTCAAGAAACCCTAATTCCTGATTTTTTATGTATGCATCCCCTGAGGTCAAATTGACTTGATGCTTGGGCCCATGTGGTTCCATGGATTATTTTAGGATATGCTTTGAATAATTGGCCTATGCCCAGAGGAAAATTTTCATCTGGAGGCCCTGGTCGACCAAACCCTAATTTGGTGACACTGGCGATCTTGAGGCTTGATCCACCTGGAAGGGAGCAGCCTTGTGCTTAATCCTTAAAGTGGGAGTCCTCTTGATCCCTTGTGGATATTTGAGAGGCTAGACAAGTTGAAGATCATGTCATTTCTTGATTGATCCTTTGTCTAAAAGCTCTGAGAGGGCTGGAAACCCTAAATTTGATTGTAGTGGATGCTCACCCATCTTTGGGGAGACTGATGAGGTATGATGGTTCCTCCATATTATGATGATGATTTTCACAATGATGGGAAATCTTAGTGGTCAAAATTTGGGGTATGACACATACTCAGATTTTCATTTGATGAATCCCAATTTGATCAAGTATGTGTCGATCTTCTTGTTCCATGTCCTACGTGTCTGCTTGAGGCCATAAAGCGCTTTGTACAACTTATACACTTTCTTGCTTCCTCATTGTAGCATCATTTTTTTTTGTGACGCGACCACAACTGCTATTGGTTCTACTTTCTGATTTTTGTATTTATCCTATGAAGATTTAAAGGAATAGGAAGATATCTTAAACTAACCCTGCTATGTTTTCTTTAATAAATGCGAAGAGATCGGGGATCGGGGTTTGGTTATACAAAGGGAAGCTATTAACACCCAGAGTATATATAGTAATCTATAGGAACCTTCGTTTGCATATATTTTCTACTGTTTGAAATGCTTTCTTAAGTCTATCTGTTGTTGATTGGGAATGTTTCTCCTTTATGAGGGCTGGGGGAATGTTTTTGCTGTTTTTGGGTTTTCTATTGTTTTTGGGAAGGTGCTTGACCTAAGATTTTTGATTTGTGTGCTCGCTAAGATTTTGCAATCTTATGCCTACGTATTCCCGTAAAGAGATTTGGAAAATCAAAGCAATCGTAGCTCCTTCTATGCTATGGGAGGAAATTTTGGTGTCTTGTTCAAAGCCCAAGATTGAAGCTAACAGAGTATTTGTGTATTGTTCAAAGCCCAAGATTGAAGCTAAAGTTTAATTGAGAGAGAATTTGTCATCTCTAAAGGGATATATCTCACCTATTCATCACAAATGTTGGGTAATTGGTTATGAGGGAAATTACTTTAACTGGGATGGGTGGAATCCAACAATGTCATAATTTCCTTTATAAGAGAGATGTCATGAAGGAAGAACCTTTAACTCAGTGTAGAGCAACACCACTTTTTCCTTTATGAATCTTTCATGCTAAGAGAGGGACATTGGCTTGGATGTTTAGAATCTGGAGGCTTGCCACTTATAGCTGTTAGATGCAAGAGAAATTTTAGCCATGATAAAGGAGGGACTCTAGCTTGGATTTTGAATCAAAAAGTGTGCCACTTACATCAGTTATCTGGAAAAGTGTTTTGATTGTTTGTGTTGATATGTGATGTATAGAGGGAATATCCTCCTACAGAGAAGACTCATGGTCTCATCTGTGGGGATGATGGATTTTGTGCCTTGATCAAAGCCCAAGGTTGAAGCTAAAAAGGGTTGAAAACTGACTCCACTGGAAATGTTTTATTTGAGTATCTTGTTTGAAGCCCAAGATGATGAAGCTAAAGATTTTGATTACTGTCTTTAAAGAAAGCTAACTCAACTGGGGAGTATGATGTTTGTTTTGTACAAAGCCCAAGATTGAGGTTGACTGGAAAAATTATTATTTTAAGCCTAAGCGGAGGCTGACTCTTGCTAAGGATTTATTGAAATCCAGGAGAAGGTCTAAACTGTGTTGGGGAATCCAAAAGGGAAACTAACTCTTGTTGGAAATTTGAGCAGAGTTGATTTATCAGATGCCATGAGGCTCTGATTCTTTTAGGGATTTGTTGATGTCAATCTGACCCTGGTTGGGGATTTTAAAGATGAAAGTTAAGCTTTGTTGGGGGTCAGAAGGGATTTAGAGATGAGTTTGAAAACCTTGGAGGTTTTAACTCTTCTGGGAATTGATGTATTGGTAAAGATGATTAGGATATATCCTATACTTTTAGGAAGCCTGAGGGTTCTTGTGTTAAGCCCAAGAGGAGACTGAGAGGGTGAGACTTTCCAAGTCTACTTGCATGAATCCCAAGAGGAGGCTGAGACTACCCAAGTCTCTTAAGAAAAGGCAGACTCTGGTTGGAGAAAGATCTTTGTATGATGCCCAAGAGAAGGCTGAGGGTTCTAGAGATGAAAATCAATTCTTGACTGGTTGGATGTTCTAGAGTTTTGACTTTCCTGAGGTTTGAGCTAGTAGAGATGACTGAATTCTATCCTATGCTTTTAGGAAGCCTTTGGGTCCTTGTACTAAGCCCAAGAGGAGGCTGGGATACTTCTAGGAAGCCTGTGGGTCCTTGCGCTAAGCCCAAGAGGAGGTTGTGGGAAACTTTTAAGAAGCCTTTGGTTCCAAGCCTAAGAAAAATTCAAGAAAAGGTTTCACCGGGAATTAGTCCTTTGTTTATTGAATAGTTATGAGGTTTGAAGAAATTCAAAAGAGGTTTCATTGGGAATTAATCCTCTCTGGGGAAATGAATTTATTTTATATGTTTCTAAGTTTTGACAATATTTAAGAAAAGTTTCACCTGGAATAATTTTTTTTCTATGTTCCATATTGAATAAAGCCCAAGAGAAGGAAGAGTGTATTGAGGGAGTTTCCTATGAGGGAACTAGTTATTGAACTAAGTTATGAGTATCTTACTGTTTATCTTAAGTGTGAACTGAGGATCACCTAACTGCTGAGGGAACTTAAACAGATATGCACAAGTATATATATAGATAAGTGAATTAACAGATATATAAATAAGCATGCATTTAATTGAAAAAGTGTTGGGTCTTACACTCTGAAAGAGGTCCAAGTGTATTGTGATTGGTTGTATTGAATACAACTGTATGTTTAGGGTTTTGAGAAATTGAAGAAATTTTTGAGAAAACTTTGAATTTGGATTTTGAATTAAAAGAAAGTTGTTATTATTTAAATGAAGAGAATGTTTGTTTGGGGATTATAACTCAAAGAGAGGCCCAAGTGGTCTAAGAACAGTTTCACCGGGAATAATGCTCTTCTTAGTACCAGTTTAAAACAGACAAATGATTTTGAAAACAGAAGTATGGGGCTTACAACTCAAGGAGAGGCCCGTATAGGTTGTTTATTGTTTAAAACAAAGTTTATGTACAAAAGATTGGGGCTTATACTCAAGGAGAGGCCCAGATGATTTATTTTGAAAACAGTGATCGCACCGCGATACCAAAAGACGTTGTGGAACTTATACTCTAGCAGATGCCCAAAATTTATTTATGTACATAGGTGGGTTGGGTCTTACACTCTAATAGAGGCCCAAGTGTATTGAAACAAAGAAAAGTGGGGCTTAGACTCAAGAAGAGGCCCATTTGACAAACAGTGGACGCACCGTTATTTTGAAAATCGTACTGGGACTTATACTATAACAGAAGCCCAAAAAATTATTTATTTACAAAGGGGTTGGGTCTTACACTCTATTAGAGGCCCAAATTTATTTAAAGAAAGTTTGAAGATTTAAAATCAAGGAAAAACCCTAATTTTATTTTAAAAAAAATACATTTTTCAAAGAAAATCAAATAAAAATGATACAAATTATCAAAATATATTCAATAAACATGTTATGAACTTTGATTAATGTTTGAAAATAGATTTTTAATTCACATGATGGTTTGAAATTCAATTGGTTTTGAAAAATCAAGAGAAAGAATTTATTTAAAATGTTTAAAAACAATTAAAATGAAATTCTTTATAAAATTAAAAAATATATCAAACATAAAATATTTTTTGTGGAATAAAATATTTACATATGTAAAGGATCTATGTGTAAAAAATCATTTGGAAAAGATTAAAAATGAGAGAGATATGAATTTTTTAAATTAATTAAGAAATAAGTAGAATAATTAAAAATTCAAATATTTGAAAAAGGGCGCCAACGGCTCCTTCTTCTTCCTCGTGTGTACCCGCCATGGATGATTTGCAAAAGCTCACTTATCTCTCTTAATACGTAATGATTTTGGACGATGTAAACATGAAAGTTGTGTGTTTTTGAACAAGGATTTCAATGATACCAATTAATTGCATTTCTTTTAAGTGTAGAGTGAGAAATCATGTGAAGAACAGATGGACCCTAATTTTTGCAAGAACACTATTAAATCCTATACACGATTGATGCATAGCAATTGATTGAGGGAAAACACTCTACATAAGTGCAGAAACATGTTGGTAACTTGAAAACACATTTATGATGCATGAATCATGGAGTTTGAAGAATTCAGGCTTACCTGTGCAAGAGGAATTCGAATCCTCAGTTGTAGGTGTGATGGATGTGTTTAAATGATCTGGACAACTTCAATGGACCTTAGTGAGTGTGTTGAGAAGCTTGGAATGGCTGGAAATCTCCTGGAACTCTTAGTGGTATCCCAACTGCAATTAGGTCTAGGTGTGATATGGAGATTATTGAACCTGGTGTTACAGAAGTTTGGAAAGTGTTTGGATCACTTCTATATGATGTATAGGATGTCTACTGTAACACCCATTTCTATACCCCCAATTAATCAATTAGGCACGTATACAAAATTTGATCAGAGTATAATTAAAACAACATGGCATAAAAAGGTATGTCACATTATACTTGAAATTAAACACATACAACACCTGCTCACAAAGATATGCAACAGTGGGGTAACTTTCAAACAACAAAGGATCTCAGTCCTTATACCCACATCTCAATATTTAGAATAAAAGCGGAAACATCTAAACATTGATTCACAAACATATATATATATATATATATATATATATATATATATATATATATATATATATATATCATACTCCAATAGTAGTCACCAATATCATTCATGTTTACATAAACATTCATCAGCTAGATACATGTACAAAAGTATCACAAAAGCTCATAAACACATCCAAGCTACCCGGTGCTACATATCAGAGTTAGACGACCAAAAAGGAAATGAAGCCACGCTTCACAAAAGACCACCAGACACCTAATCTGCAATGCCTCATAGAGCATCATAACACAGCAGAAGGGTGAGAAATATTATCATAATAACAATGCATATAATTATGTACTACAACATAAACATATAACACATATTCTCACCACAACTCATCATATATCACAATATAGATATATCATCAAGCATATTCATTATGCATACATTCACCATTATCATCATTCCACATGAACACACACATACTTGTTCATTCAACAATGCATCATTATAAGATACAGTTTATATCATTTCCCATAAACATACATATATCAATGTTTACTATGTCACAATCATCACATCTTACTCCATATACATCGCAAGGCATATATATATAAAACCAAGCATATTCCTCATAATGCTTATCATTAAACATAAACACACATATTCATGTTTATCCATCCATGCACACCTGCACAATTCTACTCATTTCACATCAACATATACATATATATGTTTATTCACCAATGCATCATTTAAAGATGAGAAATACAAATCATAGAGACCAACTCACGACTCTATGCAAATGCAATGCGGTACCGACTCAATCATCACTAGTTCACTCAGGAACTCTGCTGGAACCATCGCTCGTTACCGAAGTAACTCCCCGTCGGGCCTACGATGTTCACTCATTGCTCACACCCCACATGGGCACACAATGTTTATGGATCGCTCACACCCCACATGGGCACACGACCTGATCGCTCACACCCCACACGGGCACACGATCCGATTACTCACACCCCACATGGGCACACAATCATTTGTAATCATCGCTCACACCTCACATAGGCACACGACGTTACAACGGATTCTCATTAGAATCGCTCAACACAAGAATGCACATCATGATGCTTCACATGCCAAATGACTCAAAATACATTCTTGAAATGCATACATATTCACAATATATTCATGCATTCATCACATATAATCCATCTACATTCACATCAATTGTATAACAACATACACATTTATCCAAACAAATCAATTTACGGTTTACCGAAAAAGTCGGCTAAAAATAATATTTTCCATCATCATCAAAAAGTACTCATCCACAGCTTCGATTCGATATAAAGAACACTTAAATCCGATAAACAACGAAGAAGATATGTATATTTCAAAATAACGCAAAAACATACACCGGAGGCCCGACACTACGAAACGGTTCGAAAATACTGTTCCAATTGGACCATGTTTAGATCTCAAAACCATTTTTCCTAGAAAGAACATCTCGTTAGCTTCCCAACGCTTCGAACGGGGGTCAAAACCAACTTACGGTTCAAGAGATATGAATTTCCGAAGTTTTCCGAAAAATCAGGATTTTCCACCTACAGCACGCGTCCGTACGCCTGCGCACAAAACCAGAATTTCTGCTACATTCTGGTACAGCTGCGTAATCGCCCGAAACCCGACCGATTCAATTACTTTCTTCCGAATAAATACATGGTGATATCACATAAATACACACCAACATATTAGGATCAAGAAAAACCCGATTCCACGACTTTTATTTTTCACCAAAATCTCACATTCTCAAAACCCAAAAATGTCAAAACTCACAATATCAACCGATTTCAACCAAACGAGTTTCTACAATCTCGGCCTAACCTCATACGACTAATCTACGCAATTTATTTCGAAATTCATCCGTGAAAACATCGATTTCTATCGATTATGTTCAAATTCAACCTAACCACAAATATCTCTAAAACAACCAAACAATTCCAACACACACATACATAATCATACACATGGATAAGATAATAATGTTTCACACCCTTACCCGATTAAATCGTGTTTGAAAAGTCGGTTGAATCAATTTCTTTCTCTCCATGTTTTCTCCCTTTTTCTTCTTTTCTTTCTCTTTTCCTTCTTCTTCTCTTTTTCTCTCAAAATTCTGTTTTTCTCTCTTTCTCACCTCTAACTTTCTATTTTAATAAAACAAATATCTATCCCAACAAAAAGACCAAAATACCCCTACACTCAAATATCTCGCAAACGCTCTCAAAACGCGATAAAACATAATCACGATGAAAAATAATATATTCTCAAATAAAAGTCAAGAATAAAATAATATAATAATAAAAATAATTAAATCGACTCGATTAATTAAATAAGACGAAACCGGGGCGTTACAACTCTCCCCCACTTAGACATTTTCGTCCTCGAAAATATACTGAGACGAACAACTCCGGACACGACTCTCGCATCCGACTAACGAACCAACATGCCAACAAAAGGCACACCCCAAATAACACAACTGACAAACCACCGTGCTAACAGCAGATACAACAACGGCACGACAACGACGACAACAACAACGACAAGATGCAAAGCCCATACAATGCACTTGACGACCAACTCACAACTCAAGAAAAACCACGATACCAACACACAGGTTCACTCTAGAACCGAAACACAACAAGATCGTTACCATCACCGTAGATAACACTCCCCTAATTCCCCCATCATAGGAATTAGCTACACACACTCGAACCATCACCATGGAAACGAGGCAACAACACAAACAAGAACACAAGTTCCACGACACAACATCGATTCCACAACCTCTACAAAACCAGAATACCAACATCCTTGTCACACAACCTTATTACAACAATGCTACGATTCCCAATCGACATATAACCAAAACATCCTTCTACATAGTAGCCCATGAATAATATTTAAACCTTTCACCTAACACTTCCATTCTGAAACGTCCAATGGTCTCATCATTCCTACATGTTCTCAATGTTCAACCTATGAACTCTTACAAGTCCCACACGTAAATACAAAATGTGCCACCTCACGCTTCCGCTGCGCACTCTGATTACTCGCAACCATCAAAACTATCAATTTCACGTCCAAAGTCTAACTCTTTCTCATATTCGCCAAAAATCACTGTTCACTTTAATATTACCAACCTCACACTCTCCTGTGTTATCTCATACCCCATACACAAGTCTCGGAATTGCTCAAATAATTCTAACTCCCTGACCATCAAAACAGACATGCATAGAAACTTCCGACTTAACTTTTTCAGGCACAACAACAGCTTTTCCCCGAAGGATAATCCAAGCCAAATTCATAACTCATCACGAACTCTAACCATCCTTGTTGTCTCATACTCTATTCCTTTAGACCAAACAAGTACTAAATATCCTTGCGATTACCAAACACTTCGAACCTAGAACCATAAAGATAATACCTCCAAATATTCCAACACAATACCACCGCAACCAATCCCAAATCCATAATAATACAGATCCTTTTATAAATCCTCAATTGTCGTAAAGCATAAGCCACGACTTTACCCTCTTGCATTACCACGTTGACTAAACTCATCAAGGACACATCACAATACCCCACAACCGGTTTATTAGGATCACACAAAATCAAAGCTGAAACCGTAGACAACTTCTACTCCAGCTCACCAAAACTTACTCACAACGAACATCCAAACAAACGACTCACCCTTTGTAAGTCAACTGAGATACCAGAAGTACGAACTTAACAAAGTCTTCCATAACCTGTAATAATAACCAACTGAGTCCAAAAGTTTCTAATCTCCTTAACTAACTTCGGAGCCTCTCATGTAGAACTACATCTACTTCCGATGGATCCATTAACCATACTCTCATCTGAAATAACATATCCAAGAAAACTAACCTTTTTCAACCCAAATTCTCACTTGAATAACTTAGCATAGCACTTCATCTCTTTTCAACACTTGTAGTTCAAATCTCAAACACTTTACTCATTCTTCCTCTGAGTTTATAACAAATCCAAATATCCTCAATCGAAACCACTACGAACTTATCCAATTAAATATGGAAGATACGATTCCTCTACTCCATAAACATTAGAGACGCGTTACTAACACCAAATACCATCACTGTACGTTGCAATTCCCAACCAAAACCCAAAAGATATAAATCCTTAAAGCTTTTGCAAAACTTTTCACTGGGTAACTGGTTACTCACATACAAGCTTAACCGAGTAAATAACAACCTATTCCGAGGATAACAAACCTAACCAGTCACATTAAATCGATCAAAGCCTCAACTCACACAATTCACCACTCTTATCAAACATTCCAAACAATTGTAATTCACTCAAACTCAACCAAACCATTCTAGTCATCTGTTCATGAAAGTGGACACTTATTCTCAATCATTACCTTATTCAACTGTTAGTAATTCATACCCAATTTCTTCTCCTGACCGTCCAATTCCGCAATTCCAACATGTATCAACAACCAACCAAAAAGAATTCTCAAACACAATGTTACATCCACCCACAAGGGTTTCCTCGCAATTTCCATTAATGCCTTAAAACTCCAAAGACTCCAAACCCACCAGAACTCTAAGTTTACTGTCCATAGTCTCAATACCATTATACTTGTTATTCCATTCCATCATCCTTCCTTTTGTTACCAACAATACTGGAGCTCTCTAAGACAACACCTTAATGTTCCATCCAAAAACACATCTGAAAACTATGCCCAACTGACGGCCCATCACTGCGACTTCCTGCCAATTCCCAGAACACTACCATCACAGACAAAACAAACATCTTATTCCCATCTACTAAGAGTTTCCTACTTACTTAGCAGATATAAACCTCAACTATTCACCTTCGTCCAATTAAGTTCAATCTCCACTCTCTGTGAAGTAGTCCTTAAATAAAACCCAATCATTCTCTCTCAACGACTTCCCAACTGGACTAACATACCAAAACCTCTAATCCATTTCATCTTCGGATATTAGCATCTTCATCGACTCATCAAAACAATCTGTAATCATCTCCTTAAATTCCAAACAACTCATTTCACACACTATCAAAGCCGGAAAGACCCGCCTATTCCATCCAACATAATTTTCGTCTGCTATCAACAAGAGATTAAGGGTGATCAGTTCCTCAATTTGCCAATAGACAGTCGACAATCATGATGGGGCATAAACTGTCTTTACCAAACTATAATAGCCTTTCTTGCATCCCATACACAAAACTACCTAAGGCACAAATCCTTAGTTGACATAAACCTTACCTCCGCATTTCTTATGGAATCGGGAACAACACTGTCCAAACAACACTTACAATCTTGCAATTCACAACACACTGAGCCAGCGCTCCACACCTGAAGCAACAGGGAGAAGTACCAGCTTCTCCCCCACTTATCTCATTCTAACTCCTGAAAACAAAGGATTAGAAAACCAGAAAGCACTGACAGTGTTTCACACACATATTACGTACTAAGGGACAAACAACAACGACAGTATTCAACTGTCACACCAACAAACTCAACAACTGACTCAACACTGGCTTTGATACCACTTAATGTAACACCCATTTCTATATCCCCAATTAATCAATTAGGCACGTATACAAAATTTGATCAGAGTATAATTAAAACAACATGGCATAAAAAGGTATGTCACATTATACTTGAAATTAAACACATACAACACCTGCTCACAAAGATATGCAACAGTGGGGTAACTTTCAAACAATAAAGGATCTCAGTCCTTATACCCACATCTCAATATTTAGAATAAAAGCGGAAACATCTAAACATTGATTCACAAACATATATATATATATATATATATATATATATATATATATATATATATATATCATACTCCAATAGTAGTCACCAATATCATTCATGTTTACATAAACATTCATCAGCTAGATACATGTACAAAAGTATCACAAAAGCTCATAAACACATCCTAGCTACCCGGTGCTACATATCAGAGCCAGACGACCAAAAAGAAAATGAAACCACACTTCACAAAAGCCCACCAGATACCTAATCTGCAATGCCTCATAGAGCATCATAACACAGCAGAAGGGTGAGAAATATTATCATAATAACAATGCATATAATTATGTACTACAACATAAACATATAACATATATTCTCACCACAACTCATCATATATCACAATATAGATATATCATCAAGCATATTCATTATGCATACATTCACCATTATCATCATTCCACATGAACACACACATACTTGTTCATTCAACAATGCATCATTATAAGATACAGTTTATATCATTTCCCATAAACATACATATATCAATGTTTACTATGTCACAATCATCACATCTCACTCCATATACATCGCAAGGCATATATATATAAAACCAAGCATATTTCTCATAATGCTTATCATTAAACATAAACACACATATTCATGTTTATCCATCCATGCACACCTGCACAATTCTACTCATTCCACATCAACATATACATATATATATGTTTATTCACCAATGCATCATTTAAAGATGAGAAATGCAAATCATAGAGACCGACTCACGACTCTATGCAAATGCAATGCGGTACCGACTCAATCATCACTAGTTCACTCAGGAACTCTGCTGGAACCATCGCTCGTTACCGAAGTAACTCCCCGTCGGGCTTACGATGTTCACCCATTGCTCACACCCCACATGGGCACACAATGTTTATGGATCGCTCACACCCCACATGGGCACACGACCCGATCGCTCACACCCCACACGGGCACACGATCTGATTGCTCACACCCCACATAGGCACACAATCATTTGTAATCATCGCTCACACCTCACATAGGCACACGACGTTACAACGGATTCTCATTAGAATCGCTCAACACAAGAATGCACATCATGATGCTTCACATGCAAAATGACTCAAAAGACATTCTTGAAATGCATACATATTCACAATATATTCATGCATTCATCACATATAATCCATCTACATTCACATCAATTGTATAACAACATACACATTTATCCAAACAAATCAATTTACGGTTTACCGGAAAAGTCGGCTAAAAATAATATTTTCCGTCATCATCAAAAAGTACTCATCCACAGCTTCGATTCGATATAAAGAACACTTAAATCCGATAAACAATGAAGAAGATATGTATATTTCAAAATAACGCAAAAACATACACCGGAGGCCCGACACTACGAAACGGTTCGAAAATACTGTTCCAATTGGACCATGTTTAGACCTCAAAACCATTTTTTCTAGAAAGAAGATCTCGTTAGCTTCCCAACGCTTCGAACGGGGGTCAAAACCGACTTACGGTTCAAGAGATATGAATTTCCGAAGTTTCCCGAAAAATCAGGATTTTCCACCTACAGCACGCGTCCGTACGCCTGCGCACAAAACCAGAATTTCTGCTACATTCTGGTACAGCTGCGTAATCGCCCGAAACCCGACCGATTCAATTACTTTCTTTCGAATAAATACATGGTGATATCACATAAATACACACCAACATATTAGGATCAAGAAAAACCCGATTCCACGACTTTTATTTTTCACCAAAATCTCACATTCTCAAAACCCAAAAATGTCAAAACTCACAATATCAACCGATTTCAACCAAACGAGTTTCTACAATCTCGGCCTAACCTCATACGACTAATCTACGCAATTTATTTCGAAATTCATCCGTGAAAACATCGATTTCTATCGATTATGTTCAAATTCAACCTAACCACAAATATCTCTAAAACAACCAAACAATTCCAACACACACATACATAATCATACACATGGATAAGATAATAATGTTTCACACCCTTACCCGATTAAATCGTGTTTGAAAAGTTGGTTGAATCAATTTCTTTCTCTCCATGTTTTCTCCCTTTTTCTTCTTTTCTTTCTCTTTTCCTTCTTCTTCTCTTTTTCTCTCAAAATTCTGTTTTTCTCTCTTTCTCACCTCTAACTTTCTATTTTAATAAAACAAATATTTATCCCAACAAAAAGACCAAAATACCCCTACACTCAAATATCTCGCAAACGCTCTCAAAACGCGATAAAACATAATCACGATGAAAAATAATATATTCTCAAATAAAAGTCAAGAATAAAATAATATAATAATAAAAATAATTAAATCGACTCGATTAATTAAATAAGACGAAACCGGGGCGTTACATCTACACCATTGGTTTTGACAGAATTGCTCCCTATTTGAAAATTCGAATCCTACTTGTTAAAGAAGCAAATTTTGATGCATGAGAGTGAAATGAAGGAAAACATGTATTCTGATGTTTTGGTGTGTTTAAATCAATCACAAATTACCTCTATTTATAGTAGAGGAAGTTTGTTTTGCAAGGAATAGTGAATGGGGGGTGGTTCATCCTATTATCCAATGGATATGGCCAGGAGTCCAAAGTCTCCTCTAGCCATTGACTTGGACTGAACTTGCAGGCCTATGGTCTTTTGATTCTTGGACTGAGCTTGACTCATTTGGATAGTTATGGACTGATACATGCCACCTCTATGCATCCTTTTAATGCTTCATGACAAACTTGGAGTTTTTGGATTTGAAACTTTAAAGATCACATGCATAAAGGATGAGGTTTTTGACTTGCAAGGCAATGCTATGATTCCTCTGCAGATAGCAAGTGCATTGTATCTTAGATGTTTGTCTTACATGGTGACAAGGCTTGCAAAGTCACAAAAAAAATCGTGTGTTGCTAAATCTGCCTTGGAAAACCAGGGTGAAAAATGCCATTTTGCAAGATCCATAACTTCTTGCTCAAATTGAATCATGGGAGGATTTTGTACTTTTTAAAAAGCTCACATTAGATACTACAACATTGATGTTTATGGTTTGTATTGAATCTATTAGGATAACAATGAAAAGTGCCTTTGAACATTGGTGTCCAAAGCTGAAAAACTTGGCAGATTTTACACTAAGTGTCAAAATGTTCATTTCTTAATTTTTGTGATTTTGATCAATCCATAACTTAAAATCCATAAAGATTTGGAATGTGGTGTAGTTGACAATCTTGTAGTATGTAGCAAGACCTATCATTTGAGCTTTGGATGGAAGAAAATGGTTGTTTAGATCACAAGTTATGGCCTTGCAAAGTTGGGTAAAAATCACTTTTTTTTCATAACTTAATGAAATTTCAAGTTTCTCAAGGTTGCCCTTTTTGCAAGTAACCTCACTTTTCTTGATTTTTCTTGATTGATTATGATCCAAATCACAAGTTAACATTGTTTTTTTTACTTAAAGAGGTCATGTTTGTCAAAAAATCCCAAAAGTCAAACTTGATTTTGGTCACAGTTGACTTTTTGTATTAGATGAATTTTGGACTTTGTGATCCTTTATGAAATCAAGTCCTTGGGCTAAATTGAACCTAATGGATGGATTCCATAGGTGTTTTAGGCTGTCTTGAATCATGTTCCATGGTTTGAGATCATGTCTTGGTCTAAAGTCAAAGGTATGGTTGACTTTTTCTTAGAAACCCTAGTTTGTGGTCCAGGGGAATTTGAATCTTTATATTGCTCATGAATCAAGTTCTTGGTGTCAGTCCAAACTTGTGAGTGGATCAATATGAGATATTTGAGGTCTTCAAAGCATTTCTTGAGGTCTTGGCTCATGCCTTGCTCCAAAAGTCAACTAAGGGGTGAATTAGGTCAAGAAAACCCTAATTCCTGATTTTTGATCAATGCATCCCCTAAGGCTATTTTGAACTTATGAATGGACTCATGAGGTTCTTTTGAGCTCCTTGAATCATATATTGAAGTGTTGGCTCGTGCCCAGATGAACAGTTATCTCTGGAGGCCTTGGTTGATCAAAACCTTAATTTGGTGGCACTGATGATCTTGAGGCTTGATCAACTTGAGATGTTGTATTCTTATGCTTGATTCTTGATATGGGAGACCTCTTGATCCTTCATGGATGTTTGAGAGGCTTGACAAGTTGAAGGTCATGTCAATTTTTTATTGATCCTTTGCCTGGATGCTCTGAGAGGGCTCAAAACCCTAATCCTTGGTGGAGGTGAATGCTCAACAATATTTGAGAGGATTGATGAGGCATGAAGGTACATCCATGTTGTGGTCAAATTTTAGGGTATGACACTCATGTATCACAAACCCAGGAGGTTGTATGAGATATAATTCTTCGTCTAAGGGACCATTCAAAAATGTTGATTTCACATCTAAGTGAAATTTCGACCTGCCTTGCTTGCATGCTAAGGCTACAACCAATCTAACAGTCTCCAATCTTGCAACATATGCATATACTTTATAGTAGTCGAGTCCTGCTCTCTGAATAAATCCTCGAGCTACCAAACTCGCATTATGTCTTGCTATCGACCCATCAGCATTGTTCTTCATCTTTAACACCCAATCCACTTTGATTGCTTTTGAATGTGCCAGCAATTCGACTAACTCCCATTTGTTTATTTCTTTCGATTTCTTGTAACTCTTCCAACATAGCAGACTTCCACATCATATTCTTTAAAACTTTGCTATAGTTGATTGGTTCAGCACTTGCAAGTAAAGCAAAATGAACTAATTCTCTATCGTGTGAATTCATCATCACCAGTCACTTTGTATTCTTGAATTCCTTTTGGACGAACTCTAGTTCTTTGAGGTATTTGGCTTGTGCTAGCCATACCCTCTTCGACTTCGACTATGTCAAGAATGTTAGTAACTGCTTTGACTGGAATATCGACAATTGCTTTGACTTCAACTTTGCCATAACTCATCAATGGCTTATTAATTGGATCACCATAATTCCAATCCCATGCAAAATTTTCATCAATAACAATATCTCAGCTCATCAAGATCTTCTCATAAGTTGGATTGAATAACTTGTATGCTTCAGTTTTGTGATATCCTACCAGAATCATAGGTTCACACTTTTCATCAAGCTTCGTTCTTCTCACATCAGGAACATGATTGTAACAAACAGAGCCAAACACCTTTAGATGACTCATTTCCACTCCACACTTCTTCAGGAACCTTGTTCTTCAGCTTCTTGTTAGGGCACCTGTTCAGAATATAAATAGTTGTGGAAATAGCTTCACGCCATAAGCATTTTGGAAAATTCTTCTGCTTCATCATGCATCTTACAATGTCCAATATGGTCTTGTTTATTCTTTTCGCTACTCCATTATGTTGAGGCGTGTAAGGAGCATTTACCTCATGATCAATACCATGTTTTGCATAGAATTCTTCAAACATCTTTGATGTATATTCGCCACCTCCATCTGTTCGCAGAACCTTGATCTTCTTTTCACTCTGGTTTTTGACAAGTATTTTGAATTTCTTAAAGATTGCAAAAAAATTGTCTTTTTGCTTGATCACGTATATCCAAAGCTGTTGACTATACTCATCGACAAATGAGGCAAAATACCTATTTCCACTAATGGTATGATCCTCAAACAAGCCACATACATCTGAATGTACTATTTTTACCATGCAAGAGAATCTTATTGGCATAGTTGAAATGAAAGACTTTTTAAATTTCTTTCTGACTAAGCAACCTTCAAAGAGTTTGTCGGGCATCTCAAGAATTGGTATACTAATTACCATATCTCTAGTAATTAATTGACTGAGTGATCGAAAGTTCAAATGTCCAAACCTCAAATGCCACAACCAACTATGCTTGTGGTCAACAACAATTTTTAGACATTGTACTTTAGTCGAACTGTTCATGGTCTTGAATGTCAAATTCTTCGACAAAGAAGATTTCAAGACCAAATTATTCTGAGTGTCGAACAATTCCAAGGCTCTATCTTTCATAATCACTGAGAAACCTTTTTCGACCAGTTGTCCAACACTTAAAATATTGCACTTTATTCTAGATACACAGAGTACATCTTTGATCATAGCTTTTTCTCCATTGCTCCTTTGAATAACTATGTCGCCAACACCTTCTGCTTTCAACGAGCTATTATCAGCATGTTTGACCTTGCTCTTCTTCAACGAGTTGAAATCTGCTAACCACACTTTTCGACCAATCATGTGATTCGAGCAGCCCGAGTCGAGGAACTAGATCTTGGAGTTGACATGGTATTGCATCCATAACCACCATATCTTCAAAATCATCTGAATCTTGACATGCAAGGTTTTCTCCTTCCTCCTTTCCTTTTTTCGCTCCCTTATCTTTATTGTTCCAACAATTCTTGGCCAAGTGACCCCAATATTCATAGTTATAGCACTACACACTTTTTTGCTCTTTGTTTTTCTGATAGGAGTTTCCTTATCCTATTTTCGAGGATTTAGAAACCATATCATCGACCTTATGCTTTTGAGGTTTTGACCAAGACTTCTTACTTTGATTCTTGTCTGCTTTGCCTTTGAAGTTGTCGGAACCCCTGTGCTTCTTCCAAGCCTGAGCCTACAGCGATTGTATCGAATTTTGAACCCCTTTCCTTTCAATAATCCTAATCTTATGCACCTCGAATGAACCAACTAAATCTTCCAGTTTCAGGGTTTAAAGATTGTTCGATTATTGAATAACTACGATAACGTGATCAAAGTGAGAGGTTAATGTACGCATTACCTTCTCAACTATCATCTTATCAGTTAGGGGTTCACCACAACCCTGCATGAGATGGACGAGATTCTACACCTTCGAAACATAGCCTGCAATCTTTTCATCTTCTCCTATCTGCATCAATTCACACTTTCGTCGCAAAGTCTGCAATTTGATGACTTTGAATTTCTCACCTCCTTCATAGTACTTGACAAGAATATCCCATGCCTCCTTCGCCAATTCAACATGAGTGATCTTGTCAAAATTCTCCGAATCTACTTTCAATTGAATGTAATACATGACCTTTCACTTTTTATTCTTCGTCTCCTTTCTTGCGGATCTCTAAGCATTGGTTGCATTCTCAGCAAGCTCAAGGATGACATTAGTAACCACTTCTAGGGTTTCATAAAAGCCAAACAAGGATTTCATTTTCTTGCTCTATCAGTTCCAATTTTTACCGTCAAGAATCAAAAGAGAATTCAGAATGCCATTAGTACCATTCATCTTTGCAACAATTGATTAACAACCCATAATCCTAGAAACACGACCATTGACATGTGATTCTTGAAAACACGATCAAGAATCTAACCGGAACTCAAGATACCAATTTATTAGTGTATGAGACACTTTTTAGTGAGGAGAGAAAGAATGAGAGAGAATGAAAAATAAGGATTATTATCATTGAATGTGATTGTACAAAGTGAATTGCAAAATATGTCTATTTATATATAACTAACTTGTATTCTAAGTAAGAAACCCAAAACCCTAATTAACTTTGTGCTTGGGCTACACAACTTGGATTATATCACAACAGTTATTAGTATTAAGTTACTTTACTTTAAAGTACTTCCATTTTTAATTCTCTTTTGTTTTATAGTTTTCATTAAATATTCCCAAGGTACTTGAAAAAGACCAAACCACGTCGAAGACATCCTAACAAGACAAATTTCATAATATTTTACTCGGAAAATTATGATGACAAAGCAAAGAGAGAACTAATGCACGAAGAATAGAAGAAAATCAAATAAAATCTACAAGAAACATAGTGGCTCTATCAAACTTCAATAATTAAAGCAGCACAATCACAAGCTAGCGACACGATCCATACATTCCAGCATAATTACAAAAATAGAGGAATCATCTAATTATGAAGAAGTCAATGTCTAATTCTAAATGTAAAATGGTGGGAAATAACGAGTAAGCATTTGACATTTTTATAAATGTTGATGGGCAAAATTAGCCTATTCTCTAAATCCTAAAATCCTATAACAATGCCTATCTAAAGAGAAACAAGGTAAGAGTTACAATTGTTCAATTTTGTCTACAACTATTGAACCAAAGAGAATGGGATATGAAGGCTACAATTAGAATATTCAGGACCTATTCATTAGTAAGCTTTATATGTAGTTTTTCATTGTAATAAGCATTAATCCCTTAAGGATGGATGGTTAGTTCCCTTATATTAGGTTCCCGCTATATGATTTTCCCTAAATATATGATTCACTGTAATATTTTATAAGTTATATTTTAATGATATTTTGATTGTAGTTATCTAATTTTATTTAAGCTTAATATTTTCTCCTGCCTACATAATTAGAAGAATTGATCTAGAGGGAAGTGAGACTCGTCAATAATTTGTTTAACCGATTGTAAAACTATAAGCTTGTGATGATGTAATAGGAATAATCACGATCATTAGTATAGTTTTAAACGCTATATAAAATTTGTCTTAGCAATTGGAGACTCCCAATATCTTGGAGTTACTTTGACAAATTTGGTATTCTTGCAATTGGCGACTCCTAGTATCTGGAGGGCTTCTGAGGTGTAATTTCATGTTTTGCTAAACTATCTTCATATTTTATGTTCCATAAAATCTTTTTCATTGTGATTGGAGAATTCTAACATCTGTGGGATTGTTTTCATAAAGCAGACCACCTTGCGATTGAAGACTCCCATCATCATGGGGAGTTGCGAGATTGTAATTCTCTATTTATAAAATGTCATATTTAAATGAGATTAGTGATAGTAATATTCAGATGAATTTTCACATCTATGGGTATATGATTCGATAGATGAATTTAATCATTTTTATTAGGCTTAATGCATCTTTTGATCCCTTAACTTAATTTATTGTTTTACTTTTGCCCCTTTGTTGCACCCCAAAATTTGCCCTTCTGTTTTCTAACCTTAACTGGCTTATGTTCGCATGCATACACATTTGTCATGACATTAATCATGCATATCATTGGTCTTCTAAGACATGAGATCACAACGTATTTCTCGCAGTTTTGAGCTTTTTTAATTTTAGAGAGTGTGTCAGTAGCATTCAGAGCTGAGCAGACACTTGTCAAAGTCTTCGAGCATTTATTTTGCTCAGCAGATGGTGTGATTATTTCAGAATCAGAAACAGAAAGCACATAGTTCATGTGATCTTGTTCCAGACAAGTTACCTATCATGTTTTAGGCATTACTCAAGGGCTTTATCAGTGGCTAAGGTTCAGATGCGAAGCCTGACTCAAAACAGGTTACAACAGTGTGATTTTTGCAGTTTTGCCTCGATGTAATTGATTAACATACAGGTGTTAATCGATTACACTACAGGTTGCTAAGGTGTTAATCGATTAACAGTGTGAATTCAAATTTTTGGACATGTAATTGATTAACCAAATCATGCTAATCGATTACAACAAGTGATTTTTGCCTAGAACATCAGATTTTCATCACTGTAGCAGTTTGCAATTCATTCATTTTCACTTGGAATTAATCCTACACCAGTAGAAGGATCTAGAGCATTGCAAATTAATTTCATTTTCCCTCCATAATTCAAATCATTTCCATTCCTAATCCCAAATCAAAAATCCAATCCTCATTCAAACCCAATTTTAAAACCTCATTCTTATTCCATACCTAGACCATATTTAAACCAATTTGCTCCATTTCAAGAGGGATTGAATTCAATTTTCTAGTTTTTCTACACTTCACACTCCAATTCTCTCAAATTTTCTATCTCTTTTCATCTTTATCTTCATCCCAAACCTCACCAAAACTCTACCATTAGAGTTAACAAATTCTTCATTGGAGTTTGTTAATTCTTGAGCTAAACCTTCATCAATTCCTTTCATCAACATCAAATTCTGCAGTAGAAGTTGACTTAGATCTAGATCTGAATTTTGGAAGCAATTTCTTGAAGTGATTTTGAAGCAATTCAAACTTATTGCATTGTTCTTCAACTTTTCTTGTGAGGAATTCATTGGATCTCTAGTTTTCTTTGCTTGATCTATCAAATTCTGTTTGCAAAAATTACCAAAGCAAATCTCTGCTTTGTAGGTTGGTGATTCTTAGATCCAAACTCATTTTAGCTTATTTACAACTTTCACAATGTAGATCCTTGTGGTTTTTGTGTAGATTGATCCATTGATTCAATTGCTTGATGTTGTTGATTGTTTGATTGATTCAATATGTGTTTGATTGCTTGATGTGATTTTCATGTACAATTGCATGCTATTACATGTTGCATTTGATCATTGAATTGATGCTGGAAAAGTGATTTTGAAAAGTGATTTTCTGCTATTTCTACAGGTGTAATCGATTAACTCATCTGGTGTAATCGATTACACCCTGTTTTCTGCGCCAGAATGTTGATTTTACACTGTGTAATCGATTAACACATATATGTTAATCGATTACACCTGTTGCAGAAGGTGTTTTTTTACTTGTTTTTGAGCTTATCTTGATTCCTTTCCACATTTAACTTCCATGGCTTGATATATTCGATATTTGTGGAATTTTCTTGAGTTGTTTAGCCTCCGTTTACAGTACGTATGCGAATCTTTGATGCATGATTATGGATTATGTGATTGTTTGCATTCTTGAAGCATGTTCATGATGCTCACTTGTTTATATGTTGACACTTGCTTATTGATGTTGCATATTCATGGTGCTTGATGTGGAAACATGTTTATACACATTGCCAATTTTTGAACTCCATAAAGCATGTTCATTCGTTCTGTTGTTGACGCATGTTCATAATGATCGATTAATCTTTTTTCACATGTTCACCTACTTTGCTTGACCTTGCACAATACATGTTCATGTTTCTTGAATTCTTCATGTGTGTTCATGATACTTGCTTAGCCTTGTAGAATGCATGATGCATGTTCATGTTCATGTTGCTTTGCATATGCTGCTGTCTTGAGCCATATGCGTTGTTAATGCTGCCATTCTGTTACTACTGCATACATGCATGTCCTGGAAATTTACGCTGTTAAATGTTGTTACGTTAATGCTGGAAATACACTATTGTTCTGTTTGAGGCGCTGTCGTATGCTGTTGTTTGTGTTTTTCTTTGCTTGTTGCTTGCTCTTGCATGTTCCCTTAGGGCATCCTAGTCCAACTTAATTTTTGATTAAGATTGGAGAAGGATAGACATTAGGTTGTTGATTCAAGCATGAAAAAATTAGGATAGCTTCTCCCTATCCTCAACCTTAGGGCCATCTTGCATGACAATATTAGGATAAAATTGTCTTCTAATCCTAACCTTAGGATAACTTTGCATGATAACATCTAGGGCCAAGTCTCCCTTTGATCTCGCGTTGCGTCCTTCTCTTCTCTCTCTTAATCAATTTAAAACACTTAATAAATGCGATGTGTATAGTGCATTACGAGCCTTAAGTACATGGGAAAATATGAGCGGGAGTCTTTCCTTACCTCTTCTTAGAGTGCTTTGTACGCAAGACGTTTGGATCGTTTGTACAAAGTATTCGCTCCTATTGTCATAAACTTTAGTACAATACGTATCACAAACCGATTCAACTCACTTCTTTAAAACACTTCAACAAATGCAAACCATTTTGCCCTCCGGGATTTTCTCCTCAAACCATTTTCAAAAAGGGCATGTTATTTCTGTTCTACCGTAAACAGGTAACGCGTAAGACTCCCGACAACAAGCGCCAAACACCTAAATTACTGGAACATGAACATTAGCATTGTCCTTAAAAACACTTAGCAACCCGTGGTCCCACGAACTACGAAATCTATAATTTCTTCATTCTCGTCCAAATGAAGATACGTAGGCACAAGAGCCCCAATCCTTGGCAAGCAAGCTTCCCTTTCACCTGTAGTCCTCTGAACTACGTTGACTCTGACTTTCTCATTGCACGAGGGAATACGTAGGCATAGGATTGCGAAATCCTATCGAGTCCCATTTTGTTTTTTCTCCCTTTTTGTTTCCGCATTCCCTTAGCAAGTAGGTTTCTAGATATACACACCCTTTGATTAGAACAACAAGTGTGGATCCCGTTGAGTACAACAAACGTGAGGGGTGCTAATACATTCCTCTTGCGTAATCGACTCCCGAACCCCGAATTTGGCTGTGAGACCATGTTCTTTCCCTTCTGAGGTTTACTCGATGTTTTCCTTTCCCCGTTGGGATAAATAAAGTTCGATGGCGACTCTGTGTCTTCGCCGGGTGTTTTTAGCGGTAGCTACACCCTTAACTGAAAAATGTTATAATGTAGTCCCTTAAAAACCATTGTGTTAACTAAAATGGTCATGGCCGTTAGTTTTTTTTTCTGAAAAAATGTTAACTTTTGTCGTACTGTCATGCCACTGTTTACCATGAAAATTTGTGAACAACCGCTGGTCTCCAAAAATGGTTTACTTTACAGGATCAACCAGTGGATCCTAGGACATGTGCTTTTGTTAAAATTATTTCTGGAAGTTTATGAACATTTCAACAATGCTCATGATTAAAGAATATTGTTTAACGTTTGAAAGTTTAAAGGTAAAATGCAGAATTTGTAAAGGAAATGCAATAAAGAACTTCAAAATAAATTGCAATAGAAAAGTAATTGATAAAACTGAAAATAACTTCAATTAAAATGAAAATATGGTGTTTCAGACGTACATTCTCAACGAACTCATTTCTCAATGAACTCATTTCTCAATTACACTTAGATACTTTGAGTAATTTGTGAGTATTTGTAAAATAATTAAACACCCGAAGTCATATACACTAAGACCCTTATTTATACTATGTCGAAAATAACCGCTAACATCGGTCTTTTCTCCAGAAAATGACACGTTTCACTTGCATGTCTCCAATTCGCCACAGCTTTACACGCGTCACTTTTGAGAAACGGATAAGGACAAAAGTTAGTTGTAATCCATATTCAAAATTCAAACTCTTCGTCAAACGCAACCTTCAACATTGCCTTCGTCGAAGTGGCAATCTAAACTCAGAAAATATTTCTAAGTCTTTATTTAGCGTATCCTTCTTACAAGGACCTCTTCGACCAAAACCTTTACTCATGATCCTGTCGAATTCCAAAACAACTCAAACATTTCTCTTGCTTATCATACTCCATCAAATCATGGCGTCGAAATTCCCAGCCAACAAGTTGCCACCCAAAAATGTCGTTTTCGACTAAAATGGAGAAAAGGACATTTTTTGAAATCTTCTTTCGACGCCACAAACTCTTTGTCTGCTATGACGTCACGGTCATCATGACACTTTTCCCGAATGTCTTCTCAAACCCATGCACGAATCTTTACTACAATCATCACGCCTATTGTTCCTAGGAGATCGTGGGATAGCTTAACTGCCACCATCTCATCACTCGTTCTCCGACTAGCACGTGTCCCACTTTCTTTTCAACCATCAATGCGTGAAGTGAACCGCTTCCACTTCATCATCCTATATATAGTGAAACACTACCATTTTTTCAACTTTTCCATATTTTGAATTTATTTTTGCAAGAACAAACTTTCTCTTCAACTCTTCCTCTTTCACAAACCCAAACCCTTTTTCCTCAATCTCTGATGCATCAATGGCATCTTCTACTAAAACTTCCAAAGATTTAAGCAAGAACACCAAAGAATCCAAGAAATACATGGAACTTGCTCCAGTCACAAGATTTTGGGCCCAACTGTTATGGGTAACCAACAGTACATACCTGAACCTCCTCTTGAAGAAGAAAAGAGAAGAATCTAACAATCTTAGGTACTAATCCCTATCTTTGTTACTGGTAAAACGTATGCTGTGTTAGGTCCCTTACCAAACCTTTATGCTAACCCTAACAGACGTAAGGAATTTTTCCCAACATACCATCGTTAAAAACCCATAGCTAATGGAAAAAGACCTAGGGCTAGTGAAGATGTTGAGGCTGATGAAAAACTGAAAATTGATAACCAAGGCTCACCTTCGATTGAGGCCTCTAAAGAACCCATAAATCTAGAATACATGAATAATAGTTTTAGGGTATTTCGATCATGCCCCCTATTTAAGGATCCATCATATTATCTTGCCTGGTTAGAGAAGATAGAAAAGGAAAAATCCCAAGTCTGGAAAAACATGGGTATCTTCGACATGATCCCAGCTGTCGAAAGTTGGACCTGGCTATTTCCAATCTATGTTAGTTGTTTCTTTGTATTTCTGTGATAACACCCGTAACAACTTCCACCTTCCCTGTGGAATGGTAACACCCACCCTCTTCGACATTGCTGCCATTCTTGGGCTCAAACCAGTTGGGGAAACTTATGACCTAAACTTCCTGGCTGAAGACTCTATAGGTTTCGACACCACTAAAGCTCCCTTCACAACCTATATTACCTATTATCACGACAAGGAATCTGACAAAGTCTCTGACCAAGGGCACATTGCCTTCCTTACTCTATGGTTATCTCGTTGTGTATTTTGCTCGAGATCCCTTCAAGTGGCGAAGATGTATCTTACAATGGGAAACCAACTTCATGCTGGACATAAACTTTGTCTCAGCAAAATGATCCTGGCCAACCTCTATGAGTCCTTAGGGGAAGGCGTCACAGCTATAAAGACCATTAAGTCCAAAGGAAACTTGCTTCTCTCTGGACCTTTCTGGTTGCTGCAATTATGGCTGAATGTTACTTTTGAAGCATCCCTACTTGTTTGCAATCCCATCAACGTAGAAGTTGACGAAATAAATAACAGACGGGTTGAAGGGACACGTCTTGCTTTGTTAACCCCTAGTGACGAAGGGTCAAATCTCCAACAAACATTCACTGGGTATGTCATGATGTTTGCCAAGCGTTACAGCTTTACGTCGAACATGGCTCCCTTTGCTAATAGAAAGCATGGCCCTGAATGGTTTACAAGAAGTTTTCCAACTCCGTCGAAGGACCAAGAAGTAGAATACCTTGTCATATGGGAAGCATTCCTCACCCAGAGACTATTGGCCACAAGACTCACACCTTCAAGACTTTGATTTACTCTCCTCAGCTATCAACCCAATCTTGTCTCTCAACAATTTGCTCTTATTCGGATTAAACCACAACCACTTTTCGCTAAGAAAAACTCCTTGTTTCTCTATAATATGATCCACACAGAAGCCCAATGCAACAAAGAATTGGCTAAATACACTGGCATTACACAGTTTACTTTTGTATCCTTCAAGCCATCCTTCCTTTGCACCAAAGAATTTGATACTTGGTGGAAAGATTATTATACTACAAAAGTTTTCGACGTTCCTGCTTTTACTCAACATTTAACTCATGTTTTTTCCTCTGTGCAAGAAAGAGTCAAGAAAGGTAATTTCGACTCACATCAAAGAAATCCAAGCATTCCAAAAATACTTTAAAACTGCCCATAGACCTGATGATCTTAGTCGAACCATTCATGAAGCAGTAGTTACCTTGAAAGAAAAATTCACAAAGAAACTAGAGGATTTAAAACTACCTTCGTACGTTAAACCTGAACAACGATACAAACTAGCTTTTAGCATGTATCCCCCAAAATTTCCTCGACTGCTAAGTGTTGAGTTTGGTGTGGCTTTTAGTCCTCCATTCCCAGACTGGTTCGTCTGTGGGGATTTTGTAAAAATTCTTCGACAAGAATCTCAAAAACGTGCCAAGCAGGTGGTTCCGACTAATCATACTCTAGACAGTTTCAAAGGACACATTCATATTGGCATAGAACACGTTCGTGTAGAAACTCCAATATACAAAGGTGTGGAATGGGAGGCTTTTCGACTCACCTCTTTCATCAATTCCCTTTTTTTCTTTTACTTGTTATAATTGTATTTATTTTCTTTCAGCTGTGAGGATCCCTGCCAAGAAACCTGCTACCACAGACAAGGACACCGTCGAAGAGAAAGAAGAAGACAAAACCACTAAAATAATAACAAAGGTATACTTCGCTTATTATCATTATTCTTCTTTTTGATACCTGAGACATCTCACTTTTCAGGCTTGTCGAAGACCACCACCAACTCCCAAGAAAAGAAAACAAAAAGATCCCCAAGTACAGATGATTGAATCAGATGATGATGATCTTTCATCAGACACCTCAAAATAACCAAAAAAGAAGAAGAAGCAATCAAAGATTTCTGATGCCAGCTCTTAACCTAAACCAAAGGCTATCAAGACTCATGCGAAGAAGCCCCTCACTCCCAAAGTCGTCAAAGTTAATGTTGATCCAACCACTAAAGGTCAGACTGAACATACAACTCCTGATCAAGTCGGAAGAGATAACTCTAGCCCTGGGGTTGAAGGTCCTGAGGTAAAAAATTCTACCTTAACCTCTTGAGTTGCTAATTTCTTTTTACTTATCTTCGACTTACCCATATTTGATTTTTCAGGGTTCCGCAGATGGCAAGGAGCAACCCATCATCCAACAAATTCTCCCCACAAGCAGCAGCGATCCTTCCTACCACCCCACAAGTACTCCCTCTTATCATCCAACATCTCCAAAAAATTCCAACAAAGAATCTACAGATGAGGTGAGTCAACTTGCTGAAGAACATCAAAAGGATTCACCACCAAAAGTCACCACAGAACATTCTCAAACGAGTGATTCTGAACATGACCGAAACCCACCAGAGAATGATGCTCTCATTGACGTGGAAGGTGACACGGAGATGCCAGCTATGAAGGAAATGTCGAAGATAAATATGAAGATGGCTCTCCCACTAATACAAAAGAAAGCACCGGTGGCTTAGATGACGAAGAGGAGGAGGAATATGATCGTTCTATGTTTGACTTCGAGACGGAAGCTCATAAGGAGGAAGATGAAGAACAAGAAGATAATGATGACAATAAAGAATATAATGAGCAACAAAATAACCAGTCCAAAACTAAACCAAGTCCTGATGCTGCCAAAGAGACTTCAGCACCTTCGACTGGAACTACTTCTACCCTCTCCCACGAGGAGCTAGAATCGCTGAAGCAGCGCAGACCATTGGAATATCTGAAGGTCATGATCAGTGCCAGGGGTAGTTCGACTGAGAAGAGTGTTAGCACTTCAACTACGTCAGGTGACCAATCTACAAGCAAACCTGGTGATGACATGCTTCTCAAGATTAAAGAAAAGGCCTTCGACACTGATCTGTTCCAACTCTTGGAGGCTGACACTTCTGCTTGCTTTGGGATCAATGATCTCCTAAAATAAGTTAATGTCTTGACAGTTTCTACAGAAGTTGGAAATGTCATTATGGACTTGGGGTTGCTAGTTGATCAAACTGTTGCAGATCTTAATCGAATAAGGGAGGATTCGAACAAAATCAAGAATAAATCAGAAACCCAGGCAGCTGAATAGGACGCAGCCACTTAATCTACTGCCAAAGTAGTAGAATTAGAGAAGGGTTATGAACAAAATAAGAAACAAGTCGAAGGCTGCGACAAGAACATCCAAGCTTGGGAACGGAAGATAAAAGAATTGCAAGCCAAGATTGCCAAGGCTAACAAACTTGATCAAGACGAACTAGCTAAGGAAATCCAAGTAGGGATGCATCATGTAACGCCCCAGTTTTTGTCAGTTTTATTTAATCGAGTCTATTTGATTATTTGATTATTATATTATTTTATTCTTGACTTTTATTTAGTAATATATTATTTTTCATCGTTGTTTATGTTTTATCGCATTTTGAGAGCGTTTGGGAGATATTTAGCTGAGGGGTATTTTGGTCATTTGGGTAGTAGATATTTTATATAAATAGAAAGTGGAGAGAGAAAAGATAGAAAGGAAAAGAAAAAGAGAGAAAAGTGAGAAAGAAGAGAAAAGAAGAACAAGAGGAGAAAAGTGGGAAAAATGCTAGAAATCATCAAAATCAACGGTTAGGATTCGAATCGAACGGGTAAGGGTGCGAAATATCGTTATCTTAACTTTGTATACGATTATGTATGGTTTCGTTTCGGTTGTTTTGGATCGTTTTCATATATTTTTCATTTTAGGTCGAAATGAATAAAGTCGATAAAAACCGATGTTTTCACGGTTAGAATTCGAAATAAATTACGTAGTTGTATCAAGGAAGGTTAGGTCGTCGTATAACGTGTTTTTTATTCGATTTGGTGATGTTTGAAAATTCGGGTTTTTGAAAGGTTGAAATTTAATCGAAAATCGAACGTCGTAGAAATTTCGTTTATGTGTTCTAAATTGTTCTTATGTATTTGGTGGTTGCGCATATGTGTTTGTTTCGAAGAAAATAATTGAATCGGTCGGATTTTCGGGCAAAATAGCCGAAATCCGTAGCGGCCCGCAGGGCATTTTGTGGTTTTTGGCAAAACTTTGGAAATTCATATCTCTTGAAGCGTAAGTCGGTTTTGACCCCCGTTCGAAGCGTTGGAAAGCTAATGAGATGTTCTTTCTAGGAAAAATGGTTTTGAGGTCTGAACCTGGTCCAATCGGAACAGTATTTTCGAAACGTTTCGTTGTGTCCGGCCTCCGGTTTATGTGTTTGCGTTATTTTGAAATATCCATATCTTTTGCGTTGTTTATCCGATTGAGGTGTTCTTTATATGGATGTGAAGCTAAAAATATGTTCTATGATTTAGTGAAGAAAAATGTTATTTTTAGCCGACTTTTAACCGACTTTTCTGGTAAACCGTAAATCGAATTGTTTGGTTATTTGTGAAAACGTTCGGTTGCCGTTTGGCACAATTGATGTGAATGTATGTGGATTGTGTGTGATGAATGCATGACTATATTGTGAATATGTATGCATGTCAAGAGTGTCATGAGTCATGTTATATGTGAAGCATCATGATGTGCTTTCTTGCATTGTGGGGTTCTAAGATGAATCCGTTGTAACGTCGTAAGCCTTTTGAGAGGTGGGGGCGATGATTACAAACGATTGTAAGCCTTTTGAGAGGTGGGAGCAATCGGATTGTAAGCCTTTTGAGAGGTGGGAGCAATCCATAAACATTGTAAGCCTTTTGAGAGGTGGTAGCAATGGGTGAACATCGTATGCCCGACGGGGAGTTACACTAAGTAACGAGCGATGGTTCCAATAAGTTCTTCAATTGAACTTGAGATGAAATGAGTCGGTACCGCATTGCATTTGCATAGAGTCGTGAGTCG
This sequence comes from Lathyrus tuberosus, assembly GCA_022829125.1. NCBI lineage: Eukaryota > Viridiplantae > Streptophyta > Magnoliopsida > Fabales > Fabaceae > Lathyrus > Lathyrus tuberosus. Next base: position 4,177,911 of record JALAZF010000301.1, on the reverse strand, counting down.
GTCTCTATAATTTGCATTGGTCATCTTTGTATATGTGCATTGATGAATGAACATGAATATATGTGTTTATGTTGAATGAATGGTGATGAATTGAGATGTATTGGTGATACATGTATTTGAGCATGAATGAATATGCCTATGTGAAGGATGCGTTAATTACGGATTGTTATGCCGTGTATTTGATTTATGGTATATGCTTGGTGTTATATGTATATATACATGCACAGTGATAAGTTGTGGTGAGAATGTGGTATATGTGTATTATATGTTGAGATATATAATTATATGCAACGTTATTATGATAATATTTCTCACCCTTCTGCTGGAATATGTTTTTTATGGCATAGTGCAGATTGCCAGCTTTAGAGGCGTGGAGGCAAGTGGAAGAGTTAGATCTTCGTCTTTGCTTAGGTCTTGGTGTCTGCTCTGATACGTAGCACGGGAGTCGGGGAAACGATTATTTTATTTATGTATATAATTGTTGAATATATTTGGTATTACCTTTATATGGAAAAGTTTCCCAATTGAGGGTAACCTATTTTATGCTATGTATCAAATTTATGAGCAGGGAGTGTGTATTCTTATTTTAAAATGTGGCATCCTTGTTTCTGTCAGAAAAATAAATTTTTAGTTACTCTGATTTTATTTATGTATTATTTATTCGTGATGGGAATCGGAGTGTTACATTAGTGGTATCAGAGCAGGTCGGTCCGTCCGGCCAAGTTGTTGAGTCAGTTGGTATGACAGTTAAATACTGTCGTTGTTGTTTGTTCCTTAGTACATGATATGTGTGTGAAACACTGTCAGTGCTTCCTGGTTTTTGGTAATCCTTTGTCTTCAGGTGTGAGATTGAGATAAGTGGGGGAGAAGCTGAAACTTCTCCAAGTTGCTTCTGTTGTGGAGCGTGGGCTCAGTGTGCCGTTGACTGCAAGATTGTAAGTGTGGTTTGGACAGCGTTGTTCCCGGTTCTGGAAGGAAGGCAGAGGTAAGGTTTATGTCAACTAAGGATTTGTGCCTTAGGTAGTTTTGCGCACAGGATGCAAGAAATGCTATTATAGTTTGGTAAAGACGGTTTATGCCCCATCATGATTGTCGGCTGTCTATTGACAAATTGAGGAACTGATCACCCTTAATCTCTTGTTGATAGCAGACGGAAATTATGTTGGATGGAATAGGCGTGTCTTTCCGGCTTTGATAGTGGGTGAAATAAATTGTTTGGAATTAAGGAAATGGTTACAGATTGTTTTGTTGAGTCGATGAAGATTCTAATATCTGAAGGTGAGCCGAATTCGAGGTTTTTGTATGTTGGTCCAGTTGGGAAGTCATTGAGAGAAAACGATTGGGTATCGTTAATGGTTGTTCTCAGAGAGTAGAGTGTGAACTCAAATTGGACGAAGGTGATGATTTGAGGTTTAGATCTGCTAAGTACATAGAAGAACTTTTAGGACGTGAAACTCAGATGGAAAGAGTGGTTGGAAGACTTACTGGAAAAGGGATTTGTGAGACCAAGTGTGTCGCCTTAGAGAGCTCCAGTATTGTTAGTAACAAACTAGATGGATGATTGAATGGAATAACAAGCATGATGGGTATAATGGTATTGAGACTTTGGAAAGGAAAACTTAAAGTTCTGGTGAGGTTTGAAGTCTTTGGAATTTTAGAGCACTAATGGAAAATTTTGAGAGAACCTTTAGGTATGGATGTAATATTTAAGAGTTCTTTTTGGTTGGTTATTGCTACATGTTGGGATTTATGGAATTTGGATGGTTAAGAGAAGGACTTGTGTATGGATTACTGACAGTGGAGTAAGGTAACGATTGAGAATAAGCGTTCGCTCTCATGGATAGATAACTGGAATGGTTTGATTGAGTTGGAGTGAAATTACAATTGTTTGGCACGTTTGATAAGGATAGTGAATTGTGTGAGTTGAGGCTTTGATCGATTTAATGTGACTGGTTATGGTTGTTATCATTGGAATAGGTTGTTATTTGCTCGGTTAGGCTTGTATGTGAGTCTGGACAAGTTTGGATGAGGTTTGGTTTGTTTGGATATTATAACCTGCAGTGATGTTGTTTGGTGTTAGTAATGCGTATGTAATGTTTGTGGAGTAGAGGAATCGTATCTTCCATATTTATTTGGATAAGTTCGTAAGGGCTTTGATTGAGAACGTTTGGATCTGTTATAAATTCAGAGGAAGAACAGGTAGAGTGTGTGGGATTTGAATTACAAGTATTGAAAAGAGACGAAGCTTTATGCTAAGTTGTTCGAGTGAGAATTTTGGTTGAAAATGTTAGTTTTCTTGGATATGTTATTTCTGAGGATGGTATTTTTGTGGATTCATCAAAAGTAGATGCAGTTCTACAATGAGAGGTTTCGAAGTTGGTTAAGGAGATTAGAAGCTTTTTGTTGGTTATTACCGGAGGTTATGGAAGGTTTTTCCAAGTCAGCGTTTTCGTTACTTCGGTTGACTTGCAAAGGGTGAGTCGTTTGCTTTGGATGTTCATTGTGAGGAAAGTTTGAGAGGATTAAAGTAGAAATGGTCTACGGCTCCAGTTTTGATTCTGTGTGATCCTGTTCAACCGTTTGTGAGGAATTGTGATGTGTCTTTGATGAGTTTAGTCAGTGTGTTAATGCAAGAGGGTAAAGTCGTGGCTTATGCTTTACGACAATTGAGGATTCATAAAAGGATCTATACTATTCTAGATTTGGAATTGGTCGCGGTTGTATTGTGTTGGAATATTTGGAGGTATCATCTTTATGGTTCTAGGTTCGAAGGGTTGGTAACCGCAAGAGTTTAGAGTACTTGTTTGGTCTGAAGGAATAGAGTATGAGACGATGAGGATGGTTAGAATTGTGACGAGTTATGAATGTGGCTTGGATTATCCTTCGGGAAAAGATAAGGTTGTGCCGGATGAGTTAAGTCGAAGGTTTTATACATGTCTATTTTGATGGTCAGGGAGTTAGAATTATTTGAGCAGTTCAGAGACTTGTGTCTGGTGTGTAAGCTAACATGCAGAGTGCGAGGTTGGGTATATTAAAGTGCACAGTGATTTTTGGCAGAGGTGAGAAAGAGTTAGACTTTGGACATGAGATTGGCAGACTTGATGGTTTCGAGTAATCAGAGTATGCAGCGGAAGTGTGAGGTGGCACATTTTGTAATTACGTGTGTGACTTGTAAGAGTTCATAGGTTGAACATTGGAAACATGTAGGAGTGTTGAGACCATTGGACGTTTCAGAATGGAAGTGTTAGGTGAAAGGTTTAGATATTCTTCATGGGCTACTATGTAGATGGAGGTTTTGGTTGTATGTTCGATTGGTGAATCGTAGCATGGTTGTAATAAGGTTGTGTGACAAGGATGTTGGTATTCTAGTTTTGTTGAGGTTGTTGAGACAATGTGGTGTAGTGGAACTTGTGTTCTTGTTTGTGTTGTTGCCTCGTTCCTATCGTGTTGGTTCGAGTGCGAGTAGTTAATTCCTGTGTGGGGAGTTAGGGGAGTGTTACCTAGAGTGAGGATAACGATCTTGTTGTGTTTCGGTTCAAGAGTGAACCTGTGTGTTGGCATCGTGGTTTTCCTTGAGTTGTGAGTTGGTCGTCAAGTGCATTGTATGGGCTTTGCATCTTGTCGTTGTAGTTGCCATCGTTGTCGTGTCGTTGTTGTAGCTGCGGTTAGCAAGGTGGTTTGTCAGTTTGTGTTATTCGTGGTGTGCTTTTGTTGGCATGTTAGTTTGTTGGTCGGATGCGAGAGTCGTATCCGGAGTTGTTCGTAGCGGTTATATTTTCGAGGACGAAAATGTCTAAGTGGGGGAGAATTGTAACGCCCCAGTTTTTGTCAGTTTTATTTAATCGAGTCTATTTGATTATTTTATTATTATATTATTTTATTCTTGACTTTTATTTGGTAATATATTATTTTTCATCGTTGTTTATGTTTTATCGCATTTTGAGAGCGTTTGGGAGATATTTGAGCTGAGGGGTATTTTGGTCATTTGGGTAGTAGATATTTTATATAAATAGAAAGTGGAGAGAGAAAAGATAGAAAGGAAAAGAAAAAGAGAGAAAAGTGAGAAAGAAGATAAAAGAAGAACAAGAGGAGAAAAGTGGGAAAAATGCTAGAAATCATCAAAATCAACGGTTAGGATTCGAATCGAATGGGTAAGGGTGTGAAATATCGTTATCTTAACTTTGTATACGATTATGTATGGTTTCGTTTCGGTTGTTTTGGATCGTTTTCATATATTTTTCATTTTAGGTCGAAATGAATAAAGTCGATAAAATCCGATGTTTTCACGGTTAGAATTCGAAATAAATTACGTAGTTGTATCGAGGAAGGTTAGGTCGTCGTATAGCGTGCTTTTTATTCGATTTGGTGATGTTTGAAAATTCGGGTTTTTGAAAGGTTGAAATTTAATCGAAAATCGAACGTCGTAGAAATTTCGTTTATGTGTTCTAAATTGTTCTTATGTATTTGGTGGTTGCGCGTATGTGTTTGTTTCGAAGAAAATAATTGAATCGGTCGGATTTTCGGGCAAAATAGCCGAAATCCGTAGCGGCCCGCAGGGCATTTTGTGGTTTTTGCCAAAACTTCGGAAATTCGTATCTCTTGAACCGTAAGTCGGTTTTGACCCCCGTTCGAAGCGTTGGAAAGCTAATGAGATGTTCTTTCTAGGAAAAATGGTTTTGAGGTCTGAACCTGGTCCAATCGGAACAGTATTTTCGAAACGTTTCATTGTGTCCGGCCTCCGGTTTATGTGTTTGCGTTATTTTGAAATATCCATATCTTTTGCGTTGTTTATCCGATTGAGGTGTTCTTTATATGGATGTGAAGCTAAAAATATGTTCTATGATTTACTGAAGAAAAATGTTATTTTTAGCCGACTTTTAACCGACTTTTTCGGTAAACCGTAAATCGAATTGTTTGGTTATTTGTGAAAACGTTCGGTTGCCGTTTGGCACAATTGATGTGAATGTATGTGGATTGTGTGTGATGAATGCATAACTATATTGTGAATATGTATGCATGTCAAGAGTGTCATGAGTCATGTTGTATGTGAAGCATCATGATGTGCTTTCTTGCATTGTGGGGTTCTAAGATGAATCCGTTGTAACGTCGTAAGCCTTTTGAGAGGTGGGGGCGATGATTACAAACGATTGTAAGCCTTTTGAGAGGTGTGAGCAATCGGATTGTAAGCCTTTTGAGAGGTGGGAGCAATCCATAAACATTGTAAGCCTTTTGAGAGGTGGTAGCAATGGGTGAACATCGTATGCCCGACGGGGAGTTACACTAAGTAACGAGCGATGGTTCCAATAAGTTCTTCAATTGAACTTGAGATGAAATGAGTCGGTACCGCATTGCATTTGCATAGAGTCGTGAGTCGGTCTCTATAATTTGCATTGGTCATCTTTGTATATGTGCATTGATGAATGAACATGAATATATGTGTTTATGTTGAATGAATGGTGATGAATTGAGATGTATTGGTGATACATGTATTTGAGCATGAATGAATATGCCTATGTGAAGGATGCGTTAATTACGGATTGTTATGCCGTGTATTTGATTTATGGTATATGCTTGGTGTTATATGTATATATACATGCACAGTGATAAGTTGTGGTGAGAATGTGGTATATGTGTATTATATGTTGAGATATATAATTATATGCAACGTTATTATGATAATATTTCTCACCCTTCTGCTGGAATATGCTTTTTATGGCATAGTGCAGATTGCCAGCTTTAGAGGCGTGGAGGCAAGTGGAAGAGTTAGATCTTCGTCTTTGCTTAGGTCTTGGTGTCTGCTCTGATACGTAGCACGGGAGTCGGGAAAACGATTATTTTATTTATGTATATAATTGTTGAATATATTTGGTATTACCTTTATATGGAAAAGTTTCCCAATTGAGGGTAACCTATTTTATGCTATGTATCAAATTTATGAGCAGGGAGTGTGTATTCTTATTTTAAAATGTGGCATCCTTGTTTCTGTCGGAAAAATAAATTTTTAGTTACTCTAATTTTATTTATGTATTATTTATTCGCGATGGGAATCGGGGTGTTACACATCACGTAAAAAGGGATCAAAAGCTTGGAAAGGAAATTGATGGTCTTACTTCCAACAAGGGTGTTTGTGAGCGGTGCTTAAAACTTCAAAAGTTAAGGTATAAGAAGATGAAGGCTTCCCTTCCCTTTTGACCTGGGTGTAATTGTTGAACTTTATCCTTGAAGATTTTTGGTTTCTTATGTAATTACTTTAAGCCCTTCGTGGCATTTTATGTAATGACTTAGCCATTTTGGAAATTCACGCATTTCGACTTACTATTTTGGCTTCGAATGTTACGTATGAAATACTCTTTAGCTATTTTTATTTCTTGAAGTGCAGGCTTATATTTTTTCAAATATTTCCCGTTCATTATCAAGACTCTTCGATCCTCAGTTAATTCTTCAATTTCATATGCACCAGTAGAAAAAACTTGGATGACTTGAAAAAGGCCTTCCCATTTAGGAGACCAGATACCCAATGCTCTATCCTTTAGATCCATGGGTAGGATCACTTTCCAAACTAGGTCTCCAGTCGAAAACGACTTAACTTTAACCTTTTTGTTGTATGATTTCTCTACTCTTTTCTTCTACCTCTTTAATAATTTTAAGGCATTTAATCTTTCTTCGTCTAGATAAACTAATTCATCCAACATCATGTTCTAATAAGACTCAGATGGGATTTCATGTTGTCTCTGAATTCTAGTTGAATGCAGGTAAATTTTGACTGGTAAAACTACATCGTGACCATATGTCAGTTGAAAAGGTGTAGTATTTGTAGCCTCTTTAGAGGAGGTTCGACATGCCCATAGAATCTAGTCCAATGTCTTATGCCAATTCTTTGGCTTCTTCCCCACATGTTTTTTTATTAGGCCAATCACTACCTTATTTGTTGCTTCGACTTGGCAGTTTGCTTGAGCATAGTAAGGCGTAGATGTCAATAGTTTGAACCCCATTTCTTTAGCAAACTCCTGAACCTTTCGACCAGTGAAAATTGATCCTTGATCAGTTGTAATGGTTTCTGGGATTCCAAACCTATAAATGATATGCTTTTGGATGAATTCGATCACTGCCTCCTAGTCAACATTCACCAATGGTATAGCCTTAATCCACTTAGTGATATAATTTATCCCCACTAGAATGTATTTTTGACTTTTGGATGATGCTGGTCAAATCTCCGCAACTAGATCCAAAGCCCACCCTCTGAAGGGCCAAGGCTTTACTATAGAATGTAATTCGCTTGCAGGAACATGTTGAATACCTGCGTGTACTTGACATTCTTGGCATCCTTTGGCAATTCAATACAATCCTTAAGCATGGTAGGCTAATACATCCCTTGTCGAACAACAACCATTTCATTTTATGACCCACCTGATGTGCCCCACGTGCCCCACTATGGACACTAGAGAGGGGTAAGTATGCCTCAGACTCACTAAGGCATTTAAGAAAGACTCCTTCAAGCGTCTTTTTAAATAATTCGTTCCCCATAAGAATATAACTTAAAGCACGATACTTGAATTTTTGTTCAACATATGATGTTGGATTTTCTAAGTACTGTACTACTGGATTTCTCTAATCTTCGCCTGTCAAACTATCTATGGTCAGTATCTCAAAATTCTCTTTGTCAGCATAGCCCAGCTTTGTCATTTCTAAATCTGATGGGGATAATCTGGTTGACATAACTCTTCCTCTGACTTCGATTACATCTTGCTATTTTTCTTTTGAAATTTTATACCCAGAAGCAATTTGGGCCAAGTCATTGGCCTCTTGATTCTCAAGTCGAGGTATGTGTCGAATGCTTACCATTTTAAACCTTTGTAACAGTCTATTAGCTATCACAAACTACATTATAAGATTTTCTTTAACACATTTATATTCTTTTGTGATTTGTTTTATAACCAATTCAGAGTCACTCATTATTTCTACTCGAGTTACCCCCAATTCCAACAAGATTTCAAGTCCGGCTATCAAAGCCTCATATCCAGCCTCGTTGTTTGAACAAAGGCCTTCAACCCTGTACTTGAATTTTGTTAGGAGAAGTAATCAGTACTCCCACACCCGTTCCATCTTTATGACTAGAACCATCAAAGTATAACTTCCAAGGTTCAAGCTCCAAATAATTTAGGGAGTTTTCGACTATGGAGTGGTCGACTATAAAGTCTGCAACCACTTGTCCCTTAATAGCCTTTAAAGGCATGTAAGTTAAAGAATACTCAGTTAAGGCCAGTGCCCATTTACCAATTCGACCATGTAAAATTGGTTTGGATAACATATGTTTAATAATGTCAAAGTGAGATGAAACGTAAACATCAATTGGCTTTATATAATGCTTTAACTTTGTACATGAGAAGTTTAGACATAAACACAACTTTTCAACTATACTATATCTAGTTTCAGCATCATTTAAGACTCTACTAAGGTAGTAAATAGCTATTTTGACGCCATTTTCATCCTCTTGAGCCAACATGCTCCCTAAAGTCATATCAGATGCAGATATGTACAATCTCGTACTTCTATTCCTACAAGGAGGTGCTAGAATTGGAGGATGGACAAAGTAGTCTATGATCTTGTCGAAATCCTCTTGTTGCGCTTGCCCCCATTAAAAAATTTCTTTCTTGAGTCAAAGTAGAGGTGAGAAGGCTTGAGTCTTGCCACTTAAGTTTGAGATGAACCTCCTTAGGAAGTTGACCTTTCCTAGCAATGACTACAACTCCTTCTTCGTTGAAGGCGGTTTCGCCTCCATGATGGCCTTGGTCTTGTTTTAGTTGATTTTGATTCCTTTTTTATGGACCACAAAGCCTAGAAAATCCCCAACATGCACACAAAAAGCACGCTTAATAGAATTCATCTTTAGGCCATGTTTCCTCATTCTCTCAAATGATTGTCGAAGATGGTCTATATGAATTTTTCCTGAAACAGATTTAACCACAATGTCATCAATATAAATTTGCATGAAAGTTTCAAAAAAGTCATGAAATATAGAGGTCATTGCTCTTTGATAAGTTTCCCCAGCATTTTTTAGGCCAAAAGGCACCACCACCCATTCGTATGTGCCTAAGGCTTCGGGGCATCGAAATGCCGTTTTTGGCACATCTTCTTTAGCAATGAAGATTTGGTTGTATCCAGAATACCCGTCGAGCATACTCAGATACTCATGTCATGCAGCAGAATCGACTAACATCTCCGCCACAAGCATTTGATATTCATCTTTTGGGGTTGCAGCGTTCAAATCTCTGAAGTTGATGCAACCCTCAAAGTGCCATTTTTCTTAATGAATGGTACAATATTAACAATCCATTTGGCATACCTGGTCGTTCGAATGAATTTGAATCTAAGAAGCCTTTCGACCTCTTCCTTGATCTTCGACAGAATTTCAGGTGCAAAACGCCTTAGAGTCTGCTTGATTGGCTTCTTCCCAGGCTTTATAGGCAGTTTCAGTTTGACCGGGTCTCTGCTTAAACTAGGCATCTCGTTGTAATCCCACGCAAAGAAGTCCTTGAACTCCTTCAATAGTTGGATTACTTCAACCCTGAGTTGTGGGCTAATGTTGGCGCTGATGTATGTTGGCTTTTTTTATTGCCCCTTCTCCCAAGTCAATCTCTTCTAGAGGATTTTAAGCTAGCATCTTCATGTTATTTTCCAACGGATCCTTTTCGAAGTTCAAAGGCTCGTCATCATACATGACGTCAAGCCTCTGGCCTTGCACTTTATCTTGATCCTTATCTGGTGGCTCAGGATTGAAGTTCTTACCAAGAACTTCCAAGTGCTCTTCGTTCTTTTTGGCTTCGATAGCCATGTACTTCACTTCAGCCTCTAGGGCCGCTTTTAACTTGTTTTCGGCTATGTAAGACAAAAAATTTTCTAACTTCTTTGACTCAGTAATCATCATCGAATTCACTTCACCAACCCATTGGTTGGATTCCTTCCGTTCCAAATACGAAATCTTCCTCACCTACTACTTCCCTATCCCATTGAGAGCCATGGGTGGGGTGCAGGTAAAAGGAATAAAATGCATTATCAGTGGGCGTAAAGTCGAACCCTGTAGGATTACAAGGTGAAATGTGGGTCAGGTTCTTGTCGAAATGTCTCCCATTCACCTGGTTGACTTCAGCCACGTAATAACTTTGGTTAGCTTCTATATTCTCCATTATTCCATCGCTCCACCAGATTGAAATGCGTTGATGTAATGAAGAAGGGACTGCGCCAATGCCATGGATCTATTCTCGACCCAATAGTAAATTGTAGTTGTCCTTCGACGTTATGACCATGAACATAGTTGGCCTTGTAATGGTGCTAACTGTGAGGTCCACCTGGAATACCCCCATTGTAGTACCCATTTTCCCTCACAGTTCGACAGAATCATGTTATGGGGTTTGGTGTCAGTGTTATCTTTTCCAATTCTTTTCAACATGTAATGCGACATTAAATTCATCGCTACTCCTCCAACAACTAGGATCTTATTTACTCCAACATTTTCTATTTTACCCCTAATAAACAAGGGCTTCAAATGGTTCTCCATCGTTTCGTCATACCTTTCTAAAAAGGCGTTTTGTTCCTCCACACATCCATTATTGAGTATGTAATAGAAAACTGGCATGTGTTTGGCCATCTCCAATTCAGTTGCATCCCTAGGCTCCTCTATCTCCGTGTCTTGGTCGTATTCCCTAGGCAATACAGACACCACGTTGCAAAAAATATCCAGTGAAGGCTCTGAACCTGTGTCGAAATCATCTGTCAACATATCATCTTCTGCTGGCTGGTCAAACTTCTCTTCCATAACCTCATTTTAGGAGGTAAATAGCTTCCTTTCAACAGGCTTTCTCTCTTTGTTCTTTTCCTTCTTCAAGGGTACGTTACTGCTCATCTCAGCCTTTGCCTTTTCTGCAGCCTCTCTTTCAGCTTTTTACCTTCTCTGTTGTCTCATCCATTGAGACTTGGACATTGGGTTTTAACCCTTGTAATTTTCAGAGCGCCACGCTAATTTCTTTGAGGCTTGGAATTCTTTATGATACGCCAGTGAGGAACCTCTTTCTACTTCAAAGTTTTGCTATTTCTTTTGGCCTTATTCCCTCATTTCGACAGGTTTCACCCATTTACCCCTAGGGGCGTCAACAATAGGCTTGAATGTGGCTGGTTTGTTGCCACGCAGTCCTTGTCTACCTTGCTCTTGCTTCCTGGGTTTTCCCCTCTTGTCGATGGCAAAGCGGTTATGAGTGTCTCTCCATTTATTCCTGTTTTTGGCTAGTCGAACCGCTTCCATGTTTTCTACAGCCTTTCTATCAAAGACTGGGTTGTACCTTGGGCACAACATCACTTCAGAATTTTTTCTTTGGCACCTGTGAAGGAATTCAACTAGACTCTTATCTTACTTGGGATATGCCACTTTGACATATTCCGCCTGCCTGAGGACTTGTTCATCAACCTCTATTGCAGTCTCCTGGGTTACCTCAACCATATTAACCCCCAAGTTGGCATCCTAAGTAATGTCCAACTCCTGTAGTTTGATCCCAAGGCCCTCAGTGGCCTTAGTTATTTTGTTAATCTGTATGAAACCCTCAACAATTTCATTTGTTGTGATCATTTGACTGGAACCCTCAGCCATTCCCTTGTTGAAGCCTTCAACGACTCCTTGGATGAAACCCTCAGTGATTTCCATGTCGAAGTCCTCAGTGACTTCCTTGGTGAAGCCTTTAGTAGCCTCTTTGGTGAAGCCTTCAGCAGCTTCTTTATCGAAGTCCTCAGTGACTTCCTTAGTGAAGCCCTCAGTAGCTTCCTAAATGAAATCTTCAGTGGTTTCCTTGTCGAAGTCCTCAGTGTCTTCTTGGGCGAATCCTTTAGTAGCTTTGACCATCACAACTTCGTTGGTGAAGTCCTCAGACACCTCTACCATATTGATCATGGATGGCTCATAATAATGCGCATCCGCCACTAGGAGAGGATCAGAATCAATCCTTATTTGAGTCTTCGATTTTTCTCCGAACTCGAGCCTTCCTTCTTTGATAGCGTTCTGAACAAGATCCCTGAAAAGAAAACATTGCGAAGTTTTATGGCCCAAAAAATTATGATATTTACAAAAACCTCTCTTTTTCCTTTGTTATAAAGGAGGTATTTTAGCGCCAGGAGGCACTATCATCTGGCCATCTTTAACTAATAAATCAAATATTTTGTCACACTTGGTGATGTCGAAGGTATAAGTTTTCTTAAGGAACCTATCACTCTTTTCTCGTTCGACTGGATTTTTTCCATTTGAAGGTGTTAGAACTTTACAAGAATAAGGTGGTCCTTGCTTCAATTCAGCAAGGTTAACTTTGCTCTCGTTGAAATTCAAAGGATCACTATTTATTTCTTGATCATCTTCATCAAATTCGACGTAGACTACCTTTTCCTTTCTATTATTCTTATTTGTCCTAGCTTTCTCGGCATTCAGGCGTTCTACCTTTCGAACTCTGTCAGCCAACTGGGCCATGTCTCTCAGGTATTGGGTATCTAGTTTCTTCCTAATGGAATAGTCAAGGCCACCAGCAGCCATTTCGACTAACTCATGCTCAGGTACTTGTGTAAAACATCTGGCCTTAAGCAAACGAAATCTATTCAGGTAATCATCTATTGGCTCAGAGAATTTTTGTTTAATACTGGCCAATTCCTTCAAACTGATCTTCGACTGCCCCATGTAGAACTGCTCATGGAACAATCTTTTCAATTGAGTCCAATTATGAATTGAATTTGCTGGTAATGTGGTGAACCATGTAAAGACATTCTTCGTAAGGGAACTTGGGAAGTATTTCATCCTTAGGTTCTCATTATTGGCAATTTTCCCGGCCTCGATTAGGTATCTGGCCATGTGTTCGTTAGTGGACTCACTAGTGTCCCCATCAAATTTAGTAAACTTGGGGAATTTGCACCTAGGGGTAATTCTGATTACAGAACGTACTCAGATAATGGTGATTTGTAGTTTGGCCTATGAAGGCCAATATTTACCCCATTCCGTGCCATAATTCTTTCGACCATGGCTGATAAGGTATTGTCTGCTGTTATATCATCACGTCGAACCTGATTTATGACTTCGTCTGCATTTTAGTTCCTATTCACCATCACAACTCTTGGTTCCCTTTCCCTTGGAATTTTTTATTCAAGCCTGGGAGGTTCGACCCTAGGTGGTTTGACTTCTACTCCCTTATTTACCACATTCATCTGGGGTACATTTCGTTGGATTTGGTTAATGGTGGGGTCCTCTTCCAAGGCTGTCCCCTGATTTTCTATCATTCATTCCCTTTGAGAGTGTCGAGGGGGTTGTGGAACACCAGAGAAATCACCAATGCGCGTCATTTGCGCTGCCAACTGTTGGTTTGTTTGGGTAGTGTTCTGGATTAAAGGGTTAAATATCACGCCCATTTGTTGGGCAAGCATTTAAACCATTTCGTGGTTGCTTTCGTCCATTTGTTGCCTTATCACCACTGCAGAATTATTGGTGATATTAGGCATTTGGGTGGGAAATCCCATTCCTAAAGGTTGGCTAATTCAACCCACATTATTAATTCCTGAACCAGATCTTTGTAGTGGCGAAGTGACATTCACCACTGGATCTGCGAAAATTGATGTTATATTATGCAAACTTGCCATCACTAAAGTTGGCATGCCATAAGGTTGTTCGCGAGTAGTTAGAGGCATTGAAAACCCATGGACATAAGGCCTGAATAAATAATTCCCCACTGGAGAGGGGTCACTGGTGGACTCTGTGTCCCCATATAAGACAAAATAGGTCCACTCTGGGCAATCGTCTGCACAGACGTCGTACTTGTCGTGGATGGTACAGTTTCAGACACAGACGTTGGAACCGTATTTCCCCATGTCGAAGATAAAGGGGGGTGATTCTCCATTATTTGGTAGATTTTGATTATTTGGTGGATTTTGATTTACCATACTCCTTACGTATCTTCTCCTTGGTCTTTCTTCGTTGTTTATGGCTATTCTACCACTCCTTAGTCTCATGCAACGAAGTTAGAGAGATAGTAAAATGAAGAACTTATACAATTTTTTTTCAAAAAGAGAAAGAGTCTAACAATAGCATTGTCCCACTGAGCGTGCCAGTTTATTTACCGTGAAAATTGGTAAACAACTGCTGGTCTTTAAAAATGGTTTACTTTACATGATCAACCAGTGAATCCTAGGACATGTGCTTTTGTTAAAATTATTTCTGGAAGTTTATGAACATTTCGACAATGCTCATGATTAAAGAATATTGTTTAACATTTGAAAATTTAAAGGTAAAATGCAGAATTTGTAAAGGAATTACAATAAAGAACTTCAAAGTAAATTGCAATAGAAAAGTAATTGATAAAACTAAAAATAACTCCAATTAAAATGAAAATATGGTGTTTCAGACGTTCATTCTCAACGAACTCGTTTCTTAATTACACTTAGATACTTTGAGTAATTTGTGAGTATTTGTTAAATAATTGAACACCCGAAGTCCTATACACTAAGACCCCTATTTATACTATGTTGAAAATAACCGCTAACAACGGTCTTTTCTCCAGAAAATGACACGTTTCACTTGCATGTCTCCAATTCGCCATAGCTTTACACGCGTCACTTTTGAGAAACGGATAAGGACAAACGTTAGTTATCACCCTTCTTCAAAATTCAAACTCTTCGTAAAATGCAACGTTTAACATTGTCTCCGTCGAAGTGGCAATCTAAACTCAGAAAATATTTCTAAGTCTTTATCCAGCGTAACCTTCTTACAAGGACCTCTTCGACCAAAACCTTTACTCATGCTCCTGTCGAATTCCAAAACAACTCAAAAATTTCTCTTGCTTATCATACTCCATCAATTCATGGCGTCAAAACTCCTAGCCAACAGCCACGTCAGCAGAATTTAACGTCTTTTTAACAAAATTTGACGGGAAAGACCAAATCGGTTAACATAAGTGTTTTTACGGGACTAACATGTAACTGTTTTTAGATAAGGGACTAAAGCGAAACATTAAATTAATTTAAGCGACTTGGTGCCTAATTATGCCTTTTTATTATATTTGCCAACCTTAGTTAACGATTCTCTAGTTTACAATTGCACAAACAACTAATTAATCGCGCTCCACAAACTCGGTTTAGTTACTCACACAAAGCGGTGAATTCATATTTGAAATCACCCTGTCTTATACCACAATTTTTATGAATACAATAATTTTACTTGTCACTCTGTGATTTTTTTTTTACACAATTATTATGACTGCAAATTTTACTCTAACGAAATGATGTTGTTGCCAAGGATTTAAAATCGATTATACTTGAAGTGTTAGCACATTTAAAAGTCCTTTTGCTTTTGTTTTATTTTCTATTAAAAATATATAATTATTTACCTTATTTAGTTTTTCTAATTTTAGTTAGGATCTAGTCTAATCTTTTTTAGGTAGAATTTGTTTTTCCCAAATTTATGCATTAACATAGGGATTTGATTTATCTTTATCTGGATGATTTGATTTATCTTTAAATTAGGAATTTGATTTTCCTTTGATTTAGTTTTTTTTCAAATTTTTTTCCTTTTCAATTTGTTTAGATTTTATTTTATTTTAAGAACTAAATTTTATTTTATTTTATTTTTTGTTTTTGTGTACTAGATATTTCATATGGTATACTATTTTTAAGTTCGGAGCAATGCATATCATAAAAATATCAAACAAATTTTGGAAAAACCCTCTATATCAACATCAATGGGAAGACATTATGTATTACTATTTAGGCGGTGGTCACGTGAACGATTTGTGTAACTCTGAAATATTTTTTTCAGAAGAAGCAAATTATATGGGAAGTTATCCGAACAACAACCTTTACTTTGACACATTTAATTAGAGTAGAGAGACCAACTAAATTTCGAATGGAGCAATAATGAGATGCAAGTATGGAATCTAGGAAGACAACAACAACAATCTCATCAGCAACAAAAAACGAAGATTTTTTTGGAGGAGCCAATGATTAAATACATGAAAATGTGGAATCTCCCAACAAAAGTTAAGAAAATCAAAAAATGAATACATGATAGTGTTTAACACGTGCATAATGAAAATAATTAGATGTAGGCGGAAAATACATATATGAGTGAAGAATATGAGGATTTTGTTTCAAGTAATGATGATCAAATAAATGATTGTGAATTTGATGAATTAGAGGAAATTGATTGAGATTTGACTCATGAAATCCCAACTCAAACATTTATACAAGAAGAAGATAATGCAACACAGGTTTGATGTGCCCAAGCTTTTGTAAGTATATGGAATAATAAAGGTGATCTAGATTAATATGTTTTAGCTTATTATAAGTACTAATATTACTTCTATTTCGTTAAAAAATAGAATTGTTTACATTATTGTTTATAATGACATGCTAGTTCATAATGAAATATTTATTATGGACATTCTGGTTTATAATGAAATATTTTCTTGTAAGAAAAAAAAAAGCTTTATGGAAACCTATTCTTAAATTGTGATGCTAAAAAATGGTTCAAAAATTTGGTATAATCTAATGGTTAATCAATTAATCCACCAGTTATGAGAAGAAAACTAAATAGACCTGAAAAGAAAAGAAGACATGTGAATTATAAAAGTCGTTGGAAATTTGGACACAATGTAAGGACATATAAAAGGAAGACAAGACCACAGGAAATGAAGACAAATGCACATACTATTCTATCTTTAAGATCACTAGCTCCACAAATCCAAGAATCATAACCTCAAGTCTGTGCCAATACAACTATGAGTTATTTTCTGCTTTAGGTGTGAAAACCCTCGTGGCTTTGTCCTTTAGAAAATGTGTCTCGTTGAATTGAGGTGTGTCGGTGTTGTATATAAATTATATTTAATCTCATTTCCCAAGCAATGTGAGACTACTTTGGTTAGTCCAAAACAATTCCCCATAGTCAAGACTAATAGGAAAAGTAAGAGCACATGATCTCAAAGCCTCCTTTTAGCGCCAATGTTCCTATCATAAAATTAGATAGTTGGAAATGCAGTAGAAATAAAAACAACGGAAAACAAAAAATAAGATTGATAGATATGCAACAGAAATAAACAACTAAAAAGTAAAGAGTTAAGGGAAGAGAGAAAAACACTAGAGATTTAAATTGTTCGGTATGATAACATGACCTACTCCTTTCCCTAGGGATTCCTTTTTGAGAGCTTCCACTATGATGTGAGCTTTTGACATGATTTTCTCACAAACCTCCTTAAAAAAGATTGGAGTTTTACAATGAATAACTTCCCAACAAACACAAAGTTTTAACTATGCAAACCACCCAACCAAGTGAATTTACCACCATGACAATCTCCAACCAGCTGAGTACTTTTAACGTCATGCTAAGCTCACCAACCGAAGTGGATTTTTAACTACGGAGACCTCCCAACCAAACAAAGGTTTTAACTCGACTGCCTTAACAACTAAAAAAAAGCTTTTAAATTGGTTTTGCTCACAACCAAAATAAATATTGCTCATAGTGAGAATTTACAATACTACCCTTATACTAGACCTAAACACCTCATAAATAAAAGATTTCACTCTCAAAAGTATTAAGGAAAAAATAGAGAGAGAGAGAGAGAGAGAGAGAGAGAGAGAGAGAAATGTATTTAGAATATGTTTTTAGGTGTGTAATGAAGTGATTGAGAGCCCTATATTTATAGAAAAAAATGTGGCATAAAAAGGAAAAGATTCATGGGCGTTTTTAATGCTGTAATCGATTAAGCAAATTACATAGTCAATTATCAAGTACAAAAATGGAAGGTTTGTAAAAAGAGTCATTACTAATCAACTATATACCCTAATAGTTGATTATAAGGTATTGCAAAAATAGATAATAAACTAGGCCTAAGGGCTAGCCGATTATATAGCATAAATTGCAGACATAATAAACTTTTTGAGCTAGTAACTAACAAGCTAGGCACAAAAAACATTTTTGGGTTGTTTTAATAAAATGATAGAGGCTTTCCAATGCTTCAAAAGTTCATGAGTGCTTTAACTTAGTAAATTTGAGATCTAGTATTATACCTTTAAAGACACAGATCACTCGACACAGGCTCGACAAACTATCACGCTTCCTTTCTTTCACAACTTTGAAGCTTTAGGTACAAAGCTTCATTATCTTTGTCTTTAACACTTCACTAGAAATTTTAACCTTTCTCTGATGAGACTTGATATAACTCTTCACGAAAGACACCATCATTAGACACACTTATTGATCAGAGATCTTCATCGAGTTCATCAAATTTCGTTTTACATAAGGTGTTATCCTCCATAGATATGCTTTGATATATTCATCTTCAAGCACAACAACTTGATCACCACATCACATGATGACTTCACCTCAAAGTGTTGTTATCAATAATACCAGATGGACTTGATCAACACTTCTGTTGAAGACTCCACTTTAGAGAGTTGTCAACATCAAAACCAAATAAGTTGATGCAGACATCATACCTCTAAGCACATAGATCCATATTCTCCTTTTTTTTTTATTATGACAATGAATCTCTTAGGGAGTAGACAGAAAAATAAACAAAGGTGATATATTGGAGTGGTTAAACCCCCTGAAAAATATAAAGAGTATACTCTGATCCCTCTTTATAGTATACTTCTCCCCTTTGGCATTATCAAAAAGGAGGAAAAAAATGGCAGGCATTCAAGCACATAGATTAACAAAGCATGCACACACATTTAATAGAAAAAGTTAAAGGCTCCATAAATTTTAAAAAACATGATTACAAAGAAATAACATAACAAGCAAGCAAACATGGTGACAACTACTCCAAGTCCTTATCATCCTCCTTAGTGAACAACATTGATGGTAACTGAGTCTTAGCAAGCTTTCGTGCTAGGTAATTAATCTTCTGTTTAGCCCTTTTATGCTCTTTGAGAATGTCTTTGAGGAGAGCTTTGGATACAGGAGATTAAGGGATATCATAATCGAGATTTTCCTAATTAGAAGGGTATACTTTATGAGGTGTTGGTTTTTGAGCTTGATGCCTCTAAGTGACACTTTTGGATTTTGGAGGCTTTTTAGAGGGAATTCCTTGGTTGATCTCAATTCTCATTAGCCCAACTGCGGCATTTCCAATCACTACAGAGTTATTTATAAATTCCTCATCTTCAACAATAAAGGTAACATGCTTTAAGATTTTCGATACCAAGTGACTATATGGTACCCATGTTTCTCCCTTTCTCTTGCTAACCATCATGTGATGGATCATTGCATTGGATCAGTTTGTCTCAATTTTGTTTGCTAATGACCAAGTCATGACCATATATGATTTTGACAACTATCCTAGAGTTTTCTTTCTAGGGACAAAAGTGTGGTTGACCACATAGTGAATTAGCCAAATATTCTGGCGCACACTCCCCACAAGAAAAGGTGAGGTAATCCCGATGTCTATTGAAGGTGTGAGACTTGCAATACAGAAGCTTATCAGAGATGCACGGGTTGAAAGCATAAGCAAGGTTCTGAATTAGTGATGCATGATTTAGACTTGCAATGCAGAAGCTTATCAGAGATGAGTTGCAAGGTTCTGATTTGCTATGCAAGGTTCTGATTAACCGATATAGAAACATAAACAACAAATTAAAGCATAAGCAAGACTAAAGAACACACGATATATCCTGGTTCACTTGAGCAACTCTCAAGCTAGTCCAGTCCACCCTTCTAATGTGATTTCGCCTTGAACACAAGGACTTAATCCACTATAATCAAAAACCGATTACAGATGCACGGGCTAACGCCGGTGACTAACAACCAGCACAACCGCAGCTGTGACTAACCCACAATGAACCGTTCAGTGATCCAAGTTAATGGATATAACGAACATTGACCTAATAGAATCCAATCTCGCAAGATCTCCTATCCGGATTTTCAGAGCTAAACGTTCAGTGATCCGAGTTAACGAATATAACGTTTACTAACCATTCTTCCAGGATTTTCAATGAGTTCTATCAGTGATCTCACAAGAGTCTGACTCACAATTGGTCCTCTTTGAGATATGACTATCATTGGCCATATTTCAGGATTTCCACAATGACACCCAGCCATTGTCTTCTCAAGTCTCCGATCACACTGATCACTTGAGGAATCCTAATTCACATAGAATTAGTTGTTCTGGAGATTACATTGATTGCTTCTAAATAAGCTGATAAACTCCTAAGTTTAAGAACATGTGAACACAAGAGTGTTCTAGCAAGATATGAGCAACAACTCCTTGCTATCTTCAGATTCTACAAAGATGTATGTTGATTTGACGGTTGATGACATCTTGTAGATCTTTTTCATCTTTTTCGTTGAGCAAGCTTTGAGCAACAACTCCTTGCTTCAGATCTTCAATATAGCTCAGATGATGAAGTCGTTGATGACTTGATTGTTTTCCAACAATGTCTTGGTTCATCAACTTCTGTACTTCCTGATTGTTGTTTTGTTGATATATGATTCTTTATGTTTCAACAACAATGGTCATGTTTACATTTTAACAGCAACAGCGGTGTTTGACGATGGTGATCTTGATCATGAAAACCGACTTCGATGCACACGACCCACGACTTTAGAAGCACTTCCTTCTTTCCTTTATACAGCCAAGTGAAAAATAGAGCCGAGCCGTTGGCTATTTGAAAAGATTCGTTATGCAATGATGAAAGTTGTACTGCCATATCTTCGTTTTACTGTTGAGAAATGATGGGATAGATCTTTTTAGTACGGTGTACAGTCATTGCTAACGGTAACATTTGTCTTCATATCTTCAGAGGCTTCTAATGGTATTTAGTTGAAGCATGAGTAGACACTTTAGTTGGGTCTTCAGAATCTTAAGTCTTCAGTCTTCAGTACTTGATCATTCCGAGTCTTGTGTTTAGAACTTCAGCACTTGTCTTGAAATCCTTTATCTTCATAGCTTCAAGTCTTCAGAGTCTTCAGAACCTTGTTCACTCAGAACGTGTCTTCAGAGTCTTCAGCACTTGATCATTTGAATCTTAATCTTCAGAACACTTTAGTCTTCAGAGTCTTTCTGCACTTGGTCTTCAGAGCCTTCAGCCTTCAGAACTTCAAGTCATTAGAGTCTTCAGCACTTAGTTCTTCAGAGTCTTTCTTCAGGAGCTTTGCTTATCTTCAGAGTCTGAAACACCTTCAAAACAGAATCCACAAGAGCATTGCAACAACAATATCGGCATCCTTTGATCTTTCTGCATGTTACCAGATACTGAAGCAAACTTGCTTCTTGCGACTTGTGTTACACATTGTAACTCACATGTAATCTTTTACGCACATCTTTGCACATGTTTGTTTGATCTAATATCTTTAATAATTATGATCTACACATAAACAAACATTAGAACATAAAATAGTTCACAAATACTCATTGTTATCATCAAAATATAGAGATGACTTGCAGAGACAACTCTTGTTCTTACAATCTCCCCCTTTTTGATGATGACAAAACCATGTATTTTAATAGAACATTTTATACAAGGTAATCACCAAACTAAACATATTCAGAGTCTGAAAAAGCAGCTCCCCCTGAATGTGTTAACTCCAAAATTTTATTTATGATCGTTTAGAGAATCTTATCTGATACAAAAACTCACAGAATAACAATTTTGAGTTGTCAGAACATAGAATAGAGAAGGAATACTTCCGTATCATCTAAAAGGACATAAGTCTTCAGCATCTGGACATGTTCATCAGAACTTCTTGTCTTCAGATCTTTAGAACTTGTTTCCTTTAGACCTCGTATCAGAGCCTCATAACTTCAGAGTCTTCTGAAATAATTTCTACTCTTTAGCAGAATCAATGTAGCACAGAGATAGAACAGTTCTCTTCTAATAACTTAGCCACACTATTTATCAGAAACAGAAACTGTTTTGTAAGAAACTCCCCCTGAGTTTCAGACTTGGTGAAGATTATAGATTTTAACATGTGAATCTTCTGGGTAGTCTCCCCTTGATTGCTATAAGTCAGATATTGGGATCTTCAAAATCACGATTCAGATATACCAATTTTTATCACCAATTAAGATCGTGACTTTTCAGAGTTTGAATAGACAACAGACCTTCATCTCAGAACCATGTTTCTATCAGAACTCGATGAAGGATCACAACTTGATTCTTGATCTGATGAAAGGATATTTTTGTGATCAATCGAAGCTTGATTCTGATTCTGATACCATCGTAATCTTGATTCTTAGTCTGATACCAAGTATGTTGAGTTTGATACCAATTGAGGTATTTGAGAACAGTTCACAACTTGATTCTGATTGATATCATTGTAGACTGAGTCTGATACCAATTCTTGGTTTATCAGAACTTCTTCTTCTTGGATCTTCTATCTAGTTCTTCAGACAGTCTTTAACTTCTGATTTGCTCAGTTCTTCTGAAAAGCATCTCTGAATGCATGCTTTGTCTTGACTGCTTTCAGTAAGACTTCTGCTTCAGATTCTTATGTTCTGAATATCACATTTTTAGACAGCTTACAACTTCTGAACAATATGAAACAAGAATCACGATAACTTTGACTTTCAGAAAGTTCTCAACTTCTGAACAGTACTGGGTCAATCTGATTCTAAACATATGTTCACGAAGTGTACAACTTCGATTATATGAACAAACAGTTCCTAATAACTTTAACAGAGTTCTTTTAATTTAACCTGTTCTAAGAATTCCTAGTGAACTTGTTCAGAGTTCCTCGGTTAAACATCAAACAATCGTTAGTGGTAAACGCATTTTATATCAGAGTTGATGTTTAGCATTCTTTTAACATATATAAAAAAGTTAGAGCATGTTAAGCATTTTAAATCATGACAAATATGATAATGAAACTATAATTGTATAAATAAAGCATTCAATGCATATTTCATTCATGCCAAAAGATAGATTATCCTTAATCCTACCGAGTTTAGATCATTCAAAACATAGTCTTTAATAACAGTATCCTGAGGGATAGCCTAGAATATGCCTAAGGATTGGGAGGATGTGGGAGATGAACCACTAGACTCATCGGTTCTTAAAGCAGGCGTCTGTTTATCTTCAGCTTGTTTAATTGCCAACTGCTTGTTCTTCACAATTTCTTCAGACATCCATCCATGAAATTCAGTCCAGACATTTCCCAGAGTTGTGGGATCCATACTGGAGCTTGAAGCATCTAGTAAATTTTGGATTCTGTTGAGAGCATTATCCTTGAAGATTTCCAAAGTTTCATATGCATTTTTTAGTCTTTTTGCAGTTGGTCCTTCATCATCAGCACATCTCTTCTTCTTTCCCTTTTTCCTCCAATCTGAGATCTCTTGAAGCTGATCTGTAAGGTACTCCAAATCAATCCATACATCAATGGCTCCATCTTTGAATTTTCTTAGATAGTTTATAGCTTCTACTTGATCATGCGATTGGTTGAAGTTAGGAAACCCTTCAACAGGAACTCTTATAGCCATAGTCATTTCCCTTAGTGACGTAACATCAAGATCAATGTCTTCTTCCTTTTTCTTTAGATCCTTGAATCTGAGAACTCGTTCTGCACTCTTGAGAAGTTTTCTTGACTCTCCTTCGTTGGCCAGAATGTCATCAACTATTCCTGATTCCACGAGAATGTCAGAGATGAGTCTCCCATATGGAATACAACAAATTTCTGTGCTAGAACCGATTTTGGATTCCTTGATGGACTCTTTCAGAAGTTTGAATAAGATTGCTGGAAGATGAATCTTTATTCCTTTTAGAAGAAAGTATAGGACACACTTCTGAGTCTCATTAAGTTGATCTGAAGGAAGATGATGAAATACATTTCCTTGCAGGATTCTGAACCATACTTGTAAAGGATCCTTTAGACTTGAGAATATTTGATCCTCAGCATCAACCACAGTTCCTTCTTTAAAAATAGAAGCCATAACTTTTGCTTCTCTTTCCTTGCTTAGATGAGCCTTGATGATTCTTACTCCGGTATCATCATGCATTAGTAAATCTGAGAGGGTCTTTTCAGATATTACTATTTTCCTCCCGAACACAGAAGATACTATAACAGTTGTGCCGGTTGTAGCATGGATCCAGAATTCTTTGACCAGACAAGCATAGGTTGGCCCTTCCAACCTTTTGAAGTAGTTACTCCACCCCTGAACTTTCATGGAGTGAGTCACATCACATCCATTTGCTTTCAGACTCTCAAAATTCACCATTGTCTCAGATTTAACAATGAGCTTCTCAACTGGTGTCTTGGCAGTGATGGGACATACACTTTGACAGAAGGAGGCTAGTGTTGATGATGAAGAAAGTAAATCTTGCTAACAGAGCTTGCTTAAATTTTTTAGAGAGAAGGAGAATGTGGAGTGTGAAAATGTGGACGAAGGGTGATCCAATTTATAGATTAAGGCAAGTAAGGGTTCAAGGAATTGATATGAATGACGATTGATATTTCCTAGGAAGTAATGAGTGCCTAGCGACACTAAGAGACATAGGTAACTGGGAAAGGCACGATTAAACTCTTATATGAGGGAATATCAACCAATTATGAATGATTAGAAGGTAATTATTACACAGTAAAGGCATAAAGAGTGATGCTTTGTTTAAAAAAAACTTACATATTCATTATTACTAATGCATGTATTTGAATGCAGTGAATAAATATTATTATCTTTTAATGAATATATAAACTCTAAGTCAAGAAATGCATAACGATCAGATGAACCTAAGATTAAGCATAAGTAGTTCATAGACAAGGATATTCATTGATTAAGGAGATACACGTCATAATCAAAGAAGACAGACAAACCAAGACAAAAAAAACATTAAGTTAAGAAATCTGATTTTTCAACTTAGTCTAAGAATGTCATTGGTTGACAGAACTCAGGAAGAGTCTTTTCAGTCATTCCATTTCTTCTGCAATGACTAATCACTCTTTGAAGATCAAGAATATGGGAAATGACTTTACAGTAGGGTACTTGATAGACCGTGTCTTCCCTAGACAATTTAATTTCATCCTTCAGATAATTATACATGGATTGGGGTAAGTTTATTTTGATCCTAGAAACTAAGAAGAAAATAAATAATTTCTCCTTGTCAGATAACCATCCTACTCCTCTTTCTCTTGGCCTTAAATTAGTTACCATTAATTTGTACCAATCTTTAGCTACAGGGGTGAGGGTACATGGTTGAGTGGGATGTCCTTCAGTCTCAAAAATGACATGCAAGTGCTTGTCGAAACAAGCGTTGTTGATGTGGCTTTCAACTATCAAACCACTTTCGTTACACTCAATGGCTTTGGCAATGATGGTAGGGTTAATCATGACTAGACAGCCAGCAACCACAGACAAAATAGCATTCTTGCCATAATCATACTCTAGTACTCGAGCATTTACCCAGAACTCAGTAACAAGCTCAGGAAATACAGGTTCAACAAGCATGTTGAAATAGTTTTCCCAGTTCTGAAATTCAATTCCAGAAAGGATGCTTGTTTTGTTGAGTTGAGGCAGATGACTTAATTCCAGAGTGTATTCCTTCAAGAGTTCAAGATCAGAAATTTCGCCTCTGATGTTGTGGGAAGTGTAGCGAGCGATTTTAGACGCGGTTCTTAAGCGCTGGTCGCTCTCTGCGGTTGAGCTTAAACTACAGGTCGATTCATTTTTTATCCTATTGTGAGCTGAATAAGGAAGGGAAATAGATGTCTCCAATTAACCATGCTTTGCATACTGAGTTTAAACAGCGGTCTGTTAGGTTACGGATGCTATCAATGTGGGGGGGCCTTTGTACTGGTTATTTGTATTTTCGCCAATACAATTTCTTTCTTTTTATCTAGACAGAGGGTTTCTGGCGGGGAACAAGGATTAGGATGTTAGGACTGATACTTTTGAATTACTGCTTTTGATTGATGGAGATATGGGATTTGGTTTTTTTGTTTAGTGTGCTCGCTAAGATCTTTTCTTTCGATCTTATGCCTACGTATTCCCGTTTACCGAAATAGGAAAATCAGAGCGTTCGTAGTTCCTCCTATTCTATGGGAGGAAATGGTTGTTTTGGTGTCTTGTTCAAAGCCCAAGACGTGAAGCGAAAGGTGATTTGTATCTTGTTCAAAGCCCAAGATGTGAAGCTGAAGGACCTCGACTTTAGAGAGAATTTGTCATCTCTAAAGAAGGGTTAAAGGAGAATTACTTTAACCGGGATACGCGGATCCTAGCAATGCCATAATTTCCTAAGAAGGGGTTTTATCTTGAAGGAGAAGACTTTAACTCAGTGTAGAGCAATGCTATCTTTCCTTAAGAATTTCTCATACTAAAAGAGGGACAGTGGGATGGATGTAGATGATCCAAAGGCTTGCCACCTACAGCAATTAGATGAAGGGGAAGGAGTGTACTGTGTTTGGGTACTGTGAATGAGGCACAACTTTGATGCTAAAAGGTTGATTGGATCAACCAGTGGTTTTCTTATACAAAGCCTAAGAGGAGGCTAATATGTGTCTCGTACAAAGCCCGAGAGAGAGGCTAAAAGGTTTTGACCCGACGATGGAGTCGTTTGGTATCTCGTATAAAGCCCGAGATGGAGGCGAACATGTGTTTGGCTCAATATGAACCTTTTTGTATCTCGTATAAAGCCCGAGATGGAGGCGAAAGGGTGATTGACTCAACGAGGGAGTCTCTTATGTGCCTCGTACAAAGCCCGAGAGAGAGGCTAAACTCACTGGAGAAGGATCTTTATACAAAGCCTAAGAGGAGGCTATGGTTACTGTTTCATTTGAGTGACAGGTCCAGTATTCTGATTTTTACAGAGAAAATTAGTTCTTATATGAGCAACACTGTACTCAAGGATTTGATCCAAAGATCCAGGTTATTCCTGTTCTTTAAGGAATTGGGAAATCCAAAGGGTATTGAGACTGTCCGAGTCTGCGGGTTTCCTTCCTATTTAACGAAGGGGGGCACTTGAGAATGTCTTTGATACTCAAGGAAGTAAGACTGTCCAAGTCTAGAGTTCATCTTTTGTACCATGCTTTGAGAAACAGTAGTAGATTCTAAGAAAGGACTGTTCTATGAAGATGATTAAGTTCTGTTCCTATACCTCTAGGAGGTCATCGGGACAATTTGTACGAAGCCCAAGAGGAGGCTGGAATCTTTTAAGAAGCCGATGGGTCCTTGTACGATGCCCAAGAGGAGGCTATCATTCCCGGAGGAAGAGATCTTTATACGAAGCCTAAGAGGAGGCTATGATTACTTCTAAGAAGCCGTAGGGTCCTTGTACTAAGCCCAAGAGAATGCGGGGTTGCTTTTAGGAAGCCTGTGGGTCCTTGTACGATGCCCAAGAGGAGGCCGATGCTTTTAAGAAGCCCTTGGGTCCCAAACCAAAGAAACGTTCAAGAAAAGTTTCACCGAGAATAATTCATTTAGTGAACAGTTCTGAGGTTTGAAGAAATTCAAGAGAAGTTTCACCGAGAATAATTCATCTCTGGGGAATAGAATTTCTTGACAATTCCTAATGAGGACAGCCGAAGAGAAGACTGTATCTGGTAATCCTATTGGGGATCTAGTCCAGTCTATTTCTAAGAGTGACAGTCTGAGAAAGGGTTCAAAAAGAATCTGCCTTTCACATCTCCATATTGTTTAACCCCAAGAGGAGGGAAGACTGTGTCTGGTAATCCTATGTGGATCTAGTTTTGACCGTAAGTTCAGAGTGATCGACAGGGCTTTACCTAGTGCTAGACGTAGTTGCCGGGGAAACTCGAAATATCTATACTATTATTACACAGTTGATATGAGTTTATGAAAGGAGACTTACAGCGAAACAGCCCCACAATACAGTTATATATATATGAAAGCGGTAAATGAAAGCAATAACCACTTACTCGGTTGTAGAGCTTCCATGCTGTTTGGTTAGTTGTTCAACAAAGAAAGATTGAAAACAACAGTATATTCAAAATCAAAGGAGAAAGTACTTTGAAAAAGGAATATTTGGGGCTTACAGCTCAAGGAGATGCCCAAGGTTTTTTATCAGTGAGCACACTGTTTGAATTTGTACAGAAGGACTTATACAAGTGACTGTGGCCCAAAGATTGTTTTCTGTACAAAGGGATGGGTCTTACACTCTCTCAAGAGGCCCAAAAAGTTTTAAAGAAGAAGAGTGGGGCTTATAACACGAGGGTAGACCCAGTTGTCTTTTCGCTTAAAAATGGCGATCGCGCCGAGGTTTTCTTTTAACGCAGAGGGACTTATACAATAAGTGAGGCCCAAAATGATTTTGGTTAAAAGGGGGTTGGGTCTTACACTCTATTAGAGGCCCAAAAGTTTTGAATGGGTCTTATAGCTCAAGGAGAGGCCCAAGGTTATTTTTCAAAAAGGGCGACGATCGCGCCGTTCGTTTTTTGACGGTATCGGGACTTATACAATACACTGAGGCCCAAAATGGTTTGGTCAAGAAAGGATTGGGTCTTACACTCTATTAGAGGCCCAAAGTGTTTTGAAAATGATTTATGAGGGTTGAATTAATCCAAAAACCCTAATTTGTTTTCAAAAATGTATTTAATTGAATAAAAATTCAATAAAAATGATCAAAATTGTTTAACATGTGAAAAACAAATTGTGATTTTGGATTAATGCTTCAAAAATTAAGTATTGACCTACAAAATAATTAGAAAGCATCAAAAGTTGCAAAATCAATGTAGAAAAAATATTTAAAATGTCAAAAACAATTAAAATATTAATTCTTTGCAAAAATATCAATTATATGAAATAAATAATATTTTTGGGATTTTTTGATAAAATAAAATATTTTAACATTTTTATGAATTATCAAAAAAAGAATCAACTCAAAATCATTAAAACTCAGAGAGAAATTAATTTTTGAATCAATTAAACAAAATCACATAATTCAAATATTTGAATTTGGAAAAAAGGCGCCAAGAACAAGCTGAAGAACACGCGCGTGTTCTTGGATTCTCATATTTGCATTTTCTCTCCAATCTCAGTGAATACTTAATCATATCATGCAATCCACATATCATTATGCTCGTCTCAACCTCACGATCATGTCTATGTCCATTAATTTCATTTAAATTAAACATACAACAAGTAATCACGAAAAATCCTCAAGAACCCTAATTTTTGCGTGAAGGCTAGGATTTTTGATACACGATTCAAACAAAGCAATTAATTGAGGGAAAACATTCCATACATGATTATGAACATATGGCCAAATTATTGTGCGAGGAAATATGCATAGATTGAGAGATGACCAAGTATGTGCTTACCTCCAAGCCGTGACAGCAAGTGCAAAGTGATTTTTGATTTGGAGGTGTTACAGATGAGTGGTGATGATCTGAACAGCTTCCCTACACCATATGGATTGTGTTTGAATGCTTGGACTTGATTGAAATTGGCTGGATCACTTTGTGGTACCTCAGCTGCAACTTGTTTGAAATTTTGAGTAACCAGCTGGTGATTTTGTGAAATTGGTGTTTCAGAAGTGATGTAAGTGTTTGGATCACTTCTATATGATGTATGTGAGGTGTGTGAGTGATTGGTTTGATTGGAATTGCTCTCAAACTCAAAACCCGATAGCTACCTTGCTAAGAAAGGCATTTTTGCCAAGAGAAAGAGATTTTGAGAAAAGCATCTGTTAGATGGCTTTGGTGTACTCAAACTAATCACAATTGAGCTCTATTTATAGTAGAGCAAGTTTGTTTTGCAAGGAATAGTGAATGGCAGCTGGTAAGTAGGTTTGGCCAATGTTGGCAAATGAAAATCCAAGTCTCCTCTAGCCATTGACTAGAGGTTAGGGCATAGAGCTTTGGTTCCCTTGGTCTTGGATAAGTCTTGACTGATTTCAGATGATAATGGCTCAGTCTATGCCACCTTGATGGTTCCATTGAATGCTTCAATCCAAATTTGGAGTCTTGTCCCTATTTTGGCCATTCTAGGTTCAACATGCTATTTCTTGTTCCATGGACTTTGGAGGCTTGGCTCAGTGATTGTCCCCTTTAGATTCAATCCTCTGAGGTGTCCAAGTGGATAAGAGCATTTGAATTTGGCTGATTTTGGCAAATCGAGCAAAGTTGCAAATTCTGCCTTGCCTTTGACAGATTTCAGCAAGGCAACTTGCCAATGTCATATCTCATGATGTAAGTTGAATTTGGTAATGTTCTTGGCCATTTTGGAAAGCCCTTACATGATACAACAACTGTTTGAACAAGTTTGGTTTTGATCTCTTTTGATTCCAAGTGAAAAATCCCTCTACATTTGGCAAAAAGTGAGGTCAAATCTGACTTAGTGAAATTTTCACTAAGTGTTTTAACAAAGTGTGATTTCTTGATTTTGATCACTCCATAACTCAAAATCCTTAATGAATTGGACTTAGGTCTAGTTGAAGTTTTTGTAGAGGGTAATGAGGGCTACAAATCCATCTTTGGATGAGAAAAAATTGCCATGTGGTTTAGGAGTAATGATCCTCCAAAGTTAGTGTATTAGTGGTACTTTTTCCATAACTTAGAAAAATTTCTAAATTTTATGGTTACCCCTTTTACAAGTTATCCCACTTTCTTTGGTTTTTCTTGATGAATGATGATTCAAATCATACATTAACATCATTTTAGGGTTAAAAATCCATTTTGGTGAAAAATCTCAAAAAGTCAAAGTTGACTTTTGTGCACAGTTGACTTTTTAACAGATGAATTCCAAACTGTGCAATTCTTCAGGAAATCATGTCCTTGACCTAAATCAAACTTGATGGACATGTTCCATGGGTGTCATAGGGTGTATTGAGGCATGTCCTAGGGTTTGGGAGCATGTCCTGGTCAAAAGTCAAAGTTACAGTTGACTTTCCTCGCGAAACCCTAATTGTGGTGCAGATGAAATTGAGACTTGTTCCTCAAGCTTCTTGGATTAATCCATTGTTCCAAATGGATCAATATAGTTCATTTGAGACCCTCAAACCCTCTCTTGAGGTCTTGGCTCATGATTTGCCCTAAAAGTCAACTTAGGGGTGAATTAGGTCAAGAAACCCTAATTCCTGATTTTTGGTGTATGCATCCCCTGAGGTCAAATTGTCTTGATGTTTGGGTCCATGAGGTTCCATGGAGTATATTAGGTTATTTTTTGGATCATTGGCTTGTGCCCAGATGAAAAATTTCCATCTGGAGGCCCTGGTCGACCAAAACCCTAATTTGGTGACACTGTCGATCTTGAGACTTAATCCACCTAAAAGGGAGCAGCCTTGTGCTTAATCCTTGAAGTGGGAGTCCTTTTGATCCTTTGTGGATGCTTGAGAGGTTATACAAGTTGAAGATCATGTCATTCCTTGATTGATCCCTTGTCTAAGCACTCAGAGAGGGCTTAAAACCCTAATTTTGATTGTAGGGAATGCTCATCCATCTTTGGGGAGACTGATGAAATAGAATGGCTCCCCCATATTGTGATGGTGATTTGTACAATGATGGGAAATCTTAGTGGTCAAAATTTGGGCTATGACAGGAAAACATCTTGAACAGGAGTGATTTTGTTTGAGAGAAAGAGATTATAGAAGAAGGAATTTAAAATATGAGATAGTTAAAGAATGACTCTTCTTTGAATAGAGGAAATGATATGAGAATGACTTAGGATCAATAGCTCTTTAATGAGCTGGAACAAGCAAGGTTCATCATTTTTTAGACTAGCTATGAGTAGTGATGGCAGTGTATAGATATGGCCAACTTCAAAATGAAAGACATGTTATAGACTCTATAGAATGGTTGTTAGAACATATCACAAATAAGAATACGAATCGATGTATACTTATGAGCCGTAAGGGAGTGGCTGACACAGAGTAATCATAAACACTTATTTTCAAGAATAGTTAACTCTCAATATTCGTCTAATCATAACTGAATGCTCAATGAAGGAACTGCATGAGACTTTTACTCTATTTTCAATAATTCTTACGAAACCTAATCTGTTAGTGAATGACCAATGATTATGACAAGATTTATAATAAATATTGCGACTGTTCAATATTCAGAGAATAAGGATGGTCATGGATAAAGAAAATCATACCTTAGAGATTCTGAAATATTTTTACAGCGATTCTATATCTGAGTGCTTTCCATTCTGATTCCGTCTTGAGTTTAAGCTTCTGAGTTTCCTCAGATTCTCTTCATTCTGGTTTCTCGTGTGTCTAATAGGAGCATCCTTAATAAAGATTTTGATCAGCTTTGTTCTGCTTTTGCTTTCTTCAGAGTGTTCTATGAGAGACTTCTGACTGAATTTCTTTTATTTTCCTATTTTCTTCAAAGCTTCTTATTCTGATGTTGAAAAGTATGAGTATATTCTGAATTCTGATCACTAGTCTAAGAACTAGACTCATTCTTCTCTTCAAATGATCTTTTCATTCTTCTGTTCAGAATTATCCATCTGCCTTCTGAGAGCAACCATTAGAGTACAGAGATTCTGATCTTTATTATCAGAACATTTATCTTTCATCAAGCTTCTTTTAAATAGAAACTTTTTTTCAGATGGTCATTAATTCCTTAGCTTAAACGTAAACCACTGAGAGGTTATGTGCTAGAGAGAATTAATTGACATCTCATAACATCTTCTGACTTTGTTTCTTCAAACAGATGCAGAGTTTGTTCAGAAACAAGTATCATCAAACATGTGTGTAACATATGACATAGTTTAAATGACAATCTTGTTCTTGCAATGCTGATCTAACTTGTTTATAGTTAGTCCATCAAAGGATTGACATCATATCTGCTTCTGAAAATACTGTCTACTGATTTCTTCATTCTGAAAAACATTAGTGACTTAAAACCTTGTTGGCTTCGAGTAGATGACTTCTGTCTTTGCATCTAGTCAAGCATCTTCTGATTCCAGGATTTATGCAACATGAATTTCAGAGGGAAATATCAGATAACATTCTGACCAATTACAGTTGGTTCAACTGAGATAGAGTTTCAAGTTAACAGTACTCAATCGTCAATAATACTCAGAATTCATCCTGAATTAGATTCCTGATGAATCACTAGATTTCCTCTTTCTGAATATTCTTCAGTTTTCTGCAAAGCTTCTCAAGGAAACAGTATTCAATTCTTCGTTGAATCTTTTAACTGCTTGATCAGTTAAGCTTCAGACGTTGAATCACTTCTAAGAATTTGAATTCTTCAGTTTTCTGGTTTCTTCTACAGACTTCATTATGATGTTCAAAATCATAGAGCAACAATCTCTCTTCTTTACATGAAGAATTTCTTAATGAGCTCTAAATTGAGAAAGTCAAGGGTGGACTAATCCGTTTCTTGAAAACATCTCATAACTCATAAAGAAATAATCTTCAGCAAACAAGATTTCTTATTTTCTGATGATTTAATCTTGAGAAAATACGTTGTTTATCCAATCGTATCTTCTAAGATAAGCATTCAACAGATGCTACTTCTTATCTGATGAATCTATCTTGTCACCTGATTCTTCAATCTTCTTCCAAGCTTCAGTGTAGAAGATTCTGTTGTTAACAACTACAAAACTTCAAAAATCAGTTACTTGCTCAGGTAATCCGTTTGATTACAATTTAGTACTCAGTCATCTTCTGAACTGATACTGAAATTGTAAGTGGATTGAAATCTCACCCAGAGAATTTCTACACACCATATCTGGATCTTTTTCTGACACTGTTAAGTGTTTGATATTCATCAATAACAGAACCAGAGCTCTGATACCAATTGAGGTGTGAGAAAGACACAAGAAAGGGGGAGTTTGAATTGTGTTCTAACTCTTAAATTCTTTTCGCCTCTTATTGTTAATGTGCTAAGAGAATATCAGAGTTGTGTTGAGAGACTCTGACTTGCGATACATCATTCAGACAGTGCGAAGCATAAAGCATAAGCAACAAGGAGAATCTGAATTAGCGATGCATGATTCAGACTTGCAATGCGGAAGCTTATCAGAGATGAGTTGCAAGGTTCTGATTAACCTATATAGAAACATAAACAATAAATCAAAGCATAAGCAAGAGTAAAGAACACACGATATATCCTGGTTCACTTAAGCAACTCTCAAGCTAGTCCAGTCCATCCTTCCAAGGTGATTTCACCTTGAACACAAGGACTTAATCCACTATAATCAAAATCCGATTACAAATGCACGGGCTAACGCCGGTGACTAACAACCTGCACAACCGCAGCTGTGACTAACCCATAATGAACCGTTCAGTGATCCAAGTTAATGGATATAACGAACATTGACCTAATAGAATCCAATCTCGCAAGATCTCCTATCAGAATTTTCACAGCTAAACGTTCAGTTATCCGAGTTAATGAATATAACGTTTACTGACCATTCTTCCAGGATTTTCAATGAGTTCCATCAGTGATCTCATAAGAGTCTGACTCACAATTGGTCCTCTTTGAGATATGACTATCATTGACCATATTTCAGGATTTCCACAATGACACCTAACCATTGTCTTCTCAAGTCTCCGATCACACTGATCACTTGAGGAATCCTAATTCACATAGAATTAGTTGTTCTGGAGATTACATTGGTTGCTTCTAAATAAGCTGATAAACTCCTAAGTTTAAGTACATATGAACACAAGAGTGTTCTAGCAAGATATGAGCAACAACTCCTTGCTATCTTCAGATTCTACAAAGATGTATGTTGATTTGACGGTTGATGACATCTTGTAGATCTTCTTCATCTTCTTCGTTGAGCAAGCTTCGAGCAACAACTCCTTACTTCAGATCTTTAATATAGCTCAGATGATGAAGTGGTTGATGACTTGATTGTTTTCCAACAATGTCTTGGTTCATCAACTTCTATACTTCCTAATTGTTGTTGTGTTGATAGATGATTCTTTATGTTTCAACAACAATGGTCGTGTTTAGATTTTAACAGCAACAGCTGTGTTTGACGATGGTGATCTTGATCGTGAAAACCGACTTCGATGCACACGACCCACGACTTTAGAAGCACTTCCTTCTTTCCTTTATATAGCCAAGTGAAAAATAGAGCCGTTAAAGAGCCGTTGGCTATTTGAAAAGATTCGTTATGCAATGATGAAGGTTGTACTGCCATATCTTCTTTTTACTGTTGAGATGTGATGGGATAGATCTTTTTAGTACGGTGTACAGTCATTGCTAACGGTAACATTTGTCTTCATATCTTCAGAGGCTTCTGATGGTATTTAGTTGAAGCATGAGTAGAGACTTTAGTTGGGTCTTCAGAATGTTAAGTCTTCAGTCTTCATTACTTGCTCATTCCAAGTCTTGTCTTCAGAACTTCAGCACTTGTCTTGAAACCCTTTATCTTCATAGCTTCAAGTCTTTAGAGTCTTCAGAACCTTGTTCACTCAGAACGTGTCTTTAGAGTCTTCAGCACTTGATAATTTGAATCTTAATCTTCAGAACACTTCAGTCTTCAGAGTCTTTCTGCACTTGGTCTTCAGAGCCTTCAACCTTCAGAACTTCAAGTCATTAGAGTCTTCAGCACTTAGTTCTTCAGAGTCTTTCTTCAGGAGCTTTGCTTATCTTCAGAATCTGAAACACCTTCAGAACAAAATCCACAAGAGCATTGCAACAACAATATCGGCATCCTTGGATCTTTCTGCATGTTACCAGATACAGAAGCAAACTTGCTTCTTGCGACTTGTGTTACACATAGTAACTCGCATGTAATCTTTTACGCACATCTTTGCACATGTTTGTTTGATCTAATATCTTTAATAATTATGATCTGCACAGAAACAAACAGTAGAACATAAAATAGTTCTTTCACAAATACTCATTGTTATCATCAAAACATAGAGATGACTTGCAGAGACAACTCTTGTTCTTACATCTATATCTTATAGGAAAGAGTATGAAGCAAAGACGATGAAATCATCACATGGATCAATCTAATGTAGTGAGGACCGAAACACGAAAGATTGCATTTTCAGTAAACTTTTGAAGAGAACGAAAAATCATACGCTTCTTGACTTCCGAGGTGATAATGCCATTTACATATTTGAGGTTGGCGAAGAGCATTCTTATCAAGCTTGGAAAAATCTCCAAGCTCTCTGAGAGCACTCTAATCTAGGTCAGAGTCGATTATACCTTATGTATAATTGACTATGTAGTGAAACTTTTAATTTTGAAATTCAAATCTGCTCTAATCGATTATGCTTGATTTAGATAGCTTTAAGCTTTTTGCGCTCCTTTTGGGCGTTGTCATGAAATTTGGGTTGGATTATAGCTTTTAGCACCCCAACTTAAGAAATGAACCCATTTAGCCTATATCAATAAATTTTGCTCTATATTATGACTAAAATCTCAAACAACTTAGAAAACAAATATGTGTTAGTGATAAAACCAAATTCACTAAGCATGAATAAGACCGCTTGTTAGATAACTTCATTGGATATTTACCATTCAATTTTCTACCAAGCACTTTACCTCAAAATATTAAGAGGCCTTGAGAAAACTCTCCCTCGTAAGGGAACGACGAACCATCATCAAAATTTCATCTCTACTGATTGCTTGATACAATATGTGGCTAGAAAACAGTAGGAGTGATACGATCAACATCGATCCTCAAACTCCAAAATCATCAAGATCAACAAGAATTCTGAGCATCACCATCAATGCCAACAAACATTTAGGTTACATGTGATTGTTGAACATTACCATCAATGTTAACTAGAAGCTTAATAATTTATTGTCAATGCCATCAGGCTTGACTAGAGCTTGATAAAACACGAATGTTGGACACCACCATCAATGCCAACAAAAACACAACGGTTGAGAACCACCATAAATGATAGCAATACACTTTGGTCAATCACGACTACGGAGCGCTACCCTAAATGTTAACAAACACCTTGATTAATCCATTAACCACCATTAAGTAGACACCATCAATGCCATCAAACTTGATCCAACGTTATCACAAATCATCAAACTTCTCTTGTATGCTATCAAGGATCTCAAGGTTAAGTGTATTACTCTTAGCCATATCCTGTATTTGAACTTTAATGTTATCGTGGATTATGAATATTAAAATATAACATATTTGCACAGGCTATTATACACTTGTGCCTAATAATAACTTGTCATATCCTGATTATATGGGAAGATTATAGATTTGAACAATTTTTTCAACTGATATATGATCTCAATCCAATCATTATAATCATAGAATATGATTATCATATTAAATATTTATTGGTGTATAAATGTATACAATATTGACATTAAATTTTGTTTTTACGACAAATTTAATCAATTCAATTTATTTATTATTATTAAAAATATTAATTAATCTATTTTTAAATTTTAATAAAATTAAGAATTTAATTTATGAAATTAGATAATACTCAATAGTCAAACACACAACTAACTTTCCATCTCAGCGATCACTATCAGAAAAATATCTATTTTATTTTAATTAATATTTTTCATTATTTGAGATAAAAAAAATTCTTATTTTCATATGTCAAAATTTCTCTTTTTCTTACGGGCCACTATTAGCAAAATACCTATTTTATTTTAATTAACAATTGTCTTTATTTGAAGTATAAAATTGTTATTTTCAAATATCAAAATTTTTATTTTTCTCACGGGCTACTATTATCAAAATATCTATTTTATTTCAATTAACAATTATCTTTATTTGAGACACAAAATTATTATTTTTAAATGTCAAAATTGAGTTTATATTATCATCAATCATTCTGTAATTAAATAACTTATTTCAAATTTACATATACATCTAACTAAAATCTATATCATATTAAATAAACTTATTACGGCAAACTTCTTACAAGCATTTTGCTAGTTTATTGTTGATAAGTGTCTATGAATAAAAACAAAAAATAAAGAAAAGAACTCAAACTCGCACAAGAAAGTGCTGAATAACCTGATATCCTTAAATCAATCGGCTTTTGTTCCGGGCAGGCAACTTTTAGACGGAGTTCTAATAGCGAATGAGGCGGTTGACTTCGCGACGAGGGAAAAAAGACAATGCTTGTTGTTCAAGGTTGATATTGAGAAAGCCTACGATAAGGATTGAAGAAAAGTCCTTCTCCTTCCTGGGCATCCCCATTGGTGCAAATCCCAGACGTATTGGTACTTGGTCTAAGGTTATCAATGTTGTCCACTCGCGGTTGGTAGGATGGCAAGGCAAGCTTCTGTCCTTTGGTGGTAGACTCACGCTGTTAAAATCGGTGCTCAGCAGTCTGTCCATTTTCTACATGTCGTTCTTTAAAATGCCTAAGTCGGTTTCGAAGCAGATAGAGCGTTTATTTAACAGGTTTTTGTGTGTGTGGGGGGGGGGGGGGGTCCCCGGATCACTCTAAAATTGTGTGGATCAGTTGGCAAAAAGTGTGTCGTCTTTTGGATAGCGGAGGTCTTGGTCTAAAGAGGCTGAAATCTTTCAACATTGCGCTTCTTCAGAAATGGAAGTGGAGGATTCTGTCGGCGAAACCTTCTCTTTGGACGGAAGTTTTAATTTCTAGGTATGACAACATCAAACTTTTAGCTCTCGGAGGCAACGCTACTGCTCCTCTCAAAACCAGCTCAAATTGGTGGCGAGACTTAATCAACAATTCGAGAAGGGAAACTGCAGCTGTCACTAATTTTGCAGATCTCACTGGCATTACAATCGGTGACGGCTATTCCACTCCTTTCTGGCTTGGTAACTGGACTGGGTCCTCATCACTGCGTCACAGATTTCCGATTTGCTTCTCTTGCAGCTCTCTTAAAGGTGCTGTTGTCGGCAACTTGGGTTCGTGGATCAATGGAACTTGGCACTGGGGCAATCTGGGTATCGATAACTCGCAGGAAATCGACATCTCCTTGGAAGTCTCTGAGTTGAAAGATTTTTTGCTTAGCTTTAGTCCAGTGGCTGGTAAAGATGATTTGGTGCGGCGGAACCCGGATCCTGTTAGTGGCTACACTACCAGGTCTGGTTATGATTGTCTGCAGGATTTTGAGGAAAATGATGAAGTCGCTATTAGCAAGGCTAAGGCCTGTTGCAAGATTTGGAAGGCTGCGATCCCGTTGAAAGTTCGTGCATTTGGGTGGAGATGTTGCCTCAACGGCATTCCGACGATTGAGCAGCTTGTTAGGAGGCGCATTTTACAGCAGCAGTCAATTCCTCTTTGTTCTTTCTGCAATTCTGCCCATGAAGACATCAACCACCTTTTTTTTGGATGCAGTTCAACGACTCAGGTTTGGAATGCTATGACGCTCTGGACGGGAGTTACATCGAGGGGATCAAATACTTTCCGGGAGACTTTTCTGGAATGGATTAACACGATTAGGAGTTCGAAGAAAAACACGGCTAGGGGAAAAATCATCTGGCTTGCCGTCATTTGGAGTATTTAGATCTGCAGGAATCAAATTATTTTTAACGGTGC
This sequence comes from Lathyrus tuberosus, assembly GCA_022829125.1. NCBI lineage: Eukaryota > Viridiplantae > Streptophyta > Magnoliopsida > Fabales > Fabaceae > Lathyrus > Lathyrus tuberosus. Next base: position 4,138,536 of record JALAZF010000301.1, on the reverse strand, counting down.
TACTTTCGACTTCTCTGATCTGCTTTGGGACATTAAGAGGTTGGCGTGGAACTGGTGCGTGGCTAGTGAAAATTCTTATTCCAACTGTAACTATTTTGCGTTTTGTCAGGATCCTTTAGGCGGCTAGGCTTAATGTGTAGTTGGTTTGGATTTTCTTTTCCCTTCTTTGGGCTCTTTGTAAGTCGGGATTGAGTACCCCTAGTACTCCTTCAATATACATCCTTGCTTACCAAAAAAAAACTACCGTGGCTGATTTTATTGGTTACTTTTTCTATTGGTTTTACATGTACATATAGGTGAAGTGTTACATATTTAAACTCAAACTATTGTTTAATAATTGAAGTGCAATTTGATAATACATATTTTGCTTACAAAAATTGTGTATGTTGGAATACAAATGAATTGAATTTCTTAAGTTGACTGTGATTTTTAGGTTCTTTGATTGAATACTATAAGAAATTTTGTTTAGAGTCTAGATTTTCCATAAAACACTAGTGATTTTAACTTTTTGCCACTGCGGCTAAACATTATGGTTTTGCTTACAATTTCTAATTTTTTTTATAGATTTGATCTTGCTATTTAACTCGCGTGAGATTACAAAAATGATCAAACATAATTTTGTAGGGTCTTAGGATAATTATAGAGATAAAGACCAAGGAAAAAGATGAAGATGCGATCCCATTATTTCTTGGAGAGTTTAAGGTATTTAAACATATTTGATATTAATATGCTTCATAGATAACTGTGTAAGTTCGATCTTTTGATCTCTATTGTTATCGTATAATGTGTCATTCATACCAATACTCTAGTTTGTGTTGTTTATAATTTTTTCTCTTGTTATAATACTATGTGATTATTAATAAATTGGAACGTATATGGTGAGAAAGAAGCTTTTTCTTGATAATTGGAGACAATTTCTTAATACACCATCCAACCTTCTTAGGCACCTAGCACGCTGACAAAAATACCTCTGCGTTCCGAATGTGTACATCTGAACGCACCGTTTTTTTTTTAAGTTTTAGTTTTTCCCGGATGTGCACATCCGGAATAAATTCGTATTTGCAAATCCGGATTAAATCCTGAAACAGAACTCCAAAAATCCAGCAATGTTTCTCACAGTCATAAAATTAAATCGGGATTACATTCAGAAATTCGGCATTACATCGACAAAAATTTAAATAGTACAAGATCAATAGCCCGGTGGACGCTTGCACATCTCTAAGATGTCATCGACCGTTTTTCGGATTTTGACGGTCGCCTCGAACTCGAACGGGAATTGTTCTTCGTAACCCAAAAAAGTTTGCCACATCGCTCTAACATCGTCTTGATTCTTGAGCTCAACAAGGCTTTAAGCGACGTTCCCTTCGTTGTCAACCGAAGGTGAACGATACTGAAGCTTCGCAACCTTCCGTTTGTCTCCCTAAGGTAGGAGAAGTTCGATGTCGTCAATGAACTGGCCAATGGAGATATCCCTCGTTAGCGTAAACGTTTGACCGCGTGTTTTACCGTCGGTGAAGGAGACACTAGCGGCATATCAACGGACTTTGATTTGATAGAATTGAGACATTTTGAGCTTGTGTGAAAGATATCAAATGAAACCCCTAATTTATAGAAAAGTTAGGGTAAAGTTATTTCTGCCTAAGTTTGTTCCGGATGTGCAGATCCGGACAAACCCTGCAAATATGTATTCCGGATGTGCACATCCGGAAATTGTCCGGATCTGCAAATCAGAATGTTTTACTGATACATTTTCAAACAGAATTGAATATGTGATGCAGCCAATTGGAATGCTTTCATTGCAATAAAATTCATAAGTGTATTAAAAAGACATATGAATAAAAATGCAATATATTTCACTTCAAAAATGTACATTATGTCGTATGATTATACAAAAGAGTTAAAACAAAAATCTCCGTCTAAATCTATCGGAGCTTGACCTTTCGACTTTTCTGCATTTGATGCCTTTTCTATTGCTTTCAATCTTTCGAATTCAAGCATCCTTTCGACAAAACTATTCGGCCAAGACTTGGCAATTGCGGTTCCATGCGTCTCCCATTACGGTGATGTAGGTGGTATTGGGCATCTGGGTTTCAAGATAACTTGTACGAAATGTCTTGATTTCGCAAGCCATCTGATACACATGATGCGATCGTTTGGATTCGACGGAGGTGCGGTGTGGAGTGGAAAAAAGGTTTCCGAAAATCCGTATCTCGTCAAGTCGATACACACCATATCGTAGGCGCATGCTATAAGATGACCCATCTCGGGGAAGCTCATCCAATTCGATACCGGTGTCGGACCACTCAACCACGGAACAAGTGACTCGTGAACCTTGTTGTAATTTTCTTGATTTTCATAGAGACGCAAGTATGCTTCTTTATGCGTCTCCAACTCTAGGATAAGTTGATGACGTACAAGTGCATGACCTTCCTCTCCTTTACCGAGTAGTGCCGACACGGCTCGGTAACCGCAATTACCATCCCCTACAACATCGATATACCGTCGATATGCTTGTGCATAAAAACCGGCATCTTGTCAATAAAGGAAATCATATGTGTAGTTGGAGTCGGAGTCCGGACTCGTGGAATCGGTGTCGGAGCCGGTTTGGAAATGCGAGCTCCTTTCATGACACTTTGTAGAGATTTAGGAGTCGAAGAGTCCGGAAATATTTGGTCAACGTGCTCATAATACGAAGGAGACCGAGTTGTTGAGTTGTCATTTGGTGTAGGCTTCAACTTCTTCGGAGCACCCTTTGTCTTAACCGGTTGAGACGGCGGTATCATTGCGGTTGTTTCGGGGAAGGCAATCTTCCTCAACTCTTCTTTGATGTGTAGCTTCATATTGTCGCCGGCCTTCGAAAATCTATTTTGAATCGCTTCCAATTTGGCCAAAATAGAGATATCCGGTTTATCTCCTTCCTTACAACCATCATCATCAAAACTAAGTCTCATCCAATGAGGGCAAACTTCGTCAATTTGTATTGGCTCACCTAGTTTCAACTTTTTAGCAATGGCACAAGCACAAGGAAGACCGTAGGTTTTCACAATAGTGCAACCACACTTTGCACTATCGGCACCTACCGTTTCGGCTCGGCTGGCCTCGTGAAAAATATAGCCCAACCCTGCCCGAGACATGTTACCGATCAATTGAGAGTAGAAGAAGTTACCTTTAAACCGGTGTTCCAAAGCCGTGATGCTCCGACCAAAAGTGGTTTGTATCTCATTGTGTTGGTTTTTGATCATTAGATGCACGGAGTCCTAATCCCGACATAAATCCCCCTTGCTATTCCCCAACCAATTCTTCAAAGTGGCATGTGCCGACTCAACTCTATTGGTGGTAGTGTTTCCAAGATGTCGTACGTTATCGGTCCACGCACAAACAATCTTTTCTTTCACTTGATCAAGAATGGTGGATTCAACATATTTCAACAAAGCGGGGTACCGTTCACACACTTTCCGGAATTTAATGACCGAATCGGCATATAATTTCGTCGTGGAAGAATTTAGAATATGAGTCCATGCATCCATAATTTTCTCTACAATGGCACCCGACTTGACCACTTTTCCGTCTTCTGACTCCACTTGTTTCGCACCCACCGCGGTCTTAACCCGACTTCGCACATTCTTTGTTATGTGAAATTGACAAAGTAGTGCATTGGAAGAAGGAAAGACCTTTGCAACCGCATTCATCAAGGCGTTGTCGCGGTCCGTAACAATTGCTTTTGGCATTTGAACATGTTTCTTCAAAAGTGACCGACACGTCTCCAACGCCCACGTGAAATTGTCCTCTTTCTCACACTCTAAAAAGGCAAAGCCGACGGCATATGTCTTATCCGTAGACATAACGCCAACCATCTCAAACAATGGAAGACGATACTTGTTTGTCTTGTAGGTGCTATCGAGAATGAGCACTGTCGAGAATGTGTTGAACAACTTGATGGAATCTAGATGAGTCCAAAAAATATCTCGGACCGTAATTCCATCATCGTGATATCTGTGACGCCCCCAATCTATACCCCCAAATAATTATAAAACAATAAACACTTAATAAAATTTCGTCAGAGAATATTTAAAAACACGGCACAGACGAGGAAATCACATCAATTTGATACAAACATACAACACCTGCTCATAAAGATATGTAACAGTGGGGTAGCATTCAACAGAGGAACTCAGTTCCTTACACCCACATTTCAAAGTTTTTAGAATAAAAGCGGAAAATCTAAAAACTGAATATCACATATATATATATATACAAATGAAAAGTTGGTCATTCATCAGTTATACAAGTACAAACCTAGAGATATAAATATACACAATACACCAAAAACACAAACGGCCTCCCTAACTACCCGGTGTCACATATCAGAGCCGACCGACAAAAGAATGAAGATACAATCTTCACAAAAGACTTCCAGCGACTCTAATCTGCAATGCCTCATAGATCATTATAAAACAACAGAAGGGTGAGAAAAACAACCATAACATAAATGCATATAATTATATATATCAACATGAAAATACACGTATCCAGTATTCTCACCACAGTTATCACATGCCAACACATAAGGCATATACAGATTATATTCACATAATCACATATTCACACATCATGCATATGTTTATATACAAAACATATAAATCATAATTCAATGCATTTAACACAAATACACAACAGTTCACAATTGCTATCACAAGTTCAATCACACAATGTCTCACACATAATCACCAAATCATGATTTCCACATATAACTAATGCAATCATAATTCATGCAGATGCAAAGAGACCGACACAACGACTCTCTATGCAAATGCAAATACGGTACCGACTCCAAGATTCATATCTCAAAACTAGTTCCCTCAGGAACTCTGCAGAACCATCGCTCGTTACATCACTGTAACTCCCCGTCGGGCATACGATGTTCAACCGTTGCTTTAGGTCCCCACATGGGCACATGACGTTTATGGATCGCTTTAAGTCTTCAGGCTTTTCTCACCTCATATTTTCGAGGCACACGATCGTCTATAATCATCGCTTTAGGTCCTCAGGCTATTCATACCTTTCATATTTTCGAGGCACACGATGTTATAGCTGATTCCCCACCGGAACCGCCGTCACTCAGGATGCAATTGCATATAACCATCGCTTTAGGTCCTCAGGCTATTCATACCTTTCATATTTTCGAGGCACACGATGTTATAGCTGATTCCCCACCGGAACCGCCGTCACTCAGGACGCAACAATGATGCATATCACGATGCTTGACACACAATGACTCATGACAACCAATGCATCATCACACATATATGCAGTCACAAACATGCATCTATAACCAAATACAACACTTTGCATTTATTTGCCTTTCGGCCACAATTCATCACCACAACATGTCATCACATGTATTCTCATCATACAACGTCATACAAGTCATACGATATCCATATCAAAAGCACATAGCATAGTACACATCATTTACACACCATTAAAACGGCAAAAGTCGACAAAACGACACTATTCACATTGCCCGACATAATTAAATCGGCTAACGAATTCCAAAACATCATAATCACAAAGTACAACTCAATAGCTTCCCAACGCATCAAACCATGCCTCAAACCGAGCCACAGATCAAAAGTTATGCAGAAAGCAAAATTACACAAACAGCACTGTTCGCTGGGCGAGCCATCTCACGAGCACTCGCTAGCACCTTCGCTAGGCGAATGTTCCAGCGAACCACTACTAGCTAAAAACAGACCCAAAGTTCGCTAGGCGAGCCCTTAGCAAACCAAGTCAGAACCAAACAGAACCAAAAACATACAACCTTCGCTAGGCGAACCCCCGTAGCGAACCTTCGCTACCCTTCGCTGAATCGTTCGCTAGGCGAACCCGCGAAAACCTCACTCGCTGCCACCTTCGCCCCAGGTTCGCTAGTCGAACCAAGGAAAACCCAGAATTTTTCTGCGCTGTTTGAAACCCCAAAAGTGATATTTCCCAACCAAAACATTTCCCAATCAACATATATCAATCAGAACCTATTCTAATCATGCCAACAAGCAATCTACCACATTTACATCGATTTCCAACCGCTAAACCATCGATTCTACTCATTTTATCGTTTTTGACCTAGAAGTGAAAAACATAGAAAGCAAGAGAATCATCCAAACACATACATACATAATCATATACAAGCATGGTATAATCGAGTTTCGCACCCTTACCCGATTAAATCGATTCCTAGAAGTTGTTTTGATCCAACCTAGCTTTTTCTTCTTTTTCTCTCTTTTTCTCTTCTCCTCTGTTCCTTCTTCTCCTTTCTTTCTTTCTATTTTTCTTCTTTTCTAATTCTCTCCCTTTTCTCTCTTCTACTAACTTAGTAAAAAAATAATGCAAAATGACCCAATTGCCCCTACTCTCAACTATCTCGCAAATGTTCCCAAAACGCGATAAAATATAATCACAATGTAAAATAACATATTATCACACCAAAGTCATAAATAAAAATAATATAATACTCAAAATAATTAAATCGACTCGATTAAATAAAATGATCAAAACTGGGGCGTTACAACTCTCCCCCACTTGGAAATTTTCGTCCTCGAAAATAAAGCCAAACCCAACAGCTCCAATCACGGCCCTCACATCTGACCAACAATCATAGACCGACCAAAAGCACACCACAAATAACACAACTGACTAACCACCTTGCTAGCAGCAGAAACAACAACCACACGACAACGACGACAACAACACCGACAAGATGCAAAGCCCACACAATGCACTTGACGACCAACTCACAACTCAAGGAATACACAAGCACCAACTCACAGGTTCACTCTTGAACCGAAACACAACAAGATCGTTACCATCCCCGTAGGTAACCCACCTCTAATTCCTCACACAGGAATTAGCTACCCGCACTCGAACCAACACAATGGAAACGAGGCAACAACACAAACAAGAACATAACGTTCCACGACACGACAAGGTCTCAACAACATCAACAGAACAAGAATACCAACCTCCTTGTCACACAACCTTATTACATCAATGCCACGATTCACCAATCGTACATATAACCAAAATATCCATCTAATTAGTAGTCCAAGAATACCATTGAACCCTTTCACCTAACACTCCCATTCAGAAACGTCCATTGGTCTCATCATTTTTACAGATTCCCAATGTTCAACCTAAGAACTCTTACAAGTCAGACACGCATATACAAAATGTGCCACATCACGCTTCCGCTGCGCACTCTGATGACTCGTAACCATCAAAACTACCAATCTCACGTCCAAAGTCTAATTCTTTCGCATACTCACCAAACCGCTGTTCACTTTTAATATTTCCATTCTCACACTCTTCTGTGTTATCTCACACACCAGACACAAGCCTCTGGACTGCTCAAATAATTCCAACTCTTTGATCCTCAAAACAGACATGCAAAAAGATTTTTGACTTACACATCAGGCACAACATCATCCTTTCCCCAACCAATTCATAACTTGCCACAAATCCTAATCATCCTCGTTGTCTCTATTCTTTCAGACCAATCCAATACTCAATATTCTTGTAATTACCAAACACTTCGAATCTAGAATCATAAAGATAATACTTCTAATAATCCAACATAATACAACTACACCCACTTCCACAATAGTACTGATCCTTCCACGATTCCTCAAATGTCGAAGAACATAAACCACAACTTAGACAAACCACCACTCTTATCAAACATTCCAACAATTGTAATTCTGGTCAAACTCAACCAAACCATTCCAGTTACCTAACCCTGAAAGTGAACACTTAATCTCAATCGTAACCCTATACCACTGTCTGTACTCCATACACAATTCCTGCTCTTGACAATCCAAATTCCATCCTATTGCAACAACCACCCAAAAAGGAACTCTCAAATATTACATCCACCCCCAAGGGTTTCCTCAAGATTTCTGCAATCTCAATACCATCAAAGAATTTCAAATCGTTTGCAATTCGTCACAATCCAAAACTCAAGCTATGCAAAACACAACTGCAAGTTCCCATACTACTCACTGGTTAACACGCATCCTCCTATTATCATCTTATTCCTTACCAACCCTTAGTAATACCCAATCATTATCCCTCAGAGACATTCTAACTTAATCCACATACTCAAACCTCTAATCTGTCTCATCTTCTGATATAAGAATTCTCATCAACTCACCAAAACAATCTGTAACCAACTCCTTACCTTTCAAGTAATCCATTCCGCACCACTATCAAAGCCGGAAAGACACGTCCATTCCATCCAACATAATTCCCGTCTGCTATCAACAAGAGATTAAGGGTGATCAGTTCCTCAATTTGTCAATAGACAGCCGACAACCATGATGAGGCATAAACTGTCTCCACCAAACGATAATAGCATTCCTTACATCCTATACACAAAACTACCTAAGGCACAATTCCTTAGTTGACATAATCCTTACCTCCGCACCCCTTCTTGAACCAGAAACCAAACTTATAATCTTGCAATTTACAACACACTGAGCCAGCGCTCTACACCTGAAACAACACAGAGAAGTACCAGCTTCTCCCCCACTTATCTCATTCTAATCCTTTCAACTGTAAACACACTAAATCCATTACAAATCCTTTACCATAAACAGTCAAAGAACAATTAGACAAACCCCAAGAGTAATTACCGACCCCTAGACAAAAGTATCGATAACCATCACACCACCCCAAGAAGACACACAATTCAAACGCTTCGCACACTCATACGAAATAAACGAACGAGTCGCTCCAATATCAAGAATAGCAAATAAAGACGTACTATTAATAAAATAAGTACCTTGAGTCAGACGATCCGCACTAGTAATCTCATCTCCTGCCAATGCAACAACCTTCCTACTAGTCTGAGCTCCCTTCGGTTCCGTACACCTCGTACTGTTATGACCTGTTCCACCGCAGTTGAAACACTTCATCCTAATTCTCTTACAATCAGTTGCGACATGTTCCGAACCTCCACAATTAGAACATTTCAGTTTATTCCTCCTACAATCCAACTTACGATGTCCTTCTTCCCCACACTTGTGACACTTAATGTAACACCTCGGAGGACTAGACATCCCTCCCCCACTACGAGACTGTTGTTTCCCTTTCCTGTCATTCACATTCTCATAGGGATTAGCACGCACTTTACGATCCTCTTCGTAAATCCTACAACTGTCCACCAATTCAGAAAACCTTCTAATCCTATGATAACCGATTGCCCTTTTAATTTCCGGACGCAATCCGTTCTCGTACTTCACGCACTTAGAAAATTCAGCAGTCGCTTCCGGATAATGAGGATAGAACTGCACAAGTTCCACAAACCTTGCAGTGTAATCAACCACAGACATATTACCTTGTTTCAACTCCAAGAACTCAATCTCTTTCTTTTCCTTCACACCCTCAGGATAATACTTCCTCCGAAACTCTCGGCTAAATAAATCCCAAGTAACTTCTTCATCATCCACTCCCAACACTTGGCGTAAACTAACCCACCAATCAGCTGCTTCTTCCTCCAGCATGTGAGTACCCAGTCTCACCTTGTCCTCTTCAGCATAATCCATCACATGGAAGATTCTTTCAACCTCTTCAAACCAAAATTGTGCACCATCAGGATCATATCTTCCCTTGAAGATAAGCGGTTCGTTCATCCCGAACTCATTATTACCCGCAACATTCGGTACACCCTGCACAGCCCGAGCCATATTCTGTTCATTTCCAATAACAGCAACTATGGTTAAACAAACAGCTCACCGAACCACAAAGACCAACAAGGACTGACACAAACTGACACGGACTGGCTCTGATACCACTTAATGTGACGCCCCCAATCTATACCCCCAAATAATTATAAAACAATAAACACTTAATAAAATTTCGTCAGAGTATATTTAAAAACACGGCACAGACGAGGAAATCACATCAATTTGATACAAAACATACAACACCTGCTCATAAAGATATGTAACAGTGGGGTAGCATTCAACAGAGGAACTCAGTTCCTTACACCCACATTTCAAAGTTTTTAGAATAAAAGCGGAAAATCTAAAAACTGAATATAACATATATATATATATATATATATATATATATATATATATATATATATATATAAATGAAAAGTTGGTCATACATCAGTTATACAAGTACAAACCTAGAGATATAAATATACACAATACACCAAAAACACAAACGGCCTCCCTAACTACCCGGTGTCACATATCAGAGCCGACCGACAAAAGAATGAAGATACAATCTTCACAAAAGACTTCCAACGACTCTAATCTGCAATGCCTCATAGAGCATTATAAAACAGCAGAAGGGTGAGAAAAACAACCATAACATAAATGCATATAATTATATATATCAACATGAAAATACACGTATCCAGTATTCTCACCACAGTTATCACATACCAACACATAAGGCATATACAGATTATATTCACATAATCACATATTCACACATCATGCATATGTTTATATACAAAACATATAAATCATAATTCAATGCATTTAACACAAATACACAACAGTTCACAATTGCTATCACAAGTTCAATCACACAATGTCTCACACATAATCACCAAATCATGATTTCCACATATAACTAATGCAATCATAATTCATGCAGATGCAAAGAGACCGACACAACGACTCTCTATGCAAATGCAAATGCGGTACCGACTCCAAGATTCATATCTCAAAACTAGTTCCCTCAGGAACTCTGCAGGACCATCGCTCGTTACATCACTGTAACTCCCCGTCGGGCATACGATGTTCAACCGTCGCTTTAGGTCCCCACATGGGCACACGACGTTTATGGATCGCTTTAAGTCCTCAGGATTTTCTCACCTCATATTTTCGAGGCACACGATCGTCTATAATCATCGCTTTAGGTCCCAGGCTATTCATACCTTTCATATTTTCGAGGCACACGATGTTATAGCTGATTCCCCACCGGAACCGCCGTCACTCAGGACGCAATTGCATATAACCATCGCTTTAGGTCCTCAGGCTATTCATACCTTTCATATTTTCGAGGCACACGATGTTATAGCTGATTCCCCACCAGAACCGCCGTCACTCAGGACGCAACAATGATGCATATCATGATGCTTGACACACAATGACTCATGACAACCAATGCATCATCACACATATATGTAGTCACAAACATGCATCTATAACCAAATACAACACTTTGCATTTATTTGCCTTTCGGCCATAATTCATCACCACAACATGTCATCACATGTATTCTCATCATACAACGTCATACAAGTCATACGATATCCATATCAAAAGCACATAGCATAGTACACATCATTTACACACCATTAAAACGAAAAAAGTCGACAAAACGACACTATTCACATTGCCCGACATAATTAAATCGGCTAACGAATTCCAAAACATCATAATCACAAAGTACAACTCAATAGCTTCCCAACGCATCAAACCACGCCTCAAACCGAGCCACAGATCATAAGTTATGCAGAAAGCAAAATTACACAAACAGCACTGTTCGCTGGGCGAGCCATCTCGCGAGCACTCGCTAGCACCTTCGCTAGGCGAATGTTCCAGCGAACCACTACTAGCTAAAAACAGACCCAAAGTTCGCTAGGCGAGCCCTTGGCTAACCAAGTCAGAACTAAACAGAACCAAAAACATACAACCTTCGCTAGGCGAACCCCCGTAGTGAACCTTCGCTACCCTTCGCTGAATCGTTCGCTAGGCGAACCCGCGAAAACCTCACTCGCTGCCACCTTCGCCCCAGGTTCGCTAGGTGAACCAAGGAAAACCCAGAATTTTTTTGCGCTGTTTGAAACCCCAAAAGTGATATTTCCCAACCAAAACATTTCCCAATCAACATATATCAATCAGAACCTATTCTAATCATGCCAACAAGCAATCTACCACATTTACATCGATTTCCAACCGCTAAACCATCGATTCTACTCATTTTATCGTTTTCGACCTAGAAGTGAAAAACATAGAAAGCAAGAGAATCATCGAAACACATACATACATAATCATATACAAGCATGGTATAATCGAGTTTCGCACCCTTACCCGATTAAATCGATTCCTAGAAGTTGTTTTGATCCAACCTAGCTTTTTCTTCTTTTTCTCTCTTTTTCTCTTCTCCTCTTTTCCTTCTTCTCCTTTCTTTCTTTCTATTTTTCTTATTTTCTAATTCTCTCCCTTTTCTCTCTTCTACTAACTTAGTAAAAAAATAATGCAAAATGACCCAATTGTCCCTACTCTCAACTATCTCGCAAATGTTCCCAAAACGCGATAAAATATAATCACAATGTAAAATAACATATTATCACACCAAAGTCATAAATAAAAATAATATAATACTCAAAATAATTAAATCGACTCGATTAAATAAAATGATCAAAACTGGAGCGTTACAATATCTGTACCGAGACACGTAATCGTTATCCTCCAACACTTTCAACAGTTGTTGCATCTCACTCCTATCTCCCCTAATTGCCTTGTTCGTTTGATACCGAATGTTATACACTTGCTTTATGTTTGCAACATTTTCGGGTTCTTTCCGTTTCAACGTCGCAAGTATATTCTTCGGTTGGACAAGGTTCAAGGTCATGTCGGCTATACATGTCTTCTCTTCCGCCTTGAGCCGACATACACTTGGATGGCCTTGAAGCTTTGAGCACATTTCGTGGTTATGTATACCACAACGAGCGGTAAATCTCAATTTCTTGGAAACTAACATGTAACCACCAATCTTAAAAGGGCACTCACATCTTCTAGTACCGGTCTCGTCTTTCTTTAACTTCCGTAGAGGTGCTTGATATTTGCCGCTTCTTTCGCAACCCAAAATTACAAAAGCTTTTCTTCTATCCGACCCATTATCCGATTTCCCGATATTTACACCGAAGCCAAGCTCAATAGCCGTCCTACGAATGTATACGATCATGCTTTCATGATCATTAAAGTCTTGCTTGTTGTTAAAGTCACCGCCGACATCAACCGACTTTACGAGCATACCTTCATCTTTCGGGGAAATCGACACAACTAATTCTTTTGCCATGTTATCGGGGTGCACCATATCTATTTATAAACAAGAATAGAACAATTAATATGTATAAATAAAATATATTCAAAAATGCTGAAAATATAAATTAATTAGCTTCAGGCATTTTTCTGGATGTGCACATCCGGAAATATTCATGCTCAATTCGTTCCAGATGTGCAGATCCGGAAGTAGCGTAACTTGTTTTTCCAAAAATGTAGATTGATAATGTGAGCAATGTAGTGGATGAAGTTGAATGTTTACCTGAAATTCAGTCTTTCCTTGCTCCCTTTGATTTGTTGCACCAAAAACTTGAATTTTTGAGTGAAAAATGAGATTGATGAAGTAGGGTTTGTTAAATTGGTGAAAGTGAGAGTACTAGGAGAAATGTTGAGAATGGAAAGGGGGAGTGATCATGAAGCTTCAAATGTATCACCTTTTTTCGTCCGGGTATACAGATCCAGATGTCTTTCGGATATGCACATCCGGAACAACTTTTTATTTTTTAAGGATACAGTGTGTCCGGATGTGCACATCCGAAATCAGGGGACAAAAAAATAATTTCATGTGGTGCCTAAGAAACTTGGGTGGTGCATTAAGAAATGCTCTAATTGGATTCCTACTAAAGACTAATGAGGAGTTTATTTGTGCATTGCAAGAAGACTAGTTTTGTCTTTACCTACTTGAAATACAATATAAAATTGTTGTAATAACACACTTTTTGTTGTAATATATTAGTGTAAAGAAAAATAATAATACCATTTTCATTGTAATCTCTTAATTTCAAAAATTATTTTAGTTGTTATATCTAGTTTTAAGAACACACTTCTAATCAATGACGGGAATATATATGCTGATATACATTTTTTCACAATATTTATGATAGAATGATATTAGGGTTATTTATATGAAACCCCCCTGCCATATGAGCGTGTTTCGTTTTACCCCCCCACCGTTGCCATAGGCAGGTTTAGGCAACGCTTTTTTTGAAAAAATCGTTGCCAAAAGGCATGTAGGGGGGAAAGCAAAATTCGCTAACATTACAGGGGTGAAATTCACTATTAACCCATGATATTATTAGTGACAGATTTATTTTGTGTCTATTTGTGACGGAATTGTAAATCCCTTATTTCCATTTTGCGACATTGAAATTTGTTACTGATATTAGTATGTCACTAAATTCGTCATTAAATTGATTTGTGACATAATTTTAGTGTATTAGTGACAGAAAAATATCCTCTCTAAAATTAATTTTTTTAGTAGTGACATATACTATGCACAAGTTTATCAAATTTGTAATAAGCACCTTTAAAGTTGCAAAGCATTCCCTGCAAAACAGATTAAGTTTTCACATTTAGTATCTAAATCGTTTCAGGTTCTGGTGCATCAATCACTTTAAGTGGGCATGAAGTATTACCTTTTGACCCTCTTAAGTCAGTAAAACATAATGGTTTAAGATGACCAAGCTTATTACAAAATTTTCATTTAAGATTCGGAGAATAGATTTCTTCTTATCATTCCCAATAATTTCAGGTGATCTATTAGGCTTATAACCTATGCCACTTTTATTAAAAGATGTCATTTGACTAGAAAGAATTGAATTGAGTTTATCTTCCCCCTTAGTGAGTTTTTCTAAGATTTCATGCAAGTATGAAACGTCATTTTTCAAAGATTTGCAAGAATCACATTTATCTGATTTTAAGGAATCACTTCTTATACTAACAATTTCTTCAGCAAGAACCTTATTGTTATTTTCTTAGAATTTGACATCATCCTTAAAATCAATATTGTTCTTCTCTAATTTATTATATTCTCTAGCGAGTTTAACACTGATCTTACATGTTTTGTCATGAGTTAGATAAGTTGCCTCAGTTTAATTTTTTTTTTTTTGGAACCTTTGAGGCACACTTGATCTTCTTCATCAGATTCTCTTTTTTTAAGAGGCGCTTCATAAGAGTCTTCTTATGTATCATCGGGTATATTCTTGAAGACCTTTTTGCAAGAATCTCCCGATGTTTTCTCCATTGATTCATCATCTGTTGCTACCTATTCTTCATGGGATACTTCATATGAGGGATCTCTGAAGATTTTTCTAGAAAATGACTCTTTACAATATCTTCGGGATGTTGTCTCTTCATCATTTCTACTTTCAAATATTTTACTTGTTAGAGTATCTTCAAATATTCTATTGGATGAAGCTTCTTTAACAACAACTTGGCCAGATGAAGTTTCTTCACAAATTTTACTCCATGAGACTTCTTTATTATTTCTTCTTGATGTAGTTTCTTCATCAAAACTATTGGATGATGTCTTCGGATGATCTTTCATATATTGAGATTGTTTGTTCAAAGGACATTACTGGGGTTGATTCCACTCTTTTTTCACTAGATCCTCTTGATGAAGATTCTTCTAGTATGCTTGAGTTTATTCTTTCAGGCTTAAAATTTTAGATTATATCCTTGAGTTTCTTTATGATCTCCTCCTTTCTAGATTATTTTGTGAAGTTCAACAAAGACGCTACTATCTTTTGAGTCAAAGAATGGTTCAGATTTCTGATTCCAACTCTTACTTCTTAGATAATTGTTAAAAACAATATTTCTAATAAAAACTTAAAGGATTCCAATTTTTTATTACCATTTATGAGAATGACTCTCCCATTAATTTTGTATTTGAACTTCCTAGGTTTGTGTATTCATTCTCTCTTGCTTGATACTCTAAGAAACTCTATTAATCATCTTAAAAGTGTCACAGACTTCTTTCGTGGAGTCACAAGTATAGACATAATAAAATTACTTTGGACTTAAAGCATAGATCAAAAGACATCTATTATCTATTTCTATTATAATATATTAAATCAGAAGCGCGCACTATAATACAAACAACTCAACATCATTTGTGCCACATCACCCATATTCCTATGTGGCATCTTCTAAAATCCATCTTCACTTCTTAAAATGAAAAATTACATAGTATTAGAGGTCACAAGTTCGAATCCTGGCAAATGTAAAAAATATATTAACTTAATAATTTCTTATATACTTTGATCAATATTATTTTCATAACAGTTATAGATCATTATTTCTATTTTTCTCTCAATTATGTTTTAATTATTGAAATTATAGAGAAAAAATTGATATATATGTTTCTTCATATTTCACATATAAGATATAGAGTTTTCAAAATTTGATTTATAGTTTGATCAATTATTTTTACGGTGTTCATAAGGAGTATAATAAAAAATAGAGATAATAATGCTAAAAATAAAAACTCTCATTTTTCAACTACTATAAACAATAAAATCACTTACAAATATTACAATATCATTAATAATAAATTAAAATAATTCTTTCTTATAAAATAAAACACAAAACATATTAACCTATTAAATACTTGAAAATTTTGATATATTTTATTTTCATAAATTTATAAAACATTTATTATAATATATTAAATCAAAAAGAGATGAGTACACATCATCAACTTAAAATTTAATATTTAAAAAAGAGATAAGTACCAACCAAAATGAAATAAGATTGAAAAAAAAAAACAAGAGATATCTTTTTGAATTATTTAATTTAATAAAATATTTTTTCCAAAAAATAATTTATGATGAATTTATAATAGAGAATACGATATTAATTAATTAATAATAAAAACTATATTTACTTGAAATAAAAAAATATATGAATTAAAAATATAAAATTATCAATCATATGTGTTATAAATATAATTTTATATGTGAATAAAATTAAATAAAAAACAATTTGTTCTGTTATAATATATTAAATTAAAGCACACACTCTAATACAAACCACTCAATATCATTTGTGCCACATCATTCACATTCCTACGTGGCATTATCTTAAATTCATCTTCACTTCTTAAAATGCAAAATCACATTGTATTAGAGGTCACAAGTTCGAATCTTGACAAATGTAAAAAATATATTAACTTAATAATTTCTTATAGACTTTGATCAATATTATTTTCATAACAATTATACAACATTAATTCTATTTTTCTTTCAATTATGTTTGAATTTTTGAAATTATAGAAAAAAAATTGATATATATTTTTCTTGATATTTCACATATAAGATATAGAGTTTGCGAAATTTGATTTATAGTTTGCCCAATTTTTTTACGGTGTTCATGAGTATAATAAAAAATCGAGGCTATAATGCCAAAAATAAGAACTCTCATTTTTCTACTTTTATAAACAATATAATCGCTTAAAAATATTACAATATCATTAATAAAAAATTAAAATAATTTTTTTAAAAAAAAATAACATACAAAACATATTAACCTATTAAGTACTTGCAAACTTTGATTTATATTATTTTCATAAAAATTTATAAAACATATATCTATTATAATATATTAAATCAAAAAGAGATAAGTACATATTATCAACAACTTAAAATTTAATATTTAAAAAAGAGATAAGTACCAACCAAAAATACATAAAATTGAAAAAAAAAGAGATATCTTTTTGAATTATTTAATTTAATAAAATTAAATTTTAGATATCATTCCACTTATAATCATATAATTTTTTATTTCATGTAAAATGTAGAATTTATTTTTAATTAATTAATATTGTATTATCTATTACAAATTCATAATAAATAATTAAAAATATAAGATTATCCATCATATTTATTATAAAAATAATTTTATATGTGAATAAAATTCAATAAAAAAATAAAACAAAAATATTAATTCACATTCGCGCATCGCGCGGGTCTTAATCTAGTTTAACTTTAAAACCAATATGCACTTTTCTTTTATCTTCTTTGGTCCAATGAAAATCGGGTTTATTTATTACCTCATTATTAAAGGAGAGGATAATAATAAATTGACTATTGGATAAAATATCTCACGTTTCAAAATAATTTTCTTTTACAAAAATATAAAATCTAGATTTCCTTAATTCAAACATATCCACATCAAACATTGGAGGTGTATTAATAAAAATACTTTTATTAAAATAAATAATGTTTGTAGTCATCATCTTCCTCTAGGGACAATTAGTCTTTAAACAAGAGTTAGACTCTGATGCCACTTGTTGGACAAATGACTCCAAACACAAAAGGAGTGAGTGAATTGTATGGGTTTGAAAAACCATTTCCCAAAAAGATTTTTTTTTTATAAAACCAGTTTCAATTATGTTTGTAAAACAAACAAGATAAAAGTAGTAGAAAATAAAAAATAAAAATGCAACAAAAATAAATAACTGAAAAGTAAATAGTTAAGGGAAGAGAGAAAAGCACCAGAGATTTATAGAGGTTAGGTATGATAACTTGAACTACTCCTTGTCATACCCTAAATTTTGACCACAAGATTCCACATCATTGTGCAAATCATCACCACAATATGGAGGTAGCTTTATACCTCATCAATTCTCTCCAAGATTGTTGAGCATTCACCTCAGTTAAGAAGTAAGGGTTTTGAGCCCTCTCAGAGCACTCAGGCAAAGGATCAATTAAGAATTGACATGATCTTTAACTTGCTAAGCCTATCAAACATCCATGAAGGATCAAGAGGTCTCCCACATCAAGAATCAAGCATAAGAATGCAACATTTCAAGCTGATCAAGCCTCAAGATCACCAGTGTCACCAAATTAGGGTTTTGGTCGACCAAGGCCTCCAGAGAGAAATTTTCATCTGGGCATTGTTTACTGTGAAAAATAGCAAACAACCTCTGGTCTACCAAATTTATAAGAAAATGGGTAACTTGCAAGATCGACCACACTAAATCCTAGAACATGTGCTAAAATAATTTAAAAGGGTATTTGAAAAAGGATGAATAATTCGATAGTCTTCATAATTTAGAAAAAGGTTATTTCGACAATACTGAACAAAAAATGATACGAGGAAGTAATTAAAAGTACATTGGAAAATAACTTAACAAAGTAAAGGAAAAAAGATAAATTTCTAGGCAAAGATTAACTGAATTGCATTGAATAAGAAAAATGGTGTTACATAAAACGTACATTTCTTCAGAAACTCTTTTCTCTACACACGGACACTTTGAGTGATTTTGAGAAATTTTTACAACTTTAACACACACAAATCTTAATACTAAGACTTGCTATTTATAATATTAAAAAATAACTACCCCTAACAGCCTACTAATTAGAGCGAGACAAATGTCATTCTACATGGCTTTGTCCTTCAACTGCTCTACACGTGTCCCCTTCTCTCAAATGGATAAAGACAAAGTTCCCTCCATTATTTGAATTTGAATTCGAACATCATTAGTCAGGCTTCTGTCGAACATATCTCCAAATTGTCAGAAATATTTCTAAGTCCATAGAACGTGTCTCTTCTGTATAAGGACACTTTTGACCAGACTCTCTAGAAATACCATCCCTGTCGAAGTCTTCCAAAACTTCAAAAAATTCTATTTCTTTGAATAAGAATCTCAATCCAATATCAGGCGTCGAAATTAGGAGCTAACAAATTGCCCCCCAAAAATGTCATTTTCGACACCATTGAAGAAAAAGACATTTTTTGAGAATGTCATTTGATGCCCCATTCAGTCCTTATGATGCTTCGACGATTGCTTATAGTTCCAACTGTTCACTTTTCTTTCAGCAAGCCTATGATGTCATAGCCATTATTAATACCTCTGACACGTCTCTTCAAATCACGTAAGAATCTCCATCATCATTACCTTTCCTAGAGTCTAGGAGATCATGGGGAGTAGGCACTTATTACCACCGCTTCATTAGGAATCGTAGGGAAGACACGCGTCCCACTATCATTTTAAACATTACAACAATTTTTAAAACTGTTTCCACTTCCTAACTTATAAATACCTTCTCCAACAATTGTTTTCACTTTTACGCTCCCTTACTCTCAAATTTCTCCAGAAACCCTTGCATTTCAAAACTCAGTCTTCTTCACTTTCTTCTAACAATGGCTTCCTCCACATGCTCTACCAAAGATGCTACTAAGGTCACCAAGGATGCTGGAAAACCTGTGAGAGCTCCAAAAAAGATCTCTCAACTTTCTCTGTTTGATTCCATCTCTGGACCTGCCATGGTGGGAAATCAACAATATCTACCTGAACCTCTTGCTGAAGAGAAAAGGAGAATTTATGCTTCCCATGTACTTATTCCTTTAACCGTTTCTGACAAACCATTGGCTTTATTTGGTCGTTTGTCTGATTTAAAAGTAGATTCTAGCATGCTTAGGGAGTTCTTCCCCTGTTACCATAAATACAAACCCGTAGTGAAGGCTCTGCAGATTTGAGCAAATTTTTGGAAAACAAGATGATAAATGAAATGTTCCAACATATAGGAGACATGATGTCCTAACGAATGTCATGACATCTCAAACTGATACAACAGACTAATTTGTCTGGTCCAACAATTGAGGAAGCAATCAGAGCATGGAATAAGGATAGAAGATTGAAGCCCAAGGAAGCAGAAGACACTATAAATAGAAGACTTAGACCTAGGTTTGTTATGCCTTTAGAACGCCTGTTGTAACCTTGTTTTCTTGCGTAAGAAACAAGAGTTTATGGTTTTGAGAGTCGTTGGCTCTCTAGGTTGTAAGTCTCCTTTGTATCAGTTGATACACTGTGGTAGATATAGGTGTCACACACATCTATAAGCCTTGAGGTATTGGATTGTGTATTGTTCTTGGATGAAGCTTTTAAGCAAATCCAAGTTAGCTTGTTTGTCAAGTAGGCTTGACAGATTTCTGTATTGACAGGGACGATGAAGAAATCACAGTTGGTGGTTGAGGGAAGTGAGTGGGGTATCTCGTATCAGGGTTCTAAACGTTTGAGTTTAACCTTGGTAAAGATGTTCAAGGGGTAGATGTTAGGGATAAAGTTGTAAACGTGGGAGTTTAACTTTGTAATAGTCTACACAATACTGAAGTCTTCTTCCTGGATTGGTATCCCCCAGATGTAGGTGAGTTGCACCGAACTGGGTTAACAATTACTGTGTTCTTTATCATTCTGCAGATTTACATTTTCTGTTAGGGTTCATGATAAACATGTTGGATCAGATGTCGTGACATCTGTGAGGATGCAGGTCTGATATTCAAGGTATTAGTCTGCTGTTGCGCCTCCTAGTTTAAATGATTATGTAACACAATGTCTTGACATGTGCTAGGTAGGGGTGGCAAAACGGGCCCGGCCCGTTGGGCATTCCCGTTTTACCAGCACTTTAGTGCAGGGTGGGCCAAAGGTTTAGGCCCTCACCCTCTAATGTGTCCGCCCCGCCCCGCCCCGTTTTCTTCGCGGGCTTTTGCGGACATAAGCATTTACATAAAATTTTGCATTTTTAGGCTTAAAAGGTACAGTGCCCGCGGGTTTTCCCCGCCCTCCCTCTCTTTTTTGCGGGGTGGGCCTAGGTTTTAGGCCTGCATCCTCAACTATGAGCGCCCCCGCCCCGCCCCGTTTATTTGCGGGCATTTGCGGGGTGGGCCTAAATGGGGCGGGCATGCCCGTTTGCCACCCCTAGTGCTAGGACATCTGCTGTCTGCATAGGCCAGAATTTCAATTGGTATCAGAGCAGGCATCCTACTGTATGGTTCTGGATGAGATCTTTGGGAGATAATTTCTGGAGTTTTAAACAAGGAGGAGTTTTGAAGATCAGATCAATCAACTTAGACATACCCAAGGGTATTAATGGATGAGATGGATGTTCTGGATCGAAGGGAGCAACCCAGAGGTTGTTCATGTTGCTGAGGAGATTCTATAACAACTAAAGGAGAAGTGGCTAGTTCTCTTGTTGGCGTGTCTTATAAAATGTTGTGACATCTTATTAGGGCAAGCAGGATCTATTCCTTGGTGGGTCCGCTGCATGAGTTTCTGATGGAAGAGCTATAGAATTATGGGATTCTGAAGTTGTTACTGAAGATAGTTGGTGGAAGGTCTCAATCATCGGCCTCTATATTTGAAGATATCTGTATTCTTTTGTTCCAAAGTCGGGAGCGATGGAGTGAAGGAAGTTGTTATTAGATATCTGATATGATGACTTGGTACTTGGAAGCTTGGTTTCCTGGTGCAGTTTGGAGTCAGTTGAAGAGGAGAGGAGTTGAGTGAAAGTTTATCAGGTTCTTGCTCTAGGAGTTTGATAAATGTTTGGTCGGCTAGGTTGTCAAAGATACTTGAGAATTCTCTCAAGTCCACTCATAAAGACATCTATGTCGTGTATCTGGAGTCTTCTAGTTACTCTTTTGAATAGAAGGTGTTTCCTTGAGACACAATCTGAAGAACGTGGAGGTGATTTATTTTCACCATCTAAAAACAGCAAGGAAGGATTCATCTCTCTTGACCCTAAGAGTGGATCCAATCTGATTGAAGATTTGTTGAGGTAAATAATATTTGTTCAGAGAAAGTCTTAGTTACTTGAGTCAAGGGTGGCAGCCTTGGTATCTCAACATTGTCATTGAAGAAGATACTTGCAAAAAGATTGAATACTTTACAAGTGTTCATGACATGATCTGGTGGAGCTCAGCTACAGCAGTGAAGAATGGTTATTGTACAAGGATTTAAGATCAATTCCTATTTATGGAATCCACAAGTATTTAATTGATTATCCTTGAAAGTCAAGATTGAGGATGTTCTGTCAGATGTTCTAACATCTTTTCATCAAAGGCTTGGAGAATCATGGGAGGGGTTCTGCATTCGCTCACGAGTCTTCTAGGTGTTGACTTGGGATTATTGGCTTAGCATCTGTTCCTAGAAAGTATTGTGAATGACTTGTCCAGATGGTGATGTTGTTGAAGATGGAGATGGAAGACTATGAAGACATCATAATTTTGATGGTTACGGCTTGGGTTAGTTTATTTCTGATCCAGGTGCTTTGGAGCATAGTGTTTGCTCTGGTTGTGAAGGTCGAGGATAAGTGGCAGTTATCTCTGGCTTTCTACTGACGGCTCTACAAAGGGAAGTGGCATTCTTTGGTATTGTTATGGGGTAGTCTTGGACTACTTATTTTCTGAAGATTCAGATGTGGCAGGTTTGAAGTATTTAGAGTTTCAAAGCAGAATGGAGGTTGTCTACTCAAAACTTGGTTGTTGAATCAAGTCTGTGAGAGCATGTAAATCTGTTTCTGCAAAGGGAGGAGGTTCTTCTAAGTGGCAGAAGGAGGAGCTGAATTCAACAGTTGGGTGTCATATTAAAATGTTCTGACATCTAGCTTAACATCAGAAGTCTCAGCTGGTGTTGTGGCACATCAACTTAAGATAAGGTGATCTACAGGAGAATGGGAGTTATGGATTCTTCAAAAAGGTCTATCTCATGCAGTTTGCGGGAGCTGTGGATGAGAAGATGTTACATGACTAAGAGGCTTGGTGGATCCAAGATGTCTTGCTATAGGGGCAAGTAAATCATGTGACTTGAAGATCTAATTTCATTAGTAGATCAGGGTATCTTGTGGGAGTTCTGAAGATGAGTGAGGTCAATCAAAAGGTGGCATTTGATTGGTTTCATAATCTGCGTTCAAGCAGGATGCTTGAAACTGATTTCTCTTTTGTAGAAGAGTAGTTAGTTGAAATTGTAAGGAGGTTCTGGTTCTCTGGGAGCTTGTGTCAGATGTTCTGGGTTGAGAATGGAAGCATACCTTCTTGGTGGTTGAGAGTTTATTTCTCTCTGGGTTTCTGAAGTTTTCTTTGTTCAAGCTGGTGACGAAGTGTTGTTTGAAGATCTTCAGTGTGGATTACTATGATGATAGTAAGTCCAGTGGTGGAGTTTATCAAGAACCATGGTGTGTGGTGTCTGTGATGTGTGGAAGATGTCCTAACTGATGTTAGAGCATCTTTGGGTTAGTTAATCCTTGGTGAAGGATTTCAGGTTTTGTGATGAACTGGTTACTTGCACCGTGTCCAAGAAGTATCTACATGATCATCCGGGAGAATGATGGAGTAGAAGGGTTCCTTGGAAGGAGGATGTAAGTGTTTGTGAAGACTAAAGTGGATCACGTGTTGATTGCTCAAAAGTCTGTTTCCTAAATGCGTTCAGAAGTGGAGATTCACCATAAATCAGAAGTATTCCAGATTATCATATGGGAGAATGATAGGAATGACTGTCTTGGATTGCGGGGTGTTTATCTCTAATGCTGGCCTGGTGAGGTTAGTGGAAAATCTTGCATACGGCATTGAAGCCCTTGGAGAAAGTCATGCTAGTAGTGGATCAGTTTAGCAGCTGTGAAGTTCTGGAGCATGCATACGATAGCTGACATCGTGGTAACAAACTAAGGGACCCTGCGTGTCTCTTTGAGGAATGGGAAGCATTCTAATTCAATTGGTTTGTGCCTCAAGCAACGGGATATCTATACATGATAATTCAAGAGGAGTTCGTGTGGTGTATAAGATGGTTGTGGAATGAGGGGGGTCAATGGGACTTTGATCTCAAGCCAAGAGTTTGTTATGATTTGGATACACGTCCTCACGGGATGAATGACATTGATCATGTGTGAGTGATTATTATTTCTTGTCAGAGGGAACAATAAAGAGTTAATGGTTGCGTTCAGCATGCGTGTTGAACAGAGGGTGCGCTCTTGAAGACATGAAGATGCGTATGATGTTTTCCAGTCATTAGCTTGGGTGTTCAGTGGAGGAGCACCAGTAACCTTAGTCAGGGGGAGATGCCTCTTGATCTGAGATGAAGTTCCAGTTTGCATTTGTGCGTCAAGCGAACTGAGATGTCAAGATGGCTTGACATTATTATTGTAGTTCCAGTTTGCATTTGTGCGTAAAGCAAACTGAGATGTCAAGGAGGATGTCTTGACATTAGAGTATTTTTGCAAGTTGTGGGAAACTTGGAAATGCATACTTGAATGGTTTTTATTGGATGCTTAAGAATCATTGACTGAGTCTGGGGAATTTATTTTTCTCTGCAAACTGTGAACTCAAAACTGTGAAGAGTGTGATCAATACAGAAATCTCTTGGGTGCTAACTGGGAGATGTTTGAAGAAACATCCTATCATCTTGATCTATTTTTTTTGTCTTCTGATTAAAGGGATTACTCTTGAGAAACATCAACAGAATATTCTCAGACCTGAGAGTGGGTCCTAACTGGCTGCTTTAAACGGTGGAAAGTGTTTCCTAAAAAAAGGCATGAGTAACATATGTTGTGTTACAAGTGATTACTTTTGGATGGTTACACTTAAAAGTTTGAACAGTCTCATCAGTATTGGACGGTGCACAGTCAGTAATGTTGGTTTCAACTACCTGAATTTATCTCTTCTTTGAAATGTCCAACGGTAACTTCGTTAGACCATGGGTATCCAGAGAAAGCATTTAGGTATTTAAGAATGCATCTATTTGAGGTATTCCAAATTGTGGATTGTTTCATCATGCCGTTCATACGTGTTTGGATAGGTAACATATGGATATGGAACTGTATTGGCTTCTTTTGTAAATTTTTGGCTAAAAAGGGGGAGAAAGGATGTGTGTGTGAGTCCTTCAACATACATCTCTGGTGGTTGCTTTGCAAGAATGATGGAAAGGATGTTCTAACATTCTATCTAAATCTTTCTCCTTGTGCCTTGTGACCTGAGTTATGAAATAGGTTGTGCCTTGTGATCTGAGTTGTATTCCCTGTGAACTCTGTATTACAAATGATACAACTATTTCTTCTTAAGCTCTTCTGAATCTTCTTGTGGGTTCTCTTATGCTACTCAAGAGGAAGATTCACCCCTTCGTGGCATGTACTGGTTTGAGGGGGGGAGAGTCATACACTCTTCCTCATGTACACCAGCTTACAGCTAAGTTTTTTTTTCAGGGGTAAGTAAGAGTCTCAGATGGGTTCCAATCATATCGGCCAAATGCCTGATTTTAACCAAAAATTTGTCAAAAGGGGGAGATTGAAGGCTCTGCAGATTTGAGCAAATTTTTGGAAAACAAGATGATAAATGAAATGTTCCAACATATAGAAGACATGATGTCCTAACGAATGTCATGACATCTCAAACTGATACATCAGACTATTTTGTCTAGTCCAACAATTGAGGAAGCAATCAGAGCATGGATCAAGGACAGAAGATTGAAGCCCAAGGAAGCAGAAGACACTATAAATAGAAGACTTAGACCTAGGTTTCTTATGCCTTTAGAACGCCTGTTGTAACCTTGTTTTCTTGCGTAAGAAATAAGGGTTTAGGATTTTGAGAGTCGTTGGCTCTCTAGGTTGTAAATCTCCCTTTGTATCAGTTGATACACTGTGGTAGATATAGGTGTCACACAGATCCATAAGGCTTGAGGTATTGGATTGTGTATTGTTCTTGGATGAAGCTTTTAAGCAAATCCGAGTTAGCTTGTTTGTCAAGTAGGCTTGACATATTTCTGTATTGACAGGGACGATGAAGAAATCACAGTTGGTGGTTGAGGGAAGTGAGTGGGGTATCTCGTATCAGGGTTCTAAACGTTTGAGTTTAACCTTCGTAAAGATGTTCATGGGGTAGATGTTAGGGATAAAGTTGTAAGCGTGGGAGTTTAACTATGTAACAGTCTATACAATAGTGAAGTCTTCTTCCTGGATTGGTATCCCCCAAATGTAGGTGAGTTGCACTGAACTAGGTTAACAATTACTGTGTTCTTTATCATTTTGGGGATTTACGTTTTCTGTTAGGGTTCATGATAAACATGTTGGATCAGATGTCGTGACATCTGTAAGGATGCAGGTCTGATATTCAAGGTATCAGTCTGCTGTTGCATCTCCTAGTTTAAATGATTATGCAGCACAATGTCTTGACATGTGTTAGGACATCTGCTGTCTGCATAGGCCAGAATTTCATGTAGGAAAATGTAAGAAACCTAGGGCTAGCAATAAAGACCCAAACCCTGCTAATCAAAGTAATCCTCCAACTGAGGAGGCTATTGACCTTAGATACATGAACAACTTTAATGTTTTTAGAGCGAGTCCATCCTTTAAGGATCCCTCTGATTATTTGGGGTGGTTGACCAAGTTGGAAAAAACAAAATCTGATGTTTGGAAGAAAATGCGTATTTATGGCCTAATCATGCTGTCGAAAGTAGGACCCGACTACTGCTCGAATATGCTTATTTCGTCCTTATACTTCTGGGACAACACCCACTACACTCTCCATCTCCCATGTGGCATGATGACGCCTACTCTTTTCGACATAGCCGCTATCACAGGGCTCAAACCTACTGGGAATATTTACGACCCTGACTTTATGGATGAGGATAACATAGGTTTTACTACCTCTAGGGCAGCTTATTCGACCCACATAGGTCACTACCATGATAAGGACATAGAGGAAGTATCGGACGTTGAACATATAGCTTTCCTAGCTCTGTGGCTATCACGCCGTGTCTTCTGCTCGAAGTCACTGCAAGTTGCTAGAAATTTTCTGACTATAGCGAACCAACTACATTCTGGCCATGACTTATGCTTGAGCGAATTAATCTTAGCCAGCCTCTACGAGTTCATGAGTGAAGGGGTCACCCAACTCAAATGCCTCGGTGACAAGGGAAATCTACTCCTCTCTGGACCCTTCTGGCTCCTGCAATTATTGTTGAATGCTTCGTTCGAAGCCTGTCTTCCTCACAAGAATCAGATTGATGAAGACTCTGATGAAGTGAAAACTAGGAGGGTTGAAGGCCCGTGTTTGGTGAAACTAACACCTACTGATGATGGTCGATCTATCAAACAGACTTTCACCAACTTCGTCATGATGTTCGCCAAACGTTATGATTTTACACCCAACATGGCTCCTTTCGTGGCAACGAAGTGCGGTCCTGAGTGGTTCACCAGGCCATTCCCAGTGCCTTCGAAGACTCAAACAGCAGAATCTATTGCAATTTGGGAAGCCTTTCTAACTCTTAGGGTTTTAACCCTCATATTTAACCTCTCCAAAAGCCAAGTCACGTTGATTATTTACCAACCAAATCTTGCCGCTCAACAGTTTGGATTGGTTCAAGTCTTACCCCGACCGATTTATGACAAGAAAAATGCTCTCCTTCTTTACAACACAATCTATACTGAAGCAGTGGCTATTAAGCAAATCGCACGGTATGCTGGTTGAACGCAGCTTCTTCCAGTAGCTTTCGAACCAAGCTTTCTCTGTACTCAACAATTTGACGACTGATGGAAGGCTTACTATGCCAAGGAATTTTTTGACGTGGCTGCGTTTACACACCACATTAACAAGGCTTTAATCTCTGTGCAGGAAAGAGTGAAGAAAGTTACTTCGACGCACATTAAAGAAATCCATGCCTTCCAAAAATACTTTGAAACTGTTTATCGACCAGATGATCTTGATCGAACCGTCCGTGACGCAGCTGTTACTCTGAAGGAATTTTTTTTAAAGAAAATGGAGAACTTAAAGATTCCTTCGTACGTTCCTCCTGAGAAACGATACGAAACGGCTTTCAATATGTTTCCCCCCAAATTTCCTCGACTGCCAAGCGCTGATCTTGGAGTGGCCATTGCCCCTCCATTTCCAGACTGGTTCGTCTGTGGGGATTCTATCAAAATCCTTCGCCAGCAATCAAAACCAAAAGTGCAGCGGGTGGTTCCGACCAAACATACACTAGATAGTTTCAAAGGGTATTTTCATATTGGGATCGAAGATGTTCGCATCGAATCTGAAATATATGAAGGTGTGGAACGGGAGGATTTCGACCCAACATTTCCTTGTTTATTTGCTTTCACATATAATAAATGTTTTCTGTTTTATTTTAGCCGTGAAAATTCCTCCAAAGAAACCACCAGTTAGGAAGCCGGCAGAAGTGAAAGAAGAAGGACGAAGCAAAACAGGAACAACAACAAAGGTATTTCACACCCTTTATTAATTTTGTCACTTTTTATATTCCAATATTCTCTAACGTTTTCCTTTTCAGGGTGCTCGAAAGCTGCCCCCAACTCCTCAGAAAAGGAAGGAAAAGGAGGACGAATTGGTAATAGTCAAATCGGATGATGAGGACTTATCTTCGACTGCTGAACAACCCGTGAAGAAGAAGAAAATGTAACTCAAAATGAGTGAAGCCCTTTCTCAATCTCAAACGAAAGGCATGAAGGTCTCCATAAAGAAACCCACAAACTTAACCATTTTGGAACCAACTCCTGAAGAGATGTCGAAGAAGGCTGCAGACTAACCTGAAAGTGACAACTCAAGTCACGGGGCTGAAGCTCCTAAGGTACTGACATTTTTATACCTCACTATCCTTAGTATTTTTGTTCGACTACTAACTTCGATTATATTTTTCAGGACGATGTAGAAGTTTCGACTCAACCAACTACCAAATCAACCAACCCAACAATCCTCAACAGTGAAGGTGAACCAACATATCATCCCACTTCTGTGAAAGATTCTGAGAAGAGCTCAATAAGCGAAATCAATCAAATGGCTAGGGAACAACGCGAAACTTCGCCACCCAAAACCACTACTCAACATTCTCACACCAGTGGCTCAGAACACGAAGGTAATCAGGAGAAGGATATGGAAACTGAAGCAGTCACAGAAGTAGATAACCCTCATGCTCCCATCAAAGAGGAAGCTAAAGATGGCTCTCCAAGAGTCGAACGGATGGATATCACTCACCAAGACCCAGATGATGACATGGAGGAAAGGGAAATTCACTCTGTACTTCAGAACTATTCGATGCCTATTGAGGAGTTCGTGGATAATCCTGAACATGTCGAGGAAGATGATGACCAAGAGGAAGAAGATGTTCATGAGGAGATAGTTATCGATCCAAACCCTAATCTTGATCCATCAACTGCAAAAGATTCAAGAAGTGCCTTTGTAACCCTTTCTGCAGAAGAGCTAGCGGCCTTGAAAAAGAACAACCCTCGAAATACCTAAAGGCTTTGATTGGCTCTAGGGGAAGTTCGTCTAAAAAAAGTCTTAGCTCTGCCTCAGTGTCTGGTGGTCGAACGACCAATGATCCCTCTAGTGAAATACTTTCAAAGATCAAAGAAAAGGTCTTCAAAGGTGACCTGTTTCGACTCATAGAAACTGATCCTACTTCTCCTTTTGCCTTGAAAGGTCTTCTTAAGAAAGTTGACATCCTGACTGCTCCTCCCAAAATTGCAAATGTTATCTTGGAACTAACCTCTATGATTGACCAAGTTGCTACTGACGTTGCCAAAATCAAGCAAAGCTCAAAAGACATCGAAAGCTATACTGGCTCTATAGAGGCTGCATGGGATGTTGCTTCGAAATCGACCAATCGCTTAGCCGACTTAGAGAAATCCCAAGAAGACAACAAAGCTACCATCAAAACCAACAATCGAAATATCCATTCCTGGGAGGAACAAATCAGAGAACTTCAAGCCAGAATTTCGAAGGCCAAAAAGCAGAATATTGAGCTTTAGAAATTTGATAACTCCCAAATGGCGAAAGAGCTTGAAGTTGGATTGGACTTTGCTGATAAGGCTCAAAAGTTAGAAGCAGATCTGGAGATCATAAGGTCAACCAAATCCGTCTGTGAGAAGCGGCTGAATCTTCTGAAGTCGAAATACCTTAGCATGAAGGCCTCCCTTCCATTTTAGTTCTTTTTATTTAATCATCAATTCCTGAATTATGTAATGACTTTTTTGAACCCTTTGTGGTTCTTTTGCTTGTAACGAATTTAGCCATTTTGGCAAACAATTTTTTGTTTTACCATGTTAGCTTCGATTATTTTGCATGCCTAATTACTCTTTGGCTATTTTTACTTCTCGAAGTGCAGGTTTGTATTTCTTCAAATACTTCCCGTTTACCCTCAAGATTCTTCTATCTTGATCTAACTCTTCGATCTCATAAGCACCATTCGAAAAGACTTGTGTGATTTGAAAAGGGCCTTCCCATTTAGGGGACCATTTCCCCAAAGCTATATCTTTTCGATCCATAGGCAAAACTACTTTCCAAACCAACTCTTCAGGCGAAAAAGTCTTAACTTTAACTTTCTTATTATAAGGCTATTCTACTCTCTTCTTCTACCTTTTCAACAGCTCAAAATCACTAAGCCTCTCCTCATCTAAGTCTACCAATTCGTCTAACATCATGTTCCAATATAGCTCAGATGGGATCTCATGATGCCTCTGGATTCTCGTCGACTGAAGGTAGATCTCAACTGGTAATAGTGCATCATGACCAAAGGTCAATCAAAATGGTGTAGAATTAGTCGCCTCTTTGGGAGAGGTTCGACATGCCCAAAGAACCTGGTCCAAAGTTTTGTACCAATTTCTAGGCTTCTTTCCCACATGTTTCTTAATTAAACTAATCACTACTTTGTTCGCTGCTTCGACTTGACCATTAGCCTGAGCGTAATAAGGTGTAGAGGTTAAAAGTTTGAAACCCATTTCTTTAGCAAATTCTTGCATTTTCGACCAGTGAACATTGATCCTAGATATATCGTAATGGTTTCTGGGATTCCAAACCTATAGATAATGTGTTTTTTAATGAACTCGATTACGTCTTCTTGGTCAACATTTGGTAGTGGCACAACTTCGATCCATTTCGTAAAATAGTCAATGCCTACCAAAATGTACCATTGATTTTTTAGATGACGCTGGTCCAATTTCTCCAACCAAATCCAAAGCCCAACCTCTAAAAGGCCATGATTTTACTATAGAGTGTAATTCGCTTGCAGGGACATGCTGTATACATGCATGCACTTGGCACTCTTGATATCCCTTAGCGAATTCGATGCAATCTTTCAACATAGTAGGCCAATACATACCTTGTCGAAATAAAAGGCATTTCATCTTGTGGCCTACCTGATGAGCCCCACATGTCCCACCATGAACAGTCGAAAGGGCTAAGTACGCTTCTGACTCACTAAGGCACTTAAGCAAAACTCCTTCAGGAGTCTTTTTAAATAACTCATTACCCAAAAGAACGTAAATTAAAGCTCGATACCTGATTTTTTGATCAGCGGATGCCGTTGGGTTTTGCAGATATTCAACTATATGTTTTCTCCAGTCTTCATTCGTCAAACTATCTATTGCTAAGATTTCGAAATTCTCTTCATCAGCGTATCCTAGCTTCGTCGTTTCCAAATCCGATGGGCACAATCTGGCTGATACAACTCTTCCTCTGACTTCGATTGCATCTTCTAATTTTTCCTTCAAAATTTTATACCCAGAAGCAATCTGAGCCAAGTCATTAGCCACTTGATTTTCCAACTGAGGTATGTGTCGAATGCTCACTACTTCAAACTTTTTCAGTAATCGATTGGCTATTACGAAGTACATAATGAGATTTTCTTTAACATATTTGTACTCCCTTATAATTTGTTTTATGACCAACTCTGAGTCTCCCATTATTTCGACCCTAGTTGCCTTCAATTCCAACAATATCTCAAGTCCGGCTATTAAAGCCTCATCTTCAGCCTAATTATTCGAACAAATACCTTCGACTTTATACTTGAATTTTGTTGAAATTTTATTAGGAGAAATGATCAAGACTCCTACGCGTGTACCATCTTTATGACTAGAACCGTCGAAATACAATTTCCAAGGTTCAAGCTCAAGATAGTTTAACATGTTTTGGTTTATAGAGTGGTCAATGATGAAGTCGGCTACCACTTGTCCCTTAACAGCCTTTAAAGGCATGTAAGTTAGGGAATACTCAGTCAAGGCTAATGCCCATTTACCAATTCAACTGTACAAAATTAGTTTAGACAACATATGTTTAATAATATCAAAATGAGATGAAACATACACGTCAACTGGTTTTATATAATGCTTCAACTTTGTACAAGAAAAATACAAGCATAAACACAAATTTTCAACTATGATATACCTAGTTTCTGCATCGTTAAAAACCATACTAAGGTAGTAAATGGCTCTTTCGACGCCATTTTCATCCTCTTGAGCCATCATGCTCCCTAAAGTCTTGTCCGACGCAGATATGTACAGTCTCATGCTCCTATTTCTACAAGGTGATGCTAGAATTGGAGGATGACTCAAGTACTCCTTGATTTTTTTGAAAGCTTCCTGCTGAGCTTGTCCCCATTCAAATCCTTCCTTGTTTAGTCGAAGCAGAGGTGAAAAGGCTTGAGTTTTTCCACTGAGGTTCGAGATGAATCTCCTTAAGAAATTGATCTTTCCCAGCAGTGACTGCAATTCCTTCTTTGTAGATGGCGCTTTCGCCTCTATAACGGCCTTGGTCTTATTCTGATTTATTTCAATTCCCTTCTTGTGGACCACAAAGCCTAAGAAATCTCCCACCTGCACACAAAAACCAAATTTGAGAGGGTTCATCTTCAGACCAAGGCTTCTCATCCTTTTGAATGACTGTCGAAGATGGTCAATGTGATTCTTCCCTGAAACAGACTTTACAACAATATCGTCAATGTAAATTTGCATAAAAGTCTCTATGTAATCATAGAAGATTGTATTCATTGCTCTTTGGTATGTTGCCCCAGCATTTTTTAGGCCAAAAGGCATGAATACCCACTTGTAGGTGCCTAAGGCCCCAGGGCATCGAAACGTCATTTTAGGGACATCCTCTTCAACAATGAAAATTCGGTTATATCCAGAATACCCGTCAAGCATACTAAAGTATTCATGGCCAGCGGCAGAACCAACTAGCATTTCTGCCACAGGCATTGAGTATACGTCCTTAAGGGTCGCAACATTTAGATCTCTAAAATATATGCAAACCCTCAAAGTACCATTCTTTTTTATAACAGGCACAATGTTTGCTAGCCATTCGACATACCTGGCCGTTCGAATAAATTTGCAACGAAGAAGCCTTTCGACCTCCTCCTTGATCTTTGAGAGAATTTCTGGTACAAACCGCCTTTGATTCTGCTTGATTGGTTTCTTTCCATATTTAATTGGCAGCTTCAATTCGACCAACTCTCTACTTAGGCCAGGCATCTCGTTGTAATCCCATGCAAAGCAGTCTTTGAACTCCTTTAACAATTGGATCACTTCAACTTTGAGTTGTGGCCTGATATTTGCACTGATATATGTTGGTCTTTTTGTTGTCCCCTCTCCCAAGTCGATTTCTTCCAAAGGATCTTGCGCTAGCATTTTGATGTTGGCTATCAATGGATCCTTCTCGAAACCCAAAGGCTCGTCATCGTAAATGGAGTCGAGCCTCTGACTTTTCATTTCGTCCTGAACCTTATCAAGTGGTTCTGGATCGAATTCCTTACCAGGACCTTCTTGGTTTAATCTTTTGTTGGCTTCGACAACCATATGCTTAACTTCGGCCTCCAGGGCCGCTTGTAGTTTGTTTTCAACTATGTAAGTCGAAATCCTTTTGAACGCCTTAAACTCAGGCATCATCGTCGAATTCACTCCCCCAACCTGTGGGGTTAACTTCGGATGTCCCTTCGTAAGCGAAGTCATCTTCTCATATAACCTCCCGGTCCCAATGAACCCCATTTGTTAGATGTAGGTACAATGAGCAGTACGCGTTGTCTTCTGGAGTGAATACAAAATAGGCTGGGTTACATGGAGTTATGTTAGCCAAATTCTTGTCGAAACTACGTCTATCGACATGATTAACCGAAGCCAGGAAATAACTCTGGTCAGCTTCGATATTTTCTACAATACCATCTGTTTGCCAAATGCTAATTCTTTGATGCATCGAAGATGGCACGACTCCTATTCCGTGAATCCATTCTCTTCCTAATAATAGGTTGTAGTTTGCCTTCGTCTCCACAACCATAAACATGGTTGACCTGGTAATCGCCCCTACTGTCAAATCAACCTAAATTATGCCCAATGTGGCGCCAACCTTCCCTTCATAATTGGATAACACCATGTTATGGGGCTTGGTGTCTGTGTCGAACTTCCCTATCTTCTTCAACATAAAGTGCAGCATCAAGTTTACCGTTGCGCCACAATCTACCAGAATTTTGTTGACTGGCACATCTTCAATTTTCCCAGTAATAAAAAGAGGCTTCAAGTGACTTTTCACAACCTCATTGGGTCTTTTGAAGAATGCATTTTGTTCTTCGACACAACCATTATTCATTACATAATAGCAAACTGACCTATGAGTGGCCATTTCTATATCAGTGGTATCTTCTAGCTCTTTGACCTCACTTATTTGGTCAAATTCCCTTGGTAGGACAGATACCATGTTAACCAAAATATCGAGAGACTGCTCTAACCCTGAATCAAAATTATCAGTGAGAAATTCGTCCTCAGCAACCTTTCGATCGTGCTCCTCTTTAGCTGCTTGCTCTTGTGTAGCAAGCGCTTTTTCGACAGGTTTTAGCTCATTCCTGTCGACTGGCATATTAGTGCTTGACTCCGCTTTCGCCTCAGCTTCTCTCTGGACTTTCCTTCGTCTTTGTTCCCCCCTCCATTGGGACCTGGACATAGGATTTTTCCCTTTGTAGTTCTCTGTAACGTAGGCTGGTTTCTTTGAGACCATCGAAGAGCCTCTATTTACATCAAAACTCTGCCATTTCTGTTGGATTTTTTCCTTATTTTCATTTGGCTTTATCCACTTACCATTGGAAAGCTCTGCAAATGCTTTAAAAGTGGCGGGCCTTTCCCCTGGAATTCTTGTCTTCGGCTGTTCTTGCTTCGAAGCAGATTTCCTTAAGTCGAAACCCTGTTGACCATGAAGGGCTTTCTCCTTTCGCCTTTGTTTGGCCTTTCGAACTCCCTCGAGATTTTGTGCTGCCTTCTTTTCAAATACAACGCTGCATTTGGGACACAATATGACCTCCGACTTCTTCTTTTGGCACCTGTGTATGAAGTCAATCAGATTTTCCTCCTCTTTTGGGAAGGCCAATTTGTTGTATTCTTCTTGTCGACGTTCGTCATCGACCTCCATGGGTGTCTCTTGCGAAACCTCCACCATGTTGATTTCCATTTTGACATCGTCAGTGATGTCAAGCTTATGTAACTCCATCTGCAGGCCCTACAGCAGCCTTATCCATTTGAACGAAACTGTCTGCGGTTTCTTTGGTTATTATCATCCAATGGGAATCGTCAATGATTCCTTCGTCAGAGTCTTCAGTGACTCCTATGTCGACAACATCAGCGGCGTCTTTAGTGAAACATTGGGCAGCCTCACTAGCAAAACTCTTCATGAACCCTTGGTCGAGACACTCAGTGATCCTGACCATGACCGTTCCATTGTTGAAGTCATCAGTGACTTCGACCATGTTGACATTGCTGTCGAGACCTTCAGTGACCTCGATCATGTTAACCTCCGTTGGCTCTGTGTAGTGAGCGTAAGCCACTGACAAGGGATCAGCATCAATCTTCATCTGGCCTTTAGAATTCTCACCAAACTTGAGCCTTCCTTCCTGGATAGCATTCTGGATGAGATCCCTGAAAAGAAAACATTGAGAAGTTTTATGGCCCAAGAAATTATGATACTTACAAAAACCTCTCTTTTTTCTTTGTTCTAAAGGAGGTATTTTAACACCAGGAGGCACTATCATTTGACCGTCCTTAACTAACAAATCAAAAATTTCGTCATACTTAGTAACGTCAAAAGTGTAATTTATCATTCTTTTTCGGTTCGACGGGATTTTTTCCATTCGAAGAGGCCATCAACTTACAAGAATAAGGCGGGCCTTGTTTCAATTCAGCAAGATCAATCCCGCCTTCATCGAAACTTACTGGCTCATTATAATATTTTTCGTCTTCTTTATTGACTTTGATGTAGGCCACCCTTTTATTCTTATTTGCCCTATCTTTTTCTTCCTTCAGGCGTTCTAGTTGTCAAACCGTATCAGCCAATTAGGCCATATCCCTTAAATATTGGGTATCCAATTTTTTCCTAATGGAATAATCCAAGCCTCCAGCGGCCATTTTGACCAACTCATGCTCTAGCACTTGTGTAAAACGTCTGGCCTTGAGTAGCCGGAATCTGTTCAAATAGTCATCTATTGGCTCAGTGAATTTTCATTTTATACTAGCCAACTCCTTTAGACTGATCTTGGTTTTTCCCATATAGAACTGCTCATGAAATAACCGTTCCAACTGGGTCCAATTGTGGATCGAATTTGGTGGCAATGTTGTGAACCATGTGAAGGCATTCTTCGTAAGAGAACTTAGGAAGTATTTTATGTAACACCCCGCTTTCCCATTTTTCAAAATATAAAAATATTACGAAAATAATCAGAGTTGCAACCAAAAATTAGGATGCTATGTCATTAAAACCAACAACAAAACTCCTTTTCATTAATGAAATAAAATAGAGAAAATAATTGTTTATTCAATTACGGCTATTTACCAACAACATCAATAATCCACATAAATCGTGGTCCACGATATTCAAATAAAAAGTGATACGTAACAAAACAAATTAAGAATAACAAAAAATGATGAAAACTCCCAAAATCTCGTGTAACGTATCAGAGCGACTCCTAAGACTCGATTAAGCAACACGTACTCTATGCACACTCAAGTACCTGGATTATCTGTACTTCCGAAGAAGCACAGACACAACAAACTGCAAAGGGGTGAGAACTACATTCAATAATAAACGGTGCATAATACACGATAAGAGTAGTACTCACGCAATCACACATTAGTAACACACCATCACGACATACTTGTCATTTTCATTCACAATTCACCAAACAAACAATAATGCAATGCGACTCTATGACATTGACATAATGCATATGTGGTACCAATACACCATGGTTCATTCAATCGAACCCGATTCATAATAGAATCCGGATAGATCACATACACCCCTACTTGGCAATGATCTATCCCCACCATACTTCGCATTGGAGTTCGGATGAATCAGATACACTCCTCCTGAGCAATGATTCATCACCACCGACACACCATGAATGCATGACAATAAATAATGCATACGACACATCTATAATTAAAATTACACATTCTCATGATCCTCCTGATCACACATGAAATATTCATTCACCGCAATACACCCCACAATAGGGCATCCCTCACTTGGCGTCAATTAGTTAAATATCTAATTAATTCACTAAAATTACTAAATTAATTATTTTCATCACCAATTACACATTTCTCAGGTTCTGGCATCTATACCCAACCTCTCAAACCAAAAGAAACCACTTCGGATGCGAAAACGGGATAGAAATCGCGAAACGGAAAAATTCTGCATCTCTGCTAGCCTTACGCGTAATGCCCTAGGCCTTACGCGTAATGCCTGCTCACTCACCCAGCACATACGCACACAACGCGTAATACTCCATCTGCACACCTCATTACGCGTAATGCCTCACTTGTTACGCGTAATGACTTAGTCCCTTATGCGTCTCTTACGTATTCCAGCAGAGGGTCGTGCCAAGACCTCCTTTTGGCCCTCCATCACGCGTATTGACCACGTATTTGTCTAGCATTACGCGTAACGCCTTGCCTGTTACGCGTATTGCCAGATCTTTTACGCAAACTGAATTTCTCCACACCAGTCCATGTTCTGCTATGGGATCCTCACTTTTTCACTCCAATTCAGTCCTAAACTTGTTTCTACATCAGTTTTAGGTCCTATCTTTCATATTACCTCTTCACCTATCATTACTAATCAAAATTACAGGTCTTAGATCTAATTTCATTCTCTCAACCTGCACAAAAACCAGTTCTGCAACATATACATTTATACAGCAGCAACAACATCAAGATATCACACAATTCAGAATCGCAACAATTTGATTCACACAGTTTTCATCACAAATTCATTTATGCACAACAGATTCATAAAATAGCATATATTCATACGAATTCCTACGGGGTTAAGGACTCCCCACTACCCTCTCATGATCATACCACCAATATTAAACCCATTCTCCCCCCTTACCTCGAAATTGCTCAGAAAATTCCTGAGAAAATTGGTTCTTCAAAGTCCTGGTTCTTCCTTGTTCTTCCTCTCTCTAGTCCTTCTTTTTGTGAAAATCTGATTATGACTAACCATACTCACTGGTACTCACTAATCTCAGCTTAATGACCAAACTGTCCTTATTTTTCTCCACTAACCCATATTATTATTAAATCTGACTTTTAATTATTAAAAATGATATTAATAATATTTGATACTTAGGATAATAATATTAATAAGAAAAATAGTCATACTAATATTAGTAACCATGACAATACTAAAAATAACAATAATAATAATAATAAAATATATTACTATTACTACCTATACCCCAAGAATTACTTCTGACACTTTTAATCTACCCGTCCCACTAAGGACCACACGCCTACACGCTCAACCACACACACCCTTAACCAGGCCAACAACGAAAAAAATAACACGACGATCAAATAATTTAAATTGGGGTGTTACAACTCTCCCCGACTTAAATTATTTTCGTCCTAAAAAATGTACCTGATGGAAATAGCTCCGGATACGACTCTTGCATCCTGCTCTCCAGCTCCCAGGTCACACTTCCTCCAGCAGCTCTTCCCCAAGCTACTCTCACCAAAGGAATCTCCTTTCCTCTGAGTTGTTTCATCTTGCGATCCTCGATCCTAATCGGCATCGCATCCACAGTAAGATTATCTCTAATCTGCACCTCATCCCTCTAGATAACATGAGATGGGTTAGATACATGCTTCCGAAACTGCGACACATGAAACACGTCATGCAAGTTCGAAAGTTCAGGCGGCAATGCCACCCTATAAGCAACTGTGCCTACTCTTTGCAAGATCTGATACGGTCCAATAAACTTAGGATCCAGCTTCTTTGATTTCAATGCACGTCCAACACCGGTCACTACGTTGACTCTCAGGAACACGTGGCCACCTTCACTGAATTCCAAGTATTTCTTCCGGTTGTCATGATAACTCTTCTGCCTACTCTGAGACGTTTTCATCTTCCTGTGGATCATCTGAATTGTCTCAGTAGTCTGTTGCACAATCTCAGGTCCAAGCACCACATTTTCACCAGTCTCATACCAACATAGAGGTGTCCTACACCTCCTACCATACAAAGCTTCGAAAGGTGCCATTCCAATGCTAGAATGGTAACTATTGTTATACGTGAACTCGATTAATGGCAAATGAGTGTCCCACGCACCACCTTTCTCCAACACACAGGCTCTCAGTAAATCTTCCAACGACTGAATAGTCCTCTCTGACTAACCATCGGTCTGTGGATGATAAGCCGAGCTCAACTTCAATTTAGAACCCAAGGCTTCCTGCAGACTCTTCCAAAACTCTGAAGTGAACCTCGGATCTCTATCCGATACTATGCTCGACGGAACACCATGCAACTTCATAATTATTTTGATATAAATCTCCGCCAACTTTGACAACAGAAAACTGATGTTAATTGGTATAAAATGTGCAGATTTCGTAAGTCGATCCACCACTACCCAAATAGCATCGAAGCCTCTCACCGTGTTTGGCAACCCAGTAAAAAAATCCATAGTAATATTGTCCCACTTCCATTCCGAAATTTCCAACGGTTGCATTAACCCCGAAGGTTTCTGGTGCTCCATCTTTGACTTCTGACATGTCAAGCAAGCATAAACA
Source organism: Lathyrus tuberosus (assembly GCA_022829125.1). NCBI lineage: Eukaryota > Viridiplantae > Streptophyta > Magnoliopsida > Fabales > Fabaceae > Lathyrus > Lathyrus tuberosus. Next base: position 4,098,071 of record JALAZF010000301.1, on the reverse strand, counting down.
AACTGAGCTATGTCCCTCTTCATACCTGACCACCAAAATAACTTCTTCAAGTCATGATACATTTTCGTAGCTCCCAAATGGATACTCAAGCTACTCCGGTGACTCTCCTCTAAGACCGTTTTCCTCAATTCATCATTATCCGGTACACAAATTCTGCCCCAGAATCTCAATACACCAACATTATCCACTTTAAAATCATTATCAGGATCATCTCCTCCTGTAGGCATCAAGTCCACTAGCTTCACATCAAGTCCCTGGTTTTCCTTAATTACATCCAAAAAGTCATTATTCACCTTAAGCATACCCAATCTAACACTCTCAGGTGTAGTTTCACAAACCATACTCAAGTCTCTAAATTGCTCAATCAACTCCATTTCTTTTACCATTAATGCCGACATATGAATTGTCTTCCGACTTAGCGCATCCGCTACCACATTAGCTTTCCCCGGATGATAACTCAAATTAAAATCATAGTCTTTCAAGAACTCCAACCATCTTCTCTACCTCATATTCAATTCCTTCTGATCAAACAAATACTTCAGACTTTTGTGATCACTGATTACTTTGAATCTCGATCCATACAAGTAATGCCTCTAAATTTTCAATACAAAAACCACTGCAGCTAATTCAAGATCATGAGTAGGATAATTCCTCTCATGCACCCTCAATTGCCGTGAAGCATATGCCACCACCTTTCCATCTTGCATTAACACACCGCCTAATCCCATCTTAGACACATCACAATACACCACAAAAGGTTCACTCAGACTTGGTAGAATTAATACTGGTGCCGTAGTCAATTTCTTTTTCAACTCTTAGAAACTTTCCTCACAAGCCGCATTCCAAACAAAAACTTGATTCTTTCTAGTTAACTGAGTCAATGGTAACGCCAAATTAGAAAACCCTTCAATAAACCTTCTGTAATAACCTACCAAACCCAAGAAACTTCTGATCTCCGTCGCTGTCTTCGGTGGCTCCCACTGAAGCACCGCACTTACTTTAGATGGATCCACCACTATGCCATCATTAGAAATAACATGACCCAAGAAACTCACAATCTTCAACAAGAATTCACATTTCGAGAACTTTACAAATAATTTATTATCCTTTTACACCTGCAATGCAGTCCTCAAATGTTCTGCGTGATCCTCGTCGGACTTAGAATAAATTAGTATGTCATCAATGAATACCACAATAAACTGATCCAGATAAGAATGAAAGATACGATTCATATACTCCATAAACACACCCGACGCATTAGACACTTGAAAGGCATCACTGCATATTCGTAATGTCCATAGCGAGTTCTGAACGCAGTTTTCTGAATATCATCTTCCTTTACTCTAATCTGATGGTAACCCGACCTCAAATCAATTTTACTGAAAACACGAGCTCCCACAAGCTGATCCATTAAGTCATCGATTCTCGAAAGTGGATACTTATTTTTAATGGTCACTTTATTCAACTGACGATAATCAATGCACAGACGCATACTACCATCCTTATTTTTCACCAACAACACTAGAGCTCCCTACGGTGACACACTCGGTCTAATAAACTTCTTATCAAGCAATTCTCCAATCTGAGATTTCAACTCTGCCAATTCTGACACAGACATCCTGTACGGTGCCATAGATATAGGTCTGGTACCAGGAACAAGATCAATAGTAAATTCAACTTCCCTCGTCGGAGGCAATTCTGTAATATCATTTGGAAACACTTTAGGAAATTCACTCACCACCGGTAACTCATTAACTGAAGTCTTGCTTTCCACAGATAACGAGGCAAACACTACAAACATCTTAGCTTCATCCTCCAACAACGTCCTCAACTCTCTGCTAGACAAAGAATCCGCTAATGCTTCCTCTTCAGGAGTAAGAAACAATAACGTCTTCCTAAAGCAATCAATGTAGACCCGATTGAATTCCAACCAGTTCATCCCCAAAATAACATCGAGATTACCGAGTGGCAAATAAATCAAGTCCACTTTGAAATCCCTACCAAACATAGTCAACGGACACTTCAAACACACTAAGGAAGTAACCACAGAATCAATAGATGGAGTTTCAATCGTCATCCTCTGATCTAGAGTAGACGGCACAATTCCTAATCTCTTCACACAATCAACATAAATGAACGAGTAGGTTCCACCCGTGTCAATGATAGCAATCAAAGGAATATCATTAATAAAACAAGTAACTTTGACAGAACGCTCTTCATTGGTGGATTGGGTTCCCACCAAAGCAAACACCTTTCCACTGGCCTGAGATTTCTTTGGCTTCTCACAGTGAGTGCTGATATGACCCTGTTCTCCACAGTTATAATAGGTAGGCATAGTGGCCCTACAATCTACTATAACATGACCTGGTCGCCCACACTTGAAACATTTCTTCACTTCATTCGGACAATTATTAGCACGGTGACCCGTGCCACCACATCTGAAACACTTGAGAGTATCAGGAACCACTCCCCCCTCTTTTGGTTTCTTCCCCACAGTAGTTTTCTATTTTCCCTTATCAGCTGGAGCACTATAAGGAGTACCCCCAAACCTCTGCTTACCCTTCCGGTCACTCACAGCTTTATAATGAGCAATCCGGGCCCTGTTATCATTATCATAAATTCTTCTTCTGCTAACCAGTTCTGGATAATTCCTTATCTTCTGACAAGCAATGCCCTGTTTGATCTCGGGACGCAACCCACTCTCAAACTTCAAGCATTTCGAATTCATAGCTTCCTCCGTATTGTAATGAGCACAATACTGTACCAACTCTTCAAACCGAGCAGCATATTCAGTAACAATCATGTTACCCTATTTCAGTTCCAAGAATTCAATCTCTTTTTCACTACGAATATCTTCCGAAAAGTACATTTCCATAAACTCAGCCTAAAATACTGTCCAAGTAATATCAGTACCCGCAGCTTCCAACCTCTGACGACTAATGTCCCACCAGACTTCAGCCTCTCCCTCTAGCATATGAGTGCCAACCGTACTTTCTAAACATCACTGCATCCCATGGTCCTGAAGATCTTCTCAATTGCCTTCAGCCATTTCTGTGCAGCCTCAGAATCTAGAATACCTCCTTCATATGTAGGCGGCTTATTGCTCTGGAACTGTGCTAAGTCACGGAACTGCGCACCCCCAGCCTAATTAGTGTTCTCTATCGCTTGTACAATAGCTTGCATAGCAACAGCAAGAGCAGCATCATTCCTTCCTGCCATACTGTTCAACAATCAACATACAGTTAGAACACACAATCTACTCCTATTCTAAGGACAGACTCTACTACTACACCTGGCCGGACGGACCGACCTGCTCTAATACCAATTGTAACACCCCACTTTCCCATTTTTCAAAATATAAAAATATTACGAAAATAATCAGTGTTGCAACCAAAAAGTAGGATGCTAAGTCATTAAAACCAACAACGAAACTCCTTTTCACTAATGAAATAAAATAGCGGAAATAATTGTTTATTCAAATACGGCCATTTGCCAACAACATCAATAATCCACATAAATCGTGGTCCACCATATTCAAATAAAAAGTGATACGTAACAAAACAAATAAAGAATAACAAAAAATGATGAAAACGCCCAAAATCCCGTGTTACGTATCAGAGCGACTCCTAAGACTCGATCAAGCAACACGTACTCCATGCACACTCAAGTACCTGGATTATCTGTACTACCGAAGAAGCACATACACAACAAATAACAAAGGGGTGAGAACTACATTCAATAATAAACGATGCATAATACATGATAAGAGTAGTACTCACGCAATCACACATTAGTAACACACCATCACGACATACTTGTCATTTTCATTCACAATTCACCAAACAAACAATAATGCAATGCGACTCTATGACATTGACACAATGCATATGTGGTACCAATTCACCATGGTTCATTCAATCGAACCCAATTCATAATAGAATTCAGATAGATCACATACACCCCTACTTGCCAATGATCTATCCCCACCATACTCCGCATTGGAGTTCGGATGAATCACATACACTCCTCCTGAGCAATGATTCATCACCACCGACACACCATGAATGCATGACAATAAATAATGCATACGACACATGTATAATAAAAATTACACATTCTCACGATCCTCCTGATCACACATGAAATATTCATTCACCGCAATACACCCCATAACTGGGCATCCCTCACTTGGCGTCAATTAGTTAAATATCTAATTAATTCACTAAAATTACTAAATTAATTATTTTCATCACCAATTACACATTTCTCAGGTTCTGGCATCTATACCTAACCTCTCAAACCAAAAGAAACCGCTTCGGATGCGAAAACGGGAAAGAAATCGCGAAACGGCAAAATTCTGCATCTCTGCTAGCCTTACGCGTAATGCCCTAGGCCATACGCGTAATGCCTGCTCACTCACCCAGCACATGTGCACACAATGTGTAATACTCCATCAGCACACCTCATTACGCGTAATGCCTCACTTGTTACGCGTAATGACTTAGTCCCTTACGCGTCTCTTACGTATTCCAGCAGAGGGTCGTGCCAAGACCTCCTTTTGGCCCTCCATTACGTGTATTGACCACATATTTGCCCAGCATTACGCGTAACGCCTTGCCTGTTACACGTATTGCCAGATCTGTTACGCAAACTAAATTTCTCTACACCAGTCCATGTTTTGCTACGGGATCCTCACTTTTTCACTCCAATTCAGTCCTAAACTTGTTTCTTCATCAGTTTTAGGTCCTATTTTTCATCTTACCTCTTCACCTATCATTACTAATCAAAATTACAGGTCTTAGATATAATTTCGTTCTCTCAACCTGCACAAAAACCAGCTCTACAACATATACATTCATACAGCAACAACAACATCAAGATATCACACAATTCAGAACCGCAACAATTCGATTCACACAGTTTTCATCACAGATTCATTTATGCACAACAGATTCATAAAACAACATATATTCATACGAATTCCTACGGGGTTAAGGACTCCCCACTACCCTCTCATGATCATACCACCAATATTAAACCCATTCTCCCCCCTTACCTCGAAATTGCTCAGACAATTCCTGCGAAAATTGGTTCTTCAAAGTCCTAGTTCTTCCTTGTTCTTCCTCTCTCTAGCCCTTCTTTTTGTGAAAATCTGATTATGACTAACCCTACTCACTGGTTCTCACTATCTCAGCTTAATGACCAAACTGTCCTTATTTTTCTCCACTAACCGATATTATTATTAAATCTGACTTTTAATTATTAAAAATAATAATAAAAATGATATTAATAATATTTGATACTTAGGATAATAATATTAATAAGAAAAACAGTCATACTAATATTAGTAACCATGACAATACTAAAAATAACAATAATAATAATAATAATAATAATAATAATAATAATAATAAAATATATTACTATTACTACCTATACCCCAAGAATTACTTCCGACACTTCTAATCTACCCGTCCCACTAAGGACCACACGCCTACGCGCTCAACCACACACACCCTTAACCAGGCCAACAACGGAAAAAATAACACAACGATCAAATAATTTAAACTGGGGTGTTACATTTTATCCTAAGATTCTCATTATTCGCAATTTCTCAGTCTTCTATCACATATCTGGCCACATGTTCAACAGTGGACTCAGTGGTGTCTCCATAAAACTTATTAAATTTAAGGACTTTCATTCTTGGAGGTACGTCTGACTGGAGGATATATTCTGACAACGGAGATGTGTAATTTGGCCTTCGAAGGCCAACGTTTACTCCACTTTGCGCCATAATCCTTTCGACCATGGCTGCCAAATTATTATCTGCTACCACATCATTACGTTGAACCTGTTGTATAAAGTTGTCAGCGTCCTGGTTTCTATTTACCAAAACCACCCTTGGTTGCTCTCCTACGGGAATTTGTGGCTGATTCCTAGGGGGTTCAACTACTCCCTGGTTTGCTAAATTCTCCTGAGGTATATTTCCTGGGTTTTGTTGGACTTGGTTAATAGTAGGGTCCTCTTCGAACACTACCCCTTGGTTTCCTGTGATATATTTCCTCTGTGGGTGTCGAGGAGGGTTTGGTACACCAAAGAAATCTGCAAGGCGTGTCATCTGTGCTGCCATTTGCTGATTAGTCTGGGTGGTATTTTGGATAAGAGGCTGAAAGATTTCTCCCATATTTTGGGACATCATTTTGACCATTTGATGGTTACTTTCATCCATTTGTTGCCTTAAGTATGCTGCAGTAGTATTTATCAAATTTGACATTTGGGTTGAATATCCCATTCCTAAGGATTGATTGTTTCGACCCATGTTAATCCCAGATCCTAACCCTTGTAGTGGCGAAGTCACTATGGGTTCTGTAAATACTGGAAGAGCATTATGTAAGTTTGCCATCATCGAAGTTGGCATCCCATAAGACGGATCTCGACTAGGCAAAGGCATATAGAATCCAGGGGGAATAAATGGTTGGAAACTGGCATTTCCCACTGGTGGGGGAGTCCTTGGTGGTCCCCTTGATCCAACATAACTCAGAATGGGCTGAGTATGGGCAATCGAATGTGTAGGGATCGAACTTGCCATAGATGGTATGGCTTCAGAAACAGGCGCTGAAATCGTTGGTCCTCCTGTCGAAGATCCTGGGGGTGGTTCTACATTAATACTTGGTGTAGTTTGAGGATTCGAACTATTTGGTTGAGGGTTCGAATTACTTGGCTGGTTTGAACTTGCCATTTTCCTCGTATATTTTCTCCTTGGTCTGTCTTCGTTAGTGGTGGCTACTTTACCACTTCTTAATAACATACAACGAAGTTTTCGACAAAGAAAAGACAAATAAGTGCAGAATTATAACTTTCTTGAAACACAAAAAATTGTTTTCACAAATTGCTTTAACACTGTCCCACTGGGCGTGCCAATTTGTTTACTATGAAAAATAGCAAACAACCTCTGGTCTACCAAATTTATAAGAAAATGGGTAACTTGCATGATCGACCACACTAAATCCTAGAACATGTGCTAAAATAATTTAAAAGGGTATTTGAAAAAGGATGAACAATTCGACAGTCTTCATAATTTAGAAAAAGGTTATTTCGACAATACTGAAGGAAAAATGATACGAGGAAGTAATTAAAAGTACATTGGAAAATAACTTAACAAAGTAAAGGAAAAAAGATAAATTTATGGGCAAAGATTAATTGAATTGCATTGAATAAGAAAAATGGTGTTACATAAAACGTACATTTCTTCAGAAACTCTTTTCTCTACACACGGATACTTTGAGTGATTTTGAGAAATTTGTACAACTTTAACACACACAAATCTTAACACTAAGACTTGCTATTTATAATAGTAAAAAATAACTGCCCCTAACAGCCTTCTAATTAGAGCGAGATAAATGTCATTCTGTATGGCTTCGTCCTTCAACTGCTCTACACGTGTCCCCTTCTCTCAAATGGATAAGGACAAAGTTCCCTCCATTATTTGAATTTGAATCTGAACATCATTAGTCAGGTTTCTGTCGAACATATCTCCAAACTGTCATAAATATTTCTAAGTCCATAGAACGTGTCTCTTCTGTACAAGGACACTTTCGACCAGACTCTCTAGAAATATCGTCCTTGTCGAAGTCTTCCAAAACTTCAAAAAAATTCAATTTCTTTGAATAAGAATCTCAATCCAATATCAGGCGTTGAAATTAGGAGCTAACATGCATGAGCCAATACTTCAAAACATGATTCAAGAAGCTCAAAGGGACCTCATGGATCCAACCATGAGTTTAAAATAGCCTCAGGGGATGCATTCATCAAAAAATCAGGAATTAGGGCTTCTTGACCAATTTCACCCCTAACTTGACTTTTGGGAGCAATGCATGAGCCAAGACCTCAAGAAATGTTTTGGAGACCTAAAATATCTTATATTGATCCTCTCACAAGTTTAAATTGACACAAAGAACTTGATTCATGAGCAATGCAAGGATTCATATTCATCTGGACCATAAACTAGGGTTTCTGAGAAAAAGTTAACCATACCTTTGACTTTTGACCAAGACATGATCACAAACCTTGTGAAATGATTCAAGACACTCTAAAATACCTATTGAATCCATCCATTAGGTTTGATTTAGCCCAAGGACTTGATTTCATAAAGGATCACAAAGTTTTAAATTCATCTGATTAAAAGTCAACTATGCCCAAACCCAAGTTTGACTTTTGAGATTTTTTGACAAACACGACTTCTTCAAGTAAAAAACAATGTTAACTTATGGTTTGGATCATCATCCATCAAGAAAAATCAAGAAAAGTGAGGTTACTTGCAAAAGGGGTAATCTTAAGAAACTTAAAATTTCACTAAGTTATGGAAAAAGAATGATTTTTACCCAACTTTGCAAGACTATAACTTATGATCCAAGCAGCCATTTTCTTCCATACAAAGCTCAAATGAAAGCTCTCATTACATACTACAAAAGTGTCCTCCTGACCCATAGTCAAAACTGTTAGACGATGGCTATGGATCTAGAAGGGGGTTGAATAGATCCCTTGAGTTTTACACGCAAATGGTTTCGAAAATTTAGTTTTTAAAATTGTTTAACGGAAGCTACCACTGGATAGAACGTCTACAACGAACCTTCTACCAAAAGGATCGGATATGCACGAATATATCGAGATTGAGTATGGAATAGAAAAATTCAGTTTGATTTCTACACTTAAACAAGCATTCAACAAAATATTGCTTGCTTGATGTTTAATCCAAACCAGTGAGGAAAAATGATAAGCAACTAAAAGCAATGTGTTCGATTTTTGTGTTGAAAACAAATTATCAAACACCTAGTGTGCGTAAACACACTTAGTGCAAAATTTCTATGGAATGTAATATAGAGCTGCTCCAAGATACAATTCAAGGAATTGTATCGATTTAACAAATAGTTTCTCAGCTCAAAATCACACTACGACAGAAATCTCGATAAATTACGACTTCACAAATTTGAACAAGCTAAATTATAAAAGAGTTAAGGGAAAGAGAGAATAAACGATATTTGATTAGGAAATTCCCCAATCGTCCTCGCTTTGGGTACCTCTGCCCCCAATTCCACAATTGGAATTAAGATATATATATATATGTAGCTGTTGCAAATTGTTTATTACAAGAGAAAACTATGAACATCCAAACCCTCGAACGTCTTCGATCGTTGATGCAGAATTTTCTCTTCCCTTGATTCAATATGAATCAAGTCCTTCGAATATGGTTGATCCAATTATCGTCCCACGCTACTAAACCGAACAAAACCTCCGTTCTTCGGTTACCTTCACTCGATCAATTGCAATCTACCAAACTTTGAACCCAAACCTCTCTTCTACGATCCTCCGATTACAGCTACTAAACCAAACAATTGCTCCAATCTTCGGTTACCTTCGCCCGGCTGAATCCCTGTAGAACGAAACGGTTTGTGCAAAAACCCCCAAAATCAATTCGATTCTTGGAGGACAAAACCAACTAGTTTTATTCAAGAAACACCTACCAAGCTCTCAACCTAGAAAATGAAGATCACACTTCCTAAATATTGAACGTTATCATTTCGAACAATGGGCGACACAAACAAAGATAATTATGTGTGATTGTTTGTTTATTCAATGAAGAAGATGAAGATGAAAAGAGAAATGACATGTATTTTTCACGTTTCTTGTTGTAGGTGTAAAAAATTGAGCTAAAATGATATATATACTATCCTAGAAAAAATAATAGAAATAACAGAGTTTTGAAATGAAAGACATAGTAAAATTCTGGTCACATTCAGCGAGAGGTCAACCTATACAGATAGTATAGTCGACCTGAGCAATCCCACGCGTTGACTGCGCAAAACTGCAGGTTATGCGTCGACCGGAAGTAGGCTATGAGTTGACTCATAGCTCCCAGTTTTGGACAAATACAAATGCAGAATGAGTGAGTCGACCGGTAGGTCGACGCGAGCAATCCCGCAGGTTATACTAACATATGACACACATTTAGGTCGACCAATGCAGGGTTGTGAGTCGACTCACACCCTTGGAAAATGCAAAAATCCATTTTTAACTTTCCTAAAAGTGTTAAGACATATCTAATGAACCTAGACCATTTACTAATCATGATTAAACACTCTTAGACCACTTAATGAGCATTTCATATGACATTTATTACTTGAATCTCTATATTCTAATCATGATAGTTTTGACATCATTAAAATCAAGTACATAGAGAGAATCTTCCCTCACATACTCCCCCTTTTTTATGATGGCAAAACGGTCATATGTCCTCCCCCTGACTTTATGCATCTACTATTGTTTGATCATCTCAATACCTGTTATGTCCTTGTTCTTCTCCCCCTTTGACAACGTCAAAAAGAGAGAAAGATGGAGTGTCAAGAATAATAAAAAAACGAGAGCTGCATTTTGAACATAATTGCAACAGATACCATTAACACACATTCACAAATAATGCAAGTTAATGAAAAGCTAAATAAGAAAAAAAAACTTAAAAGACACAAAATAGAGTAATAATGCATTGTTACTACATGGAACAGCCATAAGGTACGATAAAGCAGTACAAAAAGAAGACACACAGAGCTAAAATCAACATATTTGAGTCATAAACCCAAAATAGTGCAAGAAACAAATCATAAAAAAAACATGATGCGAAATGAAGGATGATTCTCATGGCCTCCTCCCCCTAAATGAGTGGCCCCGCCTGCGAAACTGGTGAGGATGATAAGGTGGTGGAGGTTGCATATCCATCTGTTCAGTCAACTCCAACACTGATTGATTCAAGATGTTAAAGTTATTGGTGAGAGCACGGTGCTGAGTTGTAGAAGTTTCAGCCATAGTGTTAAACTTACCAATCACATAGTAGCAAAGGTGTCAAAGTTGGTGTTGTGATTTTGAAACTCTTCATGCAAGGATTGAAAACTTTCCTCTTGAGCAGCGGCAAACCTCTGTTGATCAAGATGCATGGTCCTCATAAGTTCAAGGATATCCTCATTGTTTTGATGAGGACGCGGAGGGGAAGGAGGAGTACAATAGGACTCCTGATAGTCCAACCCTTGAGTTGCTGGCATATAGTTGGAACCAAGAGTGGTCCATCCATTATATTGCCATTGACCCCATCCTTGGTCAACTTCAGCTTCCATTGGAGATGATTGAGCCATATAACTACCTGTATATTGCCATTGGTTCCATTCAGGGGCTTCCTCTGACACCATAGCAGACGAGTTAGGCATCCAAGCACTATTTTCTTCAACACCAATATCCATTTGTTTTTGTTGATCATTATCCCCTTGTTCCTCTTCAGAATTGCTTTGTTCGTCCTCATCTTCTTCCTCATTCTCGTCTTCTTCTTCCTCATCACTTTCCTCAGATTCTTCTTCCAATACCGCAGTGTTTGCTTTCACCACATACTTATACCTTATGCCTTTGACATCCCACACATGACCCATCATAGCTAATGTTTTATGACAAAATTCTTCATTGATAGTGATAGATTTGTACGGAATACATGGAACAGCAATGTTAGCATGATTGAGTACCTTTTGAATAAATGATGCGTAGGATAACGCAATGCCCCTGCCGGAGTCACGAAGAGAATACATTCTGCTTGCAATATAATAGGGCCAGCTAATCCTGATTTTATTCTACAAAACATACATCAACTGAACCTCAGGTTGATCCACCCTTGAGTAACCTCCTATCTTTGGTCTAAGAATGTGAGAAACAATCCACTGTAAAATCCTTGCAGGAGGAGTCAGTTTCCCAGTTGTCACAGTTTTGGGAAAAAGACTGCTAGCCACAACCTGATCCGAGTATGGTCTCTTTAGCATAGAGTTCAGTGCTTGTTTAAAATCATAGTCTTTAACATGATCAGTATCAGTTATATACTGAGTAGGTTAATCAGTGGTTACAGATATACGGAATAAATCTCTCCAAACAGCTTGATCAACAGCGACAGTCTTATCTCCTAGTTTGCAGTTAAACATGTAATCCTCGAATTTTCCAACTAAACCAGAGTAAAAAATTCGAACCAAATCTTCATTGTACTTAGTGTCACATGATAAAAACCCATGGAAATTTTGAAAATCCAATAATTCTAAGATATCTCCTATGCGCATGCGTTCAACAGTACCGCGATAGCAAATGTATTGCTTAACAACATACCGTTTGCTCAATTTTTCTTCATATAAATCAGCATACTTATCAGAGAAAATAGATTCAAGTGTTACCGGTTGATTTGAGGGAGGTTGAGAGGTACCGGCTTGAGATGCAGACTCTCTAGTGACTCTTTTTCGAGATGTTCTTCGAGAAGCCATTGTAGGAGAAGATGAACAGTGACAAATTTTTGTGAACCCCAAATTTTGTTTGAAGGAGAGTGAGGTTAGGGTTTTTGTCGCGAGGGGTTAGAGGAGAGGAGGAGATGAGAATATGTGAAAATGTGTCCAAACAATGCATATGCCACATGGAAAATAAAAAAAAATTAAAAAGAAACGTACAGTGATCAAGAGACGTTTTTCGCAGCTTTTAGCGACCAGTCGACCTAAGGTCTGTGTGCGCCGACGCACACTGCAGTGTTTCTGATATTTTTGAAAATTTAAGCTATGCGTCGATCTATGGGTCGACCTGAGCATTCCTGACAATACATGTTAACAATGCACCAATAATGAGTCGACCAGAAGCATTTGTGAGTCGACCCAAACAGACAAAAATCAAATTTTGTGACATTTAAGCTATGATATTGAATAAATAGACAGCCAACACAAAATATCAAACATCTAAATGGTAAGGTATGCTCAATATGTGCAACAAACATCAATGTAATCACTTAACATGGTACATTTAGTTAGAGAGAATCTTTGAAATGGAACGATATTACCTTGATCACAATTGACGATGAGAGCCCTCACATATAGCCTAATATTTCTCGATACCTTTTTACCTCTAATTCTTTACCATTTTCGTCACGATCAAGGTTCGCACTGGTCGGCGTTGGAGTATTGATTGCTTTGCAGTTTAGCATGTCGAAATGTTTTAGAAGCTCAAGACAATATTTCGTTTGACTCACGAATGTGCCCTCTTCAAGTTGTTTGATTTGCAATCCGAGGAAATAGTTGAGCTCCCCCATCATGCTCATTTCAAACTCCCCCTGCATCAAACTAGAAAACTCCTTGACCAAGGTCATGTTAGTAGACCCAAAAATAATATCGTCAACATAGATTTGTACCAAAATTAAGTGTTTTCCTTGACGTTTAATGAAGAGAGTTGTGTCAACCTTCCCTCTTGAATACCCTTGATCAAGTAGAAATTTGCTTAGACGTCAATACCAAGCCCTAGGGGCTTGTTTAAGTCCATACAAAGCTCGTTTAAGTTTATAGACATGATCAGGATATTCGTGGGATTCAAAACCCGGAGGTTGGGCTACATAGACTTCTTCATTTATGTATCCGTTAAGGAATGCACTCTTAACATCCATTTGGAATAGTTTAAAGTTCTTTGTGCAAGAATAGGCAAGTAGAAGACGTATAGCCTCGAGTCGGGCAACCGTCGCATAAGTTTCCTCATCGTTGATTCCTTCCTCTTGGTTATAGCCTTGCGCTACAAGCCGCGCTTTGTTACGCGTTATTACTCCATTCTCATCAAGTTTATTCCTAAACGCCCATTGGGTGCCGATTACTCAATGATCTCGCGGAGGGGGGACAAGGTCACAAACCTCATTTCTCCTGAATTGATTTAGTTCATCTTGCATTGATAGAAACCAATGCTCATCGAGTAACGCCTCCTTAGAGTTTTTAGGTTCAACTTGTGACACAAAAGCAGAGTAATAGCAAAAATTACTAAGTTTAGAGCGAGTAGTTACTCCCTTAGAGATATCACCGAGAATGTTGTCAATTGGATGGTTTTTTGAAGACTTCCAAGCTGGACGAAGTTCATCTTTATCAGCATGATGATCATCCTCACTTTTTACTGGTTGGTGATCCTTTTCCTCCTCAATACGCACTGCTTCAGGCTGATCAATTCCATTATCAGTGTCTATCATACCCTAATTTTTTACCCTGAGATTCCTTTGTTTCGTTTCGTATCGTCTACATGGCATAGCATCATCTTGCATAGCATCTTTAGGTCGTAGGTCTTGTATTTGTTTATTATCACTAACTAGCTTGTGCAGGTGCAGTGTTTTCAAGTGTAGGTTCTTGCAGTCAAGTATTTCAGGGCCTAACCATTGTGATTCAAGGAGCCTAGGGCTTCTTGTTGGTTTGCCTCGACTGGTTCCTTCATGTGACTAGGGTTTGAGCATATACTTATCAAGGATCCCCAGAACTTCTCAAAAGTTTCATTTGGGTTTTCTTCCGGTTGTTTGAGCGTGGAGTGTTACATAATCGTTATATGTTTGTTCTTGAAGACATGATACATTGATTTGGGCCACAATATTTCCAGCTTGGTTGCGATATGATGTTTGTCTTGGACGAAGTTTCATGATTCGTAATTCATAAAATTCGAAAGAAATTCTCATCCATACAAAGTACAAGTTCAATTGAGTTCATTTTAAAGCGTTGGTCCATTTTTACAATTTAAGAAGGGGAGTGATCCAAACACACCAATTCGAGTTCATGTTAATTCAAGATTCAATATCAAATTCCATCCAAGTTTCTAAGCTGTGAATTTCATGAGATGTGCAAGTTCGAGATAATTTACAAGTTAAATATTTAAGTCCAAATTTTTGCACAAAGTTGAATAGTTACAAGATTGGTTACAAAGGTCAAGAATTGGAGGCTTAAGGCCTTATAAATTTCAAACTCAATCCAAAAGAGTTATGGCCTACCAAAATCAAGTCTAATTCTAAAAATTCAAGGTTTAATGGTTCATCACAAGTTAAACAAAGTTCAAATTCCATAGATCATTCAAATCTCATTCTTCAAATTCCAAATTGGCAATGTAAATTTACAAGGTGCCTTGAGAAAATTAATCTTTGTATCCATAGGACAGAGCAGTACAATTCAAGGACAAGGAAGTCAATGCTATGTGCTACAGGCTTTTCCATGCAAAATATGAGGCCCCACCTTCAGCGAGCCACACAAGCCAGCAGCTGTTGAAATGCGTACAAAACGACCAAGCATGCTTCTCATTAGCTTCTACCAACCGCCTTCCTACATAAACAATAATCATCATCAAACCATGAGCATTAAATTCAAAAGAAACATGTTTCAAGTAGGGCAAGGTAAGAATGGAATGTTCTTCAAGATGTCTACCGACATGTCGGTTAGAAAATGGAAATTTATCCATGAATTCTCAGCAAGACAAAACCAGACACCATCAAAATCCAAATCTCAAACATTTCCAAATATAAAATTGCAATCAATGTTCTTTCAGCAGGGAAATGAATACCATATCGAAGTGTTAGGGTTAGAAAATCAATCACAAAACAATCCATAATAATACACTTCCAATTCAAGAGATCACAAACATTAAAATTCCTAAAACAAAATCCAGTCTGATTCTAAAAATCGGACACCATCACAAACCTTCCATAACAGCCAGTAGACACATCCAAAACATGTCGGGACAGTATTTAAATTCATTCCGAAACAGCTCGTAAACATGTTACAGCGAGAATGGAAAGAATCATTACAGCATGTTTCTACATTTACTTTCATGAGCCTATAAAAAAATAGAGGCATAAGCTGCAACGGGGGGGACAAGGGAGTTCAGAAACATCCACATACAGAAAAATCTCACACACTTGTTCACAGATACACACACTGTTTGGGGGAGTAATTGAGAGAAAAAATAAATAAATTTCACATTACCCCACACAGCTGAGAGGTCAGAGTTCATACACCACATCACAGTCGAACCAATGTTTACACACAAGCAATGAAGGCTATACGATTTCCAAATCGTGAAAATCCACAGTTACTACACATCAAAGAAACACAGATTCAAAAGAAGAAGGGAGGAAGAAGAGCTTATCTTTAAACTCACCGCGTGTCGTCGACAACCAACCTCGAAGTTACCATTACACAACCGCGCACATCGCGAAGTCGCCGAAGGGTCTTCGTCATCATCATCGACGTCAACAACTACACGTAGCAAGGAGGGAGAGCAAGTTACTCGCCTTCAAACCAGATTCGGAGTTCGTTGATGCAACTGAGGAGTCCCTGAACAGCAGCTAACCCGTATCGCCTCCGTTCACCGCTGACCTCTGCCGCTACACATTTCGGTAATATCTTTCGCTGTTACGATTTTGTCCTCACTGATTATTGCTTGGAGTTTTCTTTGATTTGAATTGATTGATTGTTTGTTGTTATATTGAATTGTTGTTTGGAGAAGAAGAGATTTTAGGATTGAGAACAGAGAGAGAGTATATTTGGTTAAAGGTGGGGAATGGCATGCGACGAGAGAGAAAGAAGATTTTGAGTGAGGTGAAGGAAGGGATTGGGTTCTGATCCTTTTTTTTTCGCACGTTGTTGTTGTTGTTGAATGGGTCCGCGTGGGCCTAGTCCCACCGGCCCATTCATTTTGTTTTTTTTTTAATATTTTTTTTCTTATTTTGTTATTTCTTATTTTATTTCTTTTTTATCATTATTTAGTTATCTATTTATCTATCTCATTTTTTTTTGTTTAATTGATAAGTTATTTTGATCATAGCGTTAGTTTTTTATTTTAGAATGATTTTAAATTTAAGTTTAGATTAAACTCTTCCAATTAGTTTTGGATCTTTATACTTTATCGTCGACAATTTGGATCTATTTATTAATAAACTTATAGGATAATCCCCTTTCAATAGATTCCAAAGGAAATGTTCCCCTATGTTGACCGCCGCGTCATACTTAGGAAATCTTAGATCCTTCTCTTTTTATCCTAACCTTAGGATCGGAGTCACGACACTTTATACATGTGTTCTAACATGGACACTTAATCTACTCTTTTAACTTAACTTTTACTTTGGAGTCGCCGCACTCCATGTAAGTATCTTGCCATGGATACTTACTTCTTACTTCCCCTTGGAACCTTGACCACAATCAAGAGTTCCTCACCCTCTTTGAGGGGAACTACGAATACTCTGATTCCACTCCCGTTAGGATACGTAGGCACAAGATGCGATGTCTTGGCGAGTATACTTAGATACTAACCCCCTAGGTCTTTCACTTAACAGATACCCTTAGCAAGCAAACAAGTAACATAACACAAATAAAACAAGAGGTTCCTGTAGAGTACTACAGACGTTTAGGATGCTAATACCTTCCCTAGGCGTAACCAACCCCCAAACCTAGATTCTCTTAACTTAGGTTTTTCGATCTTTAACCTTTCTTTTGAATAAATTAAAGACCGGTGGTGAATTAAGAATTATGATTCAAGTTAATCAAATAGCTTGGCATCTGATTCTCACCGCGACAGAAATGGCAACTTCACTGGGGATTCTTCGAGGGTTTCCCCTAACTTGTTTATATTTATGTTATTTATTTTCTTGTTAGCATATATATCTTTATATCTGTATATATACTTATTCTGCTTGGGTTCTCTGTGTGCAGGGTTACTATTTGTGTGTTGAGATAAGTCCTACACCCGGACTTGAGTGTAAATTATGATAGGACGATGAGAATTCAAGGAGACTTTGAGGGAGTCGATTCCTGAAGAAGTTGAATTGAGACTTCACCACTCAGTTTAGGCCCTCTCGAATTTAACATTGTTCAACGAGTCCATTCGTGAAGACGATATTATTTCGAACTAAAGGCCATCGAGTCTGGGGACCGTAGTTACCTTTAACCCAACTTGGCCTATTAGGATGTAGTACGGGGACTATGCGGGAGTCTATTTCTGCAATAGTCGCTACGCGATACTACACTCAGACGAGATTCTCTTGAGAATATTATTGACTACCAAGTGATTTGGAAAATCGATAATATCCGAAAGAAGGATTGTAGACTCTGGGAACTTTGTAGAACCCGTTCGGCAGGTACATTTGAAACCATAGTACACACCTATTGGGATGGTTAGACCTAGGCTCCATGCTCGTGATCTTCGAACCCAAGCCCTTGCTTGTTTACCTGTATATGTATATACCTGTGTTTATGCATCCATTCATGTATTCATGAATAACCCTTTGGTTTCAAGGAACTCAATTGTTCTTTCCCTGGCAAAATTAATAAAATCATGGATTATAAAATGAACCCTTTTTTTTTTACGAAATGTTTGCAACCTACTTTTGAGTTCCTTGAAACCATTGCATCGCATTGCATATCATTTACATCTTTGCATGATTCATTGCATGCGTCCGTTTGTCTAGCAACTCATATCCAGCTGTCTCTATCTTCCAGTGTCACCTGTAAGTTGTCAAGCTGATTCCTCGATACAGATATTGGACTAGAGCTAACTACAGATGCAGAATGTCAAAACAAGAAGCACACAACGCTGAGATCCGAATGGAGATCGATGGCCTTAAGTCAAACATGACAAAACTCACTGAGATGCTTCAAGTTTTGATTGCTAGAGGAGAGCCACCTCAAAGAACTGTTATCCAGGAAGTTTCAAATGTTGATCCTCAGCCTGTTCAGGTGCCACCTTCAACTTGGCCACAGTTTGGTTTGCCACCCAACTACTCTCCACCTCTTGCATCTACTGCTATGATTGGTCAGACTGCCAGACCCGTGTTTCAAGCTCCAGTTTTCGCCGAGCCCAGACCTGCGGTTCATATTATTGCCCAGACTACTCGACCTCTATTTGGGAATCCTCTCTATGAGCATATTGCTGCCAGATCACACCAAGTGAAGCTTTAGCTGACTTCAGCAGACTTCAGTGTTTCAGACAGGACAACTCACTCTTGTTTCTGATTAGTCACTAGACTTTTGTTTCTTGTTGTTTGCACTTTCCTTATTCGCATTAGCTGTTCGCATTCAAGTTGTATTTTTACTTCAATAATTAATAAAATGAGCATTGCAACTTTTGGATTCAATTCATTTGCTTTTGTTATTTACATTTTACGCTTTATCTTTCGAAAAAAACAAAAACAAAAACAAAAACAAAAAAAATTATCTCTTTTCCACTTTCTTTTTTTGATTATGCAAAGATTGGAGGGAGGATGATGAAAACGTAATACTCATAATTGTTGTCGGTATGCTTTCAAATCAAAACTTTGCTGAGGATGTAAGACATTGTTTCAATTCCCAAACAGTGGAGAAATAAGGAAGATAACCCCTCGTCAACCCCTTTGAGCCTTAAAGTAGGAGTTTCTTTTATCTACAAGTAAAAACCCACAATCTTAACCTGGGGCAGGGTAGTTCTTAGTTAAATTGATTGTGCATTTAAATACAAGAATTTCGTGCAAGACACCTTTCACATAAAGATTGCATTCTCAAACAACAAGCAGGTGTCGAAGATGTCTTTCAAGTCAAACACCAATGATGGTTCGCTGTAATCATTAAGCCAGGCATTCACAACCTTTCAACTCTTCCCAAATTAGATGAACAAGTGTTGTACAAGTTGTTCCCAAAATGATAAATAAAGAAGGATCGTCAAGAAATCCTTACTCAAAGAACGAGCCGAGTCCCTTTTGAGGAAAAAGCTAAGAAAGATGGGAAGCTCATGATCTTACCTTCTACAAAGAGAAATAAGAACAAGCTTGTATGACAACCAAATGTTGTAAGGAAGCAGTGACTGCCATCTAACTTCTGAACCATCATCATTATCATCAGTGCAATTCCTAAACTATGGGAACCTGAGTGCATATTCTGAGTTAACTGAGGTAGGACTGGAGATCATCACGAAGATTGGGTGGGTACAAATAAACTTTAAGCCTTTATCCCTTTGTTTCTTAAACCGTGAACCAGGTCACGTTATAACCCTTAAAGGACCTAACTGAAGCAAGGTTATTTTGAAAGCATACTATAGCAAGGTTGCGTAAACTGACTCCAAAAGATCTTTGCAGATCAGTTGTTTTGGCATCACGCCTTTTTCTTTACTTTTCACTTTTAAATGTCTTGAACCGCCGTGTTCAGACCAATGGCTCATATGCTTTTGCCTCTTTCCAAAAATGATTTTGATTTTAAAAGTTGCATGAACTTTGCATTTACTATGTTTGTATGAACACTTTTGTTTGCAAACTGGCTATCTTCTCAAGGAATTTTTGAACAATTAAGAAACTTGGTCGGTGATCCTATCAGGGGAAAGTTCCTTCCATATCCTGTTGAAGAATCAGTGCAAGATTTGTTACAGTGCATGTCCTTATCAGAATTGGTTTATTTAGAAATTTTTCAAGACTCATACTGGGGCAAGCTTTCCAAGCGCACAGTGAAACAGTCATTTCAGAATCATCCAGCTGAAGTAATCATCAGTTCGTCTACAACAGTCATCTAATCTAGGGGCAGTTAACTTGAAGAATCCCCATGCAACTTTCCATCCTTCCTACAAGGATCAACAAATTAATACAATTTACCAGTGTGGCAGAGAATGTGCTCACTAGCATCTCTAGTCCCTAAGCAGAATGACAATGACATCTGTGTCAAGGAATCAGTCCTCCAGTCTTGTCTTCTCCATAAAAGAGTCGAGCCATGTCGTCCATATTGCGCCTGCATTTGCTTCATGGCATAATTCATATACATATGCATAGAAAGAGTGTCGTCCTCATTTGTACTCATTTGCATTTTTCATAGGTTGTGTTGTTATCCAGGTTTTTCCTTGTTGTCTAAGTCCAACTCACTTGGCACCTACCAAACAGATATTGTCCTTTTGTCCAATGCTTTCTTGGGTATTTCCTTGTTCATATTCGTTCAATGCTTTCTTGGACGTTGTGATATCTTTGCATCCAATGTTTTCTTGGATCTCTACTTTGTTCACGATCATCTAAAGCCATTATTAGATATTGTGATTGTACCCTTCATTCAAAGCTATTATTGGATGATTAGTTTCTTTGCATTCAATGCCATTCTTGAATGTAGTCTTTTGTTCACAGTCATCTAAAGCCATTATTAGATATTGTGATTATACATTTCATTCAAAGCCATTATTGGATGTCTGGTCTTTTCACCATCTGAAGCTCTTTCGGATAGGTCCCTCTTTCTGATGTTCTTCCAGATCGAGTCTTTGTTCACAATCGTCTAAAGCCATTATTAGATATTGTGATTATACCTTTCATTCAAAGCCATTATTGGATGTCTGGTATCTTTTGTCCAATGCTTTCTTGGATCCATACCTTGTTCACAGTCATCTAAAGCCATTATTAGATATTGTGATTATACCTTTCAATCAAAGCCATTATTGGATGTCTGGTGTCTTTGTGTCCGATGCCTTCTCGGATTACATTATTTTATCTCATTTGTGTCTGATGCCTTCTCAGATATTATGAGTCATACCTTTCATTCAAAGCTATTATTGGATGACTGGTTTTGTTGCATTCAATACCATTCTTGAATGTAGTCTTTATTCACATTCATCTAAAGCCATTATTAGATACTGTGATTATACCTCTTATTCAAAGCCATTATTGGATTATTGGTTTCTCTGCATTCAATACCATTCTTGAATGTAGTCTTTGTTCACATTCATCTAAAGCCATTATTAGATATTGTGATTATACCTTTCATTCAAAGCCATTATTGGATGTCTGGTACCTTTTGTCCAATGCTTTCTTGGATCCTTACCTTGTTCACAGTCATCTAAAGCCATTATTAGATATTGTGATTGTACCTTTCATTCAAAGCCATTATTGGATGTCTGGTTTCTCTACCTTGTTCACTTTGTCTAAAGCCATTATTAGATATTGTGATTGTACCTTTCATTCAAAGCCATTATTGGATGTCTGGCTTATTTACCTTGTTCACTTTCATCTGAAGCCATTATCAGATATTGTGAGTGTACCTTTCGTTCAAAGCCATTATTGGATGATTGGTTT
This sequence comes from Lathyrus tuberosus, assembly GCA_022829125.1. Classification (NCBI taxonomy): domain Eukaryota; kingdom Viridiplantae; phylum Streptophyta; class Magnoliopsida; order Fabales; family Fabaceae; genus Lathyrus; species Lathyrus tuberosus. The sequence goes on along the minus strand of JALAZF010000301.1, from coordinate 4,076,167 downwards.
CTTTGTGTCCGATGCCTTCTCGGATTACATTATTTTGTCTCATTCTCATATGTTGCCTTCTTAGATATTGTGAGTTTACCTTTCATCCAAAGTCATTATTGGATGTTTGGTGCTTTTTTTTTTCATCCAATGCCATTCTTGGATGATGTTTTCCAGATACTCTGGTTTGTTTCATTTCGTTTCTGACACAACTATAACACCTCTTCCCTCTGCGGCACCATCCCCCACAGGATTCTCCTTGTCTTTGCATTCATCCCATATTATATAATTCCATGTCATATTATAAGCATTTTGTGGCATCTTAGGGTCAAAAATTGTGCATGTTTATATTTAAGTCACTCCTATCACGTCAAGACGAAGATTTCGATCTCCATATCTCCTGATAGAAGAAACTTAAATAGGGGCATCTGTCATCCCCTAATTTTTGACCCTGAGATTCCTTTGTTTCATTTCGCATCGTCTGTATGGCATAACATCATCTTGCATATCATCTTTAGGTCGTAGGTCTTGTATTTGTTTATTATCACTAACTAGCTTGTGCAGGTGCAGTGTTTTCAAGTGTAGGTTCTTGCAGTCAAGTATTTCAGGGCCTAACCATTGTGATTCAAGGAGCCTAGGGCTTCCTGTTGTTTTGCCGCGACTGGTTCCTTCATGTGACTAGGGTTTGAGCATATACTTATCAAGGATCAAAATCAACTTCCCCAGAACTTCTCAAAAGTTTCATTTGGGTTTTCTTCCGGTTGTTTGAGCGTGGAGTGTTACATAATTGTTATATGTTTGTTCTTGAAGACATGATACATTAATTTGGGCCACAATATTTCCAGCTTTGTTGCGATATGATGTTTGTCTTGGACGAAGTTTCATGATTCGTAATTCATAAAATTCGAAAGAAATTCTCATGCATACAAAGTACAAGTTCAATTGAGTTCATTTTAAAGCGTTGGTCCATTTTTACAATTTAAGAAGGGGAGTGATCCAAACACACCAATTCGAGTTCATGTTAATTCAAGATTCAATATCAAATTCCATCCAAGTTTCTAAGCTGTGAATTTCATGAGATGTGCAAGTTCGAGATAATTTACAAGTTAAATATTTAAGTCCAAATTCTTGCACAAAGTTGAATAGTTACAAGATTGGTTACAAAGGTCAAGAATTGGAGGCTTAAGGCCTTATAAATTGCAAACTCAATCCAAAAGAGTTATGGCCTACCAAAATCAAGTCTAATTCTAAAAATTCAAGGTTTAATGGTTCATCACAAGTTAAACAAAGTTCAAATTCCATAGATCATTCAAATCTCATTCTTCAAATTCCAAATTGGCAATGTAAATTTACAAGGTGCCATGAGCAAATTAATCTTTGTATCCATAGGACAGAGCAATACAATTCAAGGACAAGGAAGTCAATGCTATGTGCTACAGGCTTTTCCATGCAAAATATGAGGCCCCACCTTCAGCGAGCCACACAAGCCAGCAGCTGTTGAAATGCGTACAAAACGACCAAGCATGCTTCTCATTAGCTTCTACCAACCGCCTTCCTACATAAACAATAATCATCATCAAACCATGAGCATTAAATTCAAAAGAAACATGTTTCAAGCAGGGCAAGGTAAGAATGGAATGTTCTTCAAGATGTCTACCGACATGTCGGTTAGAAAATGGAAATTTATCCATGAATTCTCAGCAAGACAAAACCAGACACCATCAAAATCCAAATCTCAAACATTTCCAAATATAAAATTGCAATCAATGTTCTTTCAGCAGGGAAATGAATACCATATCGAAGTGTTAGGGTTAGAAAATCAATCACAAAACAATCCATAATAATACACTTCCAATTCAAGAGATCACAAACATTAAAATTCCTAAAACAAAATCCAGTCTGATTCTAAAAATCGAACACCATCACAAACATTCCAAAACAGCCAGTAGACACATCCAAAACATGTTGGGACAGTATTCAAATTCATTCCGAAACAGCTCGTAAACATGTTGCAGCGAGAATGGAAAGAATCATTACAGCATGTTTCTACATTTAATTTCATGAGCCTATAATAAAACAGAGGCATAAGCTGCAACGGGGGGGGGGGGGGGACAAGGGAGTTCAGAAACATCCACATACATAAAAATCTCACACACCAGTTCACAAATATACACACTGTTTGGGGGAGGAATTGAGAGAAGAAAACAAAGTTCACATTACCCCACACAGCTGAGAGATCAGAATTCATACATCACATCACAGTCGAACCAATGTTTACACACAAGCAATGAAGGCTATACGATTTCCAAATTGTCAAAATCCACAGTTACTACACATCAAAGAAATACAGATTCAAAAGAAGAAGGGAGGAAGAAGAGCTTATCTTTGAACTCCCCGCGTGTCGTCGACAACCATCCTCGAAGCTACCATTACACAACCGCGCACGTCGCGAAGTCGCCGAAGGGTCTTCGTCATCATCATCGACGTCAACAACTACACGTAGAAAGGAGAGAGAGCAAATTACTCGCCTTCAAACCAGATTCGAAGTTCGTTGACGCAACCGAGGAGTCCCTGAACCGCAGCTAACCTGTATCGCCTCCGTTCACCGCTGACCTCTGCCGCTGCCTATTTCGGTAATATCTTTCGCTGTTACGATTTCGTCCTCACTGATTGTTGCTTGGAGTTTTCTTTGATTTGAATTGATTGATTGTTTGTTGTTATATTGAATTGTTGTTTGGAGAAGAAGAGAGTTTAGGATTGAGAACGGAGAGAGAGTATATTTGGTTAAAGGTGGGGAATGGCATGCGACGAGAGAGAAAGAAGATTTTGAGTGAGGTGAAGGAAGGGATTGGGTTCTGATCCTTTCTCTTTTTCTTTTTTTTTTTCGCACATTGTTGTTGTTGTTGTTGAATGGGTCCGTGTGGGCCTAGTCCCACCGGCCCATTCATTTTGTTTTTTTTTTTAATATTTTTTTTTCTTATTTCTTATTTCTTATTTTATTTCTATTTCTATCATTATTTAGTTATCTATTTATCTATCTCATTTTTTTTTGTTTAGTTGATAAGTTATTTTGATCATAGCGTTAGTTTTTTATTTTAGAATGATTTTAAATTTAAGTTTATATTAAACTCTTCCAATTAGTTTGTGATCTTTATACTTTATCGTCGGCAATTTGGATCTGTTTATTAATAAACTTATAGGATAATCCCCTTTCAATAGATTCCAAAGGAAAGGTTCCCCCATGTTGACCGCCGCGTCATACTTAGGAAATCTTAGATCCTTCTCTTTTTATCCTAACCTTAGGATTGGAGTCACCACACTTTATACATGTGTTCTACCATGGACACTTAATCTACTCTTTTAACTTAACTTTTACTTTGGAGTCGCCGCACTCCATGTAAGTATCTTGCCATGGATACTTACTTCCCCTTGGAACCTTGACCACAGTCAAGAGTTCCTCACCCTCTTTGAGGGGAACTACGAATACTCTGATTCCACTCCCGTCAGGATACGTAGGCACAAGATGCGATGTCTTGGCGAGTATACTTAGATACTAACCCCCTAGGTCTTTCACTTAACAGATACCCTTAGCATGCAAATAAGTAACATAACACAAATAAAACAAGAGGTTCCTATAGAGTACTACAGACGTTTAGGATGCTAATACCTTCCCTAGGCGTAACCAACCCCCAAACCTAGATTCTCTTAACTTAGGTTTTTCGATCTTTAACCTTTCCTTTGAATAAATTAAAGACCGGTGGTGAATTAAGAATTATGATTCAAGTTAATCCAATAGCTTGGCATATGATTCTCAGCGCGACAGTGTCCTTGAGTATGTCTTCAGTAGATACACCTGCACCATGAAAAGAACTACCTTCTCCGACATTTCTCGGATAAGACTCGTCAAAGGTAACATGAACTAACTCTTCAACTACACGTAACCTCTTATTATAAATTCTATACGCTTTACTTGACTGAGAGTATCCATGAAAAATACCCTCATCGGCCTTGGCATCAAATTTACCAAGAGTCTCTTTCCCATTGTTTAACACAAAGCATTTGCAGCCAAATACATGAAGGTGAGAGATGTTTGGCTTACGCCCTTTTAAAAGCTCATACGGTGTCTTGTTTAGAATAGGTCGTATGAGCACCCTATTCAAAACATAACAAGTCGTACTTATGGCGTCGGCCCAAATGTATTTTGGTAATCCACCATCATTGATCATAATCCTTCCAAGTTCTTCCAAAACTCTATTTTTACGTTCCACTACCCCATTTTGTTGAGGGGTACGTGGTGCGGAAAAATTATGATCAATTCCGTTGGAATCACAAAATGGTTCAAATAAATGATTTTCAAACTCACCCCCATGGTCACTTCTAATTGACCCAATGTTTGTGTTTAACTTGTTTTGAGATAACCTAGCAAATCGCTCAAAGGCCGAAAAGGTATCACTCTTATTTGCTAAGAAAATGGTCCAGTAAAACCTAGAAAAATCATCGACTATAACAAACCCATAATAGTTACCACCTAGACTTTTAACCCTAGATGGTCCAAAGAGGTCCATATGGAGAAGCTCAAGGGGTCTCATAGTTAAAACGATGTTTTTAGATTTGAATGAGATCCTTGTTTGCTTCCCCATTTGACACGCATCACAAAGGTGATCCTTTGTGAATTTAATTTTAGGCAAGCCGATGACTAGGTCTTTAGAGACAATTTTGTTAAGCAAATCAAAGTTGATGTGAGCCAACCGTCTATGCCACAACCATGAATCTTCATCCATAGCGACTAGACACTTGTCTCCATTCAACGATACCTCATTTAAGTCTAGCATATAGACGTTGTTCACCCTCAAGCCCTTAAACACATTCTTTTTGTCGCTATCTTCAACTATGCAACAATCCTTTGAAAAAGATACTTTATAATTCTTGTCACATAGTTGAATAATGCTTAAAAGGTTGTGTCTAAGGCCTTCCACAAGAAGTACATCAGAGATAGTAATAGATGAGGGGTTACCTATACTACCTTTACCAAGTATCTGTCCCTTGTTGTTATCTCCGTAGGTGACAAACCCCTTTTTCTTCACCACAGAGTCGATAAAAAGAGATATGTCTCCGGTCATGTGTCTCGAGCAACCACTATCCAGAACCCATCTTCTTTCGGTGGTCTCAAGACTTTGTACCTAATTTGCTTTGTTGTGGCGTGCCATAAGACAAAAGTTAACGGATTCACTTTCGTCACTTGAGGAATCATCTTTCTCCGACTCACTATCGCTTTACCAAGCGATGTATGCTCGTCGAGACTTGTTGGACTTTTTGTTTGAGCGACTCTTGTCATTATCCTTATCTTTGTCTTTCTTTAGAGATGGACAATCCAGCTTGTAATGCCCGAATTTTCCACAGTTGTAGCACGTCCCTTTTACCTTGCCATTTTTATTTCCTTCGCTTCTAGATTGCTTCCTAAACTTGACTAGATTTCTATCCGAGTGTTGAATATCGTTCTTACGAACATATCTATTGTACCTTTTCACAAATAAGCCCATATCATCACCGGATTCTTCATCTTTGTCATTATTGGTTTCATCATCACTTAGCTCTTGATGTGTGGACTTTGAACAAGAAGCCTAAAGAGTTATCGACTTTTTCTCCGTATCTCCTTCTCTTTCTTGATACTCTTTTCATGTTTATCAAAGCTAATGAGCACTTACTCATGCTCATCGAGTTTACCAAAGAGTGCTTTGAGGTCTAGTGTAGCAAGATCATTGGCCTCCTTGATAGCGGTGACCTTCGGTTGCCATTCCCTGTTAAGACATCTCAGAATTTTGTTAGTAGAAACCTCATTTGGAATTGGTTTACCAAGAACATGCAATTTGTTGATAATGTGAATAAATCGTTTTTGTATATCCGCAATGGTTTCCCCTTGCTTCATGTAAAACAAATCAGACTCTTGCGTTAGTGTATTAATACGAGCCATCTTAACATCATTAGTGCCTTCGTGAACTACTTGTAAAGCATCCCACATGGCTTTGGCCGTTTCACAATGGGAGACTCGATAATACTCATCAACTCCCAAGGAGGAGATGATCATATTACGAGCCTTCCAATCATAGCTGTACTTTTTTTCGTCCTCCTCAGTCCATTGAGCTACGGGTTTAGGAACGACAACGCCTTCCGCGTTAGTTATAGTAATTTCCATGGGACCGTTTAAAATAACATTCCAAACCCTCCGATCTATGGAATTAATATGGACGCGCATACAATCCTTCCAGTAGCTGTAGTTTTCACCTGTAAAAACTGGAGCTCTATTATAAGCCCCCTTAGGTTCATTCGCCATGATCCAAGAAGTTTTACCGAAGCACCAAAATTAACCGGAGCTCGTGATACCAGTTGTTAGATGATGGCTATGGATCTAGAAGGGGGTTGAATAGATCCCTTGAGTTTTACACGCAAATGGTTTCGAAAATTTAGTTTTTAAAATTGTTTAACAGAAGCTACCACTAGATAGAACGTCTACAACGAACCTTCTACCAAAAGGATCGGATATGCACGAATATATTGAGATTGAGTATGGAATAGAAAAATTCAGTTTGATTTCTACACTTAAACACGCATTCAACAAAATATTGCTTGCTTGATGTTTAATCCAAACCAATGAGGAAAAATGATAAGAAACTAAAAGCAATGTGTTCGAATTTTGTGTTGAAAACAAATTATCAAACACCTAGTGTGCGTAAACACACTAAGTGCAGAATTTCTATGGAATGTAATATAGAGCTGCTCCAAGATACAATTCAAGGAATTGTATCAATTTAACAAATAGTTTCTCAGCTCAAAATCATACTACGACAGAAATCTCGATAAATTGCGACTTCACAAATTCGAACAAGCTGAATTATAAAAGAGTTAAGGGAAAAAGAGAACAAACGAGATTTGATTAGGCAGTTCCCCAATCGTCCTCCCTTTGGGTACCTCTGCCCCCAATTCCACAATTGGAATTGAGATATATATATATATATATAGTTGTTGCAAATTGTTTATTATAAGAGAAAACTATGAACATCCAAACCCTCGAACGTCTTCGATCGTTGATGCAGAATTTTCTCTTCCCTTGATTCAATATGAATCAAGTCCTTCGAATATGGTTGATCCAATTATCGTCCCACGCTACTAAACCGAACAAAACCTCCGTTCTTCGGTTACCTTCACTCGATCAATTGCAATCTACCAAACTTCGAACCCAAACCTCTCTTCTACGATCCTCCAATTACAGCTACTAAACCAAACAATTGCTCCAATCTTCGGTTACCGTCGCCCGGCTGAATCCCTATAGAACGAAACGGTTTGTGCAAAAACCCCCAAAATCAATTCGATTCTTGGAGGACAAAACCAACTGGTTTTATTCAAGAAACATCTGCCAAGCTCTCAACCCAGAAAATGAAGATCACACTTCCTAAATTTTGAACGTTATCACTTCGAACAATGGGCGACCCAAACAAAGATGATTATGTGTGATTGTTTGTTTACTCAATGAAGAAGATGAAGATGAAGAGAGAAATGACATATATTTTTCATGTTTCTTGTTGTAGGTGTAAAAAAATGAGCTAAAATGATATATATACTATCCTAGAAAAAATAATAGAAATAACAGAGTTTTGAAATGAAAGACATAGTAAAATTCTGGTCACATTCAGCGAGAGGTCAACCTATACAGATAGTATAGTCGACCTAAGCAATCCCGCACGTTCACTGCGCAAAAATGCAGGTTATGCGTCGACCGGAAGCAGGCTATGAGTCAACTCATAGCTCCCAGTTTTGGACAAATACAAATGCAGAATGAGTGAGTCGACCGGTAGATTGACACGAGCAATCCTGTAGGTTATACTAACATATGACACACGTTTAGGTCGACCAATGCAGGGTTGTGAGTCGACTCACACCCTTGGAAAATGCAAAAATCCATTTTTAACTTTCCTAAAAATGTTAAGACATATCTAATGAACCTAGACCATTTACTAATCACGATCAAACACTCTTAGACCACTTAATGAGCATTTCATATGACGTTTATTACTTGAATCTCTATATTCTAATCATGATAGTTTTGACATCATTAAAATCAAGTACATAAAGAGAATCTTCCCTCACAAAAAGATGCATGGATTTTGAGTTATAAAGCCATAAAGTTAGGGTTTCATGGGATTTCCACTTTGACACTTCGTGAAATTTTGAGACAGGACCTGTTTTCATTTTTTCCAACTTTGAGGTCATTTTTCTCCATGATCCATAATGATCCAAGACCAAAGGTAAACATCAAAGTTGAAGTATGATGTGCAAGCTTTCCAAAGAGTACAAGAACATCATCAAACTCCATTTGAGCAAAGAGATATGGAGTGATCAATATGCCTTGCTGCAAGCTATTTTACAAAATCAGTTTGATCACTTACTTGCCATACACGATTTTCTTGTCAAATGTAATGATCAATGCCACTCACATTCAATGCATAATAGAAGAAATCATAGCAAACCTGCAAATTTGAATCAAAGGGTCAAAAAATACTTCAACTTGGAGTGATAGATTTTGTCACATTTTGCCTTGAATTCAAAAGCATTTATGTGCAATAATGCACATTCAACAAAATGACACTCCTCAGTCAAGATGCTAACATAAACAACAATAAAAATGACTATGGAATGTGGAATTGGTCAATTGGTAGCTAAGCCATTTGGAAGCATTGGTGTACCTTGCATTAGGGGTAATGATACATCTTGCCAAAACCATTGATTCAAAGCCAATCTTCAAGATATCACTATTAAGCCAAGACAAATCCATTATCCTATAAATAGAAGACATTTCTGATGTTTCAAAACACACCAAAACAACCACAATGCTTGTTTTCTCATAAATCCTCCTTCTTGCAAAATTCAAAGTTCTCAAATAGTGAAAACTTGGAATTCTCAAACCAGTCCAATTCCACTCAAACCAAGCATCCAAACACTTCACATAAGCATCATAGAAGTGATCCATAACCTCAAAACACTTTTTTAACATCAGAATTACCAAGTCACTATCCTTTTGCTCAAATTTTCTTAAAGCTGCAGATAGGGCCGAGCCAAGTGATCTAGAGGTTTTCAATCCATTCTAATCATTGGAACACCATCCTGGGGGTCAAGGAAGCTGTCCAGATCATCATCTTGCAATCGTAACACCTACATTGCATAATTTGATTCTCACATGCAATGTAAGCTTCCTCAAATCTGAACTCTATGATCTATGCATCATAAATGTGTTTTCAAGTTACTAACATGTTTCTGCACTTATATAGAGTGTTTCCCCTGAATTAATTGCTTTGTATCTATCGTGTATGGAGTTTCATAGTGTTCTTACAAAAATTAGGGTTCATCTATTCTTCACATGATTTCTCACTCTACACTTAAAAGAAATGCAATTAATTGGTGTCATTGAAATCCTTGTTAAAAAACGAGCAACTTTCATGTTTACAAAAGTAAATTTCATTGCGTATTCTGTGAGATAGAGGAGTTTTTGCAAATCTGAAAATGGAGGGTGGCACGAGGAGGAAGATGATGTTCTTCGCGCCCTTTTTCAAATTTTTTAATATTTAATTATTTTTTAATATTTTCAATTAATTTCAAAAATTCATATCTCTCTCATTTTTAATCTTTTTCAAATGATTTTTTAAACATAAATCATTTATACATTTTAATATTTAATTCCGCACAAAAAAAAATATATATTTGATATATTTTTGAATATTTCAAAGAATTTATTTTTAATTGTTTTAAACATTTTTAAATAAATTCTTTTTCTTGATTTTTCAAAATCAATTGAATTTCAAATCATCTTGTGAATTAAAACATCTATTTTCAAACATTTTTCAAAGTTCACAACATGTTTATTAAATATATTTTATATTTTATATTTTATATCATTTGTATTTAATTTTTCTTTAAAAAATGTATTTTAAATAAAATTAGGGGTTTTCCTTGATTTTTAAAATTTTCAAAACTTCATTTGAAACACTTGGGCCTCTATTAGAGTGTAAGACCCAACCCCTTTTGTAAATAAAAAATTTTGGGCCCCTGTCATAGTATAAGTCCTAGTGCGATTTTAAAAAATAACAGTGCGTCTACAGTTTTTTTCATTTGGGCCTCTCCTTGAGTATAAGCCCCATTTTTCTTCTTTTCAAACACATTTTGGGCCTCTATAAGAGTGTAAGACACAAAACCCTTTTTACATAAATAAATTTTGGGCCTCTATTATAGTATAAGTCCCACAACATCTTTCGGTATCGCAGTGCGATCACTGTTTTCAAATAAGTCATCTGGGTCTCTCTCCTTGAGTATAAGCCCCAACCTTTTGTTCATAAACTTTGTTTTAAACAATAAACAAACTCCATGGGCCTCTCATTGAGTTGTAAGCCCCATACCTCTGTTTTCAAAATCATCTATCTATTTTAAACTAGTACTAGGAGGAGCATTAATCCCGGTGAAATTGCTCTTATATCACTTGGGCCTCTCTTTGAGTTATAAGCCCCAAACATTCTTTTCAAATAAAAACACATTTCTCTCTTAATTTAAATTAAAGTTCAAAGTTTTCTCAAAACTTTCTTCAATTTCTCAAAACCCTAATCATACAGTTAAAATCATACAACCAATCACAATACACTTGGGCCTCTTTTCAAAGTGTAAGACCCAACATCTTTTTAATTCAATGCATACTTATTTATATACATGTTAATTCACTTATCTGTATATACTTGTGCTTATCCGTCTAGAGTTCCCCAGCAGTTAGGTCTACACTTAGGTCAATCCAAAGGATACTTCTAACTTAGTCAATAACTAGTTCCCTCACAAGAAACTTCCCTCAATACAGTTTGCCTCCTCTTGGGCTTTATTCAATATGGAACATAGAAAGGCATTATTCCCGGTGAAACTTTTCTTAAGACTTTCAAAACTTAGAAACATGTATAAAAGAAATTCATTTCCCCGGAGAGGATTAATTCCCGATGAAACCTCTTTTGAATTTCTTCAAACCTTAGAACTGTTCAGCAAAGAAAGGATTATTCCCGGTGAAACCTTTCTTGAACTTTTCTTAGGCTTGGACCTACAGGCTTCTTAAAAGTTCCCCAGCCTCCTCTTGGGCTTAGTACAAGGATCCACAGGCTTCTTAGAAGCATCATAGCCTCCTCTTGGGCTTAGTACAAGGACCCAAGGGCTTCCTAAAAGCATAGGATAGAGTTCAGTCATCTCTACTAAGTTCAATCCTCTTGAAAGTCAAAACTCTAGAACATCTAATCATTCAAGGGTTGATCTTCATCCCTTAAACCAGCAGCCTTCTCTTGGGCATCATATAAAGATCTCTCTCCAACCAGAGTCTACCTCTTCTTAAGAGACTTGGATAGTCTCAGCCTCTTCTTGGGCTTCATTCAAGTAGACCTGGAAAGTCTCACCCCCATAGTCTCCTTTTGGACTTCACACAAAGACCCTCAGGCTTCCTAAAAGCATAGGATAGATCCTGATCATTTTACCAACACACCAGTCCCCAGGAGAGTTAAAACCTCTAAGGTTTTCAAACTCACCTCTAAATCCCTCTGACCCCGACAAGGCTTAACTTTCATCTTAAAAATCCCAGCTAGGGTCAATTTACCATCAAAAAACTCCCCAATAGAATTAGAGCCTCATGGCATCTGGTAAATCAACTATGCTCAAATCAACAGCAAGAGTTAGTTTCCCTTTTGATCCCCCAATACAATTTAGACCTTCTCCTGGATTTCAATAATCCTCAGTAAAAGTCAGCCTCTTCTTAGGCTTTATATAATGATTTTCCCAGACAACCTCAATCTTAGGCTTTGTACAAGACAGATATAACACTCCCCAGAAGAATAATTTTCTTTCAGCTTCAACCTTGGGCTTTGAACAAGGCACACAAAAAATAACATCCCCTCAGATGAGACCATGAGTCCTCTCTGTAGGAAGATACCTCTTCTATACATCACATATCAAAATAAACAATCAAAACCTTTTTCTAGATATTTGCTGTAAGTGGCACACGTGTTGATTCAAGATCCAAGCTGGAGTCCTTCCCTTATCCTGGCTAAAACTTCTTTTTCATCTAACAGCTATAAGTGGCAAGCCTCTGGATTCTATACATCCAAGCCAATGTCCCTCTCTTAGCATGAAAGATTCATAAAGGAAAAAGTGGCATTGCTCTACACTGAGTTAAAGCTTCTTCCTTCATGACATCTCTCTTATAAAGGAAATTATGGCATTGTTGGATTCCATAAATCCCAGTTAAAGTAATTTCTCTTTATAACCAATTACTCAACATCTGTGATGAATAGGTGAGAATTCTCCCTTTAGAGATGACAAATTCTCTCTCAGTCACCCTTTTAGCTTCAATCTTGGGCTTTGAACAAGACATAAATACTCGGATAGCTTCAATCTTGGGCTTTGAACAAGACACCAACATTTTCCTCCCATAGAAATAGGAGGAACTATGATTGCTCTGATTTCCCAAATCTATTTACGGGAATACGTAGGCATAAGATTGCGAAATCTTAGCGAGCACACAAATCAAAAATATTAGGTCCAGGTACCTTCCCAAAAACAATAGAAAACCCGAAAACAACAAAAAACATTCTCTTAACCCTTCCAAAGGAGAAACTTTCCCAATCCATAGCAGATAAACACAAGAAACCATTTCAAATAGTAGAAATACATGCAAACGAAGGTTCATATAGATTACTATAGATACTCTGGGTGTTAATAGCTTCCCTTTGTATAACCAAACCCCGATCCCCGATCTCTTAGCATTTGTTAAAGAAAACACTTGCATGCAGGGTTAGTTTAAGATATCTTCCCCTTCCTTTTAAGCTTCATAGGATAAATACATAAATTAGAAAGTAGCACTAAATGCGGTAGGTGGTCGCGTCACCAAAAAATCGACGCTACAGAAAAATGGCGACTTTGCTGGGGAGTTTTAGGATTAGATTTCCTAAGAGGTTTAGGCCTTGTTTTGCATATATTTTTATGCTATTTTACTTACTTTCTCATTTTTTATATATCATATGCTGTCATATTACTTGATATATTTATTTAAATTACTGTTATCTGGGAATGCGATTAATACGAATGTGGTGGGTCCGAGAGAACATTAATATAAGTGGTGGTATATTCAGGAAGGCTTATAGGGAGTGAGTCCTGAACAAGCTAACTTGAGAGTCCTCCGAATCAGTGGAGGTACCCACATGGAATTGTTAATGTTGAACGAGCAAGTCGTGAAAGCATTGCTTTTCCCATTGGGCACCCTTGAAACTGAGGATTAGTAAACATTTAACCATTTGACCATTATTAGGTAGTGCGGTAACTATCGGGAATAGTTGATACGCGATACTACACTCAAAGGAGATTCATCTTGGGATATTACAGCTCTCATGAGTCAGTCAGTTTGTTGTTAATATCCTTGAGAGGGGTCAATGATTTTGGGAACCTTTGTTAGAACCTGTTGTACAGGTACAAAAATTAACCTTTAGTACACACCTTGGGGATGGGTAGATCCATGACTCCATGCTCGTGATGATGAACCCTTAAACCCATGTTTTCAAATGTTTATGTTTTATGCATTCATGCATCCATGCATTTCATTCGTTAAAAAACTCTTTTTAATAAGAAAAAAAATCTTTTTCTAAAAGAACTAAAACAATAATTTCAAATATCAGAAGTTGCATTATGGATTTTGGTAGAAGAAAAACGCACAAGTACACCTTCAAGGTTCCAAAACTGGAAGACATAAGGAAATTGGGAAGAATGTACTAATCCTGAAGCCTTCAGAGCTAAGCACGAAGGACTATTGTCTCTTTTGAAAGTCAACATGGTTGAAGGAGTCCTGTCTACATTGGTTCAGTTGTATGATCCAGTATACCACTGCTTCACTTTTCCATATTATCAGCTCGCACCCACATTGGAAGAGTACTCTCACCTGATTAATTTACCTATCACTGATCAAGATCCATTTTCTGGACTGGAAGAAATTCCAAAAGATCAAGCCATTGCAAGAGTAATCTCTTTGGAAGAGTTAGATATCAGAACTCACATGACCACCAAGGGAGGAATCCAGGGTTTACCAGCTAAATTCCTGGTGGAGAAAGCCCTATACTTTGCCAGTATAGGAAATATAACTGCTTTCGAGGATGTCTCTGTTCTGCTCATATATGGGTTATTCCTCTTTCCCAACATTGACAACTTCATCGACACCAATGCTTTTAAGATATTCTTAATTGGGAACCCAATCCCAAACTTGCTCGTAGATGCTTATCATTCTGTACACTTAAGGAATTTGTACAATGGAGGGATGATCACATGCTGTGTACCATTACTTTGCAAATGGTTTATTTCCCACTTACCCAAGTCTGCTGCTTTTTGGGATCACAAGAGTGGCCTGCGATGGTCGCAGAAGATCATGTCTCTTACCAATTCTAACATAGATTGGTACAATCAGATCTATGATAGAATAAAAATCATCGACAAATATGGAAGTTTCCCCAATATACCCCTCATTGGTACTAAGGGAGGAATCAACTACCATCCAATTTTAGCTCGCCGTCAACTTGGATACCCGATGAAGAATATACCACATAATATTCATCTGGAGGGTTTTTTCTTCAAGAAAGGAGAGAATGACAGGGCACTAAATAAAAAAATAGTGGATGCCTGGCAACATGTTCACAGGAAGGGGAGAGAGTCCCTAGGAAGGCCAAATTGCATCTCTGCAGAGCATTATCTCCACTGGGTACAAACTAGGGCCATTAAACTGAAGATGCCTTACCCTCGTCAAGAAGTTTTTCCCTTGAAGGAATATGTCCTTTATTTCGTGTCCGGTGTGGAAAAACTCCAGATCGCTCTTAACAAAGTCCAACGTGAGAAGAACTCTTGGAAGAACAAGTACCATATTATTAATTTGGAGTGCATAAAGATCCAAGAACTATTGAAGGAAAAAGATGCTCTGATTGAGATATTAGAGCAGCATGCTATAGAAAGTTAGGAGGAATGGAGAAATTTGCTCTCTTCTTTCACATGGCAAAGGATCATCGACCCGACAACGGTTGAAGGGGCCCGGTCAAAGAAAATAAAAATTCAGGAACCAGCATCTGAGCTTTCCTCAAAGAAAACTCAGGATCCTTAGGCCTAATTTTCCTTCTCGCACTTTGTAAAATACTGTACTTTTCCCTGTAAAATACTGCAGTCTTTCGAGTTCAATAAAAGGGTTTCCACCATTGTATGATAATTGCAACATAATTGTTAAAAGTTCTTTTGAAAACAAAAACTAAAAAAGATCATTCTCATTCTTTGCATATCATTCATCATTCTCACATAACACATCTTTGTCATTGAGTCTCACATATTTGTCGCACTCTAGAGTCAAACTATCTCATTCATACAATACTCGGGCCAATCGACAAATGAATATGGACGATCTCGAAGAAGAGAACTGAGAACTGAGAGAAGAAATCAATGCTCTAAAGGAGTTTGGAAAAACTCCATAACACGATGGAATCCCTGGCAGTAGCTCAGGATCAACAACCTCAAAGGACTGAAATCTCAGAGATTATGTCTACACCAACGTTTGAGACACATGGCAGTCATCCTCAATACAATATGCCCAAAGGTTTTCCCTGGGGCATGTTTTTAAATTTTATACCTGAAGGATATATACCTCCGGTCACTGAAGACCGGGAAGCCATAGCAGGAACCTCCAGACATGAAGGTTACAAACTTCAGGTAAATGAAGATGCAAGGGTGACGACGGAAACTCCTGAAGGTTACAAACTTCAGGTCACTGAAGCGCCAAGAGTTAGCGTCGTAATGTCTATACCACAACCAGTGGTACACACTATCCCAGAGGAACAGATTTTGCAGGCCACTTCTGATAGAAATGAAGAAGTATACAAAAGGATGAATAAATTCAAGGAACAGTTCTTAGAAATGCAGAAGAAACTGCACGCCATTCGTGGACATGACTTGTTCGGCAAGGACGTCGCTGACCTCTGTTTGGTCCCTAATGTAAAGATACCGCTAAAATTCAAGCTGCCTAACTTCGAAAAATACAAAGGCAACTCTTTCCCTCAAAGTCATTTGGTAATGTACGCTCGAAAAATGTCTACCCAAATAGAAAACCAACAGCTACTAGTCCATTACTTCCAAGACAGTTTAACCGGTGCCGCAATCAAATGTTACATGGGTTTAAACTGCACCAAGATCAGTACTTCCAGAGATCTTGGGTCATGTTTTGTTCAACAGTATAAAAATAATTTGGACATGGCACCATATAGGGACCAGCTCAGAGCAATGTCCTAAAAAGATAAAGAAACCTTCAAGGAGTATGCTCAGAGATGGCGTGAAATCGTTGCCCTGATCTGTCCTCCTCTCGAAGAAAAGGAAATGACAAAGATCTTCCTGAAAACATTGAGCTCATTTTATTATGACCGGATGGTTGCCAGTGCACCTAGAGACTTCACTGAAATGGTGAACATGGGGGTACGCCTTGAGGAAGCAGCCCGAGAAGGACGATTGCTCAAAGATGCAGAGCCATTCAGCAGTACTAAAGATACGGTAGTGCTTTCCAAAAGAAGAAAGAGCAAGATATCAATAATATCTCTCTGGGTAAGTAAAGACGAAGGTATCTACCTTGGCAGGTAGCAGCAGTAACTCCCACTATCAACCCAGCGCCAGCTCCAACATATCAACCTCAGGTTGCTCAGAGCCAACCAAATTAACAATAGTATCAGCAAAGGCAGCAACAACCTCTTTAGCAGGCCCACCCGCAGTACAATAATACTAATCGTACTACACGATCACCAGGGTTTGACCCTATACCAATGTTATATGCAGAGTTATTTCCACTTTTGCTGGCCAAGGGCCATGTTCAAACCAAGACTCCTCTCACAGTATCGGACAATCCACCTTTTTGGCTTAAAGCAGATCAAACTTGCCCTTACCATCAAGGGGGATCAGGACATAACATTGAGAATTTCCTCAGCTTTAAATCTGATGTACAGAAGCTCGTCAAAAATGGGGTTTTATCTTTCAAAGATATAAACCTGAATGTTCAAACAAATCCGTTATCGCAACATGAGAAAACTTCAGTAAACTGGATGGAAGGAGAACTCGGCAGCAGCTATCGAGATCGCGATGTGTGCCTACTGGGAACAAACTTGGTGAAAATGAATTGCAGACAGCGCGGGTATGGCCATGTACTCTCTCACAACTATCATCAATGTGATATCTGTTCTAAGAATAATCAAGGGTGTGTCATTGTACAAGCAGCTCTTCAAGAGCAGATGGATCTAGGTTGGATTCAAGATCACAGGATTCGTGAAGTAAACATGGCCCATGCACATCCAAACTGTAACGCCCCAGTTTTGTCAGTTTTATTTATTTGAGTCGTTTTGAGTATTTTATTATTATTTTATTTTATTTCTGAATTTTATGTGAAAATATGTTATTTTTCATCGTGAATATATTTTGTAGCGTTTTGGGAACATTTGCGAGATATTTGAGTGTAGGGGTATTTTGGGCATTTTGATTTATTTTGTTAAGATAGAATATAATAGAAATTGAAAGAGAGAAAAATAGTAAGAGAAAGAAAAAGAAGAGAAGAAGAAAAGAAAATGAGAAGAGAAGAAAAAGAGAGAATTTGAGAAAACTTGGAAATTAATCAACCGACTTTCTAGAACACGATTAAATCGGGTAAGGGTGTTAAATTCGATTATCTTATGCTTGTGTATGATTATGTATGTATGTGTTTTCATATGCTATTGTCTTTCTCTAGTTTTGGATTCTAGGTTGAAATGAGAAATATAATCAGAAATCAATGTTTTCACGGTCGAAAATCGGTGTAAGCGTAGTAGAATACTTGTTACCATGTTTGAGTTATGTTCAAATTGTTATATGTTGGTTTGGAAATGTTTTGGTTGAGAAAATATCATTTTTGGATGATCTGGTGCGCTGCTGGGTTTTACTGAAATCGCAGGTTCGCACTGCGAATGGCCAGCGAATGGAGTGGCGAGCGTTCGTGTGAGGTTCGCACTGCGAACGTTGTATTATTTTTCATTCTGCCACTGTTCGCTGGAGGATTCGCATTGCGAATGGGGTAGCGAGCATTCGCTGGGTGGTTCGCACTGCGAACGTTGGGAATTTTCTAGGCTATTTTGCTTCTGCCACTGTTCGCTGGGACATTCGCACTGCGAATGAAGAAGCGAAGGACTCGCTAGGAGCTTCGTACTGCGAACAGGACAACTTTTCCCAATTTGTTTTCTTTGTAACTTTTGATCCGTGAGTCGGTTTGAGGTGTGGTTTGATGCGTTAGAAAGCTTGTGAAATGTTCTTTATCATTGTAATGGGTTTGAGATTGTTAGCTGATTTAATTATGTCGGGAATCTAGAAATGTGTTGTGTGTCGACTTTTACCGTTTTAACTGTGTGTAATTGAGGCGTTATTACACAACATGCTTGAGATATAGTTGTATAAATTGTGTGCGGATTATATGATATAAATGCATGTGTTTAGATGGTGTGATGATGGTTTGTGGCCGTATGGCAAATAAATGCATTGTTTTGGGCTTGGATTGCAAGCATGATTTATATTAAGAGAGATGGTTGCATATATGTGTGCATTTGAATGTCATGAGTCCTCGTATGCCAAGCATCATGATATGCATTGTTGTGACGTCCTGAGTGATAGATTGATTCCAGAGGGAATCTGCTATAACATCGTGCGCCTTAAAAATAAGAGGACCTAAAGCGATTTGATATATCGTGCGCCTTAAAAATAAGAGGACCTAAAGCGATGGTTATAGACGATCGTGTGCCCATGTGGGGTGTGAGCGATCGAATTATGCGCCTTATACCGAGAGGACCTAAAGCAATCCATAAACGTCGTGCACCTTATACCAAGAGGACCTAAAGCGACGGGGAACATCATAGGCCCGACGGGGTGTTACTTGAGTGATCCTCAGTAATGAGCGATGATTCCAGCAGAGTTCCTGAGTGAACTAGTGATGAGAAATATTGGAAGTCGGTACTGCATGGCATGTGCATAGAGTCGTTGCGTCGGTCTCTGTGTATTTGCATAAATCATGGATTAATTGTGCATGGAATTGTGAATGTGATTAATGAGATGGAATGTGTGTAAATGCATTGATGATGGGTGTATTGTGTATGATTGATGTGTAGTGGTATTTGATACTTGAGAATTGTACTGTGTTGTGTCGTATTTGATTGTGGTGCAATTGTGGTGAGAATATTTTACTTGTGCATTTCTGTGTTAATATATAATTAT
Organism: Lathyrus tuberosus; assembly: GCA_022829125.1. Classification (NCBI taxonomy): domain Eukaryota; kingdom Viridiplantae; phylum Streptophyta; class Magnoliopsida; order Fabales; family Fabaceae; genus Lathyrus; species Lathyrus tuberosus. The sequence continues at coordinate 4,056,838 of JALAZF010000301.1, read as the reverse complement.
ATGCAACTGTATTATGATTGTTTTTCTCACCCTTCTGCTGTTTTATAATGCTCTATGAGGCATTGCAGATTAGAGTTGCTGGAAGTCTTTTTGTGAAGCTTTGCGTCTTCATTCTTTTGTCGGTCGGCTCAGATATGTGACACCGGGTAGTTAGGGTGGCCGTTTGTGATTATTTGTATTATGTATATGTATCTTTTGAATTGTACATGTTTGGTTGTACATGGCGAACAAACTTTCATGATATATATATATATATATATATATATATATATATATATATATATATATATATATATATATATATATATATATATATGTGTGTTGATATTCAGTTACGGATTTTCCGCTTTTATTTTGTTTCTGAATTGTGGATGTAATACTACCTGAATTGTTGCATATGTTTATGAGCAGGTGTTGTATGTTTGTTTCAAATTGATGTGACCCCTCGGTCTATGCCATGCATGTTTAATTATACTCTGATGAAATTTTGAATTTTATTTATCGCTTTAATAGCTTGGGGGTATAGAAGGGGGTGTTACATTAAGTGGTATCGGAGCTAGTCCGTGTCAGTTGTGTCAGTGCTTGTCGGACTTGGTGTTTGGAGGAGTTGTTTGTTTAACCATAGTGCTGTTATTGGAAATGAACAGAATATGGCTGGTAGGAATGACGCTGCTTGGGATGCTGCTATGCAAGCTATGGTTCGGGCAGTGCAGGGTGCACCTAATGCTGCTGGTAATGATGAGTTCAGGAAGAACAAACCGCATGTCTTCAAGGGAAGATATGATCCTGATGGTGCACTGATTTAGCTGAAAGAGATTGAAAGAATTTTCTGAGTGATGGATTGTGAGGAGGACAGTAAGGTGAGACTGGGTACTCACATGTTGCAGGAGGAAGCTGATGACTGGTGGGTTAGTACTTGTCAGGTGTTGGAAGCTGGGGAGGAAGAAGTTACTTGGGAATTGTTTAGCCGGGAGTTTCTGAGGAAGTATTTTCCTAAAGATGTAAGAGGGAAGAAGGAGATTGAGTTATTGGAATTGAAATAAGGTAATATGTCTGTTGTTGATTATACTGCTAAGTTTGTGGAGCTTGTGCAGTTTAATCCGCATTATGCTGAAGCGACTGCGGAATTTTCTAAGTGTGTGAAGTATGAGAGCGGATTACGTCCTGAGATTATGCAGGCCATCGGTTATCAAAGGATAAGAAGGTTTTCTGATTTGGTGGAATGTTGTAGGATTTATGAAGAGGATAGTAAGGCTTGTTCTACTCACTACAAGAGTGTGAGTGACAGAAAAGGGAAGCAATAGTTTCATAGTGGTCCGTATGTAACACCAGCTGATAAAGGTAAACAAAGGGGTACTTTGGATCGAAGGTCAGGTGGAGGAGGTATGTCTAATTCTCCGAGATGTTTTAAATGTGGTGAGTTGGGGCATCGACAGTTTGAGTGCAGGAAAGATGTGAGAAAGTGTTCTAATTGTGGAGGTGTCGGACATGTCGTAGCTGATTGTAAACGGAAGAATGTGGTAAAGTGTTTCAACTGTGGTGAACCTGGCCATATTAGCACAAAGTGTCAGAAACTGAAGCAAGCTCCAACTAGTGGGAAGGTGTTTGCATTGGCGGGGACTCAGACTTCAAGTGCAGATCGTCTGATCAGAGGTACTTGTTTTATTAATAGTACTCCTTTAGTTGCTATTATTGATACTGGAGCGACTCATTCGTTTATTTCGTCTGAGTGCGCGAAGCGTTTGAATCTAGTGTTGTCTTCGATGGATGGTGAGATGGTTATTGATACTCCAGCAATGGGGTCAGTAACTATTTCTTTGGTTTGTTTGAGCTGTCCTTTGACCATTTATGGTAAAGACTTTGAAATGGATTTAGTGTGTTTGCCGTTGGAAGGGTTAGATGTGGTTATCGGAATGAATTGGTTGCAATTTAATTGAGTTCATATTGATTGTTATCATAAGCTAGTAAGGTTTCCTTCTCTTGAGGAAGACGAAGACTCGAGTTTCTTATCTACCAAAGAGTTGAAGAGACTTTTGGCGGATGAAGCTCAGTTGTTTGGGTTGTTTGCATCTTTGACTGTGGATAGTCAAGTTTCACTTGATGTGTTTCCGGTTGTGTGTGATTTTCCAGAAGTGTTTCCAAAGGATATTTCGGACTTGCCGCCAGAGAGAGAGGTGGAGTTTTCAATAGATCTAGTTCCTGGTACTAGACCTATTTCTATGGCACCTTATCGTATGTCGGCATCTGAGTTGGTTGAGTTAAAGAAACAGTTGAATGAATTGTTGGAGAAGAGGTTTGTGAGGCCAAGCGTTTCTCCTTGGGGTGCTCCAATTTTATTGGTGAAAAAGAAAGATGGAAGTATGCGGTTATGTATTGATTATCGCCAGTTGAATAAGGTGACGATTAAGAATAAGTATCCTCTTCCGAGAATTGATGATCTGATGGATCAATTGGTAGGTGTGTGTGTGTTCAGTAAGATTGACTTGAGGTCGGGGTATCATCAGATTAGGGTGAAAGAGGAAGATATTCAGAAGACGGCCTTTAGGACACGTTACGGTCATTATGAATATTCTGTGATGCCGTACGGGGTCTCTAATGCGCCAGGTGTGTTCATGGAGTACATGAATCGTATTTTTCACGAGCATTTGGATCGATTTGTTGTTGTGTTTATTAATGACATTTTGATTTATTCTAAGTCTCGGGAGGAGCACGCGGAGCATTTGCATATTGTTTTGCAGGTTTTGAAGGAAAAGAAGCTTTTTGCCAAATTATCTAAGTGTGAATTCTGGTTGTCGGAAGTGAGATTTCTTGGGCACGTAATTTTAGGTAATAGTATTGCTGTGGATCCATCTAAGGTAGAAGCAGTTCTACAATGGGAGGCTCCGAGATCTGTTACTGAAATTCGAAGCTTTTTGGGTTTGGCTGGATATTATCGAAGGTTTATTGAAGGTTTTTCTAAACTAGCACTTCCTTTGACCCAGTTGACTTGTAAACGACAAACATTTATTTGGGATATTCGGTGTGAGGAGAGTTTTAATGAGCTGAAGAGAAGATCGACGACAGCTCCGATTTTGATTTTGCCGAATCCTAATGAACCGTTTGTGGTGTATTGTGATTCGTCTTTGATTAGTCTAGGTGGTGTACTAATGCAAGACGGTAAGGTCGTGGCCTATGCTTCGAGGCAGTTGAGAGTGCATGAGAAGAATTACCCTACGCATGACTTGGAGTTAGCGACTGTGGTTTTTGTGTTGAAAATTTGGAGGCATTATCTTTTTGGTGCAAGGTTTGAAGTCTTTAGTGATCACAAGAGTTTGAAATATCTGTTTGATCAGAAGGAATTGAATATGAGGCAACGAAGATGGTTAGAATTTTTGAAGGACTACGACTTTGGCTTGAATTACCATCCTGGTAAAGCTAATGTGGTAGCCGATGCATTGAGCTGGAAATCTTTACATATGTCCGCTTTAATGGTTAAGGAGTGGGAGCTTTTGGAATCGTTTAGAGATTTAAGTTTGGTATGTGAAGTGTCGTCGGATAGTGTGAGGTTGGGTATGTTGAAGGTTACTAATGATTTTCTGATGACGGTGAGGGAGAAACAGAAGTTGGACGTGAAATTGGTGGATTTGATGTTGGTTGACGGAAAAGAGGCGAGTGGTGATTTTCAAGTGGATATTAATGGTGTGTTGAGGTTCCGTGGGCGAATTTGTATTCCGGACGATTCGGATTTGAAACGAATGATTTTGGAAGAAGGACACTGGAGTAATTTGAGTATACATCCGGGAGCGAATAAGATGTACCAAGATTTGAAGAAGATTTTTTAGTGGTCTGGATTGAAAAGAGATATGGCTCAGTTTGTGTATGCTTGTTTGACGTGCCAGAAGTCGAAAGTGGAACATCAGAGGCCGAGTGGTTTGTTGCAACCGTTGGATATTCCGGAATGGAAATGGGATAGCATTTCTATGGATTTTGTAACGGGGTTGTCGAATACTCAACGAGGGCATAATGCTATTTGGGTGGTTGTTGATAGGATGACTAAATCGGCTCATTTCATTCCGATTGACATCAGTTTTACTTTGGAGAGGTTGGCTGAGATTTACATCAGTGTGATTGTGAAGTTGCATGGGGTTCCGTTAAGTATTGTTTCGGATCGAGATCCAAGGTTTACCTCGAGATTTTGGGAAAGTTTACAGAAGGCATTGGGTTCTAAATTGAGGTTGAGCTCAGCTTATCATCCGCAGACGGATGGGTAGTCGGAGAGGACGATTCAGTCTTTGGAAGATTTGTTGAGAGCGTGTGTTTTGGAGCAAGGTGGTGCGTGGGATAGTTATCTTGCATTGATTGAGTTCACGTATAATAATAGTTTCCATTCTAGTATTGGAATGGCACCGTTTGAAGCGTTATATGGACGAAGATGTCGAACACCGTTGTGTTGGCACGAATCTGGTGAGAGTTCGGTGGTTGGACTAGAGTTGGTGCAACAGACTACGGAAAAAGTGAAGTTTATTCGTGAGAAAATGAAGGCTTCTCAGAGCATACAAAAGAGTTATCATGATCGGAGACGGAAGGATCTTGAGTTTCAAGAGGGCGATCATGTATTTTTGAGAGTTACGTCGATAACGGGTGTTGGTCGTGCATTGAAATCGAAGAAACTTACTTCTCGGTTTATTTGTCCTTACCAGATATCTGCGAGAGTGCGTGCAGTGGCTTATAGGGCGGCGTTTCCGTCGAGTCTGTCGAATTTGCATGATGTGTTCCATGTTTCACAGCTTCAGAAGTATGTTCTGGATCCGTCGCATGTGATTCCGATGGACGAGGTTGAGGTAAGGGAGAACCTTACGGTTGAGGCACTACCAGTTAGGATTTTGGATCGCGAGGCGAAGGGTTGAGAGGCAAGGATATTGCACTTGTGAAAGTAGCGTGGGGAGGCACTGCTGAGGGCAATTTGACTTGGGAGTTGGAGAGTCGGATGTGGGAGTCGTATCCAGAGTTGTTCGTCTCAGGTAAGATTTTCGAGGACGAAAATTTCTAAGTGGGGGAGAGTTGTAACGCCCCAGTTTTGTCAGTTTTATTTATTTGAGTCGTTTTGAGTATTTTATTATTATTTTATTTTATTTCTGACTTTTATGTGAAAATATGTTATTTTTCATCGTGAATATATTTTGTAGCGTTTTGGGAACATTTGCGAGATATTTGAGTGTAGGGGTATTTTGGGTATTTTGATTTATTTTGTTAAGATAGAATATAATAGAAATAGAAAGAGAGAAAAATAGTAAGAGAAAGAAAAAGAAGAGAAGAAGAAAAGAAAAGGAGAAGAGAAGAAAAAGAGAGAATTTGAGAAAACTTGGAAATTAATCAACCGACTTTCTAGAACACGATTAAATCGGGTAAGGGTGTGAAATTCGATTATCTTATGCTTGTGTATGATTATGTATGTATGTGTTTACATATGATATTGTCTTTCTCTAGTTTTGGATTCTAGGTTGAAATGAGAAATATAATGAGAAATCAATGTTTTCACGGTCGAAAATCGGTGTAAACGTAGTAGAATACTTGTTACCATGTTTGAGTTATGTTCTAATTGTTATATGTTGGTTTGGAAATGTTTTGGTTGAGAAAATATCATTTTTGGATGATCTGGTGCGCTGCTGGGTTTTGCTAAAATCACAGGTTTGCATTGTGAATGACCAACGAATGGAGTGGCGAGCGTTCGCGTGAGGTTCGCACTGCGAACGTTGTATTATTTTTCATTCTGCCACTGTTCGCTGGAGGATTCGCATTGTGAATGGGGTAGCGAGCATTCGCTGGGTGGTTCGCACTGCGAACGTTGGGAATTTTCTAGGCTATTTTGCTTCTGCCACTATTCGCTGGGACATTCGCACTGCGAATGAAGAAGCGAAGGACTCGCTAGGAGCTTCGCACTGCGAACAGGACAACTTTTCCCAATTTGTTTTCTTTGTAACTTTTGATCCGTGAGTCGGTTTGAGGCGTGGTTTGATGCGTTAGAAAGCTTGTGAAATGTTATTTATCATTGTAATAGGTTTGAGATTGTTAGCCGATTTAATTATGTCGGGAATCTGGAAATGTGTTGTGTGTCGACTTTTACCGTTTTAACTGTGTAATTGAGGCGTTATTACACAACATGCTTGAGATATAGTTGTATGACTTGTGTGCAGATTATATGATATAAATGCATGTGTTTAGATGGTGTGATGATGGTTTGTGGCCGTATGGCAAATAAATGCATTGTTTTGGGCTTGGATTGCAAGCATGATTTATATTAAGAGAGATGGTTGCATATATGTGTGCATTTGAATGTCATGAGTCCTCGTATCCCAAGCATCATGATATGCATTATTGTGACGTCCTGAGTGACAGATTGATTCCAGAGGGAATCTGCTATAACATCGTGCGCCTTAAAAATAAGAGGACCTAAAGCGATTTGATATATCGTGCGCCTTAAAAATAAGAGGACCTAAAGCGATGGTTATAGACGATCGTGTGTCCATGTGAGGTGTGAGCGATCGGATTGTGCGTCTTATACCGAGAGGTCCTAAAGCAATCCATAAACTTCATGCGCCTTATACCAAGAGGACCTAAAGCGAAGGGGAACATCGTAGGCCCGACGAGGTGTTACTTGAGTGATCTTCATTAACGAGCAATGATTCCAGCAGAGTTCCTAAGTGAACTAGTGATGAGAAATATTGGAAGTCGGTACCGCATGGCATGTGCATAGAGTCATTGCGTCGGTCTCTGTGCATTTGCATAAATCATGGATTAATTGTGCATGGAATTGTGAATGTGATTAATGAGATGGAATGTGTGTAAATGCATTGATGATGGTTGTATTGTGTATGATTGATGTGTAGTGGTATTTGATACTTGAGAATTGTACTGTGTTGTGTCGTATTTGACTGTGGTGCAATTGTGGTGAGAATATTTTACTTGTGCATTTCTGTGTTAATATATAATTATATGCAACTGTATTATGATTGTTTTTCTCACCCTTCTGCTGTTTTATAATGCTCTATGATGCATTACAGATTAGAGTTGCTGGAAGTCTTTTTGTGAAGCTTTGCGTCTTCATTCTTTTGTCGGTCGGCTCTAATTTGTGACACCGGGTAGTTAGGGTGGCCATTTGTGATTATTTGTATTATGTATATGTATCTTTTGAATTGTACATGTTTGGTTGTACATGGCGAACAAACTTTCATGACATATATATATATATGTTGATATTCAGTTATGGATTTTCCGCTTTTATTCTGTTTCTGAATTGTGGGTGTAATACTACCTAAATTGTTGCATATCTTTATGAGCAGGTGTTGTATGTTTGTTTCAAATTGATGTGACCCCTCGGTCTATGCAGTGCATGTTTAATTATACTCTGATGAAATTTTGAATTTTATTTATCGCTTTAATAGCTTGGGGGTATAGAAGGGGGTGTTACACAAACTTTGTTCAAAATCATGACATCCGTGCAATGAACGTCAATCTAGTGGCAATTCATTCAAGACAAAGTCAGTATTACAACTTGCCGTTGCATGACTATAGCGCTTGCCCGATTTCCTCAAAAGATAATCAGGGATGCTCTTTCGTACAAGAGGTCATCCAACATCAAATGGATCTCGAATAGATCCAAGATTACCATGAAAGGAATGATCATCAGGTCAACATGGTTTAGATCTTCGACATTCGCTTAATGAATACCGTCTAGTGGAATTGCATACCAAGCAGGACAGACTTGGTTTCCTGTCCCCGCATAATTATCAAGACTGCAAAGAATGCTCCGAAAACTATCAAGGTTGTGCATTTGTATAAAGAACTCTTCAATATCTGTTGGACCACTGGTGGCTCCCAATCTACCAGGATGAAGACACGCAACAAGTTAGCATAACTAACGGAAATCCTGATAGACACCAAAGATGTGATATCTGTTTACTAGAAACGGATCTGGTAAGGATGCACTGCATACAAAGTGGGTACGGTCGGGTACCACCTCATAATTATGAACGCTGTGGAATATGTTCAGAAAATAACCAAGGATGCTACTTTGTGCGAGCAGCTCTCCAGCATTAGTTAGACCAAAAGGAAACTCAACCATGCTTGAATTCTCAATCAATCAACATGGTACAAGGTTGCCTCCCTGTTCAAAACAAGGACCAAGTACTACTAGACAAAAGTATTTTCACAATCTCCAACAAAAGAGAACCTGTCAATCATGTAATTACCAAGGAGGTTTTCACCATAATTCCTCTGCTCAATGAGCAAAGATCCCTCTTGACAGTAGAAACGTTCCCAACCTAGAGCCGATTGAGGTTGCTTATAACGGTCGAAGGACCCAAATAGCCCCTGTGGTCATCTACTTACCAGTACCAATACCGTACAAATCAGAGAAAGCTATTCCATACAAGTACGGTGCAACTATGATAGAAGATGGAAAAGAAATTCCACTACCATCCATTGTAAACATCGCTGATATCAGTCGAGTTACCCGGAGCGGTCGAATCTTCAACAGAGGAGTTGGAGAACCTGCAAAAGAAAAGGAACCTCAAGTTGAAGTTCCTAATCAATAAATTGGTTAATCCAGTAACACGGAACCTGTAAAGAATAACGATGAAATGCTATAGCTCATCCAGAAAAGCGAGTACAAAATTATGGATCAATTGTTGCAAACTCCTTCTCGGATCTCTGTGTTATCTCTCCTGGTCAATTCAGAAGCTCTACAGAAAGTTTTAGAACAAGCCTTTGTAGAACAAGATGTGACAGTAGGTCAGTTTGACAACATTATCTCCAACATCACTTCCTGCAACAATTTGGGTTTCAGTGATAAAGAACTGTCGGAGGAAGGCAAGAAGCATAATATAGCACTCAATATCACAGTCAATTGCCAGGACGATGCTTTAGCCAGTGTACTGGTAGACACAGGCTCATCCTTGAACGTTATGCCAAGATCAACTTTGGTACGACTATATTTTCAAGGTACTCCCATGAGAGGCAGTGAGATCATTGTCAAAGCCTTTGACGGATCCAGGAAAACAGTTATCGGCGAAGTCGATCTTCCCATAACCATAGGTCCCCACACTTTCCAAGTCACTTCCAGGTCATGGATATCTGAACAGCATACAGTTGTTTATTAGGAAGACCTTAGATACATGAAGCAGGGGCAGTTACTTCGACACTTCACCAGAAGCTAAAGTTTGTCAAGAACGACAAGTTGGTCACAGTATGTGGAGAACAAGCTTTAATTTTGAGCAACCTATCATTGTTTTCATACTTAGAACCAGAGGAGGTTGTTGGGACTCAATTTCAAGCACTCTCGGTGAGCAATGAGAATCACCAAGAAAGAGGAACGTCGATTTCCTCATACAAAGATGCTCTCCATGTAATAGGGAGTGATAACATAAAAGGATGGGGACAGATTGTAATTCCTGCTGATAACAAGATAAGAAAAGGCCTTGGTTTTTCTCCAACATGTACCCAAACTACAAAGAAGGATGAAAGCTTTCGTCCCATTCAGGATTTTTCCACAGTGGAGGTTTCCTTCACCCGATATCTCAAGAAGTCCACACCATCGAGGAGAACAACTCTTCTGATACAGATGAAGAGTGGAAATCCTATTTTAACGATGAAGGTTATATATCTCAAGGAGAAAAGTATATGCCATTCTGCTCTCCAAAGTAAAGTCCCAGATATATACCAAGATCAGATGTCAAATTGATCTACGGAGATTGTGATCCCGAAGGATGTCGTGCTCCACCCAACTCACTAGAGGAAGACACTCTAATGAAAGACAACTTTGACTACGATTCTTATGATCCCCTGGATGATTTGCCTATCTGGAAGCCTTACATGGAACACTCGGGGCAAAAGAGTCAGTCGGATAATGGATATCTGCTGAATGATCTTGAAAAGAATACGCATGTTCTCCCAGAGTCATGAAATCCTTACCCAGAACATTCTGAGAATGTCCAACACCACGTTGATGAATTCGCAAGGATCACAGGACAATAATTTATTAACTATGCATTCCCTGAGGTCAACGTCATTGAAGAAGATGAATCATCTATTCCCACAGAAACCTGGGATACCTTGGGGCAACCAAGTGGCAAGTACGACTTCCTAGTAAAGTATACTGCTCCTGAAAGCTCTCACATCAGATATGAGGACATCCAGCCAACTGGATGGGGAGATCCTCTTGAAGATGAAAGTACTGTCAAAGATATAACGGAAGAGTCCTCATATGATAACTCTGCATAGGAAGAAGACTCCAATAATCCCACTCCGTCAGAAATCAGTGTTATTACTGAAGACAAACCTAGAAAGAAGATATCGAACTTTGTGATCCACAGAGGAGTTCGTCGCCATTGGGTCGCGGTCGATATCCCGAATGTCATTCATAAACAGAAGTAATTTCTGCATCTTTGTTTTGACCTTTTACCTTGCCTGGGTGAAATGGATGTTTTATAGGGGTTACTTTTCTGTAAATGTTCCTCTTCGCTTCTCCCAAAGCGACATAGTTTTGTTTTATAGGGTTGTGTTTCAAGAATCGACAAATCATAAATAAATAATGTTATTCTGAATTCCTGCATTTATTGCTATTTTCACTTTTCGTTATTTTCTGAAAATAGTAATCCTAAAAAACAACCTAAAATAAAAACAAGCGTTTTCAAAAAAAATACACTGCACACACTTTTGCATTCTCTTTGTCTTTTCTAAAAAAGGAATCATCACGTCGTGTAGATTACTTGTTTTAAAACCCATTAAAACATACGATCCAATGCCTTCTCCCAACTTTGAATTCCCGGTATTTGAAGCTGAAGAAGAAGGTGACGAAGAAATTCCAGAAGAGGTCTCCCGACTACTCAGACAAGAGGAAAGGTCTATTGAACCTTGAAAAGAGCCGTTGGAAACGGTCAATTTAGGTTCAGAAGAAGAAAGGAAAGAAGTTAATATTGGAGCACTGCTCACTCTAACTGTCAGAGAAGGCTTGATAAAACTTCTCAAAGAATTTCCAGATGTGTTTGCTTGGTCCTACCATGACATGCCAGGGTTGGATACCAGCATCGTGGAACATCAGTTACCACTGAAAACAGGTTTCCTTTCCACCTCAGAGTATCCTCAATGGCTAGCCAACATAGTGCCAGTTCCAAAGAAGGACGGGAAATTCAGAATGTGTGTAGATTACAGGGATTTAAACAAAGCAAGTCCAAAGGACGATTTTCCCCTACCACACATTGACATTCTGGTTGACAGCACAACAAAATTCAAAGTATTCTCCTTCATGGATGGATTCTCGGGCTATAATCAAATCAGAATGGCGCCGAAAGACATAGAGAAAACTTCATTCATCACCCACTGGGGCACCTTTTGTTACAAAGTAATGTCGTTCGGTCTAAAGAACGAAGGGGAAACTTATCAAAGGGTGATGACAACTCTGTTTCACGACATGATGCACAAAGAATCCGAAGTATATGTCAATGTCATGATTGCCAAATCTAAAACAGAAGAAGAACATGTGGAATATCTATCAAAGTTGTTCTAGCGTCTGAGGAAATACAAACTCCATTTGAACCCCAATAAATGTACATTTGGTGTTCGTTCAGGAAAGCTCTTGGGATTCATCGTCATCCAAAAAGGAACTGAGGTTGATCCCGACAAAGTTAAGGCCATTCAAGAAATGCCTTCACCAAAGACTGAAAAACAAGTAAGAGGATTTTTGGGACGTCTCAATTACATCTCAAGATTCATATCCCTCATGACCGCGACATGCACGCCAATCTTCGAACTACTCAGAAAGAATCAAAGTTGTATATGGACAGAGGGCTGCAAAAAGGCTTTCGACAACATTAAAGAATATCTGTTGAATCCACCTATTTTATCTTCTCTAGTGGAAGGAAGACCACTGATCATCTACTTAACAGTCTTGGAAGACTCCATGGATTGTGTGCTTGGCCAACAAGACAAAACAAAAAGAAAAGAGTCTTCCATTTATTACTTAAGGAAGAAGTTCACAGATTGTGAAACTCGATACACTATGCTCGAGAAAACTTGTTGCGCTCTGGCTTGGGCAGCCAAACGTCTTCGCCAGTACATGATTTGTCACACTACTTGATTAATCTCTAAAATGGATCCGATTAAGTAGGTCTTCAAAAAGCCTGCTCGCACAGGAAGGATTGCCCATTGACAGATGTTGTTATCGGAATATGATATCGAGTACCATGCTCAGAAGGCCGTCAAAGGAAGTATTTTAGCCGATCATTTGGCTCATTAACCGATTGACGGTCAGGAATCAATCAAATTTGACTTCCCAGATGAAGATGTGATGTACTTAAAAATGAAGGATCGCGATGAACCGCTACCAGACGAAGGGCCAAAGCCAGGATCCCAATGAGGACTAATATTCAACGGACCTATCAACGCTTATGGAAATGGAATTGGGGTAATCATCCTAACACCTCAGGGTACCCATATCCCTTTCACTGCCAGATTGGCATTCAAATGTACAAACAATGAGGTTGAATATGAAGCTTTCATCATGGGTCTCGAAGAAGCTATTGACTTAAGGATAAAGAACTTGGATGTGTATGGAGACTCGGTCCTGGTTATAAATCAGATTAAAGGAGATTGGAACACATATCAACTAGGATTGATTCCTTACAAAGATTACGCAAGAAGGTTGTTGCCCTTCTTCAACAAAATTGAGTTTCATCACATTCCTCGTGAAGAAAACCACATGGCTGATGCATTGGCTACTCTATCCTCGATGATTAGTGTGAGTCAATGGAATGACGTACCCAAGATCAACATAATGCGCCTTGATAGGCCTGCTTACATATTTGCAGTTGAATCAATCATAGATGACAAACCATGGTATCATGATATCAAGTGCTTCCTTCAAAGACAAGAATACCCACATGGGGCATCAAGAAAAGATAAGAAGACTCTCAGAAGACTGGCTGGCAACTTCTTCCTAAACAACGATACACTCTATAAAAGAAACTTCAACATGGTTTTGCTCAGATGCGTGGACAGACACGAAGCAAACATGTTAATGAAAGAGATTCATGAAGGATCCTTTGGCACTCATGCCAATGGACACACAATGGAAAGAAAAATTCTGAGAGCATTTTATTATTGGATGACAATGGAATCTGATTGATACAAGTACATGAGGAAATGTCACAAGTGTCTGATATACGCCGATAAAATTCATGTACCACCAACGCATCTCAAAGTTCTTTCTTCTCCATGGCCTTTTCCTATATGGGGAATTGACATGGTTGGCATGGTTGAACCCAAAGCTTCAAACGGACATCGGTTCATCCTAGTAGCCATTGATTACTTCACCAAGTGGATCAAAGCAATATCATACACCAATGTGACCCGACAAGTGGTGGTCCGATTTATCAAGAACAATCTCATCTGCCGATATGGTGTTCCAAGCCAGATCATTATGGATAATGGATCAAACCTAAACAACAAGATGATGAAAGAGTTGTGTGCTGAGTTCAAAATCGAACACCATAACTCGTCTCCCTACCGACCTAAAATGAATGGAGCAGTAGAAGCAGCTAATAAGAACATTAAGAAAATCATTCAGAAGATGGTTGTAACCTACAAAGATTGGCATGAGATGCTTCCCTTTGCTCTTCACGGTTATCGCACATCTGTCCGCACCTCAATAGGGGCAACCCCTTTCTCTCTGTTATATGGCATGGAAGCAGTGCTCCCCATAAAAGTAGAAATCCCATCAATAAGAGTCTTGATGGAAGCCAAGTTAATAGAAGTTGAATGGTGTCAAAGCCGACACAATGAATTGAACCTAATAGAAGAAAAAAGAATGACGGCTTTATGCCATGGTCAGTTATATCAGCAAAGAATGAAGAAGGCATTTGATAAAAAGGTCCGACCCCATATTGTCATACCCCAAATTTTGACCACTAAGATTCCCATCATTGTGCAAATCATCATCACAATATAGATGTATCATTATGCCTCATCAGTCTCCCCAAAGATGGGTGAGCATTCACTACAAACAAGGATTAAGGTTTTGAGCCCTCTCTGAGCCTTAGACAAAGGATCAATCAAGAAATGACATGATATTCAACTTGTCTAACCTCTCAAACACCCACAATGGATAAAGAGGACTCCCACTTAAAGGATTAAGCACAAGGTTGCTACCTTCCAGGTGGATTAAGCCTCAAGATCGCCAGTATCACCAAATTAGGGTTTTGGTCGACCAGGGCCTCCAGATGGAAATTTTCCTCTAGGCATGAGCCAATGCTTCAAACGATAACCTAAAATACTCCATGGGACCTCATGAACCCAATCATCAGGTCAATTTAGCCTCAGGGGATGCATACATTAAAAATCAGGAATTAGGGTTTCGTGACCTAATTCACCCCTAAGTTGACTTTTGGGACAAATCATGAGCCAAGACCTCAAGACATGATTTGAGGGTCTCCAATACACTACATTGACCTGTTTACAACAATGGATTAATCCAGGAAGCTTGAGCAACAAGTTTCAATTTCATCTGAAACATAGTTAGGGTTTCGCGGGAAAAGTCAACTGTAGCTTTGACTTTTGACCAGGACATGCTCCCAAACCTTTGGACATGATTCAATACACCATATAAAACCTATGGAACATGTCCATCAAGTTTGATTTAGGTCAAGGACATAATTTCATAAAGGATCGCACAGTTTGGAATTCATTTGACAAAAGTCAACTGTGCACAAAAGTCAAACTTTGACTTTTTGAGATTTTTCACAATTATGGTTCTTTGACCTTAAAATGATGTTAATGTATGATTGGAATCATCATTCATCAAGAAAAATCAAGAAAAGTGGGATAACTTTTAAAAGGGGTAACCATAAAAAACTTAGAAATTTTCTAAGTTATGGAACAAAGTGGCTAGGGTACCAAGTTTGGAGGATCATAACTCCTAAACCACAAGGCCATTTTTCCCCATCCAAATCTGGATTTGTAGCTCTCATTACCCTCTACAAAAGCTTCAACTACCACTCATTCCAATTCCCCATGGATTTCAAGTTATGGAATGATCAAAATCAAGAAAAGTGAAAATGTCACTTTTTTTCCAATATTTAGTGAAATTTTCACTAAGTCAGAATCTGCCTTCACTTTTTTCCAAATGTAGGGGCATTTTTCACTTGGATCCAAAAAGTATCAAAACCAACTATGATCAAATAGTTGTTGTATCATATGAGGGCTTTCCAAAATGGCCAAGAACTCCATCAAATTCCACTTGAGCCATGAGATATGACAATGGAAATATGCCTTGCTGAAAACTACCAAGGCTAGGCAGAATTTTGCACTTTTGTTCGATTTGGCAAAATCAGATAATTCCAAGCCTTGTCATCACTTTGGACGCATCTGAGGATCAAATCTAAAGGGGACAAACATTGATCCAAGCCTCCAAAGTCTTTGGAACAAGAAGTAGCATGCCAAACCTAGAAATCCCTAAAAGAGGGACAAGACTCCAATTTTGGATTGGAGCATTCAATGGAAGCACCAAGGTGGCATGGACTGACACATTTGCAACTGAATTCAATCAAGATTGATCCAACAACTAGGGAACCACATCTCTGTGCCCTAACCTCTAGTCAATGGCTAGAGAAGACATGGATTCTCATTTATCAACATTGGCCAAACCTCTGCAGCAGTTGCCATTCACTATTGATCCCAAAACAAGCTTGCTCCACTATAAATAGAGCTCATTTATGCTCAGTTTGAGTACACAAAAGCCATTAAACTGATGTTTTCCTCAAAATCCCTCTCTTTAGGGCAAAATACCTTCTTTAGCAAGGTAACTCTGAGTTTTTGAGTTAGAGAGCATTTCCACCACAGCTCATGATCCAAACACATCCAATATGTCATATCTAAGCTGTCCAAACTCACATAAGTGACCTGTAATCCTTAAATCACAAAGTCACCTCTCAAAACCTCAAAATAGGCCTTTTTTTGCATTTTTCAAGCCATGTCTTGATTCAGTCACTTTCCAAACCAGATAAAACCTCAAACACACTCCAAATATCATCCTTGAACTGTCCCAAATGGTTCCATGCATATGGAACATCATTTGAGAGAGTTGTTATTTTGGCCATTTTTGCCCCTTTTGCAAGAAAGAGCTCAAACTTGTTCCTGAGGTTTCCAGCTGATTCCAACCATCCTAAAAGCTTCTAAGAGATCATTTGAGGGTGTCCAAAGCATCAAATCATTTTTGAAACAAGTGGCTTGGCAGATTGCACAAAAAACTCCAAAAGCTCAAAGAGAGGTAAGCATCATAACTTGAACTCTTTGAATCATGCATTGCTTTAAGGTCCACTGATCATGCATATCTTATACATGTTATATATGTTGTGTTTGCATCAATTTATCATGTAATTCATACCTATACCAAGATGTAGCACAGAAAATGCAAAATATGGCCTATTTCAAAACCACTATCGGATTTTGAGGAGGGAGCATGATCTGGAAAAAATACCACCACCATTGGATTCCTTGTGAAATTCTAGGCCAGATGCATATAAATTTTGTCCCCAACCATGGAGAAATGAGAAAGTTATGGACCTTCCCGTTTCTTGCCAAAACTTGTCTTGCCTAGCCTTGGCCAGACCTAGAAAACAAGGCAAGCCTTGTATATTTGTTGGTTTATTTTAATCAACGGATGTATCACCACCCCAGTGGTAAGGCGCGCGCACTATAATCTTGAGGTCGTGGGTTCAAACCCCACCCATGCCATTTTGTGTTTTTTTCACATTTTGCTATTTTTTCCAATATTTTCATGTTTTGTTAATTAATTGGAAAATTTATAACTCCTTCAATTTTAATTATTTTTTATTGGTTCTTTTTGCAAAAAATCACAAAAATGTTAAAATATTTTATTCCACAAAAAAAAATTAAGTTTATATTAGTTATTTAATATAATTAGTATTTTTGTGAATAAATTCCTTTTTTAATTGTTTTTAAACATTTAAAAGTGAATATTTACTTTGGAAAATCAAACCAAGTGAGTTTTAATTCATCTTGTGATTAATCCCTCATTTTTCAAACCTTAAACAAAAATCATAAGTGGTTTATTCAAACTTATTTGGTATATTTATCATTTTATTTTATTTTCTTTAAATATTTACTTTTAAAGGAAAACAAAAATTAGGGTTTCTTTGATTTTCACCCTCACCAATCATTTTCAAACACTCATGGGCCTCTAATAGTGTGTAAGACCCAATCCTTTGTAAATAAAAATCTTTTTGGGCCTCAAATGTTGTATAAGTCCTGATGTATTTCGAAAAGGTCGGTGCGATCATCGCCCGTTTAAAATAAATCATTTGGGCCTCTCCTCGAGCTATAAGACCCATTCAAAATCATTGGGCCTCTAATAGAGTGTAAGACCCAATCCCCCTTTGAAACCAAAAACTTTTGGGCCTCAATCATTGTATAAGACCCACAATGTTTTCAAAACCTCGGCGCGATCGTCGTCCTTTTCAAAATTAACCAGTGGGCTTCTCCTTGAGCTATAAGACCCATCTTTGTTAACTTTCAATCATTTTGGGCCTCTTGAGAGAGTGTAAGACCCATCCCCTTTGTACAGAAAACCTTTCCTGGGCCTCAGTCACTTGTATAAGTCCCTGTACAAAACGACAGTGCGATCACTGATAAAACCCTGGGCCTCTCCTTGAGCTGTAAGCCCCAATTTTTCTTTCAAAAGCACTTTCTCCTTTAATTTTGTAACATACTGTTATTTCCAATTTCTTTGTTGAATAACTAATAATACAGCATGGAAGCTCTACAACCGAGTAAGTATTTACTTGCTTTCATTTACCGCTTTCATATGTATATAACTGTACTGTGGGGCTGTTTCACTGTAAGTTTTCTTTCACAAACTCATATCGACTGTGTAATAAATGTATAGATATTTAGAGTTTCCCGGCAACTACGTCTAGAACTAGACAAAGCCTCGTCTCCTTACATCCGGCGTTCTTCCGGAAATTTCAACATAACCTAAACCATTTTCTTTTACAATAATTTTAGATAACTAGATCTAAGAAATCTCCCCCTTGAACAGTTCATATACAGAAGGCCAATGTTCCAAGTGAAACCCCTTCTGGAACTGTTCATCAGCCTCCTCTTTGGCTTAGTGCAAGGACCCACAGGCTTCCTAAAAGCATCCCTACCTCCTCTTGGGCGTTGTACAAGGACCCGTCGGCTTCTTAGAAGTTTTCACAGCCTCCTCTTAGGCTTCGTATAATGATTCTTCCTCCGGGAAGATAACCTCCTCTTGGGCTTCGTACAAATTGTCCCTCGGCTTCTTACAAGTTTTTCTCGCCTTCTCTTGGGCTTCGTATAAATTGTCCCGACGACCACTTAAAGGTATAGGAACAGAAATTAGTCATCTTAATAGAACAGTCTTTCAAAGAGTCTAAATCTTTCTACCGCCAACGTACTGTCTCTTGATCTCTCTTAAGCATTGCACAAAAGATAAAACTCTAGACTTGGACATTCTAATCTCCTTGAGTCTCGAAGACGTTCTCAAGTTCCTTTCAAAAATAGGAAAAAACACCCGTAGACTTGGATAGTCTCAATACCCTTTGGATTTCCCAAGAGATAACCCTGATCCTCTGATCAAATCCATGAGTACAACATTACCCATATAAGAACTGATTTTCTCTTTTAACCAACATATTGGACCTGTCACTCAACTGAAACAGCAACCTTAGCCTCCTCTTGGGCTTTGTACAATGATCCTCCCCAGCGGAGCTAACCTTTACACACTTTCTTGTTGAGTATAAAAGACTCTCTTGTTGAGTCACAAACCTTTGAGCCTCCATCTCGGGCTTCGTACGAGATACTAAAACACTCTCTTGTTGAGTATAAAAGACTCTCTTGTTGAGTCACAAACCTTTCAGTCTCCATCTCGGGCTTTGTACGAGATACCAAAGCACTCTCTTATTGAGTATAAGAGGCTCTCTTGTTGAGTCAAACATCTTTAGCCTCCATCTCGGACTTCGTACGAGATACAAAGCACTCTCTTGTTGAGTATAAAAGACTCTCTTGTCGAGTCGATCACCTTTTTTCCTCCGTCTCAGGTTTCTTCCGAGACACCAAATCACTCTCTTGTTGAGTATAAAAGACTCTCCTGTTGAGTCAAGCAACTTTTAGCTTCCGTCTTGGGCTTTGTACAAGACACACGAAAAGACTCTCTTGTTGAATCAAACCCCTTTAGCCTCAATCTTGGGCTTTGTACAAGACAGAAAGAACATTTTCCCCAGAAAAGTCAGCCTTATAGCCTCCTCTTAGGCTTTGTGTAAGGAAACCCCGGTCGAGACAATCAACCTTTTAGCATCAAAAGTTGTGCCCTGCCCACAGTATACAAACATCAACAACTCCTTCCCCCCCCAATCTAATTGCTGTAAGCGGCAAGCCTCTGGATTATTTACATCCACGCCACTGTCCCTCTTTTAGCATGAGAAATTCCTAAGGAAAGATGGCATTACTCTAAACTGAGTTAAAGTCTTCTCCTTCAAGTTAAAAAACCCCTATAAAGGAAATTATGGCATTACTGGATTCACATATCCCAGTTAAAGTAATTCTCCTTTATAATCAGTCACCCAACTGTTGTGACAAACAGACCCCTTTAGAGATGACAAATTCTCTCTAAAGTCAAACCCCTTTAGCTTCATGTCTTGGGCTTTAAACAAGATACAAATAGACTCTTTAGCTTCATATCTTGGGCTTTGAACAAGATACAAACAAATCACCTTCAGCTTCATATCTTGGGCTTCGAACAAGATACAAATCACTTTTAGCTTCACGTCTTGGGCTTTGAACAAGACACCAAAACACCATTTCCTCCCATAGAATAGGAGGAACTACGATTGCTCTGATTTCCCTATCTCGGGAATACGTAGGCATAAGATTGCAAAAAGAATCTTAGCGAGCACACTAATAAAAAAAACCAAAGTCCCTTACCTCCATCCAATCTGGCACAGTATCCTAACAAATTCCCCTGGAACAATCTCGGTATCTCGTTACGAACAAAATAAGCAGAGAGAGGCCCCACATCCACATGGCATATGTAAACCAACAGTTTTGACTGTTTAACCTCAGTTTGCAAGCAGGGTTAGTTGGAGACATCTATTTCCCTTCCTTCATCAGCTCCAATAGGATAAAAAATGAATCGACCTGTAGTCCCCCAAGAGCGACAGTGCTTAAGAACCACATCCAAAATCGCTCGCTACAGAAAAATGGCGCCCACCGTGGGGCCCTTTCAAATTAATCTCGTCTCTTTTATCACTCTGGTTGAAACCTTCTCTTAAGACGAGTCCTTGGGTTCACAAGGTATCACTGAATGATGATTCCATCGGGGAATGTCATTATGGCTAGGATCGGCCCTCACTAGGATCTTAGGTCAAAACCTTTAAGTTGGGAAGGTACCACAGAATGGCAACTCCACCGGGGAGCCATTTTCTGTTAGGATCATAGGATTCATAGCTCTTAAAAAGTCTGGGACATTAGGACAAATATATATACTGCTTTTCCTACTTGATATCTGTGTTTATTTTTCTGCTAATGGGAATGTGTGTGATGCCACATGTAGAAAGATTGAGTATACACCTAGAAAAAATCCTCTTTCAGTAGTGCGGAAGCTATCGAAAATAGTTGTCAAGCGATACTACCCTCTTCTGAGATTCTTCGAAATACATCACTTAGCACGGTTCCCGGCCCGCTGATGTTATCTCGACAAGAATCAATGATTTTGAGAGACAGGTACAAAAATCACTAGTATAAACCTTTGGGATGGGTAGAGCCTTGACTTCATGACACCGACCCTTTGCCCCCATGTTTTTTCTATGTTTTTGTGTGCTGCATTCATGCATTCATTTTAAAAACATTAAACAAAGAAAAACTTTCTCTTTCAGTCTCTCTTTTTCAAATTAAACTAAGACAATGATTGCAAATGTCAGAGGAAAAAAAAAAGATTGCGCTCATGGATTTCGGTAGAAGGAAAACTCATAAGTATACCTTAAAGGTTCCAAAACTAGAGGATTTGAGAGGATTAGCAAGGATGATCACTAACCCTGACGCTTTTAGAGCCAAGTACGGAGGCCTGCTACCTCTATTAAGGGTCCATGTAATTGAAGGAATCCTGGAGGCACTCATTTAGTTTTACGATCCGGTCTATAACTGTTTCACATTCCTGAATTACCAGCTCGCACCAACACTGGAGGAGTATTCTCATCTGATTGATCTACCCATTACTGATCGAGCTCCCTTTTCTGGACTAGAAGAAATTCCGAAAGATCAAACCATTGCAAGAGCAATCTATTTGGATGAGTCAGAAGTCAAGACTCACATGACCACCAAAGGAGGAATCCCAGGTTTACCAGCCAAGTTTCTGATAAAGAAGGCTATGTACTTTGCTAGTATAGGGAACGTGACTGCTTTTGAAAGCATATTCGTTTTACTCACCTACGAGTTATTTCGGTTTCCCAGCATTGATAACTTCATCGATATCAACGCCATTAAGGTTTTTCTCATTGGAAATGATGTACCAACCTTGCTCGCAGATGCGTATCATTCTGTACACTTAGGGAATTTGTACAGCGGAGGGGTGATCACATGCTGTGTACCCCGGCTATATAAGTGGTTTATTTCCCATTTGCCTAAGTCTGCCACTTTTTGGGATCATAAGAGTGCCTTACGTTGGTCGCAGAAAATCATGTCTCTTACCAACTCTGACATAGATTGGTGCAATAGGATTTATGACGGGATCAGGATCATTGACCTTTGTGGAAATTTCCCAAACGTACCCCTCATAGGAACTAAGGAAGGAATCAATTACCATCCAGTTTTAGTTCGTCGTCAATTTGGATACCCGATGAGACATGTCCCCCGTAATGCTCATCTGGAAGGTCTTTTCTTCAAAGAAGGAGAAAATGACAGGGCACTAAAGATGGAAATAGTGCACGCTTGGAAACATGTTCATAAGAAAGGACGGGAGTCTCTAGGAAAACCGGACTGTGTCTCGGTGGAGCCTTATCTCCACTGGGTACAAACTAGAGCTCTCAAGCTAAAAATGCCTTATCCTCGTCACAGAGTTCTTCCACCAAGGGAATCTGTCATGTACTTCATGACTGAAACAGAAAAGCTTCAGGTTACTCTCAAAAAAGTTCAACAGGAGAGGAGGTCTTGGAAGAACAAGTACCGCATTCTCAATGTGGAGTGTACCAAAATACAGCAACTGTTGAAAGATAAGGATGCTCTAATTGAGATTTTGGAGCAACATGCTGTAGAAAATCAGGATGGCTAAAGGAGTTTGCTCGCTCTTTTCACTTGGCAAAGGAATTACAACCCGACAACGGCCCAAAAGCCTCGGTCCAAGAAAAGGAAAGGACCAGAATCAACACCCGAGTTCTCCTCAGAGAGGACTCGGGACCCATTAGCTTGGGTTTCTGTTTCCGCACCTTGTAATTTACTGTATTTCCATTTCCGCAATCCTTTGAATTTAATAAAACGGGGTTTCCCCACTGTTTGATATTTGCAATCTAATTGTCGAAGTTTATTTTGATTAAACCAAAAAAACAATTAATATAATCATTGCATTCATCATTCTCACGTAACACATTCTTCTTACCTACGAATCTCACGTTTGTGTCTCGGTTCTAGAGTCAAACTGTCTCATTCGTACAATACTCAGGCGATTCGTCAGAAAAAGATGGATGATCTCGAGGAAGAGAACAGAGAGTTCAAAGAGGAGATCGAAGCTCTGAGAGAGGATATGAGAAAGCTTCGTAACGACATGCAAGCCATGGCAGAAGCTCAGCTACAAAGAACTGTGATCTCGGAGATCACCTCAACGCCCATAGTGGAGAAGTATGATCCTAGGTACAAAATTCCGAAAGATCATCCCTAGGGCACGCCACCCAAATATATCCCAGAAGGATATGTTCCGCCGATCACTGAAGATAAGGGAATCATAGCAGAAGCCGCTGGGCCTGAAGGTTACAAACTTCGGGAAAGCGAGGATGCCAGAGGCATAATGAGGACTCTTAAAGGTTACAAACTTCGGGAAACGCCGAGATTCACTGTCGTAGTAACGATGCCACCCCCTGTGGTGCACACTGTCCCGGAAGGATAGATTCCACATATACCTTCTGGTAGAAAGGAAAGTATGTTCGACATAATGGATGAATTCCAGGAGCAGTTCCTGGAAATGCAGAAAGAACTGCAAGGTATTCACGGTCAGGATTTATTCGGAAAGGACGGCGCGGACCTCTGCTTGGTCCCCAATGTGAAAGTTCCGCACAAGTTCCAAGTGCCCGACTTTGAAAAGTACAAGGGTAACTTTTACCCTCAAAGCCATTTGGTGATGTACGCTCGGAAAATGTCAGCTCAGACAGAGAACCAGGATCTACTGATTCGCTACTTTCAGGATAGTTTAACCGACGTCGCATTAAAATGGTACATGGGTTTGAACCGCGCTACGATCAACACTTTCAGAGATCTTGGCACTACCTTTGTCCAACAATATAAATACAATTTGGACATGGCACCAGATAAAGATCAACTTAGATCAATGTCGCAAAAGGACAAGGAAACCTTTAAGGAATACGCTCAGAGATGGCGTGAAATTGCCGCTCAAATTTGTCCACCTCTTGAGGAAAAAGAGATGACAAAGATTTTCTTAAAGACCTTGAGCTCATTTTACTACGACAGAATGGTTACCAGTGCGCCCAGTGACTTCACCGAAATGGTCGGTATGGGAGTACATCTCGAGGAAGTCGTTCGAGAAGGACGTCTAGTCAAAGATACTGGGTCGACAAGCGGTACTAAAAAATACGGTAGTGCTCTCCCTAAGAAAAAAGAGCAAGATATTGGGAATATCTCTCTCGAAAAGCAAAGGCGAAAATACCAACCAGTAGCAGCTGTAACTTCTGCTATCAACCTTGCGCCTATTTCTACGTATCAACCTCAGGTTACTCAAAGCCAACTGCAGTCACAACAATTTCAGCAAAGGACACAACAGCCTCTTCAGCAGGTTCGTCCTCCATATAACAACAACCGTACTACACGACCTCCAGGGTTTGATCCCATACCTGGGTTGTACGCGGAATTGTTTCCATTACTACTGGTCAAGGGGCATGTCCAAACCAGGTCTCCTCTTATAGTACCGAAAAATCCTCCTTTTTGGTTTAAGGTGGATCAGACTTGCCCTTACCATCAAGGAGGACCAGGGCACAACATGGAAAGTTGTCTCAGTTTCAAATCCGATGTGCAAAAGGTTGTTAGGAGTGGGGTCTTATCTTTCAAAGATACAAATCTGAATGTTTTCACGAACCCGCTACCTCAACACGAGAAGGCTGTAGTCAATTTGATAGAGGGAGAGTCTAATAACAGCTATCAAATTCACGATATACTCTTATTGAGGGCCAATTTGGTCAAGATGCATTGTAGACAGAGTGGATATGGCCATGTGCCACCACATAATTATCACTAGTGTGATATCTGCTCTAAAAACAATCAAGGATGTTCTGTGGTGTAATCAGCTCTACAGTGGTGCAATCAGCTCTACAGGAACCGATGGATCTCGGATGGATCCAAGAGCACCGAGTTCGTGGAGTTAACATGGTTCATACAAATTCCAACATCATTCAAAACCACGACATCCGTGTGGTGAATGTCAACTTGGTGGTGATGCACTCCAGGCAAAGCCAGTATCATAATCTGCCGCTGCATGATTGCAATTCCTGTCTGACTTGCTCGGTAAACAAACAGGGATGCTCTTTTGTACAAGAGGCCCTCCAACGTCAGATGGATCTTGGGTGGATCCAGGACTACCATGATAGGAATCATTATCAAATCAACATGATCCAAATCTTCGATATTCGCTTGATGAATACCAGCCTGGTGGGGTTACATGCTAAACAGGTCCCGCTCGGGTTCCTGGTATCACATGATTATCAGGGCTGCAAAGCGGGTTGCAAAAACGATCAAGGTTGTGCCCTTGTCCAGGAAACACTTCAGCACTTGTTGAACCACTGGTGGCTTCCAATCTATATGGATGAAGACACCCAGCAAATTAGTATCACTAACGGGAATCCTACTAGATATCAAAGTCAGGATGTTCGATCGATGGAAACAGACCTCGTGAGGTTACACTGTATTCAAAGCGGACGTGGCCAGGTGCCACTTGTCGCTACCAGGATTTTCATCCAAGTACAAACGCGAAAGTGGCGCGGAAACAGAGTCGCCAGCAATGTGTATTTATCCCAAGAGAGGGAAAGGAAACACTGCGTAAACCTGAGGGAATGGAAGAGCATGGTCTTGCGACCAAGCGAAACGGGTAAGGGAGTCGGTTACGCGAGAGGAAGGTATTAGCACCCCCTCGCGTCCATCGTACTCGATGGGATCCACGCTTGCTGTTATCGATCAAAGGGTGTCGGGTATCTGAAACTCAACTGCTATTGGAAAGGAGAAAGAACGGGAACGAAAAAGAACGAAGAAACGGGGAAGAAAAGAAAAAGAAGTGACTCGATAGGACATAGCCGTCCTAGGCCTACGTATTCCCTCGTGCAATGGGAAAGTCAGAGTCAACATAGTTCGGACTACGGTTTGGGGAAAAAGGTTGCTCGCCAAGACGTCGCGTCTCGTGCCTACGTATCTCATCGGGAATGAGAATCCGAGCGTCGTAGTTCCCCTCACTAGGGATGAATTTGCTTTGTTTGTGTTTTTTAATGGAAGACATCCAGGCGCGCGTTCTAGCAGTTAGGTGTCGCAGCTCGTTGTACGGAGTCTTAGGCATTTACCTGTTTGCGGTAGAACGGACGTGACGAATCCTTTATGAATGGCGTGAGGAAGATTAGAAGAGAATTGTTGTTTGTTTTTGTCTTTTAAGAAGAAGTGCTTTGCTTATTTTTGTGTTTATAACACGTATTGCATTAAAGTCTATGACATAGGATCGAATGCATCGCATGGTCGTCCTAACAGGACGTATGCTAAACACTCTAGAAAGACGAAGGGAAACCCTCCTTCTTCCATTTCCCACATGCAAGGCTCATGTACAATACATGTTAATCCTTTGTTAGATGTTTTTTCTTTTTGTTTTGAGATGAGAAAGAGACTCAAAGGGTTTAAGAAAGGAGAAAGTCTAATTGGGGAGACTAACAACCCTAAAGTTATCATGCACGGAGATCTTATGGTTATGTGAGGCATAAGAACCACCTAAGTCTAAAGAAGAGAAAGGGATAACACTACATAATGCTTATCCTACCTCACCTTAATCAAAAATTAAGGATGATCTAGGATCCCTAAGGGATGTTAGAAAGTTCTACACAATCAAGCATTATATCATGCTATTCACAAAAGAGAATGATAAGTAAAAGAGATGAGAGATGAAAGAAGAGATAAAAGAAGAGATGAGTATGGATTATCATCCACTTACTCAAGTGACCTACCTCTTCCCGTACACAAAAGTTTAGTGCATTATTATCACAAGTAATGAAAACTAGTACAAGAAACCTAAACCAAACACAACTATTTGATTCAAGGAGACAAGTTAATAAGAAAATGAAGCTCAAACCAAAAGGGAAGGGTCCTAATGGTTAAGGGACATGCCAAGTCAGTAGGTATATGCTAAGGTACCATACTAATGTAAACATGTCATATGATATCACACAAAGTCAAACTATACACCAAACAATCATGCAAATGTGAGTTTAACACTAACTACCCAAGATGTATAATTGGAAAGTAAACATGAATAAATGAATATGTAAACATCAAAGTCAGAAGTAAATGACATTTAAGAATGAGTGAAGATGTTATTCAAATGGCATATGATTCACAAGAGTAAGCATTGATCAAGCAAGCAAAAAATGGGAGCAAACATCATTAAAGTTCCAAGAATGCATCATACAAGACATGCAAGTAAGAAATGAATATGCAAATTGAATAACCAAACAAAATGAATGCAAGTCAGTAGCTTAGGAAATTTGAAATGACATTTAGAGGTTAAGAATTTAAGCACAAAATTCATACAATTGTCATGTTGAAGCACTTAGAAGATTAAGAGCAAACAAGTTCAAGTTAAGTCAAACAAGTTCAAATAAAGTATGCAAAAGTTTGTGAGCTTTAGAAACATGTGACATGAAATTGTAGGTCATGGAATATGATTGAAAATGGTTAAAAATAGAAATGTATCATGATCAAGGAATGATTTGGGATCACTCATGTATTGGGGCAAACATGTATTCAAAGAAGATTAGAGAAGAAAACACAATTACACAAGATATTTCACTTTAGAACATGTGCACTAAAATCATATAAGAATGAACTTTGGGATGACTCATGACATGGTAAAAATGACATATAATATTCATACAACATGAATTAAAAACCTCAACAAATAGTCAAAGAATATTTGCACATAATACACATCAAAACCTATGCACAAATTCTCTAATGCCTACACAAACACACATGCATTTTAGTGGATCAAAATGGAATTTAAAGGCTCAACAAAACTGTGAGATTCAAGCTATTTGAAGTACAACCAGTGGGTAAACATGTCACAAGAAGTGGCTCAAAAATCATTAAGGAACATGCTCAAAGAGGTCTCACAATGTCATACAAAGCACCTTAACAATTGACTCAAAAACATCACTCAAAAGTCATCAAGAAATGACTTATAAAATTCACAAAAAATGTATAACATGCCTCATCATATCATAAAGGTACATACCAATTATTATGCAAAAAAAAAATGCACAACTATGTCAAATAAAATCAAGATGTAGCATGTGTCATGATGCAATGCACCAACAAAAGAAAATGAAAGAAAATTCATAGAAATGTGGAAAAATATAATAAAACCAGAAAGTAAAATAATCAAAAATTATCTAAATGTTTTATTATACCTTGTGAATTTTTATGGAATTTTCTGATGCTTAGAAACAATTTTAAAAATTAAAAACCAATCTTGTATGTGAAAAAAAAAATAGAGCAGGGAGGTGCAACATTAGTAAAAAATTAGTTGAAAATGCATACTGGGCCCAGGATAGGGGTGCGCGTAGCAAAATAAACAATCCAGTCCACTAAGCATTCAGAGGAGGTGCATCACATGGATTTAGTCAAATTATTTGACTCATCCTGAGCCA
Source organism: Lathyrus tuberosus (assembly GCA_022829125.1). Lineage (NCBI taxonomy): Eukaryota > Viridiplantae > Streptophyta > Magnoliopsida > Fabales > Fabaceae > Lathyrus > Lathyrus tuberosus. The sequence goes on along the minus strand of JALAZF010000301.1, from coordinate 4,028,660 downwards.
TTGGATGAAGTCAAGTGTGATGATCATGGAAAATAACTCAATCAGGTGGACCACAAAACAAGCACATGATAAGCAACCGTATACCAGCCACGTGGGATTAAAAATTGAAATTAAAATCAGAAAGAAAATGGCACGTGAGAGGGAGGTGGTTTTTTATTCGCTGGCAAGCTCGTGTGCATTAGATTCAAAGGATCCAACGGCTGGGACTTAACCTGGCAATGAACTAGGGTTTATGGCTGGTGGCCGGACTGGTCTCTCCGGTCACCTTCTCCGGTGACCTCTCCGCCGTGTTCAAACATTAAACATCACAGAAATTAGCAAGCTATACCTCAAAATGCTCCTCTCCTCTAGTAGATCATGGATCCATCCACAAAATTCACCAATAACACACGTACACAGAGATTCGAAGCCACAAAGTTTTGCCCTAAAATTTCAACTAAGCATCTAAGATGCCTATCAACTAGCCGAATATTCACATTGCTCTTACTGAGCTTCAATCATGCAAAAACAAGCTTAAATCAGTAGAAATGGCAAGAAAAATATTGAAACAAAACATGTTGTAGATGGAGCTTTGAGCAAGAGAAGACCATAGGTGAGATTCCTCGCTGATTGAACTTGCTTTTGGCCAAATAAAGGCTTAATATGCTTGAACTCACTGAGATTTGGAAGAAGAAGAAGATGCAATTTGAGGTTTCAGTGCTAGTCTCAAGTTCTCTTGATGATGATTGATGAATGGAGAAGAAGATTGAACCACTTGCAGAGAGAAAGAGCACGAGGGAGAGCAAAACTCAGAGAAAAAATGTGTGAGGTTTCAAGGAGAATGGAGAGTGGAATGTTGAGAGAAACTGAAGAATGAGCCAAAGTCTCCTCCAAATTCTGTTGGAGATTGAATTTATAAGGTGAGTTAACTGTTAACCACCTTGTTAACAGTTAGAACTCAAGTTAACTGAGTTAGTGGTGAGTCAATTATGTTATACACGAGTCATGGTGTTGTGTTAGAGTGAAGAGAGACCATGGCATGCTATGGTGGTGGTGAAGTTAGATGGTGATGATGTACTAAGGGTAGCAGTAAGGCTTGCTCTGCAAGTTTCTTTCATTTTCTCTAATGTTTTAACAAACATGGCAAAGCATGCATGAGGCACATGATGCATGTAAGGTGTGTGCTTGGTTAATTATGGCAATGCTTTGGACATGTCACGGCTGATGTACTTAAAGCATACGCATGAAAAGATTAAAATGCAATAGGTTTTGGTTGTTTTGGTATGGAGGAAAGCAGCTAGCAAGTAATGATCTTTGGAGCATGATAACTTCATGAACATGGAGTGAAATGGCATGGTTGATGGCTCTTTGGAAAGAGGGCATGGCATAGAACAAAATTGATGTTCAAAATGAATTGAAATAACACCTCTAAAGTACTTAAAAATGATGATAAACATGCTTGGTTGCAACTGAGTTACATATGTGTCTTGTCTTGCCCGTGCCTAGCCATGTACATGGGAGTGAATCAGTTGAAAACACCTAACTTTGAGCTACTCTATCTCTCCAATGGTTGATCAAGTGGAAATTTGTTCAACATAAAAGTTGAAGAGGACATGGAAATGAACAAGATTGATGTTGAACAATTTTGCATTTAAAGCTTGCATCAATGAGAAATTTGACCATGAACTAGGGCATCCCATGCACACCAAGTGTTTGTAAAAATTATGGCACGCTGACACGCCCATGACCTGCCTAGTTGCCCAAAATTCCATGATTTGTCCCAACTTTGAAACACCATATCTCCCTCAATTTTAATCCAATGGGGATGTTCTTGGTATGGATTTGAAGCTTGAAATGGGAACTTTTGATAGGCCTCCCTAACCCCTCCATTTGGTTCTTGGAGCATAGAGAAAGAAAGCCCCAAAGTTGACCTCTCACCTTGCCAAAATTTGCCATAAATAGAAACCCTAATTTCTATTTTTGGCAACTTTGCACATTTCTTAATTTTTGATGAATCTTTCATTATTTCTTGACCAAACCCTCACCAATGATCATGTTTGACATGCGGAACATGGATTTGACCTCAAAAAGTTAATAGTTGACTTTTTCCTCTGCACAGTTGACTTTTCCCCAATTCTCTTGATTCTCAATCAATTGATCAATTGAAACCCTTCCATATCAAATTGATGGACAATTCTTCATCCTTAGACCCTTGAGGACATGTAGAATACCATAGCATCAAGGTTTGCCCAAAAAATCAGAAATAAACTGATTTTATGGCAAACCCTAATTTTGACCCCTCAGTCTAGGGGAAATCAGCACACCCTCCAAATCCAAATTCCTCTTAGTATGATGTATATCCTCTCCAACAAAGATGAGATATGCCATTTGGAAATGATAAAAGCTCCAAGATCCTACCCATTGGGGTATTATACTTCAGAATTCCAAAACCCTAATTTGCACTGGTTAGGAGAACATGACTTCCTTCAATCTTCTATTGAATTCTCATCTTGTGATACCTTGAGGGATGAATTGACATATGAAAAACCCTTGTGACTTATTTGTAAAAGCTTTTCTCTTGTCCTTTGACCTTGAACTGTTTATGCCTTGAGACACCTGATCCCATGCCTTGCAACCAATGATGTGTATGATTTAGCATGACCTATTATGAAATGTAAATGAGTGAAACATAAGCCAATTATTGAGAAAAATAAGAGGGAAAATTTTGAGGTATTACACCACTACACAACTATGAGCGGTGTGGAGTTTGCTCAGTGGATAATCAAGGATGCTACGGCGTGCGAGCGGCCCTTCAAAGTCAGTTGGACCACAAAGAGATTCAACCATGGTCAATTTTTGGATCAGTCAACTATTTCGCTGATCAAATCGAGGACGTTGTCGTAATCTCTGATCATCAAAGGACTAGGGATGTTTGTGCCATCATCCCTCTACTTGACGAATTGAGAGTTCCTAACCAGGAACGGATCGAAATTACTTACGATGGTCAGAAAAATCAGAAGGTTCCCATAGTCATCTATCTACCGGGACCACTACCGTATGAATCAACTAAGGCTATCCCTTACAAATATGGTGCAACAACGATTGAGGATGGAAAGGAAATTCGGTTACCCTCCGTCGTGAATATTGCAGACATCAGTCGAGTAACACGGAGTGGTAGAATCTTCAACAGAGGAGTTGGAGAGCCCAGCAAAGCGAAGGAGCCTCAAACAGAAGTTTCCAATCCACCAGTCGGTCAATCCAGCGATCCCGACCTTTCAAAAAACGATGATGAGATGCTAAATCTCATCCAGAAGAGTGAATACAACATTGTTGATCAACTGTTGCAAACTCCTTCAAAGATCTCAGTATTATCATTGTTACTTAGTTCAGAAGCGCACAGGGAGGCTCTACAGAAAGTCTTGGAGCAAGCATTTGTGGAACAGGATGTAACAATACGACAGCTCGATAGCATCATCTCTAACATCACTTCCTGCAACAACTTAGGATTCAGTGATAATGATTTGCTAGAGGGAGGCAAAAGTCACAACATGGCGCTCAATATCACAGTCAATTGCCAGGACGATGCTTTAGCCAGCGTACTGGTAGACATAGGATTGGCCATCAACGTTATGCCGAAGTCCACTTTATTGCGACTATCATTCAAAGGATCCCTGATGAGGGGCAGTGAGGTTATCGTCAAAGCATTTGACGGGTCTCGGAAAGCAGTTATTGGCGAAGTCGACCTTCCCATAACTATCGGTCCTCACACTTTCCTAATCACTTTCCAGTTCATGGACGTCCGGGCAACATACAACTGTTTATTAGGAAGACCTTGGATACATCAGGCTGGGGCAGTCACTTCGACGCTGCACCAGAAACTGAAGTTCGTCATGAACGATCAACTTGTCACGGTCTGTGGAGAACAAGCCTTGCTCATAAGTAACTTATCATCGTCTACTTATGTAGAACCTGAGGAGTTTGTTGGAACTCAGTTCCAAGCACTTTTGGTGAGCAATGAGAATCAATCAGAGAAAGGAACCTCTATTTTCTCATACAAAGATGCCCTCAAGGCAATTGAAAATAACAATACAAAAGGATGGGGACAGCTTGTCATTCCTACTGATAACAAAACGAATAAGGGTCTTGGTTTTTCTGGAACCTGCACCCAAACAGCTGCTAACGATGAAAGATTTCATCCCATTCAGGATTTCTTCCACAGTGGAGGTTTCCTTCACCCAGTGCCTCAAACGGTCCATATTATCAACGAGGAGGATCCCTCCGATACGGTTGAGGAGTGGAAGTCCTATCTTAACGAGGACGGTTATATGTCTCAGGAAAAGGTGCCTATGCCATTTTGCTATCCCGCACAGAGTCCGAGATTTATACCGAGGTCAAACGTCGAAATGATGTACGGAGATTGTGATCCGGAAGGATGCCGCGCTCCCCCAAACTCATTAGAGGAAGACACTCTGATGAGGAATAACTTTGACCACGACTATTATGGCCCAATGGATGGCCTGCCTATCTGGCAGCCACATCTAAGAAATTTGGGGCAAGAAAATCAGCCGAACAATGAAGATCAGCTGAGCCTCATTGAACAGAATACCTGCATCCCCACCATGTCATGGGAACAACACTCAGGTCATTCAGAAAATATCCAGCACGACGATGAATTGGAAAAGCTTGCCGGACTAGAATTCATCAATTATGCTTTTCCCGAGGTCAACGTCAAGGAAAGGGATGACTCCTCCAGTTCCAAAGAAGTGTGGGACACCTTGGGACAACCAAGTGGAAAATACGACTTTGTGGTCAAGTACACCGCTCCTAAAAGCTCTCGTATCAGGTTCGAAGACATCCAGCCAACTGGATTGGGGGATACAGCTGAGAGTACAAATACTACGCAAAATACAACTGAGGAATCCTCCTATGGCAACTCTGCCTGGGAGACAGATTCCAATGATCCTGCTCCACCAGAAATCAGCGTTATTTCTGAAGACAAATCAAGGAAGGTACCAGCCTTTGTGATCCACCGAGGAGTTTGCCGCCAATGGGTTGTTGTCAATGTCCCGAAGATCGTTCATGAGTCTAAGTAATTGTCGTCTTTACTTTAACCTTTCACCCTGCCCAGGTGAAACAGATGTTTTGATAGGGCTCACTTTCTGTAAATATCCCTTTTCTCTTTGCCCAAAGCGACAGAGTTTTGTTTTATAGGGCTGTAGTTTCAAGAATCGACAAGTTCATAAATAAAATAATGTCGTTATGTAATTTCCGCATTAATTGTTGTTTTCTCTTTTCGCTTTTTAGAAAATGGTAATCCTAAAAAACAACAAATAATAAAAACAAGCAGTTTTCCAAAGAAAAACACTGCACACACTCTTGCATTTTCTCTCTATCTCTTCTAAACACAAATCATCACGTCATGTAGATTACTTGTTTTAAACCCCGTTGAAACATACGATCCGATGCCTTCTCCCAACTTTGAATTCTCGGTATTTGAGGCTGAAGAAGAAGATGACGGCGAAATTCCAGAAGAGATCTCCTGATTACTTCGACAAGAGGAAAGGTCCATTGAACCTCACAAAGAGCCGTTGGAAACGGTAAACTTGGGTTCAAACGAAGAAAGAAAAGAGATCAGGATTGGGGCACTGCTCAGTCCAACTGCCAAAGAGAGTTTGACAAAGCTTCTCAAAGAATTTCCCGATGTATTCGATTGGTCCTATCAGGATATGCCAGGGTTGAATACCAGCATCGTGGAACATCATCTACCGTTGAGATCAGAATTTCCGCCAGTAAAATAAAGGTTGAGACGAACTCACCCGAACATGGCCATTAAAATCAAAGAGGAAGTACAGAAACAAATTGACGCGGGTTTCCTCGCCACGTCAGAGTATCCTCAATGGTTAGCCAACATTGTGCAAGTACTAAAAAAGGACAGAAAGGTTAAAATGTACGTAGAATACAGGGATCTGAATAAGGCTAGTCCAAAGGATGACTTTCCTTTACCACACATTGACATGCTGGTTAACAGTACAACAAAGTTCAAAGTCTTCTCCTTCATGGATGGATTCTCGGGCTATAATCAGATAAAAATGGCACCGAAAGATATGGAGAAAACTTCCTTTATTACCCCATAGGGTACCTTTTGTTACAAGGTAATGTCGTTCAGTTTAAAGAACGCCGGGGCAACCTATCAAAGGGCCATGACTACCCTGTTTCATGACATGATACACCAGGAAATCGAGGTATATGTCGATGATATGATTGCAAAATCTAAGACAGAAAAGGAGCATGTGACCCACCTGTCAAAACTCTTCGAGCGGCTAAGAAAGTACAAACTCTGCTTGAATCCCAACAAATGCACCTTCGGTGTCCGTTCAGGGAAACTCTTAGGGTTCATCGTCAGCCATAAAGGAATTGAGGTTGATCCTGACAAGGTCAAGGCCATTCGAGAAATGCCTTCTCCAAAAACTGAAAAACAAGTTAGAGGATTCCTGGGACGTTTGAACTACATTTCTAGATTTATATTCCTCATGACCGCGACATACACGCCAATTTTCAGATTACTCAAAAAGAACCAGGACTGCGTTTGGACAGAAGACTGTCAAACCACCTTCGACAGTATCAAGGAATACCTATTGAACCCACCGATTCTATCACCACCAGTGGAGGGAAGACCACTGATTATCTACCTAACAGTCCTAGAGAACTCAATGGGATGTGTACTTGGCCAACAAGGCGAAACTAAAAGGAAAGAGTCTGCCATGTACTATCTGAGCAAGAAATTCACAGACTGCGAGACTCGGTACACTATGCTTGATAAAAATTGCTGCACTTTGGCTTGGGCAGCCAAACGTCTTCGCCAGTATATGATTCGTCACACTACTTGGTTAGTCTCCGAAATGGATCCGATCAAGTATGTCTTCGAAAAGCCTACTCTCACAGGGAGAGTTTCCCGTTGGCAGATGTTGTTATCAGAATACGACATCGAGCACCACGCTCAGAAAGCCGTTAAAGGAAGTGTTTTAGCCGATCATCTGGCTCATCAACCGATTGACAATCAGGAATCAATCGGGTTTGACTTCCCGGACGAAGATGTCATGTATTTAAAGATGAAAGATTGCGATGAACCGCTACCCAGCGAAGGGCCAGAACCAGGTTCCCAGTGGGGACTGATCTTTGACGGAGCTGTCAACCATTACGGAAACAGAATTGGGGCAATCATCATAACACCTCAGGGTACCCACATTCCTTTCACCGCCAGACTTATGTTCAAGTGCACAAATAACGGGCCGAATACGAGGCCTGTATCATGGGTCTCTAGGAGGCGGTTGATTTAAGGATCAAAAACTTGGACGTATATGGCGACTCAGCCCTGGTTATCAATCAGATCAAAGGAGATTGGAACATGTACCAATCAGGACTGATTCCTTACAAAGATTATGCAAGAAGGTTGTTACCCTTCTTCAACAGAATCGAGTTTCATCACATCCCTCGTGATGAGAATCACATGGCTGATGCATTAGCCACTCTCTCTTCCATGATTAGTGTAGGTCAATGGAATGACGTACCTAAGATCGACATAATGCACCTTGAACGGCCCGCTTACATCTTCACGATTGAAGCAGTCGTAGACGACAAACCTTGGTATCACGATATCAAATGCTTCCTTCAGAAACAGGAGTACCCACCTGGGGCATCCAGGAAAGACAGAAAAACCCTCAGAAGGCTAGTAGGCAGCTTCTTCCTGAGCGGTGATACACTCTATAAGAGAAATTTTGACATGGTCTTGCTTCGATGCGTAGACAGACCAGAAGCAGACATGCTGATAAAAAAAATTCATGAAGGATCCTTTGGCACTCATGCCAATGGACACTCAATGGCGAGAAAAATTCTAAGAGCAGGGTACTACTAGTTAACCATGGAATTCGACTGCTACAAGTACATGAGGAGGTGTCACAAGTGTCTGATATACTCCGACAAAATTCATGTACCGCCAACGCATCTCAAAGTTCTCTCTTCCCCATGGCCTCTTTCCATATGGGGAATCGACATAATTGGCATGATTGAACCCAAGGCTTCAAACGGACACCGGTTCATCCTGGTCGCCATTGACTACTTCACCAAATGGGTCAAAGTAGTGTCATACGCCAATGTAACCCGACAACCGGTGGTCCGATTTATCAAAAACAATCTCATATGTCGTTATGGTGTTCCTAGCCAGATCATTACTGATAATGGATCTAACTTGAACAATAAGATGATGAAAGAGTTATGCGCTGAATTCAAGATTGAACACCATAACTCATCTCCCTAACGACCCAAGATGAACGGGGCGGTAGAAGTGGCTAACAAGAACATCAAGAGGATTGTTCAGAAGATGGTTGTAACCTACAAAGATTGGCACGAGATGCTACCCTTTGCTCTCCATGGTTATCGCACATTTGTCCGCACTTCAACAGGGGCAACCCCTTTCTCTCTGATATATGCCATGGAGGCAGTGCTCCCCATAGAAGTAGAGATCCCATCAATCCGGGTATTGATGGAAGCTAAGCTTACAGAGGCTGAATGGTGTCAAAGTCGACATGACGAACTGAATCTGATCGAAGAAAAACGAATGACGGCACTATGCCATGGTCAGTTGTATCAACAAAGGATGAAGAAGGTGTTTGACAAGAAGGTCCGACCTCGCGTCTTCAGGAAAAGAGACCTTGTAGTAAAAAAGATACAGTCATTTCTCACTGATTCCCGGGGCAAATGGACTCCGAATTATGACGGCCCCTATGTGGTCAAGAAAGCTTTCTCAGGTGGTGCCCTGAGACTTGCAACCATGGATGGAGAAGAGTTTTCCTACCCCACGAATGTTGACGTAGTCAAGAAATACTTCGCCTAAACTGGAAAAAAAACGTCTCGGTGGATTGAAAACCCGAAAGGGCGGTCCAGGAAAAAATTAGAGACATAATCAAAAATCATCCCGATGGATTGGAAACATCACAGTACAATCCAGGAAAAAATTAGGGATAATGGCAAGTAACTATGTTCAACAGGGGCAAACCCTTAACAGCAGTTACACCATCAGGAAAACTCCAGTCAGGGTCATTTTCAACAGAAGCTCAGGATGTCCAGAATTCAAAGTTGGTAGAAGGATAACGGTCGTTATGTTTTAATGTAGCCCTTTTCCCTGTAAATTACCATTTTCTAACTTTGCAAATACTCTATGGAATCATGCGTTTGGCTGATGTCCATCCTATCAATAAATTTAAGCCCTTGCGCTTTTGTTTGCAATTCTTATTTGTTTTAGTTTTATAGGACGACATTTTAACATGATTAACGATTCTTGAAATAAAACAAAAATGAATTTACTTGTTAAGATTTTTTTTTCTGCTTCTAAAATAAGATGGAAATTTCTTTTGACTGTTGAACATCAGAAGAACATCGGTCGCTTCTCCAGAAGCAAGTGAGCTTCAAAGTGCAGAATCAAAGTACCCCTTCTAAGCAAATACACCTGAATGAAGGATCAGCTGTGTCAGAGACCATGCTTCGTTCGACACTCCCGGCAGAATTCTTATCTCCTAAGCCCGACCCGCGTAGCTCCCAACAGGGACTACTTCTCCTAAGCAAGGTAGAATTGCTATCGTGGACCTGTGATGTTTTTCATCCCCCACTGTGGCCAAGTATCCAGTCATGTTCATCTATTAGTCTGTATGTCGCGTCAGTTTTGTCAGCATAAACATACATGCATCATGCATTATTGATTTACATTCATGTTCATATTGCATCGCTATCACTCTAGTCGGTCTTATCCCTTGGTGGTAAGAGTTCTCTTGTCAGTAGAGTTGTCCGTTCTTTCCTCGTCAGGAAGTGAATCATCTAAGTAATCTCTCTCCAAGTTTATTTCTGGATTAGAGTCGGTCTTCGACCACTTTGATAACGTGAACCTCTGAAAGGCAGGAAAACCCTCAGCTGATGTCACTCTTCGCCATTGAAGATGATATCTTCGCTTTCCCGGATTAAGGAAAATCCCTAGAGAAAGCCTCTCAACTAAAGACTTTCGGCAGCGCATTGGTTCTTCTCTCCAGAAAGTCAATGTCAACAAAGTCATCGGCACCTCAAAGTGGATCACATCATATGGCATTTCTCCGGGAAGATCTCGAGAAAAGTATGGTGTAATATCCCCAGTAGACTCATCAAATGGCATCTCCCCAGGAAAATTCAGGGAGAAGTTTGAGGAAAACCGCTACACATAGCATCCCTTGTCAAGAAAGTTTATTGACAAAAGAAACTTAGACCAGATCCTTGGTAGGAAACCAGGATCGAGGGGAAGTTTATTTCAGAAACTTAGACCAGTTCCTTGGTAGGAAACCAGGATCGAGGGGAAGTTTACATCAGAAACTTAGACCTGATCCTTGGTAGGAAACCAGGATCGAGGGGAAGTTTACATCAGAAACTTAGACCAGTTCCTTGGTAGGAAACCAGGATCGAGGGGAAGTTTACATCAGAAACTAAGACTAGTTCCTTGGTAGGAAACCAGGATCGAGGGGAAGTTTACCTTTTTTGAGCATCATTTCTTAGCAAGAGAAGAAGGATGCGTGAACTACCATTCTTAACCACCATCAAAATTTCGGGTATTCCGATATTTAATCCTCTTGCACCCCGAATGCCTGAATACCTTCGCCATTCACACCTTTGGGTCCAAGAAGATTAAATAAGGGCATCTGTCATACCCCAAATTTTGACCACTAAGATTCCCATCATTGTGCAAATCATCATCACAATATGGATGTATCATTATGCCTCATCAGTCTCCCCAAAGATGGGTGAGCATTCATTACAAACAAGGATTAAGGTTTTGAGCCCTCTCTGAGCCTTAGACAAAGGATCAATCAAGAAATGACATGATCTTCAACTTCTCTAACCTCTCAAACACCCACAATGGATCAAGAGAACTCCCACTTTAAGGATTAAGCACAAGGTTGCTACCTTCCAGGTGGATTAAGCCTCAAGATCGCCAGTATCACCAAATTAGGGTTTTGGTCGGCTAGGGCCTCCAGATGGAAATTTTCCTCTGGGCATGAGCCAATGCTTCAAAGCATAACCTAAAATACTCCATGGGACCTCATGAACCCAATCATCAGGTCAATTTAGCCTCAGGGGATGCATACATCAAAAATCAAGAATTAGGGTTTCTTGACCTAATTCACCCCTAAGTTGACTTTTGGGACAAATCATGAGCAAAGACCTCAAGACATGATTTGAGGGTCTCAAATACACTAAATTGACCCATTTGTAATAATGGATTGATCCAGGAAGCTTGAGCAACAAGTTTCAATTTCATCTGAAACACAGTTAGGGTTTCGTGGGAAAAGTCAACTGTAGCTTTGACTTTTGACCAGGACATGCTCCCAAACCTTTGGACATGATTCAATACACCCTATAACACCCATGGAACATGTCCATCAAGTTTGATTTAGGTCAAGGACATGATTTCATAAAGGATCGCACAGTTTGGAATTCATCTGACAAAAGTCAACTGTGCACAAAAGTCAAACTTTGGCTTTTTGAGATTTTTCACAATTATGGTTCTTTGACCCTAAAATGATGTTAATGTATGATTGGAATCATCATTCATCAAGAAAAATCAAGAAAAGTGGGATAACTTGTAAAAGGGGTAACCATAAAAAACTTAGAGGATCAAAGTGGCTAGGGTACCAACTTTGGAGGATCATAACTCCTAAACCACAAGGCCATTTTTCCCCATCCAAAGCTGGAATTGTAGCTCTCATTACCCTCTACAAAAGCTTCAACTACCACTCATTCCAATTCCCCATGAATTTCAAGTTATGGAATGATCAAAATCAAGAAAAGTGAAAATGTCACTTTTTTCCAACACTTAGTGAAATTTTCACTAAGTCAGAATCTGCCTTCACTTTTTTCCAAATGTAGGGGAATTTTTCACTTGGATCCAAAAAGTATCAAAACCAACTATGATCAAACAGTTGTTGTATCATATGAGGGCTTTCCAAAATGGTCAAGAACTTCATCAAATTCCACTTGAGCCATGAGATATGACAATGGCAGTATGCCTTGCTGAAAGCTGCCAAGGCTAAGCATAATTTTTCACTTTTGCTTGATTTGGGAAAATCAGATAATTCTAAGCCTTGTCATCACTTTGGACACATCTGAGGATCAAATCTAAAGGGGACAAACAGTGATCCAAGCCTTCAAAGTCTTTGGAACAAGAAGTAGCATGCCAAACCTAGAAATCCCTAAAAGAGGGACAAGACTCCAATTTTGGATTGGAGCATTCAATAGAAGCACCAAGGTGGCATGGACTGACACATTTGCAACTGAATTCAGTCAAGATTGATCTAACAACTAGGGAACCACAGCTCTGTGCCCTAACCTCTAGTAAATAGCTAGAGAAGACTTGGATTCTCATTGATCAACATTGGCCAAACCTCTGCTGCAGTTTCCATTCACTATTGATCCCAAAAAAAACTTGCTCCACTATAAATAGAGCTCATATGTGCTCAGTTTGAGTACACCAAAGCCATCAAACTGATGCTTTCCGCAAAATCCCTCTCTTTAGGCCAAAATACCTTCTTTAGCAAGGTAACTCTGAGTTTTTGAATTATAGAGTATTTCCACCACAGCTAATGATCCAAACACATCCAATATGTCATATCTAAGTTGTCCAAACTCACACAAGTGACCTGTAATCCTTAAATCACAAAGTCGCCTCTCAAAACTTCAAAATAGGCCTTTTTTGCGTTTTTCAAGCCATGTCTTGATTCAGTCACTTTCCAAACCAAATAAAACCTCAAACACACTCCAAATATCATCCTTGAACTGTCCCAAATGGTTCCACACATCTGGAACATCATTCGAGAGAGTTTCTATTTTGGCCATTTTTGCCCCTTTTGCAAGAAAGAGCTCAAACTTGTTCCTGAGGTTTCCAGCTGATTCCAACCATCCTAAAAGCTTCTAAGAGATCATTTGAGGGTGTCTAGAGCATCAAATCATTTCTGGAACAAGTGGCTTGGCAGATTGCACAAAAAACTCCAAAAGCTCAAAGAGAGGTAAGCATCATAACTTGAACTCTTTGAATCATGCATTGCTTTAAGGTCCACTAATCATGCACATCTTATACATGTTATATATGTTGTGTTTGCATCAATTTATCATGTAATTCATACCTGTACCAAGATGTAGCACAGAAAATGCAAAATATGGCCTATTTCAAAACCACTATCGGATTTTGAGGAGGGACCATGATCTGGAAAAAAATATCATCACCATTGGATTCCTTGTGAAATTCTAGGCCAGATGCATATAAATTTTGTCCCCAACCATGGAGAAATGCGAAAGTTATAGACCTTCCCGTTTCTTGCCAAAACTTGCCTTGCCTTGCCTTGGCCAGGCTTAGAAAACAAGGCAAGCCTTGTATATTTGTTGGTTTGTTTTAATCAACGGATGTATCACCACCCCAGTGGTAAGGCGCGCGCCCTATAACCTTGAGGTCGTGGGTTCAAACCCCACCCATGTCATTTTGTGTTTTTTTCACATTTTGCTATTTTTTCCAATATTTTCATGTTTTGTTAATTAATTGGAAAATTAATAACTCCTTCAATTTTAATTATTTTTTATTGGTTCATTTTGGAAAAAATCACAAAAATGTTAAAATATTTTATTCCACAAAAAAATTAAGTTTATATTAGTTATTTAATATAATTAATATTTTTGTGAATAAATTCCTTTTTTAATTGTTTTTAAACATTTAAAAGTGAATATTTACTTTGGAAAATCAAAACCAAGTGAGTTTTAATTCATCTTGTGATTAATCCCTCATTTTTCAAACCTTAAACAAAAATCATAAGTGGTTTATTCAAACTTATTTGGTATTTTTATCATTTTATTTGATTTTCTTTAAATATTTACTTTTAAAGGAAAACAAAAATTAGGGTTTCTTTGATTTTCACCCTCACCAATCATTTCCAAACACTCAAGGGCCTCTAATAGAGTGTAAGACCCAATCCTTTGTAAATAAAAATCTTTTTGGGCCTCAAATGTTGTATGAGTCCCGCTGTATTTCGAAAAGGTTGGTGCGATCATCGCCCTTTTAAAATAAATCATTTGGGCCTCTCCTCCAGCATTAAGACCCATTCAAAATCATTGGGCCTCTAATAGAGTGTAAGACCTAATCCCCCTTTGAAACCAAAAACTTTTAGGCCTCAGTCATTGTATAAGACCCACGGTGTTTTCAAAACCTCGTCGTGATCGTCGCCTTTTTCAAAATTAACCAGTGGGCTTCTCCTTGAGCTATAAGACCCATCTTTGTTCACTTTCAATCATTTTGGGCCTCTTGAGAGAGTGTAAGACCCATCCCCTTTGTACAGAAAACCTTTCCTGGGCCTCAGTCACTTGTATAAGTCCCTGTACAAAATGACAGTGCGATCACTGATAAAACCCTGGGCCTCTCCTTGAGCTGTAAGCCCCAATTTTTCTTTCAAAAGCACTTTCTCCTTTAATTTTGTAACATACTGTTATTTCCAATTTCTTTGTTTAACAACTAACAATACAACATGAAAGCTCTACAACCGAGTAAGTATTTACATGCTTTCATTTACCGCTTTCATATGTATATAACTGTACTGTGGGGCTGTTTCACTATAAGTTTTATTTCACAAACTCATATCAACTATGTAATAATAGTATAGATATTTAGAGTTTCCCCGGCAACTACGTCTAGAACTAGACAAAGCCTCGCCTCCTTACATCCGGCGTTCTTCCGGATATTTCAACATAACCTAAACCATTTTCTTTTACAACAATTTTAGATAACTAGATCTAAGAAATCTCCCCCTTGAACAGTTCATATACAGAAGGCCAATGTTCCAAGTGAAACCCCTTCTGGAACTGTTCATCAGCCTCCTCTTGGGCTTAGTGTAAGGACCCACAGGCTTCCTAAAAGCATCCCCGCTTCCTCTTGGGCGTTGTACAAGGACCCGTCGGCTTCTTAGAAGTTTTCACAGCCTCCTCTTAGGCTTCGTATAACGATTCTTCCTCCGGGAAGATAGCCTCCTCTTGGGCTTCGTACAAATTGTCCCTCGGCTTCTTAAAAGTTTTTCTCGCCTCCTCTTGGGCTTCGTACAAATTGTCCCGACGACCTTTTAAAGGTATAGGAACAGAAATTAGTCATCTTAATAGAACAGTCTTTCAAAGAGTCTAAATCTTTCTACCGCCAACGTACTATCTCTTGATCTCTCTTAAGCATAGGACAAAAGATAAAACTCTAGACTTGGACAGTCTAATCTCCTTGAGTCTCGAAGACATTCTCAAGTTCCTTTCAAAAATAGGAAAAAAGCACCCGTAGACTTGGACAGTCTCAACACCCTTTGGATTTCCCAAGAGATAACCTTGATCCTCTGATCAAATCCATGAGTACAACATTACCCATATAAGAACTGATTTTCTCTTTTAACCAACATACTAGACCTGTCACTCAACTGAAACAGCAATCTTAGCCTCCTCTTGGGCTTTGTACAATGATCCTCCCTAGCGGAGCTAACCTTTTCACACTCTCTTGTTGAGTGTAAAAGACTCTCTTGTTGAGTCACAAACCTTTCAGCCTCCATCTCGGGCTTCGTACGAGATACCAAAGCACTATCTTGTTCAGTATAAAAGACTCTCTTGTTGAGTCGTAAACCTTTCAGCCTCCATCTCGGGCTTTGTACGAGATACCAAAGCACTCTCTTATTGACTATAAGAGGCTCTCTTATTGAGTCAAACATCTTTAGCCTCCATCTCGGGCTTCGTACGAGATACAAAGCGCTCTCTTGTTGAGTATAAAAGACTCTCTTGTCGAGTTGATCACCTTTTTGCCTCCATTTTAGGTTTCGTCCGAGACACCAAATCACTCTCTTGTTGAGTATAAAAGACTCTCCTGTTGAGGTAAGCAACTTTTAGCTTCCGTCTTGGGCTTTGTACAAGACACACGAAAAGACTCTCTTGTTGAATCAAACCCCTTTAGCCTCAATCTTGGGCTTTGTACAAGACAGAAAGAACATTTTCCCTGGAAAAGTCAGCCTTATAGCCTCCTCTTAGGCTTTGTGTAAGGAAACCCCGGTCGAGACAATCAACCTTTTAGCATCAAAATATGTGCCTTGCTCATAGTATACAAACATCAACAACTCCTCCCCCCCCCCATCTAATTGTTGTAAGCGGCAAGCCTCTGGATTATTTACATCCACGCCACTGTCCCTCTTTTAGCATGAGAAATTCCTAAGGAAAAATGGCATTACTCTAAACTGAGTTAAAGTCTTCTCCTTCAGGTTAAAAAACCCCTATAAAGGAAATTATGGCATTACTGGATTCACATATCCCAGTTAAAGTAATTCTCCTTTATAATCAGTCACCCAACTGTTGTGGCAAACAGACCCCTTTAGAGATGACAAATTCTCTCTAAAGTCAAAACCCTTTAGCTTCATATCCTGGGCTTTAAACAAGATACAAATAGACTCTTTAGCTTCATATCTTGGGCTTTGAACAAGTTACAAACAAATCACCTTCAGCTTCATATCTTGGGTTTTGAACAAGATACAAATCACTTTTAGCTTCACGTCTTAGGCTTTGAACAAGACGCCAAAACACGATTTCCTCCCATATAATAGGAGGAACTACGATCGCTCTGATTTCCCTATCCCGTGAATACGTAGGCATAAGATTGCAAAAAGAATCTTAGCGGGCACACTAATAAAAAAAACCAAAGTCCCTTACCTCCACCCAATCTGGCACAGTATCCTAATAAATTCCCCAGGAACAATCCCGGTATCTCGTTACGAACAAAATAAGCAAAGAGAGGCCCCACATCCACATTGCATCTATAAACTATAAGTTTTAATTGTTTAACCTCAGTTTGCAAGCAGGGTTAGTTGGAGACATCTATTTCCCTTCCTTCATCAGCTCCAATAGGATAAAAAATGAATTGACCTGTAGTCCCCCAAGAGCGACAGTGCTTAAGAACCACGTCCAAAATTGCTCGCTACACGTATCTTCAGAGAAGGAGGCCTCGTGCTCAAGAAGATACAATCATTTCACACTGATTCCAGGGGAAAATGGACTCCAAATTATGATGGCCCCTATGTTTTTAAGAAAGCCTTCTCAGGCGGTGCCTTGAGGCTCGCAACCATGGATGGAGAAGAGTTTACTTATCCCACAAATGTTGATGTAGTCAAGAAATAATTCGCCTAAATAAATGAAAAAAAAAATGTCACATTGGATTGAAAACCCGAAAGGGCGGTCCAGGTAAAAATTAGAGACATAAACAATGACCATCCCGAGGGATTAAAAACCTAAAAAGGCAATCCAGGCAAAAATTAGGGATTTATAGCAAGTAACTGCATCCGATAATATTAGCTCCTCAGAGGCAATGTCATATGTTAAGAAATTCTCAATCAAGGCCATCTTTGACAGAAGCTCTAAAATACCCAGAATTCAAAGTTGGTGGAAGGATAGCGATCATTATGTTTCAATGTAGCCCCTTTTCCTTTAAATTACCATTTTCTAAACTTTGTAATTCTCCATGGAATTATGCGTTTGGCTGATTACCATTCTATCAACAAAAATTTGAGCCTTTGTGCCTTTTGTTTGCAATTCTCATTCATTCTGCTTTGTAAAATGACATGTTTATTTTATTAACATTCTTGAAACAAAAAATGAATTTACTTTTTCTTTCAAATTTACTTCTGTTTTTGAAATAAAGATGGTAATTTCCTTTCAACTAGTGAACACTAAAAGGGAATATCGACGGCTTCCCCGGAAGTGATCAAACTTCAAAATGCAGAATTAAAATACTCCTTGCGATCAACACACCCTGAATAAAGGATTAATTGTGAAATTCTGGTACATGTGCAGAATTCAGATGTCCTAGAACATGTCGTTCGACATCTGGTCAGACATGATCACAAAGGGCAAGGTATATTGCAATAATCATGGTACTGAAAAGATAAGAGCAAGACACATAGAATTGTTAACCCAGTTCGGTTGAACACACCTACTCTGGGGGCTACCAAGCCAGGGATGAAGTCCACTATCAGCAGTATCAATTCAAAGCTAAACTCCCCGTTTACAGCTTATCACTTAATCACTACCCAATGACCCTTCTACCTAGATCCTCTCTAGATATGAGAAACCCTTCTCACTCCCAATCATCGTAATGATGTCTAGCAGTTGGCAATCTGCCACTGCATCAACAGCTCTTCGCCTATACAACAGTTCATCAAGGAAGACACCCTTCCAAGACACAACTTAGAGTTACTTAAAAGCTTCCTCCAAGAACAATACTCCTCTTACTTAACAGCTTCGAGGATCACACTTACAAACTGTCCAACTCATAGGTCGAGTGGTACAGGAACCAACCCTAATAATAGAAATTTTACATCTTTGGTTGCGTTACAAAACTAGGTTACAAAACATCTATATATAACCTTTTCCCAACTGGATTTTGGGCCTACAAAAACACAGCAGATGAGCTGCTACAAATCAGCAGAAACTTCTGCTACAAAATAGGACTTCAATCTTTAACTTCCTAAAATATCTCCATATTTAGAAAGTGTATATTTTCCCATATTCTTTTCAATTTCATACTTGAATCTTCAGACCTTTTAATTCAGCGCCACATGGAATTTGCATATAATTTCCTAAATCTTCTGCATCTGTAAAAACATAACAGAATTGTAAATTCTCTTCAGTTCTGGCGCGATGTCGAATGAACCTGCATGGGACATCTTGATACGACATGTTATACCAGATTTTGAAACTACTTCAGCTCAACCTGTTCTTCCTTAGCAAGATAAACTATCCTATCTAACACATTGTTGCTAGTATTTGTTTTACAAAATTAATGCCAACCCTTAAAAATAAAGAGCTAACATTCTCCCCCTTTGGCAAATTTTGGCTAAAACAAATACATAAACATTACAACTCAGAGTACAGCAGCAATCACAACTCTATACTAATGTCAGTAGTCATCAACAACTACTGATCCTAACAGTAACCATCAGTAGCTACTGTGAATAGCAATCCTGGAGAATCATCTTCTAGGGAATACTTGAATGATGTTAGGACATCATGTTTGACAACTCTTTTGGCAGCACATTTCTATGAGCTCCATAACATCACCTTTGAGCACCACAGCACAATTACTTCAGGCAGCACATCAGGAGGTAAGAAGTAGAAAGCCCCGAAGTTATGCACATGAGGAAGAAGATATCTGGTGTACATGAGGAAGAAGATTTCTGACTCCCCCTTAATCCCACACATTTCTTTTTCCTTCCAGCTCAGACCTGGATAATTGTAGAAGACTCCTCCAGAAAAGAGACGTCTGTCTTCACACAAAAGACCAATGGTGGCATACAAGATTTCTGCACACCTTTCTTGATCAGACGCCCCCAGTCAACCTGTGGCATAAGATAAAACTTAAGAAGTATCAATCTATCAACCCAGGTAACTCAGAACACAAGTCACAACTGTGTTCATAACTCAAGACACAAGTCACAATCGGAACTCAACACCAGCTCAAGGAAATGACACTCTCTTCTCAAACTATTGGAACTGCAGATTCCAAACAAAGCATCTGCATCTGCATAACCCATTTCACACACTCTTTCTCCCCCTTTTAGCCAAAAATTGACAAAGGAGGCCCTCACAGAACCAAACCCAAGTGATGTTGACCCAAATACGAACAAACGCCATAAAATTTGTGAAACAAGATCACTCACTTGACTGGAGGAGAAGAGAACAGCCCCTATAAATAGCTGGCCAGTAACTTAGGAATTAACGAGCCTTGAATATGTCAAGGTTCTTGGTCAAAGAAACGCTATTTTAGGTATCAAAAACTGCATTCAAATTCAATGCCTACCTTCCAAAACTGCCTTGACTGCCTTAAATGTTTCTCAACTGAATCTTACCATAAAATAGGCCAATAACGCTCCATGCATAGGCAGAGACACGTGTTTCACCTTATCCTTACACCACCGTCCAGAGTAATTCCTTGTTTGGCTCAAGAAAAACATGTCCTGTACCATGTTCTGACATCTTATCAGACAATGTCTGCTTGCTCACACCATTATCCACCCAAAACTCCACAGAAAATTATACATTCCAAAACACAAGCACATTTTCTTTTCTGTTGGATTCTGAGACGACTTCTGCAACTCATATTCCCTTCTAGATTCCTTCAGAGCAGTAGAGAAAAATAAATTCTCCCAGATACAACAATTCTTCTCTTCAGACTCCTGCATAAGCACTAGCTTCACGCAGCTAGGATATCACACCAGCCTTAGGAACACCCAACCACACTCAGTAGTACATGTCCCCTCATGTTGTTTGACATTACTCTGCACAAACTTGGACAGCACGCACGCTTTACAAAAATCTGCAACAGCTTTAACTCCCCCTGACATGAACAACCAAAGCTCCTTATGAAGATGAACACTTGACACCAGATGATAGCACAATGATATTGCCACATTCTCAACATTAAGAACTGCCACTTCTTGTATTTGTTGAGCATAATCTCACCATGTTTCTTTCATATACATGGTCTTCCAAGTCCAATATAAAAGCCCACTTGATTTGAAATTTCTCACATATTCCAAACAAGTGTCTTGCACTACAAGATAAGGACTGCCACCACTTTTTACTTGTATTAGAAGGAACCTCCTGGCAACAACCTTATAATACCCTAATAGAGTCTTCAACATGAAAGTAGCCATGTTTTCCAGAGCTACTTGCCATCAAGATTAGAATCTGCCCATTCTAATCCACATTATGTCAGAACTGCCACTTCAGACTATAATGCTGCTTCTTCCAACTCCATAAGTATGGTACACGCCAAGCAATAATGTTGTAACAAAATGTAGGACATCAGCACACCACTTGATCACAACCAGCACCAGCAGTTAAACCAAAAGCAAACTAATCAGACAACCAGACAAGACCTAGGCTCATCCTACTAGGACAACCTCTACCAAAACACCAAACACGAAGTTCTGGTATCCAATGTGCCAAGAAAAACAGGTTCCCAAGAAAACAAATTCCCACGCCAAAGACAACTTTGACTAGTCAGGCGATACGACCAAGGTCTCTTTTATCCATTATAAATAACAAACCTCCTTGCTTCTATCAGCATCCAAGGAAAGAATCATGAGTCAGTCTAACAAGAGTGCAGCAAAGAGACACAAGCAGGAGGACAAGAAGCCAGATCCTCAGAAGTTGAAGGCCACAACACTGTCCATTACTGGAACATCTTTAGGAGAAACAAGAACTCGAAAGACATCAGAAACGAGGATGAAAACCATCAAGAAAAACCACGTGCAACTTCAAGCCTCTGATGACGAATGGGACGAAGATTGGAAAACATTTCTTGATTCGGGGGGTTGGGATAACCTTTAGACCCTTTGTTTGGTGTTTTTACTAATCTTGTATGCTTTCAAAGATGCAATAAATTTCTGTTTTAATTCTGTTCCATTTAACTAACCAAAAGCAATACTAAATCCTTATGTCTGCAAATTCTCAATCTGCTACAAAATAAGTGCTAACACCAAAAACAAAAGATTTATCAATCTCCCCCTTAACATCACACGTCCAGCTGCATAGAATTGTAACACTCTCCCCCTATCATGTGCTTCTTAGTACCTTGAAGAATGGAAAACATAAGACGCATCTTCAAGCTTTCAAGAGCTCACTCTTTGTTCAACTCACAAGTTGAACACAATCATCACTATTACCAATACTCACATGATCTCAATCTAATCAACTTTTCTCTATTTAAGACTGCCAGAACTCCTTTGCAAGAAGAATGCCTTAAATGAATGGAGAACATGAGACTCATCTTCATGTCTTCAAGAGTGTACTCTCTGTTCAACACACCTGCTGAACACATTCACCTACTGCTTGACTCTTACACCAGTCCATAAGTCAAGTAGAGACTTGTGATCTCTGGAGACACACACACCATAACATTCTGAACAGAATGTTCTATCAACAAATGTTAAGACATCAGTCTTGACATCATGAAAAGAATCCAGCTGTACTAAGAAAAACACCCCATTCCAAAACAAAATCTCCAAACTTCCCTCTTTAAGCCTCGGGACCAGAAACAAACATCACATAAACATGAGAGTAGTATTCTCTCATCCAACTCCCCAAACTGTAATCAATCACCTTTAACAGCAGCACAGGCTATGAATGAATCACGCATAGTCAATACTAGTCTAGCTTCACAAGATCATTCAGAACAGAGAAAAATCATGACCTTTTGATCTTTGACCTTCATGTCCAAGAAGTCTGCTAGAGATAATACTTCTTGAATCTCAGATTCTCCACTCCTGCAGCAAGGACTAGAAATAAACTGACCTCAGGAGTAAGTAACATGTTGATCACACCTTGACCAACTCACACAACTAAGATAAGTTCCAGGGCCAGAACCTTCTTAGACAAACCACCCAGATGCCTCCTCTTTCAGATCAGGAGTAGGTTCCAAACTCATGTGATCAACCCGCATTAGTTTAGCACCCAGAGCATTTGCTATGCCATTCCTTCAGATAACAGAATTCAGCACAATTCTGACGAGATGTTCTAACACAAGATAGGACATCATCAAGAGATCAAAGACTGAAGATTAGCCCTTTTAGAAAAACAAAAGTAAATTACTTCTCAGATCTCTTCCTTACAACATCACTTATCAATGCCTTTATGAGTGGACTTGAACAATAAACTTCAAGTATCGGTGACAGAGTAAGTTGAAGCAGTCTTGCATAAATCCCATCACCATACATGCAGAGAAGAACACCCTTCTCAATTACAATCTCAGGAGTTTTCAAATAGATTCGCAGCGGATCAAAATACACACTCCTCAAAGCCTTCAGGTGTCACATATCAGCCCTAGCATCATAAATCAGGTGACACCTCAATACCACAGGTTTGAAAATAAATCAAACCTAATAAAACCACAACACAACAGTTTTTCAACCACTCCCCCAAGCCTTCATCACATGCCATGAACAGTCCATCCTCCACTTCTAGGGACCATTCTCACAACTATGTGAACTACTCCAAGTTCAAACAACTTATCAGTAGAAAGCTTCTACCTTGACCATGAATCATAAAGTATCTTCTCTGGGATCTCATCCAGATACAGAACAGAATGACCTACTCTGATACCAATTGAAATTCTGGTACATATGCAGAATTCAGATGTCCTAGAACATGCCGTTCGACATCTGGTCTGACATGATCATAAATGGCAAGGTATATTGCAATAATCATGGTACTGAAAAGATAAGAGCAAGACACACAGAATTGTTAACCCAGTTCGGTTGAACACACCTACTCTGGGGGCTACCAAGCCAGGGATGAAGTCCACTATCAGCAGTATCATTTCAAAGCTAAACTCCCCATTTACAGCTTATCACTTAATCACTACCCAATGACCCTTCTACCTAGATCCTCTCTAGATATGAGAAACCCTTCTCACTCCTAATCATCGCAATGATGTCCAGCAGTTGACAATCTGCCACTGCATCAATAGCTCTTCGCCTATACAACAGTTCATCAAGGAAGACACCCTTCCAAGACACAACTTAGAGTTACTTAAAAGCTTCCTCCAAGAACAATACTCCTCTTACTTAACAGCTTCGAGGATCACACTTACAAACTGTCCAACTCACAGGTCGAGTGGTATAGGAACCAACCCTAATAATAGAAATTTTACATCTTTGGGTGCGTTACAAAACTAGGTTACAAAACATATATATATATAACCTTTTCCCAACTGGATTTTGGGCCTACAAAAACACAGCAGATGAGCTGCTACAAATCAGCAGAAACTTCTGCTACAAAATAGGACTTCAATCTTTAACTTCCTAAAATATCTCCATATTTAGAAAGTGTATATTTTCCCATATTCTTCTCAATTTCATACTTGAATCTTCAGACCTTTTAATTCAGCGCCACATGGAATTTGCATATAATTTCCTGAATCTTCTGCATCTGTAAAAACATAACAGAATTGTAAATTCTCTTCAGTTCTGACGCGATGTCGAATGAACCTGCATGGGACATCTTGATACGACATGTTATACCAGATTTTGAAACTACTTCAGCTCAACCTGTTCTTCCTTAGCAAGATAAACTATCCTATCTAACACATTGCTGCTATTATTTGTTTTACAAAATTAATGCCAACCCTTAAAAATAAAGAACTAACAAATTGTTTCAGATAGAATGTCCTATCTATCATCCCCGGTAGAATTTTTACCTCTGAGAATCGATGTTTGGTTTTTCTCCCCAGTAGGATCTACCCTTGAAAAGCAAGAACGGGTTTCTATCCCTAGCAGGTTTGTACCTCCGGAAACCAGAACAAACGCAGGAATCCCCGTGCCCAAACAAAAGTATGACCTTCAAAATCTCCAGTGATACCCCCATCTCCCAGAGTGGCCGAGTATCCAGTTGTGTTCATCACCAGTCTGTATGTCATGTATGTCTTGTCAGCATTCCATACATACATCATGCATAATTGATTCATATTCATATTCATGTTGCATTAATATCACTCTGATCATACTCATCCCCAAGTGATAAGCGTCCTCTCTCTGATAGAGTTGTCAGTCTTCCTTTCTACGTCAGATAGGATAAAATACCGATTTAAGTTCTTTCCTCGTCAGGCAATGTATCGTCTAAATAATCTCTCTCTAGAGTATGCCTGGATTGAAATCGGTCTACGACCATTTGGTTGTACACCTTTGGAACTTCACTCTTCACCAATGAAGATGATATTTTGCTTTCTCGGATTAAAGAAAATCCCCAGAGAAAGCCTCTCTACAGAAGATTTTTGGCAATGCGGCATTTTCTCCCATAAAAAAAATTGCTTTCAATGAAGTCATCAGCACCTCAAAATTGGATTACATCACATGGCATCTCTCAGAAAAGAGGAAGTATGATGTAATTTCCCTCAGCAAATGGCATCTCCCACAATAGAAGTTTGCACACCTCTGTAATTCAAACAAATGGTCCCCACCCAACAAGTCTGACATCAAAACTTTGCTCATCCTATGGCATCCTTACGAAGAAATTTCGAAGAGAAGTATGATGAAGCACATTTTTGTATCAAATGGCATCTCCCCAGCGAGAGATTTTGTGAGAACCTTTACAGATAGCATTCCTTATCAAGAAAAGAACTCGACAAGAAGAAACTGAGACCAGTTCTGTGGCTGAAGACCAGGATCGAGGGGAAGTTTACTTCAAAAGAAACTAAGACCAGTTCTGTGGCTGAAGACCAGGATCGAGGGGGGGTTTATTTCAAAAGAAGACTGAGACCAGTTCCATGGCTGAAAACCAGGATCGAGGGGAAGTTTTACCCTTTTCTAAGTAACCTTACTTAGAAAAAGAAGATGGATGAGCAAATAGCTACCATTCACAACCACAATCAAAATTTCGAGTATTCCGATATTTAATCCTCTTTTACCTTGAATGTGCGAACGTCTTCGCCATTCACACCTTCCGGTCCAAGAAGATTAAATAGGGGCATCTGTCATACCCTAAATTTTGACCATAAGATTCCACATCATTGTGCAAATCATCACCATAATATGAAGGTAGCTTCATACCTCATCAATCCCCTCAAAGATTGTTGAGCATTCACCACAATCAAGAAGTAAGGGTTTTGAGCCCTCTCAGAGCACTCAGGCAAAGGATCAATCAAGAATTGATATGATCTTTAAATTTCCAAGCCTCTCAAACATCCATTAAGGATTAAGAGGTCTCCCACATCAAGAATCAAGCATAAGAATGCAACATTTCAAGCTGATCAAGCCTCAAGATCACTAGTGTCACCAAATTAGGGTTTTGGTCGACCAAGGCCTCCAGAGAGAAATTTTCATCTAGGAATGAGAGAATACTTCTAAACATGATTCAAGAAGCTCAAACGGACCTCATGGATCTAATCATGAGTTTAAAATAGCCTCAGGGGATGCATTCATCAAAAATCAGGAATTAGGGTTTCTTGACCTAATTCACCCCTAAGTTGACTTTTGGGAGTAAGGCATGTGCCAAGACCTCAAGAAATGTTTTGGAGACCTCAAATATCTTATATTTATCCTCTAAAAAATTTAAATTGGCACAAAGAACTTGATTCATGAGCAATGCAAGGATTCAAATTCATCTGGACCACAAACTAGGGTTTTTGAGAAAAAGTCAACCATACCTTTGACTTTTGACTAAGACATGATCTCAAACCTTGGGAAATGATTCAAGACACTCTAAAACACCTATGGAATCCATCCATTAGGTTTGATTTAGCCCAAGGACTTGATTTCATAAAGGATCACAAAGTTTGAAATTCATCTGATAAAAAGTCAACTGTGCCCAAAACCAAGTTTGACTTTTGAGATTTTTTGACAAACATGACTTCTTCAAGTCAAAAAAAATGTTAACTTATGGTTTGGATCATCATCCATCAAGAAAAATAAATAAAGTGAGGTTACTTGTAAAAGGGGTAATCTTAAGAAACCTAAAATTTCACTAAGTTATGGAAAAAGGATGATTTTTACCCAACTTTGCAAGACCATAACTTATGATCCAAGCAGCCATTTTCTTCCATCCAAAGCTCAAATGAAAGCTCTCATTACATACTATAAAAGTGTCCTCCTGATCCATAGTCAAAAGATGCATGGATTTTTAGTTATAAAGCCATAAAGTTAGGGTTTAATGGGATTTCTACTTTGACACTTAGTGAAATTTTGAGACAGAATCTGTTTTCATTTTTTCCAACTTTGAGGTCATTTTTCTCCATGATCCATAATGATCCAAGACCAAAGTTAAACATCAAAGTTGAAGTATTATGTGCAATCTTTCCAAAGAGTACAAGAACATCATCAAACTCCATTTGAGCAAAGACATATGGAGTGATCAATATGCCTTGCTGCAAGCTGTTTTGCAAAATCAGTTTGATCACTTACTTGCCATACACGATTTTCTTGTCAAATGTAATGATCAATGCCACTAACATTCAATGCATAACAGAAGAAATCATAGCAAACCTGCAAATTTGAGTCAAAGGGTCAAGAAATACTTCAACTTGGAATGATAGCTTTTGTCACATTATGCCTTGAATTCAAAGGCATTTATGTGCAATAGTGCACATTCAACAAAAGGACACTCCTCAGTCAAGATGCTTACATAAACAACAATAAAATGACTGAGGAATGTGGAATTGGTCAATTGGTAGTTGAGCTATTTGGAAGATTAGTGTACCTTGCATTAGAGGTAATGATACATCTTGCCAAAACCATTGAATCAAAGCCAATCTTCAAGATATCACTATCCAGCCAAGAAAAATCCATTCTCCTATAAATAGAAGACATTTCTGATGTTTCAAAACACACCAAAACAACCACAATGCTTGTTTTCTCACAAATCCTCCTTCTTGCAAAATTCAAAGTTCTCAAAGAGTGAAAACTTGGAATTCTCAAACTAGTCCAATTCCACTCAAACCAAGCATCCTAACACTTCACATAAGCATCATAAAAGTGATCCATAACCTCAAAACACTTCTGTAACATCAGAATCACCAAGTCACTATCCTTTTGCTCAAATTTTCTTCAAAGTTGCAGATAGGGTCGAGCCAAGTGATCTAGAGGTTTTCAATCCATTCTAATCATTGGACACCATCCTTAGGGGTCAAGGAAGCTGTCCAGATCATCATCTTGCATCTGTAACACCTACATTGCAGAATTCGATTCTCACTTGCAAGGTAAGCTTCCTCAAATCCGAACTCTATGATCCATGCATCATAAATGTGTTTCCAAGTTACCAACATGTTTCTGCACTTATGTAGTGTGTTTCCTCTCAATTAATTGCTTTGTATCTATCGTGTATGGAGTTTCATAGTGTTCTTGCAAAAATTAGGGTGCATATGTCCTTCACATGATTTCTCACTCTACACTTAAAAGAAATGCAATTAATTGGTATCATTGAAATCCTTGTTAAAAAACGAGCAACTTTCATGTTTAAAAAAGTCAATTTCATTGCGTATTCAGTGAGATAGGGGAGATTTTGCAAATTTGAAAATGGAGGGTGGCACAAGGAAGAAGATGACGTTCTTCGCGCCCTTTTTCAAATTTTTGAATTTTTAATTATTTTTTTATATTTTCAATTAATCAAAAATTCATATCTCTCTCATTTTTAATCTTTTTCAAATGATTTTTTAAACATAAATCATTTATACATTTTAATATTTAATTCCACAAAAAAATAAAAAAAAAATTGTATATTTAATATATTTTTGAATTTTTCAAAGAATTTCTTTTTAATTGTTTTAAACATTTTTAAATAAATTCTTTTTCTTGATTTTTCAAAATCAATTGAATTTCAAATCATATTGTGAATTAAAACATCTATTTTCAAACATTTTTCAAAGTTCACAACATGTTTATTAAATATATTTGATCTTTTATATCATTTTTATTTAATTTTTCTTCAAAAAATGTATTTTAAATAAAATTAGGGTTTTTCCTTGATTTTTAAATTTTTCAAAACTTCATTTGAAACACTTGGGCCTCTATTAGATTGTAAGACCCAACCCCTTTTGTAAATAAATAATTTTGGGTCTCTGTCATAGTATAAGTCCTAGTGCGATTTTCAAAAATAACGGTGCGTCTACTATTTTTTTCATATGGGCCTCTCCTTGAGTATAAGCCCCACTTTTCTTCTTTTAAAACACATTTTGGGCCTCTATAAGAGGGTAAGACCCAAACCCCTTTCTACATAAATAAATTTCTTCACCAAGTCTTGATAGCTGGTAATGGAGAGTCATTCACATGTACCACCTTAGGCTCGCGTCTCTAAACTTACCATGGAGGAGATTTCACTTCAAAGAGTAAGGAGCTTCAATAATCACCATCTATGTCTTGGTGGAGGCGACATGCTCATATGGGTCGCTGCACCCATCAAACTTAGCCATCAAGGGTGGCTTGAAACTCTGTGGTACCGAAGCCTCCCATACATCACTCGAGAGGGGTTAGTGGTTTAGTATTTCAACTTTTTTTTATAAGATCGACCCCCTGCTAGCATTTGTGGATATATAGGATGTTATCCTCCAAAGTTTGATTTTGGGGGCGTAAAGTGTCCATGGCAGTATGCATCACTGCCATGGCATCCTCCTCACAGTCAGGTTCAAAAATTTTAGGCGTCGTGCACCATCTTGTTTACCATGATGGATATAGGAGTTGAATGGGAGGAGAGAAATCTGGTTTGATATAATGCTGTAGCCTATGTCAGCTTTATCAGGCCCTATGGTGGGAACCAATTGTACTTGCTAAAAGTACAATATGCGATAACTCCTAGTGATTAAGGGTTGTCATAGAATTTTAGGGTTTGTTGTAGGGTTACCCACGTAGGGGATTGAGAAGTTTTGTATACGTGGTATCTATATAAATGAGATTTGGTCTCTTTCACCCATTAGGTATGAGCTATTTATAGGAGTTCCTAGACCTTGATTTCATATTCCCAGGAAGTAATAACTGCTTCTAGGTGTAGGAAAATGGGTGGCTAATCTACCATCATTTAGGAGAACATGGTTAACTTCCCCTGAATCATTCTCCACGTCGTTGTTCATCCAGGATACATCACTCCCATGCTTCGGCTGAGTATCTCGAGAAATGGACGTCTTATTTGAGAGGTCGGCGTTACATCTAGTAAATGAACGATAAATCTGATACATGTGTGATTCAAGAGGTAGTTCAAGCGATATGTTGTTCACACATTTCCCCTTGCGGGCCCTTCACAGATATACCAATACAAACCTAATACTTTATTATGAGTCTTTACAAAAAGAGATAATCGATTAGGCCTAAGGGCGAATCGATTATACAATATAAATTGCACTCATAAATAATGTTTTGAGCTAGTAGCCCATAAGCTAGGCATAAAAATATTTTCAGGTTGTTTTAATAAAATGTTAGAGGCTTTCTGTAGCGCGATTTTCGTGGTTTCGAATCACTATCGCTTTGACACTACAGTTCGATTCATTTTTTATCCTGTGAAGCTGATTAAGGAAGGGAAATAAATGTCTCCAATTAAACCCGCTTGCATACTGAGCTTAAACAAATAACTGTTGGTTTACATATGCCATTAAAAGGGGGAGTCTGTCTTAGGTTATTTTGCTTAAGAAAATAGTGTTTAGACTATTTGTGAGGCTTTTGGTAAGGTGTTAGATCTGATGCTTTTGGTTGGTTTATGTACTGGACTTTTGAGTTTTTGATTAGTATGCTCGCTAAGATTTTACAATCTTATGCCTACGTATCCCCATTTAACGAAACAGGGAAATCAGAGCGATCTTAGTTCCCTCCAATTTTAAAGGAGGAAAAGATGTTTTGGTGTCTTGTTCAAAGCCCAAGATTGAAGCTAAAAGTGATTTGTATCTTGTTCAAAGCCCAAGATATGAAGTTGAAGGGTTTTTTTGTGTCTTGTTCAAAGCCCAAGATTGAAGCTAAAAGATTTGACTGGGAGAGAACTTGTCATCTCTAAAGAGGAACTGTTGATGTTTGTATGCCTTGATTAAAGCACAAGTTTGATGCTAAAAGGTTGATTGCCTCAACCGGGGATTTCTCTATACAAAGCCTAAGAGGAGGCTATTGACCCAACAAGAGGGTGTTCTTATATGTCTCGTACGAAGCCCGAGATAGAGTCTAAAAGGGTTGACTCAATGATGCGTGTTATCCGCAAGTATACGGATTGCGTCAGAGTAATATAAAAGATTTATCGATCCCACAGAGACCAATGTCAATCTATCGATTACTATTGTTACGTTGTTTATCTAAGGCTAATAAATATCAGAGTAAAAGTTTTCTACAGATCGAAAATAGAAATAAATCAAATAAATACTATACTGGAATGTAATTCACGTCAATCAAACAATACTCCTATCATCTAAATAGTAACACTTACGGGGCAATGTTTTCTTCTTTGAAAAAGAGTTAATTAAAAAGGATCCGCCGCGTTAGCGTGATCGGAACCAGACCTAACCTTTAATCTATACCAGCCGCTCACGCTGCACCGGTCGCTCTCTACGTTAAATTGATAAAGTCCTTTTTTATGTAATTACCTCTAAGACTTAGTTAAAAAGTGCTTCCGATTGAAAATATTTTATACCAAAGGGTTTCCGGGATATGCTCGGCCAACCGGATCCTAAATCTATAAACGCGTCCGAAAATAGTTTAAAACCTCTTTCTAATAATATAAAAATTTCCTAGTTAATCAATAAAGTGCTTCCGCTGTATTTATCAATTAACAACTAACAAACTCTTTTCTAAAATGCCGGACGGCTTTCGATCTTACCCGATCTAGTCACAGTCATTACGCAAACAAAAACACGGTCTTATTTACGTAATGCCCGATCAATTGAAGTTCAGAAGAGTTTAATTAAAATCAAAAATAGCCCCTAAAGTATTTCTAAAGAGATGACATGTGGAGTACCGTCGGAACGACGATCCTCACATCCCAGCACAAGGGATTTAGCTGGACATGGTAACTAAAAACATAACAATAAATTGGTTTGGAAAGTAAAGCATTGGTAAGATAAAAATGTGCAAAGTGTGAGAGTATACTTTGAGAGAATGAATACAAGTGTCACGCTTGAGTTCAGTTCCGAAAGATAAACAGATCGCACAGAAACTTAAAATAACAAAGTAAGGGCAGAGACAGAAAATAAATGAATGTAAAGCAGTGCAGGAAAATAAACGAATATAAAAGTGATGCGGAATATAATAAAATGCAATTTATAAAAGAAACCTGCTCCAAAGCGGAGACTGAATCTGGTATAGAGCTGGAAAGTAAATTGCGGGAAAGTAAATAACTTCAAATATAAACACTCCTAACTATGGTTGCTCCAATATAACTAACAACGATAGTGCAATAACCCCTCGATGTGACGGATTATTGCTTTACAAAATGAACTTTATGCCTAAGGTTGGAAACTAGGATTGGATGAAAATAAAAGTGAAAATGCAAGGCCTATTTATAGTGGTCATGAAGCTATAACTACCACACGACGTTATGGAGAAACGGTTGAGTAATAATTTTCTTCGTGTGTAACTGCTTCTAACGCTCTTGACCGTTTTCCCGTCACAACGGTCGGCGCCCGCCGACCCCCTCTCCGCGGCCGCCGAGTGTTGGTGGTTTTTTTTCGTGTTGTAGATCTCTTTGTTAGCTTTCCAATGCTTCGAACGGGGCATCATTCTGATTTACTGATAAAAAGTTATGGCCAAAATCGTCAGACAATGCCTTGCGTGCAAATTGCTGCATTTCTTCCGTTTTTCATCTGAATTATTTCATTTCTTCGCATGTGACTCTTAAATGGCTAAATACCTAAAAACAAACAAAATACAAACAAAATAGTACAAATGCAAATCAAAAAAACTAGAAAACACGCATTAATCAAGTCAAATAAACGATGTATTTTCATGTTATCAAACTCTCCCACACTTGAACCTTTGCTTGTCCTCAAGCAAAACTCGTGTAAACAGAAAAAAAATAGTGATTCTTATAGTGACTAAGCTTATGAACTTTACTTTGGACAAGGTTACACTGATAGGTACTAACTCAAAAACTAAGGATATCGTAACAACACGCATCGCATTTTTGCGATCATATGTCTATTTCTTATGCTTACCGATCTGTATCACATTATTATGCTCAAGCCAAACTTACTCATCTCACCTTTCATCTTTTTCATTCAGGCGCAACCACATTAAGCCCGTTATCTTGTACTTGCATGGTGAACAAACCTGTTGGTGATTATGATCCCGATATTTATGCCTAATTTCAATACGTTTTGCTATCTTTTTCAATACAGACGCACAAACTTAATTTCAAAGGTTCCTCCGCCGTTTGGGCTAAATAACCTGGTGATGGTTACCTCACTTAGAAGGCGGATTCTCTTTCCAAATCTTTTTCTTTTCATTATTTATTTTTCTTCTTTTTTTCTTTCTTTTACGGGATCATTCACTTATTTGCATTGGTTCATTCGCTTAGCGGTAACTAAGATGGTGTTGACTGCTAAAATAAACTACTAAAGACTACTTCAGAAATGAGAATTCAAGGCTTTCGAATAATAATTATGCAAATTGATTCTTATATTCAAGAGAACTACGGTGTCAAGACGATACCGATCTTTTAGGAACTTTCCCAAGTCTTTGTAACCTATCCTCTGTTTGTTCCAAAAATTTCAAAAATTTCAAAATTTATTCACTTTTCTCCAAAATTTGGTATGGCTCAAGAAAAAGGGAAAGCGGGATGATTGATAGGAAACACACGTAAATGACTTGACAATACATGCAATGACTCAATAACAAACAAAGAAAAATAAAGAAAGCAAAAATCTAACTAGAAAGCGAGTAAAATCCCTCCCATATTTAAACCAAACATTGTCCTCAATGTTTTGATAAAATGGGTAAAAGGAATTGAAGAACCTGATGAATGCAACTTCATGCCAAATCCTTTTTTCGCTTAGATGTGGCTGAGACGTAGCAAGTAATTCATCTTTTTATTTTCTGCAAATTTAAATAGTAAAAGGAAAACATTAAATTAAATACTTGTGGGTTGCCTCCCACGCAGCGCTTTGTTTAACGTCGATAGCTCGACGGCTCAGGAGTGCAAGCACTCATGGTGGTTCTTTTGAGAATGATTCCTCGATCAAACTTTTAATAATCTTAGGTTTCCATGGCCACTTATCAAGCCATATCACATATCCCTCACCTTTTCTTTTCTTCCTTCTGTGGGGTGGTTCATTCTTTTGAACTTGTGGTGATGGTTCTGGATCTATCCTAAGTATTAGCTTTTCAAGTTTGGGCTTAGTTCTTTCATCCACCACCTCAAAGGCTAACCTTCCCCTTTTAACACTAATGATTACCCTAGTTTCATGGTCTTCTAATTTTCTCTTTTTATGCAGGACCTCAGACATAGGTGCATTGGTGTGGATAGTTTCCAATACCTCCACATACCTTTTGGACTGGGAATTTTTCTTAGCTTCCACAAACCTTTGCGGGAAAAGAATCGGTTGGTTATAGGGAGGAGGAACAACAATAGGTGCTTCCTTTTCTACCTCTTCGACAACCTCTCTTTCGGGTGGTGTCGGTGGATTTTTCTCGATCTCTACTCTTTTCTTACCAAAACTCTCCTCAACCTTATTACCACTCTCCTTAGGATTTTTGATTTGTTCTTCTTTTTCGTTTTGTACAGCGGTTTCCCCTCCTTTCTTAGGCACCACTTGTACGGGGCTTACCCATTTACTATCGGATATTTGGTATATTATTACAGCCTCTAACAACTTTAACACTTCCCTTTTTACTACGCCACTCATTATAGGATTTATCCTTTGTTGATGTTCTCTAGAGGGTTTTGAGTCTTCCTCCAGCATAATTCGGTGTATACACACGGAAGGACTTATTCCTTTGAGATCGAAGATATTATAACCTAGAGCTGAGGGATATTTTCTTAAAACATCTAAGAGTTGATTAGTTTCAGGACCATCTAACGTGGCACTGACTATGACTGGGCGATTTAATTCTTTGTCTAAGAACTCATATCTTAAATTCTTAGGAAGCTCCTTAAGCTCTATAGATGGTTTTTTCGAACATGGCATATGATCAGGGGTAAGTGCCAAGCATTCGTAAAGTCTGTTATCTATGTAAGGTTTAGATAAGCGTTCGAATCCGTCATCCTCCATTATGGGGGTCGAAGGTAGTTTGATGGTTTCTACTGGATCTTCTTTATCTAATTCTCTTATGCATTCATCAATTATATCGATGGCATAACATGAGTCATCCATGACTGGTGCATTTAAGAATTGGGATAGTATAAATTCTACTTTTTCATTACCTACCTCGAATGTCATTTTTCCTTTTTTGACATCTATTATAGCTCCAGCTGTTGATAAGAAGGGTCTACCTAAAAGGATTGGGATCTCATCGTCTTCCTTAATGTCCATTACGACGAAATTTGTTGGAATATAAAGTTTACCAAGCTTTACTAGGACGTCTTCCAAAATGCCAATTGGATACTTAACTGATCTGTCAGCTAATTGGAGAGACATCCTAGTCGGTTGCATTTCTCCTAGGTTTAACCTTTTACAAACAGCTAAAGGCATTAAGCTTACACTTGCTCCTAAGTCCAGAAGTGCTTTATCAATAACTTGGTTTCCCAAAACACAAGGTATGGAAAAACTTCCTGGATCTTTCTCTTTCTTAGCAAGCTTATTCTCAACAATTGAATTACATTCTAAAGGTTTAGGATCATCTAATCTTTGTTTGTTGGTTAGAATGTCTTTAAGGAATTTGGCATAAGATGGTATTTGGGTAATAGCTTCTGTGAATGGAATCTCTACGTGGAGTTTCTCAATCACTTTTATGAATTTCTTGTATTGGTTATCTAATTTGGTTTGTTTAAGTCTTTGTGGGTATGGAATCGGAGGTTTGTAAGGAGGAGGATGTACATAAACTTTTTCATTCTCTTCTCTTTCCTTCTCCTTAACTTCCGTATCTTTAGATTTCTCAGGTTCCACCAATTTCTCAATTTCTTTCTCAGGTGTGGTCACAACTTCTTTCCTAGGAGGTTTTGGATTATTCAACCTAGGGTTTATAGGGCTATTGTAAGTGGTCCCACTCCTTAGGGCGATAGCATTCGCATGCCCTTTAGGGTTAGGTTGAGGTTGTCCAGGGAATTTTCCTCCTGGAGTAGCATGAGTAGATTGTTGTTGTGCTACTTGAGAGATTTGGGTTTCAAGAATTTTGTTATGGGTAATTACATAATCGAGTTTAGTACCCAACTGAGTAATTAGTCCATTCATATGAATGTTTTGGTTCATGAAATCCTTGTTCTGCTGTAATTGAGCTGAGATGAATTTGTCCATCTTTTTCTCAAAATTTGATTTCTGAGGGGCATATGATGTAGATTGGTTGGGTCTTTGAGTTTGGAAACCGGGTGGTCTTTGAGGTGTTGAATTTTGAGTAGGGTTATTATTCTTATAGGAAAAATTTGGGTGATTCCTCCATCCAGGGTTGTATGTGTTTGAATAAGGGTTTCCTTGGGCGTAATTGACCTGATCTATGGTACTCTCGGCTAAAAGGTTGCATTCAGCTACAGTATGTCCTGAGGTTCCACATATTTCACATCCGGGTTGTATAGTTGTTATGGTTGATGTGGGGTTGATAGTCAGGTTTTCTACCTTTTGAGCTATAGCGTCCATCTTTGCGTTCATATGGTCAAAACAACTCACTTCATACACACCTCCTTTGGTCTCTTTCTTCTCCACCGGTGCTCGTTCAGTTCCCCATTGGTAATGGTTTTGTGCCATATCCTCAATGAGAGCGCTAGCCTCGGGGTAGGGTTTGTTCATTAGAGCGCCACCAGCGGCAACGTTTATGGTCATCTTGGTGTTGTACATGAGTCCATTATAAAAGGTATGGATTATAAGCCATTGTTCTAAGCCATGATGTGGACATGCTCTTAATAGTTCCTTATATCTCTCCCAAGCGTCGAAAAGTGATTCTCCCTCGCTTTGGGTAAATCGAGTTATTTAGTTTCGTAGAACAGCAGTTTTACTCGGTGGAAAGTATCTAGCAAGGAATACTTTCTTTAGGTCATTCCAAGTGGTTATAGAGTTGGATGGAAGGGAATCTAACCATGATCGGGCTCTATCTCTGAGGGAAAATGGGAATAATTTTAGACGTATTGCCTCAGGAGGAGCTCTGTTCGCTTTTAAGGTATCGGCTAGTTGAATAAAGACTTTAAGATGTTGGTTCGGGTTTTCCGTGGGAAGACCTGCGAACTGGTTCTGTTGTACTAATTGTAACAGAGATAGTTTTAATTCTAAGTTATTGGATGGTATAGCTGGGTTAACTATACTAGAATGAGGTTCTTCGTTAGAGGGTAGGGCGAAATATTTAAGCGGTTTAGCGTTTTCTTCGTCTGCCATTGCTCTTTTGAGTTTTCGAAGTAAAAGACGAACTCGGGCGTAACGTTCAGGTTCTTCTAATGGATCAACTAAGTTTCCGGTACTGCGAGTTCTTCGCATTTACCGGCTAAGGGGTGCCTTAGTCTAGACGGTGTAACAACAGGGTACGAAATTTAGACGTAATTGGTCCCCGGCAACGGCGCCAAAAACTTGATGCGTGTTATCCTCAAGTATACGGATTGCGTCAGAGTAATATAAAAGATTTATCGATCCCACAGAGACCAATGTCAATATATCGATTACTATTGTTACGTTGTTCATCTAAGGCTAATAAATATCAGAGTAAAAGTTTTCTACAGAACAAAAATAGAAATAAATCAGATAAATACTATACTGGAATGTAATTCACGTCAATCAAACAATACTCCTATCATCTAAATAGTAACACTTACGGGGCAATGTTTTCTTCTTTGAAAAAGAGTTAATTAAAAAGGATTTGCCGCGTTAGCGTGATTAGAACCAGACCTAACCTTTAATCTATACCAGCCGCTCACGCTGCACCGGTCGCTCTCAGCGTTAAAGTGATAAAGTCTTTTTTATGTAATTACCTCTAAAACTTAGTTAAAAAATGCTTTCGATTGAAAATATTTTATACCAAAGGGTTTCCAGCATATGCTCGGCCAACCGGATCCTAAATCTATAAACGCGTCCGAAAATAGTTTAAAACCTCTTTCTAATAATATAAAACTTTCCTAGTTAATCAATAAAGTGCTTCCGCTATATTTATCATTTAACAACTAACAAACTCTTTTCTAAAATGTCGAACGGCTTTCGATCTTACCCGATCTAGTCACAGACATTACGCAAACAAAAACACGGTCTCATTTACGTAATAACCAATCAATTGAAGTTCAGAAGAGTTTAATTATAATAAAAAACAGCCCCTAAAGTATTTCTAAAGAGATGACATGTGGAGTACCGTCGGAACGACAATCCTCACATCCCAGCACAAGAGATTTAGCTGGACATGGTAACTAAAAACATAACAATAAATTGGTTTGCAAAGTAAAGCATTTGTAAGATAAAAACGTGCAAAGTGTGAGAGTATACTTTGAGAGAATGAATACAAGTGTCACGCTTGAGTTCAGTTCCGAAAGATAAACAGATCACACAGGAACTTAAAATAACAAAGGAAGGGCAGAGACAGAAAATAAATGAGTGTAAAGCAGTGTAGGAAAATAAACGAATATAAAAGCGACGCGGAATATAATAAAATGCAATTTATAAAAGAAACCTGCTCCAAAGCGGAGACTGAATATGGTACATAGCTGGAAAGTAAATTGCGTGAAAGTAAATAACTTCAAATATAAACACTCCTAACTATGGTTGCTCCAATCTAACTAACAACGATAGTGCAATAACCCCTCGATGTGATGGATTATTGCTTTACAAAATGAACTTTATGCCTAAGGTTGGAAACTAGGATTGGATGAAAATAAAAGTGAAAATACAAGGCCTATTTATAGTGGTCATGAAGTTGTAACTGCCACACGACGTTATGGAGAAACGGTTGAGTAATAATTTTCTTCGTGTGTAACTGCTTCTAACGCTCTTGACCGTTTTCCCGTTACAAAGGTTAGTGCCCTCCGACCCCCTCTCCGAGTCCGCCAAGTGTTGGTGGTTTTTTTCATGTTGTAAATATCTTTGTTAGCTTTTCAATGCTTTGAACGGGGCATCATTATGAGTTACTGATAAAAAGTTATGGCCAAAATCGTCAGACAATGCCTTGCGTGCAAATTGCTGCATTTCTTCCGTTTTTCATCCGAATTACTTCATTTCTTCGCATGTGACTCTTAAATGGATAAATACCTAAAAACAAACAAAATACCAACATAATAGTACCAATGCAAATCAAAACAACTAGAAAACACGCATTAATCAAGTTAAATAAACGATGTATTTTCACGTTATCACTCAACGAGAGAGTGCTAACAAGTGACTGACTCAACAAGAGAGTGCTTTTATATGTCTTGTACGAAGCCCAAGATGGAGGCTAAAAGGGTTAACTTAATAAGAGAGTCTTTTATCTGTCTTATACGAAGCCCAAGACGGAGGCTAAAAAGGTTTGACTCAACAAGAGAGTCGGACAAGTTGATTGACTCAACAAGAGAGTCTTTTATACTCAACAAGAGAGTGATTTGATGTCTCGTACGAAGCCTGAGATAGAGGCTAAAAGGAAAGTGACTCAACAAGAGAGTCTTGAAAAGTGATGGACTCAACAAGAGAGTCTGAAAAGGTTAAATCCGCTAGGGGGAATCATTGTACAAAACCTAAGAGGAGGCTGACTTCACTGAGGAAGGATCATTATACAAAGCCTAAGAGGAGGTTATACTTCTGTCGGGGATTCTTGAGATCCCGAGGCAGGTCCAAGAAGGGAATCAATCCTTGCAGGGGAATGCAAAAGGAATTGATAGATTAGAAACCTTGAGGTTCTGGTTTGAGATAGTGTTATCTGACCCGGGTTGGGGAATTTCGGGAGAAAGACGGGGTTTTAGAACCCGCAAAGTTTTAACTCGGCTGGAGATTAATCCAGAATCTGGGGTTTCTCCTATGTTTGAAAGGGACTTGAGAATGTCTTTGAGACTCAAGGGAATTAGACTGTCCAAGTCTACTGGTAGGGTTTTATCTTTTGTATGATGCCCAAGAGGAGGCCGACTTGTTTAAGGGATGAGTATCAACCCTAAAATTGGTCTGAAGGTTTTGACTTCTATTAGAAAGACAGCTCTAACGAAGGATGACTAAGTTCTGTCCTATACCTTTAGGAGGTCATGAAGGTCCTTGTACGAAGCCCAAGAGAAGGCATGAGAACTTTTAAGAAGCCGAAGGGTCCTTGTACAATGCCTAATATGAGGTGGGGATGCTTTTAGGAAGCCTGTGGGTCCCCAAACCAAGAGAAGTTCAAGAAATGCAATTCACATAGAAGAGATCATTCCAGAAAAGTTCGAGAATTTGGAAGAAACTCAAGAGATGCTATTCACGGAGAATAGATCAACTATGCAGAGTAGAGTTTCTTTGACAATTTATAAGGGTGACAGTCTGAGAAAAGGTTCACCGAGAATACTGCCTTTCTCTTTGTTCCATATTGTTTAACCCCAAGAGAAGGGAAGATTGTGTCTGGAATCCTATGGGGATCTAGTTTTGTTTGTATTCGAGAGTGACCAACAGGCTTTACCTAGTTCTAGACGTAGTTGTCGGGGAAAACTCTAAATAACTATACTAGTATTACACAGTTGATATATGACAAGTATATAAAAGGATGTGAAAGAAGACTTACAGTGAAACAGCCCCACAATACAGTTATATACATATGAAAGCGGTAAGTGAAAGCGGATAAACACTTACCCGTTGTAGAGCTTCCATGTTGTTTTGTTAGTTGTTCAACAAAGAAATTAAAGAAAGTTTTGATAACAACATATATTTGAATTCAAAATCAAAGGAGAAAGTGCTTTGAAAAGAGTGTTGGGGCTTACAGCTCAAGGAGAGGCCCAAGTTTTAACGATGATCGCACCGTAGTTTTGAAAACTGTACAGAAGGACTTATACAATATGTGAGGCCCAAAAAGTTTTTATGTACAAGGGGATGGGTCTTACATTCTATTAGAGGCCCAAGGTTATTTGTTTGAAAACGGTAATCGCGCCGAGGTTTTTGAAAACACAGTGGGTCTTATACAATATCTGAGGCCCAAATCATTTTGGTTTCAAAAAGGGGTTAGGTCTTACACTCTATTAGAGGCCCAAAAGTGTTATTTTAAAATAAAAGATGGGGCTTACAGCTCAAGGAGATTCCCAGATGATTTTGAAAAGGCAACGATCGCGCCGAACGTTTGTGTTGCGGTGAGAATCGGATAACAAGCTATTAATTAACTTGCATCACAAAACTTTGAAGTTCACCACCGACTTTGATTTATCCAAAGGAAAGGTTCAAGATCGAGAAAAACCTAAAGGGGGGAGATCTAAGGTTCGGGGGTTGGTTACGCCTAGGGAAGGTATTAGCATCCTAAAAGTCCGTAGTACTCTACGGGAACCTCTTGTTTTAATTTGTTATATCTTACTCGCTTGCTAAGGGTGCTATGCTAAAGGTTGAAACCCTAGGGGTTTGTATCTAAGTATACTCGACAAAGCATCGCACTTTGCGCCTACGTATCCTTACGGGAGTGGAATCAGAGTATCCGTAGTTCACCGATCTAAGGGTGAAGGATAGGAACCATTGGCTATGGCCAAAGTTCCAAGGGGAAAATGAGTATTAGCTCATTTTAGAGTTCACGATAACTCTCTAAATCTAAGTTATAAATGGGAAAGTGAGTTCTCATGATGATGAGAATCACATGGAGTTTAAGAACTCCAACCTACTTCTTAGGTGTGATTTCATTGGCTCTCATGAGGCCAAGAAATATGGGTGAACCTAGAAGGATAAGGTAAAGGTGGTTGTTTAGTGACTCAAGAGTCAATTTAAGGAGGTCTCCCTTTGGAATGGGGGAAGGATAACAGTTGTAAAATTACTAAGAAATAAGGAGTTATAATGCAAATATGAGGATGTAAAAGACATGAATAGGATGAGATGAAATAAAATAGAGATAGTCTCGTCTTAATCATGATTTAATCGAGAAATCGATAATCAATGATTCTTGACTTTCATCGACTAAATAGTAAAGAAACTTAAATAAAAAGAAAGTGGTCTCATGTTGATCAAAGTTTTGTCAACTCAATGAAATCAACCAAACCATGAGGTTTGTTATGTCATCGACCAAAATAAAGAAAGTGGAATCGAAATGAAAAATAAAATCGGTCTCGTCTAAATCAATATTTAATCGAGAAATCGATAATCTTATATTTTTTAATTTCATTGACCAACAAAAATAAATAAAAAGTGGCCTCACATTTATCAAGACTTTATTGACCTGAAATGATCAAAGTCAAGATTTGTGTAACGTCATCGGCCTAAATAAAGATTATGAAATAAAAATAAGGTTGATCTCATCTTAATCGATAATCTTGACATTTGACTTTCATCGACCAAAATAGAATCGGAACGAAAATAAAACTAGTCTCGTCTAAATCAACATTTAATCGATAAATCGATAATCTTGGATTTTTGACTTTCATCGACCAAAATAGAATCGGAATGAAAATAAAACTAGTCTCGTCTAAATCAAGATTTAATCGACAAATCGATAATCTTGGATTTTTTACTTTCATCGACCAAAATAAATGAAATAGAAGGTGGCCTCCTACAAATCTAGATTTCTAGTGATTTTGAAATAATCAACAAAGTCAAGATTTATATGATATCATTGGCCCAAAATAAATGAAATGCAGTGAACCACTAAGTTAAGTGGATTAACATGAGTAAAATTAGTAAAAACATAGAAAGACTAGAACTCAAAAAACTTGCTAAAAAGTTAATGAAATGAAAATGATTTTTTTAAAAAGAAGAGGAGGGGGCGCTGGATTTAGAAGGGTATGTGTATAAAAATAAAATAAAATGGTAGGATAGGATCTTTTGGGCTTGAAGCCCATCACCCAAAAACGACACGGTTCAAAAAAATAAAGGGGTTGGCGAGTTTAAGAAATGGTGCATCAGTAAGGATCACAGGCTTTAGTCAAAGTCTATCATCATTTCAAAATAAAATTAAAAAAAAAACAAGGTTTTTAGTGAAAGAAGGTGGGGTGCACATCATGCTAAGAGGGGTGTGAGAGAAGTCAGATGGGCCTGAAGCCCAGTTACCAACCCTGTACGGTTTAGTTAGAAAAAAAAAGAAAAAGAATTAGGTTAAAATCACCAACACGGTCCATCATCAAATCTCACGAAAAACACAAATAATCAATG
Organism: Lathyrus tuberosus; assembly: GCA_022829125.1. Lineage (NCBI taxonomy): Eukaryota > Viridiplantae > Streptophyta > Magnoliopsida > Fabales > Fabaceae > Lathyrus > Lathyrus tuberosus. The sequence goes on along the minus strand of JALAZF010000301.1, from coordinate 3,985,789 downwards.
CTTCAACACAACAATGGTATTATACAGCGGATTGAAAAGGGCGAAACGAGTCGGAAAGACCAACATCGAATCAAGGTCGAAACGAAACGCTCTCAACCTTCTGTAACTTTTCTCGCAAACAAAGGCTTTAGTTTGGATCCATCTCACTCGCCTTCGTCTCAAATCCAATTGATTTCTCTTTCTCAGGTTTGTACGATTTAGACTCACTGTGTTTCGCTCAAAAAATTTCTGTCTTCATCTCCCTTTTTTTTATTTGAAGTGATTTGGGTTGATTTTGGAAAAAAGGGATCGAAAGAGAAAGGTTTATGGTTGTTACTGATGTTTGATGAAGAAGGTTTGTGTGAATGAAGAGGAGAAAGAGGGTTTCGGAAAGTTGTTGAGAGATTTAGGATGAGGTTGAAGATGTTGGGTCTGGTTTGAAAGTCACGGCTGAACAGAGATGGAGGGAGGTTTATTGAGGGAGGATTTAAGGTTGTTAAGGGTATAGTTTTAAGAGAAGGTTGGAGGCTCTATGTTGTTTTTGCCGACAATGAAGGTTGAAGAAGGTTGATGTTTGTTTCAGGTTTTGTTTTTGATTCGAAGGGAATGATGGAGGATGGGTTGTTATGGTTGATGTTGTGGTACCAACCAGATTGGTGGCGGACGAGAGGTTATTTCTGGTTTTTTGGGGTTTTTTAATGTAAAACCAGAAAACAAGTTATGTTGTTTTTCGGTTGTTGGAACTTGGAAGCCCCCCTCTACTCTCCTCTTCTTCAGCCATTTAACTCCTCCAGAAAAATAGAATTTGTTTCTTCAATTTCTTTTTGAATTTTGACCGTTGTTGAATTGTCATTTTTACTACAGATCTCGGAGTGTTGTGAGCAGGCTGTGTCATTGTTGCAGTGTAGTGTTGCAGCGGTTTATGTTGGAGGAGCGTACGGTTTGGCTTTAGGTTTGTCGCGTGGCACAGAAGTTGTTTGCTTTGGCATGGCAAGGAGTAGCGTGGAGTCCTTTTGAGTTTAGGCACTACACTTTTGTTTGATTTGTGTTAGACAATGGGCCTTTGTAAAAAACATGAAATGGGCTTACGATTGGTAATCTGAATTAAAATGTCGAATGAAAATGAATTTGTTTTTTTTTTTATATTTGAATGAAATTTTTTCTTGGATATTAAAATAGGTAAAAAGGATAATGTTAAAATAGGGATAATTATGGATAATGATGAATATATGAATAAAATGCAATTTGGATTTAGAAATGGATTTAAGAGAAGGAAATGGGTTTATAGATTTTGGACAATTTGGTAATTGAATGAGTGATTGAATGGGTATTGGTAGAAGTTTGGTTTGAAAAAAGGATAATAATTATGATTTGAATTAAAAAAAGAAAAGATCTTAAATATGGCCCTAAAAGATAAAATTGTATGGAATTGGATATTTGCATTGATAATCGAAAATGGATTTTTGGATATGAAAATAGGTATGAAAATGGTTAGAATGAATAATGGCTAAGAAAGGAAAATGGATACTTGAATAAGAAAAATGGTTAATAAATGATTATCGAAATTGGTTTGGGAATTAAAGGTGACAAATGAGGGTGAATAAAATGGATAGATATTTAGTTATGGAGAGGACCATGAAGAAGGTTACAGAGATATCTCTTAATTGATATACTTGCTTGACTCAATGCTCCATCTAAAATCTTGATTAAACACCACTTGAATCCTCTTGAAATAAAACCTGATAAAAAAATGAAACAAACACAAACAAAACCTGATAAAAGGGTTAGCTATGCAACATGATTGACCTAACATGACATGCAAGAGATCAATGGATCTAAGGGTAAAATTTGGGGTACAACAGTTTCCCCTATTTAAATAACTTCGCCGGATGGCACAAGGGACGAAGATCCTCGGGACATCAAGGGGAAAGATATTTAAAGATAGCAAACCGGAAATTTTGCCCTTAGATACAAAGACATGCAATACTACTAATATGATGATATGATGCCATGAAAGATGCAAAAAAAATGCAGACAAAACAAGACACCAAAGAACAAAGAGCTACCAAACACAGCAAAGCTTCACTAGGGAAGCAAAGTAAGGTTAGTATCCACAAGGAAAAACTCCTTGAGGATACAGGCTAATCAACAAAAGAGACTCACTGGGGAGACCCTGAGGCAACACCGGGGATAGAAAAAGAAAGGGTAATCTCCACTGTGGAAGGGTCCAGGGAGGTGGACGACAGGTTCAAACATGACCGGACGACACTGGGGAAAAGACAAAATCTTACTAGGCATGAAACCAGAAATAAAACATGATCTCCATCGGGGATCAGTTGAAACAAAAGGATAGACACCCGAAAAGGATAGACACTGTAACACCCCAATTCTACCCATCGAATATTAATAAAATCAGAGTACTTTAAAATTTCCAACAAAATCAGGATGTCACATTTTTCAACTTAAAACAACAAACTACTTGTATTTCACTTATCATTTGATACATAGCATTCGGCATACAACTGTTGACTTAAACTTCACTCACAACTTTATTCAGTTATTACAATTTTCAAATTAATATTATTCAACATTTAGTAATAACACAACTTAGGAACAACTTCAAACAACTAGTAATAACAACTATTCATCAACTTATAATAACAACGACATAAACAAAACATTCCCCCGAGTGCTACGTATCAGAGCAAGACACCAACTCGAACTAACAGCAACTAAAGACTTCTTAATGATACTTCGAACATCCAACTGCAAATCTTGAGTACCTGCTCAATTACCCATAATAGGTAACATCATTACAGAAGGGGTGAGATATCGAATAATATAACAAAAGTATGATAATTAATATGTTAGATAGAATCGTACAATTTCACTACTATCCAACAACAACCACTTACCAATCACCCGCAAATTATAAACATACATTATCAACTTATTACACACATCAAAATTTAAGACATAATCACATAATCAACTTCTTCAACATCAACATAGTCAACTTTATCAACATAGTCACATAAGCAACTTCATCGACCTAATCCACATAAGCAACTTAATCGACTTAATCAACATAAAACAACTTCATCAACTTGATCCACATAAATAACATAAATAATACGACACAGGATGTGACTCGACTATGCACATGCATGTGGTACCATCGGAGTAAAACTCCCAACTTAAACATATGCCAGGTTATCAAGGCATTTCAACAAGGCATAAGCCTTCAACGTGGTGCCATCAAGGCCAACTTAAACAGGTGCCATCAGGGTCAACTTAAACAATGCAATGTATGCCATGCAACCTCAACTTCAATAATAAATTCACGACAACGAAAACAATAACTTAAACATGCATCAATTGCATCAACTTAATCCAACATTGGTTATTCGACCTACAACTTAAACAACAACTCAACTCAAACCATATTGGTCATAAGACCTGCAATTCCACGCGTTCAACTTAAATTTAACATAATAAACACAATGCACGTATCTACTCATATACACGAAGTACCTCGTAAATTTTGGTTAAATTCCGGACAATTAATTTTTCCGCTTCATTTCGACTAATCGGGACTGTTTTATAAATATTGTTCTGCTACTTAAATGGTCTACTATTAAAGACACGTAAATGTTTATCCCTAACTTATAACTCTTAAAAAGACATTATACTAATAATATTAAATTAGTATTAAACGTATTATTATTATCAAAATTATTATATTATGAAATATATATTAGTAAACTTGAAACACTTAGAAACATGTTTCTCAATTTCACTCGCATGCCATTACAGTACTGCATATATATGTTTTCGTTCACCATGCCGCGGTACTCCTAGTGACGACGCTGTAGCATATATATCTAAATAGAAAAGTTGTCAGCTAATATAATATATAAGTATCACACACAGATTATATATCATTATGCTTATATACATTATGCTTCATATACATAATAAAATATATTATATACATGTAGTAAACACATATAGGTTCTTAAACTAAACAAATATTAAGTGCCCTTCATTTTTCTGCTCCTGTACTATCTGCCACTCAATTCCTGTTAATTTTATATCAACTTATCTTGCTAAAATACTGAAGTTATTTATCTGCTACCAATTCATCTTATACTTCCTGCTACTACCAAACTGTACTGCTACTAAAAACTCCTTGGTTATCATTTTACCGTCCGGTTAAACAATTTTCAGATTAAACTCACAACACCATTTTAACTTCAACCCAGATTTTCTTCATAATCTATTCATAGTTTCAATTCCCAGAGATTTACCATAAATGTTACGATTTATTTTCATCGTAAACGCAAAACTCATAGCACAATCAATCGATCGCAGAACAACAGAATTTCATAGCAATAATTTCAGAATTCTACACACAACAAACACATCTAGCGGCAATTTTAGACAATCCAAACCCCACATGTCAATTCATCATATTCCCGATTATAAAATTCGAACCCCACCCTTACCTGGATTTTAACGGCAGTTCGAATTCTCCGGTTCCGGCTGCGCACTTCTCGTAATTCCTCCTCTCCAATCTTGTGCTTCCAAACCCTCGTTCCCTTTTTCTGCAACTTTGTTTCACGATCTCTTTTGCCTCCATTCCAAAACTCTTACATTCCAACAAAACCTAATTCTTTATTAAAATAAAATCTCATTTTTCTTTTTAATCTAAATAACTCCTATAACTCTTATTGGGCCAATTATTCACACTTCCTCATTGCTATTTACCACACAATAATCCAATCCAATTCACTTAAATAAAATAGTCCAATAAATAAATCATACTATTCCTACTATTATTCCTCCGGTTTAACCGACTAAAATCCGACTTTAACTTAATAATTCAGATACGCCTCTTAAGGTAATACCGACAAATCCAACTATTCTGATTAACTCTCTAACTTTGTCTAAATCCAATAATTAAATCCTTCGATAATTTAATTAACTAATTAATTAAATTCGGGGCGTTACAAATCTCCCCCACTTAGGATATTTTCGTCCTCGAAAATCTATCCGACACGACTATTCCAACAACTTAATTCTTCCGAATAATCAAATCTCGTCCTCGCAAGGCAACTCCACATATAACACAACAACGGTTCTTAACCTCAACGGCGACAACAACGTGAATACTACCCAAGTGATGCAATTGACAACTAACATCGCAACACAAGAAGTAACCAACTTAAGAATTTACCGGTTTAAGGACCAGAACACAAGAACTTAAGAATACCACTTAAACACAACATCAACGTAACCAATTATCAACATCGGTACAATTTACGTCTAAACAACCGCAATACACTACGCGTTCGCTGCGCACTCTGATTACTTTCAAGGTACTAACTCTACTCAGTTGACCTCCAACTTCCAATCATCAAAATCGACATAATACCAAGGCTTTCGACTTAACTCTTCGGGATCTCCCCGTTAACACCACACATAAACTACAACTTTACTACCTTTTATCAACATAGTTCCCAATATCACCTTAGGCGCATAACAACATTACAACAACATTTGACACCTGAGTCCACTTAAATTCAACAAGATAAATCATCCTTACCAACCAAACTCCACTTTTACAAATCAACTTATAATTCAACTTCTTGTTCTACCTGTAACTCAACTCTCACATTATCAGTCTCAACTGAAATTTTCCATACTACTCATCAATCAAACACAGCATCGTGCTGTCATCCTTAAATTCAACTAATATTCTAACATATGAACTTGTATCAGCAAAAACAAACAACCTTCAAGCACTTGGCTTGACTTCAACCAATTCAAGGTATATACTATACTAGTTGGCACGACACATCTATCCATCAATTATGACTCCGTCTACTATCAACAATGGATTAAGGGTGATCAGTTCCTCAATTTGTCAATAGACAGCCGACAACTATAATGGTGAAATAAATCATTAGTACCCAACACAATAACGTACATCAACTCATGCCCAAAGTCCGTAAGCATAATGCTCCGCCAACTTTCTAAGGCTTACCAATGCCACTCTTAGTTCCTTTGGTTCCAACTTCGTCAACAATACAAAAACGTTCAAAATCCATTACGCATCCTCTTATGCACGTTCATAGCACAACACGACTTTAAATATTTTTCCAACACCGAAATCGCTACAACATTGAGAACGATTCAATTCAGTTTGCTCCAATTACAACTTTCAACCAAGGTGAAAATTCTTAGCAACACAAATCAACATTCACATTTCTCTCAACATTACCTTTACTTAACATCATCATCTTAATCATCCTTATTCAACATAAATTGCATCTCCAAGCATTTTCCAACACCGTCACATCCTTTCTAATACCAACATTTTATTCTTAATAATATTCCACACTTGTCTTCATCCTTCCAAATTTTTCAGCAATGGTCACTCAACTTCAACCATATATATCTCCTTCAATACAGATCTCTCAATCACAAAATCATATTCCAAAATGAAGAGAATTTGGTGTAGATTTCAGAACTTCAAGAATCGCGTAAATCCGACTTACGAGTAAAAAGTTATCAGCCACACAACGGGACTGGTTCAGAATTTCCGTATACAGAATTTCCCAAAAATCAGCATCAAACCCAAACAATAAAATGCACTTTTCTCCCTCTTCACAAACTTCCTGAAGACAAATCTTATATGCAGACTATAGGAAATTTCGTAAGCTTTCCAAAAAGTCCAGAACCGTTTCAATCAGAATCACGAATAAAATGTTATGCCTCTTTTACCGACAGCTGCTCCAAAATTGCAAAAATCAGAATTTGAGATTGATGAACATAAGTTCCATCTCTCTTCCGCTTACTTCCAAAATCTACCAATAATCCTTTATTTTCATCCAACTCTAAAATTACTCGACTTTAATCCGACCATACTTAAGGCATATTAATCTACCGACTTGTTCCATCAACTTATCATTTCCATTGGAATACTTCCTTATTCTCAATCAATTCCTCGTCCATATTCGACACGCTTCTCAAACTCGACCGATACGAATTCATGAGTCTAGACTCTCGCCGGTCCGCAACAACATCGCTTCAACAACCTTTGTACTCTTGCAATCAATATCACCTTGAACCAACTTCTACATACCAACAACACGTCCGGGAGACAAGCTTCTCCCCCCCCTTAATTCAAACCAACCTGTAGACAACTACTAGAAACTACTAACAAACAAGCACCGACAGTGTTCCACACATATGTCGAGTACTAAGGAAGAAACAACATTAGACAACATTGGCCGGACGGACCGACCTGCTCTGATACCACTAATGTAACACCCCAATTCTACCCATCGAATATTAATAAAATCAAAGTACTTTAAAATTTCCAACAAAATCAGGATGTCACATTTTTCAACTTAAAACAACAAACTACTTGTATTTCACTTATCATTTGATACATAGCATTCGGCATACAACTGTTGACTTAAACTTCACTCATAACTTTATTCAGTTATTACAATTTTCAAATTAATATTATTCAACATTTAGTAATAACACAACTTAGGAACAACTTCAAACAACTAGTAATAACAACTATTCATCAACTTATAATAACAACGACATAAACAAAACATTCCCCCGAGTGCTACGTATCAGAGCAAGACACCAACTCGAACTAACAGCAACTAAAGACTTCTTAATGCTACTTCGAACATCCAACTGCAAATCTTGAGTACCTGCTCAATTACCCATAATAGGTAACATCATTACAGAAGGGGTGAGATATCGAATAATATAACAATAGTATGATAATTAATATGTTAGATAGAATCGTACAATTTCACTACTATCCAACAACAACCACTTACCAATCACCCGCAAATTATAAACATACATTATCAACTTATTACACACATCAACATTTAAGACATAATCACATAATCAACTTCTTCAATATCAACATAGTCAACTTTATCAACATAGTCACATAAGCAACTTCATCGACCTAATCCACATAAGCAACTTAATCGACTTAATCAACATAAAACAACTTCATCAACTTGATCGACATAAACAACATAAATAATACGACACAGGATGCGACTCGACTATGCACATGGATGTGGTACCATCGGAGTAAAACTCCCAACTTAAACATATGCCAGGTTATCGAGGCATTTCAACAAGGCATAAGCCTTCAACGTGGTGCCATCAAGGCCAACTTAAACAATGCAATGTGTGCCATGCAACCTCAACTTCAACAATAAATTCACGACAATGAAAACAACAACTTAAACATGCATCAATTGCATCAACTTAATCCAACATTGGTCATTCGACCTACAACTTAAACAACAACTCAACTCAAACCATATTGGTCATAAGACCTGCAATTCCACGCGTTCAACTTAAATTTAACATAATAAACACAATGCACGTATCTACTCATATACACGAAGTACCTCGTAAATTTTGGTTAAATTCCGGACAATTAATTTTTCTGCTTCATTTCGACTAATCGGGACTGTTTTATAAATATTGTTCTGCTACTTAAATGGTCTACTATTAAAGACACGTAAATGTTTATCCCTAACTTATAACTCTTAAAAAGACATTATACTAATAATATTAAATTAGTATTAAACGTATTATTATTATCATAATTATTATATTATGAAATATATATTAGTAAACTTGAAACACTTAGAAACATGTTTCTCAATTTCACTCGCATGCCGTTACAGTACTGCATATATATATTTTCGTTCACCATGCCGCGATACTCCTAGTGACGACGCTGTAGCATATATATCTAAATAGAAAAGTTGTCATCTAATATAATATATAAGTATCACACACAGATTATATATCATTATGCTTATATACATTATGCTTCATATACATAATAAAATATATTATATACATGTAGTAAACACATATAGGTTCTTAAACTAAACAAATATTAAGTGCCCTTCATTTTTCTGCTATTGTACTAACTGCCACTCAATTCCTTTTAATTTTATATCAACTTATCTTGCTAAAATACTGAAGTTATTTATTTGCTACCAATTCATCTTATACTTCCTGCTACTACCAAACTGTACTGCTACTAAAAACTCCTTGGTTATCATTTTACCGTCCTGATAAACAATTTCCAGATTAAACTCACAACACCATTTTAACTTCAACCCAGATTTTCTTCATAATCTATTCATAGTTTCAATTCCCAGAGATTTACCATAAATGTTACGATTTATTTTCATCGTAAACGCAAAACTCACAGCACAATCAATCGATCGCAGAACAACAGAATTTCATAGCAATAATTTCAGAATTCTGCACACAACAAACACATCTAGCGGCAATTTTAGACAATCCAAACCCCACATGTCAATTCATCATATTCCCGGTTATAAAATTTGAACCCCACCCTTACCTGGATTTTAACGGCAGTTCGAATTCTCCGGTTCCGGCTGCGCACTTCTCGTAATTCCTCCTCTCCAATCTTGTGCTTCCAAACCCTCGTTCCCTTTTTCTGCAACTTTGTTTCACGATCTCTTTTGCCTCCATTCCAAAACTATTATATTCCAACAAAACCTAATTCTTTATTAAAATAAAATCTTATTTTTCTTTTTAATCTAAATAACTCCTATAACTCTTATTGGGCCAATTATTCACACTTCCTCATTGCTATTTACCACACAATAATCCAATCCAATTCACTTAAATAAAATAGTCCAATAAATAAATCATACTATTCCTACTATTATTCCTCCGGTTTAACCGACTAAAATCCGACTTTAACTTAATAATTCAGATACGCCTCTTAAGGTAATACCGACAAATCCAACTATTCTGATTAACTCTCTAACTTTGTCTAAATCCAATAATTAAATCCTTCGATAATTTAATTAACTAATTAATTAAATTCGGGGCGTTACAGACACCAGAAAAAGATTTTCTAGGGAATCCTTATACTGAAGAATTCAAACGGGATCCTCAAGAAAAGCCAGAAAAGACAGAGACAAAATCTGCGCGCCAGATGAAACACCTGGAGTTAGAATGGGAGCAAGGTTAATGAGCCAAGAATAGACTCTGGTACTCATATCAGTTGGTTGAGATGACAAATAATTGCTTTATGACGAAAACCAGTAGGGGCTGAAAAGTAACTTTATTGGAAGTAGAACCAAAAGATGGGCTCCAATAAAGGTATCTAGAATGACTGATCATCAAGGCTAAACATGACTAGATGACTATCTAGAAAGGATCCGAAATGAAGGTTGAACCGGGAAGACGGTCTTCACTGGGAAAATACATCCAAAGTGATGGAACAACAGGTTCAAGTATGACCAGTTGGCACTTTAGAGGGAAAACTAACCTTATTGGAAGTAGAACCAAGAAATGGGTTCCAATAAAGGTATCTAGAATGATTGATCATCAAGTCTAAAGATGACTAGATGACATTCTAGAAAGGATCCGCAATGAAGGTTGAACCGGAGAGACGGTCTTCACTGGGAAAATACATCCAAAGTGATGGAACAACAGGTTCAAGTATGACCGATTGGCACTTTAGGAAAACAACCTTATTGGAGATAGAACCAAGAAATGGGCTGCAATAAAGGTATCTAGAATCTGATAGGTTAGTACCGGGGTTGCATAACTGAGGATGATACTTCCTGGGGAATACCGATTATGGTTGCAAAAAGGCTGAATAATACCAGAGATAGATAAGCTGCTTATAAGAGACTGCCACTTATCGCCATTGAAAAACAAGCTTCTTCAAGAGATTGCTTCTTGTTGTTGGGTATAAATTCCAAAGAGATGTTGATATTACAACACTGTTGGAGAAAATATCATGTCTTCAATGTGGATTTGTAAAAGATGCTTCTGCGAGACACAGTGCAAAATAAATGCACGTTCAAAGATAGGTAAAAAAAAACCACACCTGCCAGGGACCAAAGTTCAATCTAGGGACAAGCTAGAAAGAAATAGTCAATCAAAACTCCAATTAAGGAAAGAACTCAAATGGGGATTTACCTTATCCAAATGTGGAAAAGATAACTGACTAACCATCATCCACGAGGATTGAACTCTGTGGGGAATCCTGAAAGAACGAGCACTTTATGCCTAGGGCCGACAACTCTATTGGAGAGAATAGACAAACCCAGTCACTTGGGGAAATAAACGCCAAAGTGAACCAAAACAAGTAAACACCAGAAAAGGAAGCAGAAATGCTAAGATGCTATGCATATGAGTGCTTATGCCATGCTTATGCTGACAAAACAGACAGGAAACGAAACTGGAGATGAAATAAACGTCTCGACAAAGGATACCCAGCCGAACCCAATAGGTTAGACCAACACTGGGGGTGAAGAAGGAGAATCAACAACTTCGTTGGTGAAAAGAGTATTCCACTTGAGGTATAACATCATGAGGATTGCCATCATGAACTTGATTTCTTTGTTGGAGGAGAAACCATGGAGAATTGTCAAGATTAGCTGAAGTAACAGCTTATTGGGAAGCTAGCAAAGGATATCACAAGAACAAAGTAATTGTGCATTCCACTGGCATAGTGATCATCTTCAAATCTCATCTACCCTAGGCTATATGGTCTATCAGAAGACGATAACAAGAGGATTTTATAGAAGAATTGGCATACAAGGTGTTTCAATATCTTCAAACTCTTGGAGAAATCTCGGCGTAACTGCCCCAGATTAACTGCATTCACACAACAATGTCCTTGAACTTGCTTCAGACTGGTTGTTTGACGATTTTGGGGAACAAACTTGCCCTTGTCAGCTTGGTTGATCTGTGGAGGAGATGTCGTTGACTTTTAGAGATTTATCGAATCTCGACTTAACTGCTTCTGATTAACTGGTCTATGAGGGTAAGTCATTAAAAGGATTTCACGGAAGAATTGGCATACCATATGCTTCAATATCTTCAAACTTTGAAAAGGTTCATGAGCCTTGACATAACTGCCTCTGTTCAACTGTATTCGTATTACTCAAACTGTAGTACAAACGACTGGGGAACAAAACTTGCCCCTGCTGATGGTTCACTGGAGTCCACACTTGTCATAAGATGACCTGGAGAAGACTTGTTCCAGTATTTTGAACTTTAACGAGTTCTGCCCCTGATTCGGTAGATCGGCAAATCCTTCCACTTGGTTGCCCCTGACTGAGCTTCCTTTATCAAGTCGAATCCCCTAGCTGGCTGCATTTGTTGGGATTTTTTTGATATTGAATTGTTTTTACTAACAAGTATTGTTCATCAAAAATTGGCAATTTCAATGCGATATTCATGCAAGCTTTTGAAATCAAGTTTTATTGATGAAGCACACACGGTGGAATGACTAAATCCAAAACAAAGCGGTCTAGTCATTCATAGAATAACAGACGAAGTGATCAACACACACAAATAGCGAAGATCATTAGGAGTCAGGTTAATCAACCTTGCTGTAGTATGCTTTCAAAACAACCTTACCTCAATTAGGTTTTTTAAGGGTTGTAGTGTGGCCTGGTTCACGGTTTTATGAAACAAAAGATAAAGGCTCAAAGTTTATTTGTCCCACCCAATCTTCGCGATGAACTCCAATCCTACACTCAGTTAACTCAAGCTATACATTCAAATTTCCAAAAGCTAGGAAGTCACTTGATTTGAGAGAGCTGATTGACGCCTTACACGAAACGCTTGCATTCGATTGCATAACCAAGTTAAACTGAGAACTACCCTGCCCCAAGGTTGAGATTTAAGGTTTTTTTTGTGCAAGAAGAGAAAACTCCTACTTCTAGGCTCGACGGGTTAACGAGGGATTATCGTCCTTATTTCTCCAGTATTTGGGAATTGAAATAATGCCTTACATCCTCGGAAAGGTTTAATCGAAAGCATACCACAACAATTATGAATATAACATTTTCATCATCCTCCCCAATCCTTGCTTAGCAATAAGCTTGATAAATGGAAAGAAACAAGATGAAGATATTATTATATTTTTTTTGTATGAGCATAAAAGTATATGAGTGAAACGAATGGACTTAATCAAAAGATGCACGAACATTTCATTAACCTTGCCAATTTGAAATTACAACAAAGTTTATAAGCAAATACAAATTCAAAGTGCAAAGGAAATACAATAAAATTGTTGAAACATCCACAAGATTGCCAGCTTTAAGGAATCAAATACAGAAAATCAAAGAGGAGCTCAATCATAGTCACCTAATCCCTCTTTGTCTTGATACATCCTCCTCAGCATTACTTATCTCATGAGCGGGTAAGGATTGTTCTTGATATTAGGCTGTGAGCCATCGAAAGACAAAATGTTTCTCTCCACTAAGTCCTTCACAATATGCTTCAAAGGAAAACAACCTTCTAAATTATGGCCTGGTGCACCTTCATGGAATGCACAATGAGCGTTGGGATTGTAAGAAGGTGGAAGCGGATCAGGAGGTGGGCCTGATGACCTTGTAGTTATTAATCCTTGTTGCACCAAAGCAGGATACAATGTTGTATACGTTATAGGAATCGGAGGCCTTCCACCCTTTCTTTTACCTGGAATATTCTGACGAGAAACTTGAGTCCGTTGTGGATAAACAGGAGCGTTGGGCGCTCGTTAATACATTGGTGGTTGAGGAACCGGCTGATAAACAGAAGCTTGGTGGTTGAATGTTGCGCGATGGCGGCCACATAAGGTTGCTGACCAGAATAATACTGTTGTTGCTCCTGTCGTTTCCAGAACTGATTTTTCTTCTTTTTGTTTGACATCACCACACTAACATCTCCTTCCCTTTTGAAGGATTTCTTGGCATCTTCGCTCGGACTACCAGCTCTCTTGGTCATTTTCCCACTCTTCAGACCAAGCTCTACTTTAACCCCCACAGCCACAATATCGGAAAAATTAGCAGATACGCTACTGATCATCCTTTCGTAGAATTCCGGTCTCACCGTATCGACAAACCAATCAGTTAACTCTTTTTCAGATAAAGGTGGCTCTACCTGTGAAGCCAACTCTCTCCATCTCTGTGCATACTCTTTAACAGACTCAGTATCGTTCTGAGACATGCTCAATAATTGTCTAAGATCTGGCGCCAGGTCCATGTTATATTTGTAATGCTTTACAAAAGCATCAGATACATCTTGAAAACATCGGATCCTAGATTGGTCCAAAGTCAAATACCACTTTCCAGCAGCTCCTTTCAAACTATCTTGGAAGCAGTGGATCATTAACTTATCATTATCCATAAATGCAACCATTCGTCGGTAATACATGACCAAATGTGACTTAGGACAAGTCGCACATGAGTATAGGTCAAAATTGGGTAGTTTGAACTTGGGTGGAATTACCAAGCCTGAGACTAAGCACATGTCCTTAGCATTATTATTAAATACATTGCTCCTTTCCATTGCTTCCAATTTCCTCTGCATTGTCTCTACACTTTCCTTCAGCCTTTCATGTCGATTATCTCCTTCTTCAGACATATTGACATAATCATAAACCAGATGTGGGTTCCAAAAACTGGGTTCACCTGAGCTTGCACTGCCGCTGGAGCGAAGGTAGGAATAGCTTGAAAAGCCTCATTACCCAAAGGAACGGCCTGTTGAGTAGAAGTGACGACCGAAGCACGTATGAAGTTAAAAGACATGCCCAAAGTGGGGTTTACAGTAGTAACGGGAGGTTCTACAGTTGTAGTGATAATCTCGGAGACCACTATCGCTTGTGTATCCATCTTTGCCCTCATAACTTGAATTGCTTCTAGAATCTGCCCCATTCCTCCTCGGAGCTCACTCAATTCATTGTTGACTCTGTCCATTTCACAGTATTGTTCAGACATCCTTTGTCGAGTTTGGCTCGAGTGTTTGGGAATTCAATGACGATTCTGGAGAGAACACGACGACATAAGATAAGACAGAGAGGAAATGCACATGCCATGACATGATGCAAATGAGATGCTAATGCAAGCCAAATGGTTTCAAGGAATTCAACGGCAAGTTGCGAGAAATTCTTTTGGAAAAACTGAAGAAGTTTTTGTTTTTAAAATCCCTGATCTGTATTGGTTTTTGCAAAGGAAACAAACATTTGAGTTCCTCGAAACCAAAGGGGTAGGAATGCTTGAATGTATGGATGCATAAAGCACACGAGCACAAACATATGTACACACAACAAGACATACAAATCCTAGGTTTTGGGGTCTCATGAATGGAGCCATGGTCTACCCATCCCAATAGGTATGTACTACTGGTTTTCATCTGCTGAATAGGGTTCTAAGAAGTTCCCAGAGTCGACAACCCATCTTTCGAATTTTAAGGATTTCCCAGATGACTTGGTAATCAATAAAATTCTCAAGAGGATCTCGTCTGAGTGTAGTATCGCATGACAACCAATTCAGAAATAGACTTCATCATGGTCACCGCACTACATCCTAAAAAGGCTTAGTGGGGTTTGGTAACTACAGTTCTCAATATCATGGGCTCCTAGGTTGAGAGTAGCACGTCTTCACGAACGGATTCGTTCAACATAACTAGACTCTCAAGAGGGCCTCAACTGAGTGATGGTGTCTCAATTCAACTTTTCAGGATTCGACTCCTTTAAAGCCTCCTTGATTACCATCGTCATATCCTAATTGTACTCAAATTCGGGTATAGGATTTATCTCACCACTCAAGAACCAAGCCAACAAAATATAATCAAGCAAAGCATATATATACAGGAAATCAAATAGATATACATAAATATAGCAAACAAGCATAAATAAAACAAGCAAAACAAGATAGGCTTAACCCTCAAAAACAGGAATCCCCAGTGAAGTCTCCATTTCTGTTGCGGTGAGAATCGGATAACAAGCTATTAATTAACTTGCATCACAAAATTTTGAAGTTCACCACCGACTTTGATTTATCCAAAGGAAAGGTTCAAGATCGAGAAAAACCTAAAGGGGAGATCTAAGGTTCGGGGGTTGGTTACGCCTAGGGAAGGTATTAGCATCCTAAACGTCCGTAGTACTCTACGGGAACCTCTTGTTTTAATTTGTTATATCTTACTCGCTTGCTAAGGGTGCTATGCTAAAGGTTGAAACCCTAGGGGTTTGTATCTAAGTATACTCGACAAAGTATCGCACTTTGCGCCTACGTATCCTTACGGGAGTGGAATCAGAGTATCTGTAGTTCACCGATCTAAGGGTGAAGGATAGGAACCATTGGCTATGGCCAAAGTTCCAAGGGGAAAATGAGTATGAGCTCATTTTAGAGTTCACGATAACCCTCTAAATCTAAGTTATAAAGGGGAAAGTGAGTTCTCATGATGATGAGAATCACATGGAGTTTAAGAACTCCAACCTACTTCTTAGGTGTGATTTCATTGGCTCTCATGAGGCCAAGAAATAAGGGTGAACCTAGAAGGATAAGGTAAAGGTGGTTGTTTAGTGACTCAAGAGCCAATTTAAGGAGGTCTCCCTTTGGAATAGGGGAAGGATAACAGTTGTAAAATCTTACTATATAAGAAAATTTGAGGTTCTGGAAATCTCTTTTCTGCCCTTCCTTATATTTCTGCCACCTCCTCAAAATGAGGGTATTTTTTGTCCACGAATTACTTTTTGCAACCAAATTACCATAGTTAGCAAATTTCAAACTATGTTGTTTCTCTTTACACACATATTTCATTTGTTTTCTTCCAATTAGTTAACTTCCAACTATATCTTTCTACTATTTTTCTACTTTTTCTCTTCCCAATGTTGTCTACTCTATCTGAACTTTCTCTCTTTCTTCCTTATCACTGTCCCTCTTTCTCTCTCTTTCTCGTCCTTTCTCCCATACTCTCTCTCACACTGCTTCCTTTTCTTCTTCATCCATGTTCCTCTTCTTCTTCTTCTTCCATCTTCCTCTTCTACATTTCTTTATAGACATCAAATGCAAAAAAGCGATGATCTGCGAGTTTGATTTACAAATATTAATGATGATCTGAAAAACCCAGATCTGTTCTCATCAAATTCTCTTACGAAGCCCTAGCGGAAACTGAAAAAGCCATCAACTCCTCCTACAGATGTCGCTTCGTACATTGTCAAAGGTATGTTCTAAAATTTGGAAGGTTTATGAACTTTCGTTCTTGAATCCTTTGATATGGTGTTGTGGGTTTCTCGCTAGTGGTTGAGGAATAACGTGTTGGCTGAGGAATAACTTTGTAGAAACTTATTTTTGTTTAAGTTATTACATATTTAGCTGATGATGGATATAAAAGTGGTTGCAGATTTGATTTGATTTATTGTTTATACAAAGGTCATATACTTTGATATGTTTTCTAACTAAATCTTTCTAAAATGCTTACAGAAACGTGGTTGCAGATTCGAAGATGGATTTATGAAAATATTCACAGAATTGGACCAAAAGAATGCTCAAAGAATGGAAGATTTTTTAGAACAATCTACCAGGTTACTTTTGCAAAATAGCTTGTAATATTCAACTTAATACTATATTTCCTTTTTTTAAGTATTGACTCTTTTCTTTTTCCCTCATTAGATTCAATACACGTTCGAGTATATGAATGAAATACGGATTTCATGAAGGTTGTAATTATTGGAGCAGAAGGGACTCCTTACCACGATGGTCTTTTCTTTTTAGATATTTATGGAAATGAAATTTAGGTCAGTATTGAATATGAGGCTTTATCAATGTTTGATCTGCAGAATATTGTGGTTTCAGAACCTCTAATAAACTTTGCTGGCCTTTCAGTATTTGTTTTTCTACTTCCACATGGTTGCAGATTCGAAGATGGATTTATGAGGAATTTCTAATGCTTAAAGAAAATCAATGCTTGAGATTTTCGTCCCAATATAAAGAAGGTAACATTTTCCTTTTTCCATAGCTTTAAACCTATGTTGTTGATCATCGTGTAATTATATGGATTTGTAGCCAATAGGTTACGAATATTCACAGAATTGGAACAAAAGAATGCTCCAAGAATGGAAGATTTTTGAGAACAATCTGCCAGGTTACTTTTGCAAAATAGCTGGTAATATTCAACTTAATACTATATTTCCCTTTTTTAAGTATTGACTCTATTCTTTTTCCCTCATTATATTCAATACACGTTCGAGTTTATGAATCAAATATGGATTTCATGAAGGTTGTAATTATTGGAGCAAAAGGGACTCCTTACCACGATGGTCTTTTCTTTTCCGATATTTATGGAAATGAAATTTAGGTCAGTATTGAATATGAGGCTTTATCAATGTTTGATCTGCAGAATATTGTGGTTTCAGTACCTGTGATAGACTTTGCTGGCCTTTTAGTACCTCTGTTATTGGAAGTGAGTCAGTGCCTTCCATCAGTGATGGCTTAGGGACTATACCGGCATTGTCATCATCTGATGTTCTTTGGTAGATGTGTTCCCTTCCAATTTGTACATTTTTATACCTTGAGGATTTAAATCGATCAACTGTATTATTTCCTCTCAAAGTATCATTGAGGTTATATTTTTGTAATTATGATAGGTCCTGGCACTGAGTTGGCTCCTTTCAGAGGTTTCTTGCAGGTTTGAAACAACAGACTTGATGTTTATTCTGTTAAGTATCTCTTATATCCAACAGTCTATATGCTAATTGCCGATGTGTTTTTAATTTTTGCTTCAGGCATGATTAGCTCTGAAAGAAGGTGGAGCTAAACTCGATCCCTCTGTTTTATAGGTAGAAATTAAAGGAGACTTCTTTGAGATAAACTGGGTCAGTGATTGGTGCAAATTACATTTCTTCTTCTTCTTCTTTCACTTAGCATTGTCAATATTTTGCGTTGGTTTTTGAGCAGGGTAGGGCAAACATTAGGTTTTTGAATTCATATGGTACAAAAATGGGGTAATTGTGTTATTTGAATTCTTACGTTCATGTCTATCACTATTTAAAAGTGTTTTGGGTATTTCATATTTTAGTGCATAGTTTCTATGGACCTTTGGTTTTGTGATAGAAGGAACTATTTAAGAGGCATGGTTTGATTCAGCTATAGTGTTTGAGCAGGTCCTTAGTATCATTTTTTATTCACAACCTGTAGTGTTTCTAAAATCTGTAGTGTTTCTTTAAAATAGGTGATTCAAATACGTGTTTCTTTAAAATCAATAGTGTTTCTAACATCTGTTGATCCATCTCATTGTCGGTGTTTGAGTCCAGGTTGGGTCTGGAAGCAGAGTCTAAAGGATTCACGGTTCATGATACATGGTTGGTGCTATTACAGCTGCTATTGAAGTCACTGGAGAAACTACCTTTTGATGTGAGTGCATTATAGTTTATAACCTTTTCTATTTCTTAGTCACTTCCATATGGCTTTAATGCAAAATAATATCAGTACACGTTTTCCAACTTATCATTATTCTTCCCTGTGGGAGCCTATTAGTCGACAACTGTTTGTAGTTTAAATAACAGTTTGTTTCATTCATGTTTCTATAACATGTTGTAATTTTCAATAACAGTTATGACGTTTCTTTTGTTATTTGTTTTCTAACTAATGTTTTGCAGTTTTGAACCACCGTTAAGACATTACCAAATATTATTGACTCATTCAGATAATGATCACAAAATATAAGTCTGTCATTCTCATCAAGCAAGGAGTTGAGCCTGTAAGTTTGAATGACCTTTCTAATTGTTGAATACAAATACAGATGCCTGTTATGCAAATTGATGTTTAGTATCTCTGCTGTAAAATCTATTTTTGATGAAATTGCTCCTGTGTTTCTTTTTTTAGGAAGCATAACCTATCATCTTTGTTTAATGCTGCAAAATCACCTGAAGAAACAGAAGGCGAAACCATTCTAAAGGGATGTTACTAGACTAAACCATCCAATTAGATATTTTGTTTCATTCACGGTTACTTTGTTTTTGCATTTAGATTACATTAAGCTTTCAAATCTGTTAATTTGAGTATCTAATGTAAGTCCGCTATAATGTTTATCTATTTTTTTCTCATTTGTTATTTATATCTCATGTTACGTTACAAATTAATTTTTCATGGATACTTTTCATTTCCTTTAATGGCCATTAGTTATGTACATTGTATTAGCAACTACATGGTACACTTAACCATCAACCCTCATTATTAATTTGCCTCTCAGTATTCCAACTTTACATTTTCTAAACTATTAATTCATTTTTATTTCCAATGTAGGGGGAAGGTGCAGAGTCTGAACCCTCATTATATATTCATGCCTCCTATACTCTATATAAGACACCAAAGTTGAAGAAGACGTCATATTTTCTATGGCATCCAACCACAATATCAATGCGCCAGGGCCTGCTGATGTCCAGACACCGCCACAAGAGCCTACTGATGTCTAGACACCGCCTCACCTACAACCTTCACCCAATTTGCAACTACCAGAGGGTAACGATCATTGTGTCGAGGAGCAACCGCCTCTACAGGTTTTGCCTTTACAATTTCTGCACGTTTTGTTCATCAATATATCTTTGTCTGCATTTCTTAATCACTAAGTCTTTCTGTACATAACATCAACAGACCCAACAAGATATCCAACCTGTTGTCCACAATGAACCCCTTCCTGACAACCAAACACCTACGGATATCCAACTACCAGTTTCAACCACTTCTGCAGCTGCGACCGGTGCAGATTCCTTTTCCAATTGATTTTTTTGCACTTTCTTATATTGCATGAACAACACCCGATTTGCCTTTTCGTGTCACTAAATGTTAACGTATCTCATTGATGTTAGCATACAGTCCCTTATTTTGTAATGTTTACAATTTTGATTAACTGCTTTGCTTTTCTTCTTAAGGTACACGTCCCTCCTGCTATACAACACAGAAGAAAGAGGAAAAGAAGAACAAAAGCATCCAGATATCTGACGAAAGTTACGTTTTATGATTCGGATGAACCCGAAGAACACAACTACGAGCCACTTGATTCTGACGATGACGATGAGCGGGACTATACATGGGAGAACTCTATGTCTGCCTGGAGATTTAGAGATAGTTATAAAATATGCAACTTAGCATATGTAGAATTGATGTGTCGGCTAAGTTCCATAACACCAATTGGATGGCTGAACAGAATGATACAGTTTAAAGAGAAGTCTCGCAAGGCAGTGCGTTTATAGTTGTAGGCAACTCTGTTCGAATACATTGTATTATATACATTGTGACATTTTTTATGACTACTGGCATTTTCATACCACAAATTCCTGTGCCCAAGAATAATGTTACAGTTCATTAATTTAGTTGTTAACCATTGTGTGTAGATGTTGATATAATGCTTTATAAGTATAGTCATTTTCTTTCAAGTTCTATGATTATGCAAATGCAAATGGGTTATGCATGCCAAAGTTGCTGAGAGTTTTACATGTTGTGGCAACCAAATATAATGCTTTGAGAATGATTCAGATACTTTATAATATCTATTTTTTTTATATATGAAACTATAATATCAGCTTTCAAAATATTTGGCATACTAATTTCCTAAGTTTGAAAGTGACTGAATAAATTATTTTTAAAATATTTGGCATGGTACTTTTCTAAATTATTTTGAAATTGCACTTGTATTAGTGTGCCTTTTAGCTATGACTCCTTTTAGCATGCAATTTAAGTGGAAGAGAAAATGTAGATACTGTTAGGGGATGACTATATCAATTAGGTTATGGGATCATCACTATATCAATTAATAATTTTCGTAAAATCATATTGTTTTTCTTATTAACATTTTAATTATATTTTAAAAACACAACCATGCGTACCACACCGGTATCGTGCGAACGCACGGGTCACACCAGTACCGTGTGAGTGCACGGGTAACCAGACCAAAATAAGTGTGAACGCATGGGTAATACACCAGTACCGTGTGAACGCACGGGTAACCAGACCAAATGCACGGGTAACACATCAGTACCGTGTGAACTCACGGATGACACACAGTACTGTGTGAATGCACGGGTAGCCAGGCCAAAATTATTGTGAACGCACGCGTATTACACGAGTACCGTGTAAACGCAGTGACGACGGGGGCAAAATCGGTTTGAACGCATTGATATCTAATATTGTTTTTTTGAAATTATTTTTAAAAATTGGAAATTTGATACAATTTTTTTTTTTAAATATGTCTTTCATTTAAATATTTATCTTTGATTCACTTATATTTTTATCTTTTACTACTTTATGTTTTTTTTTAAATTAAATTTAAATATTTTCTATTTATTATTTGAATTTCATAATCTAACTGGTGACAATTCCGCAGTCCACTATCCTTTTTACAATTTATAGTAAATATTTTATTTTCTTCTGTGCTTTTTTATTCTTCTTAATGGCTTCCTATACCTAACATCTTTATCTTCATAATTTGAATTTTTTTTCTGTCTAACCTTTTGTGACTTATCAATATTTGATATTACATTTTTTTATTAAAATAATCCTTTAAAAATTGTGAATTTAAATTTTTCCCTGTCAAAATATATTGGTCCAATTTCAAAGGTCCGCAGCGGAACCCGTGCGTCCGCACGGGTATTCCACTAGTTACTAAGAAATAAGGAGTTATAATGCAAATATGAGGATGTAAAAGACATGAATAGGATGAGATGAAATAAAATAGAGATAGTCTCGTCTTAATCATGATTTAATCGAGAAAACGATAATCAATGATTCTTGACTTTCATCGACTAAATAGTAAAGAAACTTAAATAAAAAGAAAGTGGTCTCATGTTGATCAAAGTTTTGTCAACTCAATGAAATCAACCAAACCATGAGGTTTGTTATGTCATCGACCAAAATAAAGAAAGTGGAATCGAAATGAAAAATAAAATCGGTCTCGTCTAAATCAAGATTTAATCGAGAAATCGATAATCTTATATTTTTTACTTTCATTGACCAACAAAAATAAATAAAAAGTGGCCTCACATTTATCAAGACTTTATTGACCTGAAATGATCAAAGTCAAGATTTGTGTAACGTCATCGGCCTAAATAAAGATTATGAAATAAAAATAAGGTTGATCTCATCTTAATCAAGATTTAAATCGGTAAATCGATAATCTTGACATTTGACTTTCATCAACCAAAATAGAATTGGAATGAAAATAAAACTAGTCTCGTCTAAATCAAGATTTAATCGATAAATCGATAATCTTGGATTTTTGACTTTCATCACCCAAAATAGAATCGGAATGAAAATAAAATTAGTCTCGTCTAAAACAAGATTTAATCGACAAATCGATAATCTTGGATTTTTGACTTTCATTGACCAAAATAAATGAAATAGAAGGTGGCCTCCTACAAATCTAGATTTCTAGTGATTTTGAAATAATCAACAAAGTCAAGATTTATATGATATCATTGGCCCAAAATAAATGAAATGCAGTGAACCACTAAGTTAAGTGGATTAACATGAGTAAAATTAGTAAAAACATAGAAAGACTAGAACTCAAAAAACTTGCTAAAAAGTTAATGAAATGAAAATGATTTTTTTAAAAAGAAGAGGAGGGGGCGATGGATTTAGAAGGGTATGTGTATAAAAATAGAAATAAATGGTAGGATAGGATCCTTTGGGCTTGAAGCCCATCACCCAAAAACGACACGGTTCAAAAAAATAAAGGGGTTGGCGAGTTTGAGAAATGGTGCATCAGTAAGGATCACAGGCTTTAGTCAAAGTCTATCATCATTTCAAAATAAAATTAAAAAAAAAACAAGGTTTTTAGTGAAAGAAGGTGGGGTGCACATCATGCTGAGAGGGGTGTGAGAGAAGTCAGATGGGCCTGAAGCCCAGTTACCAACCCTGTACGGTTTAGTTAGAAAAAAAAAAGAAAAAGAATTAGGTTAAAATCACCAACACGGTCCATCATCAAATCTCACAAAAAACACAAATAATCAATGCATCAACACAACAATGGTATTATGCAGCAGATTGAAAAGGGCGAAACGAGTCGGAAAAACCAACATCGAATCAAGGTCGAAACGAAACGCTCTCAACCTTCTGTAACTTTTCTCGCGAATAAACGCTTTAGTTTAGATCCATCTCACTCGCCTTCGTCTCAAATCCAATTGATTTCTCTTTCTCAGGTTTGTACGATTTTGACTCACTGTGTTTCGCTCAAAAAATTTCTGTCTTCATCTCCCTTTTTTTGATTTGAAGTGATTTGGGTTGATTTTGGAAAAAAGGGATCGAAAGAGAAAGGTTTATGGTTGTTACTGATGTTTGATGAAGAAGGTTTGTGTGAATGAAGAGGAGAAAGAGGGTTTCAGAAAGTTGTTGAGAGATTTAGGATGAGGTTGAAGATGTTGGGTCTAGTTTGAAAGTCACGGCTGAACAGAGATGGAGGGAGGTTTATTGAAGGAGGATTTAAGGTTGTTAAGGGTATGGTTTAAAGAGAAGGTTAGAGGCTCTGTGTTATTTTTGGCGACGATGAAGGTTGAAGAAGGTTGATGTTTGTTTCAGGTTTTGTTTTTGATTCGAAGGGAATAATGGAGGATGGGTTGTTATTGTTGATGTTGTGGTACCAACCAGATTGGTGGCGGGTGAGAGGTTATTTCTGGTTTTTTGGGGTTTTTGAATGTAAAACCAGAAAATAAGTTATGTTGTTTTTCGATTGTTGGAGCTTGGAAGCCCCCCTCTACTCTCCTCTTCTTCTGCTATTTAACTCCTCCAGAAAAATAGAATTTGTTTCTTCAATTTCTTTTTGAATTTTGACCGTTGTTAAATTGTCATTTTCACTGCAGATCTCGGAGCGTTGTGAGCAGGCTGTGTCATTGTTACAGTGTAGTGTTGCAGCGGTTTATGTTGGAGGAGCGTACGGTTTGGCTTCAGGTTTGTCGCGTGGCACAGAAGTTGTTTGCTTTGGCATGGCAAGGAGTAGCGTGGAATCCTTTTGAGTTTAGGCACTACACTTTTGTTTGATTTGTGTTAGACAATGGGCCTTTGTAAAAAACATGAAATGGGCTTACGATTGGTAATCTGAATTGAAATGTCGAATGAAAATGAATTTGGTTTTTTTTTTATATTTGAATGAAATTTTTGCTTGGATATTAAAATAAGTAAAAAGGATAATGTTAAAATAGGGATAATTATGGATAATGATGAATATATGAATAAAATGCAATTTGGATTTAGAAATGGATTTAAGAGAAGGAAATGGGTTTATAGATTTTGGACAATTTGGTAATTGAATGAGTGATTGAATGGATATTGGTAGAAGTTTGGTTTGAAAAAAGGATAATAATTATGATTTGAATTAAAAAAAGAAAAGATCTTAAATATGGCCCTAAAAGATAAAATTGTATGGAATTGGATATTTGCATTGATAATGGAAAATGGATTTTTGGATATGAAAATAGGTATGAAAATGGTTAGAATGAATAATGGCTAAGAAAGGAAAATGGATACTTGAATAAGAAAAATGGTTAATAAATGATTATCGAAATTGGTTTGGGAATTAAAGATGACAAATGAGGGTGAATAAAATGGATAGATATTTGGTTATGGAGAGGACCATGAAGAAGGTTACAGAGATATCTCTTAATTGATAGACTTGCTTGATTCAATGCTCCATCTAAAATCTTGATTAAACACCTTTTGAATCCTCTTGAAATAAAACCTGATAAAAAAAATGAAACAAACACAAACAAAACCTGATAAAAGGGTTAGCTATGCAACATGATTGACCTAACATGACATGCAAGAGATCAATGGATCTAAGGGTAAAATTTGGGGTACAACAGTTTGAAAATATACAGAGGGACTTATACAATGTGTGAGGCCCAAAGGTATCATTTACAAAAAGGGGTTGGGTCTTACACTCTATTAGAGGCCCAAAAGTGTTTGAAAATGATTGATGAGGGTTGAATTAATCAAAACCCTAATTTTGTTTAAAAAGGAATTAATTTTGTTTAAAAATTAATAAAAAGTATTGAAAACATGTAATAAAAGAGTGGTGATCTTGGATCAATGTTTCAAAAATCATGTTTATATCCACACAAGGAGGAAAAAATATTTTAAACGTTAACAAACAAATAAAAGATTAATTCTTTGCAAAAATATCAAGTATATAAAATAAATAATATTTTTGGGAATTTTTGGTAAAATAAAATATTTTAACATTTTTGTGAATTATTAAAAAAAGAATTAACTCAAAATCATTAAAACTCAGAGAGAAATTAATTTTTGAATCAATTAAATAAAATTACAAAATTCAAATATTCAAATTTGTGAAAAAGGCGCCAAGAACATGGGCCAAGAACACGCGCGAAGGGAGTTTTGCTCAGATTTTCATTTTCTATCCAATCTCACTGAATACTTGATGAAATCACACAATCCACATATCAATCTGCTCGTTTTCACCTCACGATCATGTCTATGGTCTTTAATTTCATTTATTTTAAGCATGGAATAAGAAATCAAGACAAAACCTCAAGAACCCTAAAATTTGCATGAAGGCTGAGAATTTTGATACACGATTCAAACAAAACAATAAATTGAGGAGAAACATTCTATGCATGATTATGAACATTTGGCAAAATTATTGTGCGAGGAAATATGCATAGATTAAGAGATGACCAAGTTTAGGCTTACTTGAAGGTCGTGACAGCAAGAGCAATGTGATTTTTGAGTTGGAGGTGTTACAGATGAGTTGTGATGATCTGAACAGCTTCCCTACACCATATGGAGTGTGTTTGAATACTTGGACTTGATTGGAAATGGCTAGATCACTTCATGGCATCTCAACTGCAACCTGGTTGAAAACTTGAGCAACTGGCTGGTGATTCTGAGAAATCAGTGCTACAGTTGTGTGTTTAGTGTTTGATCAGCTCACATATGATGTTTATGAGGTGTTAGAGCAATTGGTTTGAGTGGAATTGCTCTCTACTGAAAAAATTCGCTAGTGACTTGCTAAGAAAGGCATTTTTTAGAGTGAGAAGATGATTTTGAGAAAGGCAAGTGTTGTAGGCCTTTGGTGTACTTAAACTGAGAACAAATGAGCTCTATTTATAGTAGAGCAAGTTTGTTTTGCAAGCAATAGTGAATGGCAACTGCAGCAGCTCATTGTCCAATTGCATCACTTTGGAATCTTAAGTCTCCTCTAGCCATTGACTAGAGGTTAGAGCACAGGCCTTTGGTTCCCTAGTTCAGAGATCATCCTTGACTCATTCATTTGGAAAAGGCTCATTTCATGCCACCTTGGTGCATCCATTGAATGCTCCAAAACAAAATTGGAGTCTTGTCCCCCTTTTAGGCATTTTTAGGTTTTGCATGCTACTTTTAGTTCCAAAGACTTGGGAGGCTTATGGATCAGTGTTTGTCCCTCCTTGGTCTCCCCCTGAGGTGTTCAGATGGATAAACTTGTTTGTCATTTTCATAATTTGATTAAATCGAGCAAAATGCACAAATCTGCCTTGCCATGACAGTTGCAGCAAGGCATATTGCCACTGTCATAACTCTTGGCTCAAATGGAATTTGATGGAGTTCTTGGCCATTTTGGAAAGCTCTCATATGATACAACATATGTGTGATCATAGTTTGTCTCGACACTTTTTGGATCTAAGTGAAAAATGCCCCTACATTTTGAAAAAAGTGAAACAGATTCTGACTTAGTGAAAATTTCACTAAGTGTTGGAAAAAGTGGCATTTTCATGTTTTTGTCATTTTTGTCATTCCATAACTTAAAATCCATGAGGAATTGGAATAAGGTGTAGTTGACACTTTTAAAGTATTCCTTGAGAGCTACAAATCCATCTTTGGATCAGCCAAAATGGTTGCTTGGATCACAAGTTATGATCCTTGGAAATTGGTACCCTAGCCACTTTGTTCCATAACTTAGAAAATTTCTAAGTTTTTTTATGGTTACCCCTTTTGTAAGTTATCTCACTTTCTTTGATTTTTCTTGATGAATGATGATTCAAATCACACATTAACATCATTTTAGGGTTAAAGAACCATAATTATGAAAAATCTCAAAAAGTCAAACTTTGACTTTTGTGTACCTTTGACTTTTTTATCAGATGAATTCCAAACTGTGTGATCCTTTATGAAATCAAGTCCTTGACCTAAATCAAACTTGATGGATTGATTTCATAGGTGTTATAGGGTGTATTGGATCATGTCCCAAGGTTTGGGAGCATGTCCTGGTCAAAAGTCAAAGGCACAGTTGACTTTTTCTTCAAAAACCCTAACTGTGGTTCAGATGAAATTGAAACTTGTGGTTCAAGCTTCTTGCATCAATCCATTGTTGTAAATGAATCAATGTAGTGTATTTGAGACCCTCAAATCATGTCTTGAGGTTTTGGCTCATGCTTTGTCCCAAAAGTCAACTTAGGGGTGAATTAGGTCAAGAAACCCTAATTCCTGATTTTTGGTGAATGCATCCCCTGAGGCTAAATTGACTTGATGATTGGGTCCATGAGGTCCCTTGGAGTATCTTGGGTTATGCTTTGA
This sequence comes from Lathyrus tuberosus, assembly GCA_022829125.1. Classification (NCBI taxonomy): domain Eukaryota; kingdom Viridiplantae; phylum Streptophyta; class Magnoliopsida; order Fabales; family Fabaceae; genus Lathyrus; species Lathyrus tuberosus. Next base: position 3,957,413 of record JALAZF010000301.1, on the reverse strand, counting down.
AGCATTGGCTCATGCCCAAAGGAAAATTTCCATCTGGAGGCCCTGGTCGACCAAAGCCCTAATTTGGTGACACTGGCGATCTTGAGGCTTGATCCACTTGGAATGTTGCAGCCTTGTGCTTGATCCTTGATGTGATAGTCCTCTTGATCCATTGTGGATGTTTGAGAGGTTTAGACAAGTTGAAGATCATGTCATTTCTTGATTGATCCTTTGTCTAAATGCTTTGAGAGGGCTTGAAACCCTAATTCTTTTATTGTAGTGAATGCTCACCCATCTTTGGGGATGCTAATGAGTATGAAAGTTCATCCACATTATGGTGATGATTTGCACAATGATTGGAAATCTTAGTGGTCAAAATTTGGGGTATGACACTTTCCAATCATTCGAAAGTGTGTGTGATTTTTCTTAGTAAATTTGAGATCTAGCCTTATACCTTAATAGACGTGGATCACTCGAAATTGACTCAAAAAGCTTTCACACTTCCCCTTTTTCAAAAATATAAAGCTCCATGTTCCTTGCTACATTATCTTTCACTTTATACCTTCACCAGAACCTTGAATCTTCTTCTGATGAGGCTTGAGGTAACTTTTCATGATAGACATCATCATTAAACATAGTGCTTGATCAGAGATCTTCACTAACTTCACCGAATACCACTTGAAATAAAATGTTGCCCTCTAGAGATAGACTTTAATATCTTGATCTTCAAGCCCCACAACTTGATCACCACATCAGATGATGACATTACCTCATAGCGTTATCATCATCAACACTAGATGGACTTTGATGGCTCCAAGAGTTTGACTAAATTTTGGTAAAACATAATGTTGGGAAAGATGTTCCAACATGAAGATTTCAGACCCAGACTAAAGATGTCAAGTGAAATGTCACAGCATGAAGATTCGACATCATGACTGTCATATCAGGTTTTGTTTAAATCTGTTCCACGATTCTAGGCATGATTAGCAATGGATCAAGGATGAAAGCTACAAAGCCCAACTCAGCAGAAGACTATAAAAGAAGACGAAGACCTAGATAGAAGTGTAGAGAGGACGACATAGACTGATGAATCCTATTTTGTAAAGTAGGGTTTGGGTTTGAGAGTCATAGGTTTCTCTTGTAAGTCTCCCTCTGTATCGATTTGATGCAGTGTGGTAAACATAGGAACTTGTACAGATTCAGAAGCCCATAGGCAATGAATCGTGAGTGTTCTTGGATGAAGCTTTGAAGCAAATCAAAGTTAACTTGTTAGTCAAGGATGCTTGACTGAACTTTGTATTGGAAGGGGTGTCTTTCAAAAGGGTAGATACAGTTATGGTGTAGCAACTGTTATATAATCAAAGGTTGTGATTTAGGAAGTGAGAGGGGGTTCTCTTATCATTTAGATGTGACTTCTAATGATAAAGTCTTCATTGGGTAGTGATAGGTTATCGTGGGTGTTTTCTATAAACCTGAGGTTGTTTGCATAAAACTATACTACTGATAGTGATTACTTCTTCCTGGATTGGTATCCCCCAGATGTAGGTGAGTTGCACCGAACTAGGTCATCATATTTTGTGTTGTTTATCATTATGCTATTTTCAGTTTAGTCTTGATTAACATGTTGGATCAGATGTCGTGACATCTGTGAGTGTGCAGTTCTGATATTCAAGGTATCATTCTGCTATTGCGCCTCTGAGTTTAAATAATTATGTAGCACAATGTCTTGACATGTGTTAGGATATCTGCTGTCTGCATAGCCCAGAATTTCAATTGGTATCAAAGCAGACATCTTGTCTGGTTCTGGATGAGATCTTTAGGAGATACTTTCTGGAATTTTAACAAGGAGAAGTTTTGAAGATCAGATCAATCAACTTAGACATACTCAAGGGTATTAATGGGTGAGATGGATGTTCTGGATCGAAGGGAGCAACCCGGAGGTTGTTCATGTTGCTGAGGAGATTCTACAACAACTACAAGAGAAGTGGCTAGTTTTCTTGTTGGTGTGTCTTATAGGATGTTGTGACATCTTATTAGGGCAAGCAGGATTTGTTCCTTGGTGGTTCCGCTGCATGTGTTTCTGATGGAAGAGCTCTAGAATTATGGGATTCTGGAGTTATTATTGAAGACAGTTGGTGGAAGGTCTCAATCGCCGGCTTCTATATTTGAAGATATTTGCGTTCTTTTAATCCAAAGCCGGGAGTGATGGAGTGAAAAGAGTTGTGGTTAGATATCTGGTATGATGACTTGGTACTTGGAAGCTTGGTTCTTGGTGCAGTTGAAGTCAGTTGAAGAGGAGAGGAGTTGAGTTTAAGTTTATCAGGTTCTTGCTCTAGGAGTTTAATAAACTATTTGTCGGCTAGGTTGTCAAAGATACTTGAGAATTCTCTCAAGTCCACTCATAAAGGCATCTGAGTCGTGAATCTGGAGTATTCTAGTTACTCTTCTGACTAGAAGGTGTTTCTTTGAAACACAATCTGAAGAAAGTAGAGGTGATTTATTTTCACCATCCAATAACAGCAAGGAAGGATTCATCTTTCTTGACCCTAAGAGTGGATCCAATCTGATTGAAGAATTGTTGAGGTAAATAAGATTTGTTTAGAGAAATCCTTAGTTACTTGAGTCAAGGGTGGCATCCTTGGTATCTCAACATTGTCCTTTGAAGAAGACACTTGCAAAAAGATTGAATACTTTATAAGTGTTCATGACATGATCTGGTGGAGCTCAGCTACAGCAGTGAAGAAGGGTTATTGGACAAGGATTTAAGCTCAATTGCTATTTGTGGAATCCACAAGTATTTAATTGATTATCCTTGAAAGTCAAGATTGCTGATGTTCAACAAGATGTTGGAACATCTCATCATCAGAGTTTGTGCAGAATCATGGAAGGGGTACTGCATACGCTTTAGCATCTGTTTTAGTCTTAGGTGGTGACCTAAGAAGTGGTTTCAGTCGAGTGTGATAGAAGCATGTGTTCTCTAGAAAGTTTCCTGGCAAGAAACTAGTCTGGACTTTGACGCTGTTGAAGATGAAGATGAAGACATCATAATCTTGATGGTTACAGCTTGGATCAGTTTATTTCTGATCTAGGTACTTTGGACTACTTATGGGGTAGTCTTGGACTACTTATTTTCTAATGATTCAGATGTGGCAGGTTTAAAGTCTTTGGAGTTTTAAAGCAGGATGAAGGGTGTCTACTCAAACTTGGTTGCTGAATCAAGTCTATGAGAGCATGGAACTCTTGTTCTGCGAAGGGAAGAGGTTCTTCTAAGTGGCAAAATGAGGAGCTGAATTCAACAGTTGGGTGTCATATCAAAATGTTTTGACATCTAGCTTAACATCAGAGGTCTCAGCTGGTGATGTGGCACATCAGCTTAAGATAAGGTGATATACAGGAGAATGGAAGTTATAAATGCTTCAAAAAGGTCTATCTCATGCAGTTTGCAGGAGCTGTGGATGGGAAGATGTTACGTGACTAAGAGGCTTAGTGAATCCAAGATGTTCATCTATGGGGTAAGTAGTTCATGTGACTTGAAGGTCTGATTTCATTAGTGGATCGATGTATCTTGTGGGAGTTCTGAAGAAGATTGAGATCAATCAAAAAGTGGAATTTGGTTGGTTTCATTGTGTGCATTCAAGCAGGATGCTTGAAACTGATTGCTCTTGTACAGAAGAGTAGTTTGGAGGCTCTGGTTCTCTGGGAGCTTGTGGCAGAAGTTCTGGGTTGAGGATGGAAGCATACCTTCTTTTGGTGGATGAGAGTTTATTTCTCTCTGGGTTTCTGAAGTTTTCTTTGTTTAAGCTGGTGGCGCACTGTTGTTTGAAGATCTTCAGTGTGGATTACTATGTTGATAGTAAGTCTAGTGGTGGAACATATCAAGAACCATGGTGTGTAATGTCTCTGATGTGTGGAAGATGTCATAACTGATGTTAGAACATCTTTGGGTTAGTTATCCTTGGTGAAGGATTTTAGGTTCTGTGAGGAACTGGTTACTTGCATTGTGTCTAAAAAGTATCTACACTGTCATATAGGAGAATGATGGAGTAGAAGAACTGTCTTGGAGGTCTGATGTAAGTGGTTTTGGAAGACTGGAAAGGATCACGGGTTGATTGCATGAAGGACTAGTTTCTGATGCATATAGAAGTGGATATTCACCAGAAAATCAGAAGTATTCCAGGTTATCATACGGGAGAATGATAAGGAATGAATGTCTTGGATTGTGGGGTGTCTATCTCTATTGCTAGATGGGTAAGGTCAGTGTAAAATCTTGCGAAGGGGGATCAATGGGACTTTGATCTTAAGCTAAGAATTTGTTATGGTAGGATTGTTATCCTTTTATTATTTCCTCACGGGTAGCATGATGGTGATCATGTGTGAGTGATTATTAGTTCTTGTCAGAAGAAGCAATAAGAGAGTTAATGATTGAGTTCAGCAGGTGGCTTGAACTGAGGGTGCACTCTTGAAGACATGAAGATGCGTCTTATGTTTTCCATTCATCAGCATAGTGTTCATTGGAGTAGCACTGGTTATCTTAGATAGGGGGAGTTGCTCCTTGATCTGAGATGGGTTGTTGTAGTGGTGCAGATTGCCTATCAAGAATTGTTTGTGGCCTCAAACAGCTTATGATAGATGGCCTCAACTGGGGTTGAGATGTCAGACGAAGTGTCATGACATTGTACTACTGGTACAAGTTCCTTGAAAATTATCTTGGTCTGGTTCTGGGAGAATTTATTTTTCTCTGCCGGAGCAGATGTTGTATGTTAAAGAGTCTTGGTTGCTGTCATGAAGAAATTGGTTTTTCTGCTAATGAAAGAATTCTGCTTGTAATCGAGTTTGCTAAATCTTGATTAAGAATGTCCTATCTGTGGGGACCATAAGCCTGACAATATCAGGTTAGGTATCAGGACAAGGTTCAGAAGTAGTTTCAAGAACAAGTCAGAAACGATAGAATCTTTAACTAGTCTTTTGGATTGGATCTACCTACATAGCCTTCTCATTATTTAAGGAGAGTTGTAAAATCTCTTCTTATTAAGTTGAGGGAAAATGAGTTTTGTTCGGGTATGGGTAAGCAACATTTGGTTTTGGATCTACATGGGTCGCTTTTGCCATCTTTTGGCTAAAAAGAGGGAGAATGGCTTACTGCTTGTATGTGCATTTGTGCATTTGTGCTGCTGGTATGCAAAAATGTTCCAAAGGATGTACAACGTTTTGATTATAACATCTTGGGGAGTTGTGTTTTGTGATCAGAGTTAGAGAGCAAGTTGTGTTTTGTGACCTGAGTTACATTCACTATGTTCTCGGTATCACAAGGAAATGAAGAGGGTAACTCCAAATTATCTTCTTCCTTTTCCTTAGCACTTGCTTTAAATATTTTTCCACTGCATGCACCACCAGGCTGAAGGATGTTTTAGCAAAAATTTGTCAAAAGGGGGAGATTGATGGCTCCAAGAGTTTAACTAAATTTTGGTAAAACATAATGTTGGGAAAGATGTTCCAACATGAAGATTTCAGACCCAGACTAAAGATGTCAAGTGAAATGTCACAGCATGAAGATTCGACATCATGACTCTCATATCAGGTTTTGTTTAAATCTGTTCCACGATTCAAGGCATGATTAGAAATGGATCAAGGATGAAAGATACAAAGCCCAACTCAGCAGAATACTATAAAAGAAGACCAAGACCTAGACAGAAGTGTAGAGAGGACGACATAGAATTAGGAATCCTATTTTGTAAAGTAGGGTTTAGGTTTGAGAGTCATTGCTTTCTCTTGTAAGTCTCCCTCTGTATCGATTTGATGCAGTGTGGTAGACATAGGAACTTGTACAGATTCAGAAGCCCGTAGGCAATGAATCATGAGTGTTCTTGGATGAAGCTTTGAAGCAAATCCAAGTTAACTTGTTAGTCAAGGATGCTTGACTGAACTTTGTATTGGAATGGGTGTCTTTCAATAGGGTAGATATAGTTATGGTGTAGTAACTTTTAGATATTCACAGGTTGTGATTTAGGAAGTGAGAGGGGGTTCTCTTATCATTTAGACGTGACTTCTAATGATAAAGTCTTCATTGGGTAGTGATAGGTTAACGTGGGTGCTTTCTGTAAACCTGAGGTTGTTTGCATAAAACTATACTACTGATAGTGATTACTTCTTCCTGGATTGGTATCCCCCAGATGTAGGTGAGTTGCACCGAACTGGGTCATCATATTCTGTGTTGTTTATCATTCTTCTATTTTCAGTTCAGTCTTGATTAACATGTTGGATCAGATGTCGTGACATCTGTGAGTGTGCAGTTTTGATATTCAAAGTATCAGTCTGCTGTTGCGCCTCTGAGTTTAAATAATTATGTAGCACAATGTCTTTACATGTGTTAGGACATCTACTTTCTGCATAGGCCAGAATTTCAGACTTGATCAACACTTATGGTGAAAACTTCACTTTAGAGCATTTTCAACATCAAAACCAAACATGTTATTGCAAACATCATACTTGTAAGCACATAGATCCATAATTGCGGCTACAAGGTATTATCTGATTTTGGTGTGATAACCCTCACGACTTTGTCTTTTAGAAAAGGTGTCTAGTTCGACTGAGGTGTGTGGGTATTGTATATAAACTAGATTTAGTCTAATTATCATGTTATATGATACTATTTTTGCCAAACTAGAACAGTTTCCCCGAAGTGAGACTAAGTGACAAGGTACAAGCATGCGATCCTGAATCCTCCTTCACTACTACGGAAAATCCATACCACAACAGTTGAAAAAGGGATACCACAACACCTGACCAACCGTTGTGAGGTAAGGGGTGATTGTGTGTATGATGATTTCCACCACGGTCACGATACCATGATAGTAAGGTAAGACGCGCGTTACCTACCACAACAGTTACTTGTATCAACCGTTGTGGTATATACATTTAGGCAAATAACATTTCATCACGGTTAAAATAAATAACCGTTGTTGAAAGTACCAAAAGTTTATTATATGATATATAGATTGCTTGTTTTTTAATAAATCTCACAGCAACATATAACCATTCAAATTGATAAAGAAGTATATAATCTAAAAATTAGACTATTCTTGAAAACCACCTTAAACAAGCCAATGTTTTCCAAATAGCATGCGTCTCATCATTCATTTCCCGCTCATTAACATATAGAATGTGGTTCAATGTTCTAAGTCCTTCATGACATTGGTTTCTTCTATTCTATTTTAATTTGAATTATATCAATAAAATATTGTTATTCAAATTAAACTATAATAGAAGATATGGATGTAATGATGGAATTAGGTCATTGAACCACATTCTAAATATTAAACAGCGTGAGATGAATGGTGAGGCGGGTGCAATTTGGAAAACATTGACTGATATAAGTTGGTTTTTAAATACAACTTAATTTTCAGATTATAAGTTTCTATGTCAATTTACATGAAATGTATTTTCAGTGAAGGGTTAGTAAAACAAACAATCTACATAGCATATAATAAACTCAATTTCATCTACTATGCAACCTGCATAAGAATTTAAAGAACAAAACATTTCTAAGTCACAAGAAACTTCTTTCTTGTGACTTAGCAATGTTTTGTTCTTGTTATGAAAACATTAGTCAACAACATTTATCAACAACACAACAATATACAAAAAATAAAAAAATAATAAGGTTCAAGAACGCAAGATATAATAAACAAAAACAAAAACAAATTATGAAGTTCTGAGAACATTAATCAACAACAACATACAACAACACAAGATATAATAAAATGTTTCAAGACCGCACCTTTTTTGAAACTAGTCGTGGAACTAGAAGAAGTTATGAAGTGCATCTAGTTTATGATGCTATGAAGAAGAAGTACAAGGTGAATGAAGTTTACACAATAGCTTCATACTTCTTGTATTTTTTCTTCATAACAACACAAACCATATGTACCATAGCCAAAGTATGCGCTTTGTTAAGGTGGTGAAGACGAATCTGAAAAAATGAGAACATTCGCCAAATGAAAAAATGAGAACCCATTTTTAACAAGAAATGTAAACGAAAATGAAGCATAAGTTTAATGAATGAACCTCAAAACTCAAGGTAGTGATTGGTGAAGACGAATATTAAGGTTGAAATATGTTTAAAGAGTGACATGGATGTTAGGGTTACGTTATGAGAGAGAATAGAATGAAATATGTTAGGGTTTTCTATTGAGAGAAATGGTTGTTATGTACTGAACGATAGATACTTTCTCTTAGATACTAACAAAATATCACTTTTCATCACGGTTGGCAAAGAAAAACCGTGATGCAATTTTCAAATTTAACAACGGTTGTATAGTAAAACAGTGGTTAAATAACTTTCATTATTTTATTTATTTATGAACTTAATGGTGAGAGAGTTATTTAATGTTGTTATTGTTATTGTTATTGTTATTGTTCATTAATGTTGTTGTTGTTATTTTTGTTGCTCGTGTAATATGTTTTTTTGTAAAGAGGAAAGAGTCTATAAAGGAAAGAGTATATAAAACAAAAATAAATAAATTCGATTAAGGTGGGAAGAGTACATAAAACATAATTTTTTCATTACATAATTTTTTAAGATCGGAACAATATCCTCTAACATTACAGGAATCTTCCCAATCTATGACTCGCTCCTCACTACCCTCATCTGAGTCATAGTAAGAAGTATTCCTCGGCACCTTTATCTTATTCTTCTTCTTCATCATCTTCTTCTTCTTCTTGGCCTTCCTCATCCTCGGCGCATCCTTGACAGCAGTCGAGGAAGATGGCTAGACCTCCTCAGTTGTCTGTTGATGGTGTTGTACTGTGGTGGTTGTTTGGTTCTCAACAGTGACTTCTGTTGAGCTATTTCTCTTAGCATTCTGAGATGGAGAACTCATGGTGTTATAGAAAAGAAGTTAAGAAGAATAGTTTGAAGAAGTGGAAATTCATTATATGAAAGTGTGCCTTTATAGAAGATGTTGAAGATGAAACATCTGATGATTTAATGCTTGCAATGATTACTTCTAATGGTTGATATTCTTGAATGACTTGTGACCGTCTTGAGAAATGAAGAAAAATTACAATCATCATTGTAGTCGTTTCTCTCTTTTGGGAAGAGCAAAGGTTGTACAGTCATATTACAACGGTTGAATATTAAAACAGTGGTTAAATAATGTTCAAATTTTTACTTATTTATGAAAAATGGGAAAATGCGCTTTTTGTAATAGGAAAAATGGAAAAAATGTAATTGTTGGGATTCAAAGCTTGCAACACTTACTTTATCACCACGGTTGTTTACCTCAACCGTGATTAAATAACTTTCAAAAAAAATAAAAATATATATCAGTCGCATCCTATTTGCGATATTACAATGGTAGAAAGCCTAACCATAGTAGTATTAGTGTTACCGAATGTGTATTTTGTAGTAGTTCTTCTAGCGCTAATGATCCATCCAACCTCAAGTATGCGCCATAATGGCCACGGGGTATTGTGTGCTTTGGGTGTTAGAACCCTCATGTTTATGCCTTTTAGAAAAGGCACCTCGTTGGGTTGAGGCGTGTTGGTGTTGTATATAAAATATCCTTAATCTCGATTTCCAAGCAATGTAAGACTATTTTGGCTTACCTAAGACAGTTTCCCCCTAGTTGAGCCTATTAGGCAGGGTGCAAGCATGTGATCTTAACCCCTCCTTCTAATGTTAATATTTTGGTCAACGTTAAGTCCATTCCACTGTAGCTACAAGGTATTATCTGATTTGGGTGTGAGAATCCTCACGACTTTGTCCTTTAAAAAAATTGCCTCATTAAGTCGAAGTGTGTGGTTGTTATATATAAACTACCATTAGTCTTGATTTCCATGCAATGCGAGACTATTTTGGCCAGATCGGAACAAAAAGTGTTATAGTCAGACAAAGGCCCAATGCATATAAGATTCAAGTGATAAGCGCTATAAAGATAAGCCTGTTAAAATTGTCTATCATATATAATTGGAATGCTGCAACAATAACAATCTTCTGTTGCAAGATCACATCCTATCACAAAACCAAACCGAAAGAAGTTATGAATTGATGCTATTGCAAAATGGAAAACAAACCTCTGACGCAAATTTAAAAATTTGTCCTTATTATCACAACATCTCATGTTATGCTAGAACGCTCAAGCAGCGATGGAAACTTGAATGGTTCAACGTGTTTTAACACACACGTGAAAAGAGGATTCTAGCACATATGTCGAGTATAGGTGAGAAGAGAAAATCTTGTGAATCCGCCAACAACATAAGAAGGATGCATACCATTCAAATCTAATTCTATAGTAAATGGTAAGAAAGTTGAATATACACATTTCATTGTAGTTTGGTCTAGGATAGCATTATCAACAGGCAAAGTAGTCCACCTTCAGATCTCTCAGAGAAAGAACGCCAAGAAGAGAACAATTAAGTGGCTATCAGTAAAGCCAAATTACCAAAACATGCAACAATTTGATGATGAAGTCAGGGTATCCCTACAACTTAGAACATATAAGGGTTAATTAGGAAGGAGTCTTCATATTCCACTTCAACGGCCAAAAAAGGTAGAAGATCAAAGGATATTCTGAGGCAGCAATCTTGGACGAGCGTCGAGCGTAAAACCTATACGATTCAAACCCCATAAGAATCAGATCATCCTCTTCTCCATGGCTCAGTGAAGAAGAGGTTAACACCTAAACAAATCATGACTTCCACCGAAGCGGTCTCAAGACAATGCACTTAAATTCAATTGACTAGACCCCCATAAAAGGTAAGGTTGACAACTAATCCAAATGTCAAAGGGGCGTATGCAGATCCTAACAATATGCAAGATAAGTATTTTTTGAGATTATATAAAAATCGTAGGGAGAGGAAACTTGGGAATGGTTCCTAGTGATGCTGAAGACCTACACCAGCTCCCATCGATTGGGACGTGTATTGACAAATCTCAGTGATTATACCAACTCCCATCGACTGGGATGGATAATAACAAATCTCAATGACTCTTTCAACACCCATCGACTTGGACGAATAACAATAAATCTGAGCAATTACGTCAGTTCTTAACAAATGAGACGGGCAATGGTAAGTTCTAAATATCACAACGGTTTCCTCCCAAGAAAGAGACCAAGGTAAGACGTTAGATATGGCGTGAATCATTTATTAAAGGAAGCAGATAAGTTTAAGCATAACATGGTCATCCCAACCCCTAGGGAATCTGAACACCCAAGTGAAGTGCCTCCATCTGGTCGGTCTCCAGTTTGAAGGCGCCATTCAAATCTTAAAAGCTTTGGTCAATTGAGTATTCAACCTTTGTCCTCATGACAACCATCCCCCTCATATATCTCTCGCTACTCCTCTTGAGACTCCTTCACCTTTTAGAGATCCTTCACAACTTTGTTGGAGCGAGGCATCAGTGCCACTACAGTAGTGGTCACATCTTAATAAGACTTATTTTCTTTCTCCGAGGAGGAGATTGATGGCTCCAAGAGTTTGACTAAATTTTGGTAAAACATAATGTTGGGAAAGATGTTCCAACATGAAGATTTCAGACCCAGACTAAAGATGTCAAGTGAAATGTCACAGCATGAAGATTCGACACCATGACTCTCATATCAGGTTTTGTTTAAATCTGTTCCACGATTCAAGGCATGATTAGAAATGGATCAAGGATGAAAGATACAAAGCCCAACTCAGCAGAATACTATAAAAGAAGACCAAGACCTAGACAGAAGTGTAGAGAAGACGACATAGACTTAGGAATCCTATTTTGTAAATTAGGGTTTAGGTTTGAGAGTCATTGCTTTCTCTTGTAAGTCTCCCTCTGTATCGATTTGATGCAGTGTGGTAGACATAGGAACTTGTACAGATTCAGAAGCCCGTAGGCAATGAATCATGAGTGTTCTTGGATGAAGCTTTGAAGCAAATCCAAGTTAACTTGTTAGTCAAGGATGCTTGACTGAACTTTGTATTAGAATGGATGTCTTTCAATAGGGTAGATACAGTTATGGTGTAGTAACTATTAGATAATCACAGGTTGTGATTTAGGAAGTGAGAGGGGGTTCTCTTATCATTTAGACGTGACTTCTAATGATAAAGTCTTCATTGGGTAGTGATAGGTTAGCGTGGATGCTTTCTGTAAACCTGAGGTTGTTTGCATAAAACTATACTACTGATAGTGATTACTTCTTCCTGGATTGGTATCCCCCAGATGTAGGTGAGTTGCACCAAACTGGGTCATCATATTCTGTGTTGTTTATCATTCTTCTATTTTCAGTTCAGTCTTGATTAACATGTTGGATCAGATGTCGTGACATCTGTGAGTGTGCAGTTTTGATATTCAAAGTATCAGTCTGTTGTTGCGCCTCTGAGTTTAAATAATTATGTAGCACAATGTCTTGACATGTGTTAGGACATTTACTTTCTACATAGGCCAGAATTTCAAACTTGATCAACACTTATGGTGAAAACTTCACTTTAGAGCATTTTCAACATCAAAACCAAACATGTTATTGCAAACATCATACTTGTAAGCACATAGATCCATAATTGCGGCTACAAGGTATTATCTGATTTTGGTGTGATAACCCTCACGAGTTTGTCTTTTAGAAAAGGTGTCTAGTTCGACTGAGGTGTGTGGGTATTGTATATAAACTAGATTTAGTCTAATTATCATGTTATATGATACTATTTTTGCCAAACTAGAACAGTTTCCCCGAAGTGAGACTAAGTGACAAGGTACAAGCATGTGATCCTGAATCCTCCTTCACTACTACGGAAAATCCATACCACAACAGTTGAAAAAGGGATACCACAACACCTGACCAACCGTTGTGAGGTAAGGGGTGATTGTGTGTATGATGATTTCCACCACGGTCACGATACCATGATAGTAAGGTAAGACACGCGTTACCTACCACAACAGTTACTTGTATCAACCGTTGTGGTATATACATTTAGGTAAATAACATTTCATCACGGTTAAAATAAATAACCGTTGTTGAAAGTACCCAAAGTTTATTATATGATATATAGATTGCTTGTTTTTCAATAAATCTCACAGCAACATATAACCATTCAAATTGATAAAGAAGTATATAATCTAAAAATTAGACTATTCTTGAAAACCACCTTAAACAAGCCAATGTTTTCCAAATAGCATGCGTCTCATCATTCATTTCCCGCTCATTAACATATAGAATGTGGTTCAATGTTCTAAGTCCTTCATGACATTGGTTTCTTCTATTCTATTTTAATTTGAATTATATCAATAAAATATTGTTATTCAAATTAAACTATAATAGAAGATATGGATGTAATGAAGGAATTAGGTCATTGAACCACATTCTAAATATTAAACAGCGTGAGATGAATGGTGAGGCGGGTGCAATTCGAAAAACATTGACTGATATAAGTTGGTTTTTAAATACAACTTAATTTTCAGATTATAAGTTTCTATGTCAATTTACATGAAATGTATTTTCAGTGAAGGGTTTGTAAAACAAACAATCTACATAGCATATAATAAACTCAATTTCATCTACTATGCAACCTGCATAAGAATTTAAAGAACAAAACATTTCTAAGTCACAAGAAACTTCTTTCTTGTGACTTAGCAATGTTTTGTTCTTGTTATGAAAACATTAGTCAACAACATTTATCAACAACACAACAATATACAAAAAATAAAAAAATAATAAGGTTCAAGAACGCAAGATATAATAAACAAAAACAAAAACAAATTATGAAGTTCTGAGAACATTAATCAACAACAACATACAACAACACAAGATATAATAAAATGTTTCAAGACCGCACCTTTTTTGAAACTAGTCGTGGAACTAGAAGAAGTTATGAAGTGCATCTAGTTTATGATGCTATGAAGAAGAAGTACAAGGTGAATGAAGTTTACACAATAGCTTCATACTTCTTGTATTTTTTCTTCATAACAACACAAACCATATGTACCATAGCCAAAGTATGCGCTTTGTTAAGGTGGTGAAGACGAATCTGAAAAAATGAGAACATTCGCCAAATGAAAAAATGAGAACCCATTTTTAACAAGAAATGTAAACGAAAATGAAGCATAAGTTTAATGAATGAACCTCAAAACTCAAGGTAGTGATTGGTGAAGACGAATATTAAGGTTGAAATATGTTTAAAGAGTGACATGGATGTTAGGGTTACGTTATGAGAGAGAAGAGAATGAAATATGTTAGGGTTTTCTGTTGAGAGAAATGGTTGTTATGTACTGAACGATAGATACTTTCTCTTAGATACTAACAAAATATCACTTTTCATCACGGTTGGCAAAGAAAAACCGTGATGCAATTTTCAAATTTAACAACGGTTGTATAGTAAAACAGTGGTTAAATAACTTTCATTATTTTATTTATTTATTTATGAACCTAATGGTGAGAGAGTTATTTAATGTTGTTATTGTTATTGTTATTGTTATTGTTCATTAATGTTGTTGTTGTTATTTTTGTTGCTCGTGTAATATGTTTTTTTGTAAAGAGGAAAGAGTCTATAAAGGAAAGAGTATATAAAACAAAAATAAATAAATTCGATTAAGGTGGGAAGAGTACATAAAACATATTTTTTTCATTACATAATTTTTTAAGATCGGAACAATATCCTCTAACATTACAGGAATCTTCCCAATCTATGACTCGCTCCTCACTACCCTCATCTGAGTCATAGTAAGAAGTATTCCTCGGCACCTTTATCTTATTCTTCTTCTTCATCATCTTCTTCTTCTTCTTGGCCTTCCTCATCCTCGGCGCATCCTTGACAGCTGTCGAGGAAGATGGCTAGACCTCCTCAGTTGTCTGTTGATGGTGTTGTACTGTGGTGGTTGTTTGGTTCTCAACAGTGACTTCTGTTGAGCTATTTCTCTTAGCATTCTGAGATGGAGAACTCATGGTGTTATAGAAAGGAAGTTAAGAAGAATAGTTTGAAGAAGTGGAAATTCATTATATGAAAGTGTGCCTTTATAGAAGATGTTGAAGATGAAACATCTGATGATTTAATGCTTGCAATGATTACTTCTAATGGTTGATATTCTTGAATGACTTGTGACCGTCTTGAGAAATGAAGAAAAATTACAATCATCATTGTAGTCGTTTCTCTCTTTTGGGAAGAGCAAAGGTTGTACAGTCATATTACAACGGTTGAATATTAAAACAGTGGTTAAATAATGTTCAATTTTTTACTTATTTATGAAAAATGGGAAAATGCGCTTTTTGTAATAGGAAAAATGGAAAAAATGTAATTGTTGGGATTCAAAGCTTGTAACACTTACTTTATCACCACGGTTGTTTACCTCAACCGTGATTAAATAACTTTCAAAAAAAATAAAAATATATATCAGTCGCATCCTATTTGCGATATTACAATGGTAGAAAGCCTAACCATAGTAGTATTAGTGTTACCGAATGTGTATTTTGTAGTAGTTCTTCTAGCGCTAATGATCCATCCAACCTCAAGTATGCGCCATAATGGCCACGGGGTATTGTGTGCTTTGGGTGTTAGAACCCTCATGTTTATGCCTTTTAGTAAAGGCACCTCGTTGGGTTGAGGCGTGTTGGTGTTGTATATAAAATATCCTTAATCTCGATTTCCAAGCAATGAAAGACTATTTTGGCTTACCTAAGACAGTTTCCCCCTAGTTGAGCCTATTAGGCAGGGTGCAAGCATGTGATCTTAACCCCTCCTTCTAATGTTAATATTTTGGTCAACCTTAAGTCCATTCCACTGTAGCTACAAGGTATTATCTGATTTGGGTGTGAGAATCCTCACGACTTTGTCCTTTAGAAAAATTGCCTCATTAAGTCGAAGTGTGTGGTTGTTATATATAAACTACCATTAGTCTTGATTTCCATGCAATGCGAGACTATTTTGGCCAGATCGGAACAAAAAGTGTTATAGTCGGACAAAGGCCCAATGCATATAAGATTCAAGTGATAAGCGCTATAAAGATAAGCCTGTTAAAATTGTCTATCATATATAATTGGAATGCTGCAACAATAACAATCTTCTGTTGCAAGATCACATCCTATCACAAAACCAAACCGAAAGAAGTTATGAATTGATGCTATTGCAAAATGGAAAACAAACCTCTGACGCAAATTTAAAAAATTTTCCTTATTATCACAACATCTCATGTTATGCTAGAACGCTCAAGCAGCGATGGAAACTTGAATGGTTCAACGTGTTTTAACACACACGTGAAAAGAGGATTCTAGCACATATGTCGAGTATAGGTGAGAAGAGAAAATCTTGTGAATCCGCCAACAACATAAGAAGGATGCATACCATTCAAATCTAATTCTATAGTAAATGGTAAGAAAGTTGAATATACACATTTCATTGTAGTTTGGTCTAGGATAGCATTATCAACAGGCAAAGTAGTCCACCTTCAGATCTCTCAGAGAAAGAACGCCAAGAAGAGAACAATTAAGTGGCTATCAGTAAAGCCAAATTACCAAAACATGCAACAATTTGATGACGAAGTCAGGGTATCCCTACAACTTAGAGCATATAAGGGTTAATTTTGAAGGAGTCTTCATATTCCACTTCAACGGCCAAAAAAGGTAGAAGATCAAAGGATATTCTGAGGCAGCAATCTTGGACAAGCGTCGAGCGTAAAACCTATACGATTCAAACCCCATAAGAATCAGATCATCCTCTTCTCCATGGCTCAGTGAAAAAGGGGTTGACACCTAAACAAATCATGACCTCCACCGAAGCGGTCTCAAGACAATGCACTTAAATTCAATTGACTAGACCCCCATAAAAGGTAAGGTTGACAACTAATCCAAATGTCAAAGGGGCGTATGCAGATCCTAACAATATGCAAGATAAGTATTTTTTGAGATTATATAAAAATCGTAGGGAGAGGAAACTTGGGAATGGTTCCTAGTGATGCTGAAGACCTACACCAGCTCCCATCGATTGGGACGTGTATTGACAAATCTCAGTGATTATACCAACTCCCATCGACTGGGATGGATAATAACAAATCTCAATGACTCTTTCAACACCCATCGACTTGGACGAATAACAATAAATCTGATCAATTACGTCAGTTCTTAACAAATGAGACGGGCAATGGTAAGTTCTAAATATCACAACGGTTTCCTCCCAAGAAAGAGACCAAGGTAAGACGTTAGATATGGCGTGAATCATTTATTAAAGGAAGCAGATAAGTTTAAGCATAACATGGTCATCCCAACCCCTAGGGAATCTGAACACCCAAGTGAAGTGCTTCCATCTGGTCGGTCTCCAGTTTGAAGGCGCCATTCAAATCTTTAAAGTTTTGGTCAATTGAGTATTCAACCTTTGTCCTCATGACAACCATCCCCCTCATATATCTCTCGCTACTCCTCTTGAGACTCCTTCACCTTTTAGAGATCCTTCACAACTTTGTTGGAGCGAGGCATCAGTGCCACTACAGTAGTGGTCACATCTTAATAAGACTTATTTTCTTTCTCCGAGGAGGAGATTGATGGCTCCAAGAGTTTGACTAAATTTTGGTAAAACATAACGTTGGGAAAGATGTTCCAACATGAAGATTTCAGACCCAGACTAAAGATGTCAAGTGAAATGTCACAGCATGAAGATTCGACATCATGACTCTCATATCAGGTTTTGTTTAAATCTGTTCCACGATTCAAGGCATGATTAGAAATGGATCAAGGATGAAAGATACAAAGCCCAACTCAGCAGAATACTATAAAATAAGACCAAGACCTAGACAGAAGTGTAGAGAAGACGACATAGACTTAGGAATCCTATTTTGTAAATTAGGGTTTAGGTTTGAGAGTCATTGCTTTCTCTTGTAAGTCTCCCTCTGTATCGATTTGATGCAGTGTGGTAGACATAGGAACTTGTACAGATTCAGAAGCCCGTAGGCAATGAATCATGAGTGTTCTTGGATGAAGCTTTGAAGCAAATCCAAGTTAACTTGTTAGTCAAGGATGCTTGACTGAACTTTGTATTAGAATGGGTGTCTTTCAATAGGGTAGATACAGTTATGGTGTAGTAACTATTAGATAATCACAGGTTGTGATTTAGGAAGTGAGAGGGGGTTCTCTTATCATTTAGACGTGACTTCTAATGATAAAGTCTTCATTGGGTAGTGATAGGTTAGCGTGGATGCTTTCTGTAAACCTGAGGTTGTTTGCATAAAACTATACTACTGATAGTGATTACTTCTTCCTGGATTAGTATCCCCCAGATGTAGGTGAGTTGCACCAAACTGGGTCATCATATTCTGTGTTGTTTATCATTCTTCTATTTTCAGTTCAGTCTTGATTAACATGTTGGATCAGATGTCGTGACATCTGTGAGTGTGCAGTTTTGATATTCAAAGTATCAGTCTGCTGTTGCGCCTCTGAGTTTAAATAATTATGTAGCACAATGTCTTGACATGTGTTAGGACATTTACTTTCTACATAGGCCAGAATTTCAAACTTGATCAACACTTATGGTGAAAACTTCACTTTAGAGCATTTTCAACATCAAAACCAAACATGTTATTGCAAACATCATACTTGTAAGCACATAGATCCATAATTGCGGCTACAAGGTATTATCTGATTTTGGTGTGATAACCCTCACGACTTTGTCTTTTAGAAAAGGTGTCTAGTTCGACTGAGGTGTGTGGGTATTGTATATAAACTAGATTTAGTCTAATTATCATGTTATATGATACTATTTTTGCCAAACTAGAACAGTTTCCCCGAAGTGAGACTAAGTGACAAGGTACAAGCATGTGATCCTGAATCCTCCTTCACTACTACGGAAAATCCATACCACAACAGTTGAAAAAGGGATACCACAACACCTGACCAACCGTTGTGAGGTAAGGGGTGATTGTGTGTATGATGATTTCCACCACGGTCACGATACCATGATAGTAAGGTAAGACGCGCGTTACCTACCACAACAGTTACTTCTATCAACCGTTGTGGTATATACATTTAGGTAAATAACATTTCATCACGGTTAAAATAAATAACCGTTGTTGAAAGTACCCAAAGTTTATTATATGATATATAGATTGCTTGTTTTTCAATAAATCTCACAGCAACATATAACCATTCAAATTGATAAAGAAGTATATAATCTAAAAATTAGACTATTCTTGAAAACCACCTTAAACAAGCCAATGTTTTCCAAATAGCATGCGTCTCATCATTCATTTCCCGCTCATTAACATATAGAATGTGGTTCAATGTTCTAAGTCCTTCATGACATTGGTTTCTTCTATTCTATTTTAATTTGAATTATATCAATAAAATATTGTTATTCAAATTAAACTATAATAGAAGATATGGATGTAATGAAGGAATTAGGTCATTGAACCACATTCTAAATATTAAACAGCGTGAGATTAATGGTGAGGCGGGTGCAATTCAAAAAACATTGACTGATATAAGTTGGTTTTTAAATACAACTTAATTTTCAGATTATAAGTTTCTATGTCAATTTACATGAAATGTATTTTCAGTGAAGGGTTAGTAAAACAAACAATCTACATAGCATATAATAAACTCAATTTCATCTACTATGCAACCTGCATAAGAATTTAAAGAACAAAACATTTCTAAGTCACAAGAAACTTCTTTCTTGTGACTTAGCAATGTTTTGTTCTTGTTATGAAAACATTAGTCAACAACATTTATCAACAACACAATAATATACAAAAAATAAAAAAAAATAAGGTTCAAGAACGCAAGATATAATAAACAAAAACAAAAACAAATTATGAAGTTCTGAGAACATTAATCAACAACAACATACAACAACACAAGATATAATAAAATGTTTCAAGACCGCACCTTTTTTGAAACTAGTCGTGGAACTAGAAGAAGTTATGAAGTGCATCTAGTTTATGATGCTATGAAGAAGAAGTACAAGATGAATGAAGTTTACACAATAGCTTCATACTTCTTGTATTTTTTCTTCATAACAACACAAACCATATGTACCATAGCCAAAGTATGCGCTTTGTTAAGGTGGTGAAGACGAATCTGAAAAAATGAGAACATTCACCAAATGAAAAAATGAGAACCCATTTTTAACAAGAAATGTAAACGAAAATGAAGCATAAGTTTAATGAATGAACCTCAAAACTCAAGGTAGTGATTGGTGAAGACGAATATTAAGGTTGAAATATGTTTAAAGAGTGACATGGATGTTAGGGTTACGTTATGAGAGAGAAGAGAATGAAATATGTTAGGGTTTTCTGTTGAGAGAAATGGTTGTTATGTACTGAACGATAGATACTTTCTCTTAGATACTAACAAAATATCACTTTTCATCACGGTTGGCAAAGAAAAACCGTGATGCAATTTTCAAATTTAACAACGGTTGTATAGTAAAACAGTGGTTAAATAACTTTCATTATTTTATTTATTTATGAACTTAATGGTGAGAGAGTTATTTAATGTTGTTATTGTTATTGTTATTATTATTGTTCATTAATGTTGTTGTTGTTATTTTTGTTGCTCGTGTAATATGTTTTTTTGTAAAGAGGAAAGAGTTTATAAAGGAAAGAGTATATAAAACAAAAATAAATAAATTCGATTAAGGTGGGAAGAGTACATAAAACATAATTTTTTCATTACATAATTTTTTAAGATCGGAACAATATCCTCTAACATTACAGGAATCTTCCCAATCTATGACTCGCTCCTCACTACCCTCATCTGAGTCATAGTAAGAAGTATTCCTCGGCACCTTTATCTTATTCTTCTTCTTCATCATCTTCTTCTTCTTCTTGGCCTTCCTCATCCTAGGCGCATCCTTGACAGCAGTCGAGGAAGATGGCTAGACCTCCTCAGTTGTCTGTTGATGGTGTTGTACTGTGGTGGTTGTTTGGTTCTCAACAGTGACTTCTGTTGAGCTAGTTCTCTTAGCATTCTGAGATGGATAACTCATGGTGTTATAGAAAGGAAGTTAAGAAGAATAGTTTGAAGAAGTGGAAATTCATTATATGAAAGTGTGCCTTTATAGAAGATGTTGAAGATGAAACATCTGATGATTTAATGCTTGCAATGATTACTTATAATGGTTGATATTCTTGAATGACTTGTGACCGTCTTGAGAAATGAAGAAAAATTACAATCATCATTGTAGTCGTTTCTCTCTTTTGGGAAGAGCAAAGGTTGTACAGTCATATTACAACGGTTGAATATTAAAACAGTGGTTAAATAATGTTCAAATTTTTACTTATTTATGAAAAATGGGAAAATGCGCTTTTTGTAATAGGAAAAATGGAAAAAATGTAATTGTTGGGATTCAAAGCTTGTAACACTTACTTTATCACCACGGTTGTTTACCTCAACCGTGATTAAATAACTTTAAAAAAAAATAAAAATATATATCAGTCGCATCCTATTTGCGATATTACAATGGTAGAAAGCCTAACCATAGTAGTATTAGTGTTACCGAATGTGTATTTTGTAGTAGTTCTTCTAGCGCTAATGATCCATCCAACCTCAAGTATGCGCCATAATGGCCACGGGGTATTGTGTGCTTTGGGTGTTAGAACCCTCATGTTTATGCCTTTTAGAAAAGGCACCTCGTTGGGTTGAGGCGTGTTGGTGTTGTATATAAAATATCCTTAATCTCGATTTCCAAGCAATGTAAGACTATTTTGGCTTACCTAAGACAGTTTCCCCCTAGTTGAGCCTATTAGGCAGGGTGCAAGCATGTGATCTTAACCCCTCCTTCTAATGTTAATATTTTGGTCAACCTTAAGTCCATTCCACTGTAGCTACAAGGTATTATCTGATTTGGGTGTGAGAATCCTCACGACTTTGTCCTTTAGAAAAATTGCCTCATTAAGTCGAAGTGTGTGGTTGTTATATATAAACTACCATTAGTCTTGATTTCCATGCAATGCGAGACTATTTTGGCCAGATCGGAACAAAAAGTGTTATAGTCGGACAAAGGCCCAATGCATATAAGATTCAAGTGATAAGCGCTATAAAGATAAGCCTGTTAAAATTGTCTATCATATATAATTGGAATGCTGCAACAATAACAATCTTCTGTTGCAAGATCACATCCTATCACAAAACCAAACCGAAAGAAGTTATGAATTGATGCTATTGCAAAATGGAAAACAAACCTCTGACGCAAATTTAAAAATTTTTCCTTATTATCACAACATCTCATGTTATGCTAGAACGCTCAAGCAGCGATGGAAACTTGAATGGTTCAACGTGTTTTAACACACACGTGAAAGGAGGATTCTAGCACATATGTCGAGTATAGGTGAGAAGAGAAAATCTTGTGAATCCGCCAACAACATAAGAAGGATGCATACCATTCAAATCTAATTCTATAGTAAATGGTAAGAAAGTTGAATATACACATTTCATTGTAGTTTGGTCTAGGATAGCATTATCAACAGGCAAAGTAGTCCACCTTCAGATCTCTCAGAGAAAGAACGCCAAGAAGAGAACAATTAAGTGGCTATCAGTAAAGCCAAATTACCAAAACATGCAACAATTTGATGACGAAGTCAGGGTATCCCTACAACTTAGAACATATAAGGGTTAATTAGGAAGGAGTCTTCATATTCCACTTCAACGGCCAAAAAAGGTAGAAGATCAAAGGATATTCTGAGGCAGCAATCTTGGACAAGCGTCGAGCGTAAAACCTATACGATTCAAACCCCATAAGAATCAGATCATCCTCTTCTCCATGGCTCAGTGAAGAAGAGGTTGACACCTAAACAAATCATGACTTCCACCGAAGCGGTCTCAAGACAATGCACTTAAATTCAATTGACTAGACCCCCATAAAAGGTAAGGTTGACAACTAATCCAAATGTCAAAGGGGCGTATGCGAATCCTAACAATATGCAAGATAAGTATTTTTTGAGATTATATAAAAATCGTAGGGAGAGGAAACTTGGGAATGGTTCCTAGTGATGTTGAAGACCTACACCAGCTCCCATCGATTGGGACGTGTATTGACAAATCTCAGTGATTATACCAACTCCCATCGACTGGGATGGATAATAACAAATCTCAATGACTCCTTCAACACACATCGACTTGGACGAATAACAATAAATCTGAGCAATTACGTCAGTTCTTAACAAATGAGACGGGCAATGGCAAGTTCTAAATATCACAACGGTTTCCTCCCAAGAAAGAGACCAAGGTAAGACGTTAGATATGGCGTGAATCATTTATTAAAGGAAGCAGATAAGTTTAAGCATAACATGGTCATCCCAACCCCTAGGGAATCTGAACACCCAAGTGAAGTGCTTCCATCTGGTCGGTCTCCAGTTTGAAGGCGCCATTCAAATCTTTAAAGCTTTGGTCAATTGAGTATTCAACCTTTGTCCTCATGACAACCATCCCCCTCATATATCTCTCGCTACTCCTCTTGAGACTCCTTCACCTTTTAGAGATCCTTCACAACTTTGTTGGAGCGAGGCATCAGTGCCACTACAGTAGTGGTCACATCTTAATAAGACTTATTTTCTTTCTCCGAGGAGGAGATTGATGGCTCCAAGAGTTTGACTAAATTTTGGTAAAACATAATGTTGGGAAAGATGTTCCAACATGAAGATTTCAGACCCAGACTAAAGATGTCAAGTGAAATG
Organism: Lathyrus tuberosus; assembly: GCA_022829125.1. Classification (NCBI taxonomy): domain Eukaryota; kingdom Viridiplantae; phylum Streptophyta; class Magnoliopsida; order Fabales; family Fabaceae; genus Lathyrus; species Lathyrus tuberosus. The sequence goes on along the minus strand of JALAZF010000301.1, from coordinate 3,933,814 downwards.
TCACAGCATGAAGATTCGACATCATGACTCTCATATCAGGTTTTGTTTAAATCTGTTCCACGATTCAAGGCATGATTAGAAATGGATCAAGGATGAAAGATACAAAGCCCAACTCAGCAGAATACTATAAAAGAAGACCAAGACCTAGACAGAAGTGTAGAGAAGACGACATAGACTTAGGAATCCTATTTTGTAAATTAGGGTTTAGGTTTGAGAGTCATTGCTTTCTCTTGTAAGTCTCCCTCTGTATCGATTTGATGCAGTGTGGTAGACATAGGAACTTGTACAGATTCAGAAGCCCGTAGGCAATGAATCATGAGTGTTCTTGGATGAAGCTCTGAAGCAAATCCAAGTTAACTTGTTAGTCAAGGATGCTTGACTGAACTTTGTATTAGAATGGGTGTCTTTCAATAGGGTAGATACAGTTATGGTGTAGTAACTATTAGATAATCACAGGTTGTGATTTAGGAAGTGAGAGGGGGTTCTCTTATCATTTAGACGTGACTTCTAATGATAAAGTCTTCATTGGGTAGTGATAGGTTAGCGTGGATGCTTTCTGTAAACCTGAGGTTGTTTGCATAAAACTATACTACTGATAGTGATTACTTCTTCCTGGATTGGTATCCCCCAGATGTAGGTGAGTTGCACCAAACTGGGTCATCATATTCTGTGTTGTTTATCATTCTTCTATTTTCAGTTCAGTCTTGATTAACATGTTGGATCAGATGTCGTGACATCTGTGAGTGTGCAGTTTTGATATTCAAAGTATCAGTCTGCTGTTGCGCCTCTGAGTTTAAATAATTATGTAGCACAATGTCTTGACATGTGTTAGGACATTTACTTTCTACATAGGCCAGAATTTCAAACTTGATCAACACTTATGGTGAAAACTTCACTTTAGAGCATTTTCAACATCAAAACCAAACATGTTATTGCAAACATCATACTTGTAAGCACATAGATCCATAATTGCGGCTACAAGGTATTATCTGATTTTGGTGTGATAACCCTCACGACTTTGTCTTTTAGAAAAGGTGTCTAGTTCGACTGAGGTGTGTGGGTATTGTATATAAACTAGATTTAGTCTAATTATCATGTTATATGATACTATTTTTGCCAAACTAGAACAGTTTCCCCGAAGTGAGACTAAGTGACAAGGTACAAGCATGTGATCCTGAATCCTCCTTCACTACTACGGAAAATCCATACCACAACAGTTGAAAAAGGGATACCACAACACCTGACCAACCGTTGTGAGGTAAGGGGTGATTGTGTGTATGATGATTTCCACCACGGTCACGATACCATGATAGTAAGGTAAGACGCGCGTTACCTACCACAACAGTTACTTCTATCAACCGTTGTGGTATATACATTTAGGTAAATAACATTTCATCACGGTTAAAATAAATAACCGTTGTTGAAAGTACCCAAAGTTTATTATATGATATATAGATTGCTTGTTTTTCAATAAATCTCACAGCAACATATAACCATTCAAATTGATAAAGAAGTATATAATCTAAAAATTAGACTATTCTTGAAAACCACCTTAAACAAGCCAATGTTTTCCAAATAGCATGCGTCTCATCATTCATTTCCCGCTCATTAACATATAGAATGTGGTTCAATGTTCTAAGTCCTTCATGACATTGGTTTCTTCTATTCTATTTTAATTTGAATTATATCAATAAAATATTGTTATTCAAATTAAACTATAATAGAAGATATGGATGTAATGAAGGAATTAGGTCATTGAACCACATTCTAAATATTAAACAGCGTGAGATGAATGGTGAGGCGGGTGCAATTCGAAAAACATTGACTGATATAAGTTGGTTTTTAAATACAACTTAATTTTCAGATTATAAGTTTCTATGTCAATTTACATGAAATGTATTTTCAGTGAAGGGTTAGTAAAACAAACAATCTACATAGCATATAATAAACTCAATTTCATCTACTATGCAACCTGCATAAGAATTTAAAGAACAAAACATTTCTAAGTCACAAGAAACTTCTTTCTTGTGACTTAGCAATGTTTTGTTCTTGTTATGAAAACATTAGTCAACAACATTTATCAACAACACAACAATATACAAAAAATAAAAAAATAATAAGGTTCAAGAACGCAAGATATAATAAACAAAAACAAAAACAAATTATGAAGTTCTGAGAACATTAATCAACAACAACATACAACAACACAAGATATAATAAAATGTTTCAAGACCGCACCTTTTTTGAAACTAGTCGTGGAACTAGAAGAAGTTATGAAGTGCATCTAGTTTATGATGCTATGAAGAAGAAGTACAAGGTGAATGAAGTTTACACAATAGCTTCATACTTCTTGTATTTTTTCTTCATAACAACACAAACCATATGTACCATAGCCAAAGTATGCGCTTTGTTAAGGTGGTGAAGACGAATCTGAAAAAATGAGAACATTCACCAAATGAAAAAATGAGAACCCATTTTTAACAAGAAATGTAAACGAAAATGAAGCATAAGTTTAATGAATGAACCTCAAAACTCAAGGTAGTGATTGGTGAAGACGAATATTAAGGTTGAAATATGTTTAAAGAGTGACATGGATGTTAGGGTTACGTTATGAGAGAGAAGAGAATGAAATATGTTAGGGTTTTCTGTTGAGAGAAATGGTTGTTATGTACTGAACGATAGATACTTTCTCTTAGAAACTAACAAAATATCACTTTTCATCACGGTTGGCAAAGAAAAACCGTGATGCAGTTTTCAAATTTAACAACGGTTGTATAGTAAAACAGTGGTTAAATAACTTTCATTATTTTATTTATTTATGAACTTAATGGTGAGAGAGTTATTTAATGTTGTTATTGTTATTGTTATTGTTATTGTTCATTAATGTTGTTGTTGTTATTTTTGTTGCTCGTGTAATATGTTTTTTTGTAAAGAGGAAAGAGTCTATAAAGGAAAGAGTATATAAAACAAAAATAAATAAATTCGATTAAGGTGGGAAGAGTACATAAAACATAATTTTTTCATTACATAATCTTTTAAGATCGGAACAATATCCTCTAACATTACAGGAATCTTCCCAATCTATGACTCGCTCCTCACTACCCTCATCTGAGTCATAGTAAGAAGTATTCCTCGGCACCTTTATCTTATTCTTCTTCTTCATCATCTTCTTCTTCTTCTTGGCCTTCCTCATCCTCGGCGCATCCTTGACAGCAGTCGAGGAAGATGGCTAGACCTCCTCAGTTGTCTGTTGATGGTGTTGTACTGTGGTGGTTGTTTGGTTCTCAACAGTGACTTCTGTTGAGCTATTTCTCTTAGCATTCTGAGATGGAGAACTCATGGTGTTATAGAAAGGAAGTTAAGAAGAATAGTTTGAAGAAGTGGAAATTCATTATATGAAAGTGTGCCTTTATAGAAGATGTTGAAGATGAAACATCTGATGATTTAATGCTTGCAATGATTACTTCTAATGGTTGATATTCTTGAATGACTTGTGACCGTCTTGAGAAATGAAGAAAAATTACAATCATCATTGTAGTCGTTTCTCTCTTTTGGGAAGAGCAAAGGTTGTACAGTCATATTACAACGGTTGAATATTAAAACAGTGGTTAAATAATGTTCAAATTTTTACTTATTTATGAAAAATGGGAAAATGCGCTTTTTGTAATAGGAAAAATGGAAAAAATGTAACTGTTGGGATTCAAAGCTTGTAACACTTACTTTATCACCACGGTTGTTTACCTCAACCGTGATTAAATAACTTTCAAAAAAAATAAAAATATATATCAGTCGCATCCTATTTGCGATATTACAATGGTAGAAAGCCTAACCATAGTAGTATTAGTGTTACCGAATGTGTATTTTGTAGTAGTTCTTCTAGCGCTAATGATCCATCCAACCTCAAGTATGCGCCATAATGGCCACGGGGTATTGTGTGCTTTGGGTGTTAGAACCCTCATGTTTATGCCTTTTAGAAAAGGCACCTCGTTGGGTTGAGGCGTGTTGGTGTTGTATATAAAATATCCTTAATCTCGATTTCCAAGCAATGTAAGACTATTTTGGCTTACCTAAGACAGTTTCCCCCTAGTTGAGCCTATTAGGCAGGGTGCAAGCATGTGATCTTAACCCCTCCTTCTAATGTTAATATTTTGGTCAACCTTAAGTCCATTCCACTGTAGCTACAAGGTATTATCTGATTTGGGTGTGAGAATCCTCACGACTTTGTCCTTTAGAAAAATTGCCTCATTAAGTCGAAGTGTGTGGTTGTTATATATAAACTACCATTAGTCTTGATTTCCATGCAATGCGAGACTATTTTGGCTAGATCGGAACAAAAAGTGTTATAGTCGGACAAAGGCCCAATGCATATAAGATTCAAGTGATAAGCGCTATAAAGATAAGCCTGTTAAAATTGTCTATCATATATAATTGGAATGCTGCAACAATAACAATCTTCTGTTGCAAGATCACATGCTATCACAAAACCAAACCGAAAGAAGTTATGAATTGATGCTATTGCAAAATGGAAAACAAACCTCTGACGCAAATTTAAAAATTTGTCCTTATTATCACAACATCTCATGTTATGCTAGAACGCTCAAGCAGCGATGGAAACTTGAATGGTTCAACGTGTTTTAACACACACGTGAAAGGAGGATTCTAGCACATATGTCGAGTATAGGTGAGAAGAGAAAATCTTGTGAATCCGCCAACAACATAAGAAGGATGCATACCATTCAAATCTAATTCTATAGTAAATGGTAAGAAAGTTGAATATACACATTTCATTGTAGTTTGGTCTAGGATAGCATTATCAACAGGCAAAGTAGTCCACCTTCAGATCTCTCAGAGAAAGAACGCCAAGAAGAGAACAATTAAGTGGCTATCAGTAAAGGCAAATTACCAAAACATGCAACAATTTGATGACGAAGTCAGGGTATCCCTACAACTTAGAACATATAAGGGTTAATTAGGAAGGAGTCTTCATATTCCACTTCAACGGCCAAAAAAGGTAGAAGATCAAAGGATATTCTGAGGCAGCAATCTTGGACAAGCGTCGAGCGTAAAACCTATACGATTCAAACCCCATAAGAATCAGATCATCCTCTTCTCCATGGCTCAGTGAAGAAGAGGTTGACACCTAAACAAATCATGACTTCCACCGAAGCGGTCTCAAGACAATGCACTTAAATTCAATTGACTAGACCCCCATAAAAGGTAAGGTTGACAACTAATCCAAATGTCAAAGGGGCGTATGCAGATCCTAACAATATGCAAGATAAGTATTTTTTGAGATTATATAAAAATCGTAGGGAGAGGAAACTTGGGAATGGTTCCTAGTGATGCTGAAGACCTACACCAGCTCCCATCGATTGGGACGTGTATTGACAAATCTCAGTGATTATACCAACTCCCATCGACTGGGATGGATAATAACAAATCTCAATGACTCTTTCAACACCCATCGACTTGGACGAATAACAATAAATCTGAGCAATTACGTCAGTTCTTAACAAATGAGACGGGCAATGGTAAGTTCTAAATATCACAACGGTTTCCTCCCAAGAAAGAGACCAAGGTAAGACGTTAGATATGGCGTGAATCATTTATTAAAGGAAGCAGATAAGTTTAAGCATAACATGGTCATCCCAACCCCTAGGGAATCTGAACACCCAAGTGAAGTGCCTCCATCTGGTCGGTCTCCAGTTTGAAGGCGCCATTCAAATCTTAAAAGCTTTGGTCAATTGAGTATTCAACCTTTGTCCTCATGACAACCATCCCCCTCATATATCTCTCGCTACTCCTCTTGAGACTCCTTCACCTTTTAGAGATCCTTCACAACTTTGTTGGAGCGAGGCATCAGTGCCACTACAGTAGTGGTCACATCTTAATAAGACTTATTTTCTTTCTCCGAGGAGGAGATTGATGGCTCCAAGAGTTTGACTAAATTTTGGTAAAACATAATGTTGGGAAAGATGTTCCAACATGAAGATTTCAGACCCAGACTAAAGATGTCAAGTGAAATGTCACAGTATGAAGATTCGACATCATGACTCTCATATCAGGTTTTGTTTAAATCTGTTCCACGATTCAAGGCATGATTAGAAACGGATCAAGGATGAAAGATACAAAGCCCAACTCAGCAGAATACTATAAAAGAAGACCAAGACCTAGACAGAAGTGTAGAGAAGACGACATAGACTTAGGAATCCTATCTTGTAAATTAGGGTTTAGGTTTGAGAGTCATTGCTTTCTCTTGTAAGTCTCCCTCTGTATCGATTTGATGCAGTGTGGTAGACATAGGAACTTGTACAGATTCAGAAGCCCGTAGGCAATGAATCAGGAGTGTTCTTGGATGAAGCTTTGAAGCAAATCCAAGTTAACTTGTTAGTCAAGGATGCTTGACTGAACTTTGTATTAGAATGGGTGTCTTTCAATAGGGTAGATACAGTTATGGTGTAGTAACTATTAGATAATCACAGGTTGTGATTTAGGAAGTGAGAGGGGGTTCTCTTATCATTTAGACGTGACTTATAATGATAAAGTCTTCATTGGGTAGTGATAGGTTAGCGTGGATGCTTTCTGTAAACCTGAGGTTGTTTGCATAAAACTATACTACTGATAGTGATTACTTCTTCCTGGATTGGTATCCCCCAGATGTAGGTGAGTTGCACCAAACTGGGTCATCATATTCTGTCTTGTTTATCATTCTTCTATTTTCAGTTCAGTCTTGATTAACATGTTGGATCAGATGTCGTGGCATCTGTGAGTGTGCAGTTTTGATATTCAAAGTATCAGTCTGCTGTTGCGCCTCTGAGTTTAAATAATTATGTAGCACAATGTCTTGACATGTGTTAGGACATTTACTTTCTACATAGGCCAGAATTTCAAACTTGATCAACACTTATGGTGAAAACTTCACTTTAGAGCATTTTCAACATCAAAACCAAACATGTTATTGCAAACATCATACTTGTAAGCACATAGATCCATAATTGCGGCTACAAGGTATTATCTGATTTTGGTGTGATAACCCTCACGACTTTGTCTTTTAGAAAAGGTGTCTAGTTCGACTGAGGTGTGTGGGTATTGTATATAAACTAGATTTAGCCTAATTATCATGTTATATGATACTATTTTTGCCAAACTAGAACAGTTTCCCCGAAGTGAGACTAAGTGACAAGGTACAAGCATGTGATCCTGAATCCTCCTTCACTACTACGGAAAATCCATACCACAACAGTTGAAAAAGGGATACCACAACACCTGACCAACCGTTGTGAGGTAAGGGGTGATTGTGTGTATGATGATTTCCACCACGGTCACGATACCATGATAGTAAGGTAAGACGCGCGTTACCTACCACAACAGTTACTTCTATCAACCGTTGTGGTATATACATTTAGGTAAATAACATTTCATCACGGTTAAAATAAATAACCGTTGTTGAAAGTACCCAAAGTTTATTATATGATATATAGATTGCTTGTTTTTCAATAAATATCACAGCAACATATAACCATTCAAATTGATAAAGAAGTATATAATCTAAAAATTAGACTATTCTTGAAAACCACCTTAAACAAGCCAATGTTTTCCAAATAGCATGTGTCTCATCATTCATTTCCCGCTCATTAACATATAGAATGTGGTTCAATGTTCTAAGTCCTTCATGACATTGGTTTCTTCTATTCTATTTTAATTTGAATTATATCAATAAAATATTGTTATTCAAATTAAACTATAATAGAAGATATGGATGTAATGAAGGAATTAGGTCATTGAACCACATTCTAAATATTAAACAGCGTGAGATGAATGGTGAGGCGGGTGCAATTCGAAAAACATTGACTGATATAAGTTGGTTTTTAAATACAACTTAATTTTCAGATTATAAGTTTCTATGTCAATTTACATGAAATGTATTTTCAGTGAAGGGTTAGTAAAACAAACAATCTACATAGCATATAATAAACTCAATTTCATCTACTATGCAACCTGCATAAGAATTTAAAGAACAAAACATTTCTAAGTCACAAGAAACTTCTTTCTTGTGACTTAGCAATGTTTTGTTCTTGTTATGAAAACATTAGTCAACAACATTTATCAACAACACAACAATATACAAAAAATAAAAAAATAATAAGGTTCAAGAACGCAAGATATAATAAACAAAAACAAAAACAAATTATGAAGTTCTGAGAACATTAATCAACAACAACATACAACAACACAAGATATAATAAAATGTTTCAAGACCGCACCTTTTTTGAAACTAGTCGTGGAACTAGAAGAAGTTATGAAGTGCATCTAGTTTATGATGCTATGAAGAAGAAGTACAAGGTGAATGAAGTTTACACAATAGCTTCATACTTCTTGTATTTTTTCTTCATAACAACACAAACCATATGTACCATAGCCAAAGTATGCGCTTTGTTAAGGTGGTGAAGACGAATCTGAAAAAATGAGAACATTCACCAAATGAAAAAATGAGAACCCATTTTTAACAAGAAATGTAAACGAAAATGAAGCATAAGTTTAATGAATGAACCTCAAAACTCAAGGTAGTGATTGGTGAAGACGAATATTAAGGTTGAAATATGTTTAAAGAGTGACATGGATGTTAGGGTTACGTTATGAGAGAGAAGAGAATGAAATATGTTAGGGTTTTCTGTTGAGAGAAATGGTTGTTATGTACTGAACGATAGATACTTTCTCTTAGAAACTAACAAAATATCACTTTTCATCACGGTTGGCAAAGAAAAACCGTGATGCAGTTTTCAAATTTAACAACGGTTGTATAGTAAAACAGTGGTTAAATAACTTTCATTATTTTATTTATTTATGAACTTAATGGTGAGAGAGTTATTTAATGTTGTTATTGTTATTGTTATTGTTATTGTTCATTAATGTTGTTGTTGTTATTTTTGTTGCTCGTGTAATATGTTTTTTTGTAAAGAGGAAAGAGTCTATAAAGGAAAGAGTATATAAAACAAAAATAAATAAATTCGATTAAGGTGGGAAGAGTACATAAAACATAATTTTTTCATTACATAATCTTTTAAGATCGGAACAATATCCTCTAACATTACAGGAATCTTCCCAATCTATGACTCGCTCCTCACTACCCTCATCTGAGTCATAGTAAGAAGTATTCCTCGGCACCTTTATCTTATTCTTCTTCTTCATCATCTTCTTCTTCTTCTTGGCCTTCCTCATCCTCGGCGCATCCTTGACAGCAGTCGAGGAAGATGGCTAGACCTCCTCAGTTGTCTGTTGATGGTGTTGTACTGTGGTGGTTGTTTGGTTCTCAACAGTGACTTCTGTTGAGCTATTTCTCTTAGCATTCTGAGATGGAGAACTCATGGTGTTATAGAAAGGAAGTTAAGAAGAATAGTTTGAAGAAGTGGAAATTCATTATATGAAAGTGTGCCTTTATAGAAGATGTTGAAGATGAAACATCTGATGATTTAATGCTTGCAATGATTACTTCTAATGGTTGATATTCTTGAATGACTTGTGACCGTCTTGAGAAATGAAGAAAAATTACAATCATCATTGTAGTCGTTTCTCTCTTTTGGGAAGAGCAAAGGTTGTACAGTCATATTACAACGGTTGAATATTAAAACAGTGGTTAAATAATGTTCAAATTTTTACTTATTTATGAAAAATGGGAAAATGCGCTTTTTGTAATAGGAAAAATGGAAAAAATGTAACTGTTGGGATTCAAAGCTTGTAACACTTACTTTATCACCACGGTTGTTTACCTCAACCGTGATTAAATAACTTTCAAAAAAAATAAAAATATATATCAGTCGCATCCTATTTGCGATATTACAATGGTAGAAAGCCTAACCATAGTAGTATTAGTGTTACCGAATGTGTATTTTGTAGTAGTTCTTCTAGCGCTAATGATCCATCCAACCTCAAGTATGCGCCATAATGGCCACGGGGTATTGTGTGCTTTGGGTGTTAGAACCCTCATGTTTATGCCTTTTAGAAAAGGCACCTCGTTGGGTTGAGGCGTGTTGGTGTTGTATATAAAATATCCTTAATCTCGATTTCCAAGCAATGTAAGACTATTTTGGCTTACCTAAGACAGTTTCCCCCTAGTTGAGCCTATTAGGCAGGGTGCAAGCATGTGATCTTAACCCCTCCTTCTAATGTTAATATTTTGGTCAACCTTAAGTCCATTCCACTGTAGCTACAAGGTATTATCTGATTTGGGTGTGAGAATCCTCACGACTTTGTCCTTTAGAAAAATTGCCTCATTAAGTCGAAGTGTGTGGTTGTTATATATAAACTACCATTAGTCTTGATTTCCATGCAATGCGAGACTATTTTGGCTAGATCGGAACAAAAAGTGTTATAGTCGGACAAAGGCCCAATGCATATAAGATTCAAGTGATAAGCGCTATAAAGATAAGCCTGTTAAAATTGTCTATCATATATAATTGGAATGCTGCAACAATAACAATCTTCTGTTGCAAGATCACATGCTATCACAAAACCAAACCGAAAGAAGTTATGAATTGATGCTATTGCAAAATGGAAAACAAACCTCTGACGCAAATTTAAAAATTTGTCCTTATTATCACAACATCTCATGTTATGCTAGAACGCTCAAGCAGCGATGGAAACTTGAATGGTTCAACGTGTTTTAACACACACGTGAAAGGAGGATTCTAGCACATATGTCGAGTATAGGTGAGAAGAGAAAATCTTGTGAATCCGCCAACAACATAAGAAGGATGCATACCATTCAAATCTAATTCTATAGTAAATGGTAAGAAAGTTGAATATACACATTTCATTGTAGTTTGGTCTAGGATAGCATTATCAACAGGCAAAGTAGTCCACCTTCAGATCTCTCAGAGAAAGAACGCCAAGAAGAGAACAATTAAGTGGCTATCAGTAAAGGCAAATTACCAAAACATGCAACAATTTGATGACGAAGTCAGGGTATCCCTACAACTTAGAACATATAAGGGTTAATTAGGAAGGAGTCTTCATATTCCACTTCAACGGCCAAAAAAGGTAGAAGATCAAAGGATATTCTGAGGCAGCAATCTTGGACAAGCGTCGAGCGTAAAACCTATACGATTCAAACCCCATAAGAATCAGATCATCCTCTTCTCCATGGCTCAGTGAAGAAGAGGTTGACACCTAAACAAATCATGACTTCCACCGAAGCGGTCTCAAGACAATGCACTTAAATTCAATTGACTAGACCCCCATAAAAGGTAAGGTTGACAACTAATCCAAATGTCAAAGGGGCGTATGCAGATCCTAACAATATGCAAGATAAGTATTTTTTGAGATTATATAAAAATCGTAGGGAGAGGAAACTTGGGAATGGTTCCTAGTGATGCTGAAGACCTACACCAGCTCCCATCGATTGGGACGTGTATTGACAAATCTCAGTGATTATACCAACTCCCATCGACTGGGATGGATAATAACAAATCTCAATGACTCTTTCAACACCCATCGACTTGGACGAATAACAATAAATCTGAGCAATTACGTCAGTTCTTAACAAATGAGACGGGCAATGGTAAGTTCTAAATATCACAACGGTTTCCTCCCAAGAAAGAGACCAAGGTAAGACGTTAGATATGGCGTGAATCATTTATTAAAGGAAGCAGATAAGTTTAAGCATAACATGGTCATCCCAACCCCTAGGGAATCTGAACACCCAAGTGAAGTGCCTCCATCTGGTCGGTCTCCAGTTTGAAGGCGCCATTCAAATCTTAAAAGCTTTGGTCAATTGAGTATTCAACCTTTGTCCTCATGACAACCATCCCCCTCATATATCTCTCGCTACTCCTCTTGAGACTCCTTCACCTTTTAGAGATCCTTCACAACTTTGTTGGAGCGAGGCATCAGTGCCACTACAGTAGTGGTCACATCTTAATAAGACTTATTTTCTTTCTCCGAGGAGGAGATTGATGGCTCCAAGAGTTTGACTAAATTTTGGTAAAACATAATGTTGGGAAAGATGTTCCAACATGAAGATTTCAGACCCAGACTAAAGATGTCAAGTGAAATGTCACAGTATGAAGATTCGACATCATGACTCTCATATCAGGTTTTGTTTAAATCTGTTCCACGATTCAAGGCATGATTAGAAACGGATCAAGGATGAAAGATACAAAGCCCAACTCAGCAGAATACTATAAAAGAAGACCAAGACCTAGACAGAAGTGTAGAGAAGACGACATAGACTTAGGAATCCTATCTTGTAAATTAGGGTTTAGGTTTGAGAGTCATTGCTTTCTCTTGTAAGTCTCCCTCTGTATCGATTTGATGCAGTGTGGTAGACATAGGAACTTGTACAGATTCAGAAGCCCGTAGGCAATGAATCAGGAGTGTTCTTGGATGAAGCTTTGAAGCAAATCCAAGTTAACTTGTTAGTCAAGGATGCTTGACTGAACTTTGTATTAGAATGGGTGTCTTTCAATAGGGTAGATACAGTTATGGTGTAGTAACTATTAGATAATCACAGGTTGTGATTTAGGAAGTGAGAGGGGGTTCTCTTATCATTTAGACGTGACTTATAATGATAAAGTCTTCATTGGGTAGTGATAGGTTAGCGTGGATGCTTTCTGTAAACCTGAGGTTGTTTGCATAAAACTATACTACTGATAGTGATTACTTCTTCCTGGATTGGTATCCCCCAGATGTAGGTGAGTTGCACCAAACTGGGTCATCATATTCTGTCTTGTTTATCATTCTTCTATTTTCAGTTCAGTCTTGATTAACATGTTGGATCAGATGTCGTGGCATCTGTGAGTGTGCAGTTTTGATATTCAAAGTATCAGTCTGCTGTTGCGCCTCTGAGTTTAAATAATTATGTAGCACAATGTCTTGACATGTGTTAGGACATTTACTTTCTACATAGGCCAGAATTTCAAACTTGATCAACACTTATGGTGAAAACTTCACTTTAGAGCATTTTCAACATCAAAACCAAACATGTTATTGCAAACATCATACTTGTAAGCACATAGATCCATAATTGCGGCTACAAGGTATTATCTGATTTTGGTGTGATAACCCTCACGACTTTGTCTTTTAGAAAAGGTGTCTAGTTCGACTGAGGTGTGTGGGTATTGTATATAAACTAGATTTAGCCTAATTATCATGTTATATGATACTATTTTTGCCAAACTAGAACAGTTTCCCCGAAGTGAGACTAAGTGACAAGGTACAAGCATGTGATCCTGAATCCTCCTTCACTACTACGGAAAATCCATACCACAACAGTTGAAAAAGGGATACCACAACACCTGACCAACCGTTGTGAGGTAAGGGGTGATTGTGTGTATGATGATTTCCACCACGGTCACGATACCATGATAGTAAGGTAAGACGCGCGTTACCTACCACAACAGTTACTTCTATCAACCGTTGTGGTATATACATTTAGGTAAATAACATTTCATCACGGTTAAAATAAATAACCGTTGTTGAAAGTACCCAAAGTTTATTATATGATATATAGATTGCTTGTTTTTCAATAAATATCACAGCAACATATAACCATTCAAATTGATAAAGAAGTATATAATCTAAAAATTAGACTATTCTTGAAAACCACCTTAAACAAGCCAATGTTTTCCAAATAGCATGTGTCTCATCATTCATTTCCCGCTCATTAACATATAGAATGTGGTTCAATGTTCTAAGTCCTTCATGACATTGGTTTCTTCTATTCTATTTTAATTTGAATTATATCAATAAAATATTGTTATTCAAATTAAACTATAATAGAAGATATGGATGTAATGAAGGAATTAGGTCATTGAACCACATTCTAAATATTAAACAGCGTGAGATGAATGGTGAGGCGGGTGCAATTCGAAAAACATTGACTGATATAAGTTGGTTTTTAAATACAACTTAATTTTCAGATTATAAGTTTCTATGTCAATTTACATGAAATGTATTTTCAGTGAAGGGTTAGTAAAACAAACAATCTACATAGCATATAATAAACTCAATTTCATCTACTATGCAACCTGCATAAGAATTTAAAGAACAAAACATTTCTAAGTCACAAGAAACTTCTTTCTTGTGACTTAGCAATGTTTTGTTCTTGTTATGAAAACATTAGTCAACAACATTTATCAACAACACAACAATATACAAAAAATAAAAAAATAATAAGGTTCAAGAACGCAAGATATAATAAACAAAAACAAAAACAAATTATGAAGTTCTGAGAACATTAATCAACAACAACATACAACAACACAAGATATAATAAAATGTTTCAAGACCGCACCTTTTTTGAAACTAGTCGTGGAACTAGAAGAAGTTATGAAGTGCATCTAGTTTATGATGCTATGAAGAAGAAGTACAAGGTGAATGAAGTTTACACAATAGCTTCATACTTCTTGTATTTTTTCTTCATAACAACACAAACCATATGTACCATAGCCAAAGTATGCGCTTTGTTAAGGTGGTGAAGACGAATCTGAAAAAATGAGAACATTCACCAAATGAAAAAATGAGAACCCATTTTTAACAAGAAATGTAAACGAAAATGAAGCATAAGTTTAATGAATGAACCTCAAAACTCAAGGTAGTGATTGGTGAAGACGAATATTAAGGTTGAAATATGTTTAAAGAGTGACATGGATGTTAGGGTTACGTTATGAGAGAGAAGAGAATGAAATATGTTAGGGTTTTCTGTTGAGAGAAATGGTTGTTATGTACTGAACGATAGATACTTTCTCTTAGAAACTAACAAAATATCACTTTTCATCACGGTTGGCAAAGAAAAACCGTGATGCAGTTTTCAAATTTAACAACGGTTGTATAGTAAAACAGTGGTTAAATAACTTTCATTATTTTATTTATTTATGAACTTAATGGTGAGAGAGTTATTTAATGTTGTTATTGTTATTGTTATTGTTATTGTTCATTAATGTTGTTGTTGTTATTTTTGTTGCTCGTGTAATATGTTTTTTTGTAAAGAGGAAAGAGTCTATAAAGGAAAGAGTATATAAAACAAAAATAAATAAATTCGATTAAGGTGGGAAGAGTACATAAAACATAATTTTTTCATTACATAATCTTTTAAGATCGGAACAATATCCTCTAACATTACAGGAATCTTCCCAATCTATGACTCGCTCCTCACTACCCTCATCTGAGTCATAGTAAGAAGTATTCCTCGGCACCTTTATCTTATTCTTCTTCTTCATCATCTTCTTCTTCTTCTTGGCCTTCCTCATCCTCGGCGCATCCTTGACAGCAGTCGAGGAAGATGGCTAGACCTCCTCAGTTGTCTGTTGATGGTGTTGTACTGTGGTGGTTGTTTGGTTCTCAACAGTGACTTCTGTTGAGCTATTTCTCTTAGCATTCTGAGATGGAGAACTCATGGTGTTATAGAAAGGAAGTTAAGAAGAATAGTTTGAAGAAGTGGAAATTCATTATATGAAAGTGTGCCTTTATAGAAGATGTTGAAGATGAAACATCTGATGATTTAATGCTTGCAATGATTACTTCTAATGGTTGATATTCTTGAATGACTTGTGACCGTCTTGAGAAATGAAGAAAAATTACAATCATCATTGTAGTCGTTTCTCTCTTTTGGGAAGAGCAAAGGTTGTACAGTCATATTACAACGGTTGAATATTAAAACAGTGGTTAAATAATGTTCAAATTTTTACTTATTTATGAAAAATGGGAAAATGCGCTTTTTGTAATAGGAAAAATGGAAAAAATGTAACTGTTGGGATTCAAAGCTTGTAACACTTACTTTATCACCACGGTTGTTTACCTCAACCGTGATTAAATAACTTTCAAAAAAAATAAAAATATATATCAGTCGCATCCTATTTGCGATATTACAATGGTAGAAAGCCTAACCATAGTAGTATTAGTGTTACCGAATGTGTATTTTGTAGTAGTTCTTCTAGCGCTAATGATCCATCCAACCTCAAGTATGCGCCATAATGGCCACGGGGTATTGTGTGCTTTGGGTGTTAGAACCCTCATGTTTATGCCTTTTAGAAAAGGCACCTCGTTGGGTTGAGGCGTGTTGGTGTTGTATATAAAATATCCTTAATCTCGATTTCCAAGCAATGTAAGACTATTTTGGCTTACCTAAGACAGTTTCCCCCTAGTTGAGCCTATTAGGCAGGGTGCAAGCATGTGATCTTAACCCCTCCTTCTAATGTTAATATTTTGGTCAACCTTAAGTCCATTCCACTGTAGCTACAAGGTATTATCTGATTTGGGTGTGAGAATCCTCACGACTTTGTCCTTTAGAAAAATTGCCTCATTAAGTCGAAGTGTGTGGTTGTTATATATAAACTACCATTAGTCTTGATTTCCATGCAATGCGAGACTATTTTGGCTAGATCGGAACAAAAAGTGTTATAGTCGGACAAAGGCCCAATGCATATAAGATTCAAGTGATAAGCGCTATAAAGATAAGCCTGTTAAAATTGTCTATCATATATAATTGGAATGCTGCAACAATAACAATCTTCTGTTGCAAGATCACATGCTATCACAAAACCAAACCGAAAGAAGTTATGAATTGATGCTATTGCAAAATGGAAAACAAACCTCTGACGCAAATTTAAAAATTTGTCCTTATTATCACAACATCTCATGTTATGCTAGAACGCTCAAGCAGCGATGGAAACTTGAATGGTTCAACGTGTTTTAACACACACGTGAAAGGAGGATTCTAGCACATATGTCGAGTATAGGTGAGAAGAGAAAATCTTGTGAATCCGCCAACAACATAAGAAGGATGCATACCATTCAAATCTAATTCTATAGTAAATGGTAAGAAAGTTGAATATACACATTTCATTGTAGTTTGGTCTAGGATAGCATTATCAACAGGCAAAGTAGTCCACCTTCAGATCTCTCAGAGAAAGAACGCCAAGAAGAGAACAATTAAGTGGCTATCAGTAAAGGCAAATTACCAAAACATGCAACAATTTGATGACGAAGTCAGGGTATCCCTACAACTTAGAACATATAAGGGTTAATTAGGAAGGAGTCTTCATATTCCACTTCAACGGCCAAAAAAGGTAGAAGCTCAAAGGATATTCTGAGGCAGCGATCTCGGACAAGCGTCGAGCGGAAAACCTATACGATTCAAACCCCATAAGAATCAGATCATCCTCTTCTCCATGGCTCAGTGAAGAAGAGGTTGACACCTAAACAAATCATGACTTCCACCGAAGCGGTCTCAAGACAATGCACTTAAATTCAATTGACTAGACCCCCATAAAAGGTAAGGTTGACAACTAATCCAAATGTCAAAGGGGCGTATGCGGATCCTAACAATATGCAAGATATGTATTTTTTGAGATTATATAAAAATCGTAGGGAGAGGAAACTTGGGAATGGTTCCTAGTGATGTTGAAGACCTACACCAGCTCCCATCGATTGGGCGTGTATTGACAAATCTCAGTGATTATACCAACTCCTATCGACTGGGATGGATAATAACAAATCTCAATGACTCTTTCAACACCCATCGACTTGGACGAATAACAATAAATCTGAGCAATTACGTCAGTTCTTAACAAATGAGACGGGAAATGGCAAGTTCTAAATATCACAATGGTTTCCTCCCAAGAAAGAGACCAAGGTAAGACGTTAGATATGGCGTGAATCATTTATTAAAGGAAGCAAATAAGTTTAAGCATAACATGGTCATCCCAACCCCTAGGGAATCTGAACACCCAAGTGAAGTGCTTTCATCTGGTCGGTCTCCAATTTGAAGGCGCCATTCAAATCTTTAAAGCTTTGGTCAATTGAGTATTCAACCTTTGTCCTCATGATAACCATCCCCCTCATATATCTCTCGCTACCTCTCTTGAGACTCCTTCACCTTTTAGAGATCCTTCACAACTTTGTTGGTGCGAGGCATCAGTGCCACTACAGTAGTGGTCACATCTTAATAAGACTTATTTTCTTTCTCCGGGGAGGATTGCAGCTCAGTGTTCTTGGCATCAAGAGAAGAATGAGTCTTGAGAACTTTCATTTCTTCTGGAAGAGACCTCATCGTGTCAACTTATTCCTGAAGATCCATAACCTTCTTCTGGAGTTGAGGTTTCTCATATTCGAACGCCTCACATTTACCCTTCGAATTTTCCCTTTCCTTTAAAGGTTTCCCATAACCAAAAGATCACCTTGGCCAGCAGTAACCAAGAAAAACAGAGAAGTTGTCTAGTAGGCATAGAAGGTCGCCTTAGAAAATAGTTTCATTTTCTTCGCCTCAAGGAGATTTTGGAGGTAGGACAGATATTCCTCATATATGTATATAAGTTCTTCTTGAGAGGTACTGGGGAATTTGGGGGAGAAGGATGGCCGACTACTTGATCAAAGGAAAAAAATTACCTAGAATTGGCTACAGCAAGCTTGACGGATGTGTCCCTAGACAGTCGAGCCCGCTTGTTTGAGCTTTCTTCTCGAAGAGGTATATGGTCTTGACCCAAATCCGAATTATTATAATTACCAAGGAGAGGAGAAACCTGGGCTTCAACCTATTTGGCAGCACTTTCCTCAAAAGAATGGATTTGACTAAAAGAGGTTGGGTGAGTTTAAGCGATGGTCGGGACACCAACTTCACTTTAGGGAGGTGATTAGTGTATTTTATTACAACATCTTTTACTTTGTTCTAAGACATTTCTATGACGCCTCGTGTTATTTTAATTGTGTTTAATAAGTTTTTAAAGTTAAATTTAAATTCACTTTGATTTTATTTATGTTGCTTATTTTCATAATATATTATAGTTTGATACCTTCTTACTGAGCATATCATAAATTGAGCTATGAGATGTTGTTTGACGTGTTCAAATATGCGTTAGGAAATCAAAGAGAAAGAGATGTCACTTTTATGTTGATTTCATAAGCCAATTAGGAGTGAAGAGGATTAAAATTATGAGTTTTTATTCCAAACATAATAAAAATAAATTAGTTAGTTTAAGGCCAGTTTATGTTTTTCGGGCCGGTGCTCTTAGAGCCTAACTTTCTTTATTATTTAAGCTAAATGTATAATTAGGGAAGATTGGACACTTTTTACGAATTAGAGAGATCATTAGGGTCACATGGCCAACTAAACTTCAAGGTTAATCTAGTGTTTCAGAATTTCATCAATACTCTGAGGTTTTTATATTATCACTTTTTATTCAATTCCTTTCAATTCTATTTCGTATAATTTTGTTTGCTTAATTCAAGTTGCATATAATAATATTGATTTAATTTGATCGATGCATGTTCCTTAACTTCGCATGTTAATGTAGCTTATTTGTTAGCTTCCCCCGATCTTCAGCCATCATGCTTAATGCAACAAATAGGAATATAATTCACATAGTATTTATAGTGCTTGTTTAATCGATGCTATGATGAAATAGGAATTAAATCTGCTTAGGGAATTGGTAATGTAATAATCGATGATAAGTATGAAATTAATGAACCATTAGATTAATCTGTCAATTGTAATTGTAATCGTTTACTTTATTTTCGTTTCAATTGTTTGAAAACATAACCTCCCCCCCCCCCCCCCAATTCTGTTCTTTATTTTGGTTAATTTAAACTTAGAGTTATTGTGATATGACTCGAGTGTCGCTTCCTTATACTACATTTTAATAACTCATTTTTGACCTGTGTGTGATAGTGGATCATGAGGAGTAGGAACTTGAGATGAATAAGTTGTAGTATCGATCCTAGCCTCCCATTATTTCTTCAGATCAAAGGTTTTATTTAGGGAAGTTGTATTAATTGTAAATGCAAAAACAAAACATGACAAAAAATTATAAGGAGTTGACTCTCTATCCTCACAAAAAAAAAACTCTTTTCTTAGAAGATTATTGACCACTACCACAATGGCACTGGTGTCGATTAATCGCTTCCTCTGCATGGAGAGCCTTACCTCGGAAGGACCCAAACCCTTTTCATAGTCTATGCCCTTGCAGAAAATGTTAAGATATCATTCATAAAAATCTCTTCATGGCTAAAGAATTCGAAGGGACAGAGTATTTATGAGGCTCTTGTTTAAAATGAACCCAGGTCCAACACCTTCAAATCCTATCAATACATTTGCTCGGAGGAAACTCTTGGAAGCCAATAGGAAGAAGTATCTTATCTGAGACCAGACATATGGCATAATGAGCTTCCAAGTTGTCGGATTTAAACCATACAAAACAATCCCAAAAGGCATCACAATTATTGGTATAAGCACTAAATCGGGGAACATCCTGACACAATGAGATCAACCTCTGCTCCAGGACATTATCCAATAAAGTTTTCACCATTACAAATAGGTGAAAAAAAAGACACAAGAAGGCTTCCAAAGCCTATAGTCATCCCAAAGGTAAAACACCTTTATTAGATCAAATCACTTGGATGGGGCTTCTAAGAGGAAATCTTTAAGAACCTCATCACCTCCTCTTCGAATCCAATATGGGGAAACCGTAAATTTGAATGAGTGAACATGCACCCCTAGAAAGAGATAGAGCATTCCCCGAAGTTACTAGATATCCTTTTATCTAGTTCCACAGGAAGAAGCAACCAATTAGTATGAAATTCGGGCCTATGCAGACAGCAGATGTCCTAACACATGTCAAGACATTGTGCTACATAATCTTTTAAACTTGGAGGCGCAACAACAGACTGATACCTTGAATATCAGAACTGCACCATCACAGATGTCACGACATCTGATCCAACATGTCAGTCAAGAACATTAACAAAACTGTAAATTGTAGAATGTTAAATAAGACAGTAATTGTTAACCCAGTTCGGTGCAATTCACCTACAACTGGGGGATACCAATCCAGGATGAAGACTTCACTATCTGTAGAACTGTTACAAAGCTAAACTCCCCCGTTTACAACTTAATACCTAACATCTACCCAATGAACATCTTTATCAAGGATAAACTCAACCGTTTACAACCTTGATATGAGATACCCCACTCACATCCTAATCATGACCTGTGATATCTCTGTCTTCTGCCAATTCAGAACTATCGCGGTTTCTTGACCTTCAAGTTATCTTGGACTTGCTTCAAAGCTTCGTCCAAGAACAATACAACAACCATTACCTACAGGTTTTTGGTTGTGTCCCTGTACCTATGCCTTCCACCCTGCATCCCATAATACAGAGTGGAGACTTACAACTCCTAAGAGAGCCAACAACTCTCAAACCCTAAACCCTTATTCAACACAAGAGAACTAGGTTACACAGTTACAAGTGATACAAAAAGTATAGTACATTAACCCTAGGTCTAAGTCTCCTTATATAGTCTTCTGTTGTCTTGGGCTTTCAATCTTTTCTCCTGTATTTCCTTGATCCGCTCCTTAATTCTTGCAACTGATTAAAACCTGCTAACAGACCAAGTCAGTCAGGATGTCGAGACATTTCCTTCGACATCTTTTTCTTCTGCAGATTCTTCAAGTTTATCATCAGAATGTTTTAGCAAAATTTAGTCAAACATCAGGTGCTTTCAATCTCCCCCTTTTGACAAATTTTGGCTAGAACAAACTTTATCTTCTGCATTCTGCAAATAGCAAGGCTCCTTCATCAAGACTCTTTTATCTTGAGAATTGATTGGAGCTAAGGTCTGAGACAGTCTCCCCCTTAACACATTCTCCCTTCTTTCAAGAGAGGTCTTGAGAACCAGAAGACTCCTCCAGAAAAGAAACAGCAGTTGTAGGTTTCGTAACACTGAGAGCATAGATTGCGTAACTCAGGTCACAAGACACAACCTGCTTCACAACTCAGATCACAAGAACAAGGAAAATAAGATTGTTAAAGTGTCAGAACATCTTAACCAACATTCTTGCAAAACAACTACAGGAATGTACCCAATCTCAAGCAACAGCAGAAAACCATTCTCCCCCTTTTTAGCCAAAACTTGGCAATAGCGACCAAGTCATCTCCAAACCCAGACACAACATACCCAGATTTTGAAGAACCCCGTCTGTCACCAACCCAAAGAGAGTATTAAGACAAAATACCATCATGTTAGTTCTTTAATTTTAAGGGTTGGCATTAATTTTGTAAAACAAATAATAACAACAATATGTTTGATAGGATAGTTTATCTTGCTAAAGAAGAACAGGTTGAGCAAGAAGTCCTAGTGTGCAATGGAACATGTTGAGCTGAAGTACAACATGTCGTATCAAGATGTCCCATGCAGGCTCATTCGACATCGCGCCAGAACTGAAGTGGTTTGTTAATTCTGTTAGGTTTTAACTGAAGCAGAATATTCTGGAATATTATGCAATCATGAGGCGCTGATTTATAGGTCTGAAGATTCAAGTCTGAAAGTGAGAAGAATATGGGAAAATATGCATTTTCTAATTATGGAGATATTTTAGGAAGTTAAAGATTGAAGTCCTATTTTGTAGCAGAAGTCTCTGCTGATTTGTAGCAGCTCATTTGCTATGTTTTTGTAGGCCCAAATCCAGTTGGGAATAGGTTATATATAGATGTTCTGTAACCTAGTTTTGTAACGAACCAAAGATATAAAAGTTCTAGTATTAGGGTTTGTTCCTGTACCACTCAACATGTGAGTTGGACAGTTTGTTAGTGTGATCCTCAAAACTGTTAAGTAAGAGGAGTATTGTTCTTGGAGGAAGCTTTTAAGTAACTCTAAGTTGTGTCTTGGAAAGGAGTCATCCTTGTTGAATTATGGTATAGGTAAAGAGTCATTGATGCAGTGGCGGATTGTCAACTGCTAGACATCATTGCGATGATTGGGAGTGAGAAGGGTTTCTCATATCTAGAGAGGATCTAGGTAGAAGGGTCATTGAGTAGTGATTAAGTGATAAGCTGTAAACGGGTAGTTTAGCTTTGAATTGATACTACTAATAGTGGACTTCATCCCTGGCTTGGTAGCCCCCAAAGTAGGTGTGTTCACCCAACTGGGTTAACAATTCTGTGTGTCTTTCTTTTATCTTTTCAGTACCATGATTTTTGCAATATACCTTGCCCTTTGTGATCATGTCAGACCAGATGTCGAACGGCATGTTCTAGGACGTCTGAATTCTGCACATGCACCCGAATTTCAATTGGTATCAGAGCAGGTCATTCTGTTCTGTATCTGGATGAGATCCCAGGGAAGATACTTTCTGGTTCATGGTCAAGGTAGAAGCTTTCTGCTGAAAAGTTGTTTGAACTTGGAGTAGTTCATATAGGTGGTCCCTAGAAGTGGAGGATGGACTGTTCGTGACAGGCAGTGGCATGTACTGAAGGCTTGGAGGAGTGGTTGAAAAGTTGTTGTGTTGGGGTTTGATTTATTTTCAAACCTGTGGTATTGTGGTGTCACCTGAATTATGATGCTAGGGCTAATATGTGACACCTGAAGGCTTTGAGGATTTTGTATCCGCTGCAAATCTATCTGAAAACTCCTAAGGTTGTAACTGAGAAGGTTGTTCTTCTCTGAATGTATATCCTATGGTGATGGGATTTATGCAAGACTGCTTCAACTTATAGTGTCAACGATACTTGAAGATTATTGTTCAAGTCCACTCATAAAGGCATTAATAAGTGAAGGTGTGAGGAAGAGAAGTAATTCACTTTTGCTTCTACTCCTAAAAGGACTAATCTCCAGTTTTTGATCTCTTGATGTGTTCATTGGAATGATGTCCTATCTTGTGTTAGAACATCACGCCAGAATTGTGGTGAATTCTCTTGTCTGAAGGAATGGCACAGCAGATGCTCTAGGTGCTAAACTAATGTGGTTTGATCACATGAGTTTGGAGCTTACTCCTAATCTGGAAGAGGAGGCATCTGGGTGGTATGTCTAAAAAGGTTCTGGCCCTGGAACTTATCTTAGTTGTGTGAGTTGGTCAAGGTGTGATCAACATGTTATTTACTCCTGAGGTCAGTTTATTTCTGGTCCTTGCTGCAGGAGTGGAGAACCTGAGATTCAAGAAGTATTATCTCTAGCAGACTTCTTGGACATGAAGGTCAAAGATCAAAAGGTCATGTTTTTTTTGTGTTATTTGGAAGCGTGTTCTGGATGATCTTGTGAAGCTAGATAAGTATTGATTGTGTGTGCTTAGGATTGATATGATCTAATCACAGTCTATGCTGTTATTAAAGGGGAGAATGTATGATTCTCTGAAGTACTCTTGGCAGATTCTAAGGGAGAAGACCTGATGCATTAAGAATTTATTGCCTCAAGCTGTCTGGATGGTGTTTCTCAGATTTAGGATGGAGGTTGTTTACTCAAACTTGATGACATTTATCAAGTCTCTGAGAGCATGGAACTCTTGTTCTGGTGTAGTGAAGAACTTTCAAGGGTTAAGCACTGTGGAGTTGAATCAACCGGTGGGGTTGGTTGGTGACTATGCGCTTGGATGAGTTTGGCTGACAGATTAGACGAGGCAATTTGGTTGTGGAATGTTGGTAACATCCAACATCTCAAAGTCAGGAAAGATGCTGTGAGTTAAGGAGAAGACTCTTGAGCTGTTCCTGCTGCTAAATGGGATATGACCTGGAAGCTTGATCAGCTACTGATGGTTGACCCACGTGTGCTAGAGCTTTACTATAGACGATATCTTCAGAAAAACTCTGTGAAGATGTGTGACTGAGATTGATGTTAGAACATCAATTCAGGTGGTTGCTTGTTCAGCCAAGGCTGTTTTGCGCAGAAAGAAGTCCAAGATCAAGCCACTGATCCAAGTTAAAGTAACTTGTGAATATATGTCATGAATCGGAAGTTGTCAGACGTATGCAGAAGATTACAAACAAATTGTCATACCTTGTGTGAGAAGGTAATCTTTTTCTGACTAATAGTAGATACTTTGACGGGAGACTTAGTATTTGTCTATTATTGATGTTATGCATAAGGGTAAATACTTTGACGGGAGACTAAGTATTTGTCTAGAGAATTATGCAAGTCTGCAGTCTGGATATTATGGTTCAGGAATTTATTCTTTCTGAGTGGTTGTGGTTGATGACAACCTGAGGTAGCCTTATCAGCTGACTGTATCAAAAGTGTGTGAATGAAGAAGTGAGCATCATCTGCTGTTTGTTTGTGAATCTTTCTTGGATAACATATACCTTGTTGGGAGCTTGGTAGTTATCTGATGTGTGGATGCAATTCAGATTTCTGAATTGTGTGAGAGTTTATTTCTCTCTGTTGTGATCAGGTGGTTGTGATTACCTGAATAAAATGCAGAAGGTGTGATCTTTTATCTAATGCTGATGTCCTACATAATGTTACAACATCATTGTTTGGTGTGTATCCTAGATGAAGGTATGGGACTGTGCTTGTGAAGTTGGAAGAAGCAGCATTATTGTCTGAAGTGGCAGTTCTGACATAATGTGGATTAGAATGGGCAGATTCTGATCTTGATGATAAGTAGTTTGTTTTGGCAATACATGACTACTTTCATGATGAAGACTTCATTAGGTGCTTGTGAATGTAAGGACAGAAGGGTGTTGTCAGTGGTGTGATCTGAATGGCTGAAGGTTCTTCCAATATAAGTAAAAGGTGGTGGCAATCCTTATCTTGTGTTACAAGTAATCTAAAGACATTTGTTATGGAATATGTGAGAAATTCCAAATCAAGTGGGCTTTTATATTGGACTTGGCATATACATGGTGAGATTATGTTCAACAAATACAAGAAGTGGCAGTTCTTAATGTTGAGAATGTGGCAATATCATCTGGTGTCAAGTGTTCATCTTCATAAGGAGCATTAGTGGTTCATGTCAGGGGGAGTTAAGGTTGTTGTCTATGGTCTCTTACTACAAGGGTGTAGATTTTTGTGAAGCGTGATGTCAAACATCATGATGGGACATATCATAGCTGTGTTTGCAGTTGAGGTCTGAAAGGAAGAATTGTTGTATTTATTTTCCTCTGCTGCTCTGAAGAAATCTAGAAGGAAATGTGAGTTGCGCTGATCGATAGAAGTCGTCTCAGAATCCAACAGAAAAGAAAATGTACTTGGGTTTTGGAATGAATAATTTTATGTGGAGTTTTGGGTGGATAATGTTGTGAGCAAGCTGACATTGTCTGATAAGATGTCAGAACATGGTACAGGACATGTCTTTCTTGAGCCAAACAAGGAATTACTCTGGACGGTGGTGTAAGGATAAGGCGAAACACGTGTCTCTGCCTATGCATGGAACGTTATTGGCTTAATTTATGGTAAAATTCAGTTGAGAAACATTTAAGGCAGTCAAGGCAGTTTTTGAAAGGTAGGCATTGAATGTTGAATAGAGTTTTGTTACCTAAAATAGCGTTTCTTTGACCAAGAACCTGGACATATTCAAGGCTCGTTAATTCCTAAGTTACTGGTCAGCTATTTATAGGGGTTGTTCTCTTCTCCTCCAGTCAAGTGAGTGTTTTGTTTCACTAGTCCTATGGCGTTTGTTCGTATTTGGGTAAGCATTTCCTGGATCTGGTTTTGTGATGGCATTATTTGCCAAATTTTGGCTAAAAAGGGGGAGAAAGGGAGTTTTACGCAGATGCTAAGAAATGGTGTATGGGGTCTGCAGTACAGGTGTATCAAAAATGACAAGAAGGAAGTCATAACCATCTTGATGGTTGGAGTGTTTTTGTGACTTGTGTCCTGAGTTATGAACACAGTTGTGACTTGTGTTCTGAGTTACCCAGGTTGGCAAATTGGCGCTTCTGTCGACCAGGGGTGACTAATCAATCAAGGTGGGCAGATCTCTTATGCCACCATTGGTCCTTCTATGTGCTGGATCCTTCTAGGAAGGAAAAAGAAATGTGTAGAAGAATGTTCCTCAGATTCCTGATTTGAGGGGGAGTATTGGATATCTTCTTCCTCATGTGCATAACTTCGGGACTTTCTACTTCTTACCTCCTGATGTGCTGCCTGAAGTGATTGTGGTGGGATGCTCGAAGGTGATGTTATGGAGTTCATATAAATGCGCTACCAAAAGAGTTGTCAGACATGATGTCCTAACATCATTCAAATATTCCCTAGAAGATGTTTCTCTAAGATTGTTGTTCGCAGTAGCAACTGATGGTTACTGGTAGGTTCAGTAGTTGCTGATGGCTACTGACAGTAGTATAGAATTGTGAGTGCTGCTGAAATCTGAGTTGTAATGTTTATGTATTTGTTTTAGCCAAAATTTGCCAAAGGGGGAGAATGTTAGTTCTTTAATTTTAAGGGTTGGCATTAATTTTGTAAAACAAATAATAACAGCAATATGTTTGATAGGATAGTTTATCTTGCTAAAGAAGAACAGGTTGAGAAAGAAGTCCTAGTGTGCAATGGAACATGTTGAGCTGAAGTACAACATGTCGTATCAAGATGTCCCATGCAGGCTCATTCGATATCGCGCCAGAACTGAAGTGGTTTGTTAATTCTGTTAGGTTTTAACTGAAGCAGAATATTCTGGAATATTATGCAATCATGAGGCGCTGATTTATAGGTCTGAAGATTCAAGTCTGAAAGTGAGAAGAATATGGGAAAATATGCACTTTCTAATTATGGAGATATTTTAGGAAGTTAAAGATTGAAGTCCTATTTTGTAGCAGAAGTCTCTGCTGATTTGTAGTAGCTCATTTGCTATGTTTTTGTAGGCCCAAATCCAGTTGGGAATAGGTTATATATAGATGTTCTGTAACCTAGTTTTGTAACGAACCAAAGATGTAAAAGTTCTAGTATTAAGGTTTGTTCCTGTACCACTCAACATGTGAGTTGGACAGTTTGTTAGTTTGATCCTCGAAACTGTTAAGAGGAGTATTGTTCTTGGAGGAAGCTTTTAAGTAACTCTAAGTTGTGTCTTGGAAAGGAGTCGTCCTTGTTGAATTATTGTATAGGTAAAGAGTCGTTGATGCAGTGGCGGATTGTCAACTGCTAGACATCATTGCGATGATTGGGAGTGAGAAGGGTTTCTCATATCTAGAGAGGATCTAGGTAGAAGGGTCATTGGGTAGTGATTAAGTGATAAGCTGTAAACGGGTAGTTTAGCTTTGAATTGATACTACTAATAGTGGACTTCATCCCTGGCTTGGTAGCCCCCAGAGTAGGTGTGTTCGACCGAACTGGGTTAACAATTCTGTGTGTCTTGCTTTTATCTTTTCAGTACCATGATTTTTACAATATACCTTGCCCTTTGTGATCATGTCAGACCAGATGTCGAACGGCATGTTCTAGGACATCTGAATTCTGCACATGCACCAGAATTTCACATCAAATCAATCCTATTTATAGTCGAGCCCTTTCCTTAGGAAGTAACAAACCTAGGAAAAATAGCGTTGGTCAATTCAAAGGACCATTAATCGAAGGTAATAACTCCACTAATAGCGCTTTGACCAAGACTGCTTTGACAGTTTCTTCTTTTGAGAACGCCGACCAAAGAGCCTATTACATGCAAACATGTTTTATAACAATGTCCTGACATCATGTCAGACATTGTCTATTCTTCCCAGACTCTTCTTCTGATTTGACACTACAGAGACTTCTTCACAAGATTATGATTCCAGACTGCAAAGAAAATAAATTCTTCCAGACTCAATTAATGATTCTTAAGCATCCAATAAGAACCATTCAACATGCACTGTCAAGTTTCCCATAACTTGCAACAATACAAAATGTCAAGACATCCTCCTTGACATCTCAGTTTGCTTGACGCACAAATACAAACTGGATCTTCAACAATAATGTCAAGCCATCCTCCTTGACATCTCAGTTTGCTTGGCGCACAAATACAAACTGGAACTTCAACCATAATGTCAAGCCATCCTCCTTGACATCTCAGTTTTCTTGACGTACAAATGTAAACTGGAACTTCATCTCAGATCAAGAGGACTCTCCCCCTGACTAAGGTAACTAGTGCTCCTCCATAGAACACCCAAGCTAATGACTGGAAAACATAAGACGCATCTTCATGTCTTCAAGAGCGCACCCTCTGTTCAACACACCTGCTGAACGCAACCATTAACTCTCTTATTGTTCCCTCTAACAAGAAACAATAATCACTCACACATGATCAATGTCATGCATCCCGTCAGAACGTGTCTCCAAACCATAACAAACTCTTGGCTTGAGATCAAACTCCCATTGATCCCCCTCATTCCACAACCATCTTATACACCTCACGAACTCCTCTTAAATTCTCATGTATAGATATCTCGTTGCTTGAGGCACAAACCAATTGAATTAGAATGCTTCCCATTCCTCAAAGAGACGCGCAAGGTCCCTTAGTTTGTTACCACGATGTCAGCTATCGTATGCATGCTCTAGAACTTCACAGCTGCTAAACTGATCCACTACTAGCATGACTTGCTCCAAGGGATCCATTGTCGTATGCAAGATTTTCCACTGACCTCACTAGGCCAACATTAGAGATAAACAACCCGCAATCCAAGACAGTCATTCCTATCATTCTCCCGTATGATAATCTGGAATACTTTTGACTTATGGTGAATCTCCACTTCTGAACGCATTCAGGAAATAGACTTCCAAGCAATCAACACGTGATTCACTTCAGTCTTCACAAACACTTACATCCTCCTTCCAAGGAACCCTTCTACTCCATCATTCTCCCGGATGATCATGTAGATACTTCTTGGACACAATGCAAGTAACCAGTTCATCACAGAACCTGAGATCCTTCACCAAGGATATCCAACACAACAATTTTCTAACATCAGTTAGGACATCTTCCACACATCATAGACATCACACACCATGGTTCTTGATATGCTCCACTACTGGACTTACTATCAGCATAGTAATCCACACTGAAGGTCTTCAAACAACACTGATCCACCAGCTTGAACAAAGAAGACTTCAGAAACCCAGAGAGAAATAAACTCTCAACCGCCAAGAAGGTATGCTTCCATTCTCAACCCAAAACTTCTGACACAAGCTCCCAGAGAACCAGAACCTTCAAACAAATTCAACTAACTACTCTTATACACAAGAGCAATCAGTTTCAATCATCTTACTTGAACGCACATTGTGAAACCAATCAAATGCCACCTTTTAATTGACCTCGCTCATCTTCAGAATTCCCACAAGATACCATGATCTACTAATGAAACCAGATCTTCAAGTCACACGAATTACTTGCCCTATAGCAAGACATCTTGGATCCACCAAGCCTCTTAGTCATGTAACATCTTCTCATCCACAGCTCCCGCAAACTGCATGAGATAGACCTTTTTGAAGAATCCATCACTCCCATTCTCATGTAGATCACCTTATCTTAAGTTGATGTGCCACATCACCAGCTGAGACTTCTGATGTTAAGCTAGATGTCAAAACATTATGACATCCAACTGTTGAATTCAGCTCTTCCTTCTGCCACTTAGAAGAACCTCCTCCCTTTGCAGAAACAGATTTCCATGCTCTCATAGACTTGATTCAACAACCAAGTTTGAGTAGACAACCTCTATCCTGCATAGAAACTCCAAAGACTTCAAACCTGCCACATCTGAATCCTCAGAAAATAAGTAGTCCAAGACTATCCCATAGAAATACCAAAGAATGCCACTTCCCTTAGTAGAGTCGCCAGTAGAAAGCCAAAGATAACTGCCACTTATCCTCGACCTTCACAACCAGAGCAAACACTATGCTCCAAAGCACCTATATCAGAAATAAACTGATCCAAGCTGTAATCACCAAGATTATGATGTCTTCATAGTCTTCCATCTCCATCTTTAACAGCATCACCATCTGGACAAGTCATTCATAATACTTTCCAGGAACAGATGCTAAGCCAATAGTCCTAGGTCAATACCTAGGAGACTTGTGAGCGAATGCAGAACCCCTCCCATGATTCTCCAAGCCTGTGATGAAAAGATTTTAGAACATCTGACAGAACATCCTCAATCTTGACTTTCAAGGATAATCAATTAAATACTTGTGGATTCCATAAATAGCAATTGATCTTAAATCCTTGTACACTAACCCTTCTTCACTGTTATAGCTGAGCTCCACCAGATCATGTCATGAATACCTATAAAGCATTCAATATTTTTGCAAGTATCTTCTTCAATGACAATGTTGAGATACCAAGGCTGCCACCCTTGACTCAAGTAACTAAGACTTTCTCTGAACAAGTCTTATTTACCTCAATAAATCTTCAATCAGATTGGATCCACTCTTAGGGTCAAGAGAGATGAATCCTTCCTTGCTGTTTTTGGATGGTGAAAATAAATCACCTCCACTTTCTTCAGATTGTGTTTCAAAGAAAAACCTTCTAGTCAAAAGAGTAACTAGAAGACTCCAGATACACGACATAGATGTCTTTATGAGTGGACTTGAGAGAATTCTCAAGTATCTTTGATAACCTAGCCGACCAAACATTTATCAAACTCCTAGAGCAAGAACCTAATAAACTTTAACTCAACTCCTCTCCTCTTCAACTGACTCCAAACTGCACTAAGAACCCAAGCTTCCAAGTACCAAGTCACCATACCAGATACCTAACCACAACTCCCTTTACTCCATCGCTCCCGACTTTGGAATAAGAGAATGCAAATATCTTCAAATATAGAGGCCGACGATTGAGACCTTCCACCAACTGTCTTCAGTAACAACTCTAGAATCCCATAATTCTAGAGCTCTTCCATCAGAAACACATGCAGCGGAACCACCAAGGAACAGATCCTGCTTGCCCTAATAAGATGTCACAACATCTTATAAGACACACCAACAAGAGAACTAGCCATTTCTCCTGTAGTTGTTGTAGAATCTCCTCAGCAACATGAACAGCCTCTGGGTTGTTCCCATCGATCCAGAACATCCATCTCATCCATTAATACCCTTGAGTATGTCTGAGTTGATTGATCTGATCTTCAAAACTCCTCCTTGTTTAAAATGCTAGAAAGTATCTCCCAAAGATCTCATCCAGAACTAGACAGGATGCCTGCTCTGATACCAATTGAAATTCTGGCCTATACAGACAACAGATGTCCTAACACATGTCAAGACATTGTGCTACATAATATTTTAAACTTGGAGACGCAACAGCAGACTGATACCTTGAATATCAGAACTGCACCATCACAGATGTTACGACATCTGATCCAACATGTCAGTCAAGAACATTAACAAAATTGTAAATTGCAGAATGTTAAATAAGATAGTAATTGTTAACCCAGTTCGGTGCAATTCACCTACATCTGGGGGATACCAATCCAAGATGAAGACTTCACTATTTGTAGAACTGTTACAAAGCTAAACCCCCCCCCCTCGTTTACAACTTTATACCTAACATCTACCCAATGAACATCTTTATTAAGGCTAAACTCAACCGTTTACAACCTTGATATGAGGTACCCCACTCACATCCTAATCACGACCTGTGATATCTCTGTCTTCTGCCAATTCAAAACTGTCGCAGTTTCTTGACCTTCAAGTTATCTTGGACTTGCTTCAAAGCTTCGTCCAAGAACAATACAACAACCATTTCCTACAGGTTTCTGGTTGTGTCCCTGTACCTATGCCTTCCACCCTGCATCCCATAATATAGAGTGGAGATTTACAACTCCTAAGAGAGCCAACGACTCTCAAACCCTAAACCCTTATTCAACACAAGAGAACTAGGTTACAAAGTTACAAGCGATACAAAAAGTACAGCACATTAACCCTAGGTCTAAGTCTCCTTATATAGTCTTCTGTTGTCTTGGGCTTTCAATCTTTTCTCTTGTGTTTCCTTGATTCGCTCCTTAATTCTTGCAATAGATTAAAACCTGCTAACATACCAAGTCAGACAGGATGTCGAGACATTTCCTTCGACATCTTTTTCTTCTGCAGATTCTTCAAGTTTATCATTAGAATGTTTTAGCAAAATTTGGTCAAACACCAGGTGCTTTCATAGTAGAACAATCCACTCGTGTTTTAGCCTCTTCCACATCTGTGGGGTTTTCCAAAGAGGAGGAAGTTATCAATATCTCAGAATCTACCCAGCTATATTTGCTCACATTAGCCAGGTCCACAAGACCAGTATGTCTTTAGGACACATCGTCGGCCCGATTAACAATTCACGACTCGACCAATTGATAATGGCATGTTGAATCCCAAGTCTAAGATGATCTTTAAGTTGTGCATTTCTAGAGTCCCGGCTAAAGGTAGACCGATAAGTTTTGATAAACGTGCAAGCTTTTTCTGTGTTTGAACCAGAAATATCCACCTCCGATGGGGTCAAAGTAGGGAGATGAGCATTCCCTACAGATACAGAGGGAGCAAGCGCATGAATAAGCATGTGATTACCTTTAGAAGCCCTCTAACACCTCCACTAGAGAGAAGCTTATGGAAGGAAGGCTCATCAAAAAAAATTTCCATATCATGCAAAACGCTATAAACCATTTGCAATCCAAAACTATCAGACACGTTTAATATGATATGAGTAGTGCAACTCGTAAGCAAAAGGTTCAGGGATAAACTAGTAGGGGTTTCTATTCTAACGGGTGGAGAGGAACTGTGAGTGCAACTTCCTGTTATATGTATTTTGTATGATGTCTAAACTAGGATACTTTGGCGTTTATGTATATTGGATGATATCCTCTGAGTCTTAATGTGCATCTTAGCATTAGGAAGCATAAAAAAAATTGAAAATGTCTTAATGTGCATCTTTGCATTAGGAAGCATAAAAACATTTTGGAGAAGATTTAGAAAAGGTTTCATGCGTTAAAAACATGTTTTTATGTGAAAAACGGGTCTATGCGTCGACATATACATGCTATGAGTCGACACATGTGGATCAATTTTAAAGCATATAGTCTATGAGTCGACATATACAAGTTATGTGTCAATACATACGAGGTCAATTTGACGGCATGTAGCTTTTGTTTGATGTGCCGCTTGTATGAGTCGACACATGCATCGAATGTGTCGACACGTGACTTGCATAGGTCGGCACATGCATTAAAAATCTTGAAAAATTTTCTATTTTGCTAAACCTCTTGCATTCCTTTTTTCCTCACACTTGCACACACACACACACATATATATATACACTTCATACATGCATAATTTCAAGAAGTGTGGTTGATGAAAACCCAGATATGAAACCAGGAATACACAAAGAGTTCACTTCATCTTCAACCTAAGTTCTATGCATACACACAAACAAATTACACATAATCATTCTTTGTTTGGGTGCCATCTGAAATCAAGTTGATAACGTCCAATTTAGGTTACTGAATTGTAAATTGGGTTGAGAATCTTTGGGGGTTTCATATAAGAAAACCAAGCTAGGTTTTTCCTTCAAGATCAATTGGGGATTTTAAGGTTTTGGAAAAGATTGTACAATTAGGATTCGATCGAGGGAAAGCTTTGAAGAACGGGGTTTCTTGCAAAGGAGTAGCGTGAGACGGTGAGTTAAATCGGTAAATCTTGGGTGACAACAATTTGCAATTTGGATTCGATTGAGTGAAAGCTTTGAAGAACGAATTTTATTACAAAGAATTAGCATGAGACGGTGGATCAAATTGGTATTGTTGGGTAACTTGATCATGCTCAGATCAAGGGTAGAGAAAGTGTTAGAATCAACATCAAACATTGGGTTTGTGGGCTTGAATTGCTACATTTCTCTTGTAAAACTACACTTTCAAAGTAAGATTGATTATCTCAATTTGAGTTCAAATTGAGGGGAGACTTACCCATAGCGAGGTCGATTGGGGAACTTCCTAAACAAATACTTGTGTACTCTTTCTTTATCTCTTTTACTTTTCATTTGAAAATTGTTGAATTTGTAGATTGTGCGATCAATACGCTTCATTAAACTTTTGTTGATAAGATTTTGAAAACGCTTTTGTTGTGTTGATTACAATCTATTAGATTGTAGTTATTTTTTTAAATCAACAAAACCATAGAAAATTCTAAATGAAATTGATTACACACAAGGTGTTCGGTAATTTTCCTCAATTGCGTTTTTGTGTAGCACTCAAGTGATTGTTGTTAAATGCATATTGATTGATTTGTCTATCATTATCATCAATTTGTTTTCATATACACATATTTGAGCTTTTCAATAGCGGTTCTTATTTAGACAATTTGATCTAGGTCACTTTCGCTAGCCATTAAATTTTTCAAAACAATTTTTATAAAGTTTTTTTTAAACTTGGGATCTATTCACCCCCTCTAGATAAGTCGCCTTCGTATAACAAGTGGTATCACGAGCTACGGCTATTTCCGTGCTTCAATGTTCGCTTATTAGAAAATGGCTACTGAACCTAAAGGGGCGTACAATAGAGCGCCCATCTTTACCGGTGAAAACTATGGATATTGGAAAGCTTATATGCTTAAATATATCAACTCGGTTGATAAGGGTGTTTGGGACGTCATCACCAATGGTTCTAATCAAATTACAATGACTAATGGTGAAGATGTCATCGTACCAAAATCGGAAGCACAATGGAATGATAATGATAAGTAATTGAGGTCACATGATTGGAAGGCACCAAATATTCTCATATCTGCACTTAGTGTTGAAGGATATTATTGTGTTTCTCATTGTGAAACCTCCATAGCTATGTGGGATGCATTAAAAGTTGCCCATGAGGGAAATAATAAAGTCAAACAATCTAGGATCAATACCTTAAATCAAGAGTTTGAACTATTTCGCATGAAGTATGGTGAAACCATTGCCGACATGCAAAAGAGGTTCACACATCTTATAAATCGTTTTAATGCTCTAGGTAAGCCTATTTCCAATGATATTGCTACTAATAAAGTTTTGAGGTGTCTTAATAGGGAATGGCAACATAAGGTCACCGTAATCAAAGAAGCAAATGATCTTAAAACCCTTGATCTCACAACTTCATTTGGAAAGCTAGAAGAACATGAGCAAGAACTCACTTGCTCGAAAAAACATAAGAAAAAGCATGAGAAGAAGATAAAGAAGGAGAAATGTAAGGACAGGGAGGTAGAAAATAAGTCTATTGCTCTAAAGGCTTCAAGTTCAAAGTCCTCAACCAATGAGCAAAATGATTGTGAAACACGTGATTACGAGAATTCTGATGATGAAGAAATGGGGTTGTTCATACCATAGGTACATAAGGAGAAATGGAGTCAAGCATTCCGACAAGAATCTAATCAACTTTATAAGGCTATAAAACTCCTCAAAGGAAGATGAGAATAAGAAGGATAAACATATAGGTTCATCTACAATTGTGGAAAAGTAGGTCATTATAAGCCGGATTGTCCATTGATCACGAAAAACAAAGAGAAAGGCCATCACAAGAAATCTAGCAAGTCTAGAAGAGCCTATATTCCTCGGGAAAGTGAAAGAGAATCCTCAAGTGATGAAAGCTTAAACTCAAGTGACGAATTGACCAAGCTTTGCTTCATGAACAACAAAAAAAAAGAAGAAGAATGTAAGTCATTCTAAACTTGAATCTATTGATTAATTGTCTTATTCTGAATCACAAAAGGCTTTTGAAAATCTACATAGAGAAGTCATAGACGCTTTTAAAAAGTTAGCTTCATACAAAATAATTTGTTCACATTTAGAAGATAAAGTTTTAGAAACCGAAAAGAATATGGAAGCTCTTAAGAAATATATGGTAGATATTCAAAAGGATAAGAATGAGGATGAAGAACCTTCATGGTTCAGTTGTAAAACTTGTCACATTTGGAAAAAATAGGTAAATACTCTTAAATCTAAATTGGACAAGACACTACAACTAAAGGTTATTGATCCATCAAAGTTTAAAAGGTCTTTGAACCCTTCATATAAAAAGCAAAAATATGTTCAAAAGGATTCAAATAGCAAAATTACATCTCATCACAACTTATCTTGTCACTCTTGTTGCAAGAAAGGTCACACTATTGAAAAATGCAAGTTTAGGAGACTTTTTGTCCTTAAAGGTTTTTTTAAATGGTTGCCTAAATGCAACCAAGGTCTCACTAACTCTCAAGGGTCTAATGAATATTGGATACCTAGCATTTTTTGTTGATCTTGTAGGATAAATGTCTTGGCTCTTTAAAGAGAACATGGGTTCTCGTTTGTGGATGCTCAAGACATATGAAGAGTGACATATCATTAATTAATTGACTTTGGGGCAAAGAAAAAGGGATTTGTAACCTATGAAGTCAATAATAAGTGTTATATAATAGGTAAAAATAGTGCAGATTACCTTTAATGTTTTGTCTGGAAAATGTCGGGATAGGTGTTTCTTTTTCATGATGTAGAATTATCTTTAGAAAAAATACTCAAACACACCGAAGAAGGAATTTATCAACCTAAAATGGTGAAACTTGATGAGGAGAAAGATAACGTTATTAAAAACGAAAAAGGATGAAATTCCAACTAAAATGGGTGATCATCAAATTAACAATATTCTTGTGGACATTACAAATCACACTATCGGGTACTTAAACAAAGATGAAAGTCGTAAGAATGTTGATGACAAAAGATTTTGATGCTCACTCTGCATTTGTTTCATTTTTTGTTCAAAAGTTTCGTGTGAAATGCAAGTGCATCCTCCATCATTCGTACGGTGAGGTAATATCTTTTCAAGTTTTCGCTTTGTAAGTAAGTCTCTTTATTTTACCTTAATTATGCTCCACAGGTATATGATAAATTTGATGGATGATTCATATTATGTTTGTTCACTTCCAAAAATTTCAATTGATGTAATTCAATTTATATTCTTATAGTGACTTCATGATATTCTTCTTCCATACTTGAAATATGTTCTTTGTGTATAAGCATGCTATCTATTAATAGCTCTTGCATGATATATGAGAGGATTTTGTTTATCTATTCCAGCATGAACCATGTTAGAACATGTTATAATGTCAACAAAATTCTTGTAGTGTGTCATTGTTATGATAACATTTTTGTTTTTGGTTTGAGTGTTGACAAGTCTAAATAATCTCCTTGCTAGAGCACATGCGTGTGGAGCATTCGGGAGCACCAAACGTATATGTCACATAAACGTGTTGCTTTTGAAGCAACTCATGAGTTTTTGATATCATTGTATCTTTTATCTTTTATGTTTATTGTGTATGTTATTAGGCATGATTTGTGGCAAATATGTTATATTGTTGCTTAAATTGCTTTTATTTATGTTTAATCATTTTCAATATTTACATCATTCTATGTGAGTGTTGTTTTACTAATGATTTTATCTATACAAACGCCTCTGTGTGTAATATTAGTATATGTGTAATATAAGATACATGTCATGGATTGCTTTCTCCCTTTTTGATGTTGTCAAAGGGTGAGAAGCATCTGCAAGATGAAGTTTGGATGCATACATTCAGGGGGAGCCTTCGTGAAGATACGAAATGTATCATATCATGTTTTTCCATCATCAAAAGGGGCAGTATGTGAGTGTAACTTACCGTTAGATGTATTTTGCATGATGTCAAAACTAGGATACTTTAGCGTTTATGTATATTGGCGGTATCCTTTGAGTCTTAATGTGCATCTTAGCATTAGGAAGCATAAAAATATTTTGGAAATGTCTTAAGGTGCATCTTAGCATTAGGAACCATAAAAACATTTTGGAAATGATTTAGAAAAGGTTTGATGCATTAAAAATAGGTTTTTATGCGAAATACAGGTCTATGCGTCAACACATACATGCTATGAGTCGACACATGTGGATCATTTTTAAAGCATGTAGTCTAAGAGTCGACACAAATGAGTTATGTGTCAGCACATACGAGTTATGTGTCAGCACATATAAGTTATGTGTTAGCACATACGAGTTATGTGTCAGCACTTGAAAGTCAATTTTAAAGCCTATAGCTTCTGTTTGATTTGTCGCCTGTATGAGTCGACACATACATCAAATTTGTCGACACATGACTTACATAGGTTGGCACATGCATTAAAAATCTTGAAAATTTTGCATTTTTTCTAAACCTCTTGTATTCCTTTTTGCCTCCAACTTGCACACACACACACACACACACACACATATATATATATATATATACACTTCATACATGCATCATTTCATAAAGTGTGTTGTTGAAAAACCAATTACTAAACCAGAAATGCACAAAGAGTTCTCTTCATCTTCAACCTATGTTGTATGCATACACGCAAACAAATTACACATAATCATTCTTTGTTTGGGTGCCATCTAGAATCAAGTTGATAACGTCTAATTTATGTTGTTGAATTGTAAATTGGGTTGAGAATATTTGGGGGATTCAAATAAGAAAACCAAACTACGGTTTTCCTTCAAGATCATTTGGGGATTTGAAGGTTTTGGACAAGATTATGCAATTTGAATTCGATCGAGTGAAAGCTTTGAAGAGTTGGGTTTCTTGCAAAGGAGTAGCGTGAGACAGTGAGTCAAATTGGTAAATCTTGGGTGACAACAATTCATAATTTAGATTCGATCGAGTGAAAGCTTTGAAGAACGGTGTTTCTCTCAAAGGAGTAGCATGAGACGGTGGATCAAATTGGTATTGTTGGGTGACTTGATCAAGCTCAGATCAATGGAAGAGAAAGTGTTAGAATCAACATCAAATATAGGGTTTCTGGGGTTGTATTGCTACATTTCTCTTGTAAAACTACATTTGCAAAGTAAGATTAATTACCTCAATTCAAGTTCGAATTGTGGGCAGACGTACCCATAACGAGGCTAATTGGGGAACTGCTTAAACAAATCCTTGTGTACTCTCTCTCTATATCTTTTACTTTTCATTTGCAAATTATTGAATTCGTAGATTGTTCGATCAATACGTTTTGTTAAACTTTTGTTGATAAAGTTTTGAAAACGTTTTTGTTGTGTATATTAGAATCTATTAGATTGTAGTTATTTTTTCCAATCAACAAAACAATAGAAAATTCTAAACAAAATTGATTGCACACAAGGTGTTTGATAATTTGCCTCAATTGCGTTTTTGTGTATTTTGTCATTGGAAATAGACTTTAATTTTTGTGTAGCACTGAAGTGATTGTTGTTAAAAGCATTATGATTGATTTTTCTATCATTATCATCAATTGGTTTTCATATACGCATATCTGAGCTTTTTGATAGCGGTTCGGTTTAGAATATTTGATTTTGGTCACTTCCGCTAGCCATTAAAATTTTCAAAACAATTTTTATAAATTTTTTTTTAACTTGGGATCTATTCACCCCCTTCTAGATAAGTCGCCTTCGTCTAACAGGAACCACTACCATCAAAATCACTTGACAAACTTATAGGGTGACTGTCTAGATGAGCCATGGTGAAAGTAAAGATTGAAATTAGGAAAATAAGTTCAATGTAAGTATGGTACTTGGAAAGATTAAGAGAAAATGAACAAGATGGAGATTAAATGCAATTTGAAGATTATCTTATTCCAAAGAGAAGCAAACTCCTCAAGAAATGATTTCAGAATGAGAAGGGATAATTTCTCTCGTAGGGGCGAAGTTTTTTTCAGTTTGAAGAAGTTATGAAAGTTGTACCCAAAGAGTCAGGAAACCTTCATATAGAGGAAGTGAACAATGTGTTAAATCAAAAGGAAGATGTAAATTTAAAACCAATGGCCAAATTTTACCTTGGAAATACAAGTGAACTTTAGTGCACTTGAATGCTCTAGAGATTAGCGTTACGCCCTAACCTGTTAGCCTAAGGCCACGTGTCTAAAAATTGACGAAACTTATCAATGATGGAAAGCACATTGATAAATGATATTTGCATCATATTTCTAGCTTGTTTTCTTTATGTTTTCTTGTGTGTTTTCATAATTTTTATCTCTTTTATGTGCTTTTGTTTATTTTTATTAATTTCAGCTAATAAGGAAGAGTCGAGCAAGATTTAGTCAAAAAACACCGAAAATTGCGTGTTTGCAAGTCATCCTAGTTAAAAATACCTGTGGCCAACACCTTATGGCCATGTCATATCACACGGGCCGTGTTGACCCTTGAAGGTGCCCCTATAGTAATCTCCCAAGGAGAACACGGTCAAGTCGTGTTACCTGACACGACCGTGTTTTTTGACACAACATATCTGTGTCATGCCAAGTTTCTACTTCGAACTTTGGAATTTTGTAAAATTTCCTAAATTCTACACTTTTAAAAATCTTTTTCTCGTCCATAAGTGACCATTTATGATAGTGCACAAAATTATGAGGGATTAAGAGTTTTTGGAAAGTTTTTGTGACTTTTGGACATCCATAACCTCCTAATACTTGATGTTAGTAGTTGTTAAAGATTTAGCACGATTTTAAGGTGATTTTTATGACCTTTGGTAGCTCAAAACCAACTCAATTCAATGCTTAGTGGTCCATTATTGTATTAACACAAATTTAATGCTTAGGGGGGCTCTGTCACTTGTTACTACTACACACTTTGTAATTTCAAACTTCAGTTCTTTTCTCTCATTTATATTCCTCTACAACATTGTTGTAAATATTTTTTTTTTCTTTTATTTAATTAAGTTTGCTTCAACTCAGGTTATTTATATTCTTTTACTTTATCAACTTGCATGTATCTATTTTATTTACTTAATTGTCATTTACCTCACCATGAGTTAGTAATCTTATAATGACAAGGGGTCGTGAGAACCTATGTCGTGACGATCCCTAATTGATTTATTCGAACATGAATAATGAGAATCATAGGTATTTTTATTTTAGAATCTGAGTCCTTAAAATTATTTGTGTCGGTTGCGAAAATAAACGCAATCCAGATATGATCATAATCTGAAAGGATATCAATCGATATCGGACCGTGGATTGTGAAACAATAGAGAAGCTAGGCACCCTCTGTGACAAGGGGACTCACTCTCGATTGATAAAGCCTCTTATTCGTGCCAGAAACACGTCTAGATACGCAAACCACAAAAGTGGGTGTCGTACATATTTATCTACTTTTCTATAAATTTCTTAGATATTCTCGTGTTTGAATTTTGATAATCAATAAGGTAAGTCTTGATAGATGATCACAACCTCATGTCCAATTTTATTTACCAGTTAAATCTTATTTCAATTTGCACTTAACTAACCAAAATTACGATCGCTTTAGCTAAACACCGTTAGGATAAAATTCGGTACTTATACACATATCCCTATGGGTTCGATCTTATTATACTACTTGGCATTTCCGTGCACTTGTGCCTAAGGAACCATCATGTTTTTGGCACCGTTGTCGGAGAGATAGTTTTGATATTGAAATTTCATTCTAGCACCGTATAGACTAATGAAACTCTTACTTTTCTGTTGTTTCTTTTATTGTAATCATGGGGTCAATCCTAAATATGGTCAATTACGTGAACAATAACCATGGAGACTCTTACCCCAATACCTATAATCCAGGGTCGATAGATCACCCAAATTTTCTCTACAATAACCACCCCTAGTATACCTAGGAACTACAAGATTTCCAACAACCCAAACTTGAAAATTTAATGGAGAATTTTATTGGGACACAAACTTCTAGGAAGTCTAACCTAGAAACTATGATGGATAATTGTATTGAGATGCAAATTCGCCAAAATAAAGATCTTAGAGAACAAAATATCCATACTAGTGAAGTCCTTAGGTAGCTGACAACTATGGTTGAGTCCCTCACGACTCATAGCGAGTCATTTGAGACACAAATCTCCCATCTTGCACACATTTCTCTAGGACCATTCCCTGAGGGACATGTAAGTGTTGTGACAACCATAAGTGGTAAACAACTTGAGAGTTCTAGGGAGAAGGATAGAGTAGTTAAGGAGAATTCTAGTGATGAAAATTTGGGGATTGAGGTGAAATTCTGGTAATCAGACACTAGATGCCGAGTACGATGTCACGACACTGGGATCAGGACACTAACACAACGTAAACAATTATGTAGTTAATTTAAATGGATGGAAGTGTCATACCCCAAATTTTGACCACCAAGATTTCCCATCATTGTACAAATCATCATCATAATATGGATGAACCTTCATGCCTCATCAATCTCCTCAAAGATGATTAAGCATTCACTACAAACAAGAGATAGGGTTTTGAGCCCTCTCAGAGCACTTAGGAAAAGGATCAATCAAGAAATGACATGATCTT
This sequence comes from Lathyrus tuberosus, assembly GCA_022829125.1. Classification (NCBI taxonomy): domain Eukaryota; kingdom Viridiplantae; phylum Streptophyta; class Magnoliopsida; order Fabales; family Fabaceae; genus Lathyrus; species Lathyrus tuberosus. The sequence continues at coordinate 3,890,882 of JALAZF010000301.1, read as the reverse complement.
AAACTTGTCTAGCCTCTCAAACACCCATAAAGGATCAATAGGACTCCCACATCAAGAATCAAGCACAAGGTTGCAACATTCCAAGTGGATCAAGCCTCAAGATCGCCAGTGTCACCAAATTAGGGTTTTGGTCGACTGAGGCCTCCAGATGAAAATTTTCATCTGGGCATGAGCCAATGCTTCAAAGCATAACCGAAGATACTCCAAGGGACCTCATGGACCCAATCATCAAGTCAATTTAACCTCAGGGGATGCATTTACCCAAAAATCAGGAATTAGGGTTTCTTGACCTAATTCACCCCTAAGTTAACTTTTGGGACAAAACATGGGCCAAGACCTCAAGACATGGTTTGAGGGTCTCTAATACACTACATTGATCCATTTACAACAATGGATTGATCCAATAAGCTTGATCCACAAGCTTCAATTTCATCTGGACCACAACTAGGGTTTCGAGGAAAAAGTCAACTATACCTTTGACTTTTGACCAAGACATGCTCCCAAACCTTGGGACATGGTTCAATACACCCTAAAACACCTATGGAATATATCCATTAGGTTTGATTTAGGTCAAGGACTTGATTTCACAAAGGATCGCACAGTTTGGATTTCATCCGATAAAAAGTCAATTGTGCACAAAATCAAGTTTGACTTTTTGGAATTTTTCACAATTATGGTTCCTTGACCCTAAAACAATGTTAATATGTGATTTGAATCATCATTCATCAAGAAAAATCAAGAAAAGTGAGTTAACTTGTAAAAGGGGTAACCATAAAAAACTTAGAATTTTTCGAAGTTATGGGACAAAGTGGCTAGGGTACCAACTTCCAAGGACCATAACTTGAGATCCAAGCAACCATTTTGGATGGTCCAAAGCTGGATTTGTAGCTCTCATTACACTCTACAAAAGTGTCAACTAGACCTCATTCCAATTCATCATGGATTTTTAGTTATGGAGTGATCAAAATGGCAAAAAAACATGAAAATGACACTTTTCCAACACTTAGTGAAAATCTGCCTAAGTTAGCAGCCTTGAACATCAAAGTTCATGATGAGTTTTCAATTGGATCCAAAACGTTTCAAGGTAAACTATGATCACACATGTGTTGTATCATATGAGGGCTTTCCAATGAGCCCAAGAACATGAGAAAACTCCACCTGAGCTAGGAGTTATGTCAGCTGCAACATGCCTTGCTGCAAACTGTCTTGGCAAGGAAGATTTATGCATAAGGGCTTGATTTGATCAAATTATGCAACAACAAGCATGTTTATCCATCTGCAATCCTCAAGGGGGAACAACCAAGGGAAAAACACTAATCTCCCAGCCTCCCAAGTGCATGGATCTATGTTTAGGCATGACACTCCTAAATTCAAAGATGCTTTAAATATTCAGTTTTGTTTCAAAGCATTTAACTTATGCATAGAGGTGGCATTCATCAAGACAATGTTATCTAAGTTCAGTCAAGACTTATCCTTGAACCGAAGAACCTTAGGCCTGTGCTCTAACCTCAAGTCAATGGCTAGAGGAGACTTGAGATTCCATTTGATAACAATTGGCCACAGACCTGTACCAGTTGCCATACACTATTGCAGCCAAAACAAACTTGACACGCTATAAATAGAGCTCATTTGTGCTCAGTTTGAGTACACCAAAGCACCCAAACTGATGCTTTCCTCAAAATCTCCTCTTTCACTCCAATTTTGCCTTCTAACTCAAGTCACCATCGGGTTTTTATTTTGAGAGCAATTCCAACCAAACCAATCACACACACCTCACATATAACATATAGAAGTGACCCATAACACAAAATCACATCTGGAACATCAGGTTCTCAAAATCATCAGCCATATGCACAAGCCTTTGACAGATTTACAGTTGAGGTGCCAAATCCAGTTCTAGCTCAATTCAATCCACTCCAAGCATCCAGACACACTTCATAGCACCTAAGGAAGCTGTTTACATCATTGGAACCAAGTTGTAACACCTCCAACCTAGAACTCGATCACCAGCTGCAAGAGGTAAGCCTAAACTTGATCATCTCATGATTCATGCATATTTCCTCGCACAATAATTTTGCCATATGTTCATAATCATGTATGGAGTGTTTCCCCTTAATTGATTGCTTTGTATGAATCGTGTATGGAATTTCTTAGCCCTTATGCACAAATTAGGGTTCTTGTGGTTTCTCTTTGATTTCTCATTCCATACTTAAAATAAATGAAATTAAAGACCATAGACATGATCGTGAGTTGAAAACGAGCAGATTGATATGTGGATTGTGTGATTTCATCAAGTATTCAGTGAGATTGATAAGAAAATGCAAATCAGACAAAAACAGGGCACGCGGGCAAGAAAAAGGTGTTCTTGGCGCCCTTTTTCAAACTTTTGAATTTTTGAATTTTTATTATTTTATTTAATTGATTAAAAAATTAATTTCTCTCTGAATTTTAATGATTTTGAGTTGATTCTTTTTTTCAAAATTCACAAAAAAGTTAAAATATTTTAGTTTACAAAAATTTCGCAAAAATATTATTTATTTCATATATTTGATATTTTTGCAAAGAATTAATTTTTATTTGTTTTTTAACATTTTAAAAATTTTCTTTCTCTTGATCTTCCAAACTTAAATGGTTTTCAATCATTTTGTGGATAAAAACATTATTTTTGAAACATTGACCCAAAATCACAACTCATTTCTCACATGTTTTCAATGATTTTATTAATTTTTAATCAAAATTAATTCCATTTTTAACAAAATTAGGGTTTTGATTGATTTCACCCTCATCAATCTTTTTCAAAACACTCTTTGGGCCTCTTGATAGAGTGTAAGTCCCACCCCTTTGTAAATAAAACAATTTTGGGCCTCACACATTGTATAAGTCCCTCTGTATATTTTCAAAAGTTCGGCACGGTCGTCGCCTTTGTAACAAAATCAACTGGGTTTCTCCTTGAGCTATAAGACTCATCTTTATTCCTTTTCAAACCCTTTGGGCCTCTAATGGAGTGTAAGACCCAATCCCTTTTACAAAAACCTTTTTGGGCCTCATTCGTTGTATAAGTCCCGAGACGATATTCAAAACGACGGTGCGATCACTGTTAAAACTTGGGCCTCTCCTTGAGTATAAGCCCCAACAATCTTTTCAAAAATAACTTCCCTTTTGATTTAGATTCAAATATACATGTTGTTATCAAAACTTTCTTTAATTTCTTTGAACAACTAATAATACAGCATGGAAGTTTGCTCACCTGTAAGTTTTAATATCTTTCATTTACTCGCTTTCATATGTTTATAACTGTATTGTGGGAAGCTGCTCCTCTGTAAGTCTTCTTTCATACCCTTTTAGATACTTGTCATATATCAACTGTATATATACTAGTATAGTTATTTAGAGTTTTCCCCGGCAACTAGGTCTAGAACTAGGTAAAGCCATGTTGGTCACTCTTTAAATACAATCAAAACTAGATCCCCATAGGACTTCCAGATACAGTCTTGCCTTCTCTTGGGCTTAAACAATATGGAACAAAGAGAAAGGCAGTATTCTTCGTGAACCTTTTCTCAGACTGACACTATTAGAAATCGTCAAAGAAATTCTACTCCCCGGAGTTGATCTATTCTCGGTGAATAACATCTCTTGAGTTTCTTCGAACCTCAGATTTTCACTAAATGATCTATTCTCGGTGAATAGCATTTCTTGAACTTTTCTTGGTTTGGGATCCACAGGCTTCCTAAAAGCATCCCCGCCTCCTCTTGGCCTTTGTACAAGGACCCTCCGGCTTCCTAGAAGTTCTCATGTCTTCTCTTGGGCTTAGTACAAGGACCCTGAAGACCTATTAAAGGTATAAGACATAACTTAGTCATCCTTTGCTAGAGCAGTCTTTCCAGTGTTAAATCACAGACCAATTTAGGGTTGATTCTCATCCCTTAAAAACACCTGCTTCCTCTTGGGCATCGTACAAAAGATAAAACTCTTCTACACCAGTAGACTTGGACACTCTAAATCCCCTTGAGTCTCAAAGACATTCTCAAGTTTCCTACAAGCATAGGAGGAACCCTGATCATCCGATCAATTCCCAACTGAGTTAAAATCCAGTCTCTCTCCTAAAAATTCCCCAACTAGGGTCAGTATAACACTATCCCAAATCAGAACCTCAAGGTATGTGATATCTCAACTCTTATGTAAACCTTAGCAAGAGTCGATTCCCCACTTAGACCTGCCTAGGGATCTCAATAATCCTCAGCAGAAAGCTAGCATCCTCTTAGGCTTTGTATAATGATCCTTCCTTAGTGAAGTTAGCCTCCTCTTGGGCTTTGTACAAATGATTCTCCCCAGCAGAGCTAACCTTTTCAGACTCTCTTGTTGAGTCAATCACTTTTCAGACTCTCTTGTTAAGTCCACCAACTTTTCAGACTCTCTTGTTGAGTCGATCAACTTTTCAGACTCTCTTGTTGAGTCAATCACCTTTTAGCACTCTCTTGTTGAGTCAACCCTTTTAGCCTCAATCCTGGGCTTTGTACAGGACAGATAAAAACACTCTCTTGTTGAGTCAATCAACTTTTAGCACTCTCTTGTTGAGTCAACCCTTTTAGCCTCAATCCTGGGCTTTGTACAGGACAGATAAAAACACTCTCTTGTTGAGTTCGTCTTTTCCAGCCTCCTCGTAGGCCCGGTATAAGGATTTCCCCTAGCAGAAGTCAAATTCCTCTTAGGTATGATGATTTCTCCAGTTTGTTCAGCCACAATCCTGGGCTTCGTACAGGACAGATAAAAGCACTCTCTTGTTGAGTCAAAACCTTTTTTCGCCTCAATCTTGGGCTTTGTACAAGACATAAATCTTCAAAATTTTCTCTTAAGCCTGGGACACACATCTTCCCCAGCGAAGTCACTTCCTCCCAGCCTTATTTTAGGCTTTGAGGAATGATTTCCCAAGCAGAGTCAAACTCATTTCAGCCTCAATCTTGGGCTTTGTACAAGACACATACAAACCTCCCCGGCGGAGTCAAAATCCTTTTTTAGCCTCAATCTTGGGCTTTGTACAAGATAGATAGAACATTTTCCTTGGAAAAGTCAAACTTATAGCTTCCTCTTAGGCTTCGTATAATGATATCCCCAAAGAGTCAGTCTCTTTTTAGCCTCAATCTCGGGCTTTGTACGAGACAGATAAAAGCACTCTCTCGTTGAGTCGGTCTTATCCAGCCTCCTCTTAGGCTTTATATAAAGACTTCCCTAGTGGGGTCAATAAACCTCTTAGCTTCAACCTTGGGCTTTGATCAAGGCACACAAAAATCAACAATTCCCTCAGAGGAAGACCAATCCCTCTTTAGAGATGACAAATTCTCTCTCAGTCAAACCTTTTAGCTTCAATCTTGGGCTTTGAATAAGACACAAATACCCTTTTAGCTTCAATCTTGGGCTTTGAACAAGACACCAAAACATCATTTTCCTCCCTTAGAATAGGGGGAACTATGATTGCTCTGATTTCCCTGTTTCGTTTAAATGGGAATACGTATGTATAAGATTGCAAAATCTTAGCGAGCATACTAAACAAAAACTCTAGGTCCAGTACCTTCACACATCAATCAAAACTTAGGTCCAACACCTTACCAAAAACATCGGGAGTAACCCGGACATCAACAAAAACTCACTCTCTCATATTTCCCAAGGAACTTTCCCAACCCATTAACAGATAAACACCATCAAGTACAAAGCGAAACCTAAAGCTAATATCCTATGGATAACCACATATAGGATGGGTAATTGACAACTCCCCATTGTATAACCTGACCCCGGATCCCCTAATCTCTTTAAAGCGTTTGTTCAGTTAAACATTCGCGTGCAAGGTTAGTTTTAGATAGCTTCCCTTTCCCTTCCAGATTCATGGGCTAAATAAGAAATCAGAAAGTATCACCCACTCCTCCTCATTGCGGTGAGGAAAACCCATCGATAAGGTGGTCGCATCACTGACAAAAATCGCTCGCTACAGTAAAATGGCGACTCTGCTGGGGAGTCATTATCTGTATAGGACTAGGATTATAGGTCTTAAGAGGTCTAGGATGTTAGTTTTAGGAATAAATATATATATATATATCGCTTTTCCTACTTGATATCCGTGTTTATTTTTCTGCTAATGGGACTGCGGGTGATGCCGCATCTAGAAAGTTTGAGTGACACCTAAGATAAGTGATGGCATTAGACGGGTAATCTTACAGGGAGTGACTCCTAAATAAGAGATCCCGGTAGACCATCGAATCAGTGGAGAGACCCTTTGCGGATTCAATGCTTATACGACTTCGGTTGTTGAAAGCAGATTGTTCGATTGTGGTATCTATGAAACTGAGGATTTAGTAGGCTGAGACCATGTTACTATTTTGTAGTCTGAAAGCTATCGGATATAGTTGTCACGTGATACTACCCTCATTTGAGATTACTCTAAGATACTACAGCTCACTCGGGTGAACCAGCCTGCTGTTGTTATCCCAAGAGGGGTCAATGATTTAGAGGACAGGTACAAAAAATCACCAGTACAACCTTTGGGGATGGGTAGAGCCATGACTTCATGACACCGAACCTTTGACCCCATATTTTTCTATGTTTTTGTGTGCTGCATTCATGCATTCATTTCATAAAAAACTTTAAACAAAGAAAAAATTTCTCTTCTAGTCTCTCTTTTTCAAATTAAACTAAGACAATGATTGCAAATATCAGAGAAAAGAGATTGCGTTATGGATTTCGGTAGAAGGAAGACTCACAAGTACACCTTCAAGGTTCCAAAACTAGAGGATTTGAGAGGGTTGGCAAGGATGATCACTAACCCTGATGCTTTCAGAGCTAAGTACGAAGGACTGCTGTCTCTGTTAAGGGTCCATGTAATTGAAGGAATCCTGGCTACACTCATTCAGTTCTACGATCTGGTCTATCACTGTTTCACATTCCCGGATTACCAACTGGCACCAACACTGGAGGAGTACTCTCACCTGACTGATTTACCCATCACTGACCAAGCTCCCTTTTCTGGACTGGAGGAGTCCAGACCAGTTTCTTGCCAGGAAACTCTCTAGAGAACACATGCTTCTGTCACACCCGACTGAAGCAGATTTTTAGGTAACCACCTAAGATCAAAACAGATGCTAAAGCGTATGCAGTACCCCTCCCATGATTCTGCACAAACTCTGATGATGAGATGTTCCAACATCTTGTTGAACATCAACAATCTTGACTTTCAAGGATAATCAATTAAATACTTGTGAACTCCACAAATAGCAATTGATCTTAAATCCTTGTCCAATAACCCTTCTTCACTGTTGTAGCTAAGCTCCACTAGATCACTTCATGAACACTTATTAAGTATTCAATCTTTTGCAAGTATCTTCTTTGACAAACAGTGTTGAGATACCAAGGCTGCCACCCTTGACTCAAGTATCTAAGATTCTCTCTGAACGAACCTTATTTACCTCAACAATTCTGAAAGCTCCAATTAGATTAGATCCACCCTTAGGGTTAAGAGAGATGAATCCTTCCTTGCTGTTTAGTCCTTGCCCTTGAGGTTGGCATTAATTTTGCTAAAACTAACTTAGCAGAAAGATGTTGGACAAGATGTCCTAACATGATGAACTAACTGCAGGTTAAGATGTTAGACAAGATGTCCTATTAGGTGGATTCGACATCTTTGTCTGTTACAGTTTTGGGATAACTGTTTTTGGTAACAGGTGTGATTGGAATATGACTTGATTCCAGGTGGCATCCGAGATTGTGGAATCAGAGATTCTGATTCTAAATGGAATATACGGTTTCCTTGTAAGGAGACATTTTTGGAAACTTGGGATTGAAGAAAGAATTAGGTCGCAGATTCTGAGGAGCAGAATTGCTGCGCTTTTGAAGCCCAAGTCCAGCTAAGTTTTGCAATATAAATAGGTTGGATTTAACCTAGTTTAGTGGTTGAATATTGAAGTTGTTTTAGAAGTACTAGGGTTTGTACTTGTGAGCCTCTCGTGTATTGTGTGAATACTTGAGAAGGATTGTTTTATTGAGTTGTAATATTTTCAGTCACTGCTATGATTGGAAGGGGACTGAGAAGGGTCTCATACCTAGGAAAGTCTTAGGTAGAAATCTAGAACGGGTAGTTTCTAGGTACTAAGTTGTAAACGTTGGAGTTTAGCTTAGAACCAATTCTACTTAGTGATTTCATTCCTGGCTTGGTAGCCCCCAGACGTAGGAGTTTTTTATCACCAAAATGGGTTAACAATTTCTGTGTGTTGTTTATATTCTGCAGTTTACTTTGTTCTTCCTTAATCCTTGTGAGAAGCAGAGATCAAGTGTCACGACATCCTGTCTGACATCTTAGTGATCTACTTAACCAGAATTTCACTTGCTGTTTTGGATGGTGAAAATAAATCACCTCCACTTTCTTCAGATTGTGTTTCAAAGAAACACCTTCTAGTCAGAAGAATAACTAGAAGACTCCAGATGCACGACTGAGACGCCTTTATGAGTGGACTTGAGATAATTCTCAAGTATCTTTGACAACCTAGCCGATCAATAATTTATCAAACTCCCAGAGCAAGAACTTTATAAACTTAAACTCAACTCCTCTCCTCTTCAACTGACTTCAACTGCACCAAGAAACCAAGCTTCCAAGTACCAAGTCACCATACCAGATATCTACCAACAACTTCCTTCATTCCATCGCTCCCGACTTTGGAATAAAATAATGTAGATATCTTCACATATAGAGGCCGGCGATTGAGATCTTCCACCAACTGTCTTCAGTAACAACTCCAGAATCCCATAATTCTAAAGCTCTTCCATCAGAAACACATGCAGTGGAACCACCAAGGAACAGATCCTGCTTTCCCTAATAAGATGTCAGAACATCTTATAAGACACCCCAACAAGAGAACTAGCCACTTCTCTTACAGTTGTTGTAGAACCTCCTCAGCAACATGAACAACCAACGGGTTGTTACCTTCGATCCAGAACATCCATCTCATCCATTAATACCCTTGATTATGTCTGAGTTGATTGATCTGATCTTCAAAACTCCTCCTTGTTTAAACGCCAGAAAGTATCTCCCAAAGATCTCATCCAAAACCAGACAGGATGCCTGCTCTGATACCAATTGAAATTCTGGCATATACAGACAGCAGATGTCCTAACACATGTCAAGACATTGTGCTACATAGACATTTAAACACAGAGGCGCAACAACAGGCTGATACCTTGAATATCCGAACTGCAGGATCATAGATGTTACAACATCTAATCCAACATTTTTATCATGAACCCTAACAGAAAACGTAAATCTACAGAATGATAAAGAACATAGCAATTGTTAACCCAGTTCGGTGCAATTCACCTACATCTGGGGGATACCAATCCAGGAAGAAGACTCTGCTATCTGTAGAACTGTTACAAAGCTAAACTCCCCCATTTACAATTTTATGCCTAACATCTACCCAATGAACATCTTTACCAAAGTTAAACTTCATCGTTTAAAACTCTGATATGAGATACCCCACTCATTTCCCTTAATCACCAATTGTGATTTCTACATTATCCCTGTCAATACAGAAATCTGTCAAGCTTTCTTGACAAACAAGCTAACTCGGATTTTCTTAAAAGCTTCATCCAAGAACAATACACAATCCAATACCTCAAGGCTTATGGATCTGTGTGACACCTATATTTGCCACAATGCATCAACTGATACAAAGGGAGACTTACAACCTAGAGAGCCAACGACTCTCAAAACCCTAAACCCTTGTTTCTTACGCAAGAGAACTAGATTACAAAATTCATCTCAAAACCTAGGTCTAAGTCTTCTTTTATAGGCTTCAGCAGTCTTAGGCTTCATATCTTCGGTCCTTGATCCATGCGCCTTAAATCTTGACAGATTTGTTACTGATCTAAAACTTTATAAATCAGCATATCAGTCAAGATGTCGTATCTTCAGGTTGGGACATCTTCTTTGACATCTTTGTTCATGGCCAGATTTATTCATCTTTATCATCAATATGTTTTACCAAAATTTTGTCAAACCAAAGTGCTTTCAGTGTGAATATCTGAAGATTGGAGCCACTCTTCCTCTTTTCTTCACTGTTTTCCATCTGCAGCGCCAAGTTTCAGGGAAGCAGTTCTGATGGGTCTCCCTGAAGCAGGGGAGGAAGCCCTTGTCGACGAGCAGGGCAAGGTCCAGGGGCAGAGGTTGTTGAAGTTCCCCTTCTGCTGGAGTGGGCATCATTTTACCTGGGGAACTGATGACTACCTTACCAACCTGAATTTGCTGGCGGAGGATGACAAAGCCATCTACGAGAAGCTGGTAGGCTTTGTCGACGGCTTTGTCCCTGCCCAGTCCGTGAATAGAAGCGGAGAGCTCATCAACGAAGCAGACACGGGGGCCAAAGTGGAGACCCGCTACATCAACACGAAGGAGCTCCTCGAGTGTAGCACTCGTGCGAAGGATCTAGAACTTCTTGGTAGCCATTTATTTTTTAGCTTGGTCGTATTGTAGTTTTTCGTTGTTTACTAACGTGTGCCCATCGTTTTGCATGTAACATGTCTTCTTCCCAGGAACGTATGGTAAAGAGTACCCAGGAAAGGCTCAAGGCAGGCCAAAAGATCGGGAAGAGTCGCCTCAGCGAGCGAGTGCCTCTTCCTCAAACGGGGTCGGGGACCTCCTCGTCCACACCATCTGCCGCCCAGACCTCCCCAGTGCCAATAATGTCAAGGCCCAAGCGCCTTCGGATGGGCGAGATCCTCGACCTTACCCACGAGAGGGAGAAGAGTAAATTTGAGTTGCCCCCCTGTTTCCACAACAGGAATTTCTTTGAGGGATCCTCTCTTGCACTCCATCGGGCGGAGTCTTTGAAGCTCGAGGAGATGTATCGTCCGAGCAAGAGGACGATGCTGGCTTAGGATGCTGCTGCCCTGATAAGGGTCCTGGAAATGGTGGTGGTCTACACCGTGGAGGGTGCTCTCCAAGAAACAGAGCTGAAGAAGACCCAAACCGCGAATGCGGTCCTGGAAGAGAAACTGAAAGTGGCGGAGAAGGTAGCACAGAAGGCTAAGGAGGATCTAGGCAAGGCCACCGAGGAGGCGGCGAAAAAGTACAAGGGTGAGGTGGCCAAGATCAAAGGGAAGAAGGACACCTTAATTTTGGAGAAGAAGGCCACGGAGGACTTGGTCGCATCGTTGATGGTTTTCGTTGCTCCCGCCAAGGACGAAACCGATGAGGTGAAGAGTCTGAAGACTCGAGCTGAGCTGGTTACCCGCATTACCCAGGTTATGGAGGAGTGTGTAGGGATCGTCAAGGATGCCTTCAACAATGTTGTAGAGAAGCTGAAGATCATGAATCCTAGGGTTGAACTGTCCACTGAGGGGACCGGGTTCCTCTACAGTGTGGTGGACGACCATATCGTCGTCCCAGACCTCCTCCGATTCATTAAAGAGCAGGAACAGTCTGCCCGTGAAGAGCCTCAGCCGACAGCCGGTTGATTTCCCTTTTGTTGTACTTCCGGCATGCGCGCCATTTTTTTCTTAATTTATCTTTTGAATGGGGTTTGGCCCCTTTGTATTGTAACAAGCACAATTGCAGTCGTTGTGTATGATTTGTTTTGATGCATGTTCTTACTTTGCTTTATTTTCGCTAAGTGTCAAAATGCTTCTCGATACTCGTGCCTATTGTATGGGCCACTTTAGTGAATGATTTTTATTGTTTCGGGGTTTGCTCAACAAGTTGTGTTTGACAGTGAGGGGAACTGGTAGAAAGGCCTGGGTAGCTTCCAGACATGAGAGCAGAGCTTAGATTGCGTTTGTAGCCTGGGTTCGCGGTGTGAACTTCCCATCGCGAGCTAGGTGTTCTGCCTTTCGTGGTAATTTGGCGACGGCGGGCTCGGTCGAGGGACCGCTGTCGGGCACGGGTTTTGCTCGTTCCTGAGCAAAAGCTTGCTTTGATTTATTTTGGTATGCAACGCTTGTACCTGGGCGCGCACTTATGGTCGGTGCGCTAAGCTCGTCGTGTCGACGGAGCATGCCGACAGTTAAGGCCTTAGCTATAATATTGTTTTAGCTTTTTGGCATTCCATGGTCGAGCGAGTTCTTCCCCGTTGAGTTGTTCTAGGTAGTAAGCCTCATTCTCTATTTTTGCTTGAACGCGATAGGGTCCTTCCCAGTTTGCGGCGAGTTTGCCTTCACGGGAATCCTTGTGATTCCTCCTTAGGACGAGACTGCCTACTTGGAAGTCTCATCATATGACTTTGGCGTTATGACTAATTGCAATTTTTTTTAACGAGACCTCGCGGAGGGCTGCCCCTGATTAGACCTCTTCGACGAGATCGAGCTCCTCCCTTAGTGCCTCGCTGTTGTTCTTCTCGTCCAGGGGAGCTTCAGTCCGCTTGGAGGGAACATGTATCTCAATAGGGAGTACTGCCTCGGTCCCGTATGCTAAACGGAAAGGGGTTTCCCCGGTCGAAGAGTGGGGCGTAGTACGGTAGGCCCAGAGCACGTTGTGCATCTCCTAGACCCATTGTTTCTTGGTTTTGCCCAGTCTCAGTTTGAGACCTCGTAGGATCACCCTATTTGCTGCTTCGGCTTTCCCGTTCATCTAGGGATGCTCGATGGACGCGAAGTGTTGTTTGGTGCCCAGTTGGGCGACGAACTCCTAGAATTTTTTATCCTTTAACTGTATCCCGTTATCGGTGACGATCGCTTGGGGGATGCCGAACCGAGCAAGGATATTTCACTTGTAGAAGCGGGCTATGTTGTGGGCCGTTATTTTGGCCAGAGCCTCTGCTTCTATCCACTTTGTAAAGTAGTTTATGCCCACTATTAGGTACTTGTTCTAGTTTGACCCTACGACGAACGGTCCTAGGATATCCAGGCCCCACCATGCAAAGGGCCACGGGGAGGACATTGCTTTGAGCTCATTGGGCGGTGCCAAGTGCGTGTCCCCGTGCCGTTGACATTTGTCGCATTTCTTCACATGCTCCTTTGCGTCATGCTGCATGGTTGGCCAGTAATATCCTGCTCGTAAGGCCTTCCTGGCGAGGGATCTTCCTCCTAGATGTTGGGCGCTGATCCCCTCGTGGATCTCGTGCAGAACGTGGACGACCATCTCTTCCTCGACGCATTTGAGGAGAGGTATGGAGAACCCTCGCCTGTAGAGCTTGTTTTCGACTAGTACATAGGAGCAGGCTCTGTGCCTGACTATGCTGGCTTCCTTTGGGTTGGACGGTAGTTCATCCTTGGCAAGGTAGTTGTAGACTGGGGTCATCCAGCAGTTGCTGTTGCCAATGACGTGCACGTCGAGGTTCGTGGATGTTTTCTCAATGCTAGGTCGAGGGAGTACCTCCTGGATGACAGATTTGTTTCCACCCTTCTTTTTCGTGCTCGCCAACTTTGACAGGACGTCTGCCCGGACATTGTGTCCGCGGGGAACATGGTTTGCCTCCACCGATGCGAATTTCGTCATCTTTTCCTTGACCAAGGTCAAGTATTCCGATAGGTTGTCGTTCTTGGCCTGATACTCTCCTCGAACTTGGAGGGCCACGAGTTGAGAATCTGTGCAGATAACGACTTCCTCAGCTCCCAGGTCTTCGGCGAGGCGTAGACCTGCGAGGAATGCCTCATACTCTGCCTGATTGTTGGAAGTGGGGAAAGACGGGGTAAGCGAGACTTAGACGAGGATACCTTCCTTGTTTTCTAGGATGATTCTCGCTCCACTCCCTGCTAAGCTGGATGCTCCGTCGACGAAGATTGTCCACATACGAGCCTCGCAAGTGGGGGAGTCGGGCAAGGTCATCTCCGCCACGAAGTCGGCTAGCATCTGAGCTTTGAGGGATTTTCTTCTCTCATATTGTATGTTGAACTCGGATAGTTCTTGCGACCATTTGAGCATTCTACCGGCCATGTTTGGACGGCCCAACAGTTGCCTCACGGGCTGGTCCATGCGCACCACGAAAGTGTGGGCTAGAAAGTTGTACCTCAACCTCCTCGCACCGTTGATGAGGACCAGGGCCACCTTTTCAAAATGATGGTATCTAAGTTCTGGTCCTTGTAGCGCCTTGCTCGTGGAGTATATGGGCTTCTGCCCATTAGGAGTTTCACGAATGAGGGCGCCGCTGACGGCTTTGGCGGCGACGGCAAGATAAAGATACAGAGTTTCCCTGTTGTCTGGCCGAGAGAGGATTGGTGGTTCCGATAGGGCTTATTTTAGGTGGATGAGGGATTTGTTGCATTCCTCTGTCCACTCGAAGGCGGCCTCCTTGCGGAGGAGTTTAAAAAAGGGGAGTGCGTGCTGAGCAGATTTTGTCACGAAACGGGACAACGAAGCGAGCATCCCATTTAGGGATTGGATGGACTTCTTCGAGTTCGGCTTAGGGAACTCAGAGAAGGCTCTGCACTTGTCGGGGTTAGCTTCGATTCCTCGTTCTGTTAGGTAGAAGTCGAGGAACTTTCCCGCTCGCACCCCGAACATGCACTTCTTCGGGTAGAAACGCATTGTGTACTTCCTGGCCTGCTCGAATACTTTCTTTAGAGGGAGCGTGTGATCAGATTCCTCGTGGGATTTCACGATCATGTCATCCATGTAGACTTCGAGCATATCCTCGATTTCTCCTTGGAATACTTTGTTCATCATTCTTTGGTAGGTAGCGTCAGCGTTTTTCAAGCCGAAGGGCATTACATTGTAGTAATAGTTGCCTGATTCGGTCATGAAAGTTGTGTACCTTTTGTCGCATTTTGCCATGGGTATTTGGTTATAGCCCGAATACGCGTCCATGAAAGATAACAATTTAAAACCAGCTGAATTATCAACTAATTTGTCTATTTTGGGGAGGGGATATGCGCCTTTAGGGAAGGCCCTATTAAGATCGGTATAGTCAACACACATGGGCCATTTTCCATTTGATTTTTTAACGAGTACAACATTTGACAACCAAGTAGTGTACTTGACCTCCGAAATAAAATTTGCCATTAGGAGGTCTTTTACAACTTGTTCGGCAGCCTTCGTTTTCTCTGAATACTGCTTTCGCCTATGTTGAGCTACTTCCCTAGTGGTGGGGTCGATGGTGACCTGATGGCAGGCCACGTCAGGATCTAGCCCGGGCATCTCCGCGGCGCTCCATGCGAACAGATCTGCATTCTCCCAGAGACACGCTTTTAGCTGTTTCCTCACTAGGTCGAGGAGGTCGGTCCCGATCTTCACTCCTCGCTGGGGGTCGTCACCGAGCAGGACAAGTTCGAACTCGTCATCCAGAATTAGGCGCATCGGATGGGAGGTCTTGCAGCTGCTGGTCGATGCGAAAGGGCCGCTCGAACATGGTTGGATCTCCTTCGAAGGTTTACAAACATTAAATACTCCATTTTATTAATTACTCCATTAAATTACCTTATTGGAGATTAGTACAAATCCAATCACACTGTACGTAACTAATCATTTTACAATATATTCTGCTGCTCATTATTTTGGTTCAATTCTTCTATAGATCATAATAAATATTGTTTGTATTATCATGTTATAATAGGATTTTGAAGGCCCAACTTGATAATGGTAAGAAGTTGCCTTTTCCTGATGGCATCCTTATTAATGGTCGTGGCTCTGGAGGATCATCTTTCAATGTCGAGCAAGGTACTCATTTCACATCACATTAAATACTCCATGCCATTATTACTTCTTACTTAATTTGAGTTGAAATTTTGGTATCAGACGTGTGATGTTAAGGTGCGATGTCACAACAACACACTCGGCACAATGGACAAAATAAACAGCAGAATAACACACCAAATTGTTCACCCAGTTCGGTCTAACTACCTACGTCTGGGGGCTACCAAGCCAGGGATGAAATTCACTACTTGTAGAATTAATTTACAGACTCAACAACCCAGTTGACAATCTCCTAAACTTAATTCCTACTAGTGACTTTCTACCTAAGAAACCACTTAGATATGAGAACACTAATCAATCCCTAAAAACAATACTCAAGGAACACCCTCTTTGAGCAACCTTGATCTTACTTCACAGCTTTGATCAAGTAATAACTCTCTATTACTTCACAGCTTCTAAGAGAGGACAGAAAATGACTCACCAATTCAACCTAGAATGGTGTATACAAAACTCGTACAATATACTCAAGACACTCAGCCTATTGCTTTTGATCTTCTCTCTGTATTTCTGTATCTTTTCCTTTGGTCTTTTGCGCTTTATATAGCCACCTGAATTGGGCTTGGACTGCTACAATATCTGACTTGATTTGTTATTTAAAACTGAATATTCAAAATAGATTTTCTCCTAAAATCTTTTCAAATCTTCAACCTTTTAAATCTCCTACAAATCTGCATCAAATCTCCTATGCAGCGGAAAATATCTAACCCAAGATATTCGCATCCAATGAGACAGCTGCTCTCCACAATTCCAACTAACACGCAAACCCTAACAACATCACAACCTGATGTTATTAATTCTGCAGATCTAATGTAACAACATCGCATGTGACATCAGACATCCAAACTTCAGCAATTTAAACACTTAACACAGCCCAGTGTTAAGATTCAATGTTGCAACATCACCACCTTGACATCAACATTGAACATACTTTGTTTTACCAAAATTCCAGCCAATCCAAGAACTAACAATCTCCCCCTTTGGCTAATTTTGGCTAAAACAATCTCTGCACCTTCAGAGACTTCAGCAGCAGAAAAACTTCAATCAGTGATTTTGAAACTCCAAGCAGCAGCAGCATCTTTAATTCACTTCACAAAACTCTGTTGTATCTGCTGCATCATCAAGTTCAACAGCTACACTCTTCAAACATTCAAACAGCTGCACATATTTCATTATTAGCAGCAATGAGCACTCCCCAACAATGCAAAAGCCAGCATAGCAACTGTCAAGCATTTCAGCAATTTTCTCCCCCTTAATATCTGCACTACTATGGCTAACATATTCTTTTGACAGCACAACAACTCTTTTGACAGCATACATTTGTACTTAGCTGTTGTCTTTCTTTGGCACTTCTCCCCCTTTTTAGTCACAATTAGAAAATCTTCAATCAGAAGCCCTATTAACTACAGTTAGTACACCCTAGCTCTCATTGTTAGCCTCACAATTAGCAACCAGGCAAAACAAATCATAGAATAGAAAAGCATAAAAGGTGCATGTAACAGCACATAATTCAAATTACAAAACCGGCATAGTAAGTGCAAAACAAAAACTAAACTATTATCTAATAACAGCAGATGGAAGTTAGTCTTCATCCGAGCTGGTACCATCAGCATCTTCATCACCTTCATCTGACCCAGAATCCTCAGTATCGCCATTCACATTATCTTCTCCTTGTTCCAAGTCTTTGATCATCTGCTCAATCTTCATTTTCCTAACAGTGCTAGTAC
Source organism: Lathyrus tuberosus (assembly GCA_022829125.1). Lineage (NCBI taxonomy): Eukaryota > Viridiplantae > Streptophyta > Magnoliopsida > Fabales > Fabaceae > Lathyrus > Lathyrus tuberosus. Next base: position 3,873,500 of record JALAZF010000301.1, on the reverse strand, counting down.
TGATAACCATATCAAGATCCTTGCAGGTTTCCTTCAGTTCCTCAATCAACTCAGATTTTGTACTGACCTTCTTAACTCGAGAACTTGATGTTATAACAATGTCTGGAACATGATTCCCAGCAAACAGTTTGGGATGCAAAGATAAAGCTGACTCCCTCTTACATGCTACCTCTGTACTCATTAAGATTCCAGGATGTTGATCTAAGATCATTCCACAGATAAGGGAAGGGAATGATATAGGCATCTTGATAGCATTAGTGGCACCATGCTTCACAACTTGATCAAATATATAGCTTCCATAGTTGAACTTGACCTTTTTCCCAACACCATAAATGAACCTTCCTAATCCCACAGTTATGGTGGTTTTGTGATTAGTAGGTACCCAGTTAGCAGCACCAATTCTGTGCAAAATAGCATACTTGATACTGAGTTTGCTAGCTGTCAATTTATTTTTCAGTGGCCACACCTTTACTTGAGCGGCAGTGATTTCTCTACACACTTCATTATCAGTCACTTCCAGCTCACACCCCTCTTGTTCATCTCTTCCCAGATACTTATTGATGGTACTAGGAGAGAAGTCAATACACTGACCCCTAACAAACACCTTCATGTAGTTCACACTTCTATTGTCAGAAATGTCTATGGGGATGTTGACAACAAATTCCTTAACAAGTCCACTATAGCACTTAGAAAATCTGGTCACAGTCTTCAACAGTCCAGCAGCATGAATGAGGTCCATAATTTCTTTCATCTCCAAGACATCCTTTCCAAGCTCCCTTTCCAGAGCTAATCTCCTTTGGCAAACAAATTTCCACAAGGGAGCACTGCTAGCATAATGAAAGGATATGTTGCCCACTGGCACTTCAAGGACCCTATCAGATATTCTTTTTAAAATGGTCTTTCTGACTGGTGTGATGTCATGGACATCTTCCTCAACATCATCCTCAGATTCAGATTCTTCTCTAATCTTTCTCCTTTTGGAGGATGTAACAACCTTGCTCCAAGGTTTTGTGGGACCAACAGCAGTTTTCTTCTTGCCTTCAGTAGACTTCTTAGGAGAGGATTCATCAGTCTTTCCTTTCCTTGTCTTTAGTCTCTTGGCAATACTTGGAACAGCATTTCTAATGACTTCATTATCAGATAAATCAACCACATTGATCATGTCCTCATTCTTTTCTTCTCCAGGAGTAGTTCTAACATTAATGTCCTCATGCACATCATCTTCTTCCCCTCCTATTTTAGAATCTTCAATGACAAACATAGCAAGTCTATGAAGATCAGACTCAACTCCTTGCATGTCTACATTTTCTGCCGACATCTGATTCAATGGTATAGAAATTCCTTTCACAGGTATACCTTTGTCCAGTATTTTGGTAGCCAGATTACCCAAACTCTTGTCAACATCAAACTTTTCTACCACAGTTTGAGACGTGGATGACCTAGGTGTTGATTTATCACTAAATAGGATACTAGTAACAAGCTTCTTTGTTTCAGTGTCTTTAAAGGTAGTTGCGGCCCTTTTAGAAGCAAGTTTAGAAGGTCTAGGTGTTCCTGACTCTGGGAGCATTACAGAGATGGGTTGTATATTCAGAGCTTCGTCTTCAGAGTACTCATCTGTAGAAACCCTAGCTTTATTCCGCGATGAACTTTTTGATGGAGAAGATGTCTGTTTTGACATGGTTCCTTTGAGGCAGTATAGGTTGAGATGATTCTTCTTGAAGGACACGAACAGACGGGAGATATTACTTTTAATGGATTGTGATTTTGCTATAATAGGAAATGAGGGTCTGAGGTAAGGCGCTAGATTTTGTGCATTTAGAGACCAATCAATGAGTTTCTCCCCCCAAATAAGCTTTCCTTTTAGAAATTTAAAAGAATTCACATCAGAACTCATTAACTCTGAGTAACCTTTCAGCATCCTGATGTCATAGTCTGATGTTGTAACATCAACTTGAACATCATTAGTTGAATTATCTTCAAGGGAAATCCACTGATAGCATTTATCTTTGGTTCTGGCACCCTTCATAACAACTTGATTATGCTCACCAGATACCACACACTCATCTTTGGTGTAGTTAAATTTGTAACCTTCATCACATAACTGACTTATACTAATCAGATTAGCCTTCAAACCTTGGACAAGGATCACACTATCAAGAGTAAGACCATCAAGATTCTTCAATCTTCCACTTCCTTCTACTACTCCTTTTTCTCCATTTCCTAACACAACCTTATTTGCATGGCAAGGATTGAACTCCACCAACTGCTCCTTTGATCCAGTCATGTGCATTAAACATCCACTGTCAAAGTACCATGCATCCATGGCAACATGTCCATCTGAGGTATGAGACAATAGACACGTGGCCTGAGCTTTAGGAACCCATTGTTTAGCAACTTTGGGTCTGACCTCCTTTTGTCTGGTTTGAGGAACAGAATTTGGATAACCATGGAGCTTGAAGCACGAGGACTGCATATGTCCAACCCTGCCACAATAGAAGCATCTTACTCTGTCATCTCTAAAGTGGTTAAATCTTTTGCCACTTTGATGATAATGCGGTGTGGCTGCGACCCATAATGTTGTCTCCTTCTTCCATAGTTGGATTGTCTTCTTCTATACTGAGGATGTTGTCTCCTAGGATGTCTCCTATGGTGATGAGGCTTCCTTCTTCCATAGTGATGAGGCACAGCATTGTTGCATCCATATCCATACCAGTTTTCCTGATGTTGAGACATCTGATGAGACATGTTCTGTTTGAACCTTGCAGCTTACATGCTTTTGTGATATTGGGGAGGCATATACTGACTAGCTCCTCGAAGCTGCATCTTCCTCTGATGGGGACCATTCTTTTTCTCAACATTCTGAGGCTAAACAATCTTCTTAGGGGTAGGATCCTGTCTTTTTGTTTGAGACATTGGTTGAGACACCTCCTCCTTTGTTCCTGAAGTGCTTGCTTCAGTATAAACCTTTTTCTCAGCCACAAATCCTATACCTGACTTATCACCAGCCACTTTTTCTGTCTGAAGGATCTTATCAAGTGTGTCTGTACCACAGCTCAGCATCCTAACAGATTTGGTCATATGATCAAGATGAGCTTTGACCAGTGAGCCTTCGTTTTCCAAATCAGCTTTAGCAGTCTCAAGTTGAGCAATTTGTTCCTTTTTACTCTTGTTTTCTTGACAGATTTCAGCACTCTTTAGGCAAAGCTCTTGATAAGTAGAAGCTAGTTCCTCAAAGGTTATTTCTCCATCACTAGAATCATCATCAGAGACAACAGTTCATGTCAAAGCTCTAACATGCTTTGCTGACTCACCTTCACTTTCACTATTAGAGTCAGACCAGGAAACTGTCATGCCCTTCTTCTGCTTTTTCAAGAAGGTGGGACACTCTTTCTTGACATGTCCATACCCTTCACACTCAAAGCACTGAATTCCTTTATCTTGGGCAGTTTTCTCTTCATCCTTCTCTTTTGACTTGCTGATGTCAGAAGATATGTTCTTGACATTAGACCTGGAGTTATTGTTCATCCTCTTGAACACTTTGTTGAACTGTCTTCCCAACATAACTATGGCCTGAGATATATCCTCCTGGGATTCAGAACTATTTCCTTTTTCTTCTTGATCATTTGACACCAAGGCTATACTCTTTGGCTTCTTTTCTGGTTCTTCCTCATTCAACCCAAGCTCAAAAGTTTGAAGAGATCCAATGAGCTCATCAACTCTCATCTTGCTGATGTCTTGTGATTCTTCAATGGCAGTTACCTTCATCTTATACTTCTTAGGAAGGGACCTAAGGATCTTCCTTACAAGCTTTTCATCTGACATTTTTTCACCAAGAGCACTGGATGCATTAGCCAGCTCCAGAACATTCATGTGGAAGACATGAATAGTCTCATCTTCCTTCATCTTCAGGCTTTCAAATTTTGATGTTAGAATCTGAAGTCTTGACATTTTAACTCTAGATGTACCTTCATGAGTGACCTTCAAAATATCCCACGCTTCCTTAGCAACTTCACAGGTATTGATTAACCTGAAAATATTCTTATCCACTCCATTGAAGATTGCATTTAGAGCTTTGGAATTACCAAGGGCATGCTCATCTTCTTCCTTGGTCCATTCTTCTTCAGGCTTTGGCTTTGAGGTGCCTTCTTTATCTTTGCCAGCATCATCTTTCTCACACACAACAGGTGCTTTCCACTCTTTAATAATAGCCTTCCATGCCCTGTTGTCCAAGGATTTTAAGAAAGTAGTCATCCTTGGCTTCCAATAGTTATAATTGGATCCATCCAAAATAGGGGGTCTGTTGACGAATCCTCCTACTTCTTTGTCCATCTTTACACCAGAAAGTAACTTCCCTAGATCTCACCCAGAGACAGACAGGATGCCTGCTCTGATACCAATTGAAATTCTGGTATCAGACGTGTGACGTTAAGGTGCGATGTCACAACAGCACACTCTGCACAATGGACAAAATAAACAGCAGAATAACACACCAAATTGTTCACCCAGTTCGGTCTAACTACCTACGTCTGGGGGCTACCAAGCCAGGGATGAAATTCACTACTTGTAGAATTAATTTACAGACTCAACAACCCAGTTTACAATCTCCTAAACTTAATTCCTACTAGTGACTTTCTACCTAAGAAACCACTTAGATATGAGAACACTACTCAATCCCTAAAAACAATACTCAAGGAACACCCTCTTTGAGCAACCTTGATCTTACTTCACAGCTTTGATCAAGTAATAACTCTCTATTACTTCACAGCTTCTAAGAGAGGACAGAAAACGACTCACCAATTCAACCTAGAATGGTGTATACAAAACTCGTACAATATACTCAAGACACTCAGCCTATTGCTCTTGATCTTCTCTCTGTATTTCTGTATATTTTCCTTTGGTCTTGTACGCTTTATATAGCCACCTGAATTGGGCTTGGACTGCTACAATATCTGACTTGATTTGTTATTTAAAACTGAATATTCAAAACAGATTTTCTCCTAAAATCTTTTCAAATCTTCAACCTTTTAAATCTCCTACAAATCTGCATCAAATCTCCTATGCAGCGGAAAATATCTAACCCAAGATATTCGCATCCAATGAGACAGCTGCTCTCCACAATTCCAGCTAACACGCAAACCCTAACAATATCACAACCTGATGTTATTAATTCTGCAGATCTAATGTCACAACATCGCATGTGACATCAGACATCCAAACTTCAGCAATTTAAACACTTAACACAGCCCAGTGTTAAGATTCAATGTTGCAACATCACCACCTTGACATCAACATTGAACATACTTTGTTTTACCAAAATTCCAGCCAATCTAAGAACTAACATGAGTCTCTCATGTTACAGGAACGACTTACAGGCTTAGAATATCAAATGTCGGCTTGGAAAATTCACTCAATTTTCGCATTCAAAACCACAATTTAAAGCTGGTAGAAGTTGAAGGAACACACACCCTTCAAACCACCTATTCCTCCCTTGATGTTCACGTTGGTCAATCATACTCCGTTCTAGTTACCACAGATCAACCAGGTCAAGACTATTACATTGTTGTTTCCTCTCGGTTTACTTCTTCGGTACTAACCTCGACCAGAGTTCTTCGCTATAGCAACTCTGCAGGCGCAGTTTCAGGCCCACCTCCTGGCGGTCCTACAATCCAAATTGACTGGTCCTTGAACCAGGCCCGTTCTATCAAGACAAACCTGACAGCAAGTCGGCCAAGACCAAATCCGCAAGGATCATACCATTATGGCATGATAAACACAACGAGAACAATCGTACTTTCAAGTTCAACTGGACAAGTGAATGGAAAGCAAAGATACATGATTAACAGTGTGTCTTATATTGCCCCCGACACACCTCTTAAGCTAGCTGACTTCTTCAAGATATCAGGTGTTTACCATCCCGGAAGCATCTCTAATAGACCAAGTGGCGGTGGTATATACACAGACACTTCTGTTATGCAAACTGACTACAGAGCATATGTAGAGGTTGTTTTCCAAAACGACGAAGACATTCTTCAAAGCTACCATCTTAATGGCTACTCTTTCTTTGTGGTTGGGTGAGTATGCTCTATCTCTGCACACATATACATCATTTTCATAATTTCATTTCAACAGTTAGTAATAAAAACAATGTTTTGGATTTTAGGATTATGCAGTATGGATGGAGGACAATGGACAAGTGATAGTAGGAAAGAGTACAATCTTCGAGATGCAGTTTTGCGTTGCACAACTCAGGTATATCCAAAGTCATAGACTGCTATATATATATATCCAACTCAGGTATATCCAAAGGTGAGTTTATATGTTTCTCAAGTACTACTGCCTAATCAATAGCAAATTTTTATAAAATCACTAGTGACACTTTGATTTTGTTGAAGCTTAGTCAAAATTACTGTGGTACACACAGTAGTAATTTTGCCAAATTCATTGTTTAATGTTTACCAAACCTAAACAAAACCTAATGAGCCGTCACACTTTGTTTCCTTTCTCAGAAAAACAAACAAACGCAAATGATTCTGTGAATAACAAGCAAGGCAAATGAATCTGAACCTTCCTCTCTCAACTCTTGTAATCGATAATCTCTCTTCTTTCCTATCTGTCTCGCACACTCTGTCTTTGTCTTCCTCAATCGTTCACCTTCTCACTCGCGTGGCTTTCTCCTCTTGGCTCTTTTACGGCACTGCGGCGGTTGGTGATGTCAAAGTGAGGTGCGTTGAACTTGTGGCGAGTGCGTAGTGTGGGTATGAATCGATGGTTCAGAATGATGGTTCAGTATTGTGGTTGTGATGCCATTGTTGAATCGTTAATGATGGATGGTTTTGTTAATGAGTATATTTTCATGAAATGAGGATGCAGTGGGGTTGCTATCAGATAGCAGGTGGTAGTCTTGGTGTGTTTTTGGCCATTGGTCAAAGTTGGATGCTTTTGTAAGTACGCAGAGGCCGGTATAAATTGATGCAGTTTTTGGTGTATTGTGGAGGACTTGTGAAAATAAAAATGATGGGAGGAAAGAATGAAAAATGCTTGTGAGCAAGGGAAACTTGTGCGGCTTGAAAATTTGGATCCTTCTTTAACTTCATCAGAAGTACAGGTATTAATCATTAAAAAATAAGCATTTTCAGATTTTTGTATATTATGGGGAATGTTATAATACAAATCCAATATTCTGTATTCCAATTGCATTACCAGAATGTTGAATCCTACTGTAGAGTGGTTAATTTGTAGGCTATGCAGCCTATTTAATTGTTACTCCTTGGAATAAAAGAGGCTTTATTTACATTTGTTGCATATTTATGGGCTGGCTTACTTTTAAGGTCGTAAGATGTATTATAATATTCAAGCTGCTGCTGAGTTGATTTATTTTTTGGTTGACCGTTCTATTACTTAATGTTTCACCTGGTTTATTGTTATCTTAATATCCTGTGCCTATCTCTAATATATTTGACTTGCTGTGTTCTCAATCACAAAGTATTATTTGGCATGGCTTTGAAGAAAGCTGTACTGCAAAGATGATCCAAAAAACCGCATATTCTAGTCCTCATTCTGGTTAGAAATTGCAGTCTTTGTTATCTTTTTCTACAAGCTAACTAAGATTGCATGCACTCTCCTCTCTCAACTAGGATCATAATATTGGATATTTAATTTGTTTCTGAAGTGCCTAATAAACCACTTGTTGTGTTTCAATATTTTATTTATTATGATGATATAGGTCAAGCTTTTGTTATATTTAAGACAACGGAAGCTGCATAGTCTGTTGTTAGAAAACTAGAGGAGGGTTGTTTCTTGATGTCAAATGGGCGGTATGTACTTAGCTGTATATGCTTAATAACTGCACTGACAAATAACTTAAATCACTCTATGATATTAATCATCCCTCTATTATATTAATCACCCCTCTATTATATTAATCATGCACAAACACATTCACAAAGCATGATGTGCACGCACTCTGAATACTTTTGTATTGATTATTTCTTATACCTCATGATTGTATGATGGTTTTCTTACTTCCATCCTGGAGTTGGGATGTTAAATGCAAGATAGTCAAAACTGAGATTTTATTAAGGATCAGGGAGTCAATATCATAAATCATGGGAGAACATAGAAGAGAAGTAGACTCCCAATTCAAAGCAGAAGAGAGAAATTTGCATAAATCATGGTCTTGTTAGCCTTGTTCATTTTAATAGTTGTTACATGATATATATGCTCATTTGCAGGTGCTAGCAACTTTTGCTTGGTTCATGTTAGCCTTGTTCCTGTTTTAAATGTTGTTGGTGAACAAGTAATGTCTTGGAACTCTAAATGGCCTTTGAGATCCATGAAGAAATGGATTTCATTACTGAATGGTTTTATAATAACTACTAGTGATGTGTTAGGAATTTTAAGTTTAATTGGTAAAATATGGTGTTTGTTAAGAGAAGATAATTGTACAGTAAAAAAAAATTGAAAGTTGGTAGGAATAGAGTTTTAAGGATGATGATGATGATACAGAGAAAGATGAGCATTGATCCCGGTCTTTTTAATGGGGCTAGCTCTTTTAACTAAGTTTTACAAGTGTTTCTGAGATTGGAACTCTTAAGTTTATAATGGAATTCTTCATGTTTTAGTGCATTAGTATTAACTATTCCACAATGGAATAGTTAATACTAGTTTTGAAATGTTTTAGCAGATATTTCCGTATCATTTTTATTATTTATTTTGTTTCTTTTATAATAATACAAAAAAATTGAGTGCAGATTTTTTTTAAAAAAATATTTGCAAATTTCGGCGGTTCAAACCGCCACAATATACCTTAGATTTTTTTTAAAAAAATATTTGCAACTTGCGGTGGTTCAAACCGTGACAATATACCTTCGCAATCAACAACGAAAACAAAAATCATTAAGCAAGTTAAGACGGTTGAAAAACGTCACAATATGGAGATTACGTCAGTTAGCTACCCGTCGTGAAAATAACGACGGTTTGTACGACAGTTTTCACAACCGTCGCAATACGGCCTCGCGACGCACGTTTCTGCGACAGTACTGAAATCGTCGTAACTTACAAATTGCGACGGTTCTAACCGTCGTAATCTGCCAAAATGAACCGTCGCAATTGTCAATTTTCTTGTAGTGTTCCCCTTCCTTTTCTGGTCCCTCTAGCTGTCCTCGGAGAAACGGCTGTCAAGGTCGATGGAGTCGACGCAGGGCAACGGCTTCGCCTCTTCGGAGCTGTAAGGCATAGTAGGCTTGCTGGGAGTCTTCGGCTTGGCGGCGATTGTGTTCAGCCCTTTGGAGGCTGCCTCAAAACATCTTCTCGCTGCTTCGTTACCTCCATGCAGAGTGGCAACGGGCCCCTTGGAAGTGTAGTACTTCATCTTCAGGTGCACGGTTGAAGGCATGACTACCAATTCGGCCAGAGTTGGCCGCCCAAAGATGCATTGGTAGAGGGATGGGCAGTCAATGACCAGGAATTGGACTTTGATGGACCTGGCCGTTTCTGCAAACCCAAAAGTCACGATCAACTCCACGTACCCCCAAGGTTTTGTGACTGACTCGTTAAAGCCTTGTAGATCAGAGCCTACGTAGGGCATCAGGTGTGTCTCGTCCAGCTGGAGGGTGGAGAATAGCTGGGAATACATGACGTCGGTCATATGACCGTGGCTCCTGTGGAACCCGTAATACTTCGACTTGTCTGTATTCGGCTTGGTTGGTATCTGTTTTGGGAATCGGACCCTTGCTTGCCAGAACTCCAAGTTGGCACACTCGGAGAGGATCTTCTCTCGGGAGACGGTCAGCGGAGTTTATTCATGAAAATGGCCATAAAGCCCTTTGTTGTCTCGGGACTCCCGTGGGCGGTCATCCTGTCTTTTCTCTCCCCGACAAGATGTCGAGGGGTCGTCGTGTTTGGAGGATCTAGCACTCTCTTGGTGCCTTGAGTCCCGGGCGTAGCTCACAGCTTCCTTCTCCTCGTACTAGATGTAAGCTTGCGCCTTGAGGAGGAAGGAATCCATCTTTGCTGGAGTCTCAATGCCAACTGCCTTGGAAAATTCGGTTCAGGGACGGAGTCCTCGCTCGAGCAAGAAATTCTTCATATCGTCGGTCGTGGAGAACTAGATAGCTTCTTTGTTGAACCTTTCGATATAGGCTCGAAGAGGTTCATCTTTCCCTTGAATGATGGTCTCAAGGGAGTCTTCTGTCTTTGGGTGACGATGATAGGTCGTGAAATGCCTGGAAAACATTCTCCCCAACTGCCTCCAAGATGTGATAGATTTGTCGGGGAGCTTCTTGTACCAAGTCATTGCTCCCTTCCTCAGCGTGGTTGGGAACAATCTACATTTGATGGCGCCTCTAATATCATGATAATCGAGCAACGCATTGATATTCTCGATGTGCTCGTCAGAATTTGTAGTGCCATCGTACGTGCCCATGGGGGTTTTTCCACCCCTTTGGGTAGGCGCATTGCCATGATATCTTGGGACAACGGGCCTCGAGGCTCTTCGTCAGTACTGCTGCTGGTGGACTGTGACAGAGAGTGGGTACTTCGTCCAAGGGTAAGATGGCGATCTCGACGGGGAGATGGAATTCGTGCTCGGCCCTTGGATCTGGGCAGAGGCGAACACTGGGGCTTTGTCCGTAAGTCCTTTCTAGTCCTCTTGGCCCTTGGGGAGTGCTGGCTCTGGGAAGAGGTGTGGTCGCACTTTCTGACTGCCAAAGATTCAGGCTCCGCTGGTACTCGGCGGTCTCTTTCTCGTCTGGAAGGAGGACTTCGAGATCTCTGGCGCTCTCTCCTAGGCGGGGGAGATCTTGGTCGGCAGGACTCTTCTAAGGCTCCAATCCTCGCGTTCTACTAGAGGATTAAGAGGTTGGTCTTGTTGATGGCTTCGAGTAGGGCCACCATGGCCGGATCGGCATTAGACGGAACTGGGACAAGCTGATGGTCCTCTGGTGGCTAGACCTCAACGTTTTCAATAAGAACGAGGGAGGGAGACGCGGTGGCTCCATCTCTCTGATGATGGACGTCGCTCCCAAGAAAGGGAGTTGCTCCATCAGCGTTAGTCTTGCTGACGGGGGGAGGGGGAAGGCAGTGTTACAAGCATCGTGGATATTGTCATGGTTGGCCATGATCAGAATCTTGAAAGAGCTGTTTTGGTCTTGAATCTACGAGGAAAGAAAGACGGGGATAACAGAGTTTCCCACAGACGGTGCCACTGATCTTACCGGCTGATCAGAACCTGAAGTGGATTAGAGACTACGTCTACGATGCTGGGTTTGAAAGATGAGGAGGGGGTGTACCTGCAAGGTACTCCGATGCTAGAGTAAGAATCGGGAGAAAGGAAGGCAAGTACAAAGTATGTATGTCTTAGGATGATTTAGAATACCTGACCCTATCAAATTAGAGGGTTTTTATAATTCCCCCAGCACTTGGCCATTGGACCCTATTTTCGGTGCGAGATATTCGCTCCCAAAGAATAGGTAACTGCCAGAAACTAGTCGTTGGGACGGTCAGAGCTGCTCGGAACTAGCCGTTGATGCGGGCAAGGGTGTGGTTGCGGGCACAAGCGTCGTGACTGTTTCTGGATGGTGGAACCGTGCGTGACGGGCAGGAATGCTGAGGAGGGGCAGCTGACCCTTGAGGTCAATCGGCCAGTCTTCCAAGGCGTAGGGGCAGAAAGATAAAATGCTTTCCTTTGCCATTAATTGGCAAGACTTAGGCAATTGGGTCATTCTGAGAGCAGATGTGGATCGGGCCATACCTAGCCATTGGGCCAGTCCGGAACAATGATATTTAAAAACGTGTCAGACTGTATGGATGGTTACCTATATAGAGATAGTTTTATACGAGTTTAACCTTATGCCAATGACTGGCATGACATATTAACATCTGTTTCGTTTTCACAAAGGGATGTCTCTTGCAAATGATCCTTGGAAAAACCAAAGTTTTAAACCCCCATGCAAATGCAAATTCTTTTCAATGACTTGTTTTAATCCTTCACAATGTTGATTTTTCCATGGAAAATTAGCTTCTTTTTTTTTTCAGGATTTTTTAATGCATCTTTTATGTTTCTTAGCTACCATGCGAAATTATTTTAATGTTCTTAGTTTTCTGAGATGCGTCTTTGGACGCACCAAATTCTGAATGAACGTTGAAATATTTCGGAGATGTATCTCTGTAACAATTTAAAACATACAGTACATCACAAGTAGAAGCCATTATACACTTGAATTGGACCGGAGATGCATCTTCGTGAATATTCTGGAGATACATCTCTGTAACATATCAAAACTTGGTCTTTCATGTTATATTTTGTTTTTCTGTATTCAGATGAAGATTTAAACTATATCATACAATCAAAAATAAAAAATCTACATACATAATTCCATATGGTCCAAAAATGTCATATATAAATAAAATGACAATAAATGTCAAAAATGTCATACAATCGAGATCAATCCAGTAGCATGATGTCAAAATAAAACACACACCATAGTACTACTAATATATACTAAGACATTATTGTGTATGTCTGACTACCTCTCCTCTAGCTCTTCTTCCTTGCCTACCTCCCCGGTCATTAATCCCCTTGTTCTTTGGCGATGTCTCTGGTACAACAATGCATCTTGTGCCTCCGCCATGATGGCAACTCGGACTTTTCTCACATCAGACCCATCAGGGAAGATACCTTTGTCAATGCCTACCTGTGCAATCTCCACTATGTGACTACATCTAGGCAAGACATCCTCAGCATGATATAATTGTGCATGCTCGTCTCTAGTATCTCCTGATGAGCTAGCCTCGGCAGATCTCCTGGAGCAACATGCACCATGTACGGATGTGACACCCTGAAGAACCATCTGATGTACCCTTCGACGTAGCTCTAGTCGCCCTCAACTATGGTAGCTCGTGCCTCCTCTGGTACCAGATGACTCTCATAATCATCAAACATGTCATCTATTTATATACGTGTCAAGGTAGGAGGAGTATAGACAATAGGGTGTCTAGGAATGGTCTGAGTGTAGCCGAACTGCCGCATGACGCGCTCGGGCGAATGAGGAGCAGTGAGACGCGAACTGCATGACAACCATACAGAGTATAACAATATCTCATCAAATGGTCGCGTCTCACCGTGATCAACATATTTGTTGAAGTGCACGTCCTTAGCAACCAAACGGTCAAGCTAGAATCTGTAAGGCTCGGTCGTCTGGTTCCCTCTGAGCAAGATAAAAGTAGTAGAACGTGGAATATCCTCATTGTAAGACGGTACACTCACCCAACCAGAGATGCACGGGAAGTACTGGAGGATCCAAGCCTAAAATGAAAATTTTGTGAAGGTGAGAAAAATACACAAGAAGGGGGGTTGAATTGTGTTTTCCATTTCTTAACTTTTCCTATGATCAGAGTTCAGAATCTAAACTGATATTCAAATCTTGATTAATACGTTGCAGCGGAATGTTAACAGAAGCAAATAAAAAAAGATAAAGAACACATAAATTTATCATGGTTCCTCCCAAACTGAGAGTAGTCTAATCCTCTTGCAACACAAGAGATTTTTCCCTATAATCAAAACATGATTACAATCGCTTATGCTCTTAAGCATAAGACTTTTCCTTGCTTAGACCCTCAGCCCGAAACTTCCTGCTTAAACCCCCCAGGTATAGGACTTCTTGCTTAGACCTCTTGCCTAAGACTTTCCTGGTCAGATTCCACGAATCCAAGACTTCCTTGCTCAAGCCCCTCAGGCTCAAGACTTCCTTGCTCAGAACCTCAAGTCCAAGACTTCCTGCTCAGGTTCCTCAAACCCAAGACTTCCTTACTCAGGTTCCACGAACCCAAAACTTTTGTTCATACCCTCAAGTACAAGACTTTTGCTCAGACTCACAGTCCAAGACTTCTTTGCTTAACCAATAATTGATCAAGACTTTCAATGCTCTAGCACATAGCAGGAGACTTAGTTGGTCCTAGCTTCTTAGCAAGAGAGTTTGATGCTCAAGCACATAGCAAGAGACTTTATTTAAACTACTAAAAAATCTGTTTAGCAGAATAGAGAACAAGGTGTACTTGATATAAAACCAGAGGTACATGGTAATCACCATAACAAAGACCTTAAGCACTTAAGATTTATAAGATATTCAATGCTTAAGAAATCTTAAGGCTTTATACAATTTACAACATAAAACAGAATTTCTGCATACTTGATCCACTGTCACGCACGAATAAAAAACGAGTATTTTTGAAAATATAGTAAACAGTAATGACAACTCGAGTATCGTTCTCACAAGGATTCTTGTATTGAATTTAACCAACTATAGTAACGGTTTATAGGGGGCTAGATTAGATTTGAGAAAACAAGAGAAAAAGTGATTAAAATAAGTGATTATCAAATAAGCTAAAACGGTTAATCCTACTGATCCGGGTTCCGACTTATCCTCGGCTATTATAACACCAATCCCTAAGTGGCTTCGATCCTATTCGATTATGAGTTCAATTAGACAATCGTTTATCAAAATCAAATGAATTATGTTCCTGTTTACCGAATTAAGCAAACGCTTAAGAATATGACGAGTTAACGAATTAAGCAAACGATAACACGCAATTAAATTTAGGAACATGCATACAATCGAATTTAATCAATTCTATCCTATGAACACAATCGAATTAAGCAAACGGTTGCAATCAAATTAAGCAAATGACTTTACAGAAAAGAATTAAACAAAAATCGAATTAAATTGGTATTAGAATAACCTCAAAGCGATGGAACCCGTAAGCAGCAGGATTTGCCTTCGTGAATTAGTTCTTCATTCAAATCGTACAAAACAAAAGAAAAATTGTGAAAAGAAGGTTCTGAACAGTAGTACGGCTGCTACTAGGTATAGGGAAGCATAACAAAATCTGGTTCTAACCCAACTAGGTCGAAAAACATAAAAAAAAAACCCAGCCCAAAACTAAATATTCCTAAAGGCAAAATTCGGGTCCTGACTTCAACGTATTATTCAACCCTGCTACGTTCTGAATCAGCTTCTTTGTACAACATGAAAGTTGTAGCGCTTTGTCTTATCTTTCCAACGCCTGGTAGAACGCATAAATATGATTCCCGTAGCTCCAGTTATGATCCGAACAGTGTACAGGTATCAAATAACCGCTAAAGCTTAAAATAAGCTGTGAAAATAGATTAACGACAAACAAAAACTTAATTATAAAAACATAATAAAACAGTAAAATAAACAAAACAAACTAAGGAAAAGCCTAAGTACAAACAAAAGAGAATGTGCATTAAAATGCACTGATCAAATTCCCCCACACTTGAACTTTTGCACTCCGAGCATGAAAAACAATAGCATCCGGAAACTCATTCTAGGCCACAAACTCTTCATTGGTCAAGATTGCATCGATAGGTACTAATTTTTCACACTAAGGATATCGTAAGAACACAAATATGCAATTGTGCGGTCATAAACCTCCCTCCTATACAAACCAATCTCAATCATGTTATTATGTTTAAGCCTAACTTACTCATCCTCCTTTTTGCTCTCTTTCATTCTAATGCAATCACATTAAGCTCGTTATCTATTCACACACATGGTAAATAAGGTTGTTAGTGACTATGATCCATATCTTGTCAACAATTCAAAATTAACCACTTTACAACAATAATATTTTTTTTTCTTTTTTTGAAGGTTTCACAACCGTTAGCCTAAGTGACCGGGTGAGGGTCACCTAACTTAAAAGGCGGATTCCTAGATTTCTTATTAAGCACAGGATCATTCACTTATTTGCATCAGTTTAATTACTTAGTGTGTGATTTCTAGATGGTGCTGACTACTAGATAAACTACTTAAGAGCTATTAAAGGATGAAAACTCAAGGCTATGTCATAACAAGTGTTTAAATCGATTTCCATATTCAGGACACTTAAGATGTTAAAACAGTACCGATCTTATGAATTTTTTCATGCCTCCACAATCTAACCTCAAATTAATCTATAGCATAAAAATTTCAAAAGATGCAATGTGTTTCTAAGTAAATTTTTTTTTTTTTCACTTAAAGAAAACAGAACAAAACAAAGAAAACTGAAAGAAAACAAAACAAAGAAATGGTTCCCTCCCCCACACTTAAAACATACATTGTCCTCAATGAAAGAACATAAATATAAAATAAGAGTGAGAAAAAGGAAAGAACACACCCGAGGAGTCAAGGAGGATAGGTGATCACATAAGCAGTCTTTCCCAAAGAGAGCTCTTCTACAGTCTCTTCTTCCAAAGTGGGGATCTCATAGAGTAACTTTGGGTAGCATCCATTGACCTTGAAATATTTATTAGTGCCTTCTCCTTTGATTCTAGGATCAAAGAAGAATCTTCGATAAATAAAAGTGTCGAATGGGAACGTGAACATGATATCCTTTTCCACAACATCAGAGATCAAAGGATTAAGGGGTTGCAGTCAATTTGATCTGTTGTCGCGCACGGATCAAAAACGAGTATTTTTTAAAATATAGTAAACGGTAACGACAACTCGAGTATCGTTCTCACAAGGATTCTTGTATTGAATTTAACCAACTATAGTAGTGGTTTATGGGGAGTTGGATTAGATTTTAGAAAACAAGAGAAAATGTGATTAAAATAAGTGATTATCAAATAAGCTAAAACGGTTAATCCTACTGATCCGGGTTCCGACTTATCCTCGGCTATTATAACACCAATCCCTAAGAGGCTTCGATCATATTCGATTATGAGATCAATTAGACAATTGCTTATCAAAATCAAATGAATTATGTTCCTGTTTACCGAATTAAGCAAATGGTTAAGAATACGACAAGTTAACGAATTAAGCAAACGATAACACGCAATTAAATTTAGGAAGATGTATATAATCGAATTTAATCAATTCTATCCTATGAACACAATCGAATTAAGCAAACTATTGCAATCAAATTAAGCAAATGACTTCATAGAAAAGAATTGAATGGAAATCGAATTAAATTGGTATTAGAATAACCTCAAAGCGATGGAACCCGTAAGCACCAGGATTTGCCTTCGGGAATTAGTTCTCCATTCAAATCGTACAAAACAAAATAAAAATTGTGAAAAGAAGGTTCCGAACAGTAGTACGGCTGCTACTAGGTATAGGGAAGCATAAAAAAATCCGGTTCTAACCCAACTGGGTTTGAAAAACATAAAAAACCAAGCCCAAAACTAAATATTCCTAAAGGCAGAATTCGGGTCCTGACTTCAACGAATTATTTGAGCCTGCTACACTCCGAATCAGCTTCTTCGTACAACATGAAATTTGTATATCTTTGTCTTATCTTTCCAACGCCTAGTAGAACGCGTAAATTTTATTCTCGTAGCTCCAGTTATGATCCGAACAGTGGACAGATATCAAATAACCACTAAAGCTGAAAATAAGCTGCGAAAATAGATTAACGGCAAACAAAGACTTAATTATAAAAATATAATAAAACAGTAAAATAAACAAAACAAACTAAGGAAATGCCTAAGTACAAACATAAGAGAATGTGCATTAAAATGCATTGATCAATACTCGATTGTGTTACTTATTATTGATCTTGTTATTCCTCCATCCAGATAGAAGCGTGAAACACTTCTATCCTTCTTGGCTTTCCTTCTCTATTTTTCCTGCTCCTTGTTCCTTGTTGAAAATTCAGATTGAATCTTTAGCTACTTATATAGCAGTTGTAGAAGACTAGCCGTTGGAATAGATAACTTGTACAAATGTCTTTGTTTCTCCATAGTACAAGAGACATTGAAGATAGATACACCAAAAGATCTGAATCCATTGTGTAACTTGTTTAACCATTGCGTCTTCCATGTAATGTTGTACTATAGATCCTATGAGAGTGGATATCCATAAAGCATATCAACTCTTCTTGAGCCTTGTGAACATAGACTCTAACTGAAAAATTGATTTGACAATGTAGCTTGCTTTCTGCAGTACGGATAACTTTAGCTTTATTACTAACTTTGAATGTTCACCAGAATCTGATACATTTACTAAGTGTAGAGACAATATGTTTCTCTTCTGATGCTAAGGCGTTCAGCTTTAGAGTCTACGCCAGACATCACTTAGACAGTGTCTTTTAGATTCTGAACCACCAGAGGCTAGTAACTCAGTTTCTCTCAAATGCGTCCTTATATCAGATTCTGAAAGTATTATCTTTAAGCTTTAGAACCTGCATACATAGAACACACATTAGATAGCACCATTGTTCTTTCAATACTTTGTTATCATCAAAACCCAAAAGATATATGTCATGAACAAATCTTGTTCTAACAATCTCCCCCTTTTTTATGATGACAAACATAAGTATTTAAAGAACAATGTTGGGTAATTATAATTTTCCTGGCAACATCAGGGTATGAGGTTTGTAAGCTCCCCCTGAGTCTAATAGTTAAAGGTTGAGTTCTGTAAACTCCCCCTTAGTTATATATTCAAGAAAACTAAAATATATCATCCACAAAAATAACCAAAATAACATAAATTTAAAAGTACATTAAATTATAAATGAACAACATTAAATCTGAAGGGTTCAGATTCTTTATTAAATACTACTATATCTTTCTCCCCCTTTTGTCACATCATAAAGAATAAAAAAGAAAAAGGAAATAATTACAGTCATATATGCGTAACAAGGCATCATTACGTGACCAGTTCCCGAGGAAGAGAAAACGATCAAGTAACAGAGATCATTAAAGAGTTGTACAATACATATTTATTATATATTGGTCGTAACAGTTCCAAGAATCAAGAAAAATATTTTATACCGTCATTTGGGTCATCCAGACTCCACTATAAAAGCAACTGAAATATAGGTCATTTTCATCAACATCCTATAACATAATATGGAGACAACATCTGAGAGCACCAACATCTCCGTTATAATAGAAGTTTCAGAGAGTGCTACTATTCTGGAGACTAAAGGTCTTCAGAAGCCAATAGATTTTGAAGCATCTGTGACTGGTCATTTGTCCACTACACTGAAATCTTCTAACGAGGGTTCATCCTCAGCTGCTCAGAGACCTACTAAAGAAGGTCTATCAGCTACTGATTTGAAACCAAGGAAGAAATCAATGAAGAAAAAAAAGAAGAAGAAGATCAGAGATGAGATATTTTATCATTTGATTGTCTCAGAACTATAGGATGAGGATGTGGATGACGATGAGCCTGACATCGATTGGGGAAACTGGATAGGTCGTAAGGCAAGGGAGGAATTAGATTAGTTATAATCTTAGTACTTTTCAGTCCCTTTTTTTTAATCCCTTAAGTTGATTAATGAATATCTATTATGACCATTTCTTATTTTGCATGTGCAATCTTTTACTTTTCTCTATGATTTTCTGATAAATGCATAAATGAAGTAAAAGATGAACAGAACCAACAATTAACTTGTTAACATAACATTTACAGTTGTTAAAAGAATCTTAATAGGACTAGACACTAGACATCATTTCTCAAGAGTCAGACGTTAAAAGATTGGTTTGACTAATCAATATTAAAACAATAAATACTCAAGGTAATCGGATGAATAGACTCTATAAAACCCTTAAAAGACTAACTTTCTTAATCACTTATTCTTTTGAACACAAAAATGTATAAGCAGAAACAAATTTGGGTTTCAAAGAGAGATCTTAGAAAGAAAACAATGTTAAATGCAGCAACTCAAGCAAACAAGAAGAATGTAGAAACTGGAGGATCTACAAGCAAGCAAATAACTTCAGAGGCACATACTTCTACAGCAATTTTTATTGAGACATAAAGAAGAAAGAAAACTTCTAGGTCAAAATGTAGGAATCTTCTGAGGAAGAAGGCTCTTGAGTTTGTAAGGGAAGATTGGAAAGATTATTTAAACAGTCTAGATATGTCATATGAGTCTAGGAAATACCTTAGGACAAATCCAAGTGTCTAGAAAGTTTATTTTAATAATATGTAATAGCTTCCAATCTTTCAATGAGAATGTTGCAAGTTTTTTTTTTTAGTTTTAATCCTATTTATTATTCTCTTTAACAACATATATATATATATATATATATATATATATATATATATAAAACAGTTAAGACACACAAGAACTTGAACAAGAATATTAACAAGAACAAGAACAATTTTTAATAACAAGACTGCCTAATACAAGATGTTTAACAATTACAAGACATATATTTGCAGAAATCTAACACCAGAATCTCTTATAGATAGCTTTAAGCTATTCTCTCCAGATTTTAGAAGAATCATCCTCTGAACTTATGATAACTCCCTGTTGGATCAGCAGTTCTGAAAGAACTCGTCCATAATGAATGAAGAATGTTTTTCCCTTGTGAAAAGATGAAAAAGTCTCCTTCAGATAATCAAACATAACTTGAGGAAGATCAATCCGCAAGTATGAATTGAGAAGAAGTAGCAAATATTTTTTAATAGGGTCCACAAGGTCTAGATCTTTGTCCTTAGGTAGCAAGTTTGAGTTCAGAATCTGATTCTAAATAATTGCATCAGGACGAAGATTTGAGACCTGAGAGTAGTTTGATGGATCCACAAAAGTACACCAAGTAGGAAGATAGTATTCCCAAACAAGAGTACCTGGAATTTCTCAAATCTCCTCACAATTGATTACATTAACAATCGTCTTAGAGGTTACTGTTATCGAAACACTAAAAACCTTGGAAAGAATAGCACACTTAGAACATAGCTCAACAATGGAAGCATTAATCTTAAATTATTTGAAAAGTCTTGGATAAATGAAACTACAGAGCACATCAAAGTATCCATTCCAACCTTGTTCAAACACAGTCTTCCAAAAGTTAAAACCAAGCTTAAACAGCTTATCAAAATCCACAAACTTTTCATTGATGACAACTAGTTGATTCAAAGGAAAATTGACTAGAGAATTCATCTCAAGTTTGGTTTGAACAACATAGAAGAAAACAATAAAAAAGAACTGAACAAGACTCTAAAGGAATAAGAATCTTGTCAGAAGAACAGAAAAAAGACACGACATGATATTTCACAAAGACAGGGGATATAGACAATAGAAGTATATAAAAAAGAAAACATCATTACCCTAAGGTTCTTACCCAACAGATTTCTTGAGTCTACCAAATGATTTTCAACTTTATGGAGTTTTAAGTAAACTGATTTGTTTTAAAATAATTTTTACTTAAACTGCTTTATTAGAAGTAAATATTCCATTTCTGAATCTCAGAGACTGACAATTTTCAAAAGCTATCTGTCATCAGAGTCTAGTAGGATTAGACTTCGAGTGAGGCATCTTCTGTTAGTCATCAGTCCTTGATATTCTATTCAGAATCAAGCATTTTCTCTTGGAACTAGAGTCATGCTTGATTAATGAATATTGAATTGGTTTCTTTGACAACTAACTAGCAGTAGTATCATCACAAAAAGTGAAGGTACTGATTCTATAAATATGATCATCATCTAGATAATGACATATTCAGTATAGACAAATACAACATAGTTTCTTTTCAAAGATTTCTGAAGATTCTTAAAAGAATTTCTATATAGATATAATAGAGATTTTGTATTTACTCATATATAAATATTTCATTAAGTCAAGAAGTTTGCAAGGAAAGAACAAAACATACCTTTTTTTTGTTTTCTTGGTCATGCTTCAGATGAGTATTCAGATCTGACCATAGAATCTGAATATTGTCTTGAGTAGATTCTGATTCATTGGCTTTTAAACCAATGATTTCACTTTCTTCACAAAACTTCATGCTTTTAGCTCTTGAGTCTGGGATGTAGGCTCTTCTTCCATCAAATGTTATAAACAACCTTTGATCAAGTACCATGGAAGATGCCTTGCTCTTTTCTTCTGTAATATTTGCAACAAATACAACTTTAGATATTGGTACTCATATTTCTATTAGTCCAAAAATGTTAATCTTGACAGACTTTCTTTTGCTTTATGCCTTAACCTGATAGCAGTACCATGATTCATTCTAGAGTATGAGTCTAGGATGAGTAATGGTATTACCAAAATCATGTTCTTAGACGATTCTTTGATTTCATTGTCTTGGATTAGATCTTTTGACTTTGAAATTTTTTGACAAGCATAGATTCAGATAATGTTTGCTATAAGAGATTGGCATAAAACAAGTTTACAACACTGTCATAGTATTGACATAAACAAAAGAAGATATGAAAGGTTTCTCATAGAATTGTCCTTTAACATGAATTATATGATGGCCTTTAATTTCCTTAGGAGCAACGGAATCACTTAAGATATCATCTTGAAGAGCAAACTCCTTATTATCAATATTGAAGCAAGATAGATTGGAAGTCATCTCTTTCTCTTCAATAATAGATTTTATTCCTTGATTTAGATGCTTCTTCAGAAGCAGTAATGGCCAGTAGTGTCAGATTACTTTTTCTGAATCCTCAACTATGTCAGCTTCATTTGAATAGACTTTCAAGATCTCTGACATTTTTCTTTTTGGGTTTTTCTGGTAGTATTTCTCCTTATTCTTAAGATTTGGGAAATCAATTGAAATAAGATTATTTCAGAATTTTATTTAGTTACTCTTCTATCAATAGATATCACATTCCATTCAGCCAGCTGAAAGAGTCTTTTGATATGGAAGGTCATTTCCTCATCATCAAACATTCCATAGGAATTTTCTTCAACAGGCTTGAGGAAGGGTGATCTGTTTTACAATTTTTCATCATCTAATTCCATTTCTTTACTTCGAAGATTGCTAGATAAACCTTCAAGACACAACGTACTCAATTTTTATGGCTTCTTGAATAACTGCGACTTTTGATCTAAATCTAATAGGCAATCTTCTTAGAATTTGCTTGGAAATATTATATGAAGTGTAACTAGATAAGCTTCTTAACTGATTCCCTTCAAATAAGAACACAAAGATTCAATGATAGTCTAAGCAGTAGACGTATCAATGATGTTGATATACTCAGAATGAGATAGAGCACTTACCAGAATGCATCTAACTCTAAAGATATTTTTTATAAGCTTCTTCGGAGCTGGTGTGTGAGACTTTCAGACTTTGATCATCCCTACACCATCAACTTCTATAGTAATACCTTTCTTAAGGGTACTCCATCATTTAAATTCAGCGGAGTCACCCTTTGAATATAGTAGGATTAGCAATGTAATATTTTTCATGTGGTACTTAAATCCTTCTTGAAATAAAGTCTTTAGCAGGCATATTTTTCTCATTGGATCATAATCTGCACCACTGTTAAGTGTTATGCACATACCATGCTCTGATACCAACTGAAGGTGAGAAAAATATACAAGAAGGGGGGTTGAATTGTGTTTTCTGTTTCTTAACTTTGCCTCTGATCAGAGTTCAGAATCTAAACTGAAGTTTAGATCCCGATTAATACGTTGCAGCGGAATGTTAACTGAAGCAAATAAAAAGATAAAGAACACACTGATTTATCATGGTTTCTCCCAATCTGAGAGTAGTCCAAGTTCCCTTGCAGCACAAGATATTTTTTTCCTATAATCAAAACATGATTATAATCGCTTATGCACTTAAGCATAAGACTTTTCCTTTCTCAGACCCTCAGCCCGAGACTTCCTACTTAAACCCCTTAGGTCTAAGACTTCTTACTTAGACCGCGGCCTAAGACTTTCCTGGTCAGATTCCACGAATCCAAGACTTCCTTGCTCAAACCCCTCAGGCTCAAGACTTCCTTGCTCAGACCCTCAAGTCCAAGATTTCCTGCTCAGGTTCCACGAACTCAAGACTTCCTTGCTTAAGTTCCATGAATCCAAGTCTTCCGCACATACCCTCAAGTACAAGACTTCTGCTCAGACTCACAATCCAAGACTTCTTTACTTAATCAACAAATGATCAAGACTTTCAATGCTCTAGCACATAGCAGGAGACTTACTTGGCTTAAGCTTCTCAGCAAGAGACTTTGATGCTCAAGCACATAGTAAGAGACTTTATCTAAACTACTAAGCAACCTGTTTATCAGAATAAAGAACAATGTGTACTTGATACAAAATCAGAGGTACATGGTAATCACCATAACAAAGACCTAAAGCACCTAAAATTTCTAAGATATTCAATGTTTAAGAAATCTTAAGACTTTGTACATCTATTAGAAACATGAAGATGCATATCTACCTTTAAGCCACTTTTATGAAACTCTCATAACTATTAATAGTAGTTTGTTCCGCCTTCCTTAAACTCAAATTTGAATCCAATTAAAAATCTATTCTCCACTCCACACCCAATCAGAGGGATAAATAGTTAAACTCAAAACTCATTTTAAACAGATTCGGGTATCTCCGTCCCGTCTCATACTCGCATTGGAAGCAATTTTGTAGATTGAAATAATTCGCTTCTCCAACCCCATAAATTGTTCCAAACTCTAACCAACATTAGAAATAATAAATTAAAATATCGTTAAAAATTGCTAGCATATATTTTAAATATTTTAAACAATAAAGTAAAAATCAAAATATCAATGTACTAATCAAACAATTAATATTATAGATGATCAAAATAAAATATTTTAAATTATCAGCAGAGCGGATTCGAGATACATATTAGTGTCTCATTACCCCGTCTATACTTATCTTTTAAATTTTGGAAAAATAGACTCAAACTTGAATCTAATCAAAGTAGATTTTTTCCATTAAATCTAGTATAAGCTCATATGGATACAAGTGAATATGAATTTTGGTGCTATATCTACAAAAAGATGTTGAGAAGATAAAGTTATCTAATTTATTTTGATCGGACGAGTTAAAGACAATTGTATATCATACTATTATTCTTCTATTTTTTATTAATAATTTTAAGAATTGTTTTAAAACAAAAAAAAATGTTTTTTAAGTAAGTAAATAGAAGTACCTAAATTGTTTCGTTAAGATTATGTTGTCTCTATTTGATTCAGGAGTGAAAACTTCAACATGGATCATGTATTTTTAATACTTTAGAAAAAAAGACTTGCACAATTTAAACTTGTTTTATCTTCTTAATGTTTAGGGATGGAAATTGCATTCATATTCAATGGGTACTCGTAATAAAACCACACCGAATAGGATATAATTCTCCAAATCAGATAAGATGCGAACATGAATAATTACCTATTAAAATAAA
Organism: Lathyrus tuberosus; assembly: GCA_022829125.1. Lineage (NCBI taxonomy): Eukaryota > Viridiplantae > Streptophyta > Magnoliopsida > Fabales > Fabaceae > Lathyrus > Lathyrus tuberosus. The sequence goes on along the minus strand of JALAZF010000301.1, from coordinate 3,848,401 downwards.
TGGATATGAATTTATTTACGAATATCTTAGTATCTATCATGCGGCATACTCGTACGGCATACTCGAAAAACGTATATTTTTTAATTTTTAGTATCATATAAAAAATATATATCACAATTTAAATATTACATACTTTTAATATAAATGCTCATTTATTTCTTAATTCAAAATAATATTTTCGAATTTTTTTATTAATTTTGTTATAAATTTAAAATGATATAATATTTTTTAATTGATATATTTATTTTCTATAACTGCAGATAACGGGTACGCGTATGAATACTTAGGTACTCATAGAGTATGGATACGAATATAAAGATTAGTGTGCACGCGACTATAGTTTTAATTTAAAAAAAAAATTCAACTACAAATATAGAACGAGTACTATAATACCCGACTCAAACCCGCCTAATAGCAATCCATATTACAGTTGCTTTGTATACACCAAAAGAGTCATGATTATATTTCCTTCTCTTTCTCTTTTCTCTCCGACCATGTGGAACATTTTAAGCAAAAACTTGAACTCAATCATTGAATTCATGTGAGTTCACATACATCACATGCAGATCTAATTTAGTAAACTATAACCTGACACCTATTCTCGTATTGTATGTATTGTATATGATTAATGATCAAAACCTACACATAAATTTCATTATATGAGATTATCAAAGTGCAAATTAAACCATAAAATATGCCAAGATTTTTATGGATCAATTTAGTGTAGGATGACAAATTTTAGACTCAAAGTTGTCCTGCTTTTGCTTAACTTCTAGTGTGTAGGATCTAGTTATGCAAGTAGTATTCACTTGAGCACTTTTTTCTTTAACTATTATTTTTTGAATTAAATCTAAGCATTTGTGTTTAAGGCCAACATAGCAACATGGATATGACATCTCTTAAAGAAGTTTATTGGATTAAAGGAGGGACCCCCCATTAAGGAGTATCCACCCTCTTAATAATGTTTTTAAGTAATTATTTCTTAGAGTCATCACTTATCACTGATTAATTTTATTAGATAAATATATTTTATTATTTCATGCTCATTTTCTAACATAAATTTTCTGTCAATTGTATCCTCAGTAACAATCTTCACATCATTCTTCATATTGATGATGTAGTTTACTAGTTGACCATTAAATTCTATCATGCATCACGATCTAAAAGTCTACTTACAACTACTTGTTAACTTGGAAATTTCAATATCCATTCAACTTGGATATTTCTCTTTGAATACTAGTTGGTGTATCCCCTTAATTTGAATTCCTCTATACTTTTGATTAAATCGTTTTCAATGAACTGGGCACAAATATAAATATAGATTTGGTTACATTACATTCATAAGAACATGCATACGTTGACAATATTGAAGGTTTGTTTTTTCCATTTTAAATTTTAGTTCTTAGCTAATCATTGAAATGACTTAGTTAATGAGGACCAATTGGTATATTCAATCTTCACCAAGGAAACAGGATATTATTGAGACAGAGAATCTTAATCATAAAGAAATAGTTTCATAGTTTCATCTTAAATATTATAAAGAAAATATGGAAACTTAACACTACCTTTTAAGCTCTTGCATCAGAAAGATTGTAGAGTATGCTACACCATTTAGTGTAGCTGGCTTACAAATACTTTGTATCAGTATTATTTTTATGCTGTCTTGAGAATTCTTTAGTGGCTTCTCTGACACTCAAAAAAGAACTATCTCAGCTAAACATATAGTACAATAATGTCCTCTTGGGTATAAATTACTTGTTCATTGAACTTCAAGGTGGATTGGACTCAGATTTTTCCATTTGAATTCATTTAAGTGAAATTACAGCAAATTTTTGTTTGACTTCTGAGTTGGATATAAAAATACACAAGAACTAAGAATATGAAAATCAACAATCGCAAAAATATCATCACTCGCATTCATTAAAAATTAAGTATATTCGAATTCATGAATTTTTGGTATTATTAAAAAAGATAAAATGTCTCAACAAAGACAAACTCTAATGTTACATATCAATCATAGTGAAGCAAAAAAAATGCTGTTATTTGAAGCTTGATCATATCTATGACGCTCTGTTTAAGAATTCTAACAGTGAAATTATTCAAAGACTAGATGAAACAATTCTGCAGAGTTTACTTTAGCCGAACCTGAGACATAGAATTCATGAAATCGGCTGAGATTATATGATCATTTAGACTTCTTTCCTTGCTTTTTCTTGATAACTTCGTCTGTATACATTATGCCCTTGCCTTTGTAAACTTCAGGTGGCTTACAATTGCGAACAGTAGCAGCAAACTGATGCACCCTTTGCTTGTCTATTCCAGTACAACAAATTACATTGTTTTTGAAGCAGAAAACACGGACAGCAGGAGGCGCTGATAATTCCACCTCATGACTGTAACCCAATTTGAGATACAATAGACACCCTGCAGATTCGGCTCTAGCTTTGTATCCAACACCCACAATCTTAAGAAAGCGGAAAAATTTGGCCTCCATTAATTCCTAAGCAAATCAGTTTCCTAACATTGCCAGAGAACCAAAGTTTAGAAATGAATCAAATTGATCTAGATCATATCTTATATAAATAGATGATACCATACCTATTACAACATAACATAAAATACATTTATTATCATGCGTGAGCAACTCTGCACTCAAAGTAGTCAAAATTTAGATTTTGTGCAAAATCAGAAAGGTGAGGTAAATGACGGGAAATTGTAACACAAATCCTAAGATTTTACAATATTCACGCGTATGCATATAAAGCAGCACAAGTAACTGAGTAAGACAAATAAAACCTTAAATCACACTTCTGATATTTATATAAATTTTTAATTCATTAGCATATGCAAGTCAATAACAAAGTCTTACAAACTCGTAAGTCACGTACAATTTACAAAACAACCTATGCTAGTAAAAAAAACCCAAAACACCTAATCCTTAATCTCTTCTAAAAGTGGCACATCATAACTAGCATCATCCTCTATAACAATATGTTGAATGGGACTGGAGTATCATTTTCCTCCACAATCCACTCATCATTTGTGTTGTCGATGGCGAGAGCCAAAATCTCGACATACTGGCGGCAGCATTATAGCGAATTATGGCAGAAAAACCCGCAATATCGGCTGATATTTACCATTGCAGCGAGCCCAAAAACCTCCATGTATATCCGCCATAGCGGCCATGGGGCCTCTTTGATAACACGACATCATCACATGAGACATCATCACGTGGTCGCCAATCGTAAATTAGAATCGCAAAAACACCAAAAAGATCGCAGATCATTCGATTCTACGATTAACAACTACAATTCAACCCGATTTCACCATAAACCGATTCTGTGTGGACTCTTAATCTCTAAGGGCGCGTACAATCATTGAATAGTGTATTTGCACGATTCGAAACACAATTTTGCGTTCCATGGTGGTACTTTTATGTATAATAAAAGAGTTGTAAATTATTATACAATACTCAGAATATGTGTTACAGACATTCATAACCAAAGGTAACTCCACAAGAATGCTCATTTTCAACCATTGAATTCACACTTAAGAAATTAAAAACCAATGCTTATATACTATAGTATTTGTCTAATGGTTTTATTAAATCAGAGAATCAATTGAAGCTATGAACTTAATTCAATAATTTTTTAAAAGCATCCATAAATGTTAGGCAAATCGCGATGAAATGCCATTATTGTGCGCTATAGGAGAGGGAAAGGAAAATGAGAAACAACAAAAGAGGAAAACCTGATAGACTTTATCGCTGTTTTTGGAGGCCGACGACCAACTCGGGCTGAATTTCCGGCTAGTTGAGTTCTGAGCTGACTCCAACTTGTTTCTGATACGACGAAGATAATAAGCTTTGTTGTTTTAGGGTTTTCATCATAAAAATGTGATTGGTTTTGTTCATTCCTCCCATATTTTTTTTGTGAACATTTCGGTACCTGAGATTTAGTTGGGTATCGGTACATTAATCCAATCAAAGAGTTACATTCCGTGCCATGTCATTTTTTTTATATATTTTATTTAAAAATTAATTAATTTTTTTACTTAATTTACACTAAAGATACTGATACTCAACATTATCATGGGTACCTAAAAATTTACTTATTTTTTTTTATATAGTATAAGTAAATTAGTAATTGATATTGTTATTATAATAAAATAAATTTAGTTTTTCCAAAAATTATAGGTTATATTTGATAAAAATAGTCGATAACGAATAAGCTAACTGATAGTTTATTATTAATTATTGATAGTCATAGTTTATAGTTATGACTAATAATTTAAAACTAGAGTATGAATAAGTCGGGTCAATTAATAAAGATTTAGGGTTTAAAATTCAAAGACCCAAATAAAGGTAGATTAGATTTTTTTTAATAAAAAAGATTTAAGTTTTTTTTTAAGGACACAGGTTAAGAATTTCAAATAAAAAAAATATTATATATTTAGTTTATTGAATACACACAAGAATTTTTTAAAAAGTTAATTATTTATATTTTAAGTGTATTGAATACACATATTTTAGAAGAAAAAACAAGTATTTTTAGTTTCTTAAAAGATGTTCAACTTACCTTTTTAATTTCTTAACCAGTGTCTGGGAACACTCGTTAGCATTTCTTATTTTTAAAAACCTATTTAATTAAAAAAGACTAGATTACGAGTCGTAAAAAAGCATTTTTATTATTTATTTAAATAAAATAGAAAAAATTTATTATTATTATATTGTATTTTGTATTTTGAATTAAAATACAAAAATAACTTAGTTATTTTAAAGAAATTATGAAAATAAATTGAAAAAATCTTATGAAAAATGATATAAATTGTTTTCATAAGTACAAATAAGATAGTTTTGTTGAGAAACAAGTGTGGTTTATAAGTCCTACATTTCATAGAAAAGTGGAGGTTGGACACTTTATAAATGAGAAGACTCGTACGTTTATCACCTTAAGGTTTTGAGGGGGATCATAGTGGATGGACTCACACTTGAAGGGGGGATTGTTGAGAAAGAAGTGTGAGTTACAAGTCCCACATTGCTTAGAAAAGTGGAGGTTGAACACTTTATAAGTGAGAGGGCCCGTACATTTATCACCATAAGGTTTTTGGTGAATATGTGGTGTCTCTCTCACTTGTTTAGGTGAGTTTTTAAACTTAAGGTGAGTGTTTGATCCAATGTGAATGCTTCCTCCAACGTGTTTGATCCAATAGTGAGATGACCAATCAAGTTTCACAAAACTTATGCTACTATATAAGTTCTAATAAGTCAATACAAACAAACAATTAATCTTATTGTTCTTTTAATTTGTTAATCTATTTAAATCTCAGTTGAACTGCTTATTTACATATGTTCAAATGAAATAGATTTTTAAGTAGGCTTATAGGCCAACTAGATCTTTGGAAATGTAGGCTTAAAAATAATTCTTTGACAGACTACATATCAGACTTAAAATTTAATTTTTTTAGTATACTAGACTTAGACTATGCAAAGTCTAACTCGGTCCAACATATTTCAACCCCTACTTATAATTGATGAGTGTTAGTGTTAGTTAGGGGTGTTCATGGGTGCAAGTCGACTCACGAACCCGTTGGCCCAAATCAAACCAACTCAAAAGTTATTTGAACTCGTTCATTTGCAGGTATACCCAACCCAACCTGCAACAACCCGTATAGGTTTAGTTCAGGTATCGAGTTTGAGTTTCTCAATTGTTGCTGGGGTAAAGCGGCAAGCAAAACTAAGTTTGGAAGTATTTTGGATTTTATCGTATCCACAGAGATCGGTGCGAGGGATCAAATGTCGTTCAACGGTTTCTACGTTTCTAACCTTGTTGTGACAAATTCTGGTTAAAAGATTCAAGGTACAATAGATAAAAGCAGAAAATATAAAGACGAAAAATATAAAGTAAAAACTTAAAATAAACGGAGCCTTGTTGGGATTTGGAGTTCATCAATCGATAACACGTGCATTCTTCTGATCAATTAAACATAAATTAATCATTCGTCTAATATCCTCACGTATCACCCACAACCGAGGTTATGTCTAACGCAAAGTCGAGAGAACAACTGTATTGTCTCATTGGTGATGTCTCACACAACTTACAACACAGGGCATTAAGAACTGATACTCACGCGAATGTTAAATCTAAATCTATGTCTAGAGTTTAGAACCTAACAGGTATTCATCCTAGATCAAGATATGAAGTGTATATGTCTATAACGGTTCAAATCAAATATAAGTATGTAAACAAAGATGACACCCATATCAGACAAATGATTGTTTCATATACAACGTCATGATCAAAATATGTACATACGCTTAACCCTTTGTACATGTATTCAACTAATTTATGTATTTGAACATAGTTCTTCATCTCTATTATCACGCATCCTCACAATATTGTTTATGTTAAAAGTGTTATCGTGGGTTTTACCGTATTAATCACTAGATGATGTCTCATGCTAACAATCAACACAATAATATAAAAGCTTGATACTAGTGAATATCAACTCACAAATTTATGTCTAGAGTTTTCTCATTAATAGATGAATATCTTAGATCTAGGATTTGAAAGAGATTTCTCAACACACACTCAAACCCATAAATATGAAATCAAAGACAACATCAATATTGAATCAAAAATAGTTCACAATATAAAGACTAGAAGAAATACATAAGGTACTGATTGATTACATCCAACCCCAACAAGAGATCGAAGTTACTTACTCGAAGATCAAGCTCTAATTTCCTTTGATTTTGGCTTCTATCTCTTAGGGTTTCATTTCTCTCTCTAAAATATGTTTGAAATGAAGAGAGATAAAGTTGGATACCAAAAATATATAGCAAGTTCCCTTATATACAAGTTACAAAAAGTGCCTATAAGTGGCACCGAGCTAAGCGACAGCAGAGCGCGCTTAGCACAATCAGTTCAAAGGCGGCAAAAACACAAAGAGCGTGCTAAGCACGGTCTGAAACCCTCAGCTACTGCCTCTGGTCCAAAATGGCTCTGAACCCGCGCTGAAAAGTGGACTAAGCACGGTTTTCCGTCAAATTGCCGCAAAAGTGATCTTCCAAACCTTCTTCCAACATCCAAAGGCTCCTAGCATCACATCAGGCAAGAAAACCTATCAAAATGCATCAAAATGATCACAATTAAAGTTATTTACAAAAAACTACAATATAATACTAAATGATTACATATTCACTCTAAATTTGAGGTTTTTACTAGAAAAACCAATTAATCAAGCCAATAAGTGCCAACAAACTACACACGTATTTAACACAATTTGGCACTCATCATCAACATGCAGATCCGCTGACCCAACCCGTTAATTTTAACATTAGTGATTTCTTTTTTTATTATTATTGTAAGTGAAAATATAAAATTAATATTTCACTACAAACCACAATTTAAAAAAAAAAAAAAAAAATCAACGCCAATACTACTACTACTAGAACAATGAGTTTACGTAATTTTAAGACTAAGTGTTGTTTCTTATTTTCTTTGTAACATTTCCAACTTATGTATTTTATGAAAATAATGTGTCTTGCATAATTTTCTACTATTATCATATGTTATGCCATGTGGATGATTTTTATTAAACATTATATGATGTGTTTCATCTAATTTGAGTGTTAGAAATGAATGTAATTGTATTAAATTGTGTTACAATTTTTTTATTACTAAAAAATTATTAAAAATCATTTTTTATTTGAGACATAATTCGTGAATCCAACCTAACTCAACCCATAAATGAACGAGTCGATTTTAAATGTGAAATAGCAAGTTGGACGATGAGCCCAATCCATTAATGTTTGAATAGGTCGGTAACGAGTTAGGACAAACTCAGTCCAACTTAACTCGTGTACACCCCTAGTGTTAACCGATAAGTTATTTGAAGTATTTGATAAATTAACTATTTCAATAGCTAATAAATATAAAATGACATAAAAGATAATTCTTTAATTAATAATAGTGGCTATGTTATCTTTTATATATTGTTGTTAGTTTTAAATTAGTTTTTATTGAATAAATTTAAACGTAATAATGAACACATGTAAACCATTATATATATATATATATATATATATATATATATATATATATATATATACCAGGAACAGTAGCGCAGCCTGGATACTTGATTATTTTTGTTACTATTTGAGTAGTTGGGGATTATTTCTGAAGAACTGAAATTAAAACAAGAGAGAAGATAGAGAAACTGAATATTTATTAGAGAGAGAAAGAGTTGTACAATGGAAGCGTGCTTTTAATGAAGCACAAGAGTCCCTTTATATAGGGAAAAGGATACCTAATGTATCTGGTAAAAAGAAAAGAAAACAAACACCAGACGGTTAAAAGAGAAAATCATTTAAGCCGGGTGCTCAATGGGCCCCATCGACACTTAATGATCACAAACGACAACCGACAAAAGAAAAAGAAAAGCAAAAGCAAAAGAAAAGCAGATTCTGCTGTCCATTTCCAGCTTTAGTTGGGTGGACGTTGCTGTCACTTTAATTAGTGGGGGACATATGTGGATTACAGCTAGCTGATCCTAATCTCTTTGAGGACCTTTTCCTTTGGCCTTTTGTGCCATTGCGACAGTAAGGGAATCCTAGAAGTCGTCAGAGGTAGGTTCTGGCTCTTGTGATTCGCCAGCTAGGACGTCATCCATTGATGCATGTGAAGAGCTTGTCTTCATTGAGCTGTCATCTTTGACGGTGGGAAAGGCTGTGAAAAATTGACCTTTCATGTGCTCAAGGATTCTGATCATTAGATCTTCATCATCTTCCTGAGGATATTTCTTCTGGTAGTACTCTTTGAGTTGTATTAACGTCATTTGAGAGGAAGCCTGCTTCCTGGTTGGGTTCATTTTATCTTCTTCAATGGTGGCTTTGATAAGTTTAATCTTTTCTTGAAGATCTTTAGCATCCATTTTGCTCCACCATTTGGTAAAGAAATGTCTTTGTAAATAAGGAACATTGAGGTTGTTCTTTCCGACGGAAATTGTCCATCTCCAAATCCATGGGATCTGAAACTTAGCAAAATATTAAAACGGACATTGTCCTGTAATTAAATTCTTAGAAATGACCTTTTCAATTAAAGGACTCTCATCACACCATGGTGTATAGAGATCATCTAATTCCTTGGGTAAAATTTCTAAGGAAGATCCAAATTTAGACCACCAATTAAAAAACCAACTTGGTATTTGTCTTTCCAGAATTTCTGGGTTAACTGAGAAGAACCAAGAATGCTTGTTATTTGGATTCTGGTAATAAAATGCCTTAGAAAAGGCTTGGACATAGTCCCAATAGTTGTAGTAGACCATTCTACCATCAGCCAACTTAATGGATTTTTCGCTATTTGGATTAAGGCCCAATTCTCTGGGATGCAATACCTTATTGATATGGCATTTAGAAAAGTTTATAAAATTATCAGGATTATTATTCTGATAATGATGAGTAATGGTGACCGATCCGGTCATCAGGAGCAATATCTCCATGTTAGGTTTGGATTTGCCAGAAAGACCAGCATACCCTCTTGCTTCAAGGTATCTAGTCATGATAGCTCAACCATCATTGTTGGTAATTTGCACATCTTCATGCTCAACGTGCATAATGAATTCCAAAGGAGGATTCTCAAAATAGTCTGCTGACTGTTCTTGTATAGGTTCGCTAGAAGCGGCAGTCTTGTCAGAATTATTATTCTTAGACTGGGCTGAGGAAGATTCTTCCTTATCTTTATTCTTTGAGGATGCAGTTAATGTCTGCATTCTAGGTCTGTTTGGATAAATAGTGGTCCATTCCCCTATTAGAGGAATACTGGGTTCAGCTTGGGACAACAATTTGTTGTTCCCTCTTCCTCCTCCCCGGCCAAAGGAGCGACCTCCTCCTCTGGTCCTAAATGGGGCGCTCATTGCCCTGCAAGAATTCACGGGTCAAAAAGTCAGCTAGAGAATTATTTTCTCCTTTAATGTACTGAATATCAAATTCAAAAACACTTAATTGGGCTTGCCAAGAGGCAAAAATTTGTTTAGAAACAAGATTTTTGATATCTTTTTCAATAATTGATTTAGCAGAGCTGCAATCAATTCTTAACAAAAATTTTTTATTCAATAAATCAGTTTGAAATTTAGAGACACATTTAATGATGGAAAGCATTTCTTTCTTGACTGTAGAATACTTAGCCTGTGTCTGGTTCCATTTACCAGAAGTGAATCTAACCAAGACTTCTTTAGAAGTTTCTGGGTTTACTTGCTTGAGAATTCCTCCATAACCTATGTCGGAGGCATCTGTTTCAACTATTTTAAAGTTGCTAGGGTTAGCCAAGGAAAGACAAGGCAAGAATTTGACTTTCTTCTTAATTGCTTGGACAGCAAGAGTATGTTTCTCAGTTCAAGGCTTAGGGACTTTCTTGAGTCTCTGATAAAGGATGGCTGTATCTTTGGCCAAATCCTTGTAATAATCAGAAATATAGTTAAGGCTTCCTAGAAACCTTTGCAATTGTTTCTTTTCAGATAATATATCTGGGAATTTAGAAGCAAATTCAATGCTTCTGATTATAGGAACAATTGTTCCTTTGTTGATTTTATGACCTAAAAATCTGACTTTTGTTTGAAAAAGCTTCATCTTAGGTGCTGAAATCACAAGACCATTGTGTCTGATAACACCTTTAAATATTTTTAAATGCTTGATGTGTTGGTCTAAGGACTGAGAAAAAATCAAAACATCATCAATATAAACAATGATAAATTCAGAATAGGGATTTAGAATATCATTCATAATTTTCTGAAATTCAGAAGGAGCGTTCTTTAGTCCAAAAGGGAGGACGTTCCATTCAAATTGCCCAAACGTAACTGTAAAAGCAGTTTTATATTTATCGGCTTCTTCAATTTGAATTTGCCAATAACCTGATTTCATATCAAATTTTGAAAAGATTAAAGCATTGCTTAATCTATCAAGTAAATCTTTCTTGTTTGGAATAGGATATCTAATCCACTTAAGAACCTTGTTCAAGGGTTTATAATTGATAACAAGTCTGGGAACACCACGTTCCTTTTCAGCTGCATTGTTAACATAAAAGGCAGTACAAGACCAAGGAGATTTCGAAGGTCTGATTAATCCTTTGGATTGTAAGGATTCAATTTCCTTTTGGCAAAGATTCAAATAATCTCTGTTCATCTGGGCTGGTCTAGCCTTAGTAGGAATTTGATTTTCATTAAATTCATCTAAATAAGGGAGAGAAACAACATGTTTCTTTCTTTCCCAAAATGCATTGGGAAGGTCACTACAAACCTCAGTTTTAAACTGGTTTTCTATGATCTTAATTTGGGTTTTCATAGAGTTTTTACTAAGCTGATCTTCAATGCTTAGTAGGTTTATTTCATCTTGAAGAAAGCCTAATTGCTTTTCTTTTTGATCAAGGAGAATATCCTTAACTTCATTGATTATCCTAGTTTGAGGATCAGTAAGGAAGTCAAACCTAACAGGTTTCTTATTGACTTCACCTATTATACCTTGATGGCTAAGTTTAGCTCGTATAATAGTGTTAAGGAAAGGGGTTCCAAGAATGATTCTTCTTGTAAGATTTTTGACAAGAATGAAGGAGGTTGGAAGGCAAACCTCTTGGTTGCAAATGTGGGCCTTGGATAATTTGTATTTGACCTTAAGTTTCTTCCCGCCTGCTTGAGTGAGGGATTGCGTAGTTTTATCAAAAAACTTGGTAGGGATCATTCCCTCCTGAATACAATTCAAATCAGCGCCGCTATCTACTAGGGCAATCTCATCCTTGATGATGTATTGTCTATCAATGACAAGGGTAATTTTGATATACCATTTTTGAGAGGTAACCTTATCTAAAAGGTGTAAATAGCTCTCTTGATCAGGATTTTCATCCTCCTCTTCTTTACCTGATTCTTCTTCTTTAGAAGATCCGAGTTGTTGACTCATGGTTTTGAGGGTATTGATACGCTCTAGAAGACTTAAATATTCCTCATCTATAAATTGGATAACTTCCTTTCCTTTTTCCAGGTTTGTTATCCTAAGATTGAGGGTTTTATTGGTTTTCTTAATCTGAATTATTTCAGATTTAAGTTGAGAAATTTCTCCTCTAAGGTCATTTAAGGAAGTGGGGACTTCTCTTAGGTTAGATTTATGAAATCTAGTTAAGACTTCACTGAGCTGGTAAGGGGCTTCTATCATTTTAGGAGCTTCAACTCTGGGTTGATTATGAAGGAGGATTTCTAGCATTTTCCTCTTTATGCTAGGATCGGTAATAGCTTCAATGGCCTTTAAGGCCTTGTCCTGATCGCTAGTAATAACAAAGCAACCATCCATATTAGCTATGGAATTCCAATAGTTGAGTTCATTGCACTCACAGTCCTTTGTGGACGATTCTGAAGACTCTGAATCAGAGGAATTGACAATGTCAATTTCTTCACTAGAAGACTTTTCTTCTTCAGAACTGGAATTAATCAGCAAGACCTTTTCTAGCTGAGTACGAAGTTTTTCATCTTCAATTTCGTTAAGGGCCTTTTTAGTCCAACATTTATTGGCATAGTGACCCTGTTTGTCACATTTGTGGCAGGTGATGTCAAGTTTCTTAGCTTTTCTTTTTCCCTTCTTATAAGAGGGTTTTGGTTCGGGTCTAGGTTCCCTTCTTTTGAAGTTCTTTTTCCTATAAGGCTGAGAACTTTGAGCTTTACCTCTGTAAGAATCCTTTTTCTTACCATGTTTAAGAGATTTATTCTTTCTTTCAGTAGGAGGTTTTCCTAGGTCATAGGCGAATTGGTCACAGAACTCACCTAACTGATGTTTCTCAGAAAGCTTTTGCTTCTTGAGTTGATGCTTAAGTTTAATGTCATTGCATAATGTTAATCCTTCTGTTATGCAGCTGTTGATTATCTGACCATAGGTCAAGTCTGGGTAATTGATATTAATCCCATCATTTTTGTCTCTAAGGGTTTTCCTAACCCTCTCAGAGAAGAGTTGAGGAAGGCCATCTATAAATTTGGCTTTCCAATGAACTGAATTGGAGTTTTTTAACTGGAAAACCCTAGATAGGAAGGTATCTTTATACCACCTAAAGTGTGTCAAAGACGGACATCTAAGGTTTTGCAGAAGGGTTTGGAGCTTTTCTCCAATGGGTTGGTTATGACCAACAAAGTGTTGAAGAATAGAAAGACTCAGGGTATAAACTGTGTCTTCTTCTCCAGTAGTAGCAACTGTAGGGGTACTTGTTCCCTCAGTTTTAACTAACTTCTTATGGGAAAGAATTTCTTTCCTTTGAGAATCAGAGAGGTAGGCATCCCACCAACCTCTGAGTTGACCAATGAAACCTGCTGTGATAAATGAAGCAACAACATTGTCAGAATTACCGTTTTGTTTACAAACTGTGGCATACATAAGCATTCTATGTATGGTGTCAACAATTTGTTTTTCATTAAGGCCATCTATGTTCCATTCATAGATAGCTTTTCCAGAATATGAATTCTGATAATTATCAGGTTCTTCGAAGAGGACATCCTGAGGTGTAGGTCTTTTGTAGTAATATTTTTCTACAGGTTTGGTCATATGGACAGGGTTAATCTCAGGACCTTCGTCTTGATCTTTGAACATTTGGGTTAATTGGTTAATATTTCCAATAGCTTCTTCATCTTCTTCAGAAGTATAATCTTCTTCTGAAGAGCTATTTTCATGAATCAAAACCCTAAGGTGAATGTCTTTAAGCTTTTGTTCAAGGATTTTTATAAACTCACTGTGGTCTTCTTCCATTTTGAAGCCACTGATTTGGACTGGAGGTTGGATAATAGGAGTATCCGGGATGGTTTTAGAAGAGGATTCTTCTTGGAAAGGAATAATTTGTTTCTTAGCAAGTTGATCCATAATCAAACTATGATGTTTCATCTATTTTTCCATATCTTCTTTAACAGATAGGATGAGCTTTTCAAGAGAAACCATATGTTCTCCGAGGCAGGTAAGGAAGGCGTTGGTGAAGTTTTGAGCCCTCACTAAAGAGTTTAATTCTCTTATAGAAACATGACTGTTTTCAAGTTTCTTTATGGTGTTGTAAGCATTAGCTTCAGCATTTTCCGAAAGCTGTATAGCCCTCTCAGGGGGATAAGGTGATTCAAGGGAATCTCCTTCAGGTGTCTTCCAGGACCTTTGAATAACAAGGATATCAGTTTGTGTTTTCTGAATAAAGAACTTCACAAACCAATGGATAAAAGGAATAAGGGTTTGACCCTTGGATAACTCTTCATAGAAAAGTTCTTTGAATTCAAGAAGTGTGGCTTTAGGGAATTTCTTAAAATACCACTTTCTGAAAGCTTGGTTTTCTTTTTTCATAAACTCATTATTAATGAGTTTCCTAGTGTCACTTCCTTCAGAGAAATCAATCATAAATGAAATGACATTTCAGACTGAGTTGGCGATTCAACTCTAGGTTCTTTACCTTGGTAAATTCCAAAGGGTATTTTGTTTTCACTAATTCTGATATTCTCAACATATTCTTGCTCTAAAGCTTTGTCCCTTATTCTGGGATTAGAGGTAGAGACCCTAGGTAGGACAGTAGGGGCTGTGACATAGTCACTTCGGGTTGAGTACCCAGCCGACAAGGCTCTAGGTATGGTGAATCTACGATGTTGATTGAACTTAATTTCAACATCACCTTCAGAAGTTTGAATTATCTGATCTATATCCTGATTAAGGACAGGTTTTGGCTCAATCTCTTGAGGCAAGGACCAAGTTTCTGGAAAGTCAATTTCATTCCATCTAATAAGCCTATTAGTAGCAACATTAGAAGTAAGCAAATTTGTTTGCACTAAAGTTGTGGATCCTTGTGGTGAAATATTTTTCACTCTAGGATTCAAAGTGTTTAAAACTTTGTAATAAACTCTATAGCATATAGCTATGATTTCACTACCTGGTTTGAAATTGTAACCATGAGTGTGAATAGTTAGTCTTAAGGCATCAAAAAGATTTTTGTCAGATAGGGAGAGATTTAAATTTGGAGAAACCTCAAAATAAACTGGCCCATGACATAGACTAGTTTCTATGACAGCAGCCAAAGATTGTTGAAAATGTTCACATCTCCCATCTCTGACAAATGCCACAAGACTGGAGTTTAATCCAAGCATGGTTAAAGGTTTCAAAGCAACCTTGGAGGGAATGATCCCTACCAAGTTTGTCTTCAATATATATATATATATATATATATATATATATATATATATATTGACGACAAAGGAAGAGAATGAAAGTAGGTGAAGTGAAAACAACATATGAAAAATGGAGAAAAGTTGCACTAAAAGATTCATAATTTTTGTGGATACAAAATTGATATTTTCTATTTATACATTTAAAACATATTTATTTTATTTTAAATGATAATAAACTATAAATGATACAAATAAGTTTTAGTTAAAGTAATAAGGATATCAGGATGAGTAAAAAAATATCTCTAATTGTAACTCCATTATCGCACGTTCGGTACCGGGACACGCAACTGTAATCGTCCAACAGTTTCAAGTGTTATTGCATCTCAGTTCTAGTGAGCTACCGAATATTATACACTTGCTTGATAATTGATATACTGTCGGGTCGCTTTCGTTTCGATGTTACAAGAATATTTTTCAGTTGAACAAGATTCAAGGTCATATACATTCCTTCTCTTCCACTGGGATGACCGACTAATATTGAACACAAATCATGATTATGCAAACCACATATCACATTAAATCTCCAATTATGTTTGTCAACATGTAACCACGAACCTTAAACGGACGCCCACATTTTCTACCACCTGTGTCGTCTCTGTCGCACCTCAAAAAATAGAGAACACGACCTCGCGAGAAAAGCTCGCTGATTGAACTTGACAGAAGAGTCATCACTGAACTTTATTTATTCCCAAAAGAGGGAAAAGGAAAATATCGAAAAAAAACCCAAGGGAATCGAAAAGAGGATATGACAAGGTCGTCTCAACCAATGTCAGGGTTCGGAAGTCGGTTATGCAAGGGGAAGGTATTAGCACCCATCACATTCGTTGTACTCAACGGGAACCATCTAGGTTGTCTATGCATGAAAGGGTGTTGTTTATCTAAAGGTTTATCTGCTAAAGGGAAAGAGGATGTCTTTTATTAAGGGTGCTCGCTTCGGCATTGGCCTCGTGCCTACGTACCTTCATGGTGTAATGAGGAAGTCAGAGCTTCATAGTTCAGCCTAAAAAATATTTGTTTGTGAAGGTGTAAAAAGTACCCAAGAAGGGGGAGTTGAATTGTGTTTCGTGTTTTCTTTAATTTAGCTTCTAATCAGAGTTTCAGAACTAGAACTAGCATTCAGATTCTATTTTAATTCATTGGCAGCGAATATAACAGAAGTAAATAAATAACAACAGAAGACACAAAAGATTTATCCTGGTTCCTCCCCTAATTGAGAGTACTCCAGTTCCATTGCCTCACAAGAGATTTTAATTATAACCACTTCATAATTACAATTGATTATGCTTCTGCATAAGTCTTTTACACCTACTCAGACCAACTGTCTGAGACTTCCTTTGCTTAGAGCACATGTCTAAGACTTTCCCTTGCTCACACCTTCTGACCGAGCCACCTGCTCCAAAGGTCTTCTGGTTGAGACTTCCCCTTTCTTAGAGCACATGTCTAAGACTTCTTGCTCACGCCCTCTGACTGATCCTCTGCTCTTCTGGTCATCCAAACTGAGACTTCCCCTTGCTTAGAGCGCATGTCTAAGACTTTCCCTTTTGCTCAATCAGACTAGCTGAATAAGACTTTCACAACTCAAGCACTTAAGCAATGAGACTTACGTGGCTTAAGCATCTTGGATCAAGACTTGTTATTTGAATCCCAATGAGACAAGACTTCTGCTCAAGCACATAGCAAAAGACTTGATTTAAACTACTGAAGGCTCAGCAAAATAAAGAATAGGATGTACATGATGCAATTATCAGAGCTACGGGAAATCACCATAACAAAGACCTAAGGCTCTTAAGATTTCTAAAATATACAATGATAAGAAATCTTAAGGCTTTTACAATTACAACCTAAAACAAAAAAAAATTGCATATTACATTAGAGTTGATAACTGCTTGATCTTGCTACTCCTTCATCTGAAAAATCCTTGTTAAGATTCAAACTTGAATCTTAAGCCATATTTATAGCCTTTGCAGAAACTAGTCGTTGAGGAAGTGACTTGATCAAGTGTCTTTGCTTTTGCCCCATAGTACAAGAGACATTGAAGATGGATGCATAGCATATTCTGAATCCAGTGTGTAACACATTTAACCTTTGAGTCTTTAAGAGGTTTTGTACTGATAGAGTCATTGAGAGAAGACATGTGTATAACATGCCAACCTTTATTGAGCCTTACAATCTTGCAGACTCTAGCTGATAAGTTGATAAGATAATACAGCTTTCTTTCTGCAGTACGGACAATCCACAGCTTTATCGCCAACTATGAATGGTACCAAATGCTGATATACAATTACCAAGTGTAGTAACTCGTCTGAATGTTGAGGCCTTTAGTTCAGAGTCTGCACCAAGCCATACTAGCAATTGTTCTTCAGACTCTACCACCAGAATCTAGCAATGAAGCAACTCCCAAGTGTGTCTAAGTAAAACAGATTCTGATTATTTATGTACAAGAACCTGCATAAATAAAACACACATCAAACAAACCATTTTTATTTTAATACTTTTGTTATCATTAAAACTAAAAGAGAATATGTCATCAAGAAATCTTGTTCTAACAGTTTGTTTGTTGATTTTACCTTGAAAAAGGATTTTCGGAGAATGGCCCTAAGGTGCAAAAAGAGAACTTTGAGTGAGTTGATGTTGTTTTTATGATTTTTGAAGAGTTTGTTTTTTATTAGGATTGCACTAAATATTATGGGTAGAGGCGATTATTTCAATCAACCAAGTCGAACGCCTTGTGTCGAAATAATCAGAATGAGTGTATGGATGCCCATTTTCACTCCTTCTCTACCACTTAAGGCTCGTGGCGCACAATCCCTCTCGTATCTTATTATGTTTTTGAGTTCGATTAAGAAAAAGTCACTTGATGTTGGATCAAGGGTTTGTTGGATTTATTATGAAAATGTTTTGGAGAACGGGTAGGTTAATGGCGATCGTAAAGACAATCGACTTACAAAAGGGTGAATGCAAATTGAGTGTGATGGTTGAGAGGTTTAGTGGTGATAGAAACTTATTGATTTTATTTATTATGAAAATGTTTGACATTGGATCAAGCTTATTTGTGATCTTTTGAAAAGGTGTGGTTAATTTTATTCTTGAATTAGAGGCCTAAGCAACTAGCAAGTAAATAGAAAGTGGTAAAGATCATTACACGTCATGGGAGTGGGGATAAGTTTGTTCAAATGGGGATGAAATAAACAATAAGGACAACCCAAATGATAAACTAAATGTGCACTAGCAAAGTGGGCTAGCCTTTTAGACGACCAACTAGAAGTAATTGATTGAATAAGTCTCATTGTAAGAAAGCCCAAGAGTAAGCTATGAATGATGTGCAAAAAATGTCCTAAGACAAAGCAATACAATACAGAGATAACCAAGATTCAAAGCTCATTTGCTAAGGTTTCTGTACAATGTCTCAACTCCATGATGCAGAGGATAGTAACCACAGTCCACACTTGAATGTTTTTTAGGGTTTTGATAATTTTATCATGTTTTTGTGTTTTTTGAATCAGATGAACAAGATATGAATAAGGTGACAAGATGAATATGAACAATAAGATATGAACAATGATATAAGAACAATGATATATAGACAAGAATAAGAAGATGACAGCAAGTTAAAGCAAGAGAATAATGAGCAAAAATTAAAGTTAGTTGTTAGTTGTTAGTTGTTAGTTGTTATTTGTCATTGATTGGATGATTATTTTTTTAATCAAGTCCAATGTAGCGTTGTGTTAAGCAATCGTAGCACAATCTATGAGGAAGATCATACTATGGGAGGCCGGTCAATAACAATGTTTATGCTAAAACACGATAGAGAATATGATATGTAGATCGTTCTCCAAAAATCATGCCACGCAAAAAGAAAAAGAGAACGGTTTCGTCTTAATCAAGACCTTCCCTCGATTAATCGAAGGTAACCTATCATGATCCCAAAGTATAGAAAATGATCCAAATGATCATTCCCTTCAAATTTGAGAAAATGAAGGTTAAACAACTTCAACAATCAATATTCATAATATTAAAGACTTCATCCACCAAAATGAAAAGAAAATAAAATCGAAATGAAAAGAAAATAAGAAAGAAAATAAATCATGGAATTGTTAATTATAAAATAATATCAAGAGAAAAAATTTATCATTACAAAATAAATATTATTTTAAAAAATAGAAAATCATAAAAAAAAATGAATAGGAAGAAAAATAGGAAAAAGAAAAGGAAAAAGAAGAAAGAAAATAGGAAAGGGGGCGGATGAGCAAATTCAAGGGTGTGTGCTAGAAACAAACCAACCATGGGCTTTCCATAAGCCCACATCAAAACACGGTTTAAAAAGAAAAAAATCAAAGGCTTCTCCTCATAAAAGGGCACGGTGAATGAACATGAAACAACAACAACTTCCATTTTCTTTCAAAACAACATAAAGAACAAAAAAAGGAAAATGAAGAAGAAATACAGTCATGAAATCAAAACGAACACGACAAATCGCTTCCAACCTCCTTGCGTTCGAATCGTTCTCACCTTGTCTCAAGTTTATATCTTTTGGATCAATCTTTCTCGCTTCTCAATCTCTCCGTGTCCGTGTTTGGTTTTGTTGTTGTGGTGGTGTGAATCAATTGATTTGAAGGTTGTTGTTGTGGTGAGGAGATTTGAAGAATGTTGGGTTGAGGTAGATGATGAAGAGTGATGTGGTTTGAAGGTTGAATAAGGTTAGGTTGAAGAAGGATTAGGGGATGATTTGGACAACATTTTGTTGGCTTCAAAAGCTTCGAGAAAGAGTGATGGGAGGCTGATATTTATAGGAGAGGATTGAGTAAGTATTTTGTGATTCATTTTGATTGTGGTGACGTGGTGGTGTTGTGAATTGGTGACGTTGCGTTTTGGTTTCGTACGGATTGTGGAGTGATGCGTGGTATTGTTTGGTGTTGGTTGTGCTATAGAATCATGAAGGTTGTACATGTTGTGTGGTTCTGAATTGGCTTTGGCTTGGAGCTTCTTTTCTTAGCAGTGCGTGGGAAGTGTGTGAATTTGCTGCTTGGTGTGTTTATGCGTGAGGCTTATATGATGTATTGGCTGGCTCATGGTTTGTTTGTTATGTGTGACGTACTACTCATGGTTGTTGCAATTTGTGGTAGCTTGTCAAGGTTGGAGTGGTGCGTTCTGTGGCATGTTGGTTCATGGAAGGTTGGCATGTGCGTGAGCAACAGGTGATGGGTGAGGTTTATATAGTGCGTTGTGGCTCATGGTTCGTTTAGCTTGGCAAATGTGGGAAGGCTGCAGCGTGTTGTTGTGATGGTTGGAAGCCGGTTATGCATTGGCTTGCTCACCTTCACCTTTTCCTTCATGAGTTCTTTTTGCCTTTTGTATTGATTGGGACGTGTTGATCAATTGTGGTGGCTTGTATCATTTTTGTTTTGTAATTTCTAACAGGCTTATGAAATGTGATATGGACTATACTTCTTTTTGGTGCATTTTTTATAACATTGCATTGGACTCTTGGGTTTTTTTTGTAATGATTTTTTGTAATATTTGTGATGAACTTTATTTTCTTGCAATTCTCCTAATGGGCTTAAAATTAACATGGCCTTTTTGTGTAATAAGTAACATATGGAATGATCTTTGAAATTTTTTGTGTAAGTGGACTTAAAACAATGGGCTTTGCAATCTTTGTAATTGGACCTTAAATATTATTGACACACCCTCCATATTGATACCTGCATTTCCATGTTAGCTCTTGAACTTGACATGAATTAATCCTTGAAAAGAAATCTATCATAAATCAATCGTGAATCTTAAAGGAATTGGATCATTGAATCAAATTAAATCTTGAATTAACCTTGAACTTGGAATAAACTGAGAATTTGAATAAATGAATTCATCTGCACTTGGCCACTTGAATACCAATACGTCCAATCCTTCATAATGAACCAAACGAGCAAGAAAATGCCTTGAAATCAGAGGAACATGACTTAAAATATGAACTGTATTGTCCAAAACCCTGACTGCAAATGTACTAATCTCTGATGATCCTCAATCATGAAACTCTTGCTTTTAACACAACCTAATAACTTGAATTGGCTCAAAAACCCTAAATGGAACCTCAAACACAAATCACTTGAATTATTCACACCCTGACCTTGATCATGAAACAAACTCTTGCCTGACCAAGATTAGGTCAAAACCAGATGAACTTCAATTCATACTACCACTTGATATCCTCAAATGAATCTTGGACTTAGGCAACAAGAAAAGTGAAAGCAACTTCAACATATTTTTTGAATTTTTTAGATAATGGTTAGTAGATGGAAACACCGATGAAGGTAATATACAAGTAGGACAAATTTAGGGTATGACAATCTCTTTTAAAATTCCGGAGAGAAGTTCGATATCTCCTGCTTCTTTTGCACATTATTGTCACAAAAACGCTTCTTCTATCTGAGCCATTATCGGACCTTCTGATAACTCATAAGTTCCAAAATTTCATGTTTTGAGTAGTAGTTTTGCGGCACTTATCGATTCATTTGTATTGAATTATTTGAGTTTAATTGTTTTTATCTCATTTTTTTAGGTATTCAAGCATTGATATTTAGTCATTGTTAGATAGAGCATTGAATAAGCATTTTGACGCTTCTGATCGGGCCTCAAATGGATTTACGGTTCGAAAGTTATGAAGAAAACAAGATGCTGAAAATTTTCTACTGTCAGCTCTCGCTCCGAGCTCGCCGGGCAAGTCAGAGGCGAGGCAGAAATTCCAGAAGTTACAGAAAATACCGTCTTAGTTCGCCGGGCGAACTGGGGCTTCGCCGGGCGAATTTTCCTGGGCAGAAACACATTAAAAGGGCTAAAAACACATTTTTTTTAGGTTATGTCTTGGGGTATTTGTTCCCAATTCATCAAACCTTCATTTTTGATAGTTTATAGCTTAGAAAAGCATCAATGGAGGTTGCAACTCGACGATTGGGGGTGGATGATTCTTATATCATGATTGACACCGCGAGAGATTTTGATTCCTCTTCTCTCTTCCCTTTGTAGTTTCCATTTGTTGTCAGTTTGTATGTAAGTTTACCTTGATTATATGTATATTTATTGCTTATGGTGTTGTATAAAACTTATTTTACAAATTAATGTTGATGATTGCTTTCTTTATTTGGGTTTGAGTTGTTGCAGACATGGACGAGTTGAATACGGATTTAGGATGAACATCTATTAGGTTCTAGATTCTAGAGATAGATTTAGGCTTAATATTCACTTCGGTATCGGAACTTAATGCTTCTGTGTTGTTTGTGTTGCGCTGAGAGATCGCCGACGCGAATAATACGGTCGTTGTCTCACTCTGTGTTAGAGATAACCTCTGTGTGAGAGATACGTGATAATGTTGACGAGTGATTTAGGTTGCGTACAACTGGGTAGTAAGTTTAAGTATTTGATAGGGTAGATGAAATGTAAACCCGAGAGTTCTCTACTCTCCAAAGAATGAATTTTTTTTCTGTTCATAAGTTTTATTTCCCGCATTTAATTTAAACTCATTTTAAACCCAAACTCAATAACATTTAAATTGTCGAACGACGTTTCAATAACACTAATCTCTGTGGACACGATAATTTCCCGGATAAATACTTCCAAAAACTTTTGTTGCTTGCCGCTTTACCGCACCAACAAAATGGCGTCCTTGCCTGGTATTGGTGTTTTTATTGGATCACATTGCGATAGTTTCTTTGTTTTTTAGTTTTGTAGTATATTGTCTATTTTCACTTGTTTATATTGATACTTGTATATGTTTACCATGTTTGTGAATTTTACATGATTTGCATACTTGTGAATATAGTGTATATATTTGTTTCTCTTCACGTTTGCCAAAAGTGTGGTTAGATGTGTAGTTCCGGTTAGAGCTCGAAAAGATGAGAGCAAAGGCGAGAGTGAAAGCATTTGGCTCTTCCGAAGCAACGTGCTGGTTTGTAAATAATAGGCGTCGAGCTTACGACGTAAAACAAGCATGTTGTATTGTTTTTAGTTTCTTTATTGTTTTTAATGTATTAGTATAGGTAGTGTGGTGAATTAGTTAAACAAGTTGAAATTGGATCAGTTCTTAAAATTCTCAAATCTTCACTGTTCAACTTGTTTAATTCAATTTCATCCGATCTTTTAGTATGTTTATAGTAATTTGTTTTAATTTGTTATTTTTGTGTTTGTCCAAGAGCTTGTTTTGAGTATCTTGAGGAAGTTTGAGGTGATTTTTCAAGTTGACCATTTCAACTTGCGGATGTATGGTAATGATATTATTTTGAAGTTGGTACACGTCAGGTACTCGTTTATCGCTTTCTATAGCTTAAGATGTTTAGGAAACTTTTCATTCGTACAAATTTCATGTTATTCATTCTTTTACATTACTTGTTTTTTTATTGAATCACTTTAGTTCCCTTTTTACCCCCAAATATGAGGAAGCTTTCCATTATTCATATATGTTGGAGGCCACAATTCTTGTTTTAACTGGATTTCATTATGTTTAATCTTTTGTTTGTGTTGATTGTATGAAAGCATGAAAATAATCAAGACATTTTGTTTGATTATTGAGCACAACTACCTAATCAAATAGTCATTTCACCTTGTGAGTGTGTGAACTTTTGTTAACCCTTTTTGAGCCTTTTTGTCAATGTCCATGTTGTTTTTGAACTTTGTGCTTGTCTATGAGTATTAGTTCACCTTTTTGAATGGATGTTGATTATTTATTTTCTTGAACCCTTAACCATGTGTTGTTGTTTGAATTTTTATCTTGCCTTAGAAAGTAGGGAGTATTCAAACATTGATGTTGGTTGAATTCAAATTGGAGAGAGCAATATTTGCTCACTTATGTTGTTGGTTGCTATGCAGTTGTGAAAAAGAAAAGAAAAAGAAAGAAAAAAGAGAGAAAATGAAAGAAAAGAAAAAAAGTAGAAAAGTTTTGAAAAACAAAAACAAAAACAAAAAGAGTATCAAATAATTGTGCTAATAAGTAAGATGTGTTTGGTGTAACACTTGGGATGAAAGAAGAAGTTTGATTGAAATTTTGTGTTTGAACTTTTGTGAGTTGATCACTCCCTTAGGTTTATGCGAGTTTTTGTTTCGATTAGTTTAGGAATTACCCCTTGCTTGTTAACCAAGCCACATTACAACCTTGAAAAGCCCTTGTGATTCTTTCCTTTGTATGTTCAATATGAATTTTTGGATGAATGCATAATTTAGTCTTTTGTTTGCAAGATTGTTGGATGAGTGTCAAATCCTCACCTTTATGTGTTTTTCATCCCTCGATGAATTTTTGCTAGGTGTGATTCATGATTTAGCTTGTGTTGTTTTAGATTGTTTGGCATGATTTTTGTACTTAGGATTTGTTTCGTTTTCATGTTGTCATTGTAGGATGGTGGTAGGTGTTTACTTTGCTTGTACGTTTTTTATTTGAACCAGACATTTGTTTTCCATTTTAAAAAACCTGTTGATCCATGATTCTTGGATTATCGTCTTTTGTATTCTTTAAGATTGTTTGACTTTGTTTGAGGACAAACAATGTTTTATGTTGGGAAGAGTTTGATAAGTGCCAAAATGTCGTGTTTTGAGTAGTAGTTTTGCGGCACTTATCGATTCATTTGTATTGAATTCTTTGAATAAAACCCCACTTTGTTTGTAAAAGTGTATATTTAGTGTATACTAGTATTTTCGTGTAAATATCATTGAGTTTAATTGTTTTTATCTCATTTGTATAGGTATTCAAGCATTGATCTTTAGTCATTGTTAGATAGAGCATTGAATAAGTTTTCTGACCGGGTCTCAAACGGAGTTACGGTTCGAAAGTTATGAAGAAAACAAGATGCTGAAAATTTTCTACTGTCAGCTCGCCCCGAGCTCGCCGGGCGAGTCAGAGGCGAGCAAGAAATTCCAGAAGCTGCAGAAAATACCGTCTTAATTCGCCGGGCGAACCGGGGCTTCGCCGAGCGAATTTTCCTGGGCAGAAACACATTAAAAGGGCTAAAAACATGTTTTTTTAGGTTATGTTTTGGGGTATTTGTTCCCAATTCATCAAACCTTTATTTTTGATAGTTTAGAGCTTAGAAAAGCATCAATGGAGGTTGCAATTTGACGATTGGGGGTGGATGATTCTTGGATCGTGATTGACACTGCGAGAGATTTTGATTCATCTTCTCTCTTCCCTTTGTAGTTTCCATTTTTTGTGAGTTTGTATGTAAGTTTACCTTGATTATATGTATATTTATTGCTCATTGTGTTGTATAAAACTCATTTTACAAATTAATGTTGATGATTGCTTTCTTTATTTGGATTTGAGTTGTTGCAGACATGGACGAGTTGAATCCGGATTTAGGATGAACATCTATTAGGTTCTAGATTCTAGAGATAGATTTAGGCTTAATATTCACTTCGGTATCGAAACTTAATGCTTCTGTGTTGTTTGTGTTGCGCTGAGAGATCGCCGACGTGAATAATACGGTCGTTGTGTCACTTTGTGTTAGAGATAACCTCTGTGTGAGAGATACGTGATAATGTTGACGAGTGATTTAGGTTGCGTACAACTGGGTAGTAAGTTTAAGTATTTGATAGGGTAGATGAAATGTAAACCCGAGAGTTCTCTACTCTCCAAAGAATGAATTCTTTTTCTGTTCGTAAGTTTTATTTCCCGCATTTAATTTAAACTCATTTTAAACCAAAGCTCAATAACATTTAAATTGTCGAACGACGGTTCAATAACACTAATCTCTGTGGACATGATAATTTCCCGGATAAATACTTCCAAAAACTTTTGTTGCTTGCCGCTTTACCGCACTAACAATAATCACACCAAATTCAAGTCTAGATGTCTCCATACGAATCCATTCAAGCATTTTATCATGAGATTCAAATTCTTGCTTGTTATTAAAGTCGTTGCCAGCATCAACCGCATTCACAACAAACCCTTGAACATTCGGAGAAATAACATTAAGAGAAACAATTTGTTTTAAAAAAAACATCGGGGTGCACCATATCTATTGAAAACAATTAAAACAATAACAGAACATTAATTCATCTACTGCTGCAGAAGGGTTGAAAAAATGAACACAGACAACTTCCAGAAATGTATCTCTGAACAAGTTCATATACGTTCTGAAGATACATCTCCGGACACAGCGTAAGTTTTTCAGAAAAAATTGATGATCAATCTAAGCAATGCAGAGGGAAAAGAACAATCTTTACCTAAAATTCTATCTTCTTTTACTCTCTGTGATATGTTGAACCAAATGGATGGAGATTTGCAGTAAAAAAATGGATTGATAATAAAGGATTTTTAGGGTTAAATTTAGTGAAAAACTTTGTATTTAAACAAAGGAGGAGCCATCATGTATTTCAACAAGGGATGAAGATGCATCTCCGGAAATACCTGACATGCAAAGGAGACAAAAAACTTCAAAATGCCGCCCATAATTCCAGAGATGCATCTCCGAAATATTTATTGAACTGAACAATTAAAATGTTTTTCTTAAAATGTTCCGGAGTTATATCTCTGAAATAAAACTAATTAAATGTATGAGACATATCTCAAAATGCCTTTGGTTGCGTATATAAAAGGCACGTCCGAAAATATATCTCTAAAATCAGAAAGCATATTTGAAAATTC
The DNA here is from genome assembly GCA_022829125.1 of Lathyrus tuberosus. NCBI lineage: Eukaryota > Viridiplantae > Streptophyta > Magnoliopsida > Fabales > Fabaceae > Lathyrus > Lathyrus tuberosus. Next base: position 3,821,562 of record JALAZF010000301.1, on the reverse strand, counting down.
ATATAGTACGCTAGTAGTATATAGGGTGTAATAAAAAATTCTTAGTTTTTACATAACTGTGAAACTTTTTAAAACAAACATAGGTTCGTATTTTGAAAATACTATTTTTTTTTCCTTATTTGCAGTTCCAGCTCTACCTTGTGAAGGTCGCAAAAGAACCAGCCTGATGAACCAAAACTAGCATCATAATCACTAGTAGTATAGTCCTCAATTATTACATTATTGGCTTAACATCCACATCCGAAAAAAGCACTCGCATCAGATTTTCCTTGGCTCCACGAATACAGCTGTTGTCCTTCGAGGCACAGAAAAACAGCCAGAAGAAGCCTCATATTTTGAGCTTTTAACAAGGTCATCAGATGACATTTCCTACAATACAATATACACCATGGAACTGAACACCTCATTTGAAACTATAAAGGGATCAAAACCTAGCAATTGATGATGCAACCGATTGTACCTGAATGGGATGTAATTGAAGACTTCTTGATTGCATGGAAGGGCTAACAAATGATACTTCTTGTGGACTGGCATTGACAACGACAACAATGTACGAATATCTGCTCAATACAACAAAATTAAAGCATGCTCTAGTCATCAAACAAAAAAATTGCAATATATTTTAACATACGTGGGATCCAGCTGAGACAACCCAGGAAAGCCGTCATGACCATCTTCAATGCTCATCACTATGACTCCATAAGCCAATGATGGTCCAGTGTTGTGAAAGCGTACCCGTTGCTGCAAACGACACCAGGAGTTTTATGTCATGTGTACTGAAAATCCTAGGTCATGGAACAGTAACTGTTGTATTCATTAATGTTTGTTGTAGCTTGTAGCTACTTTATTGGTAGAAACCAAGAACAATCAGAAAACAAACAAATCAAAATACAAATAAAATAACAATTTACTCAGGTCGATAGATACTAATTCCCAATGATGATGATTATAATTATTAGCATTTTGATCATTAACACTGCTGAATTTGATACTTCAGAATTCAAGTTAATCAAATTAATGTGATGAAAATATTTAGATGCTGATAAAGAATATTTATTAAGTTGACTAAGAACTTCAGTATCTATGTACTAATTGATGAAGTAATTTTATATAATGATGAAATTTAAAATGCCTCACCTGTATAGCATTTGCCGTCCTCAGGCGGAAAAGTGGTGAAGAATACCTTATACGCAACAGGTTTAAGAAATTGTCCATGGTAGCGAGGATGTCAGTCCTTTGAGGCTTGAAGGATGGGTCTGCCAGTCTTGGTTGGATTCTGAAAAGTCAAAGGATACTCAAGATCATCAAGCAGTAAACACATGCAGTACAACTGGTAAACTAAGAAAATCATTGCCTTAATAACAATTTCCACAACCCATGAAATCATAAGTTCACTCAATATAATGTTGTATACATTGTTGACCCGTTGTTCTGGGGTGACATTTTATGAAGGCAAATGCCAACAAGTGCGTTACAAAAATATTCATAGAAAATTGTAATACTTGGTGTTACTAATACATTGAATATAATACTTTTTAATAAAAAATATATTTATTCATTAATCAGTACCGTTGAGGCATGCATTTGCAGAGCCATTTGTTAAAAGGTGATAATGAAATGTTGAAATGCTTACAATGGCCAGCTTTTTTCGTTTTTCTCCCGTGGAGGAAGACCAACTCCCCAATTATTGGAATTGTATGTAAAGTCAAGCCTGAAATTGTGAGATTAAAGGTGAAGTTAGGTGCAAAAGGAAGCAGATTACTAAGTAACACTAAATCTGCAAAAATAACAGAGTAACCACTATAAAGATATAGATGATACTAATTTTGGCAAAGTTAAAACAGTAACAGTGATAGTTAATATGCATAGCAGAAATTGAATATATAGAGAATACCTGTTGAACCAATCCCCAGAATTGTATGAATCTCGATCCAGTGACTTTGAGCGGAGTATCTCATCACCAGAGTGAAAAAAAGGTATGCCCTAAGAACAGAAATTCTTTAGTACCATAATAGTCTCTCTATAAGAAATTGAGAGTTACAATCTGCTGAACAATCAGATTATAGTAGTTTTGCAAGTTTATTAACTTCTTATCCTAGATTGTCAAAAAAATTAAAATTATTATCCTAGATTTTGTCAAAAAAAATTTACTATCCTAGATTGCTGCAGTTACTAAAGCCTCCAGCATAAGTGCATAAGTATAAATAAAAGAAATACAAAATCTCTGATTTTAGCAGTGAACTTCTTACCTGTGATAATGCTATAACACTTGTAGCCAAATAGTTTATCCTGCATCTCTCAGCTACACCGATATCCATCGGAGTCTGAAAGTAAAGAATGATATTGTACTAAAGACCCAGAAAAAATTTGCATGAGAAAAGTAGAATGTTGAGAATATTGATCGTGTCGTATTACCTTTATGCTCACAATGTCAAAGAGGGTTTCATTATCATGAGCAGAAACATAATTGACCTGAAAAACAACAAAAGATGTTCAAAATGTTTTATCTCCCGTCGCATCGACATTGTTGATAAAGTTGCTCAATATTGATAATTTAAAATCTTGAAAATCATTGTCAAACTACAGAGCATGTTAAGAGGAAGTAGAAAAGTGGGGCCATGGAATATACAGGGGAATACACTTACCGTCTCTATGGGGGATGAGGCAAAAGCAACGGGTGTCCCACCATATGTTAATACTTCTGACCCTTTCACCTGATATCATAATAAGTTATTAGGCAAGATTTCTCAAAGAAAGAGTTCTAATTCCGCCAACAGGTATAAATCTTTTGAAGATATCGCCTATTAGAGAAAATACACCTCCAATTTCATTCATGTGTGTAATGTGTCGACTTTCACCACCTAAGTTTCGTACTTCAAGAACTATCTCCACTACTGACTCCACCATCATTGCTACCCCCGGTACGTACACCTTTGTCATAACTTCCACATTTCCCACTATCTACCACTGCCATTGCTGCCACTCTTCACTAACAACTCAACCAGCACCTTTCTTACCACTTGTCAGCTACCGTTGATACTTCCATAGCCACATTTGAAGCATGGACAAATGCGGGTGGTCCAACAGCAAATTGTCTAGCATTTAAAATGGGTTATCTAGAGTGTGGCAAAATATGGGTGGCCCAATAACACATTTAGGATAAGCTTTAGTTACAGCTTATAACTTAGGTTTTAGGTCTTAACCCTAAAAGTTAACTCAAGAGATAAGAATATCGCTACTAACATCGCCATTACTGCTGCTGACATGCCAATCATTGGCACTGACCACAACAAACTCATGAGCCATGACTGCCACTCTCTACCATTCGGTATCTGCTATTGCTACCAGTCCCCAGTCATGACCATTGACCACTATCTTACCACTAGGCCTACGTATTGACATTGGCCCTACCTCCGTCAGAACCCATAATAAGAAAGCTACTTTCCCAAGAGTCATCCATTTTCAGCAGAGTAAAATAATAACAATGTTAAATTATTTATACCTCAATTTTAAATTATGCAATTTTGTCCTAAATACAGAAAACATTACATCATACTTCGAAAAAATGAAATAAGAATTAAATCATTTATATAATACTTCAAAATTACTAGTGCAATTCAGTTAATCAAATGTTAAAATTTGAGTTCGTGGTCCGATTTCAAATGAAACAGAGCCACCGTGATTTTTTTAAACAGTATGCAAAGTGCATGATTAACTCCAATAGACATAGCAGGTGGAGCAATGGCAATACCTCTTCTCCTTTGGAATTGGTTAGCACAAAATCTTGCAAGTTTCCAGCCATTCCAATCTAGAAAACATGAAAGACCACGAATGACTTGTATACACCAAATTTTGTTTATACAGAATAATATCACATTGATCCAAGTTACAAGGACACTAACTCCCTAAGAGGGATGGGTGAAAGAGAAAGTAAGGGAAACTGAGTAAATTGTTAACTTTATATGAACAAAAGTTTTGTCCCATCAAAAGCATATGCATAATACATATTACATATATGATACTTGATAAGAGCTGTAGCTGCTATTACACTACCAAGAATCCATCATAAGGGGCTTTCTAAGTGAGTTAATAAATTGTTAAAGTCATAATTATTTTGAAGTTAAGTATATGAGATGCCAAAGAAGTGAATTTCAACAATGAAATCACTTCAAAATATTGTGAGCTAATTTTCATCCAAAAATGTGTGTAGAGAATTTTCTAACCATCTCCCATGTTCTTAATGCTAACTAATCAGATAGAAGTCTAGAGCGAAACACCTATTAAAAAACTGAAACAAACAAAAAAAAATGAATGTGAGTCAAAAACATATTACATAAAAAATTTACATGAAATGCAACCATGAAAATATAAACTTTGCCAGAAAGCACCGCAATATTCAATAATTCCAACAGTCTGTTCTAGTATTTTTAACTTATAATATAATACAAAACTTTGTAAAGCCAAAACCTGGATGTGATCCATTGATGCAGCAAGCATGGATTTCATATTAGCTTCTGTGCCGTGATCACGGCCATTAGGCTGCAGAAATAGGATGAAACTCGACACTCAAGTTTTCAAATTAAAATTGTATGCTAGCAGTAAAAGGGATTTCTAAGCATATTTTTCCAGATGTTAACTTGTGGCAACAAATCTCATTAGAATCATGCTAGTAGAGCCAAAGATGTTTATTATGAAGTGGTTAATGGGTAAGTAATAGGTAGGAATGGATCCATAAAATATTTAAGTGGCCAAAAATATATGTGTGTATGTGTGCGCGTGTGCGTGTGTGTATGGGCGTACGTGCGCGTGCATGTGTGGGCGTGCGTGTGCGGGATAGGAATTAAGTTATAAAAAAACACCTGCAAAAGTAGGCCAGTCACAAAACCTTGTTGAAGAATGTTGCCAAATGGAGATCCACCGAGCATGGAATCACGAATTCGATCATTAAAGCTGAATATAGCATTCCAGCATGACAAATCAACAAAATAAATATTTAGAGTATTTCAAAATTTAAAAGACAAAAGTAAGCAATGATGGGATATTGATAATTTTTTATATTATGATTTGTTAGTATCTTTAGGAATTAGATAGAATTGCATTCCCATTTAGATTATATGTATATAAATAGTTGTTTTCAACAAGAAATATTCATATTCAATATGGTATCTAGATCGAGATTTTTCGAAACGGGTTCATCCGTCAAGGTTAACCCTAATTTATTTTTGTTTGATTGTTATTTGGTCACGAGAAATCCGTAAGAGCCACAACCACCGCTGACAGTAGTCAGAGCAGCCGTCATAGCTGCTGCTGCTACCGCCGCCATCATAGATGTGTGCGCCACCACTAGAATTAGACGTTGCCGATCAGTCGTCCGCCGAAGCTACGCCGTCATATGTCAAGCAACGTGGCGCCACAATCTCTGATGTTTCCTGGTGCGTGAGATACACGCGCCTCCTTCCCTTCTTAGTTTTCATTCACCGTTGACATCAACTGACTCGTTTTTCTGTTGTGTCGTTTGGGACCATCAATATCATGTGGGTCCCACTTTTGAGAGGTTATTCAGAGCTTTCTTCGCAGCTGGTTGGTTTTCAGAAGTTTTTGCCATGTTTCAGGCTTCGTTGGACATTCTTCGGTCGCTTTAGCTTACCACTTTTGTTGTGTTTTATCTTGCTTGTTGAAAATTTGTCTTTCAACGTCATTCAAAGTTAATTTTGATTAGTAGCTTGATGGTTGTCCAATATGTTTCATCTCCGGTCATTCTCACTCATTTTGGTAATTCTACAGCTTGCCTATCTCATTGTGTGGGATCATGTATACGCATGGCAACGGGACAGGGAGGGGCGGGTTTCAGCATTGTCAGCCCCGCCCCACCCCCAATCCTAGTTGGGAGTAACCAATTTACCACTCACCCCCGACCCCAACGGAAAACGGATTTCCCCGCCCCGCCCTGCACCCACCCGTAGGAACTATTATTTAAAATTTAAAAAAATGAAAAAAAAAATCCATAGCAATAAAGCCAATAATTAAACTAAATACTTTATCATTTTAATAGTAATCATAATATTTGGTCATTTTTATTAATCTGGATTTTCAAAAAAATGAATATTAATTCTAATAAACTTGTATTTTAAGATTAAGAAGGATAAATGGGAAATAAAATTATTAAAAATAAGAGTAATAGAATAAATTTAATAGGCCGGGATGGGGCGTAGGTGGATGCGGGGAGGATATTAGCATCCCAGCCACCGTAATTAAAAACCAGATTTTCCCCGCACCCAGTTAAATTGGTTTTTTCCAGTATGATTCGGGTGGGGGTGGATGATTTTTCCATGCTTAATCATGTAGTTGGTAATCTGGCTCTTATTTCTAACTTGTCACCTCTTAAAATATCTCACAATATTACTCTTGTCAAAGGTTCTAAAGCACAAGTTATTGGCATTGATCAAAATTCACATCTACCATCTCTATCATTGAATTATGTGTTATTTGAATTATGTTATTTATATCTGATTGTCCTTTTAATTTGATTTCAAGCAGTAAAGATACTTTTTCAATTGTTCCATAACATTTTCATCCGGGTCTTTCGCTATATAGGGACTGTAGTATGGGAAAGACTATTGAAACAAGATAAGAATCACAGGGTCTATATTACCTTCATCATAATCCACCCACTAAAGGTGTTGGTTCCTCAACTTTGTCAACTTGGCAAACATGTCATAGCATCTTTTTCAAGTAGTTCCAACAAAAGATTCATGGGCCTCTTTGATATTGTTCATTTTGATGTTTGGAGTCCTAGTCGGTTGTCGTCTACTTTGGGATACATATAATATGTCACTTCATTGATGATTTTTCTAAATGCACTTGGATCACTATATTGAAGGATCGCTCACAATTATTTGGTGTCTTTCAGACGTTTTGTGCAGAGATAAAGAACCAATTTGAAAAAGTAATTTGAATGTTGCAGAGTTAAAATGCAAAAGAATATTATTCTGCACCATTCAACTCTTTCATGGCTTCTTATGGTATCATATCAGTCCAGTTGTCCCCACACCTCACAACAAAATAGCATTGCTGAAAGAAAACATTGTCTTTTAGATGATACAATTTGAACTTTATTGATCAACGCCCATGCACCTTCTTTTAAATTTTGGGTGATGTTATTCTCATTGCTTGTTATTTGATAAATCACATGTCATCCTCAGTGTAAGATAATGATATTCCACACTCACTCTTGTTTCCTAAGAACCCCCTGTATGTTAATCCCTCTTTGTGTGTTCAGCTCTACATGTTATGTTCATAATCTATCTTCTGGCCGCGATAAAATGTCGACACGAGCTATCAATTGTTTGTTTTGGGGATATTCTAGAACTCAATTGGGTGCTAATCTTCATCTACATATTGTTTTTATATTTGAGCAGATGTTACTTTCTTTGAGGATACACAATTCTTTGCTTCACCCCCTACAACATATGTTACTACTTCTAACCTACTCCTCTATTTGAGTCATTTGTCTCTACTCATAATTATCCAAAGTCACAAGGTAACCTTGAGTTCCGCCAATATGGTACTCCCTCCGGTCCTTTTTATAAGAAACACTTCACCTTTTTAGATTCATTAAATAATTAATGTATCTGGTCTGCATTATAGACCAAATACATTAATTATTTAATAAATCTAAAAAGGTGAAATGTTCCTTATAAAAAGGACCGGAGGTAGTACTAATTATGAGCGTCGACATGTTGAAACTCCAGAAACAAATCCAATTAATTCCAACGATTCAGCTCCAAAGACTGTTGCTACTAATTCTAATGATTCTGCAACTGTTTCAATTTATTCTCCTGGCGCGGTTCCACCGGAGCCTTTTGTTGACTTACCTATTGCTCTTCGTAATGGTAAAAGGAGCCTCGTCCTCATCCTGTTTACAACTTTTTTGAGTTACCACCGACTGTCTCCTTCCTACTTTGTTTTGTGTCTACTTTGTCATCCAAGTTTGTTAAGATCTTGACCTAGATTTTAAAATCTTATGACTCGAGCCCAAGTACTTGGTTTACACATAACTATTTTACTTAACATGAATGTTGTAAAATTTTAAGAATAAAAAGATAAATTAGTTTTAAAATATCTCCTCTCCCGTTGTGAACCAAGCACATACTTTCTCCCCTCCCCTCCCCTCTTTTGAACCAAATACATATTTAACTAAAATACCTCTCTTGTCCTCCCCTCCATTGAACCAAACAGTCCCAGAAGTTCTATCTTGAACATTTAGAGTTTAAAAGAAAATTGAAAGATTATTAAGCAACATATAGCGGAATAAGAAAAAACCTACCTCCCAATTCGTGTTCCAGAAAGATTGAATTGAGAAGCATTTATCCCACGCCCATTTTTTGCAACTTCACCAAAGTCCCATCCTTCACCATATCTGTTTTCAAATAAATTGAAAATTAAAAAAAGAAAAAATTAATCACAGAATGAAGAAAAAATACAACATGCATAAGTAAAATGAACAGGGTGAAAATCATATAGAAAATCACCAATGAGTGCAATTCAATAAAAATCAACATTGGAGAACAAGTACATGTAGATGTTGGAACCATCAACTCCGTCTTTTTCTTTTGCTAAACGATGGAGAGCATTTTTTGCGTTCAGCTGCATCCATGTCACAAAATCGATATTTATTTCATTTATTTTATTTGCACGTCATACATTTATCTATGATGTCAGATTCATCTGTTATTAACAATTTATTTTTAAGATGCAACCCATAATCCAAAATAAGAGAGCAAAAAACTGCTGAAGTTCTTTTCTGTTTAACCCACAATTTAACATTCAATCACTATGGCACCATATACTCTAATATCTAAATTATGAGCTCACTTGCCAGGAAATCACTTGAGCATTCTCAAACAAGTGTTGTCGATCCATATCTTGCATTTATTTGCTAATATACTTTCGTATTAAGTTCCAGTAAAATGCCAAAGTGAGTTACATACCAAAGTGAGTCAGAGTAGAAATACCAAAGTGAACTACATACCATTGTGCTCTTCATTATATGACCCATAAGGTCAAATCTGAACCCATCAATCTGAAAAGAAAAGGCATCATATGGTCAATGATAATCAACTCATGGATGGAACCCCATTACATGTTTTTTATTTTAATAGAAAATGAAAGGGAAAGTACAATTAAGGCAAGGATAAAAAATCCTTCAAATCAGGATAACTTATACAGCAAAAACAAAAAACAAAAAAAATTACAAAGCCTGCGGGCTGCTTATAATCTCCCTACAAATAAGACATAGAAACTTCCATAGAGCTTCCGTGAGCTGGAAAAAAATCTTTAAAAACTGTACGTTGCACATAAAATCAATGATAGCTTCCAAAAAAAAAAAAAAGATAGCTTCTAAATCGCAGAAATTGAAAAGCAGATGAGTAAGCACAAGTGAAAATATCAACAATCACCTTGTAATTGACTGCCCAGTGTACAAGATCGTCGAGGATCAAACGCTCAACCATAAAGTGTTCACTCGCAGTATTATTCATACAAGTACTGTTCTCAATGAAACCATCTGTGTTTCTTCTTAGATAGTAACCTGGAACAATCTATAAGATACATTTTTTTCACACCACAGAAGTGGATAGGCTTAATGATGAAATACTCAATAGGACAGCTACACATAAACGTATCTAAGTAATTACAGGTCAACTAAAGAAAAATTCTCGGTAATTCCTGACCTTATCAAGGACAGAATGTTCATCAAAGGGCCCATTTCCTTGCAAATGATTGTAGACAGTATCCAACACAACACGAAGGCCGATATGATTAAGAGCCTGCGATGTATATAAATTCCAAGAGACAACAAAAGTCAACCAACAAATTACAATAGAAAATGGCTTTACTCTTCGACATTTCATAAAGAATTACATTTATTGATCCATGAATTTAACATCGGGTTAAAAAACATCAATTTCATACCTGAACCATCTTACGGAACTCAATTGTACGGTTTGGACCATTTGGAATAGTTGCATAGCTGCCTTTAGGGACACCCCAAAGAACAGGGTTGTACCTTTTTAAGATGAGAACATTAATAAGAAAACTTTAGCATATCCAAATGTCCGAACTGTCCATCACTGTGGTATTGACATACTTACCCCCAGTTATATCCATCAGAATTTTGAACAGCTGTAATAAGTGCTTGTTGCTGATCTGAATCAGGTGGCAAGCTTTCCAGAATCGACGTATCTATCAGTGTTGTTAAGTCAGATAACATAGGACGGTTCACATCAATATAATCAAGAACATGTTACATCGCAAATCTTAGCTAAAAGCTTCAAAACAAAGAGATCAAAATCAAGTTCGTACAAGTTAAAAAAAAAAAAAAAAAAAAGAGATGTCAGTAGTGATAGGTAAACACATGAGAAGACAGACACAAACACACAAATTCACACATATACATGTGCAAAGATATGAGTATCAAGAGAAAAACAAATAGCATTGGGATATATGTGCGTATGTATGTATCATCATTGTATTGATTTTATGAAATATATACAAAACATATAACAAGCTGTGTGATAGAAAGATGGGGATCAAATATGAAATGGACCTTAGAAATGCCTACAAAGCCTCATAGGTATTCAATTATAAACAAAGTAGTGACTAAGACTAAGACAAAATTACCCTTAAGACAGTGGGAAGCATACCTTAAACTAACACAAGTGAAATTACTTTTCCCATTTCAAATTATATTTACCGATTCCTAATTTGCAAATGAGTTATAAACATTGAAAAAAAGACATTTTTGTGTTATAAAAATAAAAGCCCAAATATTCAGACAAATATATGTTATAAATCTTACCAACATTTCTCCAGTTCTCCTTTTCATCATCAACCCCAGCAAAATGAAATGTTGGCAATAGATGGACATGGGTGATACCAGCACTTGATAATTTCTCTAGATGACGCACACCTGTTGAATCCTTCAAACATATGCTCGTAGATGATTCAAATAAGAAGATAATAAGACAGTAAAATAAGCAAAAAGTGACTTATGCTCATTACTATTCATAAAAATGGAAATTCTTATTTTTATCGAACTCCGTCATTAGAAAGACTATGATATTAGAATTACCGGCAAAGTAAAGGCCAGATAACCTCCACGAAATTCAGGTTGCACAGAGAGGTCATTGGCACTAAATGGCAACAAGCAGAAGGTAATCAGAATAACATCACTTATAGTAAACTTTCAGCAAAGATAGAATCATCTTTGAATAAAATTAAGGATGTCAATAAATATTTAAATAGCTACCTGAAATCCCTTATATGCAGTTCATATATGCTTATATCAGAGAAAGAATGTAAAATGGGTTTCTCATTTGTCAGATTATCCCATCCATCAGGTTTTAACTCATCAGAGTCAAGATTAAGCAGAAAAGTCCGCTTGGCATCTGATGAAAGTCTGCTTAAATACAGATTAAAACAACAAATCATTTAGAAAATTAAATTTTATATTCAATTACTTAGAATTTGTATTACTAAATTGCTCTTACGAACTCTACAAATAGAATCTAGATTAAAGAAATAATTTGGAAAAGATCATTGATGAAAAACTGAGCTTACCCTCTAGCGTATGGATCATTTGCATAGCATTTTTCAACCCGGGAAGTGCTAGGGTGGTATACACATACTTCATAAACATAGTAACAACCCTCCCAACTTGTTGGCCCTTTAGTTTTCCAAACACCATGTTCCTCCTCAAGAGGAACAATTTCTATGGGATCATCTCCTGATGGGTGCTTATAGATGTAAGCACACACCGACTGTTTTCACCCAAAAAAAGTGCAAAGATCTATCTTAATATTAAGATAAGGCTGAAGAGAGTGTCATAAGATTTTGAAGCTATTTCAATGGAAGAAAATATACTTGAGCAGTAGGCGCCCACAAGTATAGTGACACAGCTTCCTCTGAGAAAAGCGCACCAAGGGGGCCAGTATATGAGAATAGCTCATCTAAAACACCAGGTAATTGCAAACCAGTACAATTCCTGCATTTCTCATCAGCTGAGCAAAATCATGAAAGGAAATGCTATTAGTAGACACTAGTAGTGACAGCAAGGTGGTTTTTCCCACTTTTATACAAGAATATACTTCTTCTAGTCCCATATATAAGAAAAATAATTGGAACTTCTATTTGTCTCAAGTATAAGAAGTCACATTTTAAGATGCATTAATTGTTTATTTTACTTTGGATTAAATTTTTTTATGTCCCTACAATTACCAAATTCAGTTTTTTGCCCCTACAAAATTATCTGTACACAGTTTTAGTCCCTTTAACTGTTATACCTTTATTTCATATTTACTAAACAAGACATCCATCAAATATATGTGTATGATCACTATTTCCCAAGAGATTAAAATTATGGTCATATTTGAATTAAACTATCAAATTTATAGCATTAAATAATTTCATTCTTATACATAGGGAGTGTGATAAGCCCAGATAATCATCAAATATAGAACAAAGCACGTGCTGCAGAGTTTTTATTTTACACAATCTAGTGCAGCATAGGTCAAACAAAAGTTAACACTGAACTATGCTAATAAATATGCTTGTGAACACAAATTTATGCTATTCTATTCTATAACTTTTAAGTGCTATTGAAGGCGTCAAGGACTTACAATCATAAATAGCCACCGCCAACTGGGATTTAAGAAGAGATTTAACATCCAAACCAGGTGGCAGATTGAAAGTTCTATAACCTCGAATATGTGGAAATTTCTCCACCACCTACAAACACAAAATTTGTAGTAGTATTAAGTAAACAGTGCTTATTTGAAGCCACCAAACTGTCAAAAATAATGGAACCATAGAGCAATCAGAGAGTGGTCTATTACATTTGCAGAAAGGCCAGCCCTATCCTCTTGAAGCTTAATTTTCAAATCCTCACCTATCAATTAGCAATTCAATGAGTCAATGTTCGTTTTCAATTAAATATAAATAAGAAAACGAAAAGAAAGTAGAAGGTTAGAAAACAAAACCTTGAATTTGAGAATTTGAAATGCTTAATGAAGCATTTCTACTGGAAAGTAAGTAACAAACCCCGTTTTGAACATCAACATTCCAAGCAATAACCGATTCAGTAACCCAATAAGCTCTTGAGTACGACAACAAGCTATCCTGCATCTGTGAAATTGGAGTGGTTTGGTGGACGGAGGAAGAAATTGAGGAAGAAAGAGGCGGTGGAGTATTGATGCGGAGTGAAGATGTTTGGAGGGTGGAATTGGGAAGGTAGATTGAAGGACGAGGGAAGGATGGAGGAAGATTGGGGTTGGAAATTGAAGAGAAAGGAAGAGAAAATGGTGGTGTTAACCGAAGCATTTTTCGCTGTTTCTCTCCTCAGAGTGACACAGAGATGGTTAACGTGTGAGTGAGATGAGTGAGTGAAGCAGGTGATTCCATTTTCTGTTCTTGTCTTTGTGTAGATGAAAGAGAGAACGCACATGCATTATGCATGCGTGTAATCAAAATATCAATCAATTTTCACTCACTAAAAGTCAAAAGCCTTTTCAATTAATCCATCGTGTGTTCTAGTTCTAAATAGTACTGTAGTAGTTTTCCTTTACAAAATCTACGTATAGACTATAGAGAAACTGTAATTTTACATACGTTACTTTTTATAATTAGAGAACTTTTACGGTCCAATCATCTTTTGGTCCAATTTTTTTTAGGTTTTTAAAAAAGTTATATATTTGAGAAACAGACGTATTTATTTAAATGAGATTTTTTTTAGAAAACTGGTATGGGATATTCAAGCTAACTTCACCAAATCTTGGATTCACATGATTCAAGACAAGTAGTATTTGGTTAATCACATCATTCTAATTGCTTGGAGTGGTTCACTAGTTTAGAACTCAATCTTCAAAGCTGGGGAGGTTCTGAAACATGGCTACTATTATAGAGTTAGTAATGAAAGTTTAGAGTGTCTTGGTACTTTTGAAAGTGATATTTTATATTTGTGAGGTGTTTAGTCTAGTATACGAGTATATCTCATTGTGAGAATTTTATTTTGGTTGTGAACTAAACTAATTGAAAATTTTTTGTTTGGTTATTGAGGTGAACCATTTAAAATCATTGTTTGGTTGCGAGATCTCTGTTATTAAAATTCATGTTTGGTTTGTGAGTTTGACTTTATATTAAAAACTCTATTTGTTCGTAATAGTCTTTATGGTAAAATCTTTTGGTGGGGAGGACTCCTTGGTTAAAAATTCGTGTTTGGTTAGGAAATTAATTATTGTAAAACTCCAATCCTATTGTAAGGAGGTTTATGGACAAATCCTGTAATAAACACTCACATTATATGCAAACTCTCAAGAAGAAATTCTTGGGGAGGGAAGTATGTCATATTATTAGATCGAACCTCTATAAATCTCTGGTGTTTTTCTCTTTTCCCTTATCTCCTTACATTTCAGTTATTTATTTCTGTTCAGGACTGGGTAGACACATTGGCCCACAGTAGGGCAAGGCCCAACCCAGTCCAGCTTTTGGCAAGGCTCAATAACGAGATTCAACCAATCTCGCCGTTTGACACAATATAGTCGTTGGGCATGATATAGTCGTTAGGAAGAATATAGCTGTTGGGGACGTCCACCTCACGCACTTGACAGTTCACGCGACCAACTGTCCCTCCGGAGTTCACGGGGACAGTTGGACCAGGTCATAAAGTCACGCGCTAGACCTTTTACGTGGCAGTCTCCCATTGGTCGACCAAATATTTCGGCCACATGGGATACCTTGGCCTCGCGCTGGAGGTTTTCTATAAATACCCTCTCACTTGAGAAGGTCAGGTATTCAATATCCAATATTCATTCTAACTCATACCTAAATACTTTGTACTTGCTCTCTCTAGCCCAAACTTACTTTGCCATCGGAGTACCTTGCAGGTACACCCCCTCCTCTCCTACAATCATCATCGCTGCCCTACACTAAAGACCATGAAGATCCATTTTGATCACCCCAGATCAGTGGCGTCGTCTGTGGGAACCATCACTTTCCCGTCTTTTTGAACCAAGATCCCTCATCTTTTCAACCTAAAGACCAAAGCTTACTCCCTAAAATTCCCTCGATCATGGCCTCTAACCATAACGATGATGTCCATCAAGATTTTGCCGTCGCCGTCACATTGGATAACGTCGACCACCACAACCCTGGAGCTGCGGTCTGTGAGACTGACCACAGGGACAGAAAGACTTCATCTCCTTCCTCCGACGACTTGAAACCATGTGTGCAGACTTCCGGTCACGTCTTTAAGCTCATACCTGTTCCTCAAGACGCTGATCCCAGCACTGCAACCCTCATTGCCTCCCTCAACAAATCCAACAACTTGAACTTCCAGCAGGGCGAAAAGATCCACATGCTGGAACATGCCCTTCATGAGCGACTTCCTTCACAAAGGCCCCGCAGTCTGTCTCCACGCCCTTGTTCTCCCCCTCAGAAACGTCGGTGAGACAAGTCCCGGAGCATTTCCCCCGTCAGGGGACGATTGAAATCGGAAGAACTTGAGCAATAGGTCACTAGGAGACAACATCGTACCCCTCCTTGGAGGTCCAGACATTCTCCTGTCCCCGAGAGGACCAAACCTTCAGAAAAGCATCGCGAACATCGTCGCCAGTGCATGCACTCTACTGTTGCTTCCATCGCTGTCATGGCCACGTGATCGAAGATTGCGTTCATCTAAAGGATGCCATCGAGATCCTCATCAAGGAGGGTCACTTGAAACAGTACACAAAGAAGGGAGAAGCTTCCCGACAAGAGACATCTAAGTCTAAGAAGGATGCATAAGCTTCTCCATCTAGTCCTCCTCCGTAAGTTGCCATGTCTGTCTCGCGGCCATATGACTTCTTCATCTCTGACTACCTCTAGGATCCTCCGTATTTTGCCGCACAAAGTTCCTGGGAGGCCTTCCCCACTGTGATAGTTATCTCCTGTGGCGGGTATAATGAGCTCACTGTAGGGCCAGTCAAAAGGAAGTTCGATCAGTTGATCGATTGCAGCCCCGATCGACTGTCCACGCTTGAGAAGTTTTGAGGATGTTCTTAGCCCATCATGTTCTATCGTGAAGAACTTCCTGGAGGTTCCCCAAACTCACACACCCCTCTACTCATTAGGGCCAGACTGGCTAGCACAGATGTCCGACGAATCTTGGTCGACCAGGGCAGTTCGGTGGATATTTTGTACACCAGTTTGTTTTGCACCCTGAAGCTCGACCAGAAGAATTTGTCTTCGTCGTGGGATCAGACCTGCAAGGATTCAATGGGGCTACCGTCGGGCCTTGGGGGTACGTGGAACTCCCAGTCACATTCGGGGAGGAGGAGGCCTCTAAGACGATCAAAACATAATTCCTGGTCATCGACTGTCCCTCGTTGTACCAGTGTATTCTGGGGAGACCAACCCTCGCTGAGCTGATCACCATTCCTTCAACAGTTCATCTCAAGATGAAATATTATACGGAGAAGGGTCACGTCGCTACCTTGCATGGAGATATAGAGGCTGCAAGGAGATGCTTTGAAGCAGCTACCAGATGACAGAGCTCGATTGGCGCAACACCAAAAGTCGTCAAACGCGCAAGAGACGAAGATCTTCCCAGTGAAGAGAGCCAGTGTCATACCCCAAATTTTGACCACTAAGATTTCCCATCATTGTGAAAATCATCATCATAATATAGATGTACCTTTATGCCTCATCAATCTCCTCAAGAATTATTAGGCATTCTCTACAAACAAAGATTAGGGTTTTGAGCCCTCTCAAAGCACTTAGACAGAAGATCAATCAAGAAATGACATAATCTTCAACTTGTATAACATCTCAAACATCCATAAAGGATCAAGAGGACTCCCACATCAAGAATTAAGCACAAGGTTGCAACATTCCAAGTGGATCGACCCTCAGGATCACTAGTGTCACCAAAAAGTCAAAGTTTGAGTTTTTGATTTTTTGGTCAACCAAGGTTCCTTAACCCTAAAACAATGTTAATATGTGATTTGAATCATCATTCATCAAGAAAAATCAAAGAAAGTGGGATAACTTGTAAAAGGGGTAACCATAAAAACTTAGAATTTTTCTAAGTTATGGAACAAAGTGGCTAGGGTACCAACTTCCAAGGATCATAACTTGAGATCCAAGCAACCATTTTGGATGGTCCAAAGATGGATTTGAAGATCTCATGGCATACTTTAAAAGTGTCAACTACAGCTCATTCCAATTCCTCATGGATTTTTAGTTATGGAGTGATCAAAATGGCTGGAAACACAAAAGTGACACTTTTCCAACACTTAGTGAAATTTTCACTAAGTCAGAATCTGTAGAGGCATTTTTCATTGTAATTCAGGTTGACTCAAATCCAAAGTTGGACATTATGTTGAAATAGGATATATCAGTTTTTCAAAATGTCCAAGAACTCCATCAAATTCCATCTGAGCTAGGAGTTGTGATAGCTGCAACATGCCTTGCTGCAAACTGTCTTGGCAAGGCAGATTGTGCATTAGGGCTCGATTTAGTTAATTTGTGCAAATGATAAACAAGTTTATCCATATGCACACCTCAGGGGGGACCAAGGAGGAACAAACACTGATCCATAAGCCTCCCAAGTCTTTGGAACTACAAGTAGCATGCCAAACCTAAAAGAGCTAAAAAGGTGCCAAGACTCCAACTTTGTTTCCAAGCATTCAATGGATGCACCAAGGTGGCATGAACTGAGCCTATTCTAACTAAATAAGTCAAGGATAAGCTCTGAATCAAAGAACCATATGTATGTGCTCTAACCTCTAGTCAATGGCTAGAGGTGACTTGAGATTCCAAAGTGATCCAATTGGCCACAGACCTGTACCAGTTGCCATACACTATTGCTTGCAAAACAAACTTGCTCTACTATAAATATAGCTCAATTGTGATCAGTTTGAGTACACCAAAGCACCCAAACTGATGCTTTCCTCATAATCTCCACTTTCATTCCAATTTTGCCTTCTAAAGCAAGTCACTATTGGGTTTTGAGTTTGAGAGCAATTCCAACCAAACCAATCACATACACACCTCATAAACATCATATAGAAGTGATCCAAACACTTAAACAACATCTGGAACATCAGAATCACAAAATCACCAGCCATCTGCACAAGCCTTTGACAAATTTGCAGTTGAGGTGCCAAATCAAGTTCCAGCTCAATTCAATCCACTCCAAGCATTCAGACACACTCCATAGCACCTAAGAAAGTTGTCCAAATCATTGGAACATAGCTGCAACACCTCCATCACCAAACTCGATCACCAGCTGCAAGAGGTAAGCCTTAACTTGGTCATCTCATGATTCATGCATATTTCCTCGCATAATACTTTTGCCAAATGTTCATAATCATGCATAGAATGTTTCCCCTCAATTAATTGCTTTGTATGAATCGTGTATCAAATTTCTCTGCCTTCATGCACAATTTACGGTTCTTGAGGTTTTGTCTTGATTTCTCATTCCATGCTTAAAATAAATGAAATTAAAGACCATAGACATGATCGTGAGTTGAAAACGAGCAGATTGATATGAGGATTGTGTGATTTCATCAAGTGTTTAGTGAGATTGATGAGAAAACGCAAATCTGGGCAAAACAGAGCACGCGGGCAAGACCAAGATGTTCTTGGCGCCCTTTTTCAAATATATGAATTTTTGAATTTTTGTGATTTTATTTAATTGATTCAAAAATTAATTTCTCTCTGAAATTTAATGATTTTGAGTTGATTCTTTTTTTAATAATTCACAAAAATGTTAAAATATTTTATTTTATAAAAATTCCCCAAAAATATTATTTATTTCACATATTTGATATTTTTGCAAAGAATTAATTTTTATTTGTTTTTTAACATTTAAAATATTTTTTCCTTCTTGATTTTCCAAACTTAAATGGTTTCCAATCATTTTGTGGATAAAAACATGATTTTTGAAACATTGATCCAAGATCACCACTCATTTTTCATATGTTTTCAATAATTTTTATTAATTTTTTAACAAAATTAATTCCATTTTAAACAAAATTAGGGTTTTGATTAATTCCACCCTCATCAATCTTTTTCAAACACTCATGGGCCTCTAATAGAGTGTAAGACCCATTCCTTGTAAATAAGAAACCTTTTTGGGCATCAGTCTTTGTATAAGACCCACTGTGTTTTCAAAAACCTCGGCACGATCGCCGTTTTCAGACAAATCATTTGGGCCTCCCCTCGTGTTGTAAGTCCCCTCTTTCTTTTTCAAAACAACTCTTGGGCCTCTAATAGAGTGTGAGACCCAACCCCTTTGTAAATAAACAATTTTTGGGCCTCACATATTGTATAAGTCCCTCTGTATATTTTCAAAAATTCGGCGCGATCGTCGCCTTTTTAACAAAGCCAACTGGGTTTCTCCTTGAGCTATAAGACCCATCTTTATTCATTTTTAAAAAAACTTTGGGCCTCTCCCTGAGTTGTAAGCCCCATCTCTTGTACAAAAATAAACTCTGGGTCTCTCCTTAAGTTGTAAGACCCATACCTTGGTACATGAAACCTTTTGGGCCTCAGTCATTGTATAAGTTCCAGTACAATCTTATCAAAACAACTTCCCTTTTGATTTAGGTTCAAATATACACTTGTTATCAAAACTTTCTTTAATTTCTTTGAACAACTAATAATGCAGCATGGAAGCTTGCTCACCAGTAAGTTTTTATCCGCTTTCATTTACTTGCTTATATATATATATATATATATATATATATATATATGTGTGTGTGTGTGTGTGTGTGTGTGTGTGTGTATTGTGGGAAGCTGTACACTGTGAGTCTTCTTTCATTCTTTTAAATACATGTCAAATATATATAACTGTATTGTGGGAATCTGCGCACTGTAAGTCTTCTTTCATACCTTTTACATACTTGTCATATATCAACTGTATATATACTAGTATAGTTATTTAGAGTTTTCCCCGACAATTAGGTCTAGAACTAAGTAAAGCCTGTTGGTCACTCTTAAATACAAACAAAACTCGATCCTCATAGGATTACCAGATACAATCTTGCCTTCTCTTGGGCTAAAACAATATGGAACAAAGAGAAAGGCAGTATTCCTCGTGAACCTTTTCTCAGACTGTCGCCCCTAGAAATTGTCAAAGAAATTATACTCCCCAGAGTTGATCTATTCTCGGTGAATAACATCTCTCGAGTTTCTTCAAACTTAGAACTTTCACCAAATGATCTATTCTCGGTGAATAGCATTTCTTGAATTTTTCTTGGTTTGGGACCCACAGGCTTCCTAAAAGCATCCCCACCTCCTCTTGGGCTTTGTACAAGGACCCTTCGGCTTCTTAGAAGTTATCATGCCTTCTCTTGGGCATAATACAAGGATCCTGAAGACCACTTAAAGGTATAGGACAGAACTTAGTCATCCTTCGTTAGAGCTGTCTTTCTAAAAAGAGTAAAAACCCTCAGACTAATTTTAGGGTTGATACTCATCCCTTAAAAAGAGTCGGCCTTCTCTTGGGTATCATACAAAAGATAAAACTCTTTCATACCAGTAGACTTGGACAATCTAAATACCCTTGAGTCTCAAAGACATTCTCAAGTTCCCTACAAAATATAGGAGAAACCCCAGATTCTGGATTAATCTCCAGCAAGAGTTAAAACTTGTGGGTTCTAAAACCCCGTCTCTCTCCTAAAATTCCCCAACCAGGGTCAGTTTATCATCAGGATAACAATATCTCAAATAAAAACCCCAAGGTTTCTGATCTATCAATTCTTCTGCAATCCTCAGCAAGAGTTGATCCCTACTTGGACTTGCTTTGGGATCTCAATAATCCCTAGCAGAAAGATAGCCTCCTCTTAGGCTTTGTATAATGATTTTTCCTCAGATTTTAGCCGCCTTTTGGGCTTTGTACAAATTATTCTCCCCTATGGAGATAACCTTTTCAGACTCTCTTGTTGAGTCAATCAATTCTCGAACTCTCTTGTTGAGTCAATCACTTTTCAGACTCTCTTGTTGAGTCAATCACTTTTCAGACCCTCTTGTTGAGTCAAGCACTCTCTTGTTGAGTTAACCCTTTTTAGCCTCTATCTCGGGCTTTGTACGAGACAAATAAAAAAACACTCTCTTGTTGAGTCAACCCTTTTTAGCCTCTATCTCGGGCTTTGTACGAGACAAATAAAAAACACTCTCTTGTTGAGCCCATAATGATTTCCCCTAGCAGGAGTTAGCCTCCTCTCAAGTTGTGTAGATTAATTTCTCCAGCTTGTTTAGCCACAATCCTGGGCTTTGTACAGGACAGATAAAAGCACTCTCTGGTTGAGTCAAACGCTTTTAGCCTCTATCTTGGGCTTTGTACGAGATATAACCCTTCATAAGCTTGGGACAAAAATTTTCCCCAGCGAAGTCAATTCCTCTGAGCCTTCATTAGACTTTGAGGAATAAATTCCCAAGCAGAGTCAAACTCTTTTCTGCCTCCATCTTGAGCTTTGTACAAGACAGATAACACTCTCTGGTAGAGTCAAATCTGTGTAGCCTCCGTCTTGGGCTTTGTTTAATACACTCAAAATATTCTCAGTCGAGTCGATTAAATTTCTCATTTCAGCCTCTATCTTGGGCTTTATACAAGACACATACAAATCTCCCCGATGGAGTCAAAAATCACATTTAACCTCCTCTTAGGCTTCATATAAGGAAATCCCTAGCCGAGTCAATTAACCTTTTAGCTTCAACCTTGGGCTTTGATCAAGGCACACAAAAATCAACAATTC
Source organism: Lathyrus tuberosus (assembly GCA_022829125.1). Lineage (NCBI taxonomy): Eukaryota > Viridiplantae > Streptophyta > Magnoliopsida > Fabales > Fabaceae > Lathyrus > Lathyrus tuberosus. The sequence goes on along the minus strand of JALAZF010000301.1, from coordinate 3,799,768 downwards.
CCTCAGAGGAATTCCAATCCCTCTTTAGAGATGACAAGTTCTCTCTCAGTCAAACCTTTTAGATTCAATCTTGGGCTTTGAACAAGACCCAAATACCCCTTTAGCTTCAATCTTGAGCTTTGAATAAGACACCAAAACATCTCTTTCCTCCCTTAGAATAGGAGGAACTACGATTGCTCTGATTTCCCTGTTTCATTTAAACGGGAATACGTAGGCATAAGATTGCGAAATCTTAGCGAGCATACCAATCAAAAGCCATAGGTCATGTACCTTCATATCAATCAAAATTTAGGTTTCATACCTTAAGCCATCATCATCATCATTTTCCACTGAAAACAAAACTCACTCTCCCTGTCATACTTTCCCAAGAAACTTTCCCAACCCATTACCAGATAAACACCACCAATTACAAAGCAAAACCTAAAGCTAATATCTTGTGGATAACCACATATAGGATGGGTAACTGACAACTCCCCATTGTATAACCTGACCCCGGACCCCCCAATCTCTTTAAAGCATTTGTTCAGTTAAACATTCGCATGCAAGGTTAGTTTTAGATAGCTTCCCTTTTCCTTCCAGCTTCATGGGATAAATAAGAAATCAGAAAGTAGCACCCTTTCTCCTTGAGGACGAAAACCCAAACTTCAGCGATAAGGTGGCCGTGTCACCGACAAAAATCGCTCGCTACAGTAAAATGGCGACTCTGCTGGGGAGTCATTGTCTGTTTAAGACTAGGATTATTATAGCTCTTAAGAGGTCTAGGATGTTAGTTTTAGGATAAATATATATACTGCTTTTCCTAATTGATATCCGTGTTTATTTTTCTGCTAATGGGACTGCGGGTGATGCCGCATCTTGAAAGTTTGAGTGACACCTAAGATAAGTGAAGGCACAAGACGAGTAATATTACAGGGAGTGACTCCCAAATAAGAGACCCCGGTCGACCATCGAATCAATGGAGATACCCTTTGCGGATTCAATGCCTATACGACTTTGGTTGTTGAAAGCAGATTGTTCGATTAGGTTATCTGAGAAGCTGAGGATTTTAGTAGATTGAGACCTTGTTACTATTTTGTAGTGCAGAAGCTATCGGAAATAGTTTTCATGTGATACTACCCTCATTTGAGATTACTCTAAGATACTGCAGCTCGCTTGTGTAAACCAGCCTGCTGTTGTTATCCCAATAGGGGTCAATGATTTTGAGGACATGTACAAAAAATCACCAGTATAACCTTTGGGGATGGGTAGAGCCATGACTTCATGACACCGAACCTTTGACCCCATGTTTTTTCTATGTTTTTGTGTGCTGCATTCATGCATTCATTTCATCTAAAAAACTTTAAACAAAAAAATTTTCTCTTATAGTCTCTCTTTTTCAAATTAAACAAAGATAATGATTGCAAATGTCAGAGGAAAAGATTGCGTTATGGATTTTGGTAGAAGGAAGACTCACAAGTACAGCTTCAAGGTTCCAAAATTAGAGGATTTGAGAGGGTTGGCAAGGATGATCACCAACCCTGATGCTTTTAGAGCTAAGTACGGAGGACTGCTGTCTCTGTTAAGGGTCCATGTAATTGAGGTAATCCTATCTATGCTCATTCAGTTTTACGATCCGGTCTATTACTTCTTCACATTCCCGGATTATCAGCTAGCACCAACACTGGAGGAGTACTCTCACCTAACTGATTTACCTATCACTGATCAAGCTCCCTTTTCTGGACTGGAAGAAATTCCAAAAGATCAAACCATCGCAAGAGCAATCTATTTGGACGAGTAAGAAGTCAGGACTCACATGACCATTAAGGGTGGAATCCAAGGTTTTCCAGCCCAATTTTTGGTAAAGAAGGCTCTGTACTTTGCTAGTATAAGGAATGTGTCTGCTTTCGAGAGCATCTTTGTTTTGCTCACCTACGAGTTATTTCTGTTTCCCAACATTAATAACTTCATTGATATCAATGCCATTAAGATCTTTCTGATTGGAAACCCTGTAGCGACCTTGCTCGCAGATACTTATCATTCTGTACACTTAAGGAATTTGTACAGCGGAGGAATGATCATATGCTGTGTACCCCTGCTTTACAAATGGTTCACTTTCCACTTGCCCAAGTCTACTGCATTTTGGGATCATAAGAATACTTTACGTTGGTCGCAGAGAATCATGTCTCTTACCAACTCTGACATCGATTGGTACAATCGGATCTATGACGGGATAAGAATCATTGACCGTTGTGGAAAGTTCCTTAATGTACCCCTCATAGGAACTAAAGGAGGAATCAATTATCATCTAGTTTTAGTTCGTCGTCAATTTGGATACCCGATGAGGCATGTCCCGCGTAATGCTCATCTGGAAGGTCTTTTCTTCAAGGAAGGAGAAAACGACAGAGCACTAAAGACAGAAATAGTGCATGCTTGGAAACATGTTCACAGGAAAGGAAGAGAGTCTCTAGGAAAACTAGATTGTGTCTCGGTGGAACCTTATCTCCACTGGGTACAAACTAGAGCTCTCAAGCTGAGGATGCCTTACCCTCGTCAAGAAGTTCTTCCGTTAAAGGAATCCTTCCTTTATTTTATGTCTAATACGGAAAAACTTCAGGTTACTCTCAACAAAGTTCAACAGGAGAAGAAATCTTGGAAGAACAAATATCGCATTCTCAGTGTGGAGTATAGCAAAATACAATAACTGTTAAAAGAAAAAGATGCTCTGATTGAGATTTCAGAGCAACATGCTGTAGAGAATCAAGAAGACCAAAGGAATTTGCTCGCTCCTTTCACTTGGCAAAGGAATGACAACCCGACAACAGCTCAAGAGCCCCGGTCAAAGAAAAGGAAAGTACCAAAACCAGCACCTGAGCCCTCCTCAGAGAGGACTCAGGATCCATAAGCTTAGATTTCCTTTTACAACACTTTGTAAATTACTGTATTTCCATTTTCGCAATCTTTGAATTCAATAAAACGGGGTTTCCACTGTATGATATTTGTAATCCAATTATTGAAGTTTCTTTTGATTAAACAATTAATTATTAAATCATTGCATATCATTCATCATTCTCACGTAACGCATTCTTCTTACCTACGAATCTCACGTTTGTGTCTCGATTCTAGAGTCAAACTGTCTCATTCGTACAATACTTAGGCCAGTCAACAAAAGAAAATGGATAATCTCGAGGAAGAGAACAGAGAGTTGAGGGAAGAACTCGACGCTCTGAAAGAAGATCTGAGAAAGCTTCACAGTGACATGCAAGCTCTGACAGCAGCTCAGATACAACGGGCTGTGATCTCAGAGATCACATCAATGCCTATAGTGGAAAAGATTGATCCTCGGTATAACATGCCTAAAGATCGTCCTTGAGGCTTGCCTATCAACTATATCCCGGAAGGATATATTTGGCCGATCACTGAACATCCGGAAACTGCAGCAGGAGCCGCTGGGCCTGAAGGTTACAAACTTCGGGAAAGCGAAGATGCCAGGGGCATGACAACAACTCCTAAAGGTTACAAACTTCAGGAATCATCAAGAGTCACTGCCGTAATAACTATACCACCACTCGTGGTACACACTGTCCCGGAAGGACAGATTTCCCAGATACCCTCTAGTGGAAACGAAAGTATGGACAATAGAATGAAGGAGTTCCAGGAACAGTTCCTGGAGATGCAGAAGGAACTGCAAGCCATTCGCGACCAGGATCTATTCGGAAAGGACGCCGCAGACCTTTGTTTGGTCCCCAATATGAAAGTTCCGCACAAGTTCAAGGTGCCCGAATTTGAAAAGTACAAGGGTAACTCTTGCCCTCAAAGTCACTTGGTGATGTACGCTCGGAGGATGTCAACTCAGATAGAGAACCAATAGCTACTGATCCATTACTTCCAGGATAGTTTAACCGGTGCCGCACTCAGGTGGTACATGGGATTAAACCCCACTAAGATCGTCACTTTCCGAGATCTTGGCGCTGCCTTCATTCAACAATATAAGTATAACCTAGACATGGCACCAGACAGAGATCAACTTAGATCCATGTCGCAAAAGGACAAGGAAACCTTCAAGGAATATGCTCAAAGATGGCGTGAAATTGCCGCTAAGATTTGTCCACCTCTTAAGGAAAAGGAGATGACAAAGATCTTCTTGAAAACCTTGAGCTCATTTCACTACGACAGAATGGTCGCCAGTGCGCCCAGCAACTTCACTGAAATGGTCGGCATGGGAGTTCGTCTTGAAGAAGCAGTCCGAGAAGGACGTTTAGTTAAATACGTTGGACCATCATGCGGTACCAAAAGATACGGTATTGCTCTCCCTAAGAAAAAAGAGCAAGATATTGGCAATATCTCTCTCGGAAAGCAAAGGTGATGGTACCAACCAGTAGCAGCTGTAACTCCTGCTATTAACCCTGCGCCTGATCCTACATATTAACCTCAGGTTGCTCAGAGCCAACCGAATCAATAATCATATCAACTAAGGACACAACAGCCTCTTCAGCAGTCTCGTCCTCCGTACAATAACAATCGCACAACGCGACCACCAGAGTTCGACCCTATACCAATGTTGTACGCCGAACTGTTTTCGTTACTACTGGTCAAGGGGCACGTCCAAACCAGGTCTCCTCTTACAATACCGGAAAATTCGCCTTTTTTGTTCAAAGCGGATCAAACTTGCCCTTACCATCAAGGGGGACCAGGGCATAACATAGAAAATTGTCTCAGCTTCAAATCCGACGTGCAAAAGCTTGTCAAGAGTGGTGTCTTATCCTTCAAGGATACAAATCCAAATGTTCAGACAAACCTGTTGCCTCAGCACGAGAAAGTTGCGGTAAATTTGATAGAAGAAGAGTCTAAGCACAACTATCAAATTCACGATGTACTCTTATTGGGAACCAACCTGGTCAAGATGCATTGCAGACAAAGTGGATATGATCATGTACCGTCTCATAACTATCATCAGTGTGATGTTTGCTCTAAAGATAATCAAGGATGTTCTGTGGTGCAATCCACTCTACATGAACAGATGGATCTCGGATGGATCCAAGATCACCGAATTCATGAAGTCAACATGACTTATACAAATTCAAACATCATTCAAAACCACGACATCCGTGCGATGAATGTCAACCTGGTGGCAATGCACTCAAGGCAAAGCCAGCATCATAATTTGCTGCGGCACGACTACGATTCTTGTCTGGTCTTCTCAGGAAACAATCAGGGATGCTCTTTTGTACAAGAGGTCCTCCTGCGTCAGATGGATCTTGGATGGATTCAGGATTACCATGATAGAAGTCATTATCAAGTGAATATGATTCAAATCTTCGATATTCGCTTGATGAATATCAGCTTGGTGGAATTACACGCTAAGCAAGTCCAGCTCGGTTTTTTGACTTCGTATGAGTATCAGAACTGTAAAGTGTGTCGTGAGAGTGACCAAGGATGTGCTCTCGTTCAAAGAACTTTGCAACACTTGTTAAACCACTGGTGGCTTCCGATCTATTTAGACGAAGACACACAACAAGTCAGCATAACTAGTGGGAACCCCACTAGGCATCAAAGTCAAGATGTTCAATCAATGGAAACGGGCCTAGTGAGGTTACACTGCATTCAAAGCGGACGTGGCCGGGTGCCACCACACAACTATGAACATTGTAGAGTCTGCTCAGAGAATAATCAAGAATGCTACCTCGTGCGGGCAGCCCTTCAAAGTCAGTGGGACCATAAGGAGATTCAAACATGGTCAAGCTCTGGTTCAACGTCAAAATATAATCTTAATCAAGGCAAAGATGTTGTCTTGATCCCAAAACGAGAAGTGGCCAAACATGTATGCGCCATAATACCTCTACTCCATGAATCAAGGGTTCCGCTTGATAGTGGAAAGGTTCTCAACCTCGAACCAGCTATGATGGTTAGAAAAATCAAAAGGTTTTTATAGTTATCTATTTGCCGGGACCAGTACCGTACAAATCCGATAAGGCGATCCCTTACAAGTACGGTGCAACAATAGTTGAGAATGAAAAAGAAGTTCCATTACCCTCCGTCGTGAATATTGCAGACATTAGTCGAGTAACACGGAGCGGTCGAATCTTCAACCAAAGAGTTGAAGAACCTAACAAAGAAAGGGAACCTCAAACCAGAGTTCCCAATCAACCAATCGGGCAAACCAGTGATCCCGACCTTTCGAAGAATGATGATGAGACGCTGAAGCTCATCCAAAGGAGTGAATACAACATTGTTGATCAGCTGTTACAAACTCCTTTAAAAATCTCAGTGTTATCTGTGTTACTCAGTTCCGAAGCCCACAGAGAGGCTCTACAGAAAGTCTTAGAGAAGGCCTTTGTGGAATAAGATGTGACAATAAGACAATTGGACAACATCATCTCCAACATCACTTCCTGCAATAACTTGGGGTTTAGTAATGAGGAATTTCGAGAAGAAGGCAAAAGTCACAACATGGCGCTCAATATTACAGTTAAGTGCCAGGACGATGCTTTAGCCAGCGTACTGGTGGATACCGAATCAGCTTTAAATGTCATGCTGAGGTCCACATTAATGCGACTATCATTTAAAGGATCTCCGATGAGGGGCAGTGAGGTCGTCGTCAAAGTATTTGACGGATCCCGAAAAATGGTTATCGGCAAAGTCGACCTCCCCATAACTATCGGTCCTCACACTTTCCAAGTCACTTTCCAGGTCATGGACATCCGAGCAACATACAACTGTTTGTTGAGAAGGCCTTGGATACACGAGGCTGGGGCAGTCACTTCGACACTTCACCAGAAGCTGAAGTTTGTCAAGAACGACCAACTAGTCACAGTCTGTGGAGAATAAGCCTTGATCGTGAGTAACCTATCGTCGTCCACTTGTGTAGAACCAGAGGAGGTTGTTGGAACTCAGTTCCAGGAACTTTCAGTGAGCAATGACAGACAATTAAAAAGAGGGACGTCGATTTCCTTATACAAAGATGCTCTCGAAGTAATCAAGAGTAACAATGCAAAAGGATGGGGGCAACTTATTGTTCCTACGGATAACAAGACAAAGAAAGGTCTTGGTTTTTCCTCAACCTGTACCCAGACTGCTACTACCAATGAAAGTCTTCATCCCATTTAGGGCTTCTTCCACAGTGGAGGTTTCCTTAACCCAGTGTCTCAAGAAGTACATACCATCAACGAGGGTGATTCCTTTGATACAGATGAAGAGTGGAAGTCCTATCTTAACGAAGACGGTTATATGTCTCAGGAAGAGGTGCCTACGCCATTTTGCTATCTCGCACAGAGTCCGAGATTTATACCAAGGTCAGATGTCAAAATGATATACGGAGATTGCGATCCGGAAGGATGTCGTGCTCCACCAAACTCATTAGAGGAGGACACTTTGATGAAAGACAACTTTGACCATGACTATTACGGCCTAATGGATGGCCTGCCTATGTGGCAACCGTATCCAGGAGACTCGGGGCCAGAGAATCAGCCGAACGATGAATATCAGCTGAGCATCATTGAAAAAAATACCTGTGTCCCCACCATGTGATGGGATCATTACTCAGGGCATTCAGAACATACCCAGCACGAAGATGAATTTGCAAAGCTTTCAGGATTAGAATTCATCAACTACACTTTTCCTGAGGTCTACGTCATCGAGAAAGATGATTCCTCCAGTTCCACCGAAGTATGGGACACCTTAGGACAACCAAGTGACAAATACGACTTCATGGTTAAGTACACCGCTCCTAAAAGCTCTCGTATTAGGCTCGAAGACATCCAGCCAACTGGATGGGGAGATCTGCCTGAGAGTACAAACACTGTGCAAGATACAACTGAAGGATCCTCCTACGACAACTCTGCCTGGGAAACAGATTCCAATGATCCTGCTCCGCCAGAAATCAGCGTCATTTCTGAAGACAAATCAAGAAAGAAGGTACCAGACTTTGTGATTCACCGAGGAGTTCGCCGCCAATGGGTTGCTGTCGATATCCCGAAAGTTGTCCATAAGTCTAAGTAATTGTCGTCTTTGTGTTAACCTTTCACCCTGCCCAGGTGAAACAGATGTTTTGATAGGGCTCACTTTCTAAAAATGTACCTCTTCACTTTGCCCAAAGCGACAAAGTTTTGTTTTATAGGGCTGTAGTTTCAAGAATCGACAAAATCATAAATAAAATAACGTCGTTCTGTAATTTCTGCATTTTATTGTTGTTTTCTCTTTTTGCTTTTTCAGAAAATGGTGATCCTAAAAAACAACAAATAATAAAAACAAGCAGTTTTTCAAAGAAAATACACTGCACACACTCTTGCATTCTCTCTATCTCTTCTAAAAATAAATCATCACGCCATGCAAATTGCTTGTTTTAAACCCCATTGAAACATACGATCCGATACCTTCTCCCAACTTTGAATTCCCGGTATTTGAGGCTGAAGAAGAAAATGATGAAGAAATTCCAGAAGAGATCTCTCGATTACTCAGACAAGAGGAAAGGTCCATTGAACCTCACAAGAAACCATTGGAAACAGTCAACTTGGGTTCAGAAGAAGAGAGAAAGGAAGTCAAGATTAGGGGCACTGCTCAGTCCGACTGTCAAAGAAGACTTGATGAAACTTCTCAAAGATTTTCCTGATGTACTTGCTTGGTCCTATCAGGATATTCCAGGGTTGGATACCAGCATCGTGGAACATCACCTACCGTTGAGATCAGAATGTCCGCCAGTAAAACAAAGACTGATACGGACTCATCCAGACATAGCCATCAAAATCAAAGAGGAAGTGCAAAAACAGATTGACGCGGGTTTCCTCGCCACATAAGAATATCCTCAATGGTTAGCCAACATATTACCAGTTCTGAAAAAGGACGGAAAGGTCAGAATATGTGTAAACTACAGGGATCTGAACAAAGCCAGTCCGGAGGATGACTTTCCCCTGCCACACGTAGACATGCTGGTAGACAGTACCGCAAATTTCAAAGTTTTCTCCTTCATGGATGGATTCTCGGGCTATAATCAGATAAAAATGGCGCCGAAAGATATGGAGAAAACTTCATTCATCACCCCATGGGGCACTTTTTGTTACAAGGTAATGCTGTTCGATTTGAAGAACGTCGGGGCAACCTATAAAAGGGCCATGACTACTCTGTTTCATGACATGATACACAAAGAAATAGAAGTGTATGTCGATGATATGATTTCCAAATCCAAGACAGAAGTGGAGCATGTGACCCACCTGTCAAAGCTATTCGAGCGGTTGAGAAAGTACAAACTTCGTTTGAATCCTAACAAGTGCACCTTTGGTGTCTGTTCAGGGAAACTATTAGGGTTCATCGTTAGCCAGAAAGGAATTGAGGTTGATCCTAAAAAGGTCAAGGCCATTCAAGAAATGCCTTCTCCGAAGACTAAAAAACAAGTCAGAGGATTCCTGGGACGTCTGAACTACATTTCTAGATTTATATTCCTCATGACTGCGACATGTGCGCCGATCTTCAAATTACTCAAAAAGAATCAGGATTGCGTTTGGACAAAGGACTGCCAAACCGCCTTCGACAGTATCAAGGAATACTTGTTGAATCCACCAATTCTATCACCTCCAGTGGAAGGAAGACCACTGATCATCTACCTAACAGTCTTGGAAGACTCAATGGGTTGTGTGCTTGGCCAACAAGATGAAACCAAAAGGAAAGAGTCTTCCATCTACTATTTGAGCAAGAAATTCACCGACTGTGAAACTCGGTACACTATGCTTGAGAAAACTTGTTGTGCTCTGGCTTGGGCAGCCAAACGTCTTCGCCAGTACATGATTCGTCACACTACTTGGTTAATCTCCAAAATGGATCCAATCAAGTACGTCTTTGAAAAACCTACTCTCACGGGAAGGATTGCCCGTTGGCAGATGTTGCTATCAGAATACGACATCGAATACCACGCTCAGAAAGCCGTTAAAGGAAGTATTTTAGTTGATCATTTGGCTCATCAACCGATTGACGATCAGGAATCAGTCGGGTTTGACTTCCCAGACGAAGATGTCATGTACTTGAAAATGAAAGATTGCGATGAACCGCTACCCAGCGAAGGGCCAGAACCAGATTCCCAATGGGGACTTATCTTTGACGGAGCTGTGAATCACTATGGGAATGGAATTGGGGCAATCATCATAACACCTCAGGGTACTCATATTCCTTTAACCGCCCGACTAACATTCAAGTGTACAAACAACGAAGCCGAATACGAAGCATGTATCATGGGTCTCGAAGAAGCGATCGACTTGAGGATCAAGAACTTGGATGTATATGGCGACTCAGCCCTGGTTATCAATCAGATCAAAGGAGATTGGAACACATACCAATCAGGATTGATTCCTTAGAAAGACTATGCAAGAAGGCTGTTACCCTTCTTCAACAGAATCGAGTTTCATCACATCCCTCGTGAAGGGAATCACATGGCTAATGCATTAGCCACTCTCTCCTCCATTATTAGTGTAGGTCAATGGAACGACATACCTAAGATTGACATAATTCGCCTAGAAAGGCCCGCTTACATCTTCGCAATTGAAGTAGTCATAGATGACAAACCTTGGTATCACGATATCAAATGCTTCCTTCAGAAACAGGAGTACCCACCTGGGTCATCAAGAAAGGACAGAAAGACCCTCAGAAGATTGGCAGGCAGCTTCTTCTTGAGCGGTGACACACTCTATAAGAGAAACTTTGACATGGTCTTGCTCCGATGTGTAGACAGACCAGAAGCAAACGTGTTGATGAAAGAAATTCACGAAGGATCCTTTGGAACTCATGCCAATGGACACACAATGGCGTGGAAAATTCTGAGAGCGGGATACTACTGGTTGACTATGGAATCCGACTGCTACAAGTACATGAGGAGATGTCACAAGTGTCAGATATACTTAAACAGAATCCATGTGTTGCCAATACATCTCAAAGTTCTTTCTTCCCCATGGCCTTTTTCCATATGGGGAATCGGCATGATTGGCATGATCGAACCCAAGGCGTCAAACGGACATCGGTTCATCCTGGTAGCCATTGACTACTTCACCAAGTGGGTCGAAGCAGCGTCATACGCCAATGTAACCCGACAAGTGGTGGTCTGATTTATAAAAAACAATATCATTTGTCGTTATGGTGTTCCAAGCCAGATCATTACCGATAATGGATCTAACTTGAACAACAAGATGATGAAGGAGTTGTACGTTGAGTTCAAGATCGAACACCATAACTCGTTTCCCTACCGACCTAAGATGAACGGACCGGTAGAAGCAGCTAACAAGAACATCAAGAGGATCGTTCTAAAGATGGTTGTAACCTATAAAGACTGGCACGAGATGCTACCTTTTGCTTTTCACGGTTATCGCACATCTGTCTGCACTTCAACAGGGGCAACCCCTTTCTCTCTAGTATATGGCATGGAGGCAGTGCTCCCCATCGAGGTAGAGATTCCATCAATCCAGGTATTGATGGAAGTTAAGCTAACAGAAGCTGAATTGTGTCAAAGTCGACACAACGAACTGAATCTGATCGAAGAGAAGCGAATAACGGCTTTATGCCACGATCAGTTGTATCAGCAAATGATGAAGAAAGCGTTCGACAAAAAGGTTTGACCCCGTGTCTTCAGGAAAGGAGACTTTGTGCTCAAGAAGATACAATCATTTCTCACTGATCCTCGGGGCAAATGGACTCCGAATTATGATGGCCCCTATGTGGTCAAGAAAGCCTTCTCAAGCGGCACCTTGAGACTTGCAACCATGGATGGAGAAGAATTTTCCTACCCCACAAACGTTGATGTAGTCAAGAAATACTTCGCCTAAATAAATAAATAAGTAAACATCTCGGTGGATTGAAAACCCGAAAGGGCGGTCCAGGAAAAAATTAGAGACATAATAAAAAATCATCCCGATGGATTCGAAATCTCAAAGTACAATCCAGGCAAAAGTTAGGGATAATGGCAAGTAACTATGTCCAACAAAAGGGCAAATCCCCCAGCAGCAGTAATGCCATCCATCTGGAAAACTCCAGTCAAGGTCATCTTCGACGGAAGCTCAGGATATCCAGAATTCAAAGTTGGTAGAAGGATAATGGTCGTTGTGTTTCAATGTAGCCCTGTTCCCATAAAATTACCGTTCTCTAAACTTTGTAAATACTATATGGAATCACGCACTTGGCTGATCTCCATCCTATCAATAAAATTTGAGCCCTAGTGCTTTTGTTTGCAATTCTTATTTATTTTAGCTTTATAGAACGACATTTTAACATGATTAACGGTTCTTGAAATAAAACAAAAATGAATTTACTTGTCAAATTTTTTCTGCTTTTAAATAAAGATGGCAATTTCTTTTGACTGTTGAACATTGAAAGAACATCGATCGCTTCTCCGAAAGCAATCGAGCTTCAAAGTGCAGAATCAAAGTACTCCTTCTAAACCAGTATGCCTGAATGAAGGATCAGCTGTGTCGGATGCGAACCTTTCATCTGACACCCTCGGCAGAGCTCTTATCTCCTAAGCCCGACCAACGGTTTTCCCCGCAGGGACTATCTCTCCTAAGCAAGGCAGAATTGCTATTTTGGATCAAATGGTATTTCCTCGTCCCCAGAAATGGCCGAGTATCCCGTAGTGTACATCCACTAGTTTGTATGTCGTGTCAGTTTTGTTAGCATATACACACATACATCTTGCATTATTGATTTACATTCATATTCATATTGCATCATTATCGCTCCAGTCGGTCTTGTTCCCAAGTGATAAAAGTCCTCTCAATCGAGTTGTTAGTCCTTTCCTTGTCAGGAAGTGAATCATCTGAACGATCTCTCCTCCGGTTTATTTCTGGATTGGAGACAGCCCTTGACCACTTTGATAACTTGAACCTCTGAAAGGCAAGAAGACGGTCGACAAACGTCACTCTTCACCATTGAAGATAATATCTTCGCTTTCTCGGATTAAGGAAAATCCCCCCAGAGAAAGCCTTTTAATCAAAACTTCAGCAATATAGCAGTATCTCTCTGAAAATTTGCTATCGAAAAGGTCATCCGCATCTCCAAATTGGGTTACATCACATGGCATTTCTTTGAGAAGACCTCGGGAAAAGTATGATGTAATATCCCCAAGCAGAAAGCAGTCTCTCAAGAGATTCGCATTCCCCCAGTAGAGTCGACAAATGGCGTCTCCATCAGAGAAGTTTGAACATCTATACAACTCAGATGGATGGGTTTCCCCAGCAAGTCTGACATCAAAACTTTTCCATCAAATGGCGTCTCCCTAGTAAACTCTGCGAGAAGTTTGATGAAAACCGCTATCAATAACGTCCCTTGTCAAGAAAGTTTATTGACAAAAAAAACTAAGACCAGTTCCTTGGTAGGAAACCAGGATCGAGGGGAAGTTTATTTCAGAAACTTAGACCAGTTCCTTGGTAGGTAACCAGGATCGAGGGGAGGTTTATTTTAGAAACTGAGACCAGTTCCTTGGTAGGAGACCAAGATCGAGGGGAAGTTTATTTCAAAAACTGAGACCAGATCCTTGGCTGAAGACCAGGATCAAGGGGAAGTTTACCTTTTCTAAGCATCATTACTTAGCGAAAGAAGACGGATGAGCAAACTGCCATTCATAACCACCATCAAAATTTCAGGTATTCTGATATTTAATCCTCTTGTACCCCGAATGCCCGAATACCTTCGTCATTCACACCTTCGGGTCTAAGAAGATTAAATAGGGACATCTGTCATACACCAAAATTTGACCACTAAGATTCTCCATCATTGTGCAAATCATCATCACAATATGGATGAACCATCATACCTCATTAGTCTCCCCAAAGATGGGTGAGCATTCACTACCATCAAAGATTAGGGTTTCAAGCCCTCTCAGAGCCCTTAGACAAATGATCAATCAAGAATGACATGATCTTCAACTTGTCTAGCCTCTCAAAAAACCTATAAGGGATCAAGAGGACTCCCACATCAAGGATCAAGCACAAAGTTGCTACATTCCAAGTGGATTAAGCCTCCGGATCGTCAGTGTCACCAAATTAGGGTTTTGGTCGACCAGGGCCTCCAGATGAAAATTTTCATCTGGGCATGGGCCAATGCTTCAAAGCATAACCCAATATAATCCCAGGGACCTCATGGACTCCATCACCAAGTCAATTTTAGCCTCAGGGGATGCATTTACCAAAAATCAGGTATTAGGGTTTCTTGACCTAACTCACCCCTAAGTTAACTTTTGGGACAAAACATGAGCCAAGACCTCAAGACATGATTTGAGGGTCTCTAACACACCACATTGATCCATTTTGCAACAATGGATTGATCCAAGAAGCTTGATTCACAAGTTTCAATTTCATCTGGACCATAATTAGGGTTTCGAGGGAAAAGTCAACTGTACCTTTGACTTTTGACCAAGACATGCTCCCAAACCTTGGGATATGATTCAATACACCCTATAGCACCTATGGAATCCATCCATTAGGTTTTATTTAGGTCAAGGACTTGATTTCTCCAAGGATCACATAGTTTGGAATTCATCCGGTAAAAAGTCAACTGTGCACAAAAGTCAAGTTTGACTTTTTGAGATTTTTCACAATTATGGTTATTTGACCCTAAAATGATGTTAATGTGTGATTTGAATCATCATTCATCAAGAAAAATCAAAGAAAGTGGGATAACTTGTAAAAGGGGTAACCATAAAAACTTAGAATTTTTCTAAGTTATGGAACAAAGTGGCTAGGGTACCAACTTCCAAGGATCATAACTTGAGATCCAAGCAACCATTTTGGATGATTCAAAGATGGATTTGTAGATCTCATGGCATACTTTAAAAGTGTCAACTACAGCTCATTCCAATTCCTCATGGATTTTAAGTTATGGAGTGATCAAAATGGCTGAAAACACAAAAGTGACATTTTTCCAACACTTAGTGGAATTTTCATTAAGCCAGAATCTGCCTTATTTTTTCTCAAAAGTAGAGGCATTTTTCATTGTAATTCAAGTTGGATCAAAACCAAAGTTGGATATCATGTTGAAATAGGATATATCAGCTTTCCAAAATGTCCAAGAACTCCATCAAATTCCATCTAAGCTAGGAGTTATGACAGCTGCAACATGCCTTGCTGCAAACTGTTTTGGCAAGGCAGATTGTGCATTAGGGCTCGATTTAGTTAATTTGTGCAAATGACAAACAAGTTTATCCATCTGAACACCTCAGGGGGAGACCAAGTAGGAATAAACACTGATCCATAAGCCTCCCAAGTCTTTGGAACTACAAGTAGCATGCCAAACCTAAAAAGCCTAAAGGAGGCCAAGACTCCAATTTTGTTTTGGAACATTTAATGGATGCTTAGAGGTGGCATGTATCAGAGCAAAGATGAACACTTCAGTCAAGCCTTATCCTTGAATCAAAGAACCATAGGCCTGTGCTCTACCCTCTAGTCAATGGCTAGAGGAGACTTGAGATTACAAAATGATCCAATTGGCCACAGACCTGTACCAGTTGCCATATCTTATTCCTTGCAAAACAAACTTGCTCTACTATAAATAGAGCTCAATTGTGATAAGTTTGAGTACACCAAAGCATCCAAACTGATGCTTTCCTCAAAATCTTCACTTTCACTCCAATTTTGCCTTCTAAAGCAAGTCACTATCGGGTTTTGAGTTTGAGAGCAATTCCAACCAAACCAAAGACACACACACCTCATAAACATCATATAGAGGTGATCCAAACACTTAAATAACATCTGGAACATCAGAATCACAAAATCACCAGCCATCTGCACAAGCCTTTGACAGATTTGCAGTTGAGGTGTCAAATCAAGTTCCAGTTCAATTCAATCCACTCCAAGCATTCAGACACATCACTTGGCACCTAGGGAAGCTGTTCAGATCATTGGAACCAGCTTGTAACACCTCCAACTCAAAACACGATCACCAGCTGCAAGAGGTAAGCCTCAACTTGGTCATCTCATGATTCATGCATATTTCCTCGCACAATAATTTTGCTATGTATTCATAATCATGTATAGAGTGTTTACCCTCAATCAATTGCTTTGTATGAATCGTGTATGGAATTTCTGAGCCTTCATGCAGAAATTAGGGTTCTTGAAGTTTCTCTTTGATTTCTTATTTCATGCTTAAAATAAATGAAATTAAAGACCATAGACATGATCGTGAGTTGAAAACGAGCAGATTGATATGTGGATTGTGTAATTTCATCAAGTATTCAGTGAGATTGATGAGAAAATGCAAATCTGGGCAAAACTCAAAACACGCGCGTGTTCTTGGGTGTTCTTGGCGCCCTTTTTCAAATATTTGAATATTTGAATTTTGTGATTTTATTTAATTGATTCAAAAATTAATTTCTCTCTGAATTTTAATGATCTTGAGTTGATTCTTTTTTTAATAATTCACAAAAATGTTAAAATATATTATTTTACAAAAATTTCCCAAAAATATTATTTATTTCATATATTTGATATTTTTGCAAAAGAATTAATTTTTATTTGTTTTTTAACATTTTAAAAATGTTATTTCTCTTGATTTTCTAAACTTAAATGGTTTTCAATCATTTTGTGGATAAAAACTTGATTTTTGAAACATTGATCCAAGATCACCACTCTTTTTTTTTACATGTTTTCATCAATTTTTATGAATTTTTAAACAAAATTAATTCCATTTTAAACAAAATTAGGGTTTTGATTATTTCCATCCTCATCAAACTTTTTCAAACACTCATAGGCCTCTAATAGAGTGTAAGACCCAATCCATTTTTAACCAAAACCATTTTGAGCCTCAAACGTTGTATAAGTCCCTCTGCGTTAAGAAAATCTTGGTGCGATCGTCGCCTTTTCAAAATCATTTGGGCCTCTCTCTGAGTTGTAAGCCCCACCACTTGTACAAAAATAATATTTGGGCCTCTAATAGAGTGTAAAACCCAACCCCTTTTGAAAACCAAAATTCTTTGGGCCTCAGTCATTGTATAAGACCCACGGTGTTTTCAAAAACCTCGGCGCGATCGCCCGTTTAAATCAAAAACAATTGGGCCTCTCCTTGAGTTGTAAGCCCCATCTCTTGTACAAAAATAAGTTTTTTGGGCCTCTTGATAGAGTGTAAGTCTCATACCTTGTAAATAAACAATTTTGGGCCTCACATATTGAATAAGTCCCTCTGTATATTTTCAAAAGTTCGGCGCGATCGTCGCACCTTTTTTTATCAACTGGGCCTACCCTCGTGTTGTAAGTCCCATTTCTTTTCTTTAAATAATCTTTGGGCCTCTAATAGAGTGTAAGACCCAACCCCTTTTAAAAACCAAAATAGTTTGGGCCTCAGTCCTTGTATAAGTCCCCATGCGATCTTCAAAACAACGGTGCGATCATCGTTAAAACTTGGGCCTCTCCTTGAGCTGTAAGCCCCAACAATCTTTTCAAAGCACTTTCTCCTTTGATTTTGAATTCAAATATATGATTGTCATCAAAACTTTCTTTAATTTCTTTGTTGAACAACTAACAAAACAACATGGAAGCTTGCTCACGTGTAAGTGTTTATCTGCTTTCATTTACTGCTTTCATATATATATATATATATATATATATATATATATATATATATATATATATAACTGTATTGTGGGAAGCTGCGCATGGTTAGTCTTCTTTCATATCCTTTTACATACTTGTCATATATCAACTGTATATATACTAGTATGGTTATTTAGAGTTTTCCCCAGCAACTAGGTCTAGAACTAGGTAAAGCCCCGTTGGTCACTCTTAAATACAAACAAAACTAGATCCTTATAGGATTACCAGATACAGTCTTCCCTTCTCTTTGGGTTAAATAATATGGAACAAAGAGAAAGGCAGTATTCTTCGTGAACCTTTTCTCAGACTGTCACCCCTAGAAATTGTCAAAGAAATTCTACTCCCCAGAGTTGATCTATTCTCGGTGAATAGCATCTCTTGAGTTTCTTCAAACTTCAAACTTTCATTAAATGATCTATTCTCGGTAAATAGCATTTCTTGAACTTCTCTTAGTTTGGGACCCACAGGCTTCCTAAAAGCATCCCCGCCTCCTCTTGGGCTTTGTACAAGGACCCTTCGGCTTCTTAGAAGTTCTCATGCCTTCTCTTGGGCTTAATACAAGGACCCTAAAGATCTCTTAAAGGTATAGGACAGAACTTAGTCATCCTTCGTTAGGGTTGTCTTTCTAAAAAAGAGTCAAAACCCTTAACAGAGTCAGCCTCCTCTTAGGCATCATACAAAAGATAAAACTCTTCCAATAGACTTGGACAGTCTAAATACCCTTGAGTCTCAAAGGCATTCTCAAGTTCCCTACAAAGTATAGGAGAAACCCCGGATTCTGGATTAATCTCTAACAAGAGTTAAAACTTGTGGGTTCTTGAACCCCATTTCTCTCCCCAAATTCCCCAACTAGGGTCAAGTCATCATAACACTATTAGAACCTCAAGGTTTCTAATCTATCAACTCTCCTGTATTCCCCTACAAGAGTTGATTCCCCATTTGGACCTGCCTCGGGATCTCAAGAATCCCCTGCAGAAGTTAGCCTCTGTAACACATCATAATTTGCCCTTTTGTTTCTAACCTTTTTGGCTTATGATTCATTTCATTTGCATTGTCATTATTGCATTTGTATATTTCTTTTGGGCATGAGATCAAGGTATTTTCTAGCAGCTCATGGCGTTATCAGCTCCGACATTATTTTCAGCAGTATTCAGGGTCAAGCAGATAGCTTTCAAAGTCTTCTCGAGCATTTATTTTGCTCATTAGATGATTTGATGATCAGAAACCCTGGCAGTCAATTTTTTATTGGTTCTTCGGCATCAGGCATTTTTTAATTCAGCAGGATTTTCTGAGGTGTCAGCAGGAATTTGTGTTCTTTTCAGGTGTTACTCAGTAGCAATATCAAGTTTTGAGTTTCAGAGGTTTAACGGGTTCAAAACAGCTATCAGAAGTCACTTTTTCAAGTTTCCCTCCTTTTGGCGCAAAATTCAAATTTCTCTTGTGTTAATCGGTTAACACATTTGGTTAACCGATTAACCAAGGCGAAAATTGCCAATTTCTTTCATTTTTCAGCACTATTTTTTTTAATTCCAATTTTAATCACCATTTTAATTCTATACATCAGTAAAAGGATCTAGAGAGTTGATTTTCCATTCAAAAATTCAAATTCTTTCCACTCCAACTCCACATTTCCTTGCCTAATTCATTTTTCACTCCCAATTCCACCCACTTAACCTCACTCCAAACCCAAACTTAACTCCTAACCTAGGTGTTATTTAAATCATTTCATTCCAAACCTCAAGACCCTAGATGATTTTTCACCCTCATTTTTCAGAATTTTCTCTCAATTCTCTCTCACTTTTTCACTCTCAACCTCCATTTTCAACCACACTCAAAGCTCCATATTCATAGATTCACAAATTCTTCATTGGAATTTGTGAATTTTTGGGATAAACCTCCATCACATCTTCATTCTTGGTTCAATTCTGTAGTAGCTACTGATTTGGATCTTGGAGTAAGCTTTTGGAATCACTTTTGGAGGAGCTTTTGCTTATTTGAGGTGTTCTTGCTTGGATCTTCAAGTTTTCTTGGTAAAGCTTCATAGATCTCTGGTTTTCTTGTTTGGATCCACCAATTTTCGTTCACAAATCATACCAAAGCAAATCTCAGCTTTGTAGGTTGGTTTTCCTTAGATCTATACTTGATTTAGCTTATTTGCAATTTACACAATGTAGATCTTTGGTTGTTCTTGATTTTGATCCATTTTACTTGAATGTGTTTCTTGATGTTGATATTATTGGATCTAATTGATGTTTGATCACTGATACTTGATGTAATTTTTGTGCATTGTTGATTACATGATCATTGGAGATGTTTGCATAAGTGATTTTGCTGCTGGAAGTGCTTTTTCAAACTAAATTTTGCTGTTGTAAAAGGGTTAACCGATTAACCAAATGCAGTACAAGTTGGTTAATCGGTTAACCAGTGTATTTTTGCTATTTCTGCTGATTTTGGAGCCGTTAATCGGTTAACACATTTGGTTAACCGATTAACACTATTGCAGAGTGAATTTTTTGTACATTTTTTAGCATGTTTCGATCCTGTTTCATTTTTAATCTTCATGGATTGATATGATACATGTTTAAGGACTGTTTTGATGTTGTTGCACCTAACACTATTGTATGTACACAATTTTCCGACATGCGACTCTTGGATTTTTGTTGTTTATGATCATGTGTGCGTTGTTGCATTCTTGATGTGATGAACACATAACACACACTCCTTGAGCATGTTAATTGTTGATTAATGCTTGTGTTGCTGGAATTGTTTTGTGCATGCTTGTTTGCTTTCTATTCTTAGAGGTGTACACTTGTTTTGACTTGTTCATGTACCAAATGATGTGCATCTTTCCATGATGTCTTCAAGTTTAGTCAACATGATGTATGGTGTGTTTGAGTTCATGATTGGTTGAGGAATGCATGATGTTGAATGCACATTTGCTATGCCATGATTGAATCATCTTCTAATGTATCACATGCTGCCCTGTTTCTACTGCTGTTTATGCGCATACATGCTGTTATATGTACTGTTGTTTGGCCTTTTTACACCTATCTTTGTGCTGAATGTGTGATGTTATAAGCTGTCTTGCTTGTGTGCTGCCTTTTACCGCTGTGCAGGTGCTGGAGCATTGTTGTAGCCGCTGTTTGTTTCTTTTCTTTCACTCCTTCTCTTCCCATGAATCTCAAGACTTGTTTAAGTCTTGGATTTGCCCCCTTAGAGCTACCTAGTCCAACTTAATTTTCGATTAAGCTTGGAGTAGGATTAGCATTAGGCTTCCCTTTGCATGCTAACTTAGGTAGACGTTTCCCTTTCAAACTCAATTATAGGGCCACCTTTGCATGACAACATTAGGAACATTTTAGTTTCCCTTTAGTGTTTTATTTTCCTTTGAGTCTTCTCTTCTCATCTCATAACACTTCTAAAACACTTAATAAATATAACGAATATTGCGCTCGACCCTTAAGTGTAGGAAATGAAGAACGAGGGGTCTCCCCTCCTCTTCTAGAGTGTTTAGCATACGTCCCATTTGGGGGCGACCATGTGACTCATTCGTTCCCGCATGGTAGACTTTAGTGCAATGTAAGTTACGAACTAACTTCAATCCACTTCTGTCTAAAAAACACAAAAAACAAACTCAAACCTTTTTCATCCTTCGGGATCATTAATTTCAAACTATTTTCAGAAAAGAGCACGTTATTTTTCGTCTCGTCGCAAACAGGCATCGACCCTAACTGCCGGACGCGAACTTAACGTCGCTCATAAAAAACACCAACCGACCTCGTTAGGTCGAACTACGACTGCTCTGATTTCCTCTCTCTAGTCCGATTGAGGATACGTAGGCACAAGACGACGATGTCTTAGCAAGCAACCTCCCCTCTTAGTTCGTGTCCGAACTACGTTGACTCTGACTTTCCCATTGCACGAGGTAATACGTAGGCATAGGATGAGAGATGTCCTATCGAGTCATTTCCTTTTCTTTTCTCCCCCCGTTTCTTCATTCTTTTCCGTTCCCGTTTCTTTTCCCTTCCAGTAGCAGCGGAGCTCCAGACGACGACACCCTTTGATCGAGACAACAAGCGTGGATCCCATCGAGTATGATGGACGCGTGGGGTGCTAACATCTTCCCTTCGCGTAACCGACTCCCTTACCCGTTTCTCTTGGTCGCAAGACCATGCTCTTTCCTTTCCTTCAGGTTTATGCAGTGTTTCCTTTCCCTCTCTTGGGATAAATACACATTGCTGGCGACTCTATTTCCGCACCACTTTTGTATTTGTACCATGGATGCAAATCCCGGGAGCGACAGTTGGCGACTCTGTTGGGGACAAGTTGACCTCTTGCTGGTCCATCCCCTTTTGCGAGTCAATCCTAGCGCTTATTTGTTTGTTGTCTTTGGGTGCTTATTTTGTTGTGCTTTATTTTGTTGTATATTACTGTATTACTGTTTTACTATTCTTACCGCACTTATTGCATTGCATTTCATTATTATGATGTTCTGTTCTGCTGCTGGAGTTTCTGTTTGTAGGGTGGGATGGATTCATGAGAGAAAAGCCCAATACCCAGGCTTAATCATACACTTATGATTAGCGTGGAAAGTAGTGTGACTTGTTTAGCATTTAGCCAGACTTAGTATACATGAAAACTCCACATCCTGACGAGGTTTCCTTGGTAATATTCTATCCTGCGCATTTGGGGCAGATGCTGGCAGTCTCCCAAGAACTCAGCAACGTCTCTCCTCCCGAGATGTGATAATGGCAGTCCAGAAATGGCAAACCCATTACACTTGTCAATCCGAGGACCCAATGCTTGGAACTTACTATTGGATGACCCTTCTTTTTGGGGGAATCAGTGGACGACCTCTTTGTTTGGCGATAGTATTGTACCCCGAGGGATGAATGTACTATTACTTCTCAAATCGAGAATCCAAGACTGAGGATCCCGTTTTCTAGAACCCACATGTGAGAGGGGATGGGTGTTTGCAGGTTTGCAGGTGACTTTGACCTTTAACCTACCTGGTTTTCTGGATTTATCATCAGTGTACTATTGTCATCCTAATATTTTGGCAGTTTGAATGGGTCGTTATTCTGGATTTCCTGGTTTCTGGTATTTGGGGTCTTATTTCGTCAGCAGAACAACAGCAGTTTTGAGCATCACGAATACCTTGATCCCATGTTTGCATTTGCATCATCATTTTGCATTCTAACATGTTTGTTCATTTGTAGGGTTGCATCCTAACTTTGATTCCGGTTTTCCGAAGACTGTCCATGATGAATACTAGCACTGAAGAGAGAAAAAATATCATCCCGTACAAGTTCCCGGAGCTTCATCTAGATGCTATTCATAAGATCTCGGCTATGGCAAAACCTGGGGTATTGACAGACTTTAGAGGAGAATATGGGGGGATTCTGAGTTTCACCCGAGACGTTACCAACTATGAGTTCAGGACTCTGTACACTCTGGTACAGTTCTATGACCCTCACCTGCGGTGTTTTCTGTTCGCGGATTATCTTTTAGCTCCGACATTGGAAGAGTATGCTCTCATTTTGGATCAGTTTTTGTTGAAGAGAAATGTTGCTAGTAAAGGAGGGTGTAAAGGCTTTCACACGAAGTTTTTGATCGAGCAGGCTGCTATTTGTGCTAAGGCTAAGTGTTGGTCAGTGTTCAATGCAATCCTGGCTATATGTGTTTATGGAACGACGTTGTTCCCTAATGTGAAGGATTTTATAGACGTGTACGCTGTCCGGATATTCACCACGAAGAATCCAGTACCCACCTTGCTTGGGGATTTGTACTATTCGGTGCACTAGAAGAATGAAAAGGGGAGAGGAGGACCTCTTTACTTTTGCGCTCCAATTTTCTACAAGTGGTTTGCCGATCGCCTTCCCAAATCTGGGGCATTTGTAGACACCAAAGAAACATTGGATTGGTCAAGGAGATTGATGGGATTAAGAGCTGACAACTTGATTTGGATCAATCATGTTTTGTTAGGCCAAGAGATCCTGATCAACTGTGGAGGTTACCCAAACGTACCTCTAATAGAAAGGAAAAGGGGGATTAATTACAACCCTATTCTTGCTATTAAGCAATTTGGGTATGCTTTGAAAGAGCCGCCAAAGGACCAAGATGTTCAAGAATCTCTATATGTGAGTGAGGAAGCCAATCTGAAAGTGTTAAAAGAAGCTGCAAATGCTTGGAGAGACCGTCACAAGAAGGGAAAGACTTCTTTTGGAAAGTGTAACAACAAAGCCTTCCCTGCATACGAGGACTGGATTCAGAGGAGAGTAGAGAATATACTTCTATCATTCTGCAGAGAACCTCCATCTTACCCCCTACTGATTGAATCTCTAACCACAATTGAGATAGAGAAGTATAATAAGTTGTGGGCTGAGAAGGAGAAGCGTCGAGAGGAGAATAGTGAGCTGCAAAGAGAAATCTACCAGTTGAAGCATGAGCGAGGTGAAGCTGTTCACTTTACCAAGTTGAAAACAGGGCTGCTCGCAGAGAAAGAAAAGGAGTTGGCCGATGAAATCGCAGCTAGACAGAAGGTAGGACAAGCCTTAAAAGGTGTTAGCAGGGTTCTAAAGTCAAAGAAAGAAGACTTGGCCAAAGCTTCACTAATAATTCATAGGTTCAATGCTTGTTGAAACACAGCAATCGCAGCCAATAAGCAGAAAGAGGATGAGTATTTGGAGCAGATTGAGAGTATGAAGTTGAAGCTCAGGAATAAAGACGAGGAGATCTTATCAGGGACATTCCAAAGACACGCAGTTGAGGAACGACTGAATGAGGCTATAGCAACCATAGAAGAGCTGAAGATACGAGCTGAAGTGAAGAGGCCTAGGGGTGAAGGCTCTAGCTTAGGCAGTGGGTGATACTCTGTAGTTTGCTCTTTCTTTATTGTATTTTGGGTCACCGCTAGAATTGTTGACTGGGATCTTGGTTTCTCTTGTTTCAGACTTATTATCTTGGGTTGTAATCTCTGACAGTGATTTTCTCTGATATATGAGTAGAAGTTTTATTCCATCTTGTCTTTAAACTGGAATCAAGGAGTGGATCACCCTGCAAATATCCGAACATGTTCATTCGCATTTGCATAATCATAATCTTTTTTTTTTTGCATCACAGGTGCTCGTCCTGGGTTTTTCTAACCTTTATTTGGTTGCAGGCAAGATTGATAACCATCCAATTCACCGGTATTCTACTAGATCAAATCAGAAGAGAATTATGGAGAAGATGCAGGCTGATATGGATGTCATGCAAGCCCGTATAGACCAATTCATGGAGCTGATGCAAGGTGTTGCCCAAGGGCAAGAGCAACTGAGGACTCTGGTCCAACCCTTAGTGGCAAGAGTGGATGAAGATAGGGTTCTTCATGGCGGAATCCATAATGGAGTCGCTGGTAACGGTACTCAGGGAGGTCCTGCGGACGTAGAGATACATATTCCTGGTGTTGTGATCCCTCCGGGCGGAGGAGAGCAGCTTGTGATTCCTTTTGTTGTGGGAGGAGGAAGTGTTTGTGTTGTTCATGGTCGTCGTTTCAAAGACCAACAAGATGACGCTTTTTCTATGCCAAGCGGGGATACTGGTCCTCAGACCGACAATGATCAAAGGTTTAGATTGATTGAAGAACAACTAAGGGGTGTGGTGAATCAGAATTCTGTAGGTATGGATCTGGAGGATTTGGGGATGGTTCTTGGTGTTGTAATTCCGCATAAATTTTAGGTGCCCACTTTTGAGAAATACAATGGTACCACCTGTCCCAAGACGCATGTCAGGACATACGCAAGGAAGATGGTCGCGTACTCTAAAGATGAGAAATTGTTGATGCATTTCTTTTAGGACAGCCTGTCTGGGGCATCCTTAAAATGGTATATGCAATTGGAGAGATGCCACGTCCGTAATTGGAGGGAGCTGGTGGAAGCGTTTGTCAAACATTATCAATATAACACTGATATGGCTCTCAATCAGACCCAACTACAGAATATGTCTCAAAAGGGCAGTGAAAGCTTTAAGGAATACACGCAGAGATGGCGTGAGCTAGCGGCAAGGGTGCAGCCGCCCATGTTGGAGAAGGAGATGCTGAATCTGTTTATGGATATTTTGCCGGGACATTATTATGAAAAACTATTACCTTGCATGTCAGGCAAGTTTGCTGATTTGATCATGGTTGGGGAGATGTTAGAGGGTGGAATCAAAGCTGGGAAAGTACCAGGTAAGGATGGGTCGTCTTCTGGTCAGGGGAAGAAACCTTATGGGAATTATAAGAAGAAGGAGGAAGCAAATTCTGTGTCGTCTTACCGAGGTAAGGGGAAGCAACGCCAGAACTATAATCAGCAGGTGGCCTCAGTAACCATCCCAGCAGTACTTCCACCTCAAGCAACGCTCTAGTATCAAAGAAGGCCTAAGCAGAATAGGCACTTCGATACTCCACCATTGCCTTACTCCTAGTTGTTTCAACATTTGATGCAATTGCAGTTAATTCAGAAGAGGACTCTAGCTCCTGTTGTTGGTGATCCACCTCCGGGTTACAATCCCAACGCCCACTGTGACTTTCATTCCGGGGCACCCGGACACTATATTGAGGACTACAAAGCTTTTAAGCATAAAGTCCAAGACTTGGTGGATTCAAAGGCCATAAACTTTTCAAATGCTGTGTCAAATGTCATCCAAAATCCAATGTCGAACCATGGGGGGCCGAGGGTTAATGCGGTGTTAGAGGAGAATGAATCTTTGAATCTGGTTATGGATGTTAATGAATTAAGGACTCCTTTGATGGTGGTAAAGGAGAGGTTATTGAGGGGTGGGGTGTCCCCCGGATGTGATGAGAATTGTTCAGATTGTATGTCGCAAATGAATGGGTGTGGTTTGTTGAAGTCAGGAATTCAAAAGTTGATAGATGAAGGTCGATTGCAGTTTTACCGGTGTGACCAAAAAAAAGAGGTTGGTAGCAGGAAAAATGAGGTTGCTACCATTACTATCCCTTTCAAAACAATCACTATTTCAGGGCCGATAAGACCAGCACCGATTATTATTACAGCTCCCGGACCCGTGCCATATGAGAGCACCAAGGCCATTCCTTGGAACTATGGAGCCAAAGTGTTCGTTAATGGACAGAAACAAGAACTGGTGGGAACTTCTGTAGTGAACTCTTGTGTTGAAAACAATAATGAGGCAGGGTCTATCACGAGAAGTGGTAGGGTCTTTATCCTTTCTGATGATCAAGCTGGTAGTTCTAGACAAGACAAAGGAAAGCAGGTTGTAGATAATTCTTTGCAAGCGCCAGTAGTGAATGATTCCACGGCAAAACCGATTGATAATTCTTTCTCCGAGAATGTAGAAGAGTTTATGAGACTGATTCGGAAAAGTAATTATAAAATTGTTGATCAATTGCATCAGACTCCGTCTAAGATTTCTATCTTGTCCATGTTATTGTGTTCCGAGACACACCGAAACGCACTGCTGAAAGTACTGAATGTTGCTTACGTACCCCAGGAGATCTCAATTAATCAGTTGGAGGGGGTAGTGCCCCATGTTAATACAGGCAATGGTTTGGGTTTTACTGATGTTGACTTGACTCCAGCTGGGAGAAACCATAATAATGCCTTGCATATTTCTGTTGAGTGTCGTGGATCGTTGATGTCTCATGTGCTTATGGATACTGGATCCTCTTTGAATGTTCTGCCTAAGAAAGCCTTGATGAAACTGGACACTCGTGGGTTGATATGCACACCAAGTGATTTAGTAGTGCGCGCTTTCGACGGCTCAAAGAGATCTATTTTTGGAGAGATTGTACTACCAATTAAGGTTGGGCCAGAGGTTTTCGATGCTACCTTCTATATCATGGACATCCAACCTGCTTACAGTTGCCTGCTGGGTCGTCCTTGGATTCACAGTGCTGGGGCTGTGACATCTACATTGCATCAGATGTTAAAGTACATGGTAGACAGACATGTGGTGACGGTTTGTGGAGAAGTGGATATCATGATAAGCTAGCTATCTACTTTCAAGTATGTGGAGGTAGATGGCGAAATGCATGAAACTTTATGTCAGGCTTTTGAAGCAGTAAAGATCCTTGAGAAATCTCTCAAGGAAGTCAGCCAACCTGAAGTGGTAGAACAGCCTACAGTGGTACATCAGCCAGAGATTTCTATGTCTTCCTTCAAGGATGCACGGGCCGTGGTTGAAGCCGGCGGTTCACAAAGGTGGGGCCAGATTATTGATGTCCAGGAAAAGCGAAATACTCATGGACTAGGTTATAAGCCACCCAGGCGTCCTGAAGAGCCTCCCAAGTTTTATGGTCCAGTTCGCTTCACCAGTGCTGGTGTGTTCTTTGACAGAATCAATGCTATTGGTGAAGATGAGGATAGTGATTGTGATATGGATAGTTGGATCTGCCCCTGTGTTCCAGGTCAAAGTCTTCGCAACTGGTCGTCAGAGAGAGCCATTCAAGTGACCAGACCAGAGTAATTGCTCCTGTTTGTCATCTATGTTAATCCTACGGTCTGCCCAAGACATAGTGATTCTTGTTTGTAGGGCTTGATTGTTTTGTATGCTTTTTCTTTATCATTAATAAAGGACGTTTTCGCATTCAAATGTTTTGATCCCTGTTTTTCTGTTTTTTATTTTATTTTTGCATTAAAACCACAGCAAAATGGCAACGTGGTTTTGTTTGATACATCCATATTAAACATAAATCATCAATCATGCAGGTTTTCTTGTTCAGATTCCACCCATCATGATTCAGCTATGGCTCGATATGACTTCGATAATCCCATATATCAGGATGAATAGGGGACTGATGAAGATTGTGAATTACCCGAGGAATTAGCCAGGCTGTTGAAACAGGAGGAAAAGGTCATTCTGCCTCATCAGGAGGAAATCGAGGTTGTTAACTTGGGAACCGAGGACGCAAAGAAAGAGGTACGGATTGGGGCTGCTTTGGAAGACACTGTCAAGGGAAGATTGATTAAAATGCTCAGAGAGTATGTGGATATCTTCGCCTGGTTTTACCAAGACATGCCTGGGCTCGACACTGACATCGTGGTACACCGGTTGCCGCTAAAAGAAGGATGTGCTCCGGTTAAGCAGAAGCTGAGAAGGACGAAACCGGATATGGCTGTCAAGATTAAAGAAGAGGTCCAGAAACAGTTAGAGGCTGGGTTCCTTGCTGTAACAAATTATCCTCCGTGGGTTGCTAATACTGTACCTATACCTAAGAAAGATGGAAAGGTCAGGATGTGTGTTGATTACAGAGATCTGAATAGAGCAAACCCAAAAGACGATTTCCCGCTTCCTCACATTGACGTGTTAGTGGACAGCACTGCTCAATTTTCTATGTTTTCCTTCATGGATGGCTTCTCTGGGTATAACCAAATTAAGATGGCCCTAGAGGACATGGAGAAGACGACGTTTATAACACCGTAGGGGACTTTCTGTTACAAGGTGATGCCCTTTGGATTGAAAAATGCTGGGGCAACCTATCAGCGGGCGATGGTGACTCTCTTTCATGATATGATTCACAAGGAGATCGAGGTCTATGTTGATGACATGATTGCAAAGTCACAAATGGAGGAAGAGCATCGGGTGAATCTTCAGAAACTGTTTGAGAGGTTAAGAAAGTTCAGACTGAGGTTGAATCTGAACAAGTGCACCTTTGGTGTGAGATCTGGGAAGTTACTTGGGTTTATTGTCAGTGAAAGAGGTATCGAGGTTGATCCTGCTAAAGTAAAAGCTATACAAGAGATGCCTGAACCAAGAACAGAAAAAGAGGTTCGTGGTTTCTTAGGGAGGTTGAACTACATTGCTAGATTCATCTCTTATCTTATAGCCACGTGTGAACCGATATTCAAGTTGCTAAGAAAAGATCAAGAGGTCAGGTGGAATGAGAATTGTCAAAAAGCGTTCGAAAAAATAAAAGAGTATTTGCAGGAACCTCCGGTCCTTATGCCGCCAGTGCCGGGAAGGTCATTGATTATGTATCTTACATTTCTTGAGAACTCAATGGGGTGTGTGCTCGGTCAACACAACGAGTCAGGTAGAAAAGAGCATGCCATCTACTACCTGAGTAAAAAGTTTACTGATTATGAGTCGAGGTACTCAATGCTGGAAAAAACATGTTGTGCACTCGCTTGGGCAGCTAAGCATTTGAGGCAGTATATGTTAAACCACACAACCCTCTTGATTTCAAAGATGGATCCGATCAAGTATGTGTTTGAAATGCAGGTGCTTTCTGGAAGAATAGCCCGTTGGCAGATGGTTCTGACAGAATACGATATTCAATATGTTTCCCAAAAGGCCATTAAGGGAAGTATTTTGTCAGAGTATCTTGCTGAACAACCAATCGAGGATTATCAACCGATGAAGTTTGAATTCCCTGACGAACACATTATGCATCTGAAGATGAAAGATTGTGAAGAGCCTTTGCATGATAAAGGACCTAAAATTGGGTCTCAGTGGAAATTGGTCTTTGATGGGGTCGTCAACTCATATGGCAACGGAATCGGGGCAATCATTACAACTCCGAAGGGCTCTCATATACCCTTCACTGCCCGATTAGCGTTCATATGCACCAACAATGAGGCGGAGTATGAAGCATGCATCATGGGGTTAGAAGAAGTAATTGATTTGAGAATCAAGAACCTCGATGTTTATGGTGATTCCGCGTTGGTAGTTAATCAGATTACAGGTGAATGGGAAACTCGTCAAGCAAATTTGATGCCTTATAACAACTATGCCAGAAGGTTGTTACCGTTCTTTGACAGAGTCGATTTCCATCATATACCTCGGGTGGAGAATCAGATGGCAGATGCGTTGGCAACGTTATCTTCAATGTATCAGGTGAATCGTTGGAATGAAACTCCTTCGATCAGAATCATGCGTCTGGATAGACCAGCTTTTGTGTTTGCAATTGAAGATGTATCAGATGGAAAACCTTGGTATCATGATATTAAGGTTTTTCTGAAGAGTCAAGGGTATCCAGAGGGTGCATCCACCAATGATAAGAAGACTCTGAGGAGGTTGGCAGGAAATTTCTTTTTGGATAGAGATGATGTGTTATACAAGAGGAATTTTGACATGGTCTTGCTACGTTGTATTGATGAACACGAGGCAAACCTGTTAATGGAGGAAGTTCATGAAGGGTCTTTCGGTACCCGTGCCAATGGGTATGCTATGGCCAGAAAACTGTTGAGGGCGGGGTATTACTGGATGACTATAGAGTCTGATTGTTTTAAATACGCCCGGAGATGTCACAAATGCCAGATTTATGCAGATAAGGTGCACATATCGCCTACTCCTCTGAATGTGTTGTCATCGGCTTGGCCCTTTGCTATATGGGGCATTAATATGATCGGAGAGATTGAACCTACTGCTTCCAATGGGCATCGTTTTATTTTGGTTGCCATTGATTACTTCACGAAGTGGGTGGAAGCATCCTCATTTGCCAACGTCACCAGACAAGTGGTAGCCAGATTTATCAAGAAGGACATCATCTGCCGGTATGGAGTCCCGTAGAGAATCATTACTGATAATGGTTCAAATTTGAATAACAAGATGATGAAGGAGCTATGTCAGAGCTTTAAGATTGAACACCACAATTCTTCTCCCTATCGTCTGAAGATGAATGGGGTTGTTGAAGCAGCAAATAAAAACATCATGAAGATTGTGCAGAAAATGGTAGTGACGTATAAAGACTGGCATGAGATGTTGCCTTATGCTTTACACGATTATCGTACTTCAGTACATACATCGACTGGGGCAACTCCTTTCTCACTGGTATATGGTATGGAAGTAGTTCTACCATTAGAAGTTGAGATTCCTTCTTTAAGAATTCTGGCAGACGTGAAGCTTGATGAAGCTGAGTGGGTGCATTCTAGACTGAATCAGCTGAACCTTATTGAAGAGAAAATATTGACAGCCATTGCACATGGTCGATTGTATCAGAGCAGGATGAAGAAAGCCTTTGATCAGAAAGTGCGTCCTCGATGTTTTCAGGCTGGTGAATTGGTTTTGAAACGGATCTTTCCTCCTCAAGCAAATCACAGGGGCAAATGGACTCCAAACTACGAAGGGACATATGTAGTAAGACAGGTTTTCTCTGGTGGAGCCTTATTACTCTCAACTATGGATGGCGAAGATTTTACGTCCCCTGTGAACGCAGACGTAGTCAAAAAATACTTTGCATAAAAGAGACCCGCTGGACACAAAAAGAAAGTTCAGGCAAAAAAGGGGCATCCTGGCGAACCATAAAAAGAAAAGGTTCAGGCAAAAGTTAAGGATAAAAAATAAAAAGAATAAACCCGCAAGGTTGAAAACCTGGAAAGGCAACTTTGGCAAAAATGGGTATCCCGGTGGATTGAAAACCTGAAAAGGGCGATCCAGGCAAAAGTTAGGGATTTAAAAGCAAACGGCTACGATCTGCGCTCGATCTGTGAGCACTTTGGATACATGGAAATTTCGAAGGAAAGGAATCAGTCCAGTCAGTCTTTTCAAAGGCCAAAGCATCTGTGGATAAGCAAGGTATATTGGGTCATAGCTGAATTGAATCATGGTGGATGTCTGTTCCCCACATTGCCGACATGTGTATTTTCTTTTATTTTTGTGCAATTACCTCTTTTCAGGAATTGCTTCCGAATGTAAACGCCTATTTACAGGCCAATTCATTCAATAAAATTTTCGTTTCACTCAAAAGCTTTCCATTTGTGTTTTTACTTTTGATGTTTTGTTTGTGAAAACGTCCGATATTTTGATAAAACATTGCATGTGAAAATGTTAAGCTTTGCGAAGCATATCAGAAAACAGTGGAAATTACTTAGGCGAGTAACCTTTTTGCATATAGAACTTTCTGTTGATTTTGTTTGCAGGGCAACAAGTTTGTTCTTCCCTAGTAGAGTTACTCTCCTCGACATTGAAAAGTTTATCCTCCTCAGCCGGTTGTTATTTTCCCCAGCCAGAGTGTCGAGGATTATCTTTCTCAGCAGAGTACAAAAGATTAATTCCCCAACTATAGTAGTGATCGATTTATCACTTTCTCAGCAAACAATCAGAAGTTGACGTTGTTGCATCCCTAGCAGGAGACTTATGGAACATCTTCTAGGGACAAAGATTTTATTTTCCCCACAGGTTCTGAACACCCATTCTCCTCAGCCAGTCAGGAGATATTTTTCTCATCAGCAACGGTATGATTTAATCCCCACAGACGAGTAAGATGAACGTGGTCCTCTAGCAGAGTCGATGCCATCGATTATCGCTTTCCAAGCAGATTGCTAGTAATGGCAGATACTCCCCAACAGGTGAAGACACAGATGATGCCTACCAGCAGGTTAAGCCCAGTAATATCCCCAAGCAGAGTTTGGTGGTGATCTTCTCAGTGGATTATTCAACAGCGATTGATACCCCCGACAGGTCTTAAAGTCCAATTGTTATTGGCATTTTTCAGATCCAGGTTTTGGATTCTATCTTCGGCAGAAGTCATTGGTAATCCCCAGCGGAGAGAGTTTCTCTTTGGGTTTCCACCTCCAATATTTGTTTTTATCTCCCCAACAGAGTGGATCTTATCTCGAAGTTTTCATCTCCAGCAGAGTTCGTGATCAGGACCTTCCTCAGCAGAGTGAAATCTTCCTCAGCAGGGTCTCTCATTTCAGAAGACAATTTAGTTTGTCATCCCGGTGGAGTTGCCTTCGTCTTCGGCATTTATTTTGCTGAGGCGCTTCTTTTTGCATTGTATAAGCATTTTTGCATGGCATTCTCCCAAACGCGTAGCATTTCCATTTCGTATGGAGCATTACGCCATAGAAATTCAAACATATGCATTCGAAGCATAAGCCAAGTTTGATATCTTTTACCAGTCTCTTTCCCCAGCAGAAAGTGATAAACTCAGGAGTTGTTGTTTGGCATTACACCGCAACCAGTGGATTCATCCTTCTTACTCCTTCTTATACTCCCCTACGGAGTTGTCTGTTTAGATTTCTCTTTTCCCTAGCAGAGTCATCTTGGTAGATCTGTTGATTCTACTAATCTTTGGAGACCTCCTTAGGCCGGTCCTTCCTTTTCGAGTTCCCCTTCGGCCGTTCTCGTATTATTTTATTGGAGTCCCCCTTCGGCCGGTCTCCCTTTACGACTTCCCCTTCGGCCGTTCTCGTATTCTTTTGTTGGTTAGACCCCCTTCGATCGGTCCTTCCTTTTCGAGTTCCCCTTCGGTCGTTCTCGATGTATTTTGTTGGAGTCCCCCTTTGGTCGGTCTTCATTTTCGAGTTCCCCTCCGGCCGTTCTTGATGTATTTGGTTAGACCCCCTTCGGCCGGTCCTTCCTTTTCGAGTTCCCCTTCGGCCGTTCTCGATGTATTTTGTTGGAGTCCCCCTTCGGTCGATCTTCATTTTCGAGTTCCCCTTCGGCCGTTCTCGATGTATTTGGTTAGACCCCCTTCGGCCGGTCCTTCCTTTTCGAGTTCCCCTTCGGCCGTTCTCGATTTATTTTGTTGGAGTCCCCCTTCGGCCGGTCTCCCTTTACGAGTTCCCCTTCGGCTGTTCTCGATGTATTTTGTTGGAGTCCCCCTTCGGCCGGTCTCCTTTTACGAGTTCCCCTTCGGCCGTTCTCGTATTCTTTTGTTGGTTAGACCCCCTTCAGCCGGTCCTTCCTTTTCGAGTTCCCCTTCGGCCGTTCTTGATTTATTTTGTTGGAGTCCCTCTTCGTCCGGTCTCCCTTTACGAGTTCCCCTTCGGCCGTTCTCGTATTCTTTTGTTGGCTAGACCCCCTTTGGCCGGTCTTCCTTTTCGAGTTCGCCTTCGACCGTCCTCGTATCTTTGTTTGAAAGGCCACCTTCGGCCAGTCTTTCATTTTTGAGTTCGCCTTCGGCCGTTCTCGTATCCTTTGGTTGATTGGCTCATCTTCGGCCGGTCTTGTCTTCCTCCCCAGCGTAGCTTGCCTTCGGCCGATCTACCTTTGTTGGAAATTCCTCCTTAGGCTGGTATTCCTTTTCGAATTCTTCCTTAGGCCGGTCTTTCTCTTCGAGTTCGCCTTCGGCCGCCCTCGTAATTGCCTTATTTCATTACCCCCGCAGTTTACAAATTTGTGCAGTTATTTTGATATTCAATCTCCATGTATCTCGATTGTCTGGAAGCCTTTGCTCCCATACCCTCGGATCCAAGAAGTTTGAATAGGGGCAGCTGTAACACATCAAAATTTGCCCTTTTGCTTCTAACCTTTTTGGCTTATGTTTCATTTCATTTGTATTGTCATTTTTGCATTTGCATATTTCTTTTGGGCATGGGATCAAGGTATTTTCTAGCAGCTCATGGCGTTATCAGCTCCGACATTATTTTCAGCAGTATTCAGGGTCAAGTAGATAGCTTTCAAAGTCTTCTCGAGCATTTATTTTGCTCATTAGATGATTTGATGATCAGAAACCCTGGCAGTCAAATTTTGATCGGTTCTTCGGCATCAGGCATTTTTTAATTCAGCAGGATATTCTGAGGTGTCAGCAGGAATTTGTGTTCTTTTCAGGTGTTACTCAGTAGCAATATCAAGTTTTGAGTTTCAGAGGTTTAACGGGTTCAAAACAGCTATCAAAAGTCACTTTTTCAAGTTTCCCTCCTTTTGGTACAAAATTCAAATTTCTCTTGTGTTAATCGGTTAACACATTTGGTTAACCGATTAACCAAGGCGAAAATTGCCAATTTCTTTCATTTTTCAGCACTATTTTTTTTAATTCCAATTTTAATCACCATTTTAATTCTACACATCAGTAGAAGGATCTAGAGAGTTGATATTCCATTCAAAAATTCAAATTCTTTCCACTCCAACTCCACATTTCCTTTCCTAATTCATTTTTCACTCCCAATTCCACCCACTTAACCTCACTCCAAACCCAAACTTAACTCCTTACCTAGGGGTTATTTAAATCATTTCATTCCAAACCTCAAGACCCTAGATGATTTTTCACCCTCATTTTTCAGAATTTTCTCTCAATTCTCTCTCACTTTTTCACTCTCAACCTCCATTTTCAACCACACACAAAGCTCCATATTCATAGATTCACAAATTCTTCATTGGAATTTGTGAATTTTTGAGCTAAACCTCCATCACATCTTCATTCTTGGTTCAATTCTGCAGTAGCTACTGATTTGGATCTTGGAGTAAGCTTTTGGAATCCCTTTTGGAGGAACTTTTGCTTATTTGAGGTGTTCTTGCTTGGATCTTCAAGTTTTCTTGGTAAAGCTTCATCGATCTCTGGTTTTCTTGTTTGGATCCACCAATTTTCGTTCACAAATCATACCAAAGCAAATCTCAGCTTTGTAGGTTGGTTTTCCTTAGATCTATACTTGATTTAGCTTATTTGCAATTTACACAATGTAGATCTTTGGTTGTACTTGATTTTGATCCATTTTACTTGAATGTGTTTCTTGATGTTGATGATTATTGGATCTAATTGATGTTTGATCACTGATACTTGATGTAATTTTCGTGCATTGTTGATTAAATGATCATTGGAGATGTTTGCATAAGTGATTTTGCTGCTGGAAGTGCTTTTTCAAACTAATTTATGCTGCTGTAACATGGTTAACCGATTAACCAAATGCAGTACAAGTTAGTTAATCGGTTAACCTGTGTATTTTTACT
The DNA here is from genome assembly GCA_022829125.1 of Lathyrus tuberosus. Lineage (NCBI taxonomy): Eukaryota > Viridiplantae > Streptophyta > Magnoliopsida > Fabales > Fabaceae > Lathyrus > Lathyrus tuberosus. The sequence goes on along the minus strand of JALAZF010000301.1, from coordinate 3,763,631 downwards.
GTTTCTGCTGATTTTGGAGCTGTTAATCGATTAACACATTTGGTTAACCGATTAACACTGTTGCAGAGTGAATTTTTTGTGCATTTTTGAGCATGTTTCGATCCCGTTTCATTTTTAATCTTCATGGATTGATATGATACATGTTTAAGGACTGTTTTGATGTTGTTGCACCTAACACTATTGTATGTACACAATTTTCTGACATGCGACTCTTGGATGTTTGTTGTTTATGATCATGTGTGCGTTGTTGCGTTCTTGATGTGATGAACACATAGCACACACTCCTTGAGCATGTTAATTGTTGATTAATGCTTGTGTTGCTGGAATTGTTTTGTGCATGCTTGTTTGCTTTCTATTCTTAGAGGTGTACACTTGTTTTGACTTGTTCATGTACCAATGATGTGCATCTTTCCATGATGTCTTCAAGTTTAGTCAACATGATGTATGGTGCGTTTGAGTTTATGATTAGTTGAGGAATGCATGATGTTGAATGCACATTTGCTATGCCATGGTTGAATCATCTTCAAATGTATCACATGCTGCCCTGTTTCTATTGATGTTTATGCGCATACATGCTGTTATATGTACTGTTGTTTGGCCTTTTTACACCTATCCTTGTGCTGAATGTGTGATGTTGTAAGCTGTCTTGCTTGTGTACTGCCTTTTACCGCTGTGCAGGTGCTGGAGCACTGTTGTAGCCGCTGTTTGTTTCTTTTCTTTCACTCCTTCTCTTCCCATGAATCTCAAGACTTGTTTAAGTCTTGGATTTGCCCCCTTAGAGCTACCTAGTCCAACTTAATTTTCGATTAAGCTTGGAGTAGGATTAGCATTAGGCTTCCCTTTGCATGCTAACTTAGGTAGACGTTTCCCTTTCAAACTCAACTATAGGGCCACCTTTGCATGACAACATTAGGAACATTTTAGTTTCCCTTTAGTGTTTTATTTTCCTTTGAGTCTTCTTTTCTCATCTCATAACACTTCTAAAACACTTAATAAATATAACGAATATTGCGCTTGAGCCTTAAGTGTAGGAAATAAAGAACGAGGGCTCTCCCCTCCTCTTCTAGAGTGTTTAACATACGTCCCATTTGGGGGCGACCATGCGACTCATTCGTTCCCGCATGGTAGACTTTAGTGCAACGTAAGTTACGAACTAACTTCAATCCACTTCTGTCTAAAAAACACAAAAAACAAACTCAAACCTTTTTCATCCTTCGGGATCGTTAATTTCAAACTATTTTCATAAAAGAGCACGTTATTTTCCGTCTTGTCGCAAACAAGCATCGACCCTAACTTCCGGACGCGAACTTAACGTCGCTCATAAAAACACCAACCGACCTCGTTAGGTCGAACTACGACTGCTCTGATTTCCTCTCTCTAGTCCGATTGAGGATACGTAGGCACAAGATGGCGATGTCTTGGTGAGCAACCTCCCCCCTTAGTTCGTGTTTGAACTACGTTGACTCTGACTTTCCCATTGCACGAGGGAATACGTAGGCATAGGACGAGAGATGTCCTATCGAGTCATTTCCTTTTCTTTTCTCCCCCCGTTTCTTCGTTCTTTTTCGTTCCCGTTTCTTTTCTCTTCCAGTAGCAGCGGAGCTCCAGACGACGACACCCTTTGATCGAGACAACAAACGTGGATCCCATCGAGTATGATGGACGCGTGGGGTGTTAACACCTTCCCTTCGCATAACCGACTCCCTTACCCGTTTCTCTTGGTCGCAAGACCATGCTCTTTCCTTTCCTTCAGGTTTATGTAGTGTTTCCTTTCCCTCTCTTGGGATAAATACACATTGCTGGCGACTCTGTTTTCGCGCCACTTTCGCGTTTGTACCACGGATGCAAATCCCGGGAGCGACAACATCCTCTTAGGCTTTGTATAATGATCCTTCCTCAGCGAAGTTAGCCTCCTCTTATGCTTTGTATAATGATCCTTCATCAGCGAAGTTAGCCTCCTCTTGGGCTTTATACAATGATTCTCCCCAACGGAGCTAACCTTTTTTTACTCTCTTGTTGAGTCAATAGCCTTTTCAGACTCTCTTGTTGAGTCAATCACTTTTCAGACTCTCTCGTTGAGTCAAGCACTCTCTTGTTGAGTCAACCCCTTTAGCCTCTATCTCGGGCTTCGTACGAGACAAATAAAAACACTCTCTTGTTGAGTCCATAGCCTCCTCTTAGGCTTTGTATAATGATTTCCCCTAGCAGGAGATAGCCTCCTCTCGAGTTGTGTAGATTGATTTCTCCAGCTTGTTTAGCCACAATCCTGGGCTTTGTACAGGACATATAAAAGCACTCTCTTGTTGAGTCAAACCTTTTTAGCCTCTATCTTGGGCTTTGTACGAGATATAAACCTTTATAAGCTTGGGACAAACATTTTCCCCATTGAAGTCAATTCCTCCGAGCCTTCATTAGATTTTGAGGAATAATCTCCCAAGCAGAGTCAAACCCTTTTCCGCCTCCATCTTAGGGTTTATACAAGATAGATAACACTCTCCGATAGAGTCAAATCCGTGTAGCCTCCGTCTTGGGCTTTGTTCAAGACACTCAAAATATCCTCAGTCGAGTCAATTAAATTTCCCATTTCAGCCTCTATCTTGGGCTTTGTACAAGACACATATAAAACTCCCTAGCGGAGTTAAAAATACATTTCAGCCTTAATCTTTGGCTCTGTACAAGACAGAAAGAACATTTTCCCCAAAAAAGTCAAGCTTTTAGCCTCCTCTTAGGCTTTGTATAATGATATCCACAAAGAGTCAGTCTCTTTTTTGCCTCAATCTTGGGCTTTGTGCAAGACACCAATATGTACACTCTCTTGTTGAGTCGATCATATTTAGCCTCCTCTTAGGCTTTATATAAGGAAATCCCTAGCCGAGTCGATTAACCTTTTAGCTTCAACCTTGGGCTTTGATCAAGGCACGCAAAAATCAACAATTCCCTCAGAGGAAGTCCAATCCTTCTTTAGAGATGACAAGTTCTCTCTCAGTCAAACCTTTGAGCTTCAATCTTGGGCTTTAAACAAGACACATATAAACTTTTTAGCTTCAATCTTGGGCTTTGAACAAGACACCAAAACATCTTTTTCCTCCCATAGAATAGGAGGAACTACGATTGCTCTGATTTCCCTGTTTCGTTTAAATGGGAATACGTAGGCATAAGATTTCAAAATCTTAGCGAGCATACCAATCAAAAACTCTAGGTCCAGTATCTTCATACATCAAAACTTAGGTCCAGTACCTTACCAAAAACATCGGGAAGAACCCGAACATCAACAAAAACTCACTCTCCTTGTCATACATTCCCAAGAAACTTTCCCAACCCATTACCAGATAAACACCATCAATTACAAAGCGAAACCCTAAAGCTAATATCCTGTGGATAACCACATATAGGATGGATAATTGACAACTACCCATTGTATAACCTGACCCCGACTCCCCGAATCTCTTAAAGCGTTTGTTCAGTTAAACATTCGTGTGCAAGGTTAGTTTTAGATACTTTCCCTTTCAGCTTCATGGGATAAATAAGAAATCAGAAAGTAGCACCCCCTCCTCCTCATTACGGTGAGGAAAACTTCAGCGATAAGGTGGTCGCGTCATCGACAAAAATCGCTCGCTACACCTACATGGTCAAGAAAGCTTTCTCAGGCGGCGCCTTGAGACTTGCAACTATGGATGGAGAAGAATTTGCCTACCCCAAAAATGTTGATGTAGTCAAGAAATACTTCGCCTAAAAAAATGTCTCGGTAGATTGAAAACCCGAAAGGGCGGTCCAGGCAAAAATTAGAGACATAATCAAACATCATCCCGATGGATTGGAAATCTCAAAGTACAATCCAGGCAAAAGTTAGGGATTAATGGCAAGTAACTACGTTCAAAAAAGGGGAAAATCCCCTAGCAACAGTCATGCCATCCATCAGGAAAACTCCAGTCAAGGTCATCTTCGACAGAAGCTCAGGATGCCCAGAATTCAAAGTTGGTAGAAGGATAATAGTCATTATGTTTCAACGTAGCCATATTCCCTTAAAATTACCATTTTATAAACCTTGTAAATACTATATGGAATCACGCGTTTGGCTGATTTCCATCCTATCAATAAAATTTGAGCCCTAGTGCTTTTGTTTGCAATTCTTATTTGTTTTAGCTTTACAGAACGACACTTTAACATGATTAATGATTCTTGAAATAAAACAAAAATGAATTTACTTGTCAACTTTTTTTTCTGCTTTTAAAATAAAGATGGCAATTTCTTTTGACTGTTGAACATCAAAAGAACATCGATCGCTTCTCCAAAGGCGATTAAGCTTCAAAGTGCAGAATCAAAATACTTCTTCTAAACCAGTGCGCTTGAGTGAAGGATCAGCTGTGTCAGATGCGAATATTCCGTCCGACATCCCCGGCAGATTTCTTATCTCCTAAGCCCGACCAACGGTTTTCCCCGCAGGGACTATCTCTCCTAAGCAAGGCAGAATTGCTATTTTGAACCAAATGGTATTTCTTCATCCCCAGTAGTGGCTGAGTATCCAGTCGTGTTCATCCACTAGTCTGTATGTTGTGTCAGTTTTGTCAGCATAAATATACATACATCATGCATTATTAATTTGCTTTCATATTCATATTGCATCACTATCACCCTAGGCGGCCTTATCCCCTGGTGATAAAAGTCCTCTCAATCGAGTTGTCCGTTCTTTCCTCGTCAGGAAACGCCACGTATGAGTGATCTCTCCTCCAATTTATTTCTAGATTGGAAAAGGCCCTTGACCACTTTGATAACTTGAACCTCTGAAAAACAAGAAAACTTTTGACAAACATCACTCTTCGCCATTGAAGATGATATATTCGCTTTCTCGGATTAAGGAAAATCCTCAGAGAAAGCCTCGCAAGTAAAGGCTCTCAGCAACACATTGATTTTTCTCTCCAAGAGAGCCAATGTTAATGAAGTCATCAGCACCTCAAAATTGGGTTACATCACATGGCATTTCTCCGAGAAGATCTTGAGGAAAAGTACGGTGTAGTATCCCCAAGCAGGAAGCAGTCTCTCAAGAGACTCGTTTTCCCCAGTAGAGTCGACAAATGGCGTCACCAACAGAGAAGTTTGTATACCTCTACAACTCAGACGAATGGGTTCCCCAGTAAGTCTGACATCAAAACTTTTTCCCATCAAATGGCATCTCCCCAGGAAAATTCGGCAAGAAGTTTGAGGAAAAACCGCTACGAATAGCGTCCCTTCTCAAGAAAGTTTATTGACAAAAGAAACTGAGACCAGTTCCTTGGTAGGAAACCAGGATCGAGGGGAAGTTTATATCAGAAACTGAGACAAGTTCCTTGGTAGGAAACTAGGATCGAGGGGAAGTTTATATCAGAAACTAAGACCAGTTCCTTGGTAGGAAACCAGGATCGAGGGGAAGTTTATATCAAAAACTGAGACCAGTTCCTTGGTAGGAAACCAGGATCGAGGGGAAGTTTATATCAGAAACTGAGACCAGTTCCTTGGTAGGAAACCAGAATCAAGGGGAAGTTTATTTCAGAAACTGAGACCAATTCCTTGGCTGAAGACCAGGATCGAGGGGAAGTTTTTACCTTTTCTAAGTATCGTTGCTTAGCAAAAGAAGATGGATGAGCAAACTGCCGTTCATAACCACCATCAAAATTTTAGGTATTCCGATATTTAATCCTCTTGTACCCCGAATACCCGAATACCTTCGCCATTCACACCTTCGGGTCCAAGAAGATTAAATAGAGGCATCTGTCATACCCCAAATTTTTACCACTAAGATTTCCCATCATTGTGCAAATCATCATCACAATATGGATGTACCTTTATGCCTCATCAATCTCCTCAGGAATTATTAGGCATTCTCTACAAACAAAGATTAGGGTTTTGAGCCCTCTCAAAGCACTTAGACAGAAGATCAATCAAAAAATGACATGATCTTCAACTTGTCTAACATCTCAAAAATCCATAAAGGATCAAGAGGACTCCCACGTCAAGAATTAAGCACAAGGTTGCAACATTCCAAGTGGATCGAGCCTCAGGATCGCCAGTGTCACCAAAATTAGGGTTTTGGTCGACCAGGGCCTCCAGGTGGAATTTTCATCTGGGCATGAGCCAATGCTTCAAAATATAACCCAATATACTCCAAGGGACCTCATGGATCCAATCATCAAGTCAATTTAGCCTCAGGGGATGCATTTACCAAAAATCAAGAATTAGGGTTTCTTGACCTAATTCACCCCTAAGTTGACTTTTGGTTAATTTGTGTAAATGATAAACAAGTTTATCCATCTGCACACCTCAGGGGGAGACCAAGGAGGAACAAACACTGATCCATAAGCCTCCCAAGTCTTTGGAACTACAAGTAGCATGCCAAACCTAAAAGAGCTAAAAAGGTGCCAAGACTCCAATTTTGTTTCCAAGCATTTAATGGATGACCAAGGTGGCATGAACTGAGCCTATTCCAACTGAATGAGTCAAGGATAAGCTCTGAATCAAAGAACCATAGGCCTGTGCTCTAACCTCTAGTTAATGGCTAGAGGAGACTTGAGATTCCAAAGTGATCCAATTGGCCACAGACCTGTACCAGTTGCCATACACTATTGCTTGCAAAACAAACTTGCTCTACTATAAATAGAGCTCAATTGTGATTAGTTTGAATACACCAAAGCACCCAAACTGATGCTTTCCTCAAAATCTCCACTTTCACTCCAATTTTGCCTTCTAAAGCAAGTCACTATCGGGTTTTGAGTTTGAGAGCAATTCCAACCAAACCAATCACACACACACCTCATAAATATCATATAGAAGTGATCCAAGCACTTAAACAACATCTGGAACATCAGAATCACAAAATCACCAGCCATCTGCACAAGCCTTTGACAGATTTGCAGTTGAGGTGCCAAATCAAGTTCCAGCTTAATTCAATCCACTCCAAGCATTCAGACACACTCCATAGCACCTAAGGAAGCTGTCCAGATCATTGGAACCTAGCTGCAACACCTCAATCACCAAACTCGATCACCAGCTGCAAGAGGTAAGCCTCAACTTGGTCATCTCATGATTCATGCATATTTCCTCGCACAATACTTTTGCCAAATGTTCATAATCATGCATAGAATATTTCCCCTCAATTAATTGCTTTGTATGAATCGTGTATCAAATTTCTCAGCCTTCATGCACAATTTAGGGTTCTTGAGGTTTTGTCTTGATTTCTCATTCCATGCTTAAAATAACTGAAATTAAAGACCATAAACATGATCGTGAGTTGAAAACGAGCAGATTAATATGTGGATTGTGTGATTTCATCAAGTATTCAGTGAGATTGATGAGAAAACGCAAATTTGGGCAAAACAGAGCACGCAGGCAAGCCCAAGATGTTCTTGGCGCCCTTTTTCAAATATTTGAATATTTGAATTTTTGTGATTTTATTTAATTGATTCAAAAATTAATTTCTCTCTGAATTTTAATGATTTTGAGTTGATTCTTTTTTTAATAATTCAAAAAAATGTTAAAATATTTTATTTTACAAAAATTCCCCAAAAATATTATTTATTTCACATATTTGATATTTTTGCAAATAATTAATTTTTATTTGTTTTTTAACATTTAAAATATTTTTTCCTTCTTGATTTTCCAAACTTAAATGGTTTCCAATCATTTTGTGGATAAAAACCTGATTTTTGAAACATTGATCCAAGATCACCACTCATTTTTCATATGTTTTCAATAATTTTTATTAATTTTTTAACAAAATTAATTCCATTTTGAACAAAATTAGGGTTTTGATTAATTCCACACTCATCAATCTTTTTCAAACACTCATGGGCCTCTAACAGAGTGTAAGACCAATTCGTTGTAAATAAGAAACCTTGTTGGGCCTCATTCTTTGTATAAGACCCACTGTGTTTTCAAAAATCTCGGCACGATCGCCGTTTTCAGACAAATCATTTGAGCCTCCCCTCGTGTTGTAAGTCCCATCTTTCCTTTTCAAAACAACTTTTGGGCCTCTAATAGAGTGTATGACCTAACCCCTTTGAAAATAAATAATTTTTGGGCCTCACATATTGTGTAAGTCCCTCTGTATATTTTCAAAAGTTCGGCGCGATCGTCGCCTTTTTAACAAAACCAACTGGGCTTCTCCTTGAGCTATAAGACCCATCTTTATTCATTTTTAAAAAAACTCTGGGCCTCTCCGTGAGTTGTAAGCCCCATCTCTTGTACAAAAATAAACTATGGGCCTCTCCTTAACTTGTAAGACCCATACCTTGGTACAGGAAACCTTTTGGGCCTCAATCATTGTATAAGTCCCAGTACTATCTTATCAAAACAACTTCCCTTTTGATTTAGGTTCAAATATACAGTTGTTATCAAAACTTTCTTTAATTTCTTTGAACAACTAACAATACAGCATAGAAGCTTGCTCACCTGTAAGTTTTTATCCGCTTTCATTTACTTGCTTTTATATATATATATATATATATATATATATATATATATATATATATATATAATATATATATATATATATATATATTGTGGGAAGCTGCACACTCTGAGTCTTCTTTCATTCTTTTAAATACATGTCAAATATATAATTGTATTATGGGATGCTGCGCACTGTAAGTCCTCTTTCATATCCTTTTACATACTTGTCATATATCAACTGTATATATACTAGTATAGTTATTTAGAGTTTTCCCCGGCAATTAGGTCTGGAACTAAGTAAAGCATATTGGTCACTCTAAAATACAAACAAAACTAGATCCCCATAGGATTACCAGATACAGTCTTGCCTTCTCTTGGGCTTAAACAATATGGAACAAAGAGAAAGACAGTATTCCTCGTGAACCTTTTCTTAGACTGTCACCCCTAGAAATTGTCAAAGAAATTCTACTCCCCAGAGTTGATGTATTCTCGGTGAATAGCATCTCTCGAGTTTCTTCAAACTTAGAACTTTCACCAAATGATCTATTCTCGGTGAATAGCATTTCTTGAACTTTTCTTGGTTTGGGACCCACAGGCTTCCTAAAAGCATCCCCGCCTCCTCTTGGGCTGTGTACAAGGACCCTTCGGCTTCTTAGAATTTCTCACGCCTTCTCTTGGGCTTAATACAAGGACCCTGAAGACCTCTTAAAGGTATAGGACAGAACTTAGTCATCCTTCGTTAGAGCTGTCTTTCTAAAAAGAGTCAAAACCCTCAGACTAATTTTAGGGTTGATACTCATCCCTTAAAAAGAGTCGGCCTCCTCTTGGGCATCATACAAAAGATAAAACTCTTCCATACTAGTAGACTTCGGCAGTCTAAATACCCTTGAGTCTCAAAGACATTCTCAAGTTCCCTACAAAATATAGGAGAAACCCTGGATTCTGGATTAATCTCCAGCAATAGTTAAAACTTGTGGGTTCTAAAACCCCGTCTCTCTCCTAAAATTCCCCAACCAGGGTCAGTTTATCATCAGGATAACAATATCTCAAATAAAAACCCCAAGGTTTCTGATCTATCAATTCTTCTGCAATCCTCAGCAAGAGTTGATCCCCACTTGGACTTGCTTCGGGATCTCAATAATCCCTAGCAAAAAGATAGCCTCCTCTTAGGCTTTGTATAATGATCTTTCCTCAGCTTTTAGCCTCCTCTTGGGCTTTGTACAAATGATTCTCCCCTGCGGAGATAACCTTTTCAGACTCTCTTGTTGAGTCAATCAATTCTCAGACTCTCTTGTTGAGTCAATCACTTTTCAGACTCTCTTGTTGAGTCAATCACTTTTCAGACCCTCTTGTTGAGTCAAGCACTCTCTTGTTGAGTCAACCCTTTTTAGCCTCTATCTCGGGCTTCGTACGAGACAAATAAAAAACACTCTCTTGTTGAGTCCATAATGATTTCCCCTATTAGGAGTTAGCCTCCTCTCGAGTTGTGTAGATTAATTTCTCCAGCTTGTTTAGCCACAATCCTGGGCTTTGTACAGGACAGATAAAAGCACTCTCTGGTTGAGTCAAACCCTTTTAGCATCTATCTTGGGCTTTGTACGAGATGTAACCCTTCATAAGCTTGGGACAAACATTTTCCCCAGTGAAGTCAATTCCTCTAAGCCTTCATTAGACTTTGAGGAATAAATTCCCAAGCAGAGTCAAACTCTTTTCTGCCTCCATCTTGGGCTTTGTACAAGACAGATAACACTCTCCGGTAGAGTCAAATCCGTGTAGCCTCCGTCTTGGGCTTTGTTCAAGACACTCAAAATATCCTCAGTCGAGTCGATTAAATTTCTCATTTCTGCCTCTATCTTGGGCTTTGTACAAGACACATACAAATCTCCCCGACGGAGTCAAAAATCATATTTAGCCTCCTCTTAGGCTTCATAGAAGGAAATCCCTAGCCGAGTCAATTAACCTTTTAGCTTCAACCTTGGGCTTTGATCAAGGCACACAAATCAACAATTCCCTCAGAGGAATTCCATTCCCTCTTTAGAGATGACAAGTTCTCTCTCAGTCAAACCTTTTAGCTTCAATCTTGGGCTTTGAACAAGACCCAAATACCCCTTTAGCTTCAATATTGGGCTTTGAACAAGACACCAAAATATCTCTTTCCTCCCTTAGAAAAGGAGGAACTACGATTGCTCTGATTTCCCTGTTTCATTTAAACGGGAATACGTAGGTATAAGATTGCGAAATCTTAGCGAGCATACCAATCAAAAACCCTAGGTCCTGTACCTTCATATCAATCAAAACTTTAGGTTTCATACCTTAAGCCATCATCATCATCATTTTCCACAGAAAACAAAACTCACTCTCCCTGTCATACTTTCCCAAGAAACTCTCCCAACCCATTACCAGATAAACACCATCAATTACAAAGCAAAACCTAAAGCTAATATCTTGTGGATAACCACATATAGGATGGGTAACTGATAACTCCCCATTGTATAACCTGACCCCGGACCCTCCAATCTCTTTAAAGCGTTTGTTCAGTTAAACATTCACGTGCAAGGTTAGTTTTAGATAGCTTCCCTTTCCCTTCCAGCTTCATGGGATAAATAAGAAATCAGAAAGTAGCACCCTTTCTCCTTGAGGAGGAAAACCCAAACTTTAGTGATAAGGTGGTCGTGTCACCGACAAAAATCACTCGCTACAGCCAGCCCGA